>CM054122.1:35855876-37135251 GCA_028751855.1 Ambrosia trifida
AAAATGTTTAACATTAATATCATTATTATATACAATTTTTTTTCAATAATATTATATCTAAATATGAATTGCATATTTTTTAATAATAAATAAATTATAATTGGGAGAAAAATGCATAATATTACGAAATTTATTAATTCAAAAATTGAGAAAAAAATTACACAATGTTACAATGATCACTTCATTCACATAATTTAGATGCAATATTGTGGCTGTCGCTTTCGGATTCAATGAATAAAGACGAAAGATTTCAAGTTTTGGTTATTTACATGTTCATTTAACCATTCATGGGGTCGAAGGAAGTATTCGGGAGGTCGAATGAATTCTTGATGAGTATTATTGATTTGATTCGAACTATCGAAGGGTCAAATGAGCTTGTCTATATATAGGTTTGAGTTGTTTAGGAAGTTAGTGGTTGGTCATTTCGAGTGTGTGTTTTGTGTGTTTGTTAGGAAGGTTCTGGAAATTGTTTGTTTTCATTAATATTCCATACTAATTGTTTTACCTTGATTATATTAATGGAAAACAAGTTGAAAATGAATCTTAACGTCTTCTGCTTTGGATTTGTATCATCTTGCATGTGAATTAGGGCTTCTACACCTAATTTACAAAAACTCGTGGGATATAAATGTTTCTTTGTCATAAAATGATCCTACAAAGTGGTATCAGAGCTAGTGTTCAATCACACTACTGCAAATTGATACAAATTATTCAGATTTTTGATCAAAATCATCAAATTTTTTGCGGTTTTACATGAACCTTGATAAACAATGGTTTTTGATGGATTTGGTCTAGTTTTCAAGGATAAAATCAAAAATTCCTTCACAAAACTTGCTCTACAATCAAATTCAGATCAAAACCATTGATTTTTGATGAAAATTTGATTTCTAGAATGGACCAGGTCGAACCAACTAGAGTTTGAGGTCGAATCAGTAGTTTTCAAGTCGAATCAGTTCTTAGTGTGTACATTTGGGGTATTCTAGAGGTTGAACCTATTCGTGTTTCATTCTTTCAAGTGTTTCCATTTTCATTCGAGTATACGTTAGGTCGAACCAGTTACAGAGAGGAAGAATCAGTTAGTTACATATTCATTCGTGGTTATTACTTAGGTCGAACCAGATTGACAGATTTTTGAATTTTCTAAGTGTTGATATTTTACACATTATGGACAACATTTGGGGATTACCGATGAACACCAGACCTATTATGACCCAACCACAAAAAACACCGATGAACCCATGGGCTGTGTCAGCTAAACGGGGGAATACACAACCACAACCAATTCCGAATTACTGGGGTGTGTCGGGACCAACTCAACCCGCTGTTAAACCTCCTCCATAACAAATTCCAGATTATTGGGGTGTCGCAGAAGCTGCAGTAGTAAAGAGTCAGACTACAAATTCCATTACAACTTTGGTTAATGATCTTTCTATAGGGAACGGGAATAGACCACCAAAGATGTTGGGCATGATTGAATTTCATTCATGGCAAAAGTGTTTTGGGATTCATCTTGAAGGGTTGGATGGTGGTAAACGGTGGTAAATGATTGTGAAGGGGTATGTGCCACCGATGATTGAGAATTCGAACACATTGGTAGCACTAGATGATGTTAAGGATGATGAAAAGAAGAAGTATATGGCTGAGAAGAAGGCATACTCACAATTGTCTCAAGCTTTGACAATTGATTTTTTACATCAATTTGGACCATGTTCTACTTCCAAGCAACTATGGGAAGCATTTAGAAGCAGGAATGATAAAATGAAAAGACTAGGAGGCTGAGGATTGAATAGTTGAAGAGAGAGTTTGAGAACTTCAGCTTCGTGGGAAATGAGACTTTGAGAGAGCTTACTCCTACATTTTTTCATTTGTTATCTGAATTGTCTAACTATGAAATCATTTATCCTATGTATGAGGTTGTTGAGAAATTTGCATATTCATTGCCTCCTTATTGGAGTCAACATGTGGAAGTGCTAAGAGAGAAAGATTCTTTTCCATTTTGGACCATCACGTAATTCATTCAGAATCTAGAGAACAAAGAAAAGGAAGAGAGACAAAAGGCGAAGAGATCCCATATTCCACAGAATCTAGAACTTTATTAAGCTAGTTCATCTTCTTCGGCCATTACAAGTGGAGGTGTGAGTGTTGCACCGCAGACTGCATTTGTTTCAAATGTGGAACCAAGTAGTGCAGTAAGTTCTTATGGTGTTTCTGCTAGACCATCTTATGCACCTCAACCTCCAATGCCAGCTTTAAATTACTATGGTACATCACCAGTGAATATGACACAACAAGCTACACCGGCTGTTTGTCAAGCTTCATCAAGCTCTGTAAAGGATCAGATTGTAAGAAATCAACTAGATAATCATGCAAGTAGATTAATCTAGGTGTTGAAACTCTAGATCACATGCAAAATGATAATTAACAAATCAGAACACAAAGAAATCCATTTTAATAATCATTTCATTGATAATCACTTGATATTAATCAAATAAAGCTTAGATTACAATGAAAACCCTAGGTCAGAACCTTCTAGACACTCTTTGAAAAACACACACTTCACACACACCGAATAACCAAAACTCTAACCTACAAAAACAACTCAAAACTATATATAGACATCTCCATTTGACCCTTGCAGAGGTCGAATGGCCTCGTTCGACCCTTTCAGAGTACGAACCAACTTAATATATCAACTAACATATTCATTCGACCAACATAAAACTCATTCGACCCTATGATTGGTCGAATGGCCTTCAAAACCTCAAGTCTTCAATAATAAATGTCAAACCTTGATTAATCCAAAGAGATAGCCACACATATGTATCTACCAACTCTCCCTTGGCTATTGCTTGGATTGTTGTTCTTGATACTCTAGTGTCTTGTTCATCAGCTTAATCTTCAAAGTCTTTCTTTGTTTTGCGCTCATTTCTGGTTCAGCTTGTTTGAGCGAACTTTTCTTCAAATCTTCACTAACTGTCACATACTTTCCCAACAACTTTGTGTACTCACACCCAGCATCTAGAGTAAACTAATGTTCCTCTTCGGGTAACACTCTTGTTCTCTGCTCTTGAGCAATCTTTTCCAATGCATCAGGTGTACTAATCTCAGTGGCCTTGGATTAATTAACCTTAGCTGTTTCATTAGTAGAATCCCACTCAGCTTCATCTTCTATTTCTTCTTAATCAACAGAGTCCTCATCAACTAGCAAAGTCTTTGTCTTACCTTTGCCTTTCATAATTTTCTTCTTCTTAGATTCAACCTCATCAACCTTTTGCTTGCCTTTCCCTGATTTAGCACCTTTATTAATGACTTGACATTTCCTTAAAGCACCTTCAACAACAGGACATAAAGGACTATCCGAATCTGAATCAATGTTAGCATTCCTCACTTTATCTGGTCCTGGATCCTTATAAGCAACAGATCTCAAATGTCGAAATAAACCCTTATGAGGTGGATTCTTAGCATCAGGTACACCCTTATACATCTTCATTCTGTTCAAAGTAGTCTGGTTCATGTGAATTTGGTTGACAATTTGCAACGGATCTCTCTTCAACTCTTTGTACTTGTTATCAAACACTGTAACATCCGGCAAAAATCGATATGTTTCCGTACGTAATTAGTATATGTAATTAACGGTTTAAGTGCATGTTTAAATTAATTGGATTAATTTAACTGATGCCGTAGAGAATAGCAAATTCCCCATAAGATGCATAGGAATGCACACGTTTAATGATGAAGCATGATAGGATCATGTGCGAATAAATTTGTCCGGTACGGACGTTGGTGATTACCCGGTAAAAATTAAATAAACGAAAAGGATCCCGGACACCCAGGATATAACATAAAGGGTATTTTCACAAAATATAATGTGTTTTGGAACTCCAAAACCATAAGTGAAAACCTTACATACAAATCCCCCGGTAACGAATAAAGTGCGCGTACCGCACCCGGTACGCGTATAACTTATAATTTCACCCAACAAGAGCCTAACTAACCAACCAACACTTAAACTAGGCTATGTTTAAGGGTTATTAGAGGATATTTTAATATCCAAATAACGAGTGATTAAAATCCGATTATTACCCGAACGTTAAAGTGTGAAGCTTAAATAATAATTTGGCAAATATTTTGTGTTGTGGACCCCCCTAAAACCCACCCAATAACCGGCCCTTGATCATCACATGGCCAAAATCTTCTTTTTATTTGATAAATATCTCAAAGATATGAAATATAGTCCTTAGATTATATTATGAGATTTTTTGTACTTAGGAAAGATTATGAGAATATGGATGTAAGATTTTTTGTACTTAGCAAGATTATTTTCCATAAAGTAAGGGATTTAGAAGATCCAAGGTTAGATATTATGTATCTAGGAAGATCTTGGGAAGATTTATAAAAGGAGGATGAGATACAATATTCATAAACAAAAAGAAACTCTTTCTTGTTCCTTCCTTTGGCCGTGAGTTTCCATCACACACACACACACACACCATTTTCAAGTTTCTAACACTCCAAATCACTCCTAAACATCCATCTTTCAAACCCCCATTGTGTGTTTCAAGCTTGGAGCTTAACCACCTAGGAAGAACACACTAAACCCCATCAAAATCAAGTATTTTTAGCTTCCCTAGCCTTGTGCTAGTTGTAAGTATTCTTGATTTTATTATTGTTCTTAACAGTTTATGTTTATTATCTAGAAGCAAGTTGTACAAGGGATAACTTGATGGAAATTTTCATGATAAAACATATACTTTTTAAAGACTAAAATGGTGTTATCATGGGGTGTATGGGCCGAAAATGGTGATGGATATGTGTAGTATTCTTATAGTTTTTATAAAGTTCATGAATACTTAAAGAAAAAGGAAGATTTGGTAAATACTAGTAATTATACACATGTATTTTGTATAAAAGTGTATTTTTATAAAATAGAGTTTTATAAAAATATGAACTTTTCTAACTATATATATATATATATAAGTTAAGTAATCGGACTTGGACGTGTTAACGAACTAAGACGTAAAAACGGACGGACGAGAAAAGTATCATTACGTCAAGATAAGTATAAATATATTTTAAGGATTTAAAATATATGATTTGGGTGAAAAATACATAACACTTTCCTAAGTGTTGGAAAATATTCGTGGGAGAAAAGTAACGTAAATAATCTAACGATTAAACGTTAAACAAGCGTATGGACTTAACAAGGAAAATATATATATATTCGACTCGACGAAATCTTAGTATATTTATTTAATGGGAAGGTAAATATACGGGGAGGTAAGTCGAATCGAGTGCAGAAAACAATATATATATATATATATATATATAAATATATCGAATCGACGAGATCCTAGTGTATTTACTTAATGGGAAAGTAAATATACGGTATGGTGAGTCGAGTCGAGCGTAGAAAACATATTATCGAATGAGAAAACCTTAGTATATTTATTTGAATGGGAAAATAAATATACGGTAAAGTGAGTCGTGTCGAGTGGTAAAGATATTATATCGAACGACGAGATCTTAAGTATAATTATTTAATGGGAAAATAATTATACGTTAAGTGAAGTCGAGTCGAGAATAATATTATACAAGTTAATTAATATTCATGAAAGTATAAATGTAACTTGTAACAAGGGTAATCCATCACCAACGGACCTAGGACATATGTTTAATTAAACGGGGAATTATATGTAAATGGTGGTGTTGGGAGTTGGGTGTACAACTTGCTGGAAAAACACACGCTATGGACTTAGTGACTTACACGCACTAGGACGTTCGTAGGTGCTTGACCACGGACTTGCTATTCTCTGCTATTTGATTGTACGCTATACATCAGGTGAGTTTCACGGCCCCATTTTACTATTTTAATTGGGGGAAAGATATGTTTGTCAAATGTTGTCACATGTTGAAATGGTTTTCAAGGGTTAAAATGTGATAAGTGGCATGATGAGTACTTGAGTAGTGATCGCCACTCGGGGTTGAGTCCTCTCTTCTGTAACCATTAATTCAGGGAAATGAAACCGAAGGAATATTTGGATAGTACTATTGGTGCCTGACAAGGCCCACCCCTAATCGATAGCGTCGATTATGCATCGACGTATGCCAGGGGTGCACGTATTCTGAAATTAAGTCGTTGGGTTCCGAGAAACGACTTGGAGCGGGGCATTATTATTAGTCTTGGTTTGGTTATGGGGCTCAAGGGATTGCTCATCATCATAGTTTGTAGGAGCTAGCTACTCCTTACAAAGGCCACAAGTTGTGCAGGTTTCGCACGTGTTGTAAAAACGAAATATCGATCGACAAGATCCTAGTATAATTATTTAATGGGAAAATAATTATACGGTAAAGTGAGTCGAGTCGATGGTTGTGAAAATGTTGTTGTTATGAAACTAAAACCTGTGAACTCACCAATATTTTATATATTGACGTCTTTTTAAACATATCTTTCAGGTAACTATGTGCTGAATAGATATAGGGCTAGTGCGGTGGAATTTGGGATGTCGGATACTGGTCGGGGTCTCATCTATTGTTACCAACGGGTTGGAACATAAACGGAAATACCCCCACATTGAAACTTAATGTTCATTGTTTTATGTAATGCTTTGTGCAACATTGTAACGAGATACTCACTTTTGACATCCAAATAAATTGATCCTTTCTAATTAAATATAGTTTGTGTTAATCTTGACTTTGATATGCTTTTGAGCATTGCGCCACGTGTTTCCGCCATTGGCGTGGTGTGACAAACACCATTTGCAAAAATATGGGATACATCAAGAATTTATCTTTCTTTAAACATTGAAGAACTTCAATCATGTGATGAAATATTATCCCAGAAACATTGAACGGCTTATTGAGAATAAGAGCCACCACCAAAGAACATAAAGATTTCCTCAGTACATCGTATCCTCCACTTACTGGGCCGAAAACATGTAAAATCACATGTAGTGGATACTTGTATTGTGGACATAGCTTTGCTTTGTGCAACAGACAGTCGGTGATTGGACCATTATATTTCATTCTGAGAAAACACTTTCGCTGCTTAGTCCATGATAGCTCTATAGGATCACTTGGAGAATCTTGTAACTGCAACGCTTATCTGATATCTTGTTCACTGACAATCACCATCTAACCTTGTAATCTTCTTTTAATAACAGTCTTATTCTCCCAAAACTCAACTTGATGATCTTTGTAAATCATCATTGGTTTAGAAATAGCATAGACCACCCTTGATCTCTTTAGAAAGTCGATAATCCCAGAAAATTCTTCATATTGTCCAACAGATCCAACATATGCATTGCAGTTGTGTTTTTCTTCAAAATTGAGTTCCTTTGGTGCTTCCTATTCTGGTACTTCTTGATGTGGTTGTTCGGCCATTTTATGCTGCAAAAACAGTCAAACAAACATACAAAAATGTCAATTCGGATAAAACTTTGAAAAATGATCAAAACTCATCTTCATTCGACCTTTCGAGGGATCAAATGACAAAGACTTGTAACAAATAAACAATAAAAACTGCCCATTCGACCTAATGATGTTCATTCGACACTTCGAAATGGTCGAATGACCATCTGGTTGAATTCAAATTTACCAACTCAGTTTTAATCCACCATTAACATCACATTTTGTTTCTAAAGGACTCTAACATGGCCGACTAACAGTTATAAAATGTCCAATTTTATCAATTACACAATTATTGATGGGGTTTCCCTAAAATCTAAGGTTTAAACAATATATCATGAACAATAATGTGTTTGAACTCTGGATTTTGTGATATTCTCCCCCTAACACAATCAAATTTGTCAAGTAATGTTCAATTGTAGTTAACAAACAGTTAAAATCCTGAAATCAAAGGTCTAGGGTTCAAAAACTTCAATCAAGGATTCTAAACTGATCTGATGTCCATTACCTGTGAATTTGCTATGGAAATGATCAGAATGAATCAAGGAACAAGATAATCAGGTGTAAAAAGCGCGAGCAACAAGGTGAGGTTAAGATATGAATTTCTAAAAAAAAATTGTGTGGGTTTGAATGAGAAGAAGGCTTTATATAAACATGCTTCATTCGACCCTTGCAGGGTTCGAATGAGAAAACTTTATGTTCACTCGACCTATTGAAAGGTCCAAATGAATACAAAATGGTTCGAATGAAAAATTTATTAAACAAACACTCCCATTCGACCTCTAACATGAGTTCGAATCAAGCCACAGAAACCCATTCGACCTAACGAAAGGTCGAATAAGAATCTGTAAAATTGATATTTTTTCCAAATGACCAATTCGATTCCCGTTTTGTCATTTTAAACCATTTAAACCTTCAAAATTTCAAAATTTCTCATTTTAAATGATACAAAACTCAAATTGGTTTGTTAAACATCAGAAAATGATCATCATTCAACATCGGTTATCAAAAATAACGCAAAAACGTAAAATCTTTTGAATTTTCTGAAATTTATGCTAAAACACACCAAAAATGTTTTTGAGTTTTTGTATATGAACTAAATCAACAGAAAGCAATAAACTTTTTGTGATTTTCCAGTAAGAGGATCATATCAATTTATGAGAGATCACATCACACCATTGTTCTGTTTCATTTTAACTTAACTGACAGTGTAACGTGGCAATTGCTGATATTGTTATCTACATAAGCTCACATGCAGACCGTTATGCATTGCTTTCAACCGATACTATTATGTATAGTATGAACTAATTCACTTGTGGTTCCCACACACACGACATACTCCCGTATCAAGAAATTTTGCACAAAGATTCTTTGTAATGCGTGATTATGCTGTTGGTATCCAGAAGGTATGAGGCACATAGGTGTATAGGTCAGCAAATTAATGCTACAGAGTAACATGTACACTCTTCCAAGTTGAGGTCTTATATCAATCATAATTTGCATCAATGAATAGATACGATGCATCAAATAATCTTTGATTATCAAAATACATTTAAAGTTCCTCAATTCGGTAACTTTCGGTTTTGGCCTTAAAGCTCTTTTATTAAGATACCCTGCCTGATCTAGGTCCGTAAATCAATACGACAAAAGATCAGATAGGCTATCCGCAGATAGCAAACGAGATAACGACCCAAAACCTCCGAATTTTGTACAAACCCTATCAGACGAAATTACGGTAACAAGACCATATACCTATGAGGTGTTAATCCACATAGTAAATTGTTTGATATGTATGTATCAGGCACACATTGATAAGCCTACGAAGCCTATCAGCACATCACTTAAAGTCAACACTTGTCAAGCATTTGACTTACATTTATTTAGCATGCGATAGATCCTCACTGATGTAATATCATTTCCTCTGTTACTCCATGAAAAATCATTTTTTATTTTCTGATTTTTATGAATTTTCAAATTTTTCAATGTTTTTGGTTTTCCTGAATAAAATGCTCCCTCTGAAATTAAAAAAACATATTTTTGGATTTTTAATTTTTGAAAGCATAAAAGCAAAATAAACATAATAAACCGATGTGACAATCAGTCTTGTTTTTCTTTAATATCATTAGCTTTTAGTAAAAATTCAAATCTTGATTTGTCAAAAACTTTGGTATTTGATAGTCAGTGTGGATTTTGACCATGTCAATTAGACCTTTAGCGTAGCAATCACGAATAAAATGATATTTGATTCGGATATGCTTAGCCTTGGAATAATTAACAGTATCTTTAGTGAGTGTTGTGGCTGCTTCATTATCGCAACGAATAAGGGTTTTAAGAAAATGCAAAACATAGTCACGCATCTGCTGTTAAATCCATAAAACCTGTGAATAGCAACTCGAGGCTAACAAATATTTGGCTTCACATGTGATAGAGCAACTGCTGTCTGCTTTTTGCATTGCCTGGTCACGAGCCTGCTCCCCAGAAACTGACATCCAGCCGTTGTGGATTTGGCATCAATATACAGCCTCCGAAATCTACATCACTAAAAGCAATAAAGTCAAAATTGTCATCATTAGGGTACCACAGTCCACGCGAGGGACAACCCTTCATATATCGTAGGATTCTCTTGAAAGCTATATGGTGACTCGGTTTCAGCTTTGCTTGAAATCTAGCACAAAGACATGTAGCAAACATTATATCCGGCTAGGATGCAGTCAAAAACAACAAAGATCCGACGATGGCTCTATACATAAAGGGATCAAAAAGCTCCCCCTTAGCATCAATTCCAATCTCGTGATTGGTTTGTATGGGAGTATCAAGTGGCTTCAAATCCTCCATCTTGAATCGGCTCAAGACTTCAGAAACGTATTTCGTCTAGTGGATGAAGATCCCCGACAGCAATTGATCAACCTGCAATCCCAGAAAGAATTGCATCTCTCCCATTGAATTCGTCTTAATTTTTTCCTGGATAATCTTTTCAAATTCCCTACACAAAAGTTCATTAGTAGAAGCTAATATAATGTCATCAACATAAATTTTTACAAGAAGCAAGTCACCCTCTGTTCGTTTTGTGAACAGGATACAGTCTACCAGTCCTTGTTTGAATCCCTTGTAGAGAAGATATGTGCTGAGCTCCTCATACCACTGTCTTGGTGCTATGTGTAAACCATACAAAGCTTTGTTCAGCTTGTAGACCTTATCCCGGTGGATAGGATCCTCAAAACCTAGTGGTTGCCCAACATATACTTCTTCCTTGACCACACCGTAAAGAAAATCACTCTTTACATCCATCTGATACACCTTAAATTTCATGTAAGAAGCATACGCAAGAAACATTCGAATTGCTTCAATGCGTGATACTGGTGCATAGACTACATTGTAATTAATTCCTTCAGTTTGACGAAATCCTTGAACAACCAATCGAGCTTTGTTTCTGACAATTACGTCTTAATCATCTTTGTTGCACTTAAACACCCATTTTGTGCGAATCTTCTTCCTGTGTCTGGTGGTAAATCGGTTAGCGTCCAGCATCCGAGTATCTGAAACTATTGTAATTCCTGCTGCATTTCTTCCACCCATGATTCGTCTAATAAAGCATCCTTGTATGTTCTCGGCTCAACCTACGAAACATAATAAGCAAAAGAACAATCATTTTGACAACCTGATTTCTGTATTTTAGCATACAGGGCAAGGGCTCTAATGTTATCATGTGAAGTTGCATGTCTGACTTGACCACGAGTTATCACACTGCTTCCAGGATCACCAATAACCTGTTCTAGCGGGTGAATTTGATGAATCCGAGATTCTGGATGATCAGGAACAGGCTTCATCGCTTGAACATTCACATTCTCTGTTGTCTCCATATCATTACCCGTATTTGATGAAAATGGAATATCTGGATTAGGGTTCACTGGTGATGACACTGTAGCATTATCCATGACCGCTTCACTAGTAACTTATTCCTCATCTTCTGACTCAGAAGAATCAAGTGCTGTCAAAGCTTCCTGGATTCTTCTTCAACTACAGGAGCATTGGTATCATCAGAAGCTGCTACTGGAGGAGTCACGGTGATCGGACGCACTAACAGTGAAGTTATTGCATTCTCACACTCATAATATAGTCGTAAAACAGCTTCTTCAACCAAGCTTTCTAAATTGAATGACTCAAAGAGTTCTTTGTAGTCAAACATCCAATCGGGTCCATTTCCTTGAACATTCTGAGTGTAGCGCTGAACATCAACATTCACCCACTCTTCAACTTGTTTAGTTCTTTTGCTAAACACGTGTTTAAGTGGTGTCGCGTATCCAAGAAAATATCCTTCTTCAGCTTTTGGTCCAAATTTCTCATTAGGATTCAGCATCGTTCACGGCGCCCTGAATGTCTCTAAAACTCTAAGTTTGGCTTCCGTCTGTTAAGCAGCTCATAAGAAGTCATGCCAAACTTCTTCACTGTCAACACACGATTCAATATATAACATGCTGCATGAATCGCTTAATTCCATAACATAACCGGAAGATTAGAATCTGCAAGCATAGTTCGTGCCGCTTCGATTAGAGTCCTGTTCTTTCTCTCTGCAACACCGCTCTGTTGTGGAGTGTATGGAGCACTGTACTCTTGGTGAATACCCTTTGCTTCGCATAATGCATCCATCATAGAACTCTTATACTCCGTCCCATTGTCACTTCTGATACGCTTGATCTTCAAACCATTGATATTCTCCAACTCGGTAAACAGAACTTTCAAGTTGTTAAACGTTTCGCTCTTGTGTTGCATGCACATCACCTACGAGAATATTGAGTAATCATCAGTAACCACAGGACAATAAAGATCTCCGTTTATACTTTTACGCTTAACAGGTCCGAATAGATCCATGTGTAAACGCTCAAGTGGAAATTCAACCAAGATTACTTTCTTGGGTTTGTGGGAATGTTTGTGCTGTTTCCCCTTCTTGCAACTCACACATTTATCGTTCAAATGAAAATGATTCACATTGACTCCTTCAACAAGCCCGTTCTTCACCAAATTGTTCATTTTTCTCAGGTGAATATGTCCCATCCTTCTGTGCCACATGATAGATTCTTTCTCTGTAGCTTTGGACAGAAAACACGTTACTTGGTCCTGAGTAGTGGTTGCCTTGCTCATGTCAATAATGTACAGATTGTTCACTCTTGGAGCTTTTAGCATGATCTACTCTTTTGGAATAACAAAACCAGGCTTCAAGATGTAGCAAGATTTATCATCAAAGTGTAAAGAAAACTTCTTGTCATAAATCTGACTGAAACTCAGCAGATTATAATCTATCTGCTTCACCTAAGATATCCTTTCAAAACTCACAATTCCATTGCTAACACTTCCCTCCATCGTTATGTAACCTCCTTTGTTACCAGCGAACGCTACATATCTACCATTAATATTCTTGATATCAAAGAGTAGCGACATATCACCGGTCATGTCCCTAGAAGCTCCACTGTCGACAATCCAGAGACTACTAACAGGGCCAACTGGAGCTCCCTGCACCAATCAAAACACAATTAGTTTTTGCGAGGCACCCAAGCCTGTTTGGTCTTGGGTCTTTGATTGTTAACATTTAAAGATTCCTTATCACAAACTTTTAATTTTGAATCAACCTTTTTCTAGTCATTCAAAACTTTCTCATTCTTAATATCAACCTTAGCACATGATGTAGAAGCACCCGAAGAACCCTTTGGTGTCCAAGTCTTTTCAAGACGTTTAAGAATCCTAATTTGCGGTTGTTTAACCTCAACATGTTTCTTTGTATCATCCATAAGTGAAACTTTCTTCGCAACCTTATCTGATTTAACAGATACAAGTCCAACTGATGACTTAACAGCAGGTTTTGGGTAATCCTTTTGTCTATCATTAGTCGAGTTCACCATTGGTTTCTTCAGTTTCTTCTCTAAGGCAATTCGGTTTCTATTATCATAGACAATTGGATGGTTTTCCCTCTTTGGATAAAAGCGATTTTTGTTATAAAATTGTTGTCTCTGAGGGTAAAATTGTCTTTGGGGGAAAGACTGTCTATGAGAAAAACTATCAACCGAATTCCTCTGATTCTGTCTGTTCTCAACCTCGTGCCGTTTGTATCGCACATATCGGCAGTGAGCAAGTAAATGCCCTCTATCCCCACATTTGTAACATGCACGGTATTCTTCAAATGAGTTCTTAGCATAAGGATTAACGAATGAGTTAACCGGGTGTTGGTCATCAACACACTTTCGCCTAAAACTCTCTGGGGCAGGCTCCAATGAGTAAGTCGGTTCATAAAATCTGTTAATTTTGTCTTTCAGTTTAACAAACTTAGTGACATGAACCTTGGGTTGTGTAGAGTCATCACCATACAGTCGCTTGATTAGCTCAGGTGGAATATCTTCGGTTCGTTAATGTTTTGGAAACCAAATGGTACTCTCTTGTCAAATTTTCTCGATTTTAGACTAATTTGCAAACTGTATGGGATAGTCATCATCTAAGATTATCTTATCGGATCCTTACCTCCGATAAAATACTTTCACAGGTTTATCACAGGACTAATTCTTTTCAACTTTCTTAACTGATTGATTCTTTTTGTTTTCAATCTTTAGAGGATGTGGAACCTGAGAAGGTGATACTATCTCATTTGTTCGAATGTGATTTTCCAATGGAATATCATCATTCTTCTTAGGTTCCTCACTCTCAGAATCTGAATCATCAGTTACAGCAACCACTCCCTCATCATTCAATCCAAGAATCTGTCTCACATCGGAATTCGGGTCACCATTACTTGAAGTGTTTTATTCATTTTCCAATGAGGAATCTGATCTAACTGAACTCTCCGATGTTACTGAATTCAGATTATGATTTTCAAATAACGCTGGGGAAGGAACAGCTTTGTAGTTTGCACTACGGATTAAGATGGTTCCTCAACAATGTGGGCCAACACAAACGCCACATTCTTATAACTTTCTAACTTCTTATTGATCTTTTCAGCAAATCACTTGATTTTAGCCATTTCCAACTTCGTTTCCTCAATTTCATTAATGTAATTATTAATGGCTATTTGTTTTCATGAAAGAGTTTTACTTAATTCAGAAACATCCTTTTTATAACCCTCAAGTGTTTTGTTGAAATCATGTTCATCCTTACCATACGATTGAATGACGATTTTAGCACTCTCAAGCTGATGCTTAAGTTGCTTAACCTCATCATTTAATCTATCACAAGTACCAAAATATTTTTTACTAGAGGTAGAGTTAGAACTTACCAGTTTGGATGATCTGTCATGGCCATTAGAGCAAAATGAGCTTCCTTTCCAACAAAGAACTTAGAATAATCAATCTTCATGAAAGCATTATCCACGATGCATGATTTCCTCATCATCAGAAAGTCTACTTCAGCTAGCAGTTGATCAATGTCATCATCAAGAGAGTTGACACTAGACTCCGAATCAGATTCACTTTCTGAATCAGAATAGACAGATTCCTGTTCATCAGAGACATCAACAAAAGAATCAATAATCATCCCTAAAACCGTTTCAGTCACCCGTTCCTCAAGCTTCTCAGTAACAACTTCTGGAACCTCATCCTCAATAATCTCTTCAATAACTACCTTCTTAGAAACTTTCTTTTCTTCAACATCAACTATCACTGACTCCTCTCTTTCCATTTCTTGTGCAAAACATGCCACATTCCCACTTGTGGTCTCATCAACACCAAGTTGCATAGTGTTCCAGTAAAAACCTTCATCCTTGTGTATCACCAACGCCTGATTCTCATTCTAAGGTTGAGTGTTTAGTGTAGTGATAGGAATAATGGTTCTGGTTGGATTAAGTGTTGTTTAAGTGGTATTTTGGGAGATGTTTTGTCGGTTTTGGTAATTGTTTTGGTTCTGGTAGCTTTTGTTGTTTTTTACATTGGAAGGTAACTTGATTTTGGCTTTGATGGTTTTGGTAGTTAGAATTAAAAGGATTTCGGTTACCTTGTTGTTTCGGTTGGGTGCATTCACGAGCAAAGTGTCCTCTTGTTCCACAATTGAAACAAATAACCTTGGCTTTGTTGAACCCATAGGTTGTGTTTGGTGAAGTAGCAAGATCCGTTCTGCCCGTCTTCTCAATGAACTCTTTAGCTCTCCTCATAATACTAGCAAACGCCCATTGTATATCGATCAATTCCATTTTCTCCTTGTCGATTTGAGCATAATCCTCATTAGTCAGATTGTTGTTGCCTATCTGACTTGCCACCAATCCATTGTTTGAAACGACCATTGCTAAAACTAAAGCAACATGTTGTTGTGCCATTTCTACTGTCACATTATTCATGTTGAAAGTTTCCAACACAATTGTACTTTGGCTCGAGGAGGTTTGAGTCATCATCATTGCAACATATGGTTGTTGTTGTGGAATACTCACAGATGATGTGTAACAAGCGGCTGACATATGAAGTTGAGTTGGTGTATAAGAAGTTGGTGTTAGGAGGTAATAGGCTGCACTCATCTGTGGCTCAACATTTGATACAAAAGCGGTTTGAGGTGCAACACTTGCTCCTCCTAAAGGATTAGAAATAGAAGTAGATGATGTAGCATGATACAGCTCCGGATTCTGTGGAAACTATGCTCTTTTAGCTTTCCTCTTTTCTTCCATCTCTTTGTTCTCCAACTTCTTTATGAACTCATTGATGGTCCAGTACTGATAAGCATCTTTTTCATTTAGTACCTCAACATGTTGTCCCCAATAAGGAGGCAATGAATCAGCAAACTTGTCCACAACTTCAGTCACGGGAATATTAATCTCATAATTTGATAGTTCTGACAACAAATTACAGAATCTTGGAATAAGTTCCTTCAATGTTTCATTCCCAATGTAACTAAAATTCTCAAACTCCTTTCTAAGATCTTCCATGCGAATTCTCCTCGTTTTCTCATTAACATCCCATAATTTCTTTGAAGTCGTACAGGATACAAATTGATGTAGCAAAACTCTGTAGTTACAGCCTGAGATAACTGAGAAAACGCCTTCTTCTCTACTGCAAACTTCTTCTTCTCATCGTCTTTCTAATCTTTAAGAATAATTGGTACATTCATGTTCTCAACCATCAGTGGACTATAACCCTTCATGATCATCAGCCATGCCTCTCCACCTTTCAATCCCATACCTTACAATATCTCCCTAGGTTTATGATGTCTTTATCATGGCTGAGTAAAAAGAAAATCTTTAGCCGATGATCTTCAGTCTTGGGTCTTCTCTTTTAAAGGCCCAGCAGTGAACAAGCCCACTCTCTATAAACTTCACTTATCTAAGATTCCGGCCCAAAGCAGAAAAATGCTTCAATCTATAATAGACCCGATAGTAGCAGAACCGGCCCAATGAGGAGTTTTTGAGCTGTTACGGCCCAATCCATGTATAAGACTATGAATTAGCCCATACAGACCTCAATCCATTTGTATAAACCCAGTTAACATGTCACGTCCCAATCAAAACAATAAAACTGAACTATTCCATTTTATATCTCGGCCCATCCATATTCTTGATACTATAACCCATAATCCAAAAACAAATGAAACAATCCTTTAAAAAAATGAAACCACCTTCATATAGGCGCCAACTTTCTTCAAAAAAAAATGAAACCACCTTCATTAATGTATTTGTACGTAAATAGCAAACAAATACACTATCCTTTAAAGTTGCAATCATTCCTTTTTAGGAGGTGATTATTTCCAAAAAATCAAAGAGAGTTTTGGCTCCTCCATAATAATCCATTAAAGCCCCCTTATTATCTTTCTTAACTAACCATCCACAGTTTATGGAAACACATTCAACATCCATTCAAACTTTCGGGGCAAGATCCGATCCAGAAAGATAACTAATTCCCAAAATGAGTGCAATTTATGATCATTCATCAAACACTATCCATCCATACTTTGAAGATCCATAATATATGAAATTCACAAGAACATCATAAGAACAAATGATGAACACATGAATCAAACATAAAACAAATAGGACCTCAAACATTATTAAAATACTGCATGAAACCAATTCATCTGCCAAAAACATAACTCGACATTGTTGCAAATCCAAAATTCATCCAATCCACATGAACATAACCCGAACAAGAACCCGGTTATATATAATCATTCAGTCATTCGGCCAAAACCCGATTATATGTTCCTTGAAAAACTATGATGATTAACCAAAAACAAGGTCGAATACGATGACCGAGATTGGAGTTCGACCTAATGCCTAACATGACTACGGGTCTCCAAATCAACATAACAAATCTCCAACATGATTAGAATTAGACATAGACTAGATATCGGCCATTATATATCAAGTGTCAACAATCCAAATCAAACATCAATCGCATAAACCCATCCCATGAAAAACGAACATGATGAACATGCTATGCCTTCCAACAGCATGTGAAATGAAAAAAAAAGGTGCACATAGCCGAAAAACAACATAAGACCTTGTGATTCTCGAAGTTCGATCGGAGCGATAATACTAATAATCTTCAATGTCGCGCCTAACTTGATTCTTTAACAGTTGAATTCAGTTATGAACACATACAAACACCATTGTGTAACCACAAACCAGAATCAACCATTCATGACTTTCTGTATTCGGAGTTTGATCGGAGCAACATTGCAAATGATCTTATGAACCGGAAAACCTCCCGAACAACATCCCCCAAAAATATGCAAAAATTCTTCTTGTTCTTCGAGTGATATCAAAACCGAGCCCTTGAATGGCTTCACTGGCTCTGATACCAATTGTAAGTCTCGAAACAACACCAGATATCACTCATACGTTTAATCGAACGCGGAAAATAAGATTAAACCACAAGAACAAAAAGAAAATATATTATTAAGAACATTGTGCCGCTGCTTCGATCGCACACGGTTTCAAAGAACCGTCTGGTACGATCACTAAGAAGATTGCACACATTCTCTAGGAACGTCTCGTACAATCTCTAGAAACCTTGCACACGAGAGAACTCGTCTGGTACAAGGCTCTCCAAAGAGGGTTACATGATTACAAATGAGAGGTCTACCTAACAATAAACAAAACATGACAATATATAGGAGCCTCTACCCCATTGGCCCACATGGCCTGACCTAAGCCCAACCATAAAACTAAGCCCAATAAAATATAAAATTGTTTGATAAAGACAAGCATAAACCTACACAATTTTTGGGCCTTACAATTTACGTTGCACCCAAGATTATGGAGCTACTTAGTCGAGTCCAACGGGTTATGCGTAGTATTATAATGACCCAAGTTCTATGAATATCATTTTCAATAGACCTAACTTTGCTATTCAAAAAAGACTAGCGGCACATATGTTGCTTGTTTGCCTTCTATTTTGATATAAATCGATTGAAGGACATGAACCAATGTAAATCTTCGTCTGCTTTCTACTCCAAAGTTTTTATATGTTGTTTACAAATCTACAATTTTCAAGAAAAACAAAAATACAACAATAATGTCACACATCGAAATCAACATTCAGTTGTGACCCATTGGTACCTTTACTACGTAGCGGAATGGTTAAACTAAGACTTCAAAAGCTACTGAATGCCAATAAGGGCTTGTTGCGGTATCAAATTCCACCTAATCCATCTGTGTGGTGCCAAATAATACCAGAGAAAAACATGCTTAAAAAGTCTACATAAAGTAAGCGAGTTCATGGTTTTATGTTTGTTTCTTGTAAAACTGTTTTCTTTTAAATCATGGAACAAATAATGGTAAAGCATTGCGAGAAATTTTAGCTTTATTAATCAAAATCAAATTAGGGAAATTCTTGTTAAAAGTCCCCTTGGAATCTTCGTCGGGGATTCCGCAATAACTTTTGAAAACTGTTCTTTTGGAACGCTTGGAAGAATAAGTTGTTCCTTTGGAACATAAATGAAACTCTAAGCATGAGCCTATAACCAACCCCATGCTAGTATGTGTCTCACAAGGATCGCGCTCTCGCTACGATGCCAACTAGCAGCTGGTTATAGTAGAGAAAAGTTGTGAGGAGTTAATTGTACAGTCGAACGATGACAATGACCCTCTAACCCTTGGAAGTGTGACCAAGGGCAATTCAGTCCTATGAAATAAACAAGGGCAACCCCGTCCTTAGTGACAAATCATGCATGTTTGCAATTCACTTTTACGTCTATAAAACTAGTGTGTTTTGATGTGAACTTTGTATATACCATTTGTTAATATGATTTAAAAAATCCATAAATTATTTACGGAAATATCAAATGCTTTTGCGAAACTTGCATGATTTTCTCCCCCAAAAACATTTACAAAACATTAAAATGTAGAGTCATGAACTCACCTGAAACCACTACAAAAGTGCTAACAAATAAAGCCTGAACTTTGACAGACTTCCTTGTGCCCTAATTATCACCAAAGTATACCTTAAAAATCTAACACAAATAAACCGTAGCTCGTATCGTAATCTGGGTAATTGTAATTGTCTTGTATAATTATTTCTTAAAAAATATATTTTGATGGAACATAAATATGGTTATTAAAAATGGTTAATAACAATTACTGCATCCTTTCCCAAATCCGAATGTTTGAAAGGTTTATAAAACTTTGCATTTTACAAAGTTATTCCCCATTTAATCGTACGTTATATGAATTGAATTCGAACGACAAACATTGTTTAATTACCGAAAACATTTGTTTTTAAAATATTGTCTAGCGTTTACTATTACTGGTACAAATAACCTTCTGTTGAAAAAGATGCTATTTTGAAGAATACATACTTGTGAAAACGCTACCTTTGTTGCACTTAGGATTTTATAAAAATTTCGGCAGAGTTTCCTCTGTTTTGCACGAACCAGACAAGTTGTCTACAATTTTCCCCAAAATCAATACACTAACACAAGACAATAACTTTTTATCCGAAATCTACACATCGAGATAAACATTATACGTTTCGACAACCTATATAATAACTACATTTATTTATATTTATATACATACATATATATATATATATAGTCCAACATGTTCAGTCCCGTATACGATAAAATAAGTCACGATTTTAAGTCACATTTACCAGTCGTTCAATTTGCATTCCGGTTTATTATGGTAACACCCCAATCGATGGCGGAAACATCGAGGTGTCACGTAGTGATGATTGTTCAATAGCTCATGGTACTAAATGGAAGTTGAATATTACTAAACAATTTATAATTTTTCGTACAATTTAATAATTACATCTACTTGATTTACATAAACTAGATCCAAAGCTCCTATGTGATCCAAGACTTGTACAACTTCCAAAAGCACGTAAAAACCTGAAACATGTTGAGTTGGAAAGATGGGGGTCAACTATAAATAGTTGGTGAGAATACATAGGTTTTGCATATAATTGAAAACAATATGTTGTATAGCAATCATGATTGAAGTATAATAATGAGTAATGATAGAATACGAGTCTGACATGTAACAATGCATCTTTTGTACAATCAAACCTTGTGTCGACTGAGACCTAACTCGTAAGTTAGTAAAAGTGTAACTGTTATCGATCATCCCTGAATTTATGCGGGGGATGGGCTTGTCAGACCTATAGCGCTATAATCTAAATAGGCGGCTTGATCAATGTTAATGATTGTACTATGTTTTTTGGTTACAATCAAATGATAGAATGAGTAAATGATAGTGTAATTGAATCACAAGTTTCAATAATGTAAGAATGAGTAAATGATAGTGTATAAAATGTTTAAACATGTTTCACCTCAAAATTTAAAACAAAAAAAAAGGGCTATGTAAAGTCACATTCGCTAAGCTGAATTATCCTCTAAGCGTTGTGAATGTACGTGAGGCAAATCCCAAAGACTCAACAACGTAGCTAGTCCAATTTGAAGAAATAAAAATAAAACCGAAAAAGAAAGAATATCAAGCTTCCAATTCGCCAATTACAAGAGCTTATAATCAAAGCTTCAGTTGTAGAAGTAATAGACTATAGAAGAAAGGTATGAGGGAAAGTTTAATCGGATTGTAACAATCGATTTAGAGGTGCCAAGTGTAATGGGTCATAGGTGGGTTTTTATACTAGTTTTGGATTCAATTAGCCATTAAAATTGGCCAACACCATAAAGTAAGGTTTTATGATGAATTGACTATTTGACTAGGACTTTGACTGTTTGACTAAGACTTTGACTAGGACTTTGACTCGGACTTTGACTGTTTGACTAAGACCTTGACTAGGACTTTGACCAGGATTTTGACTATTTGACTGTCTTCGCAGACCGCAAGAACTAAAAAAAATCAAATTTTCTAATTTAATCAATTTTAAGTTTCGGACTTGTTTCTTTCGGTTTCTAAGTTGATTTAGGACCGAAAATTAAGGGTTTTGAGTATCAAGGTCTGAAACATACGTGCTCGGGTGTAGAGGTGAGTATAAAACGTGCAATACTTTTATTATAAAAATTATAAGTTTTATTAAATTGTGACTTTTGTTCCTATTAAAATAGGAGGGTTAAAAATGAAAATTTTGAAATAGTTGAGGGACCAATTATGCACATTTATGAAAAGTGAAGGGTGCGGGTTGTCACAATTATGTCGTCGGTTCATCTCGCGAGTTAGTCATTTATATTTATATATTTTAGAAATGTATATATAAATAATAATACAACGAAATAAACAAGAGTTAGTTATACTAAAACGCTTGACCAAAGTTAACTGAGTTGACCGCAGTTGACCAGATCCAACCGCGACTCAAGGATGACAACAGGGGTTGACCGGGTTGGCCTGATTTGTACCAAGACCCAAAACAAAACAAAAAAATAACCACCCAAACCCCATTGAACCGGCTCCGCCACCACATGAACAATCACCGACACAGTTATTCAGACCACTCACATGACAAAACCGACCACCATTCGCCTTCTCAACGATCTCCGACACTACCCGAGCCACAATCGCAACCAACCATTGCCACTGAGTTCGAGATAACCATCTTCAAAGACCCGGAGGAGATCGACCTCCGAGACTGGAATAATGACCAAACATGACACCCATCGGGAACAAACACAAAACAAACCACGACAGCCATTTTCAGCTTGCACCTGTCGAACCACCACCGTCACCTATTTTTTCCCAAACCAAATCAAAACCACCAACATCGATCCCCATTCGGACCTCCACAGCCACGAACCACCACCATAGGGACAATCTGCAGCCAAGGCCACCGCTATGGTGGCTGCTGCTGGCTGTATTTGTGAGACGAGAGGGGGAGAGAGAGGTTAGAGGGAGAGAGGGAGAGAGGGAGATTGCGAGTGTTTTAGGGTTTTTTCGGTAAGAGAGAGAGAGGCGGTTGCACAAATGAAGTTGTGTAGGATAATACGTGGCTTTTATAGTTAGGGTTAAGGTTAGGTAGGTGTGTACCGTGTATCAAACCCGTATTAACGTACCACGTTTCAGTTTTACTTTCGGTTAAAAAAGCAACAATAAAACAAGGCAAAATGTTTCGTAATATAAAACCAAGCTAAACCGAGCAAAAACAAGAATATTTTGGTCATCAGACACGCGTTTTCGACACAAGTGTTTAAATTGCGTTACTTAAATCGATCGCCGTTCACTTCATTTAAACCTTTTTTTCTTTTCGAAACTTAATGAATAACATTATTTATAATAAATAATCATTTCAAAAGTTCGATAACAGTTAGAACCATGCATTTCGGCATGCGATTTCCACGTCAGTTACCGTCTGCGTTTTCCAAAACTCTACATTTTTTGCCGTGTCTCGCGCCGATTTCACATCTGATCGCATCGATAACGAACACGTGTCATATTTACATATATTAACCTTATGGTTTCAGTTCGCTAAAGTTAAATGCGCGCAAATCTTTCCTTAAAATCATTAAGGCATCTTCTTTAAATATTCACCCTAATTCACTGGTTGTCACAAATAATATCTTCTTTAACAAAAAGATGAGTTTTAAAGTATCATAAAAATCAAAATATATAACCATCCAGAATTCTTTCATACCCGTTGATTCACTTTTCCTAGATTCTTGATCGACATATACCTTACATTAGAGCATAAGATACCACTTCAGTGATCCATGGAATCAAATTCCTTATAGATTAGATCGAAACATTTTGCTAAAGTGACTTCACTAAGACCAAACATAAACTCATACTTTATATAAAGAGCCTTTCCATATAGTAATCTATGAGTTAACAAATACCAGCAATTAAAATTTTCAATATCAATATGGGGTCTAGATTATCACAGGATGCAAATACACAACAACAGTGTGAAGCATCACGTGAAGCCATTCTCAAAGATGCAGATACTGCAATTGACGCATCATCAATTGAAACCCTCTATGCCGGTGTGTTCTTGAACCAAAAGAGAAGGGTAGGCCCGGTTGCTATTTCAATCCTTATTGTTTCCAAAACTCTTTTAACTCATTGGTGTTGTATATTGTTTAATGATGTAAATAGTTGCAAAGTGGGTGTGTTATGGGTCAAATGAGTTAACTTTTATATAATTCAAAATAGTTTGAGTAAAGATTTCCTTATTATATTTTCTAACGGGTTATACTTAAATGAAGTGATAAATATGTTAATGAAATAGTACTATTAAAATGAAATCATACTTTTATAAAATAAAACAATATAGAAGGCTTTATGCATTTTGTTAACTGTTAAATCATGTGACTATTTGGCATAATGAGTGTAAACCTTGTTATATGTCCAAAAGAGTAAATTTTAATAGGAATCAAAACAGGTCAATTTAGGCAGCTCCATAAAATATTTATTTTAATTGATATATACAAAAAAATGTGGTTAATATGTTAATAAACTTTAAAATTACAAAGATAATATAATTTTGTATAATAAAACTATTTAGGTTTTATACGTTTTGTATGTGTGAATTTTTACCCCATTGACTCGTTCAAAAAGTATCATAACCCAAGTTTTAACACATACCTATTTCAGGGTTCATAAATCTTTGAAACTAGCCGAACTACCTAAACCAAAGCAAATCGTCTGGTTTGAGATCCAAGCATTTCAATCCAAGGTTTAGTTTTGGCTATTTGATGATTTTACGGTTCTTTTGGATCTTGGAGTTGGTCATTTAACCACTATTGATAATATTCCTTTTATCATTTTATTACTATGCTGCTACATATATGTATTATGTAGAACACTCATTAACCATTCTTTTATCATTTTAAAATTTAAAGAAAAATTAATGATTATGAATAATAAAAAGGTAGTTGAAACTGTACAACCGCTAACCCCAAACCGAAACGAGAACATCGCCAATTTACTTATGATCCCTAGCTTCCTTGCGGTTATTATTCATACTATGATTAGATTTTCTAACCTCAATCATGTTCATGAAGTCTTATTTTGGTTTAATCAGAAATACTGGATTGACAAGGCATCACAAGGCAATTGCTTCTTGGTGTACGCAAGGGACCTTACGATCACTTGGGGGGGGAGACAAACGTTACTGGCATTGGACAAACATTCAAGATACAAGGTAAATGCAATCATAAGAAAAAAAAATCTGTAAACGAACTAACTTTTTAGCAAAAACAAATATTTTGGTCAATGGTGTTTTCTAACTTCATTAATCTCACCATTAATGATAAACTTTTAACAATTTAGTTTGTGTGATCCTTATTACAATATTACCATTACTGTCAATAACTACAAGTGATTTATTTTGCTGTGTGGCAGTAAAATTTCCTTCCGCTTTTATCAAAATGATTTGGTACTAACACTATGTTTACTATACATCTACTCAACAATTTAATCCTATCTACTATGGAGGACATTAATCATAAATAAAGGTGGCGGGTTAGACAGGTTGGGTGATTTAGGTAACAATTAAAAATAATTTCATGTAGAAATGGCTATCTCTAACTATGCCTAAAAGACTAAAATGTCGCCTAACACTTATGGTACAACTTTAAAAAAAATTAGTAAATATCACCACAACAACAATCTAAATATTTCATAAAACAAATTAAAAAGATGCATGAACTAGAAATAAACCTTAGAAATAGAACCATTTGGCCTGCTCTTCTTTTGCTAAAGTATGAAATTTGACCAGTTTGAGATAAAAAGATTCCAAACCAACCCATGCATAAATAAGGGAGTTGAAGTTGCCACTTCTCATGGATCTTGGTTAGAAGCATCCATCATAGGAAAATCTTTTCTAAACATAATCATATTGTTCAGATTTAAGCATGGCAAAATGGTCTGGTCATGTTGAGTGAAGGGTCAAAACAAACCATTTTAAAATTATAAATTATGGTTTGGGTTAGAAGGGATTTTAATTCATATTGAAATAAAAAAAAATGAGGAGAGAAAGACTAAAAAGGGATTTTTTTCAATTTTTTATGCAGTGAAGTTGTAGAATGTGCAGAATTGATAAATGTTTGTTGGTTAGAAATTCATGGGAAATTTGAGATATCCAAGTTAACACCAGGAATCATATACAAGGTTGTATTTATAGTAATGGTAAAAGATCATGCTTACGGTTTGGGGGTTCCTATCAATCTGAAACTCATTTTACCCGATGGAAATAAACAATTGCGTAAAGAAATTCTCATGGAAAAGAAAAGATCAGAGTGGTTGGATATCCCTGTGGGGGAGTTTAAGGTAGAGCTGAAAAAAGAAGGTTTTGTAGAGTTTTCGCTATATGAATATGAGAACGGGGCTTGGAAGAAGGGTTTACTCATCAAAGGTGTAGCAATTAAACCGAAAGATTGAAAACTGTAAAAACCCAAAAAATATTAACAAGCAAGTCTTCAAACTAGAGTTATGTACTGTATTAATAAAAAGTCTCCAAAGTACTGATGCTTAAAGATATGGTTGTCATGTCTTCTGTGTGTTAGCAGATGAAAATCGGCCTATATATATGTTTGTATATTTACTTTTTGTTGTATGGGTATTGCTATTATATCCTTGATTTCATGTCATCTCCATGAATTCATGTTAGGGCTTTATGTATTATTTGTACCCTCTTGTTATCATTGAAAAATCTTTAATTCATTCAGAATTATATTGTCCACGGTTCTGCTCTAAAATCTCTATCATTATAGCCATGTCCACAGACCCTCTGCAACCGTTTATTTATTTATATTTTTTTACTTTCTTCTTCTACTCATCATGATCTCAGACAGACCTGGATCTTCTATGAAATCTGACAGCCTTCACCCTGCCTATTCGGTGACTAACATCCATGTCACGCCATGTTAATAGCGGAAACACGTGGCGTGGCTGTAACGCCGCAAATCTTATTATTTTTTAATATTGATATTATATGACAATGTCTAACACTAACTAATGCCACGAGATTAGCTATTGTAACTGGTAACATGCATGCTCATAAACCGATTAACCCCGACAAGAAATTTAGAAAAGTACCATAATAAATTAGCATGAAAACTTATGGTGACAAATTAAAATGCCTAGACTTTCTACAAATGTTAAAGTTCAAGGGTCAAATATGTAAAATGGGGAAACATGGAGTGCATTAGGGAGTGTGTGTATCGATCATCAGGAGAGGAAATCCACATCTCTCACCTTTCTCCTCAATAATACTCCAAAGTCCAAACCAGGCTGAATCAAGAGGCCAAATCAAAGGGTTAATTGATGCATGTACTTGTTTTAGATCATCTAGTGTGTGATTAAACTTAAGGTAACCTTTAATCTAACTTTTTGTTAGGTTTTTATGGCCTTATGAACTAAATGAGAATGATGATGATTGATGATTCTATTGCAATGTACGGTCATAAATCTTGCTAGAATCACCTTGTTTAGGCGATAACTATAATATGAAATTGATTTGGTAAATTGGGGGAAAACGGGTTTTATGTATAAAACCCAACGATTTAGGGCTGAAATGTACCTTGTATGCTTGTTAATGATGTGTGTTAGAAATGGAATTGTAAAGTAATCAATAATATCACTTTATGATGTGAAACTGGGTTAGTGGTGTAAACTCTAGAACCTTTGAATTTTGTGTTAGAAATGGTGCACACTAGATGTTCTATTAAATATCTAAGTGAAGCTTTTGTTGTTGAATATTTGCAAAAGTTTCTAGATTACTACATGTTTCATGGGGAATAATTGTACCTATGAGATTATGCAATTAGCGAGAATATAGATGATCTAACGGATAATAAATCCTTAGGCAAGGAAGGCACCTCATCGAGAGATCAAGGAGTCAATGAAGGAAGATGGAAGGATCAAACTTAAAAGGTAAGTGATTTATGTTATAAAATCTTGTATTATGTTGTAGTGAATAATATTCGCCATGTGATGTAATGTTGGATGCTATAGTGATGTTTTGAAGGGTCTAATACGAAAGATTAAGGGCCTACATGAGTATCCTCAAGTCGAATTTGATAATGAACGGTTTCACAAAAGCTATAGACCGTCGTGTGTAACCTTAAAGCCAAAAGCTGAATCTATGGTGGCATTTGAGACAAGGGTTCATGTGCCACTTAAAGCTGAATATAACCGATGATTAGTTGAGTTTTTAGATAATAAAAACATAGGTTGGTTAGAATGGTGGTCAAAGGGATCATGTCTAAAAATCCTGTGCACTAGTAAGATATGTTTGTTGATATTGAAACGTTTGTATGTGGATTGATTGTTGGGTGAATATATGTGTATGATATGCGCCACAAACAAGGTTTTAAAAATTTCCATATGGTAGCTTTTGTTGTAAATAAGTTGTAGCCATTGTCGAGTTGGAATGGTAGAAAAAATTGAGTTTTGGTGGATTTCAAATAAGTGCAGGCCGTAGCATACGGCTACAAGCCGTAAGCTAAGGCTTCAATGATGAATTTCGATCCGATAGTGTCAACCGTAAGCTACAGTTCAAAACCATAGCTTACAGCAGTCGGTCCTTAGCCAAGAAAGACAACCCGTAGGCTACGGTTTGGGAACCATAGCCTACGACGGGATCCCTCTCAGTCTCTATTGACCTGGGTTGGGGACTTTTTGGTTTGGGTGTGCATCATTCCGACATATAACTCATTGTTTGACCGTTTTAGCTAACTTATATTGTGATTTTGGTTGATCAAACCTTATGTATAACGTGTGCTTTGGATGGGAGGACTAGCTTTTGGAGAACCTGAACACTTAATCTCATTCACGCTTTCGCAAATCACGAACATTCATGTAGTTAGTTGTAATTGATAATGTTTTTGTCAATGAATGTTAGTTTCTTTTGGGACTTGTAAAGGCTATAGTCACAAGTCATGATGTTTTGCTTAAGATAACTAAAACACATTCGTGGGAAATTATGTAATTCGTGTTTTGACGATGGTTAACCAACTTTATTTTGAATTAATTAATGGCTAATATTGATGATTATGAGAAGGGTCTTACAAGTGGTATTCAGAGCAATAGGTTTTATGAGATAAGTGTTCGGTTCCAAGCTCAATCTTCCCATTCGATACGAATTTCCTATGAAGTCATTACAAATAGTAAAATAGTTAGAATTAAGCTCTAAGAATACGCTGATTGGTGGATAAGTTGAGTTATGACTCATCTAACGCAGTAAAACGAAAAACACAAAATCACAATCCTAATAAAGATGTGATTAAGTAGAATAAATAAGGGTGAAGTAACCTTATAATGTTACTAATGATGAATATTATTACTAAAAATGGCGGATGATAATGAAGCTGAAATTCAAGCACTTCTAACTCGGGAGGAGATGCAAAGCAATGTTTCTGATGTAACACCCTAGCCGATGACGGAAACATCAAGGTGTCACATAGTGACGATTGTTCAATAGCTCATGGTACTAAAGTGTAAATTTGAATACATTGAATTAAATAGTTTATTACATTGAAAAGAAAATTACATACTACAATAAATTTAAAGCGTCAAGTCTAAGTAAAATACAATAAAGTCAAACCTTAAATATAAATCCAAAAGCTTAAAAGAAACGTCTCAAAATAACCTGAAACATGTACAAAAATAGTATATGTCAATACAAAAATGTATTGGTGAGCATACCCTGTTTGAATATATATAATAGAAAAAGAGTTTCGCAAATCATGTGTTGTATATCATTTGCAAGTTCGTAATAAGTAGTATCTGGGCCAAAACCAACCCTAAGACAGTATGACATGAAATTTATATATAGTATGCGTTATTGATAGTAATAAAGACAAACATAACAATGACCATGGTCTCTCAACAGAGTCAACAGGGGGTATATACCATAGTACTATTCATTGATATGGCAAGCCCTAACGGTTAATGATTTTGACAAGACATAGATACACATAGACTAACATAAAGCAAACATACATGAGAATTGCATTAAGTGAAAGAAAAACATTTAGTTATAAGGTACATTAGTAGCCCCAAAAGAGTTAAACATGAAAAGAGGGAAAGATATACTCACAGTTTTTGTTAAACGATAAATCCAACAAAGCTCGTCACAAAATCACATTGGGAATTCCAAAGAACTCAACCTATACGTATAAGAATACTAATGAGGGAAATGACTTAAAAAGTCTAAGGTATCTAGAATCTAAGGCATTAGGGTTTGCTAGGTCGATTTGGGGAATTAAAGTTTTCACGATAAATCGAGTTAATATAAAACTTCTATATTGAAAATAATATGACAAAGTTTACAAGTATTGTGACACCCGGCAAACTCAGGTTAGTAACATTGACTAAACTAGTAAGTCTACCTTAGCGAGTCATACATATTACGTACTTATTTGGGTCAGTCAAGTCGTTACGATGATTCTGGGAATCATCGGGAGTCGTTACGATGATCCGCGGGATCATTGGGAGTCGGTCCATTACCATGTGTACAAGGATTGGTGATTCGTGGGATCACCGGGTTTAACGCACACACGCGAGTCTCGAGTCCCGGGAATTGGTGAACGGACGTAAACGTGTTAGTTATCATGCTTTATATGTTTGTAATCATTATGTGACTTATCGGTATGTGAATACGTGTTTATATATGCTAAAATAGTGTTTAACGCGCCAAAAACCCAATCAGGAACACCATAGGCGATTAGGAACCAGAGGGGCTCCTAATCGCCAGTACTATAGGTGATTTGGAAAGATTATGTGCGATTAGAGCTTCTAATCGCCAGTATATAGGCGATTAGGGCTTCTAATCGCCTGATCTGTTCTCCTACTTGCCTGATCTGCTATGCACGAGTCAAAACACCTATAAATACAACCCTTAACTCCCCAAACACCCTTAGTGCAACCCTAGCAAATCCTAAGCCTACCACACACCTCAAAACACTTCTGGAACTTGTTTTACTTCAAAACTCACCATTTCCAAGCTAACACACCTTCCTTTGATATAATCCAAGGTGTGTTCTTCATCCCAAACCTTTGTAATGTTATTATTTTGGTTCCCCAAAAGTCCAGACCTTGTTTTGCTAAGTATGTGTCTTTAAAAACCTTGGAAATGAGTTCTAAAACAAGTCTACACCATAATACTTGCTATATGTGAAGTATTGATGCATATGATGATTTTTGGTGGTTATAACATGAATGCTTCTATGAAATTGATGTACTTCTGATGTGTAGGAGTTGTTAGAATGGTTATCTAAGAGTTTGAGCTATTATTATAGTTTTTTGATGAAAGTATGCATTTTGACCCATTTGGGTGATTCTTGAAGAAATAGGATGTTATGATATGATTCATTGCTTGTTTGTTGTTAGGAATCATACTAGAATGATATTATAACATAGAGATGATGATTTGCAAGTTGTAGGAGGTGTAATCTGGTCTTTACCATTTAAGGAAAGATTTCGTAGTTAATGAAACCTAGTACTTTGCCATTTTTGGAAATAATCGCACCGAGGCCATTAGAGTAGAGATAAATTGGTGGTTTTTGCTTGGAATGGGTTGGTAAATGGTTTAGGTTTGATATTGGGTGTTTTTGCATGTTTCGGATCTGATTTGGAGGGTTTAACGCGCGAAAACGCGCGACAGCAACCTTAGGGGCGAATAGGGCTCTAATCGCCTGATACATCAGGCGATTACAGCCCAATCTCCTGATGTATCAGGCGATTAGAACCCCTACTCGCCTGTTGACCTCCCCTACTTACCAGTTGACTTTTCCTAATTGCTTGTTAGTTTTCTAATCGCGTGTACTGCTGTCGTAAGCGTATTTTGACATTCGAAACATGATTTGACACCTAGGAACATGATAGGAACCCCGGGATACAGCCAATGACTTAGTAACACGTGTTCGGACTTGTTTATACGTTAATTGAGCGTTATGCTAGACTAGGTGAACTCTTGCGCGTACTAAGTGTTTAATTGCATATATTACATGATGTCTTGTATTGTCTAACACGTGGGATGTCGGGTCACCAATGGGATATCGGGTCTTGTCTGGTACGGTCGGTTTAACAATCAAAGGTGTTTTCAAACATTTATGGTTATGGTCTGGACATTCGGGGACTAGTTAACCTGCGGGTTATTAGTCCGGATACTTATACACATCTTATGATAGGTCGCCGCTATTTGGGGCTATCATAGCATAATTACTTAACTGTTTTCATGTAACGCAATCTAAGGTGAGTGTCACAGCCCCACTTTTACCGTTTTGCTTTCGGGGGGAGAAACATGCTACTTACTTACTTATTAAAGGTCATGTTATACTATGGGTACTTCTTGTTACTATACGGATTTTACGGAAAGTCCCAGGGGGAAACCATGAATGTGCGGGGATGCACAACGAGGGAAATGTGGATAGATCTATTGGGCCTCACAAACCTCACCCAACGGCGGGGATGCCGGGCGGGTGCATATTGTCTCTAACTCTCGGGTTATCGAGGCATCGGTAACCCAGTCAATCTGGGCTGGATTCAACACTGGTACATGTTTAGTAATGGGTTCCCAACCGCAGTAGTAGCAACACTTAACGTCTAGCTAACATTCTCATAACATAGTAGTAACAGATATGATCTTTCCGAACTTGTAACAACTCTTTTATAAAAGAAAACCTGTGAACTCCCAGCATTATATGTTGACATTTTTGGCATGTTTTCTCAGGTCGCTAAGGTAGCAGTTAATGGACTAGGCGCACGGAGTCATGCATAGCGTCTAGAATTTTGAAGCATATTAAACAATGTTTTGTAAACTATAATATGTCTTTTTGTTGTAAACAAGAAATGCTTCCGCTGCTGGTTTACGGCTCAAAGCATGATGTTTTTGGTTTTAAAATATATATATGAATACATGTTTGTTGTTTGTTTATTGTGATCGTTGACTGGGATCCTGGTGTGTCACGCGCCTCGCGGTAAAACCCCGCATGTGGAATTTGAGGGTGTGACAAGTATGATTAGATAATATAATTATTACCAATTAAATATTTAGTTAAAAAGCAATTTCAATAATCGGGACAAAAGAATTTAATTAAGGAAGGAAAAAAATTTAGATAATCTGAAAATAATGCCTAGGCTCGAGGGCTTATAAGAATCGAACTCGGACCTATACACAAACAAACCAACATGTAAACCACTACACCACAAGACTCACATGTTGAAAGGTTTTAATAAAATTTTATTTATATACGAATACCAACTTCATTTTTTCCCTATATCAAACCCTAAACCCTAATATCTTAACACCTTCAATTCATCATTTATAGAACCCAAACTGATAGGGCTTTTAAAGAGTGATGCATAAGAAACAAAACGGCATAAAATATGGAACTTACAAGATCGTATGAGATCTAAAAAGAAGCAACTAAACTTGAGACTTCACGGGTCAATTACAAGGTATCCAGACGCGTTTAGAATCTGATTTTTGTGGGCTTATGTTGTGTGAATGATGGATCATGTATTGCAATGATCAATTTATAAGGCTGTTAGGAAAATCCGAACGTTTGAGTTTGACATAAAGGACCGACGGTTACCTCATAAACTGTGACACCCGGCAAACTCAGGTTAGTAACATTGACTAAACTAGTAAGTCTACCTTAGCGAGTCATGCATATTACGTACTTAACTGGGTCAGTCGAGTCGTTACGATGATTCTGGGAATCATCGGGAGTCGTTACGATGATCCGTGGGATCATCGGGAGTCGGTCCATAACCATGTGTACAAGGATTGGTGATTCGTGGAATCGTCGGGTTTAACGCACACACGCAAGTCTCGAGTCCCGGGAATTGGTGAACGGATGTAAACGTGTTAGTTATCGTGCATTATGTATTTGTAATCATTATGTGACTTGTCGGTATGTGAATACGCATTTATATGTGTTAAAATAGTGTTTAACGCGCCAAAAACTCATCCTAGAACCATACAGGCGATTAGGAACCAGGAAGGCTCCTAACCGCCACTTATATAGGCGAATAGGGATGATTACTGGCGATTAGGCCTTCTAATCGCCAGTATATAGGCGATTGGAGGCTCTACTCGCCTGTACTGATCCCCTACTCGCCTGATCTGATATGCTCGAGTCAAAACACCTAAAAATACAACCCTTGACTCCCTAAACACCATTTATGCAACCCTAACTGATCCTAAGCCTCCCACACACCTTGAAACACCTCTGGAACTTGTTTTGCTTCAAAACTCACCATTTCCAAGCTTACACACCTTTCTTTGATAAAATTCAAGGTGTGTTCTTCATCCCAAGCCTTTGTAATGTTATTGTTTTGGTTCCCCAAAAGTCCAGACCTTGTTTTGATAAGAATGTGTCTTTAAAAACCTTGGAAATGAGTTTTAAAACAAGTCTACACCATAATACTTGCTATATGTGAAGTATTGATGCATATGATGATTTTTGGTGATTATAACATGAATGTTTCCAAGAATTTGATGTACTTCTGATGTGTAGGAGTTGTTTGGATGATTGTCTATGAGTTTAAGCTATTGTTATAGTGTTTAGATGAAAGTATGCATTTTGACCCATTTGGGTGATTCTTGAAGAATTAGGATGTTACGATATGATTCATTACTTGTTTATGGTTAGGAATCATGCTAGAATGATGTTATAACATAGGGATGATGATTTACAAGTTGTAGGAGGTGTAATCTGATCTTTACCATTTAAGGAAAGATTTCATAGTTAATGAAACCTAGTACTTTTGCCATTTTTGGAAATGTTGGATCAGTATATTGCTCTTTTGTATAAACTTGCTAGTGGACACTTAAGTGTTTAGCAAGTTCTTGATCAGTGATAGCACAGCGGAATGTTATAAGTTTAAAGCTACACTTATCAACAGGAGTTATTACTCCCCCTGGATTCAAGAACTAATAAATGATAAGTATTTATTGAGAATCTAAGTATTGAATGAGAATGAAACACTTAGACAGATTCTCAATAAACATGAAATGGAAATAACAATAATAAGTGTTGAAGGATTTCTGTATTAAAATCAATGTCTAAAACAGAGGGATGAACCCTTCTATTTATAGACTTTACAAATACATGAACCTTGCCAAAAGCAAGTTTAGAAACAAGTTGCAACAAGTTGCAGTCTTGGAACTTGTACATAAAGCAAAAAGAAATACTAAAGTAATAAACTACTGATATACAAAGGCGGTGGAAAAGATCTTCATGTAAGTACTGATGAATGACAAACTACTGATGAGTAGTTTGTCTTCAGTAGTTCTTCAGTAGAAGTGTCTGGTTTGAACTTCAGAACTTCTGATGAATTTTCTTCTTCAGCACTTCTGAATCTCTTCTTTAGCAGTTTGATCCTTCTTCTTCAGCAGTTCTATACTTAGAGTATTTTGACAGAAGTGAATTAGACTAAGGTTTGCAAAAGTGGTTTCACCAATCCTTTTTGTCCTAACAATCTCCCCCTGGATTGATGAAGCCAAAACCTTACTAATTCCTTATTGTTCTTTTCTGTCCTTCACAATTTTCCATATTCCTTTGAACATGGAATTCTTGAGCTGGTTCAGCTGTTCATCAGTAAGAGACCCTTTCTGTGGTTCTAAGTGTTGGATTGTAAGTAGGTCTTTGGTTGATAGTTTCTTCAGATCATTCATCGACCTATAGGCCCTGCTTGTCTGATCTCTTCTTGTCACAAGTACTGAGTTTCTATCAGTAAATGACCATCTGATGATTGGTTCTTTAGATTTGTCAAAGTCTAAAGTGTAGGGAACCATGGTGGTACCCTGGGTTTCTCCTGAGTGTTGGATGTTTTCAACTTCAGTGACTCTCAAGTGGGATTCACTTCCTTGTTCTTGTTGCATCACATTAGGTATCTGAAATGTTGGCAAATGATGTTCAGTTACTACCTTAGTGTGCAGTTTGTCTGTGATGGTCTTCTGGATTTGATATACAAAGGTGGAAGGATCCCTGAATTGTGTGATCAGAGGCTTTTCTTCTATGTCAAAATCAGAATGGACTACTGTACTACCTTCTAGTAGTACCATTCTGAAATCAGTCTTCACATTCTCCTCTGATTTCTTTCTTTGAGTAGCTGATCTTCTTTGAACACCAGAAGTTCTAACTATTGAAGTTGATACTTCAGCAGTTTGAAACTTCTCTGGATTTGCAGCCCTTGCAGCCTTATATTTTCTATATGTGTCCACCAATCTTTCTTCTTTCCATTTGGACACTGAGGCTTTTGAACCATAACCATTAGCTACCAATTCTTCTATCATCTGAGCTCTCTTGGCTTTTGTGTCTTTACTTGTTGCAAGTTTATCTACAATAAGTTGAGCTCTTCTTGTAAGCTCTTCCATAGAGAGTCTCTTCAATGTGTGGGCTTTGATTTTGCTGTTCTTTGTAATGTAAGACATCAGTTGATGTCTTTTATCTTCTTCAGCAATCTGGTCTAGGCTAGCCTGCCTTTGGAGTTCAGCTTCATAAGCCTGAAGCTTTTCTTCATGGCTTAGATCCAAGTCATCCCTTTCTTCCAGTGTTTTCCAAATCTGATCTTCTCTGGCCTTCTTTTGGGCTGCCACTAAACTCTTCTCAAGTAGTTCTGCTGATTGAGATATTGGAAAAGGGTTTAGCACAGTCATTGTGGTAACTGTTGTAATAGGCCTAGTAGGAACAGAAGTTGGTTGAATAGGAGCAGTTGATCTGGAAGGGTCAGCAGTTTAAGTTTTGGAAGTGTTAACCTTTGATGGGTTGACAACAACTGAAGGTTTGTCAACTACTGAAGGATTGTCTTCAGTACTTTCTGATTCTTCAACAGAAGTTTGGCCATCAGAGGTTTCTTCATTGTGCCCTTGGGATTCATCAGTCTTTTCAGCATCTTCTACTTCTTGAATAGAGACACCAAATTGTTGGGCCAGTTTTTCTTTTCTAGCTTGATCTTTTTGATCTCTTGCTAGGATAGCCACTCTTGCCTTTCTCCTGGCTTCAAGTGTATCCATAGGTACCTTGATTTTCTCCCCCGTTTTGGCTTCATCAGCTTTTGAAGTTGAAGCTTGGGAGAACTGACCTGTAAGATGAGCAATCTGTTTGCTGTTGTAGTCAATCTTGTTGGACAGATCATTCATCTTCGTCTATATCACTCCAAATTGGTTCTTCATGGACAGCTCCAAGTTTGCTGTGTATGTTTGGAAGTGATTCTTGATGAGGGTGCTCATCATGTGATATAAGGGACCATCTGGGCTGCATAGCTGGTTCATGTCTATGCTTGTTTGCCCAGGGAATTGGGTAGGAATTTGTAGTGAGGGGTGTGTTTTTGGTTGATCTTCTTGTTGTACAGAAGATGCCACTCTAGGGGAATCATGGATTGAGTGGGCTTTAACCTGAGATGGTGTGACTAGCTTCTTGAGCTTAGATACACCAGGTGCAGGACCTTCACTTGTAGCCGTCAATTCAGTAGTTTGGTGTTTTGAAACATCATCCAAGTCAATGGAATCATCTGAATCCCTGATTACATCCTCAATGAGGACTGTATCAGTTACATCATGAGCTGAGCCCAACTCAGTTGTCTCATGTACCTCTTTTTCTTGGTTTAGAGGATTTCCTACCTCAGGCATTAAGCCTTCATCAGTAGTTGCCACAGTTGAGATCTTAGCTATGTTACTTCTATCCTCAGGTCCACCACTGGGTGGTAAATGAGTAGTAGCAGCCTCAAAAGTACCAAAAGTTTCTAAGTTTGGGCTTAGAGACTCTGGTTCATCCTCATCTCTTTGGTTAGGGCTTTGAGTGTCCACATCCATGTCAATTTCTGAGGCTATGTCCCCTGTTTTATGTGGTTGATGGGGACTGACATGTGTAGATGGGACTTTCTCTTTTAGCCCAGAGAGAAGTTTGGCTATTTCAATGTCTGGTTCAGAAATTTGGGGTGCTGGTTCCGCAGTTTGGGCAGTGGGTTCAGCAGTTTCAAAAGAAGAATCAATGGGAATAGTTTTCTTAAGTCTTTTTCTTTTGAAAAGGATTGTGATTGGTGCTCTTGGTGGGGTTTGAGATGGATGAGACTGAGAGGATGTTTCAGTCACATCTTTAAGAAGTGCAGATTGCACAATAGTTTGTTCAGGCATCTCAACCTTCTGAACAGCTTTTCTTTTAGGTTTGGTGGGTTTTTGTTTTTGTATCTTGGGTTTCTTGGCCTTTGGTGGAGTAGGTTTGGAAGATGAGGGTTCCATGGGGACTGGTTCTGGTTCCCCTTGGTCATCTTCTGGCCAGGCAGCCTGTTTGTTATGCCTTGAGTATGCTTGTGAGGTTAAGGGTTTTAAAATTTCAGTTTTACCCACAAGCACCTCATCACCCAGTTCTTTTATTATGCATTGCATAATGAACCTTGGATATAACAAAAACTTTTTCTTAGTGTTATTGTGATGTAACACAAACTTATTAAAGAAAAGTTTTGATGCCCTGAAATTTGTTTCATTCACAATGGAATGAAAAATTGGTTGAAAGGTTGAGGGCATCTGGTCATAAGACCCTGTTTTAGGACTCAAGCACATAAGTATATAATGAAACAAAAGTTTATATTTTGGTTCAAAATACTTTTTAAAGATGGTAGCTTGTGAGAGAGTACCTTGATAACCACACTTAGTCATGGTTAGGTGGATTGCAGAGTTGTCAAACTTTTCAGGGGCATTCACATCATTCAACCCCAGTCTGTTTGCAAGTATGGCCGGTGTGATGGCCATTTGTCTCCCTTTAATTGTTGAGTTGAGAGAGATAACTTCATCATCCACCATCACTGTCTCAGCATTAGCCCAGAACCCATTGAGAGTTTCAGGATGTATTGGTGGGTCTAAGTAGGCTCTGAGATTGTGTCCCTGTTTGAGAACTAAAGCCATGTGGTTTTGTGTGTTTGGAAATCGAACAGTGTTTTTGTTGCAGGTTCATGTGTTTGAGAGCTTTCTTGAGAGAGAAGGAGAGAATTTTTGTTTTGAATGGATAAGTGTTGAAAAAAGATATTTATCAGAAGTTTTTAACCGCTTGGAACTTCTTTATTAAAAGTTTTAAACCGCCTAGGTTAAAAACCTCTTTATCAAAAGTTTTAAACCGACTAGGTTAAACTTCTGATGATGGGAAAAGTCTGATTTGCCCTTTTTGACTAAACTGCTGATGAAGAATTATTTTCATCAGTAGTTCCCATTTTCTCTTCAGCAGTTTTGAACAGCTGATGAGAAATACTTTTATAAATACTTTATTCATAACTTCTAAAGGTTGTTTTATCAGAAGTTAATCACTTTTTAGAAAATATCCCCATGTTTTGTTCATCAGTAGTTTCTCTCTTTTCAGAAGTTTTTCAAGTTTTTGAAAACAGATGTAAGTGAAAAATAAAAAAGTTGTGCAGAAAAATAAAGAGAAACACTTACAAATTTAGCATCCCTATCATGGATACTAACTTCTGAAATGTTGATGTGTCAAGGGGTTTAGTGAATATGTCAGCTATTTGATTAGCTGTTGCTACATGTTTCACTTCAATCTTGCCTTTTTCATAGCAATCTCTTATGAAATCATACCTGATTTCAATGTGTTTAGTCTTTGAAAACTGAACAGGATTTTGAATGATGCTAATGGCAGATTTGCTGTCTACAAGCAATGGTGTCTTGGTCTCTTTGATTCCATAATCAAGAAGTGGATATTGGAGCCATTGTATCTGTGATGTACCACTTGCAGCTGCAATGTATTCAACTTCAACAGTTGAAGTTGCAACAGATGTTTGTTTCTTTGATTGCCAGGACACTAGACAGTTTCCCAAGAATTGACAACCACCAGATGTTGATTTTCTTGACATTTTACACCCTGCATAGTCATTATCTGAAAAAGCTGATAACTTGGTATTGCTTGAAGCAGGATACCAAATTCCAAGTGTTGGAGTTCCTTTCAGATATCTGAAGATTCTTTTGACTGCAATAAGGTGTGATTCCCTAGGAGCTGATTGATATCTAGCACAGACACATGTTGAAAACATAATATCTTGTCTAGAAGCAGTTAGATATAAAAGAGAACCTATCATACATCTATACATGGTTTGATCAACCTGTTTTCCTTGATCATCTGGTTCAACTTGTGTGGTTGGTGTCATGGGAGTGGAACATGATTTATAGTCTTGTAAAGAAAATTTGTTTAATAATTCTTTAACATATTTTGATTGATGTATAAAAGTTCCATTTATTTGTTGTTTAATCTGCAGTCCTAGAAAGTACTGCAGTTCCCCCATTGTACTCATCTCAAATTTTGATTGCATGAGTTTCTTAAATTCATCACACAATTTTGTGTTTGTTGAACCAAAAATGATATCATCAACATATATTTGAACAAGTAAGACATGATTTCCAACATGTTTTATGAAAAGAGTTTTATCAATGGCACCTCTTGTGAAGTTATTTTTGAGTAAAAAGGTTGAAAGTGTATCATACCAGGCTCTTGGAGCCTGTTTGAGCCCATAAAGAGCTTTGTCTAGTTTGTACACCCACTCAGGATGAGAAGGATCCTCAAACCCAGGTGGCTGACAAACATACACTTCCTCTTTTATTTTTTCATACAAAAATGCACTCTTGACATCCATTTGATAAACTTTTATTTTGTTGGAAATGGCATAGGCCAGAAATAACCTGATGGTTTCAAGCCTTGCAACTGGAGCAAAGGTTTCATCATAGTCAATTCCTTCTTCTTGAGAGTAACCTTGTACTACCAGTCTTGCCTTGTTCTTTATTATAATACCAACTTCATCTTGTTTGTTCCTGAAAACCCATCTTGTGCCAATTGGTTGCTTGTTTGGTGGTAAGGGACAGATTTCCCAAACCTGTTGCTTGTTGAATTGAAGCAATTCATCTTGCATTGCCTGTACCCAATTGTTGTCTTTGAGGGCTTCCTGGTACTTCTTTGGTTCCAACTGTGAAATAAATGCTGAGAATAGACAAAAGTTGGAAAGCTGGTTTCTTGTAAGAACACCTGATGCAATATCACCCATGATTTGATCAAGCGGATGGTCTTTGTGTTCGATCAGTTGTTGTAAACCACTGACAGGTGTTGGTGGCTCATGTTCTTCAAACAAACTACTAAGGTCTATTATATCTGGTTCAGCAGTTTCAGTGTCTTCAGTAGTTGCAGGTGCTGAAGCAGATGTTTGAGTTTGTCCTTCAGTATTTGTTGAATCAGAAGTTTGTGAAACTTCTGATGGTTTTGAAGTTGACTTAATGACTGTTTGAGGAGTCCATGGTGCTGGATCCTCGTCATCAAACCTTTGATCACCATAATAAGTAGGTTTGGATGAAGTGACAGTCTTTTCAGGCCCAAAATGGAAGTTGTCAAGGTCAAAAAGTTCAGCAGGATGTGCTAGAATGAGAGTGTGTTTTGACTCATTGAACTTGACATTCAGTGTTTCTTCTACTATCCTGGTTCTTAAGTTAAAAACCTTGTAGGCTTTTCTAGTTGAGGATTAACCAAGAAAGTAACCTGAGTCAACTTTGGCAGCAAACTTTGAAATAGATTCCTTGATGTTCAAGATGAAACATTGACACCCAAAAGCCCTGAAAAGGAGATAAGGGGCTTCATGCCATGAAGAACTTCATAGGCAGTCTTTGAATGTCTCTTGACAATAAGAACTCTATTTTGAACATAACATGATGTGTTAACTGCTTCTGCCCAAAAGTATAAAGGTAGGCCAGAATCAGCTAACATTGTTCTTGCTCCTTCTATTAAAGTTCTGTTCTTCCTTTCTACCACACCATTTTGTTCAGGAGTTCTGGCAACACTGAATTGTCTAATAATCCCTTTAGATAAACAGAATTCATCCAGAGTTTTGTTCCTGAACTCTGTCCCATTATCACTTCTAATGGTTTTGACAGGTAGAGAGTATTGCTTCTCTATTTGTAGAATGAAGAACTTTATGATTTCAGCAGCCTCATCCTTGGAAAATAAGAAGAATACCCATGTAAATCTTGAGTAGTCATCAATGATGACTAAGCAGTACTTCTTCTTACCAAGGCTCATGATTTTTACAGGCCCAAATAAGTCCATATGGAGTAGTTGAAGACATGCAGTTGTTTTTGATTCTTCAATAGACTTATAAGAGGACTTATGTTGTTTTCCCTTTAAACAGGATACACAGTGTTCTTGATACTGGTATACTTTTAAGGGTAGACCTCTGACCAAGCCCATTTTTGTGACTTTATTTATGGTTTTAAAGTTCACATGGCCAAGTCTCCTGTGCCAGAGATCAGTTTCTGAAGTTGATGCCCTTGAGAAGAAACAGGCAGTGTTGTTTAGTACTTTGTCCTTTTCAATGTCCACTGCATATACATTGCCACATCTTTTGGCTATTAACAAAGTGTGATCTGCAATGATCTTCTCTATCAACTTCTGGCCTTCTGGTGATATGATCTTGCATGTTGTCTTTGTGAAAAAGGAAGAATATCCTTTATCACACATTTGTGACACACTCAGCAAGTTGTACTCAAGGTTTTCAACCAGATTAACCTTGTCAAACTGTATTTTGCCAGAGGAGACATTGCCATGTCCTAGCACATATCCCTTAGCATTGTTCCCAAAGGATACAAATCCATCTCTTTGACTGATAAAATTGTTTATCAGGTATCTGCATCCTGTCATGTGCATTGAGCCTCCACTGTCTACATACCAAATGCTATTTAAGCCTCTGGAAACTCTCTACACAAGATAGCAAATTAGTTAGATTTAGGAACCCAAGCCAGTTTGGCTTTGGGTTTGCTTTTGAGAACATTTACAGTTTGTTCTTGACCAAGTTTAGAAACCATGTCTTTTTGGCAATGGATTTTGCATTAAGAACAATGGTGGTATCCTTTTGAGGACCACCATCAACTTTGGTCATCAGTAGTTGTACCAAGTTCATAAGATCTTTAATCTCAGCAGTTTGTGAAACTGCTGATGATTCAGGTCTAACTACTGAAAGTGAATTTTGAGAAAAAGATCTTTGTTGAGATTTTGTCTTTTTCTGAGAAAAGGTGTTTGCTGGTTGTTGTTTCTTGGGAGAAAAATTTTTACATAATCATTTTTTATTTGTTTTCCCACAACCAGTTGTTGATTTTTCTTGTTGAACTGAATACCTTTTCTATATCTGCAAAATTCTGTTTTGTGGTTGAACAGACCACAAATTTCACATTCTTTTGTCTTTTCTTTTAAAGACAAGTTTCTGACTGTTTTGATTGGTTTTAGGTCATCAGTAGTTTTCAGGTTCTCAACTCCTGATGTAGTTGAAACTACTGATGGCTTAAAGTCAGATTTAATCAGTACTTCTGAAGAACTTTCTTTGTGAGATTTTAGAAAGTTTTCATGGAAAGAAGTGCATTCTTCCTCTTCAGAAGTTTCACCTGAAACAATTTTTCTCCCATCTTCTGTAGTTTTGGGAGAGAAATCTGTTGGTGTTTCAGTGTGATTGTACCCTATGCCAAACCTAACATTTGAAGCACTTTATTTGTTTAGCAATAATTGGTACCCCTTACAAGATTCCACCCATTTTTCACATGTAACCTTGGTGTCAGCAAGCTCTTGTCTGACATTTCCTAGGTCATTTATCATGATTTTAATTTGTGCTTGGGTTTCAATAGCAGAGTTAGTTAATTTAGAAACTTCTTTTGTTTTTGAAGAAAGTTTTCTTTCTAAATCACATTTCATCTGAGTGAATTTTCTCTCAGAATCATTTGCTTTTCCTTGTAAGTGCACATTTGTCTCTCTTATGAGAGCAAAAGATTCTTTGCACAAATTTGAACATAGTTTTGTCAAAGATTCATTTGATACCTGTGACAAGGCAGATTTTGAGGAGCATCCCTCAAATGCCATTAAGGCAAAGTTCTTTCTGCCATTGTCAGGCTCTCCCCAGTTGATGTCAAACATTTTGTTGTCTGCATCAGGATTGCACTCTGTGGTGTCAAAAGGAAGACTGCTCCAGTCAACATACCCTGAAGTAAATAAACTATGTTGAGAGGGTTGTTGTTGCTGTGGAGGTTGTTGAGCAGCTGGAAAGGGAGGGATTGATTGTTGGCTCTGCATCTGTTGAGCAGGCATCTGTACATATTGTACTTGTGGCACATATTGGTGTTGTGGAGCTTGTGCCTGTACAAAATGTGCACTCCCTTGTGTTCCATTATTCCTGTTATAATTGGGGTTAAAATTGCATCCAGACTGAGATTGGTTAAAGCCAGAGCTTCTACACTCTCTAGCAAAGTGTCCCAACTTTTGACACTTGTGACATCTAAGTTTAGATTTGTCAAAACCAATTTTTGTAGAACTGTTAAGTCCTGGAAACTTCCTTCCCGACCTTTTGTAAAATTTATTTGTTTTTAAACTTAACATGGCCAGTTGGTGCAAAATATCCATTTCTTCTAGGTCATCACTGCTGAAACTATTTAAATCATCCATGATAAAACACATGATATCAGCAGTTTGACCAAAGTCATTATTGTCATAACCTGGGAATGATCTTTCAGATGAGATCCCAGCAGTTATGTCAATGTGGTCAAAAGATCCAAAACTATTTGAACAAGTTGGTGAGTCTTGTCCCAATAGTGTTGTACTACCTGGTAGATAGTCATCAGCAGTTTTGCCAGAACTTTGTAACTTTTTCTTTTGATCAATTTCTCTCCCAAAAGTAAGTAATCTCCCATGAAGTTTTGTAAGAGTGAGGGAGCTAAAGTCTGATGAAGATCTTAAGACTATTGAGTATGTTTCCCATTTATCAGGTAAAGACCATAAAAATCTATGAAGCATAGATACGGTTGTGTAGGTCTGACCATTTAGTTTTAGCTCAGATATTAATGAGGAAAATCTTTCAAAATGCTGTGTTAAAGTTTCCCCATTAATGTGAGCAAAAGTTTCATATTGTTGAGCCAAGATTTCTCTAGTGTTGGCAATCACCTCTTCAGTTCCTCCAAACTGTTCTTTTAGTGTAACACCCCAACCGATGGCGGAAACATCGGGATGTCACGTATTGATGATTGTTCAGTAGCTCATGGTAAATAATAAATTTCATTATATGATTTAAATAAATTACATACAATTGTTCTACAAGAATTCGTACATCAAATTGAATAAAACTATGCACACATCTTCAAGCATTAATTCAAATCTTCAAGCAAGTAGAACCTGAAACATGTTAAGTTGAAAATATTTTGGGTCAACAAAATTTGGTGAGAATTACATAGGTTATGATAATCGAATAAAATTGTTGTGCAATTCATGTGTCATGGCAATCTAGTCCATATGTGAAAACATACTAGAAGTAAATCGAGTGCATAATAAACCCTTGTGACTGTTGTATTGTGGTACATCCCATACGCTCATGGTTCACTCGTTTATATTGCAGTAACAAACACCCACGCTACCTTTGTAGGAGGCACGTATCCGGGTGGGATTGTCAGTCCAATAGATCTATCAATGTATACCGTCGGCTGATCAATGTTAATGATTATGCTAGAATTGTGCTTACCCTAGTCATGTTCAAGACATAATGCAACATAGGAAAACACATAGACACATTGATGATTGAATTGCATAAATGATGTTGTAACATGTTTCACCCCAATGAGAATTTTTGAAGAAATTGAGAGTGAAGAGGTGTAATTCGGCACCTTTAGTTTGTCAATGAGGATTCAATTTATACATAAATGAGGGGATTTTCTATATGGTATGTTTGACGCGACATTGATTGTATGCACGAATAATTGACCATAATTAGTTCAAATTTACTGTAATTGTTTGTGTGTATGATGTGGAATAGGCCGATAATCACGTAATTAATCCAATCCAGAACTTAAAACGCGTCCATAGTGGTTAATTTTGGTAGTTGTTTGTCACAGTTGACTTCCTTAGTCAACTGTGAAGATTCAATCGAATGATATAAGAAATGTGAGTTGGGTTTTGAACAAGAGGCATGGTAGTCCAGATGGTTAGGGGTTGTGTGTTGGGTGACTCGGCTGAGGGCTCGGGTTCGAGTCCCGGCCCCAGCATAATATTTTTGACAATTATTTTTTGACATATATTTAATATATATATATATATATATATATATATATATATATATATATATTACGAATAATTATCATAGTATTAAGGTTTAAAATGCCACAAAATAATTAAATGTAAATAATAATAATAGAACTTGTCGTTTTTATCCGTAACGTACATTTATTAACGCGAAATGTTACAGTCTCCCCTACTTTTAGGAATTTCGTCCCGAAGTTAAAAGAAAAGCACTAGGTTTACAATTGGTCGACTACCGAAAACCTTGATAAAATTTCTCACTACCTTAACGTACCTGTAAATTCATGATTACGTTCCGGACCGTAATTACCAATTTACCTTACATTAGGGTTTTGCGTCCTTTTATGACTTTACCGATTGTTGAGCAGGTTTGATCGTCTCCACCAGTCGTTGAGCAGGTGGTAGGGCCTCTCCCGACTATTGGAAAGACATGATGACCTCTACCAATCGTTAAGTAGGTTGTTTGGTAGTCAACTAATTGTTGTACAAGTAAACACGTATGATTATAGATATAACAAGTAGTTCACATTCAAACAAGCATGCACCCAGATGTTATGATAATACTTGAATTTATTACTTGAATCAAAAAGTGTCAATACATAGAATTAAAAGTAGACATTATTCAAATGGTGGGTTTTGTTGTTAAGTAGATGGAGGGTCTCTAGCGGGGTTATTTGGAGCATCAAGAGCGTTTGTAGCGGGGATTCGACAAGCATCCGCAAGATGCCCATACCTTTGACAATTGGTGCCCTGTCGGCAGGGAACTTGGGTTGGGTGGTGATACTGGCAGGTATCACACTTAGGTTTGTTCCCGTTGTATCGTTTCTTGTTGGGTGGGACAGTGGTGTCTATTGCAAAATTCCTGACCTTGCACTTTCCGTTGGTTGAGGCCTCTGTTTTGATTTCAACGGCAGGTTAGGGAGTATCCTTTGCAACAGTTTTCTTTTCCCCTTTCCGAGTCAGGGTTCCTGCCTTCACATGATTATCTGTTAGGGTGGCAGCCAAACGCTTTGCTTCCTCCAAAGTAGCAGGGTTCCTTCCCCACACCGTGTCTTGAATCTGCATCGGTAAGCCACCAATGTATTTTTCGATTGCAATGGGTAAGGGGGTGACCTTGTGGGGTAGCAGTAGGCTAAGTTCATGAAAACGAGTGTTGTAAGCAAGGTTTTCTCCACTATCTTGAGCAAGATCATGAAACTCATCTTCCAGCTTCTTGATTTCATTACGAGGGCATAACTCTGCCTTCATAATGTCTTTAGCTTGATCCCAAGTTAAGGCCAGTGCAGCTTCAGCCCCGCGAGTGCGCTTTTCCTCATTCCACCAAGTGAGTGCTCGTTTGTGAAGAACACTCATGGTATATCCCATACGCTCATGGTTCACTCGTTTATATTGCAGTAACAAACACCCACGCTACCTTTGTAGGAGGCACGTATCCGGGTGGGATTGTCAGTCCAATAGATCTATCAATGTACACCGTCGGCTGATCAATGTTAATGATTATGCTAGAATTGTGCTTACCCTAGTCATGTTCAAGACATAATGCAACATAGAAAAACACATAGACACATTGATGATTGAATTGCATAAATGATGTTGTAACATGTTTCACCCCAAAAATGGTGATAAATAGAAAAGGGGCTATGTAAAACTCACCTTAGCAAAATGTTATATCTGTTGAAAAATTGAATAGTGGTGTTGCCCAAATGTGTCAAGTACCACCCTATAATAAGGTAATAAATATGTCTAAGTCTATCTAGTCCACAAATGTATATGTTCTAGGGCTTCGAATTGGGGATGAACACTTGTTTGATTAATAATAAAAATATTTGATAATTGAGAGAAATTTAGTAATTAAATAGACAAAATCTTTTTATAAGAATTTTAATTTAAGGTGGTCACAATAATGTGTTTAGAGCATAAAAATAATTTTTATAAAATTATTTTCTTTAAAATAGAATATTAATTCTATTTATAACAAATTGTCAAAATTTAACTTTAATATTTAAAAATATTAAAATTAAAGAATTATTAGTTTAAAATTTATATTTCTGTTCTAAATAATCAGAAATAATTTGTATAAAATTTTGGTGCAAAAATATTAAAAATTGAATTTATTATGATTTAATTATGATTAAAACTAACAAAAATTGATTAAAAATATTAAATAAATGATTTTTCTGAAATAAAAATCATTTCAGGAAAGTTTATCATTATATAAACTCAGACTAATTTTTGTGGAAATTTATAAATTTGTTTTGATATTTTAATGGAATTTTATAAATATAATAGAATAAACTTGATTTATTTATTAAATAAATAAATTTTTGAAAACTAAAAATTGTAAGTTAAACTTTTTCGTTAGATTAACTTAAAATAATTTTTGTAGAATTATTAAAAGAGTTTTAATATTTTAAAACGAATTTATAAAATATAAGTAATATATATATAATTAATTTGATTGTTTTTGATTTAAAAACAAAACATACAAAAAATGTTTGCCATGACCGGGGATCGAACCCGCGTGACTTAGTTGAAGGGTAGCAGTCACAACCACATGGTCTATGTAACACCCCAACCGATGGCGGAAACATCGGGATGTCACGTATTGATGATTGTTCAGTAGCTCATGGTGAATAATAAATTTCATTAAATGATTTAAATAAATTACATACAATTGTTCTACAAGAATTCGTACATCAAATTGAATAAAACTATGCACACATCTTCAAACATTAATTCAAATCCTCAAGCAAGTAGAACCTGAAACATGTAAAGTTGAAAATATTTTGGGTCAACAAAAGTTGGTGAGAATTACATAGGATTTGATAATCGAATAAAATTGTTGTGCAATTCATGTGTCATGGCAATCTAGTCCATATGTGAAAACATACTAGAAGTAAATTGAGTGCATAATCAACCATTGTGACTGTTGTATTGTGGTACATCCCATACGCTTATGGTTCACTCGTTTATATTGCAGTAACAAACACCCACGCAACCTTTGTAGGAGGCACGTATCCGGGTGGGATTGTCAGTCCAATAGATCTATCAATGTATACCGTTTGGCTGATGAATGTTTATGCTAGAATTGTGCTTACCCTAGTCATGTTCAAGACATAATGCAACATAGAAAAACACATAGACACATTGATGATTGAATTGCATAAATGATGTTGTAACATGTTTCACCCCAAAAATGGTGATAAATAGAAAAGGGGCTATGTAAAACTCACCTTAGCAAAATGTTATGTCTCGTAAAAAAAATAGAATATTGTGTTGTGAATGTATGCGAGATGAATCCCAAAGACTCAACAACGTAGCTAGTCCAAATTGAAGAAAACGAAAAAGAAAGAATATCAAGCTTCCAATTCGCCAATTACAAGAGCTTATAATCAAAGCTTCAATTGTAGAAGTAATAGACTATAGAAGAAAGGTATGAGGGAAAGTTTAATCGGATTGAAACAATCGATTTAGAGGTGCAAAGTATAATGGCTCATAGGTGGGTTTTTATACTAGTTTTGGAGTCAATTAGCCATTAAAATTGGTCAACACCATAAAGTAAGGTTTTATGATGAATTGACTATTTGACTAAGACTTTGATTGTTTGACTAAGACTTTGACTAGGACTTTGACTATTTGACTCAAGGCTTTATTTAAAAAAAAATCTTGTATGTGAAAAAAAAAGAATTTAGAATCATATTAATATTATTATTATTATTATTATTATTATTATTATTTATATACATTTATGTATGTATATAAGTTGTGAGTTAGGATAAATAAAGACTTAAGCACATTTGTATAATATTAATGATAAAGGTGTAATAAAAAAAAATATATATATATATATAAGGGCTTTTTATGTATTAAAATTTTGGGGAAAAATTTTGCGATGTTACAGTCTCCCCTACTTTTAGGAACTTCGTCCCGAAGTTAAAAGAAAAACACCAGGTATACAATTGGTCGACTACCGAAAACCTTGATAAAATTTCTCACTACCTTAACGTACCTGTAAATTCATGATTACGTTCCGGACCGTAATTATCAATTTACCTTACATTAGGGTTTTGCGTCCTGAGCAGGGTTTATTACGTGAATCAAAAAGTGTCAATACATAGAATTAAAAAGTAGACATCATTCAAATGGTGGGGCTTGCTGTTAAGTAGCTGGAGGGTCTTGATCTCGATTTAGTTTAGGGCATCGGTTACGAAAATGATTTGGGTTTCCACATTCATAGCATTGACCATAGTTGTATTTACCAGGACGATTAAGATTAGCAACCTGAGCAGGGTTGGTTGGTTGGTTGGTGTTAGGGTTTGGGGACTCACGACATGTGTTGACCATATGGCCATACCTACCACAATTGGTGCACAGGCGACACACTGAAACAATGGGGTGATGTCGTTTGCATGTGTTACACAATGGAAAGTTTCTTGTATAGGGTTTCTTGTTAGAGGCTTGTGTAGTGAGGTTTACATTAGGATCCCTGGTCTTGCGCTTCTGGTTCTCAGTAGTTACCGCGGCCACAATACTTGTTTTCTCGCCTTTCCGAACTAAGGTCCCGTTCTTTATCTGATTTCCATCGCCATTTCCATTTCCATTGCCGTTCCCATTCATTGGGATGACTTGAGCCAACAAGTTAGAAACCAGAGTTGTGATTTGTTGCGCCATTTGTTGGGAAATAATCGCAACCAGTTGGGCATCAACACCTTTGTTGTTTTTATTGTTGTTGTGGTTGTTGTTACTTTCCTCTTGGTTTTCACCACTGTTATTGCGAGTGCTGCGACGTGGAGACATGATCTGTAAGGGACATAATGAAGGTTCAGTGTGGCATGAAATGAATGAGGTGATATAAGGAATGTAATCATTTATTCATTAATTAAAACGAATAAACGAAAACGTTGACGTATCAAAGATTCCAGATTCCAACAACATAGTGAAGACATGCTTTAGCCTATAAGTGAACACTCATCCCGAGAATTCCCAGGTAGGCATCCGGGTCCCTCGTCTGATTGCGATATATGCGCAATGCCAGCCTAGGCAGAAGACTCAGAATACAGGCGTTCACCCTTCCAGATTGCACGTGTTCGTTATTAAAATCTAGAACTTCGACGAGATCTCAAGGTGGTTCAGGTTAAACCTGAGGATTTTGTCCTATTAGTCTGAGAGTAGATCCAGTGATGGAGAGCAACCTTCTTGTAAGGATGAAAGTAGGGATAAGAAGTAGGAGGGAGATAGAGAATAGCAAGTAAAAGAAGCAAGTACTGGTTAAATCCTATGGTTATAGACTAGATTATTTTTCTAATAACCTAATTCCCTATAACCATGGCTCTGATACCAATCTGTAACACCCCAACCGATGGCGGAAACATCGGGATGTCACGTATTGATGATTGTTCAGTAGCTCATGGTGAATAATAAATTTCATTAAATGATTTAAATAAATTACATACAATTGTTCTACAAGAATTCGTACATCAAATTGAATAAAACTATGCACACATCTTCAAGCATTAATTCAAATCCTCAAGCAAGTAGAACCTGAAACATGTTAAGTTGAAAATATTTTGGGTCAACAAAAGTTGGTGAGAATTACATAGGTTTTGATAATCGAATAAAATTGTTGTGCAATTCATGTGTCATGGCAATCTAGTCCATATGTGAAAACATACTAGAAGTAAATCGAGTGCATAATCAACCATTGTGACTGTTGTATTGTGGTACATCCCATACGCTCATGGTTCACTCGTTTATATTGCAGTAACAAACACCCACGCAACCTTTGTAGGAGGCACGTATCCGGGTGGATTGTCAGTCCAATAGATCTATCAATGTATACCGTTTGGCTGATGAATGTTTATGCTAGAATTGTGCTTACCCTAGTCATGTTCAAGAAATAATGCAACATAGAAAAACACATAGACACATTGATGATTGAATTGCATAAATGATGTTGTAACATGTTTCACCCCAAAAATGGTGATAAATAGAAAAGGGGCTATGTAAAACTAACCTTAGCAAAATGTTATGTCTCGTAAAAAAAATAGAATATTGTGTTGTGAATGTATGCGAGGTGAATCCCAAAGACTCAACAATGTAGCTAGTCCAAATTGAAGAAAACGAAAAAGAAAGAATATCAAGCTTCCAATTCGCCAATTACAAGAGCTTATAATCAAAGCTTCAATTATAGAAGTAATAGACTATAGAAGAAAGGTATGAGGGAAAGTTTAATCGGATTGAAACAATCGATTTAGAGGTGCAAAGTATAATGGCTCATAGGTGGGTTTTTATACTAGTTTTGGAGTCAATTAGCCATTAAAATTGGTCAACACCATAAAGTAAGGTTTTATGATGAATTGACTATTTGACTAAGACTTTGATTGTTTGACTAAGACTTTGACTAGGACTTTGACTATTTGACTCAAGGCTTTATTTAAAAAAAAAATCTTGTATGTGAAAAAAAAAGAATTTAGAATCATATTATTATTATTATTATTATTTATATACATTTATGTATGTATATAAGTTGTGAGTTAGGATAAATAAAGACTTAGGCACATTTGTATAATATTAATGATAAAGGTGTAATAAAAAAAAAATATATATATATATATATAAGGGCTTTTTATGTATTAAAACTTTGGGGAAAAATTTTGCGATGTTACAGTCTCCCCTACTTTTAGGAACTTCGTCCCGAAGTTAAAAGAAAAACACCAGGTATACAATTGGTCGACTACCGAAAACCTTGATAAAATTTCTCACTACCTTAACGTACCTGTAAATTCATGATTACGTTCCGGACCGTAATTATCAATTTACCTTACATTAGGGTTTTGCGTCCTTTTATGACTCTACCGATTGTTGAGCAGGTTCGATAGTCTCCACTAGTCGTTGAGCAGGTTGTAGGGCCTCTCCCGACTGTTGGAAAGACATGATGACCTCTACCAATCGTTGAGTAGGTTGTTTGGTAGTCAACTAATTGTTGTACAAGTAAGCAAGTATGATTATAGATATAGCAATTAGTTCACATTCAAACATGCATGCACTCAGATGTTATGATAATACTTGAATTTATTACGTGAATCAAAAAGTGTCAATACATAGAATTAAAAAGTAGACATCATTCAAATGGTGGGGCTTGCTGTTAAGTAGCTGGAGGGTCTTGATCTCGATTTAGTTTAGGGCATCGGTTACGAAAATGATTTGGGTTTCCACATTCATAGCATTGACCATAGTTGTATTTACCAGGATGATTAAGATTAGCAACCTGAGCAGGGTTGGTTGGTTGGTTGGTGTTAGGGTTTGGGGACTCACGACATGTGTTGACCAGATGGCCATACCTACCACAATTGGTGCACAGGCGACACACTGAAACAATGGGGTAATGTCGTTTGCATGTGTTACACAATGGAAAGTTTCTTGTATAGGGTTTCTTGTTAGAAGCTTGTGTAGTGAGGTTTACATTAGGATCCCTGGTCTTGCGCTTCTGGTTCTCAGTAGTTACCGCGGCCACAATACTTGTTTTCTCGCCTTTCTGAACTAAGGTCCCGTTCTTTATCTGATTTCCATCGCCATTTCCATTTCCATTGTCGTTCCCATTCATTGGGATGACTTGAGCCAACAAGTTAGAAACCAGAGTTGTGATTTGTTGCGCCATTTGTTGGGAAATAATCGCAGCCAGTTGGGCATCAACACCTTTGTTGTTTTTGTTGTTGTTGTGGTTGTTGTTACTTTCCTCTTGGTTTTCACCACTGTTATTGCGAGTGCTGTGACGTGGAGACATGATCTGTAAGGGACATAATGAAGGTTCAATGTGGCATGAAATGAATGAGGTGATATAAGGAATGTAATCATTTATTCATTAATTAAAACGAATAAACGAAAACGTTGACGTATCAAAGATTCCAGATTCCAACAACATAGTGAAGACATGCTTTAGCCTATAAGTGAACACTCATCCCGAGAATTCCCAGGTAGGAATCCGGGTTCCTCGTCTGATTGGGATATATGCGCAATGCCAGCGTAGACAGAAGACTCAGAATACAGGCGTTCACCCTTCCAGATTGCACGTGTTCGTTATTAAAATCTAGAACTTCGACGAGATCTCAAGGTGGTTCAGGTTAAACGTGAGGATTTTGTCCTATTAGTCCGAGAGTAGATCCAATGATGGAGAGCAACCTTCTTGTAAGGATGAAAGTAGGGATAAGAAGTAGGAGGGAGAGAGAGAATAGCAAGTAAAAGAAGCAAGTACTGGTTAAATCCTATGGTTATAGACTAGATTATTTTTCTAATAACCTAATTCCCTATAACCATGGCACTGATACCAATCTGTAACACCCCAACTGATGGCGGAACCATCGGGATGTCACGTATTGATGATTGTTCAGTAGCTCATGGTGAATAATAAATTTCATTAAATGATTTAAATAAATTACATACAATTGTTCTACAAGAATTCGTACATCAAATTGAATAAAACTATGCACACATCTTCAAGCATTAATTCAAATCCTCAAGCAAGTAGAACCTGAAACATGTTAAGTTGAAAATATTTTGGGTCAACAAAAGTTGGTGAGAATTACATAGGTTTTGATAATCGAATAAAATTGTTGTGCAATTCATGTGTCATGGCAATCTAGTCCATATGTGAAAACATACTAGAAGTAAATCGAGTGCATAATCAACCATTGTGACTGTTGTATTGTGGTACATCCCATACGCTCATGGTTCACTCGTTTATATTGCAGTAACAAACACCCACGCAACCTTTGTAGGAGGCACGTATCCGGGTGGGATTGTCAGTCCAATAGATCTATCAATGTATACCGTTTGGCTGATGAATGTTTATGCTAGAATTGTGCTTACCCTAGTCATGTTCAAGACATAATGCAACATAGAAAAACACATAGACACATTGATGATTGAATTGCATAAATGATGTTGTAACAGGTTTCACCCCAAAAATGGTGATAAATAGAAAAGGGGCTATGTAAAACTCACCTTAGCAAAATGTTATGTCTCGTAAAAAAAATAGAATATTGTGTTGTGAATGTATGCGAGGTGAATCCCAAAGAATCAACAACGTAGCTAGTCCAAATTGAAGAAAACGAAAAAGAAAGAATATCAAGCTTCCAATTCGCCAATTACAAGAGCTTATAATCAAAGCTTCAATTGTAGAAGTAATAGACTATAGAAGAAAGGTATGAGGGAAAGTTTAATCGGATTGAAACAATCGATTTAGAGGTGCAAAGTATAATGGGTCATAGGTGGGTTTTTATACTAGTTTTGGAGTAAATTAGCCATTAAAATTGGTAAACACCATAAAGTAAGGTTTTATGATGAATTGACTATTTGACTAAGACTTTGACTATTTGACTAAGACTTTGACTAGGACTTTGACTAGGACTTTGACTATTTGACTCAAGGCTTTATTTAAAAAAAAATCTTGTATGTGAAAAAAAAAAAATTTAGAATCATATTATTATTATTATTATTATTTATATACATTTATGTATGTATATAAGTTGTGGGTTAGGATAAATAAAGACTTAGGCACATTTGTATAATATTAATGATAAAGGTGTAATAAAAATATATATATATATATATATATATATATATATATATATATAAGGGCTTTTTATGTATTAAAATTTTGGGGAAAAATTTTGCGATGTTACAGTCTAGACCAGTGGTTGTGATTGTTTTCTGTTCGTTTAATATTTATAGTTATACAAAAATTCATGTTCTTCCCCAATTCCACATTACGAGCCCTAGCTTCTGCAATCAAACAATCTAACAACCAATAACCCGATTCATCATAGGGTTATTGCTTGTTGATGGCCGATGAACAAAACCCTAAAAGAAAAAAACAACTTACAACAAGAATTTCGTGATTGTAATGCTCGGTCAACAGAAGTCAAACACGAATGATTTGTAAATTTAAATGAGAATTTTTGAAGAAATTGAGAGTGAAGAGGTGTAATTCGGCACCTTTAGTTTGTCAATGAGGATTCAATTTATACATAAATGAGGGGATTTTCTATATGGTATGTTTGACGCGACATTGATTGTATGCACGAATAATTGACCATAATTGGTTCAAATTTACTGTAATTGTTTGTGTGTATGATGTGGAATAGGCCGATAATCACGTAATTAATCCAATCCAGAACTTAAAACGCGTCCATAGTGGTTAATTTTGGTAGTTGTTTGTCACAGTTGACTTCCTTAGTCAACTGTGAAGATTCAATCGAATGATATAAGAAATGTGAGTTGGGTTTTGAACAAGAGGCATGGTAGTCCAGATGGTTAGGGGTTGTGTGTTGGGTGACTCGGCTGAGGGCTCGGGTTCGAGTCCCGGCCCCAGCATAATATTTTTGACAATTATTTTTTGACATATATTTAATATATATATATATATATATATATATATATATATATATTACGAATAATTATCATAGTATTAAGGTTTAAAATGCCACAAAATAATTAAATGTAAATAATAATAATAGAACTTGTCGTTTTTATCCGTAACGTACATTTATTAACGCGAAATGTTACAGTCTCCCCTACTTTTAGGAACTTCGTCCCGAAGATAAAAGAAAAGCACCAGGTTTACAATTGGTCGACTACCGAAAACCTTGATAAAATTTCTCACTACCTTAACGTACCTGTAAATTCATGATTACGTTCCGGACCGTAATTACCAATTTACCTTACATTAGGGTTTTGCGTCCTTTTATGACTTTACCGATTGTTGAGCAGGTTTGATCGTCTCCACCAGTCGTTGAGCAGGTGGTAGGGCCTCTCCCGACTGTTGGAAAGACATGATGACCTCTACCAATCGTTAAGTAGGTTGTTTGGTAGTCAACTAATTGTTGTACAAGTAAACACGTATGATTATAGATATAACAAGTAGTTCACATTCAAACAAGCATGCACCCAGATGTTATGATAATACTTGAATTTATTACTTGAATCAAAAAGTGTCAATACATAGAATTAAAAGTAGACATTATTCAAATGGTGGGTTTTGTTGTTAAGTAGCTGGAGGGTCTCTAGCGGGGTTATTTGGAGCATCAAGAGCGTTTGTAGCGGGGATTCGACAAGCATCCGCAAGATGCCCATACCTTTGACAATTGGTGCCCTGTCGGCAGGGAACTTGGGTTGGGTGGTGATACTGGCAGGTATCACACTTAGGTTTGTTCCCGTTGTATCGTTTCTTGTTGGGTGGGACAGTGGTGTCTATTGCAAAATTCCTAACCTTGCACTTTCCGTTGGTTGAGGCCTCTGTTTTGATTTCAACGGCAGGTTGGGGAGTATCCTTTGCAACAGTTTTCTTTTCCCCTTTCCGAGTCAGGGTTCCTGCCTTCACATGATTATCTGTTAGGGTGGCAGCCAAACGCTTTGCTTCCTCCAAAGTAGCAGGGTTCCTTCCCCACACCGTGTCTTGAATATGCATCGGTAAGCCACCAATGTATTTTTCGATTGCAATGGGTAAGGGGGTGACCTTGTGGGGTAGCAGTAGGCTAAGTTCGTGAAAACGAGTGTTGTAAGCAAGGTTTTCTCCACTATCTTGAGCAAGATCATGAAACTCATCTTCCAGCTTCTTGATTTCATTACGAGGGCAGAACTCTGCCTTCATAATGTCTTTAGCTTGATCCCAAGTTAAGGCCAGTGCAGCTTCAGCCCCACGAGTGCGCTTTTCCTCATTCTACCAAGTGAGTGCTCGTTTGTGAAGAACACTCATGGTATATCCCATACGCTCATGGTTCACTCGTTTATATTGCAGTAACAAACACCCACGCTACCTTTGTAGGAGGCACGTATCCGGGTGGGATTGTCAGTCCAATAGATCTATCAATGTCCACCGTCGGCTGATCAATGTTAATGATTATGCTAGAATTGTGCTTACCCTAGTCATGTTCAAGACATAATGCAACATAGAAAAACACATAGACACATTGATGATTGAATTGCATAAATGATGTTGTAACATGTTTCACCCCAAAAATGGTGATAAATAGAAAAGGGGCTATGTAAAACTCACCTTAGCAAAATGTTATATCTGTTGAAAAATTGAATAGTGGTGTTGCCCAAATGTGTCAAGTACCACCCTATAATAAGCTAATAAATATGTCTAAGTCTATCTAGTCCACAAATGTATATGTTCTAGGGCTTCGAATTGGGGATGAATACTTGTTTGATTAATAATAAAAATATTTGATAATTGAGAGAAATTTAGTAATTAAATAGACAAAATCTTTTTATAAGAATTTTAATTTAAGGTGGTCACAATAATGTGTTTAGAGCATAAAAATAATTTTTATAAAATTATTTTCTTTAAAATAGAATATTAATTCTATTTATAACAAATTGTCAAAATTTAACTTTAATATTTAAAAATATTAAAATTAAAGAATTATTAGTTTAAAATTTATATTTCTGTTCTAAATAATCACAAATAATTTGTATAAAATTTTGGTGCAAAAATATTAAAAATTGAATTTATTATGATTTAATTATGATTAAAACTAACAAAAATTGATTAAAAATATTAAATAAATGATTTTTCTGAAATAAAAATCATTTCAGAAAAGTTTATCATTATATAAACTCAGAATAATTTTTGTGGAAATTTATAAATTTGTTTTGATATTTTAATGGAATTTTATAAATATAATAGAATAAACTTGATTTATTTATTAAATATATTAAATAAATAAATTTTTGAAAACTAAAAATTGTAAGTTAAACTTTTTCGTTAGATTAACTTAAAATAATTTTTGTAGAATTATTAAAAGAGTTTTAATATTTTAAAACGAATTTATAAAATATAAGTAATATATATATATATAATTAATTTGATTGTTTTTTATTTAAAAACAAAACATACAAAAAATGTTTGCCATGACCGGGGATCGAACCCGCGTGGCTTATTTGAAGGGTAGCAGTCACAACCACATGGTCTAGACCAGTGGTTGTGATTGTTTTCTGTTCGTTTAGTATTTATAGTTATACAAAAATTCATGTTCTTCCCCAATTCCACATTACGAGCCCTAGCTTCTGCAATCAAACAATCTAACAAGCAATAACCCGATTCATCATAGGGTTATTGCTTGTTGATGGCTGATGAACAAAACCCATAAAGAAAAAAACAACTTACAACAAGAATTTCGTGATTGTAATGCTCGGTCAACAGAAGTCAAACACGAATGATTTGTAAATTGAAATGAGAATTTTTGAAGAAATTGAGAGTGAAGAGGTGTAATTCGGCACCTTTAGTTTGTCAATGAGGATTCAATTTATACATAAATGAGGGGATTTTCTATATGGTATGTTTGACGCGACATTGATTGTATGCACGAATAATTGACCATAATTGGTTCAAATTTACTGTAATTGTTTGTGTGTATGATGTGGAATAGGCCGATAATCACGTAATTAATCCAATCCAGAACTTAAAACGCGTCCATAGTGGTTAATTTTGGTAGTTGTTTGTCACAGTTGACTTCCTTAGTCAACTGTGAAGATTCAATCGAATGATATAAGAAATGTGAGTTGGGTTTTGAACAAGAGGCATGGTAGTCCAGATGGTTAGGGGTTGTGTGTTAGGTGACTCGGCTGAGGGCTCGGGTTCGAGTCCCGGCCCCAGCATAATATTTTTGACAATTATTTTTTGACATATATTTAATATATATATATATATATATATATATATATATATATATGTTACGAATAATTATCATAGTATTAAGGTTTAAAATGCCACAAAATAATTAAATGTAAATAATAATAATAGAACTTGTCGTTTTTATCTGTAACGCACATTTATTAACGCGAAATGTTACAGTCTCCCCTACTTTTAGGAACTTCGTCCCGAAGTTAAAAGAAAAGCACCAGGTTTACAATTGGTCGACTACCAAAAACCTTGATAAAATTTCTCACTACCTTAACGTACCTGTAAATTCATGATTACGTTCCGGACCGTAATTACCAATTTACCTTACATTAGGGTTTTGCGTCCTTTTATGACTTTACCGATTGTTGAGCAGGTTTGATCGTCTCCACTAGTCGTTGAGCAGGTGGTAGGGCCTCTCCCGACTGTTGGAAAGACATGATGACCTCTACCAATCGTTAAGTAGGTTGTTTGGTAGTCAACTAATTGTTGTACAAGTAAACACGTATGATTATAGATATAACAAGTAGTTCACATTCAAACAAGCATGCACCCAGATGTTATGATAATACTTGAATTTATTACTTGAATCAAAAAGTGTCAATACATAGAATTAAAAGTAGACATTATTTAAATGGTGGGTTTTGTTGTTAAGTAGCTGGAGGGTCTCTAGCGGGGTTATTTGGAGCATCAAGAGCGTTTGTAGCGGGGATTCGACAAGCATCCGCAAGATGCCCATACCTTTGACAATTGGTGCCCTGTCGGCAGGGAACTTGGGTTGGGTGGTGATACTGGCAGGTATCACACTTAGGTTTGTTCCCGTTGTATCGTTTCTTGTTGGGTGGGATAGTGGTGTCTATTGCAAAATTCCTGACCTTGCACTTTCCGTTGGTTGAGGCCTCTGTTTTGATTTCAACGGCAGGTTGGGGAGTATCCTTTGCAACAGTTTTCTTTTCCCCTTTCCGAGTCAGGGTTCCTGCCTTCACATGATTATCTGTTAGGGTGGCAGCCAAACGCTTTGCTTCCTCCAAAGTAGCAGGGTTCCTTCCCCACACCGTGTCTTTAATCTGCATCGGTAAGCCACCAATGTATTTTTCGATTGCAATGGGTAAGGGGGTGACCTTGTGGGGTAGCAGTAGGCTAAGTTCGTGAAAACGAGTGTTGTAAGCAAGGTTTTCTCCACTATCTTGAGCAAGATCATGAAACTCATCTTCCAGCTTCTTGATTTCATTACGAGGGCAGAACTCTGCCTTCATAATGTCGTTAGCTTGATCCCAAGTTAAGGCCAGTGCAGCTTCAGCCCCACGAGTGCGCTTTTCCTCATTCCACCAAGTGAGTGCTCGTTTGTGAAGAACACTCATGGTATAACAGACCTTAAAGTTGTCGGGGCACTCATTGTTGATGAAGGTATTCTCAATACCCTCAAACCATTGTAGGAGTCCTGTAGCTCCTTCTTCTCCACTGAACTTTGGGGGATTACAAGAATTAAAGTGCTTATGGGTACAGGCTGGAAGACCATTCCCACTCCCGTTGTGGTTTCCATTTCCATTCCCGTTGCCGTTACCGTTCCCGTTGCCGTTCAACTGGATGACTTGAGCTAGTAAGTTGGGAACCAAGGTTGCGATTTGCTGCGCCATTTGTTGAGAAATGATTGCAGCCAGTTGAGCATTGACACCATTGTTGTTGTTGTTGTTGTTGTTGTTGTTGTGGTTAGTGTCATGGTTATGGTTGTGATTGCTACTTCCTTCATCATGATTGTCACCACTGTTAAGACGAGCGCTGCGACATGGAGGCATGATCTGTAAGAGACACAATGAAATGAATGAGGTTATATAAGGAATGTAATCATTTATACATTAATTAAAACGAATAAACGAAAACGTTGACTTATCAAAGATTCTAAATTCTAATAACATATGAAGACATGCTTTAGCCTATAAGTGAACACTCATCCCGAGAATTCCTAGGTAGGCATCCGGGTCCCTCGTCTGATTGGGATATATGCGCAATGCCAGCCAAGACAGAAGACTCAGAACACAGCGTTCACCCTTCCAGATTGCACGTGTTCGTTATTAAAATCTAGAACTTCGACGAGATCTCAAGGTGGTTCAGGCTTAACCTGAGGATTTTGTCCTATTAGTCTAAGAGTGGATCCAGTGATGGAGAGCAACCTTCTTGTAAGGATGAAAGTAGGGATAAGAAGTAGGAGGGAGATAGAGAATAGCAAGTAAAAGAAGCAAGTACTGGTTAAATCCTATGGTTATAGACTAGATTATTTTTCTGATAACCTAATTTCCTATAACCATCACTCTGATACCAATCTGTAACACCCCAACCGATGGCGGAAACATCGGGATGTCACGTATTGATGATTGTTCATTAGCTCATGGTAAATAATAAATTTCATTATATGATTTAAATAAATTACATACAATTGTTCTACAAGAATTCGTACATCAAATTGAATAAAACTATGCACACATCTTCAAGCATTAATTCAAATCTTCAAGCAAGTAGAACCTGAAACATGTTAAGTTGAAAATATTTTGGGTCAACAAAAGTTGGTGAGAATTACATAGGTTTTGATAATCGAATAAAATTGTTGTGCAATTCATGTGTCATGGCAATCTAGTCCATATGTGAAAACATACTAGAAGTAAATCGAGTGCATAATCAACCCTTGTGACTGTTGTATTGTGGTACATCCCATACGCTCATGGTTCACTCGTTTATATTGCAGTAACAAACACCCACGCTACCTTTGTAGGAGGCACGTATCCGGGTGGGATTGTCAGTCCAATAGATCTATCAATGTATACCGTCGGCTGATCAATGTTAATGATTATGCTAAAATTGTGCTTACCCTAGTCATGTTCATGACATAATGCAACATAGAAAAACACATAGACACATTGATGAATGAATTGCATAAATGATGTTGTAACATGTTTCACCCCAAAAATGGTGATAAATAGAAAAGGGGCTATGTAAAACTCACCTTTGCAAAATGTTATATCTGTTGAAAAATTGAATAGTGGTGTTGCCCAAATGTGTCAAGTACCACCCTATAATAAGGTAATAAATATGTCTAAGTCTATCTAGTCCACAAATGTATATGTTCTAGGGCTTCGAATTGGGGATGAATACTTGTTTGATTAATAATAAAAATATTTGATAATTGAGAGAAATTTAGTAATTAAATAGACAAAATCTTTTTATAAGAATTTTAATTTAAGGTGGTCACAATAATGTGTTTAGAGCATAAAAATAATTTTTATAAAATTATTTTCTTTAAAATTGAATATTAATTCTATTTATAACAAATTGTCAAAATTTAACTTTAATATTTAAAAATATTAAAATTAAAGAATTATTAGTTTAAAATTTATATTTCTGTTCTAAATAATCACAAATAATTTGTATAAAATTTTGGTGCAAAAATATTAAAAATTGAATTTATTATGATTTAATTATGATTAAAACTAACAAAAATTGATTAAAAATATTAAATAAATGATTTTTCTGAAATAAAAATCATTTCAAAAAGTTTATCATTATATAAACTCAGAATAATTTTTGTGGAAATTTATAAATTTGTTTTGATATTTTAATGGAATTTTATAAATATAATAGATTAAACTTGATTTATTTATTAAATATATTAAATAAATAAATTTTTGAAAACTAAAAATTGTAAGTTAAACTTTTTCGTTAGATTAACTTAAAATAATTTTTGTAGAATTATTAAAAGAGTTTTAATATTTTAAAACGAATTTATAAAATATAAGTAATATATATATATAATTAATTTGATTGTTTTTTATTTAAAAACAAAACATACAAAAAATGTTTGCCATGACCGGGGATCGAACCCGCGTGGCTTAGTTGAAGGGTAGCAGTCACAACCACATGGTCTAGACCAGTGGTTGTGATTGTTTACTGTTCGTTTAGTATTTATAGTTATACAAAAATTCATGTTCTTCCCCAATTCCACATTACGAGCCCTAGCTTCTGCAATCAAACAATCTAACAAGCAATAACCCGATTCATCATAGGGTTATTGCTTGTTGATGGCCGATGAACAAAACCCTAAAAGAAAAAAACAACTTACAACAAGAATTTCGTGATTGTAATGCTCGGTCAACAGAAGTCAAACACGAATGATTTGTAAATTGAAATGAGAATTTTTGAAAAAATTGAGAGTGAAGAGGTGTAATTCGGCACCTTTAGTTTGTCAATGAGGATTCAATTTATACTTAAATGAGGGGATTGTCTATATGGTATGTTTGACGCGACATTGATTGTATGCACGAATAATTGACCATAATTGGTTCAAATTTACTGTTATTGTTTGTGTGTATGATGTGGAATAGGCCGATAATCACGTAATTAATCCAATCCAGAACTTAAAACGCGTCCGTAGTGGTTAATTTTGGTAGTTGTTTGTCACAGTTGACTTCCTTAGTCAACTGTGAAGATTCAATCGAATGATATAAGAAATGTGAGTTGGGTTTTGAACAAGAGGCATGGGTAGTCCAGATGGTTAGGGGCTGTGTGTTGGGTGACTCGGCTGAGGGCTCGGGTTCGAGTCCCGGCCCCAGCATAATATTTTTGACAATTATTTTTTGACATATATTTAATATATATATATATATATTACGAATAATTATCATAGTATTAAGGTTTAAAATGCCACAAAATAATTAAATGTAAATAATAATAATAGAACTTGTCGTTTTTATCCGTAACGTACATTTATTAACGCGAAATGTTACATTTAGGCAGTCCCAAAGTTCTTTGGCACTATCACAATGTAATAGGCCAGAGTAGATTTCATTTGGGAGTGCCATAGCCAACATAGAGAAAGCCTTTGCATCAAGCTCAAGTTTTAGGAAATCATCATCAGTATAGTCTTTTGGTTCTTTTGGAATCTCTTCTTTAGTTTCAAGATTTATATTTACTGGTTTATGAGGACCATATATCACAGATCTCCAACAACCTGTGTTGGTCTGTGATAAGGTATGTGTCATTCTCTTTTGCCATATGTTATATTCATTTCTTACAAGCATGGCAGGTTTAGTGGCAGAACCAGTATTATGAGGATCCATTTTAAAGAGTATTGATTTGTCAAATATCTCTTAAAGTGATGGATGTTGATAAAAGTGAGCTTATAATCCTTTATTGAATATCAATAAGAGCCTGTGTCTGATTCTCAATGTGTTAGATTGATATGTGATCAGATAAACCAGCGCTCTGATACCAATTGTTGGATCAGTATATTGCTCTTTTGTATAAACTTGCTAGTGGACACTTAAGTGTTTAGCAAGTTCTTGATCAGTGATAGCACATCAGAATGTTATAAGTTTAAAGCTACACTTATCAACAGGAGTTATTACTCCCCCTGGATTCAAGAACTAATAAATGACAAGTATTTATTGAGAATCTAAGTATTGAATGAGAATGAAACACTTAGACAGATTCTCAATAAACATGAAATGGAAATAACAATAATAAGTGTTGAAGGATTTCTGTATTAAATTCAATGTCTAAAACAGAGGGATGAACCCTTCTATTTATAGACTTTACAAATACATGAACCTTGCCAAAAGCAAGTTCAGAAACAAGTTGCAGTCTTGGAACTTGTACATAAAGCAAAAAGAAATACTAAAGTAATAAACTACTGATATACAAAGGCGGCGGAAAAGATCTTCATGTAAGTACTGATGAATGACAAACTACTGATGAGTAGTTTGTCTTCACTAGTTCTTCAGTAGAAGTGTCTGGTTTGAACTTCAGAACTTCTGATGACTTTTCTTCTTCAGCACTTCTGAATCTCTTCTTCAGCAGTTTGATCCTTCTTCTTCAGCAGTTCTATACTTAGAGTATTTTGATAGAAGTGAATTAGACTAAGGTTTGCAAAAGTGGTTTCACCAATCCTTTTTGTCCTAACAGGAAATAATCGCACCGAGGCCGTTAGAGCGGAGATAAATTGGGGGTTTTTCCTTGGAATGGATTGGTAAATGGTTTAGGTTTGATATTGGGTGTTTTTACATGTTTCGGATCTGATTTGGAGGGTTTAACGCGCGAAAACGCGCTTTAGTAGTGCTATAGGAGAATAGAACTGTAATCGCCTGATGTATCAGGCGATTACAGTCTAATCGCCTGATACATCAGGCGATTAGCAGCCTACTAGCTAGTTGACCTCCCCTATTCACCAGTTGACTTTTCCTAATTGCATGTAAGTTTCCTAATCGCGTGTACTGCTTTCGTAAGCGTATTTTGACATCCCGGAACATGATTTGACACCTAGGAACATGATAGGAACCCTGGGATACACCCAATGACTTAGTAACACGTGTTCAGACTTGTTTATGCGTTAATTGAACATTATGCTAGACTAGGTGAACTCTTGCGCGTATTAAGTGTTTAATTGCATATGTTACATGATGTCTTGTATTTGTCTAACACGTGAGATGTCGGGTCACCAATGGGATGTCGAGTCTTGTCTGGTACGGTCGGTTTAACAGTCAAAGATGTTTTCAAACGTTTATGGTTATGGTCTGGACATTCGGGGACTAGTTAACCTGCGGGTTATTAGTCCGGATACTTATACACATCTTATGATAGGCCGCCGCTATTTGGGGCTATCATAGCATAATTACTTAACTGTTTTCAACTAACGCAATCTAAGGTGAGTGTCACAGCCCCACTTTTACCGTTTTGCTTTCGGTGGAGAAACATGCTACTTACTTATTTACTTATTAAAGGTCATGTTATACTATGGTTACTTCATGTACTATGCGGCTTTTATGGAAAGTCCCACGGGGGAAACAATGAATGTGCGGGGATTCACAATGGGGGAAATGTGGATAGATCTATTGGGCCTTACAAACCCCACCCAACGGTTGGGAGTCGGGCGGGTGCATATTGTCTCTAATACTTTGGGGGTTACCGAGGCATCGGTAATCCCGTCCGTCTGGGCTGGCTTCAACACTTATACCGGTTTAGTAATGGGTTCCCAACCGCAGTAGTAGCAACACTTAACGTGTAACACCCCAACCGATGGCGGAAACATCGGGGTGCCACGTATTGATGATTGTTTCAGTAGCACATGGTATAATATAAATTTTAAATAATTTATTCAAACATAATATCCAATATAAAATGATGTCTAGGAATTCAATACATGATATCAAATAACAAAACTTCAATAACTTCAAATAAAACTTCATGTTAAATCCTCATGCTAACACAAGCCTCAGCTTCATTGTTACCTGAAACATGTTAATTTTGAAAGTATTTTGGGTCAACAAAAGTTGGTGAGAATTACAAAGGTTTTTGATAATAAAATGAATAAAAATGTTGTGCAATTCATGTGTCATGTCAATCTAGCCCATATGTGAGAACATACTAGAAATAAATCGAGTGCATAATCAACCCTGATGACTGTTATAATATGATACATACCATACGCTCATGGTCCAATTGAATATGTTATGCGATAACAAACACCCACGCAACCTTTGTAGGAGGCACGTATCCGGGTGGGATTGTCAGTCCAATAGATCTATCAATGTATACCGTCGGCTTGTACGGAGTTAATGATTATGCTAGAATGGTGCTTACTCTAATCATGCTCAAGACATAATGCAACATAGAAAACACATAGATACATTGATGATTGAATTGCAATGATAATTTTATAACATGTTTCACCCCAAAAATGGTGATAAATGAAAGGGGCTATGTAAAACTCACCTTAGCAAATGTTAAACTTCTTGAAAAAATGAAATAATAATGTTTCCCAAAATAATGCCAAATATCACCCTATAATAAGGTAATAAATAATAAGTCTAAGTCTAATTAACTTACAAGTGTATCCTAGGGTTTCGATTTGGGGATATCCAATTGTTGAATTTAAAATAAAATGTTGATTAAATAAAGGGAAATTTGATAATTAAATAAAAGAAAGTCTTTTATAAAATTTGAATTTAGAATGTACACAATAAAGTGTTTGAAGTATAAAAATAATTTTTATAAAATCATTTCATTTAAAATAGATTTTTAAATCTATTTATTACAAATTGCCAACAATTAACTTTAATATTCAAAAATACTAAAATTAAAGAATTACCATTTTAAAAATCATATTTCTGTTCTAAATATTTAAAAATAAATTGTGTAAAATTTTGGTGCAAAAATAATGAAAATTGAATTTATTATGATTTAATTATGATTAAATCTAACAAAAATTGATTAAAAATATAAAATAAATGATTTTTCTGAATTAAAAATTATTTCAGTAAAGTTTAACTTTATACAAACTCAGGATAATTTTTGGAGAATTTAATAAAATTGTTTTGATATTTTAATGGATTTTTATAAATATAATAGTATAAAATTGATTTAATTATTATAAATATTAAATAAATGAATTTTTTAAAAATAAAAATTGTGAATAAAACTTTTAACTCAGATTTAATATATATAATTTTTTTAGAATTTATAAAATAGTTATAATATTTAAAAATGAATTTTTAAGATTAAAATGTTTAATATATATATTATTAATTTGTTGTTTATCAAAATAAAAGAAACAAAAAAAAGAATGGCCGTAGCCGGACTCAAACCCGGGTGCAAAGGGTTGCAAGCCATGGTCACAACCACTTGGCCTAGGCCTGTGGTTGTGATGATCTCCGGTTAAAATTAAATAAATACGTTATGTGATTCTAAGTTTATCCCCAAATCATAAACACGAACCCTAGCTTCTACAATCAGACAAACCACACATTATGAACCCGATTATTATTAGGGCTTTTGTAGTATGGTTGCCGACTAACAAAACCAACAAAAACAATTGGACTTACAGTGTTGTATTGTGTTCGTTTGCCCGGTCAAGCCAAAAGTCAAACAGCGTATAGTTTGATAATTATCAGAGATGTTTCAGAATAATTGGAGGTGGAGAAGAGAGTGTGAGCGAGTTTCAAAGGTTCGTAGATGATCAATTTATAGTGTGGTTCGATGGTTAGGTTAATTGGAATGTTTGACCTATGATTAAATGTCAAGCGCGTATGATTTGAAATTGGTCAACGATTGGCTGGAATTAGCGTGTAATACAGATCATAGAAGGCCGGAAATCAAATAAGTTTACCAAATTAGGATCAATCACGAGTTAATACCATAGATTGAATCATACGCGACCCACAGTTGACTTTATCAGTCAACTGTGAAGGTTTTTTTAATCAAGCATATATTTATTTCGTGTCTGGGTTTATTCCAAGAAGATTGCCAGCCCAGTTGGTTAAGTGTGTTGTGTTGTTTGGGCTTTGGCGCGGGTTCGAACCCCGGCTAGAGCAAATTATTTTTTTTACATGATTATCACACACAACCACATATATATCTATATATATATATAGTATTAGGGTTCCACTTATGCGACAAAAATAATTAATGCGAATAATATAGGTAAAACTTGACGTTTTATGAATGATAGCCGTGTAACGTACAAGTTTAAATGCGTAATGTTACAGTCTCCCCTACTTTTAGGAACTTCGTCCCGAAGTTGGAGTTGGAGAGTCTGGTGGGAAAAGATGTGGATACTTCGACTTCATCTGGTCTTTACGTTCCCAAGTGAACTCTGGGCCTCGTTTAGATTCCCAACGAACCTTAACGATCGGAATACGACTGCGCTTGAGTTTCTTGACTCCAGTATCAACAATCTCGACGGGTTTCTCGATAATGTGCATGCTTTCATCAATTTGCACATCCTCAAGAGGAACATGAAGGTTCTCATCTGCTAAGCATTTCTTGAGATTCGAAACATGGAAGGTCGGATGAACATTGCTTAGCTCAGGTGGAAGATCAAGTTTGTAAGCCACTTTTTCAACTCTGTCAAGAATTTTGAAGGGGCCTACGTATCGAGGAGCTAGCTTTCCCTTTCTACCGAAACGAATTACTCCTTTCCAAGGGGATACCTTAAGTAGTACAAGGTCCCCAACTTGAAATTCCAAGGGTTTACGACGTCTATCAGCATAACTCTTTTGCCGACTTCTAGCCTTGAGAAGATTATCCTGAATAAGTTGAATTTTGTCTGTGGTTTCCTGGATTAGTTCGGGTCCAGTAATACGAGCTTCACCAACCTCAGTCCAACAGACAGGTGAACGACATTTCCGACCATAGAGTGCCTCAAAAGGAGCCATGTTAATGCTGGCGTGATAACTGTTGTTGTATGAAAACTCAACCAAAGGAAGATGAGAATCCCATGCGCCACCAAAATCGATGACACATGCCCTGAGCATGTCCTCAAGTGTTTGGATGGTTCGTTCAGTCTGATCATCAGTTTGAGGGTGATAAGCAGTGCTCAGGTTCAACTTGGTACCCAAAGCATCTTGTAGAGACTCCCAAAAGTGAGAGGTGAAACGCCCATCGCGATCAGAAATAATGTCTAAAGGTATACCGTGACGACATACGATTTCACTTACGTACATCTTTGCCAACCTTTCCACAGAATACTTCTCACGAATAGGTAGGAAGTGAGCTGACTTGGTCAAACGATCGACGATTACCCAAATACTGTCGAAACCTTTGGGTGTACGAGGGAGTTTGGTGATGAAATCCATAGCTATGCTCTCCCATTTCCAGACAGGAATCTCTGGTTGTTCAAGCATACCAGATGGTCGTTGATGTTCAGCCTTGACCTTGGAACAAGTGAGACATTTGGCGACGAAACGAGCAATGTCTTTCTTCATACCAGGCCACCAATAAGAATAACGAAGATCTTGGTACATCTTGTCAGCTCCAGGATGAATAGAATAACGAGTCTTATGAGCCTCGTTCATGAGAAAAGTACGAAGATCATCACGGTCGGGAATCCACAGTCGATTAAGGAAATAAAGAAGACCATCGGGTTTGGTTTCAAGTTGAGTTTCAGCACCACAAGACATTTCATCGTACATGTTACCTTGGGTGACCGATGTGTGTTGAGCCTGGAGAATGCGATCTTGAAGATCAGTACGAACTCTCGCACATTGGAGTTTGACACGCTCTTTACGACTAAGTGCGTCAGCCACAACATTCGCCTTGCCAGGGTGGTAGCGAATTTCGCAATCATAGTCGTTAAGTAATTCAACCCAACGTCGTTGCCTCATGTTAAGATTCTTTTGATCGAAGACATGTTGGAGACTTTTGTGGTCCGTGAACACCACACATTTGGTCCCATAAAGATAATGTCTCCAAATCTTGAGTGCAAAGACAACAGCGCCCAATTCAAGATCATGAGTGGTATAATTCTTTTCGTGGTCTTGAGTTGTCGAGACGCATAAGCAATAACCTTTCCTCGTTGCATGAGAACACAACCAAGACCCTGGTTCGATGCATCATAGTAGACCACGAAATCATCATTACCATCAGGTAGAGACAAGACAGGAGCTTCACAGAGTTTCAGCTTAAGAGTTTCGAATGCTTCCTCTTGCTTAGGTCCCCACTCATAGGGTTTACCCTTGTGAGTTAAGGTAGTGAGAGGAACAGCGATCTTGGAGAAATTGGCGATGAATCGACGATAATAACCAGCCAAACCAAGGAAAGAACGGACTTCCGTTGGAGTGGTAGGAACACTCCAATTCTTCACAGCTTCGATCTTTGCGGGATCAACATGAATTCCGTTCATATCAATGACATGTCCCAAAAATTGAACTTCCTTAAGCCAAAATTCACATTTTGAGAACTTGGCATACAGTTGTTCTTTCTTTAGGAGATTCAAGATAGAGTGAAGATGTTGCTCGTGATCGGATTTTGATTTAGAGTAAATCAAAATATCATCGATGAAAACGATCACGAATTTGTCGAGATAGGGTCTACAAACCCGATTCATCAAATCCATAAATACTGCGGGAGCATTGGTCAACCCAAAAGGCATAACCATGAATTCATAGTGACCATAGCGTGTGCGAAAAGCTGTCTTGGGAATATCTTTATCGTGGACTCTAAGCTGATGATAACCAGAACGGAGATCAATCTTCGAGAAGTGGGTTGCTCCTTGAAGTTGATCGAAGAGATCGTCAATCCTAGGAAGTGGATAACGATTCTTGATGGTGAGTTTGTTGAGTTCATGGTAGTCAATACACATTCTAAGAGAACCATCCTTCTTTTTAACGAACAAGACAGGGGCTCCCCATGGAGAAGAACTAGGGCGAATGAACCCTTTATCAGAAAGTTCCTGTAATTGACTGGCAAGTTCTTGCATCTCAGAGGGTGCAAGACGATAAGGAGCTTTAGCGACAGAATTAGCACCAGGAACAAGATCAATACGAAATTCCACTTGTCGAGCAGGAGGCAGACCAGGTAAATCTTCTGGAAAGACTTCAGGATAGTCTCGAATAATAGGAATGTCTTGGATACTTTTGCCTTTGTCCTTCTTCTCTATCACGTTAGCTAAGAAGGCTGTATACCCCTTTCGTAAGTACTTTTGGGCAGTAGTACAAGACATAAGCTTAAGCTCGCCACAGGGTTTCTCACCATAGATCTTCAAAATCTCACCGGATTCGAGAGGAATGCGTATGACTTTCTCGAAGCACAGAATTTCGGCACGATGAGTTGACAACCAGTCCATGCCTACTATAACATCAAAACTACCAAGATGCATGGGGATGAGATCGATAGGGAAGGTATGATCGTCGAGGTTCAACAAGCAGTTACGAATAATAGACTCGATCGAAATAGACTTCCCGTTAGCTACCTCTACCACGAAAGGTTCTTCTAGATTAGTGTGGGGTAAGTTAAGTAAAGGTTCAAACTTCAGTGACACAAATGACTTATCAGCTCCCGAATCAAATAATATGGATGCATAGTGGTTATTAATGAGAAACGTACCATTCACCACTTCGTTGTTGTCACGAGCCTGGTTAGCGTTGAGATTGTAGGCGCGACCTCGAGCACCTTGGTTCTGGTTGCGGTTCTGGTTTTGGTTTTGGTTTTGGTTTTGGTTTCGGTTACGATTAGGGCAGTTGTTGATGTAGTGATTAGGGTTGCCACATTCGTAGCATTGACCACGAGTAGGCCTGTTGTTTTGTTGGTTGGGAGCTGGGTTGTTGTTGTCTTGGGTAGTAGGAGGGGCTCGACAGACATTCACCAGGTGACCATATCTTTGACACTTAGTACAAAAACGACATGGCACCTGTGCTGGATGATGGTACTTGCAAGTGTTGCACAAAGGGTGAGGTCCGGTGTATGGTTTCTTGGCTGGGTTTTGGGCAGCAGGTGGAGTAGCAGCAACCATATAGTTTCTAGCCTTGCGCTTTTTGTTGCTTGAGGTCTCAGGCTTGACTTCAATTGCAGGCTGTGGAGTGTCTTTGGCAACCGTCTTCTTAGTGCCCTTGCGGAAGAGAGTACCGTTCTTCACGTGATTATCAGTAAGAATGGCCGCTAGACGTTTGGCCTCTTCCAAAGTTGCAGGATTTCTACCCCAAACGGTGTCCTGGATTTGCATGGGCAGACCACCGATGTACTTCTCGATGGCTACCGGCAGAGGAGTAACTTTGTGGGGCAACAATAAGCTAAGCTCATGAAAGCGGGTGTTGTAGGCAAGGTTTTCCCCACTATCTTGAGCTAAGGTGTGGAACTCATCCTCAAGCTTCTTAACTTCATTGCGAGGACAAAACTCTTCCTTCATGACCTCCTTGACTTGGTCCCATGTCATAGCAAGAGCAACCTCGGCCCCACGAGTACGCTTTTCTTCATTCCACCATGTGAGTGCTCGTTTATGGAGAACACTCATGGCGTAACGAACCTTGAAGTTGTTGGGGCATTCACTGTTGATGAAGGTATTCTCAATACCCTCAAACCATTGGAGGAGTCCTGTAGCTCCTTCTTCACCACTAAACTTTGGAGGGTTACAAGAGTTGAAATGCTTAAGGGTGCAGGCTTGGGGTCCATTTCCATTGCCATTGCCGTTCCCATTCCCGTTCCCGTGACCATTCCCGTTGCCTTTCATTTGGATGACCTGAGCGAGTAAATTGGGAACCAGAGTTGCGATTTGCTGCGCCATTTGTTGAGAAATGATTGCAGCCAGTTGAGCATCGACCCCATTGTTGTTGTGGTTAGGAACTTGGTCATGGTTATGGTTATCACCACCTTCTTCGTGGTTCTCACCATTACTGTTGCGAGTGTTGCGACGAGGAGGCATGATCTGTAATAGACACAATGAAATGAATGAGAGTTTATATAAGGAATGTAATCATTTATTCATTAATTGACACGAATAAACGAAAACGTTGACTTATCAAAGATTCTAAATTCTAATAACATATGAAGACATGCTTTAGCCTATAAGTGAACACTCATCCCGAGAATTCCCAGGTAGGCATCCGGGTCCCTCGTCTGATTGGGATATATGCGCAATGCCAGCCTAGACAGAAGACTCAGAATACAGGCGTTCACCCTTCCAGATTGCACGTGTTCGTTATTAAAATCTAGAACTTCGACGAGATCTCAAGGGGGTTCAGGTTAAACCTGAGGATTTTGTCCTATTAATCTAATGGTGGATCAGGATTGCAGCAGACGAATAAGAGTAGTCACATGTAGGTTTAGGGTTATAAGGCATAGGATAAGGATAGGATTAGGGAAGCAATTAGGGTTACGAGTGGGAGAAGCAAGTACTGTTTAAGTCCCTAAGGTTATAGTCTAGATTATTTCTAATAACCTAATTCCCTATAACCAAGGCTCTGATACCAATCTGTAACACCCCAACCGATGGCGGAAACATCAGGGTGCCACGTATTGATGATTGTTTCAGTAGCACATGGTATAATATAAATTTTAAATAATTTATTCAAACATAATATCCAATATAAAATGATGTCTAGGAATTCAATACATGATATCAAATAACAAAACTTCAATAACTTCAAATAAAACTTCATGTTAAATCCTCATGCTAACTCAAGCCTCAGCTTCATTGTTACCTGAAACATGTTAATTTTGAAAGTATTTTGGGTCAACAAAAGTTGGTGAGAATTACAAAGGTTTTTGATAATAAAATGAATAAAAATGTTGTGCAATTCATGTGTCATGTCAATCTAGCCCATATGTGAGAACATACTAGAAATAAATCGAGTGCATAATCAACCCTGATGACTGTTATAATATGATACATACCATACGCTCATGGTCCAATTGAATATGTTATGCGATAACAAACACCCACGCAACCTTTGTAGGAGGCACGTATCCGGGTGGGATTGTCAGTCCAATAGATCTATCAATGTATACCGTCGGCTTGTACGGAGTTAATGATTATGCTAGAATGGTGCTTACTCTAATCATGCTCAAGACATAATGCAACATAGAAAACACATGGACACATTGATGATTGAATTGCAATGATAATGTTATAACATGTTTCACCCCAAAAATGGTGATAAATAAAAGGGGCTATGTAAAACTCACCTTAGCAAATGTTAAACTTCTTGAAAAGATGAAATAATAATGTTGCCCAAAATAATGCCAAATATCACCCTATAATAAGGTAATAAATAATAAGTCTAAGTCTAATTAACTTACAAGTGTATCCTAGGGTTTCGATTTGGGGATATCCAATTGTTGAATTTAAAATAAAATGTTGATTAAATAAAGGGAAATTTGATAATTAAATAAAAGAAAGTCTTTTATAAAATTTGAATTTAGAATGTACACAATAAAGTGTTTGAAGTATAAAAAAATTTTTTATAAAATTATTTCATTTAAAATAGATTTTTAAATCTATTTATTACAAATTGCCAACAATTAACTTTAATATTCAAAAATACTAAAATTAAAGAATTACCATTTTAAAAATCATATTTCTGTTCTAAATATTTAAAAATAAATTGTGTAAAATTTTGGTGCAAAAATAATGAAAATTGAATTTATTATGATTTAATTATGATTAAATCTAACAAAAATTGATTAAAAATATAAAATAAATGATTTTTCTGAATTAAAAATTATTTCAGTAAAGTTTAACTTTATACAAACTCAGGATAATTTTTGGAGAATTTAATAAAATTGTTTTGATATTTTAATGGATTTTTATAAATATAATAGTATAAAATTGATTTAATTATTATAAATATTAAATAAATGAAGTTTTGAAAAATAAAAATTGTGAATAAAACTTTTAACTCAGATTTAATATATATAATTTTTTTAGAATTTATAAAATAGTTATAATATTTAAAAATGAATTTTTAAGATTAAAATGTTTAATATATATATTATTAATTTGTTGTTTATCAAAATAAAAGAAACAAAAAAAAGAATGGCCGTAGCCGGACTCGAACCCGGGTGCAAAGGGTTGCAAGCCATGGTCACAACCACTTGGCCTAGGCCAGTGGTTGTGATGATCTCCAGTTAAAATTAAATAAATACGTTATGTGATTCTGAGTTTATCCCCAAATCATAAACACGAACCCTAGCTTCTACAATCAGACAAACCACACATTATGAACCCGATTATTGTTAGGGCTTTTGTAGTATGGTTGCCGACTAACAAAACCCACAAAAACAATTGGACTTACAGTGTTGTATTGTGTTCGTTTGCCCGGTCAAGCCAAAAGTCAAACAGCGTATAGTTTGATAATTATCAGAGATGTTTCAGAATAATTGGAGGTGGAGAAGAGAGTGTGAGCGAGTTTCAAAGGTTCGTAGATGATCAATTTATAGTGTGGTTCGATGGTTAGGTTAATTGGAATGTTTGACCTATGATTAAATGTCAAGCGCGTATGATTTGAAATTGGTCAACGATTGGCTGGAATTAGCGTGTAATACAGATCATACAAGGCCGGAAATCAAATAAGTTTACCAAATTAGGATCAATCACGAGTTAATACCATAGATTGAATCATACGCGACCCACAGTTGACTTTATCAGTCAACTGTGAAGGTTTTTTTAATCAAGCATATATTTATTTCGTGTCTGGGTTTATTCCAAGAAGATTGCCAGCCCAGTTGGTTAAGTGTGTTGTGTTGTTTGGGCTTTGGCGCGGGTTCGAACCCCGGCTAGAGCAAATTATTTTTTTTACATGATTATCACACACAACCACATATATATCTATATATATATAGTATTAGGGTTCCACTTATGCGACAAAAATAATTAATGCGAATAATATAGGTAAAACTTGACGTTTTATTAATGATAGCCGTGTAACGTACAAGTTTAAATGCGTAATGTTACATAACGTCTAGCTAACGTTCTCATAACATAGTAGTAACAGATATGATCTTTCCGAACTTGTAACAACTCTTTTATAAAAGAAAACCTGTGAACTCACCAGCATTATATGTTGACATTTTTGGCATGTTTTCTCAGGTCGCTAAGGTAGCGGTTAATGGACTAGGCGCACGGAGTCATGCACATCGTCTAGAATTTTGAAGCATATTAAACAATGTTTTGTAAACTATAATATGTCTTTTGGTTGTAAACAAGAAATGCTTCCGCTGCTGGTTTACAGCTCAGAGCATGATATTTTGGTTTTAAAAATATATATATATATATATATATGAATGGATGTTTGTTGTTTGTTTATTGTGATCGTTGACTGAGATCCTGGTGTGTCACGCACCTCGCGGTAAAACCCCGCATGTGGAATTTGAGGGTGTGACAGATTGGTATCAGAGCCAACGGTTATGGTGAACTAGGACTGCATGTAAAGTCTAGTCTATAACTGAGTCGCACACACTAGACGGTCACAGATAGTCGAGTCTTAACGTGTGGGTAACAATATAACTTGTCGGGGTGTCGGTGTCATCATCTTTTACGCCACGTCATCTGTTTACTCTTTATCATTCTATTTTGACCCATCATTACCATGATTCGACGGCGAACGATATACTATTGAACTTTCCTGACGGCGGTGTACATTGGGGTAGCTTCGGCGTACTCTTGAGATCTGTCCAGGGATTCGGACATCTCCCTTCTATGCCCTAATGGACACGCTCGTTCTTATACATACTATCTTATACTTATACTTATGATAATACCAAGATTGGGTGCTAGATTTTGGTGACTTGAACTTCAAACTTAAAGCACGCCTGGAGGACCATGTAGAACAGTTTATAATGTCGGGTGCACACGAGATCATAAACTGTGATGCATGGGAGCCCTAGTGGACTTTGTGTTTGAACGGATGGACCCGAACCGGGCTCGGTCTAGTTCCTTAAAATTCTTAATGGGTTGTACCACGGGCAAGCCTAAATCTTTTGTTTCATGTTGTGACAGAAGATGTCGGGAGCTCGTGGAGGTCGCAGAGGCGGCCGTGCTGGCGGTCGTGCTAGCGGCCGTGGTGGCGGCGGTGGCCGTGGAAACATTAATATGACCCAAGAGGAGTTGGACAACTTGATGCAGCAGCAAGTGAACATTGCCTTGGCTTCATTCCAAGCTGCTCATAATGCTATGGGTTGTACGTCAATTCCCACCTATTCTACCTTGTTCTAGGGTACTGTACCTTTTCTTGATTTTCACCAGTGTGTCTGTTCCAGGTGGTGCTGTCAATCCCCCTCCACCCCAGTGCTCCTACAAGAAGTTTATGGATTGCAAGCCCCACAATTTTAGTGGAACTGAAGGGGCAGTGGGAGTGCTCCGTTGGCTGGAGAAGATTCAATCGGTTTTCTCAATGTGTAGTTGCCCGAAAGGCGACCGGGTGAAATATGCTTCTGCGACCCTGGAGGGTCAAGCTCTGACTTGGTGGAACTCCACTACCCAGACCATGGGTATTGGGGAAGCTCATGCTATGCCTTGGGCAGAGTTCATTCAGCTGTTGAAAAATGAGTAGTGCCCGAGGAATGAGATCCAGAAGCTTGAGCATGAGGTCTGGAATCACAAGATGGTGGGATCTGAGATTGTAGCTTATACAGCTAGATACAATGAGTTGGCGGTGTTGTGCCCGAATTTGCACACACCAGAATACAGGAGGATCGAGCACTACATTTCTGGGTTAGTGCCGGAGGTTGCGGGATTGGTAGCTGCGGGTAATCTTACTGTTTATTCTGAGGTGGTTCGGTCGGCTCACAGGCTGACCAATATGAAGGTAGCTGAAGGAGTCTTGCCTCCCCGAGGCGCTGATGTGAAGGCTCCTGAGAGCAACAAACGAAAGTGGGAAGGCGTGGGTAAAGGCTCGAGTTCAGCTCAGCCTCAGCAGGTGAAGAGGTCTGATGTTGGGGGATCGTCGTCTGAGCGACAACTGGGGGTTTATGCTGGGAAGCTGCCGAAATGTGATCGGTGTAACTATCATCATACTGGTCCTTGTGATGATAAGGACCGTTGCCATCGGTGCCATAAGATTGGGCATCAAGCCAAGGATTGTAGGTCCAACCCTCTAAGGAACCAAAATCCGTCGGTTACACCAGCCCCAGTCCCTCAGGTTGCTGCTCCCCAGGGAAAACAAGGGTGTTATAACTGTGGTGAGCTTGGTCACTACAAACGTAACTACGCCAAGTTGAAGCAGGGCGAGGCTGGGAAGAATGGATCGGGTAATGGAAACAACGGGGGCGGAGGCAGGAATGCTCGCGCCTTTGTGATTGGTTCGAGCGGGGCTCGATAGGATCCTGACACTGTTACCGGTACGTTTCTTCTTGATAATCGCTATGATACGGTTTTATTCGATTCCGGTGCCGATAAGAGTTTTATATCTCTTGGGTTTAGTCAATTGCTTGATAGGGTACCTACACCTTTAGAGGCTAAGTACTTGATAGAATTGGCTGATGGTAAGAAAGTTGAAGCGACGCACGTCATTAGGGAGTGTCGCCTTGAGTTGTCGAGTTATTCTTTTCCTATTGACCTTATGCCGGTGTCCTTGGGTAGTTTTGATGTTGTCGTGGGAATGGATTGGTTGTCTTTGTATCATGCTAAGATCGTTTGTTTTGATAAAATCATCCGACTTCCTCTCCCCGATGGAGAAATTCTGTTGGTGCATGGTGAGAAGAGCGGGGTCCCTTTGAGTATCATCTCGTGTATGAAAGCCTATAAGTATCTTCAGAAGGGATATTCTGCCATTCTGGCACTTGTTTCGGTTTCGTCAGAGGAAGAGAAGAGGATTGAAGATATTCCTGTCGTTCGTGATTTTACCGACGTATTTCCTGAAGATTTACCTGGCCTCCCGCCTTATCGTCAGGTCGAATTCAGTATTGAACTTGCTCCAGGTGCGGCCCCTATTGCCCGAGCCCCATATCGTCTTGCACCTCCCGAGATGCAGGAGTTGTCTAACCAGTTGCAGGAGCTGTTAGAGAAGGGTTTCATCCGGCCCAGTTCATCCCCGTGGGGAGCCCCTATTTTGTTTGTCAAGAAGAAAGACGGAAGCCTGCGAATGTGTATCGACTACCGTGAATTGAACAAGGTTACCATCAAGAATCGTTATCCTCTTCCTCGCATCGATGATTTATTCGATCAACTTCAGGGTTCTAGCTTCTATTCGAAGATTGATTTGAGATCGGGGTACCATCAGTTGAGGGTCCAAGAATCTGATATTCCGAAGACCGCTTTTCGAACTCGTTATGGCCATTTCGAATTCTTAGTCATGCCTTTTGGTCTCACCAATGTGCCCGCCATTTTCATGGATTTGATGAACCGTGTTTGTAAGCCCTATCTTGATAAATTCGTGATTGTCTTCATTGATGATATCCTAGTCTATTCCAAGAACGAAGTGGACCACCGGGAACACTTGCGTCTTGTCTTGGAACTCTTGAGGCGGGAACAGTTGTATGCCAAATTCTCTAAGTGTAGCTTCTGGTTGCGTGAAGTCTAGTTCCTTGGTCATGTAGTTAATGAAAAAGGAATTCATGTTGACCCAGCTAAGATAGAAGCCATCAAAGACTGGGAAGCACCAAAGACGCCATCTGAGGTGCGCCAATTCCTGGGTCTTGCAGGTTATTATCGTCGTTTCATCGAGGGATTTTCGAAGATCACTCAACCCCTCACCTCGCTTACCCAGAAAGACAAGAAGTTTGATTGGTGTGATTCGTAAGAGTCGGCCTTTTAGATGCTAAAGGCTAAACTCTATTCTTCTCCTATCTTGTCCTTGCCTGAAGGCACGGACGATTTTGTGGTTTATTGTGACGCTTCTATCCGTGGTCTTGGTTGTGTGTTAATGCAGCGCGAGAAGGTCATTGCCTATGCTTCTCGTCAGCTTAAGGTTCATGAGAAAAACTACCCCACCCATGATCTGGAATTGGGTGCGGTAGTCTTTGCTTTAAAGATCTGGAGCCATTACTTGTACGGTACCAAGTGCACCATTTATACCGATCACAAGAGCCTCTAGCACATCTTTGATCAGAAGGTGTTGAACATACGACAGCGTCGTTGGGTCGAGCTCCTCAATGATTACGAGTGCGCTATTAAATACCATCCTGGCAAGGCGAATGTTGTCGCAGACGCCTTGAGTAGGAAGGAATCCGCTAAACCTCGTCGTGTTCGAGCTCTTCAGCTCACTATCCATTCCGGGTTACCTGACCGAATCCGTTCGGCACAGCAAGAAGCTTTGAAGGTGGAAAACCTTAAAGCTGAGACCATTCATGGTGCTGATAGTCACCTTGAGCTCAGGTCCGATGGCCTACATTATTTCGCTGAACGTATTTGGGTCCCTTTATTTGGGGGCTTGCGGGAGCTCGTTCTTGATGAAGCTCACAAGTCCCGGTACTCTATTCACCCTGACTCCGATAAGATGTATCAAGACTTAAAGATACTTTATTGGTGGCCGAACATGAAGGCGGATGTAGCTTCGTACGTGAGCAAGTGCTTGACCTGTGCCAAGGTCAAGTTTGAATATCAAAAGCCGTCTGGGCTTCTGCAACAGCCTGAAACTCCCAAGTGGAAATGGGAGCGGATTATGATGGACTTTGGGACCAAACTGTAATATCGCAAAAATTCCCCCTAATTTTTCTACGTAAAAGCCTTACTACATACGCTATCCCTAACACAATTTATATGTATATATATATAGTTATAATAATAATAAAAAAAAATTTTATATAATAAATTTCAGATCTTATATTTATATATATATATGTAATATTTAAACAAAACCACAACCATGCTAGCCCATAAACCATAACCAACCCCAAACCCACCCTTTTTCTTAATCTGAAGCCCAAAATCAGCGGCCTAAAGAACTCAGCCCATTCCCCCTACTGTTGGGTCCGGCCCAACTACCCCTTCCCTTACTTTTGAAAAAAAAAGGGAGATATGCTCCAGCTGGGTTTCGAACCCGAGCTGTGAGCCGGTTCACACACAGCACACCACACCACGAACCACTGAGCCACGCTGCTAGTTGTGGTAACATGTAGAAGCTTTATTTATTTAAACTCAATTTCAAATTTCCTTTCTTCCTTCCCTGTGAATCGCGATCAGCAGCTGCAGCATTATTATTTTTTTTTAATCGTCAAATGGCCATATTAATCCATGATAATTGTCGTTGACCTTTGATACGTGATTTCCGGCCTATTCATCATCAAATACACGTCGATTACAGTTAATTCTTACCAAATTTGAGCTTTGACGCGTCAAAGCTCATTAACTCGGTCAAGCTTGCCATTTCAAACAATCAGACACCATCACTATAAATTGAACGGCTCCAAACCTTCACAACTCGCCAAACAAACTCTCTCGACCCTCAATTTCTTATAAAAACTGCTGTTCATACGTTGTCTAGCACAAAGTTGACTTTTTGTTTGACCGTTCGTTCGACATCGATTCTACACTGTAAGTTTAATGTTTTTGGTGGGATTTATCCTTCGGTAATCCACGATCAATAGCCCCAATGACTCAGGGGCTATTGATCACTAATTGTATCGATTGCAATATTAGGGCTCGATTTTATTGATTTGGGGAAGAAACTGTTTTGCTTATTGTATTTATTTTTAATAAACTGAGATAAATCACAACCACAGGCCTAGGCCAAGTGGTTGTGACTGATGCCTATAACTAAGACAACCCGGGTTCGAGTCCCGGCTTGGACACCCTTTTTCACTTAATTTCATTTCTTTTTAACAAACCAATTATATATACATTTAAATCTTATAAATTCATTTTTAAATATTAAAACCTTTTTATAAATTCTAAAATAATTATATTTATCAAATTTGAGGTAAAAGTTTTATCTACAATTTTTATTTTTCTGAAATTCATTTATTTAATATTTATAATAATTATATCAATTTTATACTATTATATTTATAAAAATCCATTAAAATATCAAAACAATTTTATTAATTTCTACAAAAATTATCCTATGTTTGCACAATGTTAAACTTTACTGAAATGATTTTTAATTCAGAAAAATCATTTATTTTATATTTTAATCAATTTTTGTTAGATTTAATCATAATTAAATCATAATAAATCCAATTTTTAATATTTTTGCACCAAAATTTTATACAAATTATTTCTGATCATTTAGAACAGAAATATAAATTTTAAACTTATAATTCTTTAATTTTAATATTTTTAAATATTAAAGTTAGATTTTGACAATTTGTTATAAATAGAATTAATATTCTATTTTTAAGAAAATAATTTTATAAAAATTATTTTTATGCTTTAAACACATTGTGACCATCTTAAATTTAAATTTCATAAAAAGATTTTTGGTTATTTATTAACTAAATTTCTCTCAATTTGCGAATATTTTTAATATTAATCAAACGAGCAATTATCCCCAATTCGAAGCCCTAGAAACTTACACATTTGTAGACTTGATAGACTTAGACATATTTATTACCTTATTATAGGGTGATACTTGATACATTTGGGCAACACCATTATTCAATTTTTCAACAGTTATAACATTTTACCAAGGTGAGTTTTACATAGCCCCTTTTCTATTTATCACCATTTTTGGGGTGAAACATGTTACAACATCATTTATGCAATTCAATCATCAATGTGTCTATGTGTTTTCTATGTTGCATTATGTCTTGAGCATGATTAGAGTAAGCATCATTCTAGCATAATCATTAACTCCGTACAAGCCGACGATATACATTGATAGATCTATTGGACTGACAATTCCACCCGGATACGTGCCTCCTACAAAGGTAGCGTGGGTGTTTGTTATCGTATAACATATTCAAGTGAACCATGAGCGTATGGGATGTATCATATTATAACAGTCACCAGGGTTGGTTATGCACTCGATTTATTTCTAGTATGTTCTCACATATGGACTAGATTGACATGACACATGAATTGCACAACATTTTTATTCAATTATCAAAAACCTATGTAATTCTCACCAACTTTTGTTGACCCAAAACATTTTCAACTTAACATGTTTCAGGTTCTATTTGCTTGAAGAATTGAATTGATGCTTGAAGATATGTGTATAGTTTTATTCAATTTGATGTACAAATTCTAGAACAATTGTATGTAATTCATTTAATTTATTTAATGGAATTTATTATTCACCATGAGCTACTGAACAATCATCAATACGTGACATCCCGATGTTTCCGCCATCGGTTGGGGTGTTACACAAACTCCCGAAATAGCCCAGTGGTTGTGACATGATCTGGGTGATTGTCGATAGGTTGACAAAGTCTGCACACTTCCTCGCTATCAAGGAAACCGATGCCCTTGAGCGTTTGGCACGTTTATATCTTAAGGAAGTGGTTTCTCGGCACGGGGTGCCTGTCTCTATTATTTCTGATCGTGATTCTCGGTTCGCCTCTAACTTCTGGAAATCCTTGCATAAGGCTCTGGGTATTCAGTTAGACATGAGTACAGCTTATCATCCGCAAACTGACGGTCAAAATGAGCTGACAATCCAAACGCTAGAAGACATGCTTCGGGCATGTGTGATCGATTTTGGCAAAGGGTGGGAGAGTCATCTACCATTGGTTGAATTCTCCTACAACAATAGCTACCACTCTAGCATCAAGGCGGCTCCGTTCGAGGCTCTTTACGGATGGAAATGCCGGTCTCCTCTTTGTAGGGCTGAGGTGGGTGAGAGTCAACTCACCGGCCGAAACTTGTGTACGAGACTTCTGAGAAGATCGTACAAATCCGTAACCGCATGGCAGCAGCTCAGGATCGTCAAAAGAGCTATGCCGATCGTCGTCGCAAGCCTTTAGAGTTTGAGGTTGGCAACAGGGTTTTATTGAAGGTATCTCCGTGGAAGGGCGTTATACATTTTGGGAAGCGAGGCAAATTGAATCCTCGGTATGTGGTACCGTTCGCAATTCTGGAACGGATTGGACCGGTAGCATACAGGCTTGATCTGCCAGCTGAACTCAGTAATGTTCATAATGTCTTCCACATCTCTAATTTTAAGAAGTGTCCGACGGATGAATCTTTGGTTGTTCCCCTCGAAGAGATCAAAGTGGATGATCGTCTGCGTATTGTGGAAGAACCGGTTGAGATCCTCGATTATAAGATCCGTAGCCTTCGTCGGAGTAAAATCCGCATTGTTAAAGTTCGTTGGAACTAAAATCATGGACCGGAGTTCACGTGGGAACGGGAAGATTAGATGAAAGCTAAGTATCCCCATTTATTTTCTAAGCGCGCGTTCGAATCAAGACATGTCTCTGCTGAAGCTGAATGAATCTCGGGTCGAGATTCCTTTCAACAGGGGGGTGATGTGGCAACCGGAAAATTTTTCTTCTCTTTCGTCTCTTCCTTTTTGGCCTTGAGCAATTTTTGGGACAAAAATTCTTTCAAGAGGGGGATGATGTGACACCTGGCAAACTCAGGTTAGTAACATTGACTAAACTAGTAAGTCTACCTTAGCGAGTCATGCATATTACGTACTTAACTGGGTCAGTCAAGTCGTTACGATGATTCTGGGAATCATCGGGATTCGTTACGATGATCTGCGGGATCATCGGGAGTCGGTCCATAACCATGTGTACAAGGATTGGTGATTCGTGGAATCACCTGGTTTAACGTACACACGCAAGTCTCGAGTCCCGGGAATTGGTTAACGGATGTAAACGTGTTAGTTATCGTGCATTATGTGTTTGTAATCATTATGTGACTTGTCGGTATGTGAATACGCGTTTATATGTGTTAAAATAGTGTTTAACGCGCCAAAAACTCATCCTGGAACCATACAGGCGATTAGGAACCAGGAAGGCTCCTAATCGCCACTTATATAGGTGAATAGGGAAGATTACTGGCGATTAGGGCTTCTAATCGCCAGTATATAGGCGATTAGAGGCTTTACTCGCCTGTACTGATCCCCTACTCGCCTGATCTGATATGCTCGAGTCAAAACACCTAAAAATACAACCCTTGACTCCCTAAACATCATTTGTGCAACCCTAACTGATCCTAAGCCTCCCACACACCTTGAAACACCTCTAGAACTTGTTTTGCTTCAAAACTCACCATTTCAAAGCTTACACACCTTTCTCTGATAAAATCCAAGGTGTGTTCTTCATCCCAAGCCTTTGTAATGTTATTGTTTTGGTTCCCCAAAAGTCCAGACCTTGTTTTGATAAGAATGTGTCTTTAAAAACATTGGAAATGAGTTTTAAAACAAGTCTACACCATAATACTTGCTATATGTGAAGTATTGATGCATATGATGATTTTTGGTGATTATAACTTGAATGTTTCCATGAATTTAATGTACTTCTGATGTGTAGGAGTTGTTAGGATGACTATCTATGAGTTTAAGCTATTGTTATAGTGTTTAGATGAAAGTATGCATTTTAACCCATTTGGGGGATTCTTGTAGAATTAGGATGTTACGATATGATTCGTTGCTTGTTTATGGTTAGGAATCATGCTAGAATGATGTTATAACATAGGGATGGTGATTTGCAAGTTGTAGGAGGTGTAATCTGATGTTTACCATTTAAGGAAAGTTTCATAGTTAATGAAACCTAGTACTTTGCCATTTTTGGAAATAATCGCACCGAGGCCGTTAGAGCAGAGATAAATTGGGGGTTTTTGCTTAGAATGGGTTGGTAAATGGTTTAGGTTTGATATTGGGTGTTTTTACATGTTTCGGATCTGATTTGGAGGGTTTAACGCGCGAAAACGCGCATCAGCAGTGCTATAGGCGAATAGAACTCTAATCGCCTGATGTATCAGGCGATTACAGTCTAATCGCCTGATACATCAGGCGATTAGCAGCCTACTCGCCAGTTGACCTCCCCTATTCACCAGTTGACTTTTCCTAATTGCATGTAAGTTTCTTAATCGCGTGTACTACTGTCGTAAGCGTATTTTGACATCCCGGAACATGATTTGACACCTAGAAACATGATAGGAACCCCGGGATACACCCAATGACTTAGTAACACGTGTACGGACTTGTTTATGCGTTAATTGAACATTATGCTAGACTAGGTGAACTCCTGCGCGTATTAAGTGTTTAATTGCATATGTCACATGATGTCTTGTATTTGTCTAACACGTGAGATGTCGGGTCACCAATGGGATGTCGAGTCTTGTCCGGATACTTATACACATCTTATGATAGGTCACCGCTATTTGGGTCTATCATAGCATAATTACTTAACTGTTTTCAAGTAACGCAATCTAAGGTGAGTCTTACAGCCCCACTTTTACCGTTTTCTTTCGGGGAGAAACATGCTACTTACTTATTTACTCATTAGAGGTCCTGTTATGGAAAGTCCTAGGGGGGAAACCATGAATGTGCGGGGATGCACAACGGGGGAAATGTAGATAGATCTATTGGGCCTTACAAACCCCACCCGACAACTGGGAGCCGGGCGGGTGCATATTGTCTCTAATACTTTGGGGGTTACCGAGGCATCGGTAATCCCGTACGTCTGGGCTGTCTTAAACACTTATACCGGTTTAGTAATGGGTTCCCAACCGCAGTATTAGCAACACTTAACGTCTAGCTAACGTTCTCATAACATAGTAGTAACAGATATGATCTTTCCTTACTTTAACAACTCTTTTATAAAAGAAAACCTGTGAACTCACCAGCATTATATGTTGACATTTTTGGCATGTTTTCTCAGGTAGCTAAGGTAGCGGTTAACGGACTAGGCGCACGGAGTCATGCACAGCGTCTAGAATTTTGAAGCATATTAAACAATGTTTTGTAAACTATAATATGTCTTTTGGTTGTAAACAAGAAATGCTTCCGCTGCTGGTTTACGGCTCAAAGCATGATATTTTGGTTTTAAAAATATATATATGAATGCATGTTTGTTGTTTGTTTATTGTGATCGTTGACTGATATCCTGGTGTGTCATGCGCCTCGCGGTAATACCCCGCATGTGGAATTTGAGGGTGTGACATAAACTCCTGATTAAAGCATGATTACAACGCGTTAAATGCACCTAATAATCATCGAAACTGATAGGGAATGATGGAGAAACGATTTGCCAATTATACTGACAATTTAGATGGCTTAGAGAAGCCTTTAATGGGTCGGCCGGAATATTATCCGGTGACTGGAATATCGAACGAAAAAAAAGTGGGAGAGGGAAGGGGGGCTAGTTTAAAGGTTTGGGTATTTAGCAGGATTGGTCCCTCTACTTTGTATAGCTATAAAACTCATGTGTTCTTTATTTGTAACTAGCTGAAATTGAACAAACATTTTCAAAATACAAAATTATATAACTTTTATAAAATATGTGGTCCGATACAAGGATTTATATAATCTTTTATAGACTATTAATATTTTTTTTTCTATTTTTGTAAAAACCATTTCAAATAACGTCTCAATATACATATTTGATTAAAACGAAGATTCAATCCATAATAAATGCAATGATAAACATTGAATTTGATCTTTTTATTTAATACGAAAAGGATTAAAAATTTCAAGGATAGAAACAATAGAATATATGAAGGACTATTATCGACAACTTGGCAAAGATGAGGATGTAGGTTGTCACAGTCTCCCCTACTTTAGAAAATTTCTTTCAAGTGGAGGTTTCTATGAAACAAAAGGCGTTGTAAAAGTCAAGTAGGTTTTAAAAAAATGCATCAGTCATGATTTGACAAAATTTAAAGTAGTTTTCTAATATCCAAAGTAAGAGTTTCAAAATCATTGATAGTTGACTTGAGGTTAGGAAGTTGAGAGTTTATAATGAGTTTGGTTTTGGGAATGTGTGTAACTTGTAAGGGTAGAGGTACTAATATAGGCATATAGCAGTCTCCCCTACTTTAGAAAGGTTTCTGACTGAACTATTTTTGGGTATGCAACAAGATTCCAAATAATCAAGCGTGTGAGTGTATACAGGAATTAAGTTTTTTTTTTTTTTTTTTTTTTTTTTTGTGGTCCAAAGAAAGATTCCAAGGAAGGAGAATTGAAACTTGTGTAAAAAAATTTTTGACGAAAGAGGAAAAGAAAAGAAACTGATAGCCGTTGGTCAACGACCTATTAAAGAGGTCGGGCCCAACTCCATTAAAATAGCCCAAAATGTAAAGATGTAGAAGATAGTAGATAGGTTCTTGGTCAGACTCCTAGTCCGCCCCCGCAGTATCGTTCATGCTTATATATAGGGTATACCACGGCTAACCCACCACACTACAGATACTTTGGACTCGTACTGATTGTCTAACAATAGCCTAAGTGGAATTCCACACCACCCCGATGTACCTGTAAGCCGATAATTATGTTACAGACCGTAATCACCGGTTTACCTTACACTAGGGTGTTATGCTCTTCCACGACACTAACATATGTGATATAAGAAACAGTGCGTGCAACCAAAACATGTTAAATAATAGATACTGTGATGAGATAATATGTAAGCATGACATGGTTAGAGGTTCTTCGTCTCTCGTGTTCACCTGTTAACTAAAATGAGAATAATATGTAAGTATAAGGCATGGTTAGAGGTCCCTCCCCTTTCGGGTTCTCCCTTAAGTAACCGGTCAATTTCTCTTCAGATCGTTAGGTTCTAAACTGTGACACCCCGCATTTTCAGGTTCCTACTTTAGCTGAACTCTAGTTACCTTGCATGTTCGTATGTGGCTAAACACTTAACTAGGGTTAGTTAATAGGGCATTTGAATGTGTTATGGAACAATAACATATGCTAGATGGTATTAATGTACGTTATAATTAGGAAAGTCTTTGTCTTGACATACACACGAGTCATGTATCCCGAACGTTGGTGATTTGTTAGGCATGCATGATTATATGAATGATTGGATGTTGATGAATGTGGAATAACACGTGTACGTGAATTGCATGCTTATGTGAACTACTGCGTGTTAGTTAACTTGTACGTAAACGTTATGAGATATGTGCACTTAGGGTAAAAATAATATGAATTTATAAAACAATAGTTTTATACGAGTTGATAGGATTATTATTGTCGGGATTAATCTCGAGAGTTAGATAGGGCTATTGGGCTCGCTTATCAGATAAAAATCACTAGAGCCCGAAACCTTGGCCCATAATCCTAACCCTTAGTGTTTTGTTTATAAAAAAAATAAAATAAAACAAACCCTAATCCACCTATATGCGCCGTGGACTAGAGCATCCCCCACAACCATTTCCTAATCTCAATCTTCATCAATTTTGCACTAGTTCAAGCAATTTCGGGTGCTATCTTGTGATTCTAGGGACTCTAGCAATTCAAGGTATGCGTTTTACATGTTAAATGATGTGTTTTTAGGCTGGAAAAATTATAAAAACTTTAGGAAATATACATGCTAGAATCGCAAAATCAATGTATGTGAATGTTTATGATGTTTGTTGAAAGTGTTGATGAATATTGTTGATAGAAATCATATCTAGAATATATGGTACGTAAAAACCTGAGATTAAATGTAATAATATGAATGTTATTGTGTTAATATGAGGTTATTGCATGATTATAAGGTATTGAGAATGATTAGGGTTTATAAGAGTCATGTTGATAAAATTCTGATTTTCTGACAGATTCGTTATGATGTTTTGTAGGGTCTGTATTGTGATGTTAAATTGATTGTTTTGATCGATTCTTTGCATGAATGGATTGTACATGGTCTTAGATTTTTAGAATGGGCAAAATCATCTGATTTGGATGTCGTTTGATATGTTTTTGGAATTTTATTTGATTAAAGGTCATATCAGATTTTCGGAATTATAAATTGGGTCAACTTTAAACGGGTACAAATCGAGTTTTACAAAGAATTAAGTTTTGAAATTTGGACAGCAGGTCAATATTGGAAAAACTTGGCTTTTCCAAGTGGATTCACCTCATTTGGGTGAATACACAATTTTTGGGAATTTTTCTACTAAACTGACCTGCTGTGAAAATTTTCTGGACATAGCTGTGTTGTACGAATTTAATAATTTTTTTGTTTGATTTTGAGACAAAATAAAAATAATGTTTATCAAATGAATCCCAATAAATATTCAGTAAAAATTTGGGAGTTTAATTCATTCGTTAAGTATTTTAAATAATTCGTTTTTCACAGCGTACAATCTGCCCTGAAAACGCAGATTGTGTAAGGGATGTTTACGTGACTATTTGGAGTCTTATATGGTATGTATTTGACATGAGCTTGCATGAATACTTATACGAGATGTTTATGAGGTATAAAACTGATAATAATCAATATGATCACCAACGGGATACGTAGCACTTACTTGTGCATGTAAAGTCACTAGGTGTCACTACACGATTTGAACTTTAGAAGTTTTGGACAAACGAGTTACATGATGTGTTGGTTATGCACGTATACTCACCTAGTGACACTTGTAATAGGGAGTTGGTAGCTCGTTACTGTTTGAGGGATTTGGATCATTCACGTGCAACCTAAGGTGAGTTTCACTACTCTTTTCTCAAAAGCATGCGTCTCGGGTTGAGACAAAGTACTTAACTTTTTCTAGTCCGGGTTGGGACTACTATTTTCTAGTCCGGTTTGGGACTACTTACACATCCCGGGTTGAGATGCTATGGATCCTTGCATGGGTCGGTTTTTGACTCCTTGTGTGAGTCGGGTTTTTGCTAGTTCGCAAATTGTGTCCTTGATGAACTAAACCAACTCTATCATCTGTAAGTCCTTCACATACCGATTGAGTTGCCGGGTTATGGCAAGCGGGTTATTAGTTGATAGCGCTATTAGGTCTGACAAACCTCACACCGGCTCGGGGAGTGCGGGAGTGAACTATAACTTAACAGATTTTATCATTGTTGATCGACAATGATGTAAGGCATGCGGCTCACATTTGTGGCTACACGTACATCAGCAGTTCGGTATATCGGTGTTAGTTATCATGAATGGGTTAGCTACCCTTGACATGCGATGAACTAGTGTTTACTCGGTTCTTGGAACCAACTCAATTACTTGTTTACAGGGTTTTGGAAACCAGCGCAGTTACATACTCATTTACTTTATTTAGTAAACTCGCCAGCATTGTTTGTTGACCCACGATTTACATGCTTTTGCTAGTAGTTAGCTTCCGGTGCCAGGATTAGAATGCACTGCACACTTCACTGCATTTAGGGTCTTGGGCATACACCTAAATTACATATTATGCTTTTACATTTTCTTTCATATGGTTTTAATTTGGGCGCGTTGTTTTGCGCATGGTTTCTAAAAGGTTTAAATTTGGTTTACGCTTCCGCAGCTTAACTAAACTTGATTTTTGAAAACGAACTAAATGGTTTGGGCATTTCTAGTTCGTTCATATGACTTATGGCTATGGGATCCTGGTGTGTCATGCGCCTCGCGGTATAAACCCCGCAGTGGAAATTTGAGGGTGTGACATAAACACCCACATTGATAGACTCTAGCGATTTCACCATTCCCCTCGGGTTGGAGGAGTACTATGACCCGAGTCGTACGTAGCACTGGCTTAGATCTCATATGAGTTATCAATAGGTATGTTCAATGACCATAGTGCTGAACAAAGTAATGAGAAAGTATAACAAGGTCTTGCTCAAAATAGAATTATATGTGTACAAAATATGCGTTCAAAATATATAAGTATAGTATAAAATTTTGTTTCGAAAGAACAATATAACGTAAATCGAGTAAATCGCACAATTGCACAAAAAGAGAGTAAACGAGTTGAATTAATGCTCAAAATCAGTGATGTAAAAATAACTGCTAATAAACAGTGCAAGAATAACTACAAATAACGTGTAACAACAACCACCAATAAAAGAATAATGCGGGAATAATCATAAATAAGATAATGCGAGAACATAAATATAAATTAAATGATGTAAGAATAAAATAATGAAATTTACTACAAACGAGAGTGCGCAGAACAGACATATAGTCTACTAGCATGAGGGTTTAAATTTAGTAGTTTTGCATATATGTACTACACGATAAAAGACATTTTGCAACATTCCGATGAGGATATGTCCAATATTTTGTTAGACCAAAAGTTTTGCGACTGACAGAGTGCATGTAACACCCCAACCGATGGCGGAAACATCGAGGTGTCACGTATGAATGAGTATACAGTAGCACATGGTAATCCAAATTTTAATTGAAATAAATATTAAATTTCAAATATCCAAAAATAGAAATACATAAGAGTTTTAAATGTGGAAATCTAATACATCACACAAGAATCAAGCATGCATAGACTCCTTATTGTCTTCATCAATACTCTAATCTTCATGCATCATTATTACCTGTTGAGTTGTAAAAATGGGGGGGGGGTCAACTAGAAGTTGGTGAGAGTACATAATCCATGTTAAGCAAATAGTTTAAGTATAAAAGTCTAGCAATTCGTATGTCTATCGTAAAATTTAAGTCTACAAGAATAGTATAATATGTTGACATAATCAAACCTCCGACTAGTTTAGGTCCATCCCGTCATCTACGGTTCACCTTAGTAATATGTTGGAACGATAACAATCACCCACGTTACCTATGTAGGAGGTACACGTATCCGGGTGGGGTTGTCAATCCAATAGATCTATTATTGAGTATCGCCGGCTTGGCCATAGCTAATGATTATGTAATGTTGAAACTCGTTGAAACTCGTTGAAACTGTTGACTAATTCATGAGGCAATAAAGTTTACTACTAGACATGCATGTTGAATTGCTTAAAATTGTTGCAAGTATAAAGAATCGCATAAACATGGTTACGTAAACTCACCTTGGTATAGTATTAGGTATTGAGGAATAGTATAAGTGTAGCCCAATAGATTGCCAAGTATTACCCTATGTATAAGGCAACAAATAAGTCTAAGTCTAACTAGTTTATAAGTATATTCTAGGGAATCAATTTGGGGATATCCAATTGTTGAATTTATAATAAAATGTTAATTAAATAAAGGGAAATTTGATAATTAAATAAAAGAAAGTCTTTTTGTAAAATTTGAATTTAGAATGTTCACAATAATGTATTTGAAGTATAAAAATAATTTTTATAAAATTATTTTCTTTAAAATAGATTTTTTTATCTATTTATTACAAATTGCCAAAATTTAACTTTAATATTTAAAATACTAAAATTAAAGAATTATTATTTTAAAAATCATATTTCTGTTCTAAATATTTAAAAATAAATTGTATAAAATTTTAGTGCAAAAATAATAAAAATTGAATTTATTATGATTTAATTATGATTAAAACTAACAAAAATTGATTAAAAATATAAAATAAATGATTTTTCTGAATTAAAAATCATTTCAGTAAAGTTTAACATTGTACAAACATAGGATAATTTTTGTAGAAATTTATAAAATTGTTTTGATATTTTAACGGATTTTTATAAATATAATAGTATAAAATTGATTTAATTATTATAAATATTAAATAAATGAATTTCAGAAAACTAAAAATTGTAAATAAAACTTTTACATCAGATTTGATAAATATAATTTTTTTAGAATTTATAAAAAGGTTTTAATAATTAAAAATGAATTTACAAGATTTGATGTGTAATATATAATTATAAATGGTCTGTTTTTAAAAAATGAAAAATGTGGAAAAAAAGGGGCGCCCAAGTCGGGACTCGAACCCGGGTGATTATGGTTACGAGCATCAGTCACAACCACTTGGCCTAGGCCTGTGGTTGTGATTTATCTCAGTTTTAAAAATATATATCCACGATGATAAATCAGTTTTATCCCCAAATTCATAAACACGAACCCTAGTTCCAGCAATAATCTGATTCACTCATCAATAGCCCAATTAATCATGGGGCTATTGATGAGTGATGGCCGATGTATAAAACCCATAGGAAAAATCAAACTTACAAGTTTGTTTCGTGTTCGATTGCTCGGTCAAGAATAAAAGTCAAAATTGAATACGCGAAGATCAAACAGAGTGAATTGAAGAAGATTGGGGGTTGAGAAGAGTTTATTGGTGAGTTGTAATGCTTCGCAGAGATTCAATTTATAGAGGGGATCATTGGATTGATTAATTGGCAAGGTTTGACCTTAATTCAATGTCAAACGCGTAAACGAGTTAAATTGGTGGACAATTGATAGGTAATAATCGTATTGGTGAGTCACTAATGGCCGAGAATCAAGTGTGTTTGCCAAATTTGGATTAATCACGATTAATTGGATTGATTTGAAGCATACGCGTCCACAGTTGACTTTCCTTAGTCAATTGTGAAGTTTTAAAATCAAGTATAAGATTAAAACGTGTCTGGGTTTAAACAAGTGTGAAGGCCAGCCCAGCTGGTTAACTCGTTGATGTGTGTTTGGGCCGGCTTGGGCGCGGGTTCGATTCCCGGCCCAAGCAGTTTTTATTTTTATATAATTATCATGTTTATCCATATAATAATTATTATATATAGGGTATTAGGGTTCCATAAGTGCGACAAAATGATTATTACACACGAGAATAACGAAACTTGACGTTTTATTAATTACGATGGTGTAACGTACAAGTATAAATACGAAATGTTACAGTCTCCCCTACTTTTAGGAACTTCGTCCCGAAGTTGGAGTTGGAGAGTCTGGTGGAAAAAGATGTGGATACTTCGACTTCATCTGGTCTTTACGTTCCCAAGTGAACTCTGGGCATCGTTTAGATTCCCAACGAACCTTAACGATCGGGATGCGACTGCGCTTGAGTTTCTTGACTCCAGTATCAACAACCTCGACGGGTTTCTCGATAATGTGCATGCTTTCATCAATTTGCACATCCTCAAGAGGAACATGAAGGTTCTCATCCGCTAAGAATTTCTTGAGATTCGAAACATGGAAGGTCGGGTGAACATTGCTTAGCTTAGGTGGAAGGTCAAGTTTGTAAGCCACTTTTCCAACTCTGTCATGAATTTTGAAGGGGCCTACGTATCGAGGAGCTAGTTTTCCCTTTCTACCGAAACGAATTACTCCTTTCCAAGGGGATACCTTAAGTAGTACAAGGTCCTCAACTTGAAATTCCAAGGGTTTACGACGTCTATCAGCATAACTCTTCTGACGACTTCTAGCCTTGAGAAGATTATCCTGAATAAGCTGAATTTTGTCTGTGGTTTCCTGGATTAGTTTGGGTCCAGTAATACGAGTTTCACCAACCTCAGTCCAACAGACAGGTGAACGACATTTCCGACCATAGAGTGCCTCGAAAGGAGCCATGTTAATGCTGGCGTGATAACTGTTGTTGTATGAAAACTCAACCAAAGGAAGATGAGAATCCCATGCGCCACCAAAATCGATGATACATGCCCTGAGCATATCCTCAAGTGTTTGGATGGTCCGTTCAGTCTGACCATCTGTTTGAGGGTGATAAGCAGTACTCAGGTTCAACTTGGTACCCAAAGCATCTTGTAGAGACTCCCAAAAGTGAGAGGTGAAACGACCATCGCGATCAGAGATAATATCCAAAGGTATACCATGACGACATACGATTTCACTTACGTACATCTTTGCCAACCTTTCCACAGAATACTTCTCACGAATAGGTAAGAAGTGAGCTGACTTGGTCAAACGATCGACGATTACCCAAATACTGTCAAAGCCTTTGGTTGTACGAGGGAGTTTGGTGATGAAATCCATAGCTATGCTCTCCCATTTCCATACAGGAATCTCTGGTTGTTCAAGCATACCTGATGGTCGTTGATGTTCAGCCTTGACCTTGGAACAAGTGAGGCATTTTGCAACGAAAAGAGCAATGTCTTTCTTCATACCAGGCCACCAATAAGAATAACGAAGATCTTGGTACATCTTGTCAGCTCTAGGATGAATAGAATAACGAGACTTATGAGCCTCGTTCATGAGGAAAGTACGAAGATCATCACGGTCGGGAATCCACAGTCGATTAAGGAAATAGAGAAGACCATCGGGTTTGGTTTCAAGTTGAGTTTCTGCACCACAAGACATTTCATCGTACATGTTACCTTGGGTGACTGATTTGTGTTGGGCCTGGAGAATGCGATATTAAAGATCAGTACGAACTCTCGCACATTGGAGTTTGATACGCTCTTTACGACTAAGTGCGTCAGCCACAACATTCGCCTTGCCAGGATGGTAGCGAATTTCGCAATCATAGTCGTTAAGTAATTCAACCCAACGTCGTTGTCTCATGTTAAGATTCTTTTGGTCGAAGACATGTTGGAGACTTTTGTGGTCCGTGAACACCACACATTTGGTCCCATAAAGATAATGTCTCCAAATCTTGAGTGCAAAGACAACAACGCCCAATTCAAGATCATGGGTGGTATAATTCTTTTCGTGAGTCTTGAGTTGTCGAGACGCATAAGCAATAACCTTTCCTCGTTGCATGAGAACACAACCAAGACCCTGGTTCGATGCATCACAGTAGACCACGAAATCATCATTACCATCAGGTAGACACAAGATAGGAGCTTCACAGAGTTTCAGCTTAAGAGTTTCAAATGCTTCCTCTTGCTTTGGTCCCCACTCATAGGGCTTACCCTTGTGAGTTAAGGTAGTGAGAGGAACAGCGATCTTGGAGAAATTGGCGATGAATCGACGATAATAACCAGCCAAACCAAGGAAAGAACGGACTTCAGTTGGAGTTTGAGGAACACTCCAATTTTTCACAGCTTCGATCTTTGCGGGATCAACATGAATTCCGTTCATATCAATGACATGTCCCAAAAATTGAACTTCCTTAAGCCAAAATTCACATTTTGAGAACTTGGCATACAGTTGTTCTTTCTTTAGGAGACCCAAGATGGAGTGAAGATGTTGCTCGTGATCGGATTTTGATTTAGAGTAAATCAAAATATCATCGATGAAGACGATCACGAATTTGTCGAGATAGGGTCTACAAACCCGATTCATCAAATCCATAAATACTGCGGGAGCGTTGGTCAATCCAAAAGGCATAACCATGAATTCGTAGTGACCATAGCGTGTGCGAAAAGCTGTCTTGGAAATATCTTCATCGTGGACTCTAAGCTGATGATAACCAGAACAGAGATCAATCTTCGAGAAGTGGGTTGCTCCTTGAAGTTGATCGAAGAGATCGTCAATCCTAGGCAGTGGATAACGATTCTTGATGGTGAGTTTGTTGAGTTCACGATAGTCAATACACATTCTAAGAGAACCATCCTTCTTTTTAACGAACAAGACAGGGGCTCCCCATGGAGAAGAACTAGGGCGAATGAACCCTTTTTCAGAAAGTTCCTGTAATTGACTGGCGAGTTCTTGCATCTCAGAGGGTGCAAGACGATAAGGAGCTTTAGCGACAGGATTAGCACCAGGAACAAGATCAATTCGAAATTCCACTTGTCGAGCAGGAGGCAAACCAGGTAAATCCTCTGGGAAGACTTCAGGATAGTCTCGAATAATAGGAATGTCTTGGATACTTTTGCCTTTGTCCTTCTTCTCTATCACGTTAGCTAAGAAGGTTGTATACCCTTTTCGTAAGTACTTTTGGGCAGCAGTACAAGACATAAGCTTAAGCTCGCCACAGGGTTTCTCACCATAGATCTTCAAAATCTCGCCATATTCGAGAGGAATGCGTATGACTTTCTCGAAGAACAGAATTTCGGCACGATGAGTTGACAACCAGTCCATGCCTACTATAACATCAAAACTTCCAAGATGCATGGGGATGAGATCGATAGAGAAGGTATGATCGTCGAGGTTCAACAAGCAGTTACGAATAATAGAGTCGATCGAAATAGACTTCCCGTTAGCTACCTCTACCACTAAAGGTTCCTCTAGATTAGTGTGGGGTAAGTTAAGTAAAGGTTCAAACTTCAGTGACACAAATGACTTATCAGCTCCCGAATCAAATAATATGGATGCATAGTGGTTATTAATGAGGAACGTACCATTCACCACTTCGTTGTTGTCACGAGCCTGGTTAGCATTGAGATTATAGGCGCGACCTCGAGCACCTTGGTTCTGGTTGCGGTTCTGGTTTTGGTTTTGGTTTCGGTTTTGGTTCTGGTTACGATTAGGGCAGTTGTTGATGTAGTGATCAGGGCTGCCACACTCGTAGCATTGACCACGAGTAGGCCTGTTGTTTTGTTGGTTGGGAGCGGGGTTGTTTCTGGCTGGGTTGTTTTGGTTGTTTTGGTTGTTTTGGGCAGCAGGGGCTTGACAGGCGTTGGTGTAGTGTCCATACCGTTTACAGTTATTACACTGGCGGCACGGTCTACCAGGAAGATGATGGAATTGACAGGTGTTGCAAAGAGGGTGTGTCCCACCATATGGTTTCTTGGCTGGGTTTTGGGTAGCAGGTGGAGTAGCAGCAACCATGTAGTTTCTAGCCTTGCGCTTTTTGTTGCTTGAGGTCTCAGGCTTGACTTCAATTGCAGGCTGTGGAGTGTCTTTGGCAACCGTCTTCTTTGTGCCCTTGCGAAAGAGAGTACCGTTCTTCACGTGATTATCAGTAAGAGTGGCCGCTAGACGTTTGGCCTCTTCCAAAGTTGCAGGATTCCTTCCCCAAACGGTGTCCTGGATTTGCATGGGCAGACCACCGATGTACTTCTCGATGGCTACCGGCAGAGGAGTAACTTTGTGAGGCAACAATAAGCTAAGCTCGTGAAAGCGGGTGTTATAGGCAAGGTTTTCCCCACTATCTTGAGCTAGGGTGTGGAACTCATCCTCAAGCTTCCTAACCTCATTGCGAGGACAAAACTCTTCCTTCATGACCTCCTTGACTTGGTCCCATGACATAGCAAGAGCAACTTCGGCGCCACGAGTGCGCTTTTCTTCATTCCACCAAGTGAGTGCTCGTTTGTGGAGAACACTCATGGAGTAACGAACCTTGAAGTTGTCGGGGCACTCACTGTTGATGAAGGTATTCTCAATACCCTCGAACCATTGGAGGAGTCCTGTAGCTCCTTCTTCACCACTAAACTTTGGAGGGTTACAAGAGTTGAAATGCTTAAGGGTGCAGGCTGGGGGTCCATTTCCATTACCATTGCCATTCCCGTTCCCATTGCCGTTGCCGTGTCCATTCCCGTTGCCGTTCATTTGGATGACCTGAGCGAGTAAATTGGGAACCAGAGTTGCGATTTGCTGCGCCATTTGTTGAGAAATGATCGCAGCCAGTTGAGCATCGATACCATTGTTGTTGTGGTTAGGAACTTGGTCATGGTTGTCACCACCTTCTTCGTGGTTCTCACCATTGCTGTTGCGAGTGCTGCGACGTGGAGGCATGATCTGTAATAGACACAATGAAATGAATGAGATTATATAAGGAATGTAATCATTTATTCATTAATTAAAACGAATAAACGAAAACGTTGACATATCAAAGATTCTAAATTCTAATAACATATGAAGACATGCTTTAGCCTATAAGTGAACACTCATCCCGAGAATTCCCAGGTAGGCATCGGGGTCCCTCGTCTGATTGGGATATATGCTCAATGCCAGCCTAGACAGAAGACTCAGAATACAGGCGTTCACCCTTCCAGATTGCACGTGTTCGTTATTAAAATCTAGAACTTCGACGAGATCTCAAGGGGGTTCAGGTTAAACCTGAGGATTTTGTCCTATTAATCTAATGGTGGATCAGGATTGCAGCAGACGAATAAGAGTAGTCACATGTAGGCTTAGGGTTATATAAGGTATAGGATAAGGATAGGATTAGGGAAGCAATTAGGGTTACAAGTAAGAGAAGCAAGTACTGTTTAAGTCCCTAAGGATATAGTCTAGATTATTTTCTAATAACCTAATTCCCTATAACCAAGGCTCTGATACCAATCTGTAACACCCCAACCGATGGCGGAAACATCGAGGTGTCACGTATGAATGAGTATACAGTAGCACATGGTAATCCAAATTTTAATTGAAATAAATATTAAATTTCAAATATCCAAAAATAGAAATACATAAGAGTTTTAAATGTGGAAATCTAATACATCACACAAGAATCAAGCATGCATAGACTCCTTATTGTCTTCATAAATACTCTAATCTTCATGCATCATTATTACCTGTTGAGTTGTAAAAATGGGGGGGGGGGGGTCAACTAGAAGTTGGTGAGAGTACATAATCCATGTTAAGCAAATAGTTTAAGTATAAAAGTCTAGCAATTCGTATGTCTATCATAAAATTTAAGTCTACAAGAATAGTATAATATGTTGACATAATCAAACCTCCGACTAGTTTAGGTCCATCCCGTCATCTACGGTTCACCTTAGTAATATGTTGGAATGATAACAATCACCCATGTTACCTATGTAGGAGGTACACGTATCCGGGTGGGGTTGTCAATCCAATAGATCTATTATTGAGTATCGCCGGCTTGGCCATAGCTAATGATTATGTAATGTTGAAACTCGTTGAAACTCGTTGAAACTGTTGACTAATTCATGAGGCAATAAAGTTTACTACTAGACATGCATGTTGAATTGCTTAAAATTGTTGCAAGTATAAAGAATCGCATAAACATGGTTACGTAAACTCACCTTAGTATAGTATTAGGTATTGAGGAATAGTATAAGTGTAGCCCAATAGATTGCCAAGTATTACCCTATGTATAAGGCAACAAATAAGTCTAAGTCTAACTAGTTTATAAGTATATTCTAGGGTTTCGATTTGGGGATATCCAATTGTTGAATTTATTATAAAATGTTAATTAAATAAAGGGAAAATTGATAATTAAATAAAAGAAAGTCTTTTTGTAAAATTTGAATTTAGAATGTTCACAATAATGTGTTTGAAGTATAAAAATAATTTTTATAAAATTATTTTCTTTAAAATAGATTTTTTATCTATTTATTACAAATTGCCAAAATTTAACTTTAATATTTAAAAATACTAAAATTAAAGAATTATTATTTTAAAAATCATATTTCTGTTCTAAATATTTAAAAATAAATTGTATAAAATTTTGGTGCAAAAATAATAAAAATTGAATTTATTATGATTTAATTATGATTAAAACTAACAAAAATTGATTAAAAATATAAAATAAATGATTTTTCTGAATTAAAAATCATTTCAGTAAAGTTTAACATTGTACAAACATAGGATAATTTTTGTAGAAATTTATAAAATTGTTTTGATATTTTAACGGATTTTTATAAAAATAATAGTATAAAATTGATTTAATTATTATAAATATTAAATAAATGAATTTCAGAAAACTAAAAATTGTAAATAAAACTTTTACATCAGATTTGATAAATATAATTTTTTTAGAATTTATAAAAAGGTTTTAATAATTAAAAATGAATTTACAAGATTTGATGTGTAATATATAATTTATAAATGGTTTGTTTTTAAAAAATGAAAAATGTGGAAAAAAGGGGCGCCCAAGCCGGGACTCGAACCCGGGTGATTATGGATACGAGCATTAGTCACAACCACTTGGCCTAGGCCTGTGGTTGTGATTTATCTCAGTTTTAAAAATATATATCCACGATGATAAATCAGTTTTATCCCCAAATTCATAAACACGAACCCTAGTTCCAGCAATAATCTGATTCACTCATCAATAGCCCAATTAATCATGGGGCTATTGATGAGTGATGGCCGATGTATAAAACCCATAGGAAAAATCAAACTTACAAGTTTGTTTCGTGTTCGATTGCTCGGTCAAGAATAAAAGTCAAAATTGAATACGCGAAGATCAAACAGAGTGAATTGAAGAAGATTGGGGGTTGAGAAGAGTTTATTGGCGAGTTTTTATGCTTCGCAGAGATTCAATTTATAGAGGGGATCGTTGGATTGATTAATTGGCAAGGTTTGACCTTAATTCAATGTCAAACGCGTAAACGAGTTAAATTGGTGGACAATTGATAGGTAATAATCGTATTGGTGAGTCACTAATGGCCGAGAATCAAGTGTGTTTGCCAAATTTGGATCAATCACGATTAATTGGATTGATTTGAAGCATACGCGTCCACAGTTGACTTTCCTTAGTCAACTGTGAAGTTTTAAAATCAAGTATAAGATTAAAACGTGTCTGGGTTTAAACAAGTGTGAAGGCTAGCCCAGCTGGTTAACTCGTTGATGTATGTTTGGGCCAGCTTGGGCGCGGGTTCGATTCCCGGCCCAAGCAGTTTTTATTTTTATATAATTATCATGTTTATCCATATAATAATTATTATATATAGGGTATTAGGGTTCCATAAGTGCGACAAAATGATTATTACACACGAGAATAACGAAACTTGACGTTTTATTAATTACGATGGTGTAACGTACAAGTATAAATACGAAATGTTACAGTGCAAGCGTAAAAAGATAAATTTTCGTTTATAAAAACGTAGTTTACTCGAACTTTGTGATATAGTTCAAAGAATAGTAGTAATGCATGAGAAAAACTTTTTAGAAATCGAAGAATGTTTTAGATTCAAAACAGGTTCACATGAAAACACTTTGTATGTACACACTTTCATGTGTTTACGAGAAGTCGAGTTGAAAATTGTTATAAGGCATATTATCGTTTCCTCATTTTCTTTTCCCGAAAACATATATTGGATCATTATATGAAAACAAGAAGGTTTACATTTGACTTGTAAATATGCAAAACAAGTTTATAAAATGCAAGATGAAATCTTTTAAATAAAATGTGTTTCAAAATACCAATATTTAAAAATGGCATGAATGATAAGAACCAACGTGTATGACATGAAAAGCTTAAAATTACATAACATTTCTGAAAACCGATTTCAAGCTTTGAAAAGAAGACCGAGTCACATCAACGACAATGAAAAGGATTGTGAACAACGTGTAAGTTTCTAGTCTCCACTATAGCCGATAACCTAGCTTCGAAAACCCAAATCAACGTTGAAAGTCCACGGCGCACAAATTTCTCGTGCGGCGTTGATTGAGTGAATCTGCTTGGTCTCTTTGATAATATGGTAGAAGTTTTTGAATTTTTTTTTTTAAGACAATGGGGAATCCGGTTTGGTTTGGGTTGATCCTCCTTGATAATGTTTGGAAGGTGTAGATAGGACAGGTATGAGGTTGTGAATGATCCCGGATGCCTTGACGAATTTTGGAAAATAGGATTTTAAATATTTCCTTAACTTATAAGTTAAAATTTCATTAAAGTTGAAAATTTCCAATTTTTATGAAATGTTTGAGAAAATTAAAGTGTTACCCGTTAGGATTGGGTAAACTTGAAAATTTTTCAAAAATTATACATTGAAAAACCGTTTGTTTGTAAGGATCATTAAGTCATCTATTTGGACTCATAGTGTGTTATTTGTTTCAGGGCACAAGGTGTATATAAAGTGTATACTAATTTGGCGAATAGGCTCCTTCAAAACTGGATATTAGGATTTTGTGCTCTTGTGAAAGGACAACACAGGAAAAAAGTTTCTAAGTCAATCGTTTTAAAGGGTAGTGTACCGGTGTCTATCGGGTAGATAGGCATTTATGTATGACTTTGGTTTGGCCACAAAGAGCTAGCTAGTGATAGTTGGCTATGACTTAGAAAACTGGGTGTAGTTATGTTGGTAAGTTTGATAATATATTAGTAATCAATATTAAGTAAATGAGGATATATGGTGTTGTGAGTATTGTGGATTCACAAGAGGTGGTCAACAAAATTTCTGAGGGTAAATATGACAAGTTCTTAACAAGTATTGGATTTGATGTACAAGTAATTGTTAGGATGTTCAAATGTCTGGTGAGAACAAGGTTTTTGATCTTGGTTTTCCACCGTTTTCTAGGAATACAAAATGTCATGGTTTAGAGATATACTATGATGTCGATCAAATGAGTTTGTAAACATGAAGATGTAAAACAAGTTGATTAATAAAATTTGGAAACCACATTTGTTTTTAACAGTGGGTAGTGACGCAACATTCCAAAAATCAGGATGTAGTCGAAATTAAACACAAAGTTTAAAAAAATTGAGTCGTGGGTAAAATAAAATGTTTTAATCATAAAAGGAGTAACGCTTTATAGGGTAAAGGTCACAAAGAATAGATGAAATAGTGTAAGTTTTAATGCGATAATATAGTGGACAAAAGATTTAATAACGATGATAAAGAACCCAAAAATGAATGATTAATAAATAAAAAAATAGCATATGAAACAATAAGCGATGAAATTGAGACTTCAATTGACAAACAAGACATAAATATCGATAACATGAGACGTTGGGATTGTTTCCATAGGAAACTTTGACTAATCCAGGTATTTGAAATCTCCTAGTGACTTGTGGGGGCGTGCTTTAGCCAATAAGTGAGTGCTCATCCTGAGAGTTCCCAGGTAGGTATACAGGTCCCTCGTCTGATTGGGATTTATGTGAAATACCAGGCCTAGACAAAAAACTCAGTATACAGGTGCTCACCCTTCCAGATTGCACGTGCCCCGCCACTAGTGAACTCCAAAATCTTTAGCGAGATTAAAAACGAGATGCATAAATAGATCATTGAGATGTAGATTTCACTCCTAACTCAAAGATGTATTTCAAAATTGAAAACTACGGTGGAGTGAAACCAGTCACTAAGTTAAGGATATCACTCCCAGCTTAATGGTTTTGTTTCTTTTTGGATGAAATACTCTTTGAGGTGTGGATGTCACTCCTATCCCAAAGATATATTCCAAATATGTATAACATATAGAGGGATGAAACTAATCACCAAGGTATGGATACCACCCCTAACTTGGTGATATCTTTTCGTATGTGAAATACGAATGTCTTCTTCTCCAAGAAAAATACTGAAAAGATCAATGAGAAAGAATCATAGTGAAAATATCTTGAAAGAAAATATATGAAGAAAGAGAAATATACACGAGAGGACTCGTGAATGTAAGTTTACTTATAGAAAAGGCTAAAAGGCATTCTAATAAACTAATTCCCTATAACCACAGCTCTGATACCAATCTATAAGACCCCAGCCGATGCCGGAAACATCGACGTATCACTTAGTGATGATTGTTCAATAGCTCATGGTACTAAAGTGTAAATTTGAATACATTGAATAAAATAGTTTATTACATTGAAAGGAAAATTACATAATACAATAATTCTAAAAAGTCAAGTCTAACTAAAATACAATAAAGTCAAACCTTAAATATAAATCCAAAAGCTTAAAAGAAGCGTCTCAAAATAACCTGAAATATGTACGAAAATAGTATATGTCAATACAAAAATGTATTGGTCAGCATACCCAGTTTGAATACATATAGTAGAAAAAGAGTTTCGCAATTCATGTATTGTATACCATTTGCAATTCTATAATAAGTAGTATCCGGGTCAAAACCAATCCTAAGACAGTATGACATGAAATTTATATATAGTATGCATTATTGAAAGTAATTAAGACATACATAACAATGACCAAGGTCTCTAAATAGAGTCAACAATGGGGTATATACCATAGTACTATTCATTAATATAACAGGCCCTATCGGTTAATGATTTTGACAAGACATAGATACACACAGACTAACATAAAGCAAACACACATGAGAATTGCATTAAGTGAAAAAAAAAACATTTAGTCATAAGGTACATGAGAAGCCCCAAAAGAGTAAAACATGAAAAAGGGGAAAGATATACTCACGGTTTTTGTTAAGCGATAAATCCAACAAAGCTCTTCACAAAATCACATTGGGAATTCCAAAGAACTCAACCTATATGTATAAGAATACTAATGAGGGAAATGACTTAAAAAGTCTAAGGTATCTAGAATCTAAGGCATTAGGGTTTGGTAGGTCGATTTGGGGAATTAAAATTTTCATGATAAATCGAGTAAATACAAAAGCAGTTTCAATAAACTGGATAGAAGAAGCAGTTTCAATAATTGGACAGAAGAATTTAATTAGTTGCTTTAAACTATTATTGTAAATAATTACAATAATTTAAAATAATTGATCAAATAAATATAAATTACACAAATGTGTCAAGTATTGATAATTATAAATTTGAAACATAAGAGTATTTCTGTTTTATAAAACATTAAATTTATAAAACAGATTTTAAGTATTATAAATTAATAAATGATTTATTGTATTTAAATAAGCATATATATATATATATATATATATATATATATATATATATAACTAAAATACAAGATATGGTTTAAAAATGATATTTTTATGAAAAATAAATATATCTTGATGAAAAATGATCAAAATAATTTTTCCACAATTTTTCTCATTCTATTTGCATTTAAAACGAATTTAATGAATTTAAATCATATTTAAACAATTAAATAGAAAAACCAATAAAAATAGTTTTTTTATGGGAAGTTAATTTTATTTCAACTCATGTTGCTTAGAAATAATTCCCCAAAAAGTTTGAGATTAAAATCATTAAAAATAAAGGAAAAAATATAGATAATCTGAAGAAAAAAAATGCCCAGACTCGAAGGCTTATAAGAATCGAAGTCAGGCCTATACACAAAAAAACCAACATGTAAACCACTACACCACAACACTCCCATATTGAAAGGTTTTAATAAAAATTGTATTTATATACTAATACCAACTTCATCTTCTTCCCCATATCAAACCCTAAACCCTAATATCTTAACACCTTCAATTCGTCATTTATAGAACCCGAAATGACAGGGCTTTTAAAGAGTGATGTATAAGAAACAAAACGGCAAAAAAATATGGAACTTACAAGATCGTATGTGATCGAAAAAGAAGCAACTAAACTCGAGACTTTATGGGTCAATTACAAGGTTTCTAGACGCGTTCAGAATATGATTTTTGTGGGTTTATGTCGTGTGATTGATGGGTCATGTGTTGCAATGATCAATTTATAAGGTTGTTTGGAAAATCCGAACATTTGAGCTTGACATAAAGGATCAACGGTTACCTCATAAAATCCCGATTAAAGCATGATTATAATGCGTTAAATGCACCTAACAATCATCGAAACTGATAGGGAATGATTATAATGCCAGAATATTACTCCGGTGACCGGAATATCGAATGGAAAAAAAAAGTGGGAGAGGGAAGAGGGTTAGTTTAAAAGACTGGGAGAACAGATCTTGAGAAGACTGGGAGAACAAATCTTGCTACTACACCCAACACCACCTATGTTTTCAATAAAGCAAAAGTTACTTGCTTGTTAGGATCTGAGTTTGATTGTTTTGATATATTTAGATTAAAATGCGAAATGAATGATGTAAGTATATATGGAAAGTGCAGCGGAAAGATAAACTATAATCAAAACAACAGGAATAATTTTTATCAATGATCAAATGCTTTCATTAATTGAAAGATTACAATCAGTACAAATACTCCCCCTCAGCCTGATCACACAGTGATTGTTTGTCTGAGAGAATGCTTGTGTGTGATGTAATAGAACAGTACAAGCACTGTTCTATTTATAGACAAACCTAAACCACTGGTGACATGTGCTGAAGTCACCTAAGATAGTGACCTCTAACAGAATAACAACATAAAACATCTGCCCTATACAATCTACTGTTACATTACAAAACACTGTAAAGTAAACTACTGCTAAGGGAAAACTCTGATGGTCTTGCAACATCTGTTGGAGTCTAAGTACTGTTGACTCCAACAGACCTTTAGTCTTCAATACTTGATCAGCAGTTGTTTCTTCATCAGACCTTTGGTCAGCAGTTGTTCTCTATCAGTTGTTCTCTAGCAGTCCTTTGTATCAGCAGTTGTTTGGATGGAATAGTTGTTAGGGTCAGCAGTCTTTTGGGGAAGAGTATGTTGTAAAGACTGTTTATTTGTGGAATCAACTGTTAGCATATTTTGGCTTTTCAATCATCTGTTCTTCTCCAGGTCAGCAGACCCAACAATCTCCCCCTAGAACAGATGATGCCAAAACTAAGCATTATTATTGATCTTTATTTCTCATCAGACTTTCTCTGATTTGTCCTTTGAATTGAAGTTCAAAGTCCAAGGCAAATAGGTCTTCTACATCTCTTTCAAGCTTAAGGTTCAGCAGTGTTTGGAGATCATTTGCACACAGGCTATATGCATCATCCATGCTTAGCTTTTGAACTTTCTATCTGACCTGAGCAAAGTCAATTCATGGTTGTCTTTATTGACTTTCCATTTTAGAATTTTTGAGTCAGTGGATTTGTTGAGATGCACTTTTATTCTTGATGAGTTTGGTGATGGAGGTCTCCCAATGAGTTCTCTGAGCTTGTCAGTAGTGGGATCTGAGAAAAAATGCACTTGATTGAAGAGGCCCTCTTTTATGTATGTATCAGCAAACTTCTTCTGATCTTCTTTAGACATTTCCTTCTGTTTCTTGAACTGTCTTCTAGCAGCAGCTGATGGATCAGAAGTGTCCAGTAAGCTGTCTAGAGTTAAAGCCTGTTGAGGTCTCTTCATCAGTGGTTCATCAGTGTAGACAGGTTTTCTAGGTAGGCTGGGATCTTTCTTCCTGTTTTCTTCAAGTCTCTTGTATGTTTCAACCAACCTCAGCTTAGACCAACTTGCAACTGACCTCATTTCCCCATAATCAGCAGCCACAATTTCTTGTCTCATCCTTTTAAACTTCAGGGCTCTGGCTGGATCTCTGCCTTTACCAAAATCAAGGGCAGAGACTTTGGCTTGGGGATTCTTGGCCAACTCTTCTATTCTTAAGAGTTCTTCTCTGAGTGCATGAGTGGTCCAGCCTGCAAACTGTTTCTTGTTTGCTTTGTAAGGCATGGTTGCCAAGATCTGTTCCAGAAGAGATTCTCTAACCTCCTTTTCCATGTCACTACTGAGAGGCATGGCAGACATGGAATTGCTCAGGGTCTTAGCAAAATCTTCAATCCTTCTCAATTTGCTAAGTTATGCTAAATGGATGCCCTGAGCAGTCCTGTCATCCATCCATTTGCATTTCTCTTTTATGATAACATCTGCTTGTTCAGCCTTGTATTTAAGATATGTGTCAATGTTTAAGGGAACAGGGAAATGTGGAAGAGAAGGGAAGGATCTATCAGATGGTTGTTCAGTATTATAGAAGGATTGCATTTCCCCCTTGAGTAGATCAAGTTCAAGGGGATACTGAACAGCCAATGGTGTAATGGTTGGTGGTGGTCTATGGGATCTGAGTTGTGATGTGTGTGGTAAAAATGATGAGAGTGGAATGGCTGATATAGGTGTTGATTGTGTGGTTGAGGTGGTGTGTGGTGATATATGTATGTTTTCATCCTGTACAACAAAGGTTGATTTCCTCTTCCTTTTGTACAAGATCTTTGGTGATGGTGGTGTGGAAGCAGTAGTTGTGTTAACATCTGTTGGCACCTTAGTAGGACCAGCAGATGTTTGGGATTTGGGTGGTGATGTGATTGTAGGTTCAGATGTAGGTTTGGTGGTTGTAGGTTCAGATGTGGTTTTATCAGTGGTTTGTGTAGATGCGTTTTGCGACTAGTGATTGGATACTAACATATGTTAAGTTGTGCTGACTGGTCGAAGGTATGATAAAGTGGACGAAGGTAGATATAAATTGGCGAAGGTAGATAGCTTTTGGGCGAAGGAAGAATGGAAGCTGACCAAGAACACATTCGTACCTTTGTACTGGGCGAATGTGGAACTATTTCACATTCGACCACAGTAAAGGGGCGAATGTGCAGAGTCTATATATAGTTTTTGTGTTTTTGTGAATGTAAGAGAGTTATTAGTTGTGTGTGTTTTGAGGTCAGGTTCCAGGTTAGATTGAAAGTGTCTGTATTTGATCTAGATTAACTGAATTGTGATTGTAATCAAGTTTATGCAAAAGTTAATCTATGAAAAGCTTTGAAAATGATATTGATTGTGTTTTGATTTGAGTTTCTATCAGTTTATTCAAAGCTAGGGTTTCCGCACCTGGTTTTGTAACTTGTATGATCAAATAATCCTGTTTTAGTCAAATTCTTTCGCTTACAAAGTGGTATCAGAGCCATACGGATCATACAACAACAAATTTGATAAACTGAGAGCTGATTTGGACATATTTTTGATCAAAATACATCTGTTTTTGCATGAAAATGGTTTTTGAGTGTTTTTGATTGATTTGAAGTTGTTTTTGTGGTTAAAATATAAAATTCCAAGAATTAAAGTTGCTCCAAATCAATTCCGAATCATAACCTGATTAAGATCATTCAAATCCACAAACTTTTGAAAATCAGAGATCAAAATAACCGTTTTTCCAAGTGTAACCGTTTTTCAAATCTGAAAATTTCTGAAAATGGGCGAACCTGGAACCTAGTGGGCGAACGTGAGTGGTTTTTGGTCGAATCTGAGTCTTTTCTGGGCGAACCTGGAAATTGTTTGTTTGAAGTTTTCACATTCGGGTCACATTTCCACATTCGGTTGATAAAACGGGCGAACCTAGATTCATACTGGGCGAACCTAGAATTTTCTAGACGAACGTGGATAAGTGTTAGTGTGTTTTTACATTCTGGTGAGTTTTTACCTTCGAGTGGTACTGTTTGGGCGAACCTACATCAGAAGGGACGAAAGTGAGAGCATTTTGGGCGAACCTACGACTAATTTTTGAAAATTTTCTAAGTGTTGGATTTTTCGAAGTTCGTGATCATGTGGAATTTTCCGACTACTCCGAGACCAGCAACGACACAACCACAAGAGCAAGTGATGGACCCATGGATGGTGGCAGCACAAAAGACGAGCACACAGTCTTCGCAACCGATTAACTACATGGCGATGACGAGCTCGATGCCTCAAAGTGTAGCACCTCCAGCACCACAACCTGACTACTGGGGAGTAGCAGCAGCGGTGGTAAACACTCAAACTACAAATGCTATTTCTACATTGATTAACGATTTGTCTTCAGGTAGCGGGAATCGGCCACCGAAGCTCATGGACATACAAGAATACAATCAGTGGCAGAACAAGTTCAAGATTCACTTGGAAGGCATGGGAGTGGAGGGAGCAGAGGCATGGAGTATGATTGCTAAAGGTTACACAGCACCGATTTTGGAGAATACAGGTGAAATAATTCCATTGGAAAGGTTAACTGAGGATGAGAAGAAGAAATATGTGGTGGAAAAGAAAGCCTTTTCCCAATTGACTCAGGCAATCACAAATGATCTACTGCATCAATTTGGGACTTGTACAACGTCTAAGCAATTGTGGGATGTGCTTAAGAGGAGGCATGATGGGAATGAGAAAACTAGAAGTTTGAGGATGGATGAATTGAGAAAGGAGTTTGAGAATTTTTCTTATATTGGAAATGAAACTTTAAAAGAATTGACTCCTAGATATAGTCATTTGCTAACTGAATTGTCAAGTTATGGTATACAGATTCCTATGAAGAATTTGGTGGATAAGTTTGCAGATGCTCTACCACCTTACTGGGATCAGCATGTGGAAGTTCTCAGGGAGAAGGATGCATATCAATACTGGACTATTCAAGAGTTTATACAGAAGCTGGAAAACAAGGAAATGGAAGAGAAGAGGAAAGCTAGAAGAGCACAGGTTCCTCCGAATCCTAGCTTATACTTTGGAGGCACTTCAGTTCCTGTGAGTAACTCAAGTTCAGGAGGGATAGTTGCACCACATGTTGCTTGCATTTCCAATGTAATGGAATCACCAAAACCTACCATCAATTACATGGCACAAACTTCATCCTACTCACAACCATCATACACACAACCACCATCACAACAACAATACAACAATTCCTACATTTCACCATTCTCCCCAATGCAACAAGCATCTTTCTATACTGCTAGCCAATCTCAACAACCAATGAACCAAGTCACTCAACCTAATCAACCACAAGTGGTTTTGGAGACTTCTAACTTGGGCAATGTGACAATGGAAATTGCTCAACAACATATTGCACTAGTCTCAGCAATGGTTTCATCTTACAATGGACTTGTTGCTAGTCAAATTGGGAATAACAACTTAACCAATGAGGACTATGCACAGATCGACAAGGAAGAGATGGAACTCATTGATATCCAATGGGCTTTTGCAAGCATCATGAGAAGAGCAACGGAGTTTATTGAAAAGACAGGTAGAACAGATTTGGGAACTTCTCCTAACACAACCTACGGGTTCAACAAGGAGAAAGTTACTTGTTTTAACTGTGGAGAAAAAGGTCACTTTAAACGTGAATGTACCCAGCCACCAAAACAAGGTAATAGAAACCCATTCAATGCAAGCTACCAGAATCGTCAACAACAAAACCAAAACCGAGTTTCTTACCAAAACAACAACAATTACCAAAACCGTCAAAATAACTCTAACAACAACCAAAACAGACAACCTAACACATCAAACCAGATCCAAAACCAATCTCCTAACAACACTAACCGAACAGTTATACCGATCACTACACCGAATGAGACACAGCAGAACACGAGTCAGAATCAAGCATTAATGACTCAACAAGATGAAAGGTTTGATTGGTCGGGATTGCAAATAGGAGTGGAGGAAATTACTACTGGTGGAAATGTGGCTTGCGTTGCTTGCAAGGTTGATATTGAAGAGTCGGTGACGGTGGATGAAAAGAAAGAAACTGAGTGTGAAACTGATGAGTCTGAGGCTGAAATGGATGTGGAGACTGAACCTGTTGAGGTTAAGGTTGAGAAAGCTAATTCTGGAGTGGTGATTGATACTGTTTCTGATGTTCCTGAGGAGTGTGACTAGGTTTATTCTGACTCAGACAGTGAATCGGATGCAGAAGCAAGTATTACATCACTAGATGATGACATAGATCAGTTGCTAGCAGAAGCGGATTTTCTGATGACAAGGAAGTCGTGCATTGCTGATGATGCTTTCACCAAGATTGACTATTCCAAATTTTTTACTGGAAAGGAAGCTCATTTCGCGTTGATGGCCATGACTGATCCGCCAAAACCTGTAAGTTCTGAGTCTAGCACTGATATTAAAAGTGATAAATATTGTGGCACATGTGATAGATTGACTGAGGAGAATAAACAACTCCGAATTCAACGTGATAGTGCTATCATAAACAGTCAATCTACTCGCAAAGAGTTGAATGCTTTCAACAAGGTATTAGATGGCTACAAAAAGGACATTTCCGACTTGAAAAACACTTTATCATTAAAACAATTGGCAATTAACAACTATATCAATGAAATTGAAAATACCAAGTTGGAAATGGCAGCCATAAAATGCTTTGCTGAGAAAGTAAACAAAAAGTTGGAAAGTTATAAGCACATTGCTTACGTGGTAGACCACATCATAGATGATAACACCACTAATTACAAGTCTGTGCCATCTCCGGTGCTTTTTGAAAATCATAATTATCACCAAGTTATACCGGAGAGCTCGGTAAAATCAGACTCATCATCGGAAATTGGATCTAATACCTCGAGTATTGGTGATCCTAATTCCGATGTGAGACCGATTTTAGGCTTGAATGATGAGGGTGTTTATGCTGAAAGTGTGGATTCAGACTCAGAGAGTGATGATACTGGTAATGACCAAACTGTTAATGCATGTGAAATTCCAAAAGAAAATTACATCATTACTACTGAACCAGTTTCACCATCTCAACATATGCATCCGATGGCAAATGCTCATCGTGAGAAAAAGTCTGAAAAGAATGTGTTTAAAAAGGACCTTGAGAATGAACCATGTGACAAACCTGTCAAGGTGTTTTATCGGATGGAAGGATCCGATAAAATCATCTCTGATGAGGAATTTCCAATAAAATATGCTAACTATGCTAAAATAGAAAAGATTTGGCAAGAAAGCACAATTTGGTTCCCAAAACATGAGAGAACAAATGAGATTCCACCAGCAATTTTAAAGAAATTGTATTTGGATGTTCCTCAAGAACCAAAGGTCCATGTCACAGAGTTCATTCGACCAAATGACAGAGCTAATGGTTTTCATGAGCCTACTTATTCAAAAGGGCCACTTCCTGAGAGTTTGAGGAATCAACAGTACAATGATCAATATCCTGTTAGATCATTTGCTCAACCAAATGCTCAATATGTTTTTGAAGAGTATCGAAAATGCTTTAAATGTGGGGAACGTGGGCATTTACTTGCTCAGTGTCCATATGTAAGGCATAAAAGACATGAGGTTGAAGTGAGAAATTCCATGAGAAAACCGATTGATCATTATGTTCCACCACACAGACGAGTTGTTCCTCAACAACAACAGTTTTATAATCAAAACAATTTTCATCAAATGAGGAACAATCGTCCAATTCAATATGATCAAAGAAATCGGATAGCTATGGAACAATCATGGAGGAAGCCTGTGGTGAACGCAACAATTGATAGGCAAAAGGTTCCACAAAAACCGATTGTCAAATCAAATGTTGGACCTAAGTATGTTAACTCAGATAAGGTAGCCAAGAAAGTTACGTTTGTTAACAATGTTCAGAAACCAATTGAGAAACCAAAATCTCAAATTCGTATTCTTAAAAGGTCTGAACAATCTTGGTCACCCAATGGTACTCCAGGAGCTTCTACTTCTAAAGTCAGTGAGAAAAAGGAAACTGTTTTGAACAATCAGAAAAAGATTGATCCAAAACAAAAAGTTGTTGAAAATGTTAATGAGAATGTTTCTTTGAAAGCTGATGTTCAAAGGCCCAAGACTCAGGCTTGGGTCCCCCGAAAGAAATAATTGATTTACTTTTTGTGTGCAGGGAGCTTCAGCTGGCCCTATTTGCAGTCTTTGGATTGTTGATAGTGGAGCTTCAGGCCACATGACAGGGGATCTCGCATTGCTGTTCGACGTGAAAAACATCAATGGAGGGTATGTCGCATTCGCTGGAAATAAAGGTGGATATATCACAATGGAGGGAAGCGTGAGTAATGGGATAGTGAGCTTTGAGCGGATATCTTATGTGAAGCAGATAGATTATAATCTGCTGAGTGTCAGTCAAATATGTGATAAACAATTTTCTGTGCATTTTGATGACAAATCCTGCTATATTCTCAAACCGGGCTTCAAAATTCCAAAGGAGTGGATAATGTTGATGGCACCTCGCGTCAACAATCTCTATATTCTTGATATGTCCAAGGTGATGACATCATAGGGGCAAATAACATGTTTTCTATCCAAAGCGACTGAGAAAGAATCGATAATGTGGCACCGAAGAATGGGGCATATTCATCTGAGAAAAATGAATCAACTTGTGAAAAATGGGCTTGTCGATGGAGTAAATGTGAAACATTTCCATCTGAATGACAAGTGTGTAAGCTGTAAGAAGGGGAAGCAACACAAACAGGCCCACAAAGTGAAGAAAGTCAACTCTGTTGAGATGCTACTTGAGCGACTGCACATGGACCTATTTGGACCGGTCAAGCGCAAAAGTCATCTTGGAGAGCTTTATTGTTTAGTTGTCACTGATGACTACTCACGATTTTCATGGGTGATGTGTTTGCAAAACAAAAGCGACACTTTTAACAACCTAAAAGTTCTGTTCACTCGACTGGAGAATCTCTACAATGTGAAGATAAAGAGAATTCGGAGTGATAATGGGACGGAGTTCAAAAATGCCAAGATGGTTGAACTTTGTGAAAGCAAAGGGATACATCATGAATATTCGGCTCTGTACACCCCACAACAGAACGGTGTTGCTGAACGAAAGAATAGGACTCTAATTGAAGCGGCTAGAACAATGCTTGCTGATTCAAATCTTCCGGTAATGTTTTGGAACGAGGCGATTTATGCAGCAAATTATACACTAAATCGGGTTCTAACAGTGAAGAAGTTTGGAAAAACATCTTATGAACTGTTACACCGACGAAAGCCCAACTTAGAGTATCTAGAACCTTTTGGGGCGCCATGCACGATGTTGAATCCAGGTGAGAAGTTTAGTCCTAAAGCTGAGGAGGGATATTTTGTTGGATATGCAACCCCGCTCAAACGGGTATTCAACAAGCGAACTCGTCAAGTGGAGGATTGGGCTAACGTGGAAGTTCAACGATATACTCAAAATTTGCAAGGCACGGGTCCTGATTGGATGTTTGATTACAAAGACTTCTTTGAATCATTCAATCTAGATAGCTTGGTTGAAGAAGCTGTTATCAGATTACTTTATGAGTGTGAAAACGCAACGACTTCATCGTTGGTGCGTCCAATCACCGTGAACCCATTACCAGCTTCTGATGATACCAATGCTCCTATACAAGAGGAAGATGTGTTTCAAGAGGCTTCAACTTCATTAGACTCTTCAGAATCTGAAGTTGAACAATTTGAAGAAGTCATTCTTGAACATGCAGAAGAACCAGAGGCAATACCAGTGAACCCAACTCCAACTCCAGATGTTGCTTCATCATCAAACACGGGTCATGATCTGGATGCTGTAGAAAACTTGACTGCTCAGACGGGAGTTATTGTACCTGCTTATCCGGAATCTCGGATTCATCGTATTCACCCGCTGGAGCAAGTTATCGGTGATCCTGGAAGCGGTGTTATGACCAGAGGGCAGCTGAGAAGCGTTAACTCGCCAGAGAGTTTTGGTGCTTTAGCATTATATGCCAAAATTCAAAAATCTGGTAGTCAAAATGATTGGTTGTTTGCGTGTTATGTGTCGCAGGTAGAGCCAAGACATACAAGGACGCTTTGAATGAAGATGCCTGGGTTGAGGCAATGCAGGAGGAGTTATTACAATTCCAGAAATTGCGAGTTTGGACGCTCACGGATTTGCCGCCGGGAAGGAAGAAAATAGGCACTAAATGGGTGTTTAAGTGCAAAAAGGATGATCGTGGGGTTATTGTTCGTAACAAAGCCAGATTGGTCGTGCAGGGTTTCCATCAAATCGAAGGGATTGATTATAACGAAATCTATGCACCAGTAGCACGGATTGAAGCTATTCGGATGTTCCTTGCGTTTGCTTCATACAAGAAATTCAAAGTTTATCAAATGGACGTCAAGAGCGCATTTTTGTACGGGAAAGTCAAGGAAGAGGTTTATGTCGGGCAGCCACCAGGCTTTGAGGACCCAATCCACCGGGATAAGGTCTACGTGCTGAACAAAGCTTTATATGGTTTGCACCAGGCACCAAGATAGTGGTACGAGGAGCTAAGTACATACCTCATCTCCAAAGGATTCAAGCGCGGCCTCGTCGATTGTACCCTCTTCACGAAGAAGACGGGAGATGATTTGCTTCTAGTACAGATTTACGTTGATGATATAATATTTGGTTCAACTAACGAACTTTTATGCAGGGAATTCGAAACTGTAATGCAAGAAAAGTTCGAAATGAGCGCAATGGGGGAGATGCAGTTTTTCCTCGGCTTGCAGGTGGACCAAAGACCCGACGGGATCTTCATTCACCAGACGAAATATGTATCCGACATCTTGAGCCGATTCCAGATGGAGGACTCTAAGCCGATGGATACCCCGATTCAACCCAATCACGGGATTGGAGTGGACGCTAAGGGGGAGCTGACGGATCCATTTACATACAGAGCAATCATCGGATCTCTGATGTATTTAACAGCGTCTCGACCAGATATTATGTATGCAACGTGTCTCTGTGCTCGCTATCAATCGAAGCCGAAACAAAGTCATCTGACGGCGGTCAAGCGTATCCTTCGATATCTGAAGGGTTGTCCTTCAAAAGGACTTTGGTATCCTAATGATGATGATTTTGATTTTATTGCTTTTAGTGATGCAGATTGGGGCGGCTGTGATAAAGATAGCAAATCTACTACAGCTGGTTGCCAGTTTTTAGGGAGCAGGTTAATTACCTGGCAATGCAAGAAACAGACTTCCGTGGCGCTGTCTACCTGTGAAGCTGAGTACATTGCAGCCTCGAGTTGTTGTTCGCAAGTACTCTGGATCCAACAACAGATGGTGGATTACGGTTTGCAGTTTCTTAAAACCCCTATACACTGTGACAACGAAGCCGCAATTGCATTAACTAAAAGTACTGAAAATCATTCTAAAGCGAAACATATCCGGATCAAATATCATTTTATCCGTGATTGTTACGCTAAGGAATTGATAGATATGGTCAAAATCCATACTGACTACCAACGTGCAGATTTGTTTACAAAAGCTTTTGACAGATCCCGCTTTGAATATCTTTTAAAAGTAAACAATATAAAAGAAAAACAGGACTAATCGGCACCTCGGTTTATCGCTTTTTAGTTTTAGTTTTTGTTTTTAATATTTTGCTAATTGGGAATTTCTCTTTGCTAATTGGGAATTTCTCTTTTCTATCATAATCCTCAAAGAAGTTGATGCTTTCAAGGGGATTGTTTAATCCTCAAAGAAGTTGATGCTTTCAAGTGGATTGTTTCTTTCAAATTTTTGTTTTGTTTTTCAGAAAAATTAAAAACCCAAAAATATGTTCTTTATTTTAGGGGGAGTCATTTTATCAGAAAAACCAAAAACATTGAAAAATTTCAAAAGACCTAAAAATTAGAAAAACCAAAATGATTTCCTGGATAAAAAGAGGAAATGATAGTACATCAGTGGGGATCTGACACAGGCTAAAGAATTGTATAGTATAATGAGACGTATGTTGATTACGTGTGATATGTTGATAGGCTTCGTAGACTAAATATTGCGTGCATTAGTGATACAAACATAACAAACTACGCGTTCGTGGCTGAACACCTCATGGGCATATGGTCTTAGTACCGTAATTTCGTTTGATAGGATTGCCAAAATCTGAGGTTTTGGGTCGTTATATTATGGTTATCCGGGATATTCTGATTAAACTTCTGTCGTATTGATTTACGGACCTAGTTTCATCAGAATATTTGCAAAAAGAGCTTAATTGCCAAAACCGAAAGTTACCGAATTGAGGAACTTTATGTTTTATTGATCAAAGATCACTATTACATCGTATTGACTTTCTGATGCAAATCAGTGGTTAATATCAGCCTCAACCTAGTGTATACGCACATGTTACTTTGCTGCATTCATTTGCTGACCTGTACACCTCTGTGCTATATACTTTGTAAATTTTACGGATAACTTTGGCATAATCACGCGTTACGACGAAGCTTTGTGCAATTACTTGATACGGGAGTATGTCGTGTGTGTGGGCATCACAATGTGTTAGTCTAATACACCTAACTCGTATCATTTTAAAGCATTGCGTAATTGTCTGCATGTGAGCTTACGTGGACCACAATATCAGCAATTGCTGTGTCACATATTGTTTCTAATGATAATATTAAACAAACAGATCAACGCTGTGATCAGATTTCTCAGTAAACTGATATGATCCTCTTACCGGATATCACAAAATGTTTACTGCTTTCATTTACTTTGATGCATTTTACTTTGTTGCATTTTACTTTTTATTGTCAAAAAGATACAAAATCCAAAAAGATTTTAGGTGTGTTTTGATAAAATTTCAGAAAAACCAAAATTTTTTGCATTTCTGCTTTATTTTTGATAACCGGGGATGCTTGATGGTCAATTTCTAAGATTTGATAACACCATCTGGGCTTTGTATCATTCAAAAAGTGAAAATTTGAGTTTTGGAAGTTTAACAGCTTGAAAAATGTTGAACGGGATTCGAATTCGTGATTTGGTAAATTTTCAGATTTTTCCATTTCACATTCGCCCCTTAATTGGGTCGAATGTGGAAAAATTTTTACCTTCGGCCGTAACATATTGGACGAATGTGGGAATCTTATAACAAAAGTTTACCTTCGGGTATTGATTTTACCTTCAGGTCATTAAGTTGGGGCGAAGGTGAAATAGATTCACATTCGCCCACTGAAACGGACGAAGGTGGATCTTCTTATATATACCATTTCAGGTTCGAACCCTCAGTATCTGTTCTTAAAAATTTTCTTTCGATCCTTGTTGCTTTGATTTTTCTTGCTTGTGCGATTGTTCCTTGTGATTTACTGATCCTTTCTATATCACAATCACAGGTAATGGAGCTCTAAACAGTCTGGAATCGTTGTTTTTCTACTGTACCTAGGGTTTTACAAAATAAGGACTTAGGGTGTTTGTTAAAGATTGATGTTGATCACATTTCAATCTATATCAGTTTTAGGGGGAGAATGAATAACAAATTAGGGTTATTACAACGTTTGAATGGTTAATTGATTGTTTAGATAATAAAACCCTAATTTTCCTTTGAAAACTGATATAAATTGATTAATTGAAACAATTGATAATGGACGAAGGTTAATCGGCCATATTAGCATACATCTTAATCAAAATCAAGGATTAAAAACAAGTTTGAAAAATTTTTAAATTTTGGGGAATGAACAGGTTCACCTTCGGGTCAACAAAACGGGCGAAGGTGGAATTTTGTGGACGAATGTATCTTAAAATGGACGAATGTGTTTTTAATTCAAAACCTTTTCACATTCGACCAAAATGTTCTACATTCGACCAGAAAATTCACATTCGTCCAGATCAAAATGGGCGAATGTGGAACTTTAAAACCTTAAAATTTTGAATTTTTGTCGTTTTTGTATTTTGACGCTTGTTTCTGTTTTTGATGTGCAGATGGCTGACCAGACTGAGAATGTTGAGACTCCAGTGGAGAATATCGTTTCAGAACCAGTTCCAGAGAACGTTCAGGAAGGAGAATCGTCAAGTACAAGCAGTTGGTTGTTTGAGAAAACACATAACTGTTGTGCTTATCTTGGCGATGTGGAAAAGAATGTCGAGTTTACTAGAATCATTGAATTCTTGAGGAGGAGCAGAGTTGTCTATGCTTTAGCTACTCCGACTATCATTTACAAAGATATCATTGAAGACTTCTACAAGAATGCGAAGTATGACTTCTGGGATAATCAGACAATCATTAGAAGCAAGATACAAGACTTTGAGATGTTTATTACAGAGTCTGATATTAGAGAAGCACTCCAGATAAAGTTCGAGTTCAGTGAGGATCCCAGAGAATTGTCGTGGACTGAACAGAAGGCTTGTTTCTTAAGAATGAAGTACAAAGGTCCGATCACTGATGGATCTATGTATAAAGGGAAGCTGAGTGTGCAGTTCAAGTACTTTGCACATGTCATTATCCACGTATTTGGATGTGTGAGTGGAGGTTATGATGTGATGAGGAAAAGTCTAAGTTCGTTGATGGTTGCGTTGACTCTTAACAAACCATTCAACGTATCTGGGATGATACTGGATCATATGCTTGAGATGTTAAAGGGTGTGAAGAAGAAGCAATTCATGCTATATCCGAGATTTCTCATGATGATTTTTGAGCACAAGTATCCAGAATTGAAGAAGGATCCAACTATGATCCTAGGTCAAGATCACATGAACATTCGTACTTTGGTAAGAATGAAAGGATATAAGGGTGTGCCAGACAATGAAAAGCCACCTCACAGGAGACTCTTTGGAGCTTTGGCTAGTCAGGATTACACTGATCCTGGCAAGAACAGAGCAAGACATGATGACAGTGATTCTGATAATGATGATCCCTTGGTGTATGTTGATGCAAGCACTAAGAGGAAGAGACAGGTAGTTAATCCCGGAGCCAAAGGGAAGGGTAAGGGAAAGACTGATCAAGGAAGTTCTAAGCAACAGGAGGTGAGAAAGAAATCAACTGCAAAGAAAGGTACTGGTTTGGTGGATGAAGAATCAGTGGATTCAGAGGAAACTGAGGTAGAAGAACGATGGGATTCTGATACTGAAAATGTTAGGACCACCAAACGTAAGGCCACTATGGTTGGTGAGTCTGAATCTTTGAACAAATCAATTGAGGAAGCTGAGAAAAGAAAGAAGTCATTGAATGTTGAAGATGAAGGCTTAGGTGTTGACTTGGATGAGTTGAATACTGGAGAGACTGTGGTAGTAAACTTGCCCAAAGCCAAGCACAAGACCATGTCTAAGAAGACAAGCACTAAACAGTTGAGAGAGAAAGAATTGGCACAACTGTTGAAGGGAAAAAGAGTACCCGATGCTGGTACATCATCAAAGCTATCTTCACCGGTCACCAAAAAGCAAAAGAAATCTAAAGAGGCAGAGACTATATCAGCTGATCAACTAAATGTTGCACTGGACAATGTACTTGACATGTTCAGAAAGCCTCAAAAAGAAAAAGAAGTTGAGCCATCTAGATCCAAATCCAAGAAAGTCACTGTGGATGATGATGTAATGAAGCAGGTGAACAAGAAAATGGAGGATATGATGAAGATGATTGTGGCTCAACAAGCTGAAATAGCCAAGTTTAAGCAGAATGAAGAGAAAATGCTTCAGATTGTGGTTGCTTCTAAATCTAATCAAGATGAGATTAACGAGAAGATTAAGAAGCTTGAAGCAAAGAATACAAAGCTTGAGGGAAAGTGTGCAAGAAACAAGAACAGGATAAAGTTGATTAAAGAAGACAACAAAGAACTAACGGCTGAGAACAAACGCCTTAGTGATTTGATTGAAGATTTGTACAATGTTGCACCCAAGTTGAAGGAGGGTGAAGAAGATAAAGAAGAAGAAGAAGAGAAAGTTGACTATGAAGAGTCAGAGAAGAGTGATGATGAGGATGATAATGATGGTAATGATGATGCAGAAGGGTCTGAGAGACAGAAAGAGAATGATAGTGAGAGTGATGATGATGATGATGGAGGAGATGATACTTCAAAGTTTACATTTGAAGAAAGAACATCCAAAAAGAAGAGTACTGGAGAATCAAGTTCAAAGAAGAAGAAAGGTGAGAACGTTGATTTAGATGAAAGTATCTTCTGGAATGAGAAGGTGAGATCTTTATCAGATGATGCTAAACAAGTGTATAAAGATATGTTGGAAAGAAGAGAATGGACTATTGAGTTCACAGGATGCTTTGCTGAGATATTCCAAACTGATGACTTGAGATATGAATTGGAATACGAAGATCCTGATCTTGAAGAAGGAGAAGTACCTGCTTCTGTGGCAAAGGAAATTCTGGATGGACTTGCACAGAGAGTAGGGAAAACATTTGAGGAGTTTATAGTAGATGAGTCGATTCCAGATATTTCTGAAAAGGATATTGGAAGTCACTCAGATGATAAGAATACTCCTGAGCTTGATGAAGTGGAGGTTGAAGATATAACTCATGAAGAGTTTCCTCAGTACTTCAGAGAAACAGATAAAGATGAGATATTTCCTGATTTCACTGAGACACCAAACAATTCAGCGAAGAAGAAGGCACAGCAAAGAAGTGCAGAGTTTGTGGAGAAGGTGTTTGGTGCTGATAAGCAAGAATCTTCAAATCAATCTGATGAATTGAAGAGTTATTTGAAGAAATTTGTTGATGCGTTTTGCGACTAAGGATTGGATATACATAATTAACACATGTTAGTGAATGGCCGAAGGTAAATAAGAATGGGCGAATGTAGAAAAGAATGGACGAAGGAAGACTGATGATGGACGAAGGAAGACTGGACGTGATCATGAAGACACATTCGACCATTTAGAATGGGCGAATGTGGAAAAAGCTCACATTCGACCAGTTGCAATGGGCGAATGTGCAGTGCCTATATATAGTTTTTGTGATTTTGATAATGTAAGAGAGTTGTCATTTGTGTCCAGGTTCAGATCAGGTTCAGAGGTGTTTTTGTGAAATAGTGTGTGTGTTCTAGATTAACATAAACTGATTGTAAATGCTTATTTGAATGAAGTTAATCTATGAAATGATATTGAAAATGATCTTGATTGTGTTGTGATTTGTGTTTTATCAATTTGTTCAGAACTAGGGTTTCCGCACCTAGTTTTGTGACTTGTATGATCGTATAATCCTGTTTTAGCTAAAATCTTTCGCTCACAAAGTGGTATCAGAGCAAAGAGGATCATACAACAACAAATTTGATAAAATCAGAGCTGATTTGGACATGTTTTTGACATAAAATCATCTATTTTTACATAAACATTGTTTCTAAGAGTTTTTGATCAATTTAAAGGTGAATTTGTGGTCGAATTCAAGTTTTCCAAGACTTAAAGTTGTTCCAAATCAATTCCGAAACATAACCTGATTGAGATCATTCAAATCCATGAACTTTTGAAAATCTGAGATCAGAATAACCGTTTTTCAAACAATAACCGTTTTTCAAAAATGAGATCTGACTGTTTTGGGGGAACCTGGAACCTGACTTGAGTGTTGTGGTCGAACGTGCTGAAAAGTGGGCGAACCTGAGTATTGAGTGGACGAACCTGGAATTTTCTTGTTGAACTTTTCACTTTCGGGTAGAATTTCCACATTCGACCGTTTCTGTTTTGGGCGAAAGTGGAATAGTGTTAGTCTGTGTTTACATTCTGGTCAAGTCTACATTCGGTTGTTCTTGTTTGGACGAAAGTAGAACCAGAAGGGTCGAGAGTGTTAAAATTTGGACGAACAAAGGATTGATTGGGCGAACTTAGAATTTTTCGGGCGAACCTAGGGTTTTTGTTGAAAAATTTTTCTAAGTGTTGAGATTTTCAGATTGAGATCATGTGGCGTTTTCAAACTACTCCGGGATCAGCAACAACACAACCACAACAGCAAACGATGGACCCATGGACAGTGGCAGCGCAAAAGACGAACACACAGTCTTCACAACCACTTAACTACATGACAACGACGAGCACGATGCCTCAAAGTGTAGCACATCCGGCACTACAATCTGATTACTGGGGAGTAGCTGCAGCGGCGGTAAATACTCAAACCAATAATGCTATTTCTACTTTGATAAAGGATTTGTCTACAGGTAGTGGAACTCGGCCACCGAAGCTCATGGATATGCAAGAGTATAATCAGTGGCATACCATGTTCAAGATCCATTTGGAAGGCATGGGAGTAGAAGGAGCAGAGGCATGGAGCATGATTGTTAAAGGTTACACAGCACCGATTCTGGAGAATACAGGTGAGATGATTCCTTTGGAAAGCTTAACTGAGGACGAAAAGAAGAAATATGTGGTGGAGAAGAAGGCGTTTTCCCAACTGACACAGGCAATCACAAGTGACCTGTTGCATCAGTTTGGGACATGTACTACATCAAAGCAGCTTTGGGATAAGCTTAAGAGGAAGCATGATGGTAATGAGAAGACCAGGAGTCTGAGAATGGAGGAATTGGTCAAAGAGTTTGAGAATTTTTCTTTTATTAATAATGAAACTTTAAAAGAACTAACTCCTAGATATATGCATTTGTTGTCTGAATTGTCTAGTTATGGTGTACAGATTCCAATGACTAAGCAGGTGGATAAGTTTGCAGATGCTTTACCACCACAATGGGATCAGCATGTGGAAGTACTGAGAGAGAAGGATGCTTATCAATTCTGGACCATTTCAGAGTTTATCGAAAAGCTGGAGAACAAAGAGTTGGAGGATAGGAGGAAAGCTAGAAGGTCACAGATTCCTCAGAATCCCAGTTTGTATTTTGGAGGCACTTCAGTTCCAGCTGGAAACTCGAGCTCAGGAAGTATTGCACCACATGTTGCATGTATTTCTAATGTCATGGAATCATCAAAACCAACCACCAACTACACACCACCACAATACAATTCCTACTCACAACCATCATATACACCACCACAATATAATTCCTACATTTCACCAATTTCTCCAATGCAACAAGCAAGTTTTTACACCGCTAACCAATCACAACAACCAGTAAACCAAGTTACTCAACATAAACAACAACCGGTGGTTTTGGATACATCTAACTTGGGAAATGTGACTGTGGAGGTTGCTCAGCAACACATTGCATTAGTTTCAGCAATGGTTTCATCCTACAATGGGTTGGTTGCTAGTCAGATTGGGAACAACAACTTAACCAACGAAGACTACGCACAGATAGACAAGGAAGAGATGGAACTCATTAACATTCAATGGGCTTTTGCGAGTATAATGAGAAGAGCAACAGAGTTCATTGAGAAAACTGGAAGGACTGACTTGGCAACTTCTCCCAACACAACCTATGGATTCAACAAGGAGAAGGTTACGTGTTTTAATTGTAGAGAAAAAGGACACTTCAAAAGGGAATGCACCCAGCCACCTAAACAAGGTAATCGAAACCCTTTCAATGCAAATTACCAGAACCGTCAACAAAACCAAGTTTCTTACCAAAATAACAACTACCAAAACCGAAACTTTAACAACCAAAACAGACAACTAAACACTCAAAACCAGATTCAAAACCAATCTCCTAACCACACAAACCGAACAGTTGTACCTATTACTACACCTAATGAGACTCAACAGAATGCGAGTCAGAATCAAGCTTTGGTGACTCAACAGGATGAGAGGTTTGACTGGTCGGGTATGCAAATAGGAGTTGAGGAAGTGACTACTGGTGGGAATGTGGCATGTGTTGCTTATCAGGTTGATATGGAAGAGTCGGTGGCAGTTGATGAGAATAAAGAAACTGAGGAGAGTGAAAGTGATGATTCTGAGACTGAGATGGAAGTGGAGAATGAACCTGTTGAGGTTAAGGCTGAGGAAAAGAGTTCTGGAATGGTGATTGATTCAGTTTCTGATGTTCCCGAAGAGTGTAGATCAGTTTATTCAGATTCTGAGAGCGAATCAGACACAGAGGCAAGTGTTGATTCTTTAGATGATGATATTGATCAGTTGCTGGCAGAAGCTGACTTTTTGATGACGAGGAAGTCGTGTATCGCTGATGATGCTTTCACTAAGATTGACTACTCCAAATTTTTCACTGGAAAGGAAGCTCATTTTGCGTTGATGGCCATGACTGAACCGCCAAAACCTGTAAGTTCTGAATCTAGCACTGATGTTATGAGTGATAAATATTGTGGAACATGTGATAGATTGACTGAGGAGAATAAACAACTCCGAATTTCACGTGATAGTGCTATTCTGAATTGTCAATCTACTCGCAAAGAGTTGAATGCTTTCAACAAAGTATTAGATGGCTATAAAAAGGACATTTCCGACTTGAAAAATACTTTGTCATTGAAACAATTGGCCATAAACAACTATATCAATGAAATTGAAAACACCAAGTTGGAAATGGCAGCCATAAAATGCTTTGCTGAAAAGGTTAACAAGAAGTTGGAAAGTTTTAAGAATGTTGCTTATGTGGTAGATCATTTCATTGATGATAACACCACCAATTACAAGTCTGTACCATCTCCGGTTCTTTTTGAAAATCATAACTATCACCAAGTTATACCGGAGAGTTCGGTAAAATCAGACTCATCATCAGAAATGGAATCTAATACCTCGAGTATTGGTGATCCATATTCCGATGTGAGACCGATTTTGGGCTTGAACAATGAGGGTGTTTATGCTGAGAGTGAGAATTCAGACTCAGAGAATGATGATACTGGTAGTGATCAAACTGTTAATGAATGTGAGATTCCAAAAGAAAATCACATCATTACTACTGAACCAGTGTCACCATCTGATCATGTTCATCCGATGGCAAATGCTAATCGTGATAAAAAGTCTGAAAAGATTGATGTTAAGAAAGATAATGGTGTTAAGAATGTGGTAAAAAAGAATGAGTTGAATGAACAAAGTGATAAACCTGTTAAAGTGTTTTATCGGATGGAAGGATCCGATAAGATCATTTCTGATGAGGAATTTCCGATCAAAAACGTTAACTATTCTAAACTTGATAAAATCTGGCAAGAAAGCACAATATGGTTTCCAAAACATGAGAGAACCAACGAAATTCCACCAGAAATCTTAAAGAAATTGTTTTCAGAAGTTCCTCAAGAACCAAAGGTCCATGTCACCGAGTTCATTCGACCAAATGATAAAGCAAATGGTTTTCATGAGCCCTCTTACTCGAAAGGACCACTTCCTGAGAGTTTAAGAAATCAACAGTATAATGATCAATTTCCTGTTAGATCATTTGCTTCACCAAATGCTCATTATGTGTTTGAGGAATATAGAAAATGCTTTAAATGTGGAGAACGCGGGCATTTACTTGCTCAGTGTCCATATGTAAGGCATAAAAGACATGAAGTTGAGGTTAGGAATTCCATGAGAAAGCCGATTGATCATTATGTCCCACCACATAGACGAGTTGTTCCTCAACAACAACAATTTTATAATCAAAACAATTTTCAAATGAGGAACAACCGTCCATTTCAATATGATCAAAGGAATCGGATTGCTATGGAACATTCTTGGAGAAAGCCTGTGGTGAACTCAACAGTTGATAGGCAAAAGGTTCCACAAAAACCAATTGTCAAATCACATGTTGGACCTAAGTCTGTTAATTCAGATAAGGTTGCCAAGAAAGTTACTTTTGGTAACAATGTTCAGAAACCAATTGAGAAACCAAAATCTCAAATTCGTATTCTCAAAAGGTCTGAACAATCTTGGACACCTAATGGTACTCCAGGAGCTTCTACTTCGAAGGTAAGTGAGAAAAATGAAACTGTTTTGAACAATCAGAAAAAGATTGATCCAAAACAGAAAATTGTTGAAAAAGTTGTTGAGGATGTTTCTTTGAAAACCAATGTTCAAAGGCCCAAGACTCAGGCTTGGGTCCCCCGAAAGAACTAAATGTTTACTTTTTGTGTGCAGGGAGCTTCAGCTGGCCCTATTAGCAGTCTCTGGATTGTTGATAGTGGAGCTTCAGGCCACATGACGGGGGATTTGGCATTGTTGTTTGATGTGAAGAATATTAATGGAGGATATGTCGCGTTCGCGGGTAATAAAGGAGGTTATATCACAATGGAAGGAAGCGTGAGTAATGGGATTGTGACTTTCGAGCGGATTTCTTATGTCAAGCAGATAGACTATAATCTGTTGAGCGTCAGTCAAATATGCGATAAACAATTTTCTGTGCATTTTGATGACAAATCCTGCTATATTCTCAAACCGGGCTTCAAAATTCCAAAGGAGTGGGTTATGTTGATGGCACCTCGAGTCAACAATCTTTATATTCTTGATATGTCCAAGGCGATGACATCACAGGGACAGATAACATGCTTTTTATCCAAGGCGACCGAAAAAGAATCGATAATGTGGCACCGCAGAATGGGGCACATTCATCTGAGGAAAATGAATCAGTTAGTGAGAAATGGACTTGTCGATGGAGTTAACGTGAAACATTTCCATCTGAACGACAAGTGTGTAAGTTGTATGAAAGGAAAACAACACAGACAGTCCCATAAAGTGAAGAAAGTTAACTCTGTTGAGATGCCGTTTGAGCGATTGCACATGGACCTTTTTGGACCGGTCAAGCGCAAAAGTCATCTTGGAGAGCTTTATTGTTTAGTCGTCACTGATGACTATTCACGATTCTCATGGGTGATGTGTTTGAAGAACAAAAGCGACACCTTTACAAACTTACAAGTTCTGTTCACTCGACTCGAGAATATCTACAATTTGAAGATAAAAAGGGTCAGGAGTGACAACGGGACGGAGTTCAAAAACGCCAAGATGGATGAACTTTGTGAAAACAAAGGGATACATCATGAATATTCGGCTCCGTATACCCCGCAACAGAACGGTGTTGCTGAAAGAAAGAATAGGACTCTAATTGAGGCGGCTAGAACAATGCTCGCTGATTCAAACCTTCCAGTAATGTTCTGGAACGAGGCGATTTATGAAGCAAATTATACATTAAATCGGGTTATAACAGTGAAGAAGTTTGGAAAAACATCTTATGAACTGTTACACCGACGAAAGCCCAATTTAGAGTATCTAGAACCATTTGGGGCGCCATGCACGATGTTGAATCCAAGCGAGAAGTTTAGTCCTAAAGCTGAGGAGGGATATTTTGTTGGATATGCAACCCCGCTTAAACGGGTATTCAACAAGCGAACTCGTCAAGTGGAGGATTGGGCTAACGTGGAAGTTCAACGATACACTCAAAATTTGCAAGGCACGGGCCCTGATTGGATGTTTGATTACAAAGATTTCTTTGAATCATTCAACCTAGATAGCCTGGTTGAAGAAGCTGTTATCAGATTACTTTACGAGTGTGAAAACGCAGCAACTTCACCGTTGATGCGTCCAATCACCGTAAACCCCTCACCAGCTTCTAATGATACCAGTGCTCCTATACAAGAAGAAGAGATGTTTCAAGAAGCTTCAACTTCACTAGACACTTCAGAATCTGAAGATGAACAATTTGAAGAAGCAGTTCTTGAACATGCAGAAGAATTAGAGGCGCAACCTGTGAACCCAACTCCAACAACAGATGTTGCTTCATCATCAAACACGGGTCATGATCAGGATGCTGTAGAGAACTTGACTGCTCAGACGGGAGTGATTGTACCTGTTAATCCGGAATCTCGGATTCATCGTATTCACCCGCTGGAGCAAGTTATCGGTGATCCTGGAAGTGGAGTGATGACCAGAGGGCAGCTTAAAAGCGTTAATTCACCAGAGAGTTTTGGTGCTTTAGCATTGTATGCCAAAATTCAGAAATCTGGAAGCCAAAATGATTGGTCGTTTGCATGTTATGTGTCGCAGGTAGAGCCAAGGACTTACAAAGACGCTTTGAATGAAGATGCCTGGGTTGAGGCAATGCAGGAGGAGTTATTGCAATTCCAGAAATTGGGAGTCTGGACGCTCACAGATTTGCCGCCAGGAAGAAAGAAAATAGGCACTAAGTGGGTGTTTAAGTGCAAAAAGGATGATCGTGGAGTTATTGTTCGCAACAAAGCCAGATTGGTCGTGCAGGGTTTCCATCAAATCGAAGGAATTGATTACAACGAAATCTATGCACCTGTAGCACGAATGGAAGCTATTCGGATGTTCCTTGCGTTTGCTTCGTACAAGAAATTCAAAGTCTATCAAATGGACGTCAAAAGCGCATTTTTGTACGGTAAAGTCAAGGAGGAGGTTTATGTCGGGCAGCCACCAGGCTTTGAGGACCCAATCCACCGGGACAAGGTCTACGTGCTGAACAAAGCTTTATATGGTTTGCACCAGGCTCCAAGACAGTGGTACGAGGAGCTAAGTACATACCTCATCTCCAAAGGTTTCAAGCGCGGCCTCGTCGATTGCACCCTCTTTACGAAGAAGACGGGAGATGACTTGCTTCTAGTACAGATTTACGTTGATGATATTATATTTGGTTCAACTAACGAACTTTTGTGCAGGGAATTTGAAACTGTTATGCAGGAGAAGTTCGAAATGAGCGCTATGGGGGAAATGCAGTTTTTCCTCGGTTTACAGGTGGATCAAAGACCCGACGGGATCTTCATTCACCAGACGAAATACGTAGCCGACATCTTGAGCCGATTCCAGATGGAGGACTCTATGCCGATGGATACCCCGATTCAACCCAATCACGGGATTGGAGTGGACGCTAAGGGGGAGCTGACAGATCCATTTACATACAGAGCAATCATAGGATCTCTGATGTATTTGACAGCGTCTCGACCAGATATTATGTATGCAACGTGTCTCTGTGCTCGCTATCAATCGAAGCCGAAACAAAGTCATCTGACGGCGGTCAAGCGTATCCTTCGATATCTGAAGGGTTGTCCATCAAAAGGACTTTGGTACCCTAATGATGATGATTTTGATTTTATTGCTTTTAGTGATGCAGATTGGGGCGGCTGTGACAAAGACAGCATATCCACCACAGCTGGTTGCCAGTTTTTAGGGAGCATGTTAATTACCTGGCAATGCAAGAAACAGACTTCCGTCGCACTGTCTACATGTGAAGCCGAGTACATTTCAGCCTCGAGTTGCTGTTCACAAGTGCTCTGGATCCAACAACAGATGGTCGATTACGGTTTGCAGTTTCTTAAAACCCCTATACACTGTGACAACGAAGCCGCAATTGCATTAACTAAAAATACTGAAAATCATTCTAAAGCGAAACATATCCGGATTAAATATCATTTTATCCGTGATTGTTACGCTAAGGAATTGATAGATATGGTCAAAATCCATACTGACTACCAACGTGCAGATTTGTTTACAAAAGCTTTTGACAGATCCCGCTTTGAATATCTTTTGAAAGTAAACAATATAAAGGAAAAACAGGACTAATCGGCTCCTCGGTTTATCGTTTTTTTTTTAATTTTTAGTTTTAGTTCTAAATTTTTGCTAATTGGGAATTTCTCTTTGCTAATTGGGAATTTCTCTTTACTATCATAATCCTTAAAGAAGTTGATGCTTTCGAAGGGGTTGTTTAATCCTCAAAGAAGTTGATGCTTTCAAGTGGATTGTTTCTTTCAAATTTTTGTTTTGTTTTTCAGAAAAATTAAAAAAAAAAATCCAAAAATATGTTCTTTATTTTAGGGGGAGTCATTTTATCAGAAAAACCAAAAACATTGAAAAATTTTCAAAATACCTAAAAAATTAGAAAAACCCAAAATGATTTCCTGGATAAAAAGAGGAAATGATAGTACATCAGTGGGGATTTGACACAGGCTAAAGAATTGTATAGTTTAATGAGATGTATGTTGATTACGTGTGATATGCTGATAGGCTTCGTAGACTAAATATTGCGTGCATTAGTGATACAAACATAACAAACTACGCGTTTGTGGCTGAACACCTCATGGGCATATGGTCTTAGTACCGTAATTTCGTTTGATAGGGTGTTTGTACAAAACTCGGAGGTTTAGGGTCGTTATGTTATTAGTTGTCTGGGGATAGCCTATCTGATCTTCTGCTGTAAGTCATTACGGACCTAGATCAGACAGGATGTCTTTATAAAAGAGCTTTATGCCAAATCCTAAAGTTACCGAATTGAGGAACTTTCCATGTTATATGATGATCAAAGATTATCTATAATATCGTATTGATCATTGATGCAAATCATGATTAATATCAGTCCTCAACCTGGTATGGTGCATATGTTACTTTGCTGCATTAATTTGCTGACCTGTATACCTCTATGCATTATATCTTGTACAATTACAGACGACGAAAGCATAATCACGCTTTACAATGAGTCTTTGTGCAAATTACTTCTTGATACGGGAGTATGTCGTGTGTGTGGGAACCACAATGTGTTAGTCTAATACACCTAATTCGTATCATTTTAAAGCATTGCATAATTGTCTGCATGTGAGCTTATGTGGACCACAATATCAGCAATTGCCGTGTCACATATTGTTTCTAATGATAATATTAAAACAGATCAACGCTGTGTTCAGATTTCTCAGCAAACTGATATGATCCTCTTACCGGAAATCAAAAAATGTTTACTGCTTTCATTTACTTTGATGCATTTTACTTTGTCGCATTTTACTTTTATTGTCAAAAAGATACAAAATCCAAAAAGATTTTAGGTGTGTTTTGATAAAAATTTCAGAAAATCCAAAAGATTTGCATTTCTGCTTTATTTTTGATAACCGGGGATGCTTGATGGTCAATTTCTGAGATTTGATAACACCATCTGGGCTTTGTATCATTCAAAAAGTGAAAATTTGAGTTTTGGAAGTTTAACGGATTGAATAATGTTGAACGGGATTCGAATTCGTGATTTGGCGAAATTTTCAGATTTTTCCATTTCACATTCGCCCCTTAAAAGGGTCGAATGTGGAAAAATCATCATATTCGACCGTTTTGATTTTGGGCGAATGTGGATTTTTTTCACTTCCGGGTGTCCATTTCACATTCGGGTATATATTTCACTTTCGGGTCTTTAATTAGGGGCGAAGGTGGAATTGTTTCACACTCGTGCCATTCACTTGGGGCGAATGTGGACTTAACCCACATTCGTCCACAACAAACAGGCGAACGTGGCTTTCTATATATAAGCCTTTCACATTCGAGTCTTCACATTCAAAAATTTTTCAAACTTTCTTCAATACCAGACCTTGTTGCTCGTGTTTCTTATGATTCATTGATTTGTTCCCTGACCATTACTGATCATTTTAAGACTAAACTTGCAGGTCATGGACGTCATATCAGATCAGATTTGATCGTTTTATGAGCAGGACCTAGGGTTTCAATTTTAGGGGTTTATGATGACTGTTGATGCGTGTTTTTGTTTACCGATCAGTTCTCATAGGTTTTAGGGGGAGAATGTAGAAGGAATTAGGTTAATAACACATTTAGATGTTAGTTTTGATCGTTTGAACACAGTTGAACCCTAATTCTACTTTAAAACCAATGAAAACTGATTAATTGTCAAAATTGTTAATGAACAAGTGTTAGTCGGACTTGTTAGCACATATTAGAATCAAAATTACAAGATAAAACCAACAATGGCAAAAATTTAAATTTTGGGGGAAAACTGTTTCACATTCGGTTGATATAAACGGGCGAAAGTGAATCAGATTGGGCGAATGTACATTCAAACTGGACGAATGTGACTTTTAATCAGAACTTTTTCATATTCGACCATATAATTTCACATTCGACCAAATATTCTCACATTCGGCCATTTCAAAACGGGCGAATGTGCAGATTATTTTGACCAGAATTTTTATAATTTTGTCGTTTTTGTATTTTGACGTGTTTCATTGATTTTTATGTGCAGATGGCTGATCAACCCGAGAACGTTGAAACACCAGCAGTAAATGTTGAAACTCCAGCAGAGATTACAGTTCCAGATCCAGTGCCAGAAGCTGAAACGTCTGTTCCAAGCAGTTGGCCGTTTGAAAGATCGCACAACTGTTGTGCTTATCTCGGAGATGTAGAGAAGAATACAGAATTCACCGGGATTATAGAGTTTCTGAAGAGGAGCAGAATAGTTCATGCTTTAGCCACACCAACCATCATATACAAAGACATCATTGAAGATTTTTATCAGAATGCGAAGTATGACTACTGGGAGAATCAAACGATCATCAAGAGCAAGATTCAGGAGATGGATATGTTCTTGACTGAAGCTGATATTCGGGAAGCGTTACAGATTAAGTTTGAAGATAGTGAAGATCCCAGGGAGTTGTCATGGACAGAACAGAAAGCATGTTTCTTACGGATGAAATACAAAGGTCCAATCACTGACGGATCTATGTATAAGGGGAAGCTGGGAGTGCAGTATAAGTATTTTGCACATGTTCTTATCCATGTATTTGGGTGTGTGAGCGGTGGTTATGATGTCATGAGAAGGATTTTGAGTTCATTAATGGTTGCGTTGACACTCAACAAACCATTTAATGTTTCTGGGATGATTCTTGATCATATGCTGGAGATGTTGAAGGGAATGAAGAATAAGAAGTTTATGTTGTATCCGAGATTTCTGATGATGATCTTTGACTATAAGTATCCTATGTTGAAAAAGGATCCGACTATGATCCTAGGTCAAGATCATATGAATATTAGAACTTTGATGAGGATGAAGGGTTACAAAGGTGTGCCTGATAGTGAGAAGCCACCTAACAGGAGATTATTTGGTGCTTTGGCTCGTCCGGATTACACTGATCCTGGCAAGAACAAAGCAAGACATGATGATAGTGACTCGGACAACGATGATCCCTTAGTGTATGTTGATTCAAGCACTAAGAGGAAACGGCAAGTAGTCAATCCTGGAGCCAAAGGGAAGGGCAAGGGAAAGGCTGTGGATCAGGGAAGCACTAAGCAACAAGTGGTTAGAAAGAAATCGACGGCGAAGAAAGGATCGGGTTTGGTGGATGAAGAGTCGGTAGATTCAGAAGAGACTGAGGTTGATGAGCAGTGGGATTCTGATGATGAGAATGTGAGGACCACCAAACGTAAGGCCACTATGGTTGGTGAGTCTGAATCCTTGAATCAGTCAATTGAAGAAGCTGAGAGAAGAAAGAAATCAGTAGAAGATGAGGGTCTAGGTGTTGACCTAGCAGAACTGAGTGTTGGAGATACTGTAGTGGTGAATTTGCCCAGAAAGACTAAGAAGCAAAAGACCATGGCCAAGAAGTCAAGCGTAAAAGAACTGAGGGAGAAAGAGTTAGCTCAGTTATTGAAGGGAAAAAGATTACCTGATGTTGGTACACCATCTAAGCTATCTTCACCTGTTGCCAAGAAGCAGAAGAAAACGAAAGAGGCAGAGACTTTACCAATCGATCAATTCAATATCGATATGGATAAAGTGCTCGATATGTTTAGAAAGCCTCAGAAGGAGAAAGTAGTTGAAGTTGAGCCATCTAGATCAAAGTCAAAGAAAGTGACTGTGGATGACGATGTTATGAAGCAAGTAAATAAGAAGATGGAAGATATGATGAAAATGTTGGTTGCTCAACAAGCTGAGATTGCTAAGTTCAAGCAGAATGAGGAGAAAATGCTTCAGATAGTGGTTGCTTCAAAATCTAATCAGGATGATATAAATGATAAGATTAAGATGTTGGAAGCTAAGAATGAGAAGCTTGAGAAAAAGTGTGCAAGAAACAAGAGCAAAATCAAACTAATTAAGGCTGATAACAAAGAACTAAGGAATGAAAACAAATGCCTTGGTAATTTGATTGAAGAGCTTTATAGCAGGGCACCCCAGTTGAAAGAGGGTGAAGAAGATGAAGAAGAAGATGAACAAAAAGTCGATTATGAGTATTCTGAATCTGAGAAAGAAGAAGATGATGATGAGGATAATGATGAATCGGAGAAAAGCGATGATGATAATGATGATGATGATGACAATAATGATGATGATGATGATGCTGAAGGTGCTGGGAAAAAGCAAGGTGATGAGTTTAGCAGTGGAAGTGATCATGATGGAGGAGATGATACTTCTAGATTTAGAGAAGAGAACACCAAAGAAGAAAGATACTGGAGAATCAAGTTCGAAGAAGAAAGGTGAGAACGTTGATTCGGATGAAAGTATTTTCTGGAACGAGAAGGTGAGATCTTTATCTGATGATGCTAAACAGCTGTATAAGAATATGTTGGAAAAGAGAGATTGGACCATTGAGTTCACAGGATGCTTCGCTGAAATATTCCATACTGATGACTTAAGATATGAGTTGGAATATGAAGATCCAGATCTTGAAGAAGGGGAATTACCTGCATCTGTGGCAAAAGAAATACTAGATGGTCTTGCACAGAGGGTAGGGAAAACGTTTGAGGAGTTTATGATGGATGAATCGATTCCTGATATTCCTGAAAAGGATATGGGAAGTCATTCAGATGATGTGCAGACTCCAAAGAACAATGAAGTGGAGGTAGAAGATATAACTCATGAAGAGTTTCCCCAATATTTCAGACAAGATGATGAAAATGAAGTATTTCCTGACTTCACTGAGATACCAAATAAGTCAGCGAAACAGAAAGCTAAGAAAAGGAGTGAAGAGTTTGTTGAGAAGGTATTTGGTACTGAAAAGAAAGATTCTTCTAACCAGTCTGATGAGTTGAAGAATTATATGAAGAAATTGAAGGAAATGGATGAGAACCGACCAAAGCCTGAAGCTCAAGGTAACTTTTATCGATTTCATAATGCCAAGTTCAAAGGCAGAGCTCTCGGGTGGACTTACTTAGGCAGACTGAAATGTATTGCTGCAAAATGAGAAACCGGAATTCTGTACTTCAACAGATTCTGTGACTTGCTTACTCTACCATACTGGGCGGTTAGAGACTTATGCAGATTCCCAATGTCAGGTGCCGAAGTAAATGGATCACATGTCGGTTGGTGCGCAGATAAATTGGTTTGGGAAAGTCGTACGAGATGGAACAGGTTCAAGCCTCAATATCCCAGAAGAAAAGTGCATAGGGATATTGATCCACAAACCAATATGAAGCGTGTTACTTTGATTTATAAAGCACCTAATGTGATGAGGAAGATACCGTTGATGCCGATGCCACAGCATTTTAGTGCTGATTTCATCTTTTGGTACTATGATTGGAGAAAGGCAGAAGCGGTGATCGTGTTGAGAGATGGAAAGGATAAATACAAGCATGTTCATGTATTTGATCCTATGTGGTTGATTAATTGCACATTTGAAGACATCATCATGTTGTTCTACAATCCAATCTACTATGAACCTAATGACTTTGCTCAAGCGAGAAAGTATACGCAAGTGGTTGGAGTTTGTTTTGCGTATGACATCAATGCTGGAAGCAATTTGGAGGGTAAACTTGGCAAGACTGTGAAGATAGCCAATGTGTCTAAGCCTGTGAAGAAAACATTTGAGCCGCCAATGACTTCTAAGCAGAAGAAACAGCTCAAAATCAAGTTGATGAACAAAACGATGGACCAACAGAGAAAACTATCCAATCAATAGTCGAGGGGGAGTTTGTTGATGCGTTTTGCGACTAAGGATTGGATATACATAATTAACACATGTTAGTGAATGGCCGAAGGTAAATAAGAATGGGCGAATGTAGAAAAGAATGGACGAAGGAAGACTGATGATGGACGAAGGAAGACTGGACGTGATCATGAAGACACATTCGACCATTTAGAATGGGCGAATGTGGAAAAAGCTCACATTCGACCAGTTGCAATGGGCGAATGTGCAGTGCCTATATATAGTTTTTGTGATTTTGATAATGTAAGAGAGTTGTCATTTGTGTCCAGGTTCAGATCAGGTTCAGAGGTATTTTTGTGAAATAGTGTGTGTGTTCTAGATTAACATAAACTGATTGTAAATGCTTATTTGAATGAAGTTAATCTATGAAATGATATTGAAAATGATCTTGATTGTGTTGTGATTTGTGTTTTATCAATTTGTTCAGAACTAGGGTTTCCGCACCTAGTTTTGTGACTTGTATGATCGTATAATCCTGTTTTAGCTAAAATCTTTCGCTCACAAAATTGAGAGAAATGGATGAGAACCGACCGAAGCCTGATGCTCAAGGAAACTTTTATAGATTTCACAATGCCAAGTTCAAAGGCAGAGCTCTCGGGTGGACATATTTGGGCAGGCTGAAGTGCATAGCTGCTAAATGGGAAACAGGGATCTTGTATTTTAACAGATTCATTGATTTGCTAACTCTACCGTACTGGGCGGTCAGAGATCTATGCAGATTCCCTATGTCTGGTGCTTCAGTGAATGGTACTCATGTCGGTTGGTGTGCTGATAAGCTGGTTTGGGAAAGTAGAACGAGATGGAATAGATTCAAGCCTCAATATCCCCGAAGAAAAGTTCATAGGGATATTGATCCTCAAACCAATCTGAAGCGGGTTACTTTGATATACAAGGCACCTGAAGTGATGAGAAAAATACCTTTGATGCCTATGCCACAACATTTCAGTGCTGATTTTATTTTCTGGTATTATGATTGGAGGAAGGTTGAAGCGGTGATAGTGTTGAGAGATGGGAAGGACAAATACAAGCATGTTCATGTATTTGATCCTATGTGGTTGATTAATTGTACTTTTGAAGACATCATCATGCTTTTCTATAATCCGATTTACTTTGAACCGAAAGACGCTGATCAAGCAAGAAAGTATACTCAAGTGGTTGGAGTTTGCTTTGCTTATGATATTAATGCAGGGAGTAATTTGGAGAATAAACTTGGCAAGACGGTGAAGATGGCAAATGTGTCGAAACCAGCGAAGAGAACATTTGAGCCTGTAATGACCAATGAGCAGAAGAAACAGCTCAGAATTAAGCTAATGAACAAAGCCATGGACGAAAAGAGAAGACAATCCAATCAATAGTCGAGGGGGAGTTTGTAGATGCGTTTTGCGACTAGTGATTGGATACTAACATATGTTAAGTTGTGCTGACTGGTCGAAGGTATGATAAAGTGGACGAAGGTAGATATAAAGTGGGCGAAGGTAGATAGCTTTTGGGCGAAGGAAGAATGGAAGCTGACCAAGAACACATTCGTACCTTTGTACTGGGCGAATGTGGAACTATTTCACATTCGACCACAGTAAAGGGGCGAATGTGCAGAGTCTATATATAGTTTTTGTGTTTTTGTGAATGTAAGAGAGTTATTAGTTGTGTGTGTTTTGAGGTCAGGTTCCAGGTTAGATTGAAAGTGTCTGTATTTGATCTAGATTAACTGAATTGTGATTGTAATCAAGTTTATGCAAAAGTTAATCTATGAAAAGCTTTGAAAATGATATTGATTGTGTTTTGATTTGAGTTTCTATTAGTTTGTTCAAAGCTAGGGTTTCCGCACCTGGTTTTGTAACTTGTATGATCAAATAATCCTGTTTTAGTCAAATTCTTTCGCTTACAGTTTGGGTGGCAGAAGTGGTTTTGTCAGCAGTGGCTTTATCAACAGAGGTTTTGACAGCAGTGGTTTTTAGTTTAGATGGTGGTAGCCTGACATGTTTAGCAGACATCTTCTTCCTTTTTGAGGATCCCACATCTTCAACTTCCTGCTGTTGTTCCCTTTTTAGTTGTACCAACAACTCTGCTTTGGCTTCCAAAGTGTCAGCCCTCTTTTGTTTGTCTTCAGCAACCTTTTCAGCTTCTTTATTTGCAGAATTGTCTACTGCTTTATCTTTGCTGGTTTGTTGTTGTTGTGGTGCAGTTTGAGTTTGTTGTTGCTGTTGTGGTGCTGTTTGAGTAGACCCTGGTATGTTGGCAGACTTTGATTTACCTTTTTGTGAAGGTGGACAACCAAAGGGATCTAGCTTTGGCAACCAATCTCTGCCACTCTCCCCATTTTTGGCATCATCAGCTGTGAATGCATCATCATCTTCATCCCTGAGAATGGTGGTAGGGGCAGAGCCAGTGGTCTTCAGCAAATGGTCTTTGATGGCTTGAATGTCTGCATGGGTATCTTTGAACCTTGCATCTACCATGTTTCTGAATTCAGCCATGTAGGTTTCATGATTCTGATCTGCTAGTTTTCTGTGAGCTATGATGATGGGAGAAACAGATTTCCATAGCTCACTAGCAATATCAGTAGTGGATGGTTGACTCTTGGAAAGAGTAGCCAAGGATTCCAATATTAGCTTGACATCAGATTTGATGTCAGCAACAGAGGTTTCAATGGTTTGAACTCTAGCCGTCAATTCTTGGTATTTTAATCCATCACTTAAGTTAATAGGATCATCTGAATTCCTACCAGTGGTAGTTTTAACTGATTCAGTCCTAGGAGGTGAATCCAAAGGATGAGAACCAGATGCCCCTTTTTCTTGGTTCTAGGGACTTCTAACTGATTTTGGGGACACTATAGTGGCCTCATCAGTTGTTGCCTTCAAGGGAGTCTTAGTTATGTAACCACTGTCCTGGTGTGAGACAATGGTCTCTACATCAGTAGTGGCTGCTCAACTTGAAAACTCACCTAAAGTTGCATTGAACTCTAGGGGTGTAACCTCCTCATCTGTTTATGGGATGGCTGATTGAATTTCCTCAGTCCCAGTCACTTGTGGAGGTATACTCTCATTGACAGGCGAAAGAGAGGAACTGGGATTTTCCTGAGTTTTGTCAATAGCCTCAAACAGAGGTTGCATGGTTTGTGGAACATGTGATGGTGAAGGTGGAGGAGTGAAAAGAGAATTAGCCCTGGGAGAGGGGCTTGTGAACATTTGGCCAAGTGACTCAAATGTATAATGATGTGGTTCCCCTTGGCTTACAACATGATCCTTTTGTGAGGATGCATGAGGAGTTTGGTCAGGTTAGATATTTCCAACTGTTGTGAGGAAGTAACAACAGTGGTTTCTAGTTGCTTTTGTGTTGCAACAGAGTTATCTTCTGGTATCTCATCTTCCAGAAGTCTCTTTTGTGGTGGAGTGGTGGTTTTTGTGGATGGACGTTTTCTTTTGGAAATGGCTGGTGTGGGTTTCACAGCACTGGATGTAGTGCCAGGATCACCAGGAGCAGTGGGCTCAACAACAGAGGTTTGGACAACAGTTGTTGTCTTAGTCCTCTTTGTTTGTGTTTTTGAAACCTTTGACACTTTTGATACTTTTTCTTGGGTGTTTGCACCCAGCATTCTTGTGAAAGTTTCATCAGTTATACTTTTCATTTGCATAGACTCACCCTTTTTGAAAACTTTTTCTGGTAAAACCTTTTGAAGAATTACACTTAAGATTCTTGGGTAAATTAGAAAAGCATTGTTGGACCCAGACTTTATGGCTTTCACATTTGACACTAAATCCATAAACAGTCCCTGGGATAGATTGAAGTCAGAATCTGACAACATAGCATAACCCAAGTACTGAATCCTCAATGGGATTTCATTAAAGGATGTGGACTTGGCGGAGACACGGAGAAGAAGGGTATGGAAGAAAAATTTCAGGACTGGTGGGAAAAACTTTTTGAAAAGTGTTTACCCAGTCATCTGAGCATCATACCCCCTTTCCAGAAACTCTATGTGAAGCTCTGTTTTAGGGAAAGAGTCTTTACTTGACAGGTCATTAAGTGAGAAGGTTGTGGATATCAGTTAAGGGGTAATGACGATACTTGTTTCACCAATTTTTGAGATAATGGAAGTAGGCTTTTTGTCTTGAAGCAAGAAGTCACCATTCAACCAGAATTCTTGGAGAGTATCAAGATAGATAGGGGCGTCAGCGGTTAGGATTGTTAGGTATTTGGATTTTAGGATGATGTCGATGGTGGAATGGAATGGAGTGTTTTCATCTGTTTTAACCAGATATGGAAGATAATTGTGGGTGGCTTTTGCTTGAAGATCCATTGTAATGGATTCCGAAGTTGAGAATGAATGAAATTTGATTGAGGGTTTGAGAATGAAGAAGGCGGTTTCAGTATTTTGAATACAATGAGACAGTGTAATGACTGTTGTGATAAAACAGGGTTTTTATAGGCTCTGGTGAAACCGCTGATGTGGCCAAAACTCTGCTTGTAAGAGCAGATGTGGCAAACATCTAATGGTTAAAACATCTGGTGGGGGACAGCTGTTTTGGCAAACAGCTGATGCAAACAGCATTTTTATTTTTTTTATTTATTTTTTTATTATCATTATTATAGATATATGATATATATATATATATATATATATGGATAATAAAACAGTTGTTTTATCTGATTAGAGGTTTGAAACAGATTTTTCAACCAACAGTGGATAAAATGAATGAACAGTGGTTGTTTTATCTGATCAGAGGTTTGAAGCAGATTTTTCAACCAAACAACTATTTTTAAGGATGGATTTTGATTTTCTGAAACATTTTAATGCTTTTTATTAAAAACATTTGTGTTGTTAATCCATGTTTAGCATACCAATTCTAGAAATCAGATTTGTAAAGGTAGATGTGTCTAAAACTTTTGTCAACACATCTGCCAACTGATCCTCTGTTGGAACATGGTGCAGAGAAATCAAACCTTTTTCATAGCTATCCCTGACAAAATGATGTTTGATGTCAATGTGTTTGGTAGTGGAGTGAGATACTGGATTTTTGATGATATTTTCAGCAGCTTGACTATGCAACATGAGTGGAGTCTGTAGTGCAGTTATCCCAAAATCCAGCAATTGATTTTGAAGCCACATGAGTTGGGCTGTACAGCTTGCAGCAGCAATGTATTCAGCCTCAGCTGTTGAGGTGGAAACAGCTACCTGCTTTTTGCTTTTCCAAGAGACTAAGGCATTCCCTAGAAATTGGCACCCTCCTGATGTGGATTTTCTTATGGTGTGACAGCCAGCAAAATCACTATCTGAATAACCTGAAAGCTCAATGTTTCCATTAGCAGGGTACCAGATACCAAGTGTGTGAGCACCTTTTAGGTATCTGAATATCCTTTTCACAGCAATAAGGTTTGACTTTCTAGGTGAAGCCTGGGATCTTGCACAGACACAAGTGGCAAACATAATGTCTGGCCTAGATGCAGTTAAGTACAATAAAGACCCAATCATGCATCTATAATGTGTTTGATCAACCAGTTCATCCTTGTCATAAATAGTGAGTAGCTTGACTGTACTCATGGGTGTACTACATGGCTTACAGTCATTCATCTCAAATCTTGTTAGCAAATTCTTTACATATTTATTTTGATGGATGAATGTGCCATTTTGCAGTTGTTTTACTTGGAGACCAAGGAAACACTGAAGTTCACCCATAGCACTCATTTCAAACTCTGCTGTCATAAGTTTCCTGAACTCTTCACACATTTTGTTACATGGGGATCCAAAGATGATGTCATCCACATATATTTGAACAATCATTAAGTCTTTCCCTTTCCATTTCAAAAATAAGGTTTTATCAATTTTACCTCTTGTGAAGCCAATGGATAAGAGAAAAGTGGAAAGAGTTTCATACCAGGCCCTTGGTGCTTGTTTGAGTCCATACAAAGCTTTATTAAGCTTGTAGACATGATCAGGATGGAATGTGTCTTCAAAACCAGGTGGTTGACATACATAGACTTCCTCCTGAATTTTGCCATAAAGGAAGGCACATTTGATATCCATCTGATACACCTTGATGTTGTGGTTGACAGCAAAGGCTAGAAAGAGTCTGATGGCTTCTAACCGTGCTACAGGAGCAAAGGTTTCATCATAGTCTATTCCTTCTTCTTGTCTGAAGCCTTGAACCACAAGCCTGGCTTTATTCTTGACAACAATACCCCTTTCATCAGTTTTGTTTTTGAAGACCCACTTTGTGCCAATTGGTCAAACATCCTTAGGCAGTGGTACAAGTTCCCATACTTGTTGTCTTTTGAACTGAAGGAGCTCTTCTTGCATAGCTTCTACCCAACTGTTGTCTTTCAGTGCCTCTTGGTACTTGACAGGTTGTGTGAGAGATAGGAACCCTGCAAAAAGACAGATATTTGAGGATTGGCTTCTTGTGAGCACACCCTCTCTGATGTTGCCAATGATCTGGTCTGGTGGATGAGCTCTTAGGTAGATAAGATCTCCCTGATAGGGTATGATGGCATTTTGAGGTGAAGGACAGAGGTTTGGTGACTCTGTTGATGTAACATTTGTTTGCACTTCTGTAGTGCCATCAGATGTTTGGAATGGAGGTGGGGGAACGGGTCCAAGTGGTGTAAAACTGGACTGACTTTTGTCAACAGATGTTTGACTTTTGTCAACAGATGATTGTTCAGTGGTTGTGAGAGGTGAAGCAGTGGTTTGAGGGTAAGACTGGCCAACACTGGTTGACTCAGCTGTGACAGAGTTTTGACAATTGTTTTGAACAGCTGCTTCCTCTGATGCAGAATAGATTTTATCGTGACTGGGCATCACAACATCTGTTCTGTAATCTTGTCGTGGAGACTGTGGAATACCTGCATTGTTAGTTTTAACAGTGATATCTTCAAATTTGAATTTATCTAAATCAAATAGTTCAGCAGGATTTGCTGGGATTTTTAGGGATGAAAGTTCATTGAACTTTACATTCAGAGTTTCTTCTATTGTCTTGGTCTTTGTGTTAAACACTTTATAAGCCTTGGTAGTAGAAGAATATCCCAGAAAATAACCACAATCTACTTTGGCTGCAAATTTTGAAATGGAATCTTTGAGATTTAAGATGAAACATGGGCAGCCAAAGATTTTGAAAAATGAAATTAATGGTTTGATTTTGAACAGAATTTCATACGCAGTTTTTTGATGTCTTGGGTTGATCAAAACTCTATTTTGAACATAGCAAGCAGTGTTTACAGCTTCTGTCCAGAAGGACAATGGCAAACCAGAATCTGCTAGCATGGTTCTTGCAGCTTCTATAAGAGTTCTATTTTTCCTTTCAACCACCCCATTTTGCTCTGGTGTTCTTGGGATGCTGTACTGCCTCACAATCCCTTTTAACACACAGAAGTCATCCAACTCCTTATTTTTAAACTCTGTTCCATTGTCACTCGTGAAGACTTTTACTGGCAAGTCATATTGTTTTTCAACTTTGGTGACAAAGTCCTTCAAAATACCTGCAGTCTCATCCTTAGAATGTAAAAATTAAGTCCATGTAAACCTAGAAAAATCATCAACTATGACAAGACAAAATCTTTTTCTTCTTAGACTCATGATTTTAACAGGGCCAAACAAGTCCATGTGCAACAATTGTAGACATTGACTGGTTTTCGACTCATCAATGGATTTGTAAGAGCTTTTATGTTGTTTCCCTTTTAAACAGGAAACACAATGCTTTTGAATTCTTTTGATGGTAAGCCTCTGACAAGACTTTGTTTAGAGAGTGTTGATAGTATTAAGGTTGGTATGACCCAGTCTCCTATGCCACAATTCTGTCTCCTTTGTGGAGGCAGCAGAAAATAAACAGACATTTGCCATAGGATTGTCCTTTAACATATCAACAACATACACATTGCCACTTCTATGAGCAACAAGTTGTGCTTTGCTCTCAGCAATGATGGTATCAATCTTTTTCACCACTTCTGGCCCAATAATCTTGCAAGTTTTCTTTGTGAAGAATGAGCCATAACCTTTGTCACTCATTTGTGAAACACTCAGAAGATTAAACTTGAGATTATCAATAAGATTGACATTTTCAAACTTGAGTTTCCCAGCTTGTACAGTCCCTGACCCCAACACCTTACCTTTTGAATCATTACCAAAGGATATATCACCCCCTCCATGAGCTAAGAAGTCCAGAAGAAGGGCTCTACATCCTGTCATGTGCCTGGAGCCTCAACTATCTACATACCAAAGACTATCTAAACAAGCAGAAGCTCCCTGCACAGCAGTAACGGATTAGTTTTGGTGAGTGTCCAAAGCCAAGTTGGCTTTGGATGGGTCCTCAGATTTTTCAGACTCAAGCTTTGGAAGATGATCAGTGGTTTGAACTAATTTTTGAATCAAGTTCAACAACTGCTGCTGACCATTTGCAAGTGCTTGAATGTCCACACTTGGGGCAACAGTTGTTTGATCACTTCCAGACAGATGATAATACCCATAGGGATTTCTGTTCACTCTTGGTTTAGAGGGTCTTTTTGTCTCCTCATAAACATGTGACAGACTATGACATGGTGGTTGTCCATATCCTCTTGGGTACTTGCTTGTGGGTGGAGCATCTGTTACTTGGACATCCCTAGGAGCAGATGTTTCAAGACTTTTAGTAACAGATGTTTGGATAGGAGTGAAGGTCTGTTTGGGCTTTCCTTTTGAAGTACTTACCCCAGGATTTGCAAGAGTTTTAGCTTTGTACTCTTGTATTTTTACATCAAAATTTTTTAGATACAAGCACTCTTTGGTTTTATGATTCTTTTTCCCACATATTGAACATGTGGCTTTGGAATCACATACACTTGTTCCTTTGTTAATGTCATATGCTTTTAGAAGAAAACAGTTTTTAGTGACATGATTCTTCTTTTCACAGAAATCACAGAACAAGTGGACAGTCTTTTCTTTCTTCTTCCCTTTTTCAGCCTTCTTTTCAGCAGATGTTTGAGCATCTGCTGGAAGGTTTTTCAAGGGAATAAATTTTGCCTGAGGAGCTGTCTTTCCTTCAGGTGTTTTAAAATCAACAGGTTTAAAATTCTCAAGAGTACCACACTCATCAGACCAAGTAGGTTTAAATTCATACTTTTCAAGTTCAGTGAATGATGAGGAACCTTCTGGTTTTTCTAGAACAATTTTCTTACCATTTGGTTCAGTGATTTTAATCTCTTGACCCTGCAAATTTGTTGGTACTATCTCAACAGACTTTTGATCCTTTTTGTCAATGTTTTCAAAAGCTGGAGCAGTGGTTTCAAAACCAAAACCAAAACCAAACTTCACATGACTTTTGGTTTATTTGTTGAGTAGCATTTCAAATCCTCTACATGATTCCACCCATTTCTGACATTCAACTTGGGTGGACTCAAGCTCACTTGTACAACTCTGATATTTTGTTATCATAGTTTGGAGCTGGTCTTTGATTATGGTTGCTTCATGTTTTAAGCTGCTTATTTCAGATTCTTTTTCAGTTAAACTTGTTTTTAATTCTTTTGAAATTTTTTCAAATTTAACCTCATCATCTAAAATTTTCTTTCTAAGGTTTTCATTCACCTCTTTGATGTTAGCAAATGCTATCACACATCTGTCAGAACATAAATCCTTAAGAATTTGAGGAGATACCTTAGCAGCAGCCATCAATGCACAATCGCACTTGCACTCACAATCATCAGATGCACCCCAGGGATCTGAGAGATTCACAACCTCTTCTTCAGGTTTTTCACCTGCAACAACTTCATCAACAACATCATCAGTCACAACTTTAGATTCAGTCACCACCTCCTCAGATTCAACTTCTTCTACCATAGCCATGAAACAAAAGTTTTCTGGTTCATTTTCAGCTTTGGCAACTAATGCAAAATTTTCATCTGTTAACAAAAGTTTTCTGCTCCAATCAACAAAGCCTTGTGTGAAGAAGCTCTGTTGACTGGTCTCTGCAGGAGCAGAGGATGGAGCAACAGTCGTTTGCACAGGTGCTTGAGCAACAGGTGTTTGCACATAGTGGATCTGAGGAATAGTGGTTTGGACATACTGGACAGGAACAGTGTTTGAGGACTGTGCAAAATGAGCAGTGTTTTGCACATTTGGTCCAGGGGTATTATAGGAATTTTGATAAGTGTTGGTCTGAGGTCTTTGATTTGGATAGGTAATTATAGGTGTACCATGTTAACACTTTATCTTTGATTTATCCAACCCAACCTTTGATCTGCCAGTTAACCCTGGAAACCTTCTCCCAGTTTTCTTGTAAAAATTGTTAGTTCTTACACTAAGAAGGGCCAATTGGTGCATAATGTCCATTTCTTCCAAATCATCAGGGTCAAAGTATTTCAGGTCATCATACTCAAAGGATATGTTATCAGATGCCTGGATATCACCACCACTTGCTGTGAAGGCATAGTTTGGTGAATAAGAATCAGAGTTAAAACCTGAAGTTATGTCAATGAAGTGATCATAACTCTAATCCTTAGTGTTTCCAGGCACCTCATCATGACCCAAAAATGTTGTATTCCCAAATACATAATCATCAGACACTTTTCCAGAGTCCTGGAGCTTCTTTTTCTGGTTAAGCTCTCTCTCATAGGTCAAGAGCTTACCATTAAGCTGGGTCAGTGATAGGTCCTTAAATCCAATTGAGTTTCTCATAACAATAGCAATAGTGTCCCATTTATCTGGTAATGATCTTAAAAACCTATGGTTCAAAGTTGAATGAGGGTAAGTTAGACCAACCAGTTTTAGTTCACTAATGAGACAGTTAAACCTCTCAAATTATTGAGTTAATGACTCTCCCTTGACATGACTGAATGTTTCATATTGTTGGTTAAGTATTTCACGATTGTTTTCAATAATCTCTTCAGTCCCACCAAATTGTTCTTTCAGTGCATCCCACAACTCCTTTGCACTGTTACAGTGTAACAGCCCAGCATATATATCATTGGGTAGAGCCATGGCCACAATACTAAAAGCCTTGGTATCTAACTCAATTTTCTGAAAATCCTGGTCGGAGTAGTTTTCAAGTTTCTTTGGCTCCTGAACCTTGGGATCTTCAGTACTCGGCACCATCAGAACATGTGGTCCGAAGATAACCGACTTCCAACACCCAGTGTTCTGTTGAGCTAGAACATGGCTCATCCGACGTTGCCAGATATTGTATTCAGATCTAACAAGCATCGGTGGCTTGTTGTTCGTGCCAGTGTTATGTGGATCGTGATTGATTGAAGCCATTCTCTGATTTTTCAAAAAACAAAGTCTGTTTAAAAACGGTTGAATCGAAATTAAACTATTACTCTGTTTTCAATCCAACATACAAACGATATCAATAATTGTGAGCTGATCTGTTTATATTAAATTGATTGGTTAGATCGAGTTTAATTGACCAAGCTCTGATACCAATTGTTAGGATCTGAGTTTGATTGTTTTGATATATTTAGAATAAAATGATAAATGAATGATGTAAGTATATATGGAAAGTGCAGCGGAAAGATAAACTATAATCAAAACAACAGGAATCTTTGTTATCAATGATTAAATGCTTTCATTAATTAAAATATTACAATCAGTACAAATACTCCCCCTCAGCCTGATCACACAGTGATTGTTTGTCTGAGAGAATGGTTGTGTGTGATGTAATAGAACAGTACAAGCACTGTTCTATTTATAGACAAACCTAAACCACTTGTGACATGTGCTGACGTCACCTAAGATAGTGACCTCTAACAGAATAACAACATAAAACATCTGCCCTATACAATCTACTGTTACATTACAAAACACTGTAAAGTAAACTACTGCTAAGGGAAAACTCTGATGGTCTTGCAACATCTGTTGGAGTCTAAGTGTTGTTGAATCCAACACACCTTTAGTCTTCAATACTTGATCAGCAGTTGTTTCTTCATCAGACCTTTGGTCAGCAGTTGTTCTCTATCAGTTGTTCTCTAGCAGTCCTTTGTATCAGCAGTTGTCACAACAGTTGTTTGGATGGAACAGTTGTTAGGGTCAGTAGTCTTTTGGGGAAGAGTATGTTGTAAAGACTGTTTATTTGTGGAATCAACTGTTAGCATATTTTGGCTTTTCAATCATCTGTTCTTCTCCAAGTCAGCAGACCTAACATTGCTTTAATTGTGGTACTTGAGGTCACTTCAAGAGAGAATGTACTCAACCCATGCACCAAGATAACCGAAACCCATTTAACTCAAACTATCAAAATCGTCAAGCACAAAACGAATCCACTTTCCAAAACCAAAATAACAACAATCAAAACCAAAACCGAAAAAACAACTCACAAAATACCAATCAAAGACAAACAACATTCACTGCCAACCTAAACCAAACTCAAACAACACCAAACCAAGCTAGAACCATTGCTCCAGTCACTACACCTAGTACTCAACAGCAAAATGATAACCAAGCATTGGTGATTCAGAAAGATGAAAGATTTGATTGGAACACAATGCAATTGGGTGTTGAAGAAGTTGCTAGTGGCAATGTTGCATGTTTGGCTCAACAAATGGCAAGTGAAAAGCCAGGGATAGTTGAAAATGAAGTAGTTGATGAGAAAGTTGTTGAGATTATTTCTGAGAAGGAAGAGGAGCTAGTAACTCAAGAAGTTGGTACAGAATCGTTTGATGGTCAATGTTATTCTGACATTGAGAGTTATGCTGATTGTGAATCAAGTGTTAATTCACTTGATGATGATGTTGAGCAACTTCTTGCAGAAGCTAATATTCTGATGACTAAAAAGTCTTGCATGATGGACAAGTCTTTTCACAAACTTAATTACCCCAAGTTCTTTGCAGGAGAGGAAGCTCACTTTGCATTAATGGCTATGACTTAAGCTTCAAAACCGGTAAGTTCTAAATCTCCAATTGCTAATCATGATAACTATTGTTGTTCATGTGATAGACTAGAGGAAGAGGTTAAGGACATAAAGTATCAACTTGAAAGTACTAGAGCCTCTATTCAGTCTTATCGCAAAAATGTAAAAGATGTCAATAAGCTGCTAGATAACTATAAGAACGACATTTCAGATCTAACCAAAACTTTGTCACAAAAACAAACTGCCATTAATAACTATATTAATGAAATTGAAGAAACAAAGATGGAAATGGCTAAAATGAAATGTTTTTCAGAAAAGATAAACAAAAAGCTTGAGAATTATCTAAATGTAGCTTATGTTGTGGACCACAGAATTGAGAAGCCAAGCCCTATTGTGAGCTACAAATCACTACCATCTCCGATGTTATTTGAGAATCACAATTACAACACTGTGACACAGGAATGTTCTGATAAATCTGGATCTACATCAGAGGATGAATCAAACACTTCTAGTGTTCGTGATCCAAATTCTGATGTAAAACTGATTTTGGGGATAAACAATGAGGGCGTTGTGGCAGTAACTGATGATTCTGATTCTGAAGATGATGTACCAAAGAAGAATGTTGATATTCCTTTGGAAAATCACATTCAGACTAATGAGTGTTATTCAAAGGTACACATTTCTCCAAAAGTTGAAACAAATCAGAATCGGTCGGTTAAGAAAGATGAGAAAAATGATGACAAACCGGTGAAAGTGTTTTATCGGATGGAAGGATCTGATAAATTTTTTTTGATGAGGAATATCCGATACAATTTGCAAATTACTCTAAAATTGATAAGATTTGGCAAGAAAGTACAATCTAGTTTCCAAAATCTGAAAGAACAACCGGTATACCACCCGAATTAATCAAACGACTGTATGGTGATGATTCTAACTCATCAAAAGTTCATGTCACATAATTTGTGTGACCAAAAGATAAAGCAAATAGTTTTGTTGAACCGACTTATTCACTTAAGCCCACTCTTGAGGGTTTGAGGCAGAAGTGTTATAAGGATCAATATCCGGTTAACACATTTGCTAGATCTGATGATGAAAATTGTTTTGAAGAGTATAGAACCTGTTTCAAGTGTGGAGAGAGAGGGCATTTACTTGATCACTTTCCATACGTTAGACGAAAAAGGCAAGAGTTTGAACATAGGCAAGTTCGAAGAAATTCGAATGTTGGAGTTCCTCAAAGAAACTTTTATAATCAAAACCGATTTCAAAATCAAAATAGTTTTTACCAAAGAGGAAACCGACTAGTTGTCTATGATAACCGTAATCGAATTGCTTTGAATAATGGTATGAGAAGACATGTGATGAACCAAACTTTTGAGAAACAAAGGGTTTATTCTAAGCCTTATGTTAATCAAAATGTTAAGCCTTTGGTAGTTAAATCAACTAAGGATTCTAAGACGGTTCCATCAAAGATTGTTTCAAAGAATACTAACTTCGAACAACCAAAATTTAAAACTCAAGTTAGAATTCTAAAACGATCAGAACAAGCTTGGACATCAAAGGGTTCTCCTGGAGCCTCAAGTTCATCTTCTAAACCAGTCAAAGAAATTTCTAAGACAAATGTTTTAGAAAAACTGGTTTGTGAGAAAGAAAATCTTATTGAAAAGAAAACGAAATCTTTGAAGGTCTCATTTGCTGATACTCAAAGACCCAAGACCAACATGGCTTGGGTCCCCCGAAAGAACTAATCAAGTTTGTGATTTGGGCAGGGAGTTCCAGCTGGCCCTGTGAGCAGTCTTTGGATTGTTGACAGTGGAGCTTCCGGGCACATGACAGGAGATATGTCACTTCTTTTCGACATCAAGAACATCAATGGAGAGTATGTTGCATTTGCGGGAAACAAAGGAGGATATATTACTATGGAGGGAAGTGTGAGTAATGGGATAGTGAGTTTTGAGAAGATTTTGTATGTCAAGCAAATTGATTACAATTTACTCAGCGTATCTCAGATTTGTGACAAAAAGTTTTCTGTGCATTTTGATGAGAAGTCTTGATACATTTTGAAACCTGGATTCGAAATACCTAAGGAGTGGATTATGCTTAAAGCTCCAAGAGTGAACAACTTGTACATTTTTCACATAATCAAAGCTACCACGACTCAAGGTCAAGTTACATGTTTTCTGTCGAAGGCTACCGAGAAAGAATCTATGATGTGGCATCGACGGATGGGGCATATTCACCTTTGAAAAATGAATCATTTGGTGAAAAATGGGCTAGTTGAAGGCATTAATGTGAAACACTTTCATCTGAATGATACGTGTGTTAGTTGTAAAAAGGGAAAACAGCACAAACAGTCCCACAAACCAAACAAATGAATTCAGTTACCATTCCACTTGAGCGTTTGCATATGGATCTTTTCGGCCCAGTCAAGCGTAAGAGTAATTATGTTGATCTATATTGTCTTGTGGTTACAGATGACTATTCTCGATTTTCGTGGGTGATGTGCATGCAACACAAGAGTGAAACGTTCAACAATCTAAAAGTTCTGTTTACCCGTTTGGAAAAAATCTATGGTTTCAAGAATTCTCAGATGGATGCATTATGTGAAGAGAAAGAAATTCATCATGAATATAGTGCACCACATACTACTCAACAGAACAGTGTTGCAGAATGCAAAAACAGGACTCTAATTGAAGCGGCAAGAAAAATGCTTGCAGATTCAAATCTTCCAGATGTTCTGGAACGAGGCTATACATGCAGCTTGTTACACTCTGAATCATGTGTTAACGGTGATGATGTTTGGAAAAACTTCTTATGAACTACTAAACAGACGAAAGTCGAACTTAGAGTATCTAGAACCTTTCGGAGGACCTTGTACAATGCTGAACCCCACTGAAAAGCTTAGTTCTAAAGCAGAAGAGGGTTATTTTGTTGGGTACGTGACACCACTTAAGCGCGTGTTTAACAAAAGAACTCGTCAAGTTGAAGAGTGGGCTAATGTAGATGTTCAGCGATATACTCAAAATGTTCAAGGAAGTTGGCCCGATTGGAAGTTTGATTATCAAGATTACTTTGATTCATTCAATCTAGATAGTTTGGTTGAAGAGGCTGTATTACGTTTATATTATGAGTGCGAGAACGCAACAACTTCACCGTTGGTGCGTCCGATCACCGTAACTCCTCCAACAGTTTCTAATGAGGCCAATGCTCCTGTGCAAGAAGAAAAAATTTATCAAGAAGCATCTACAACGTTGGGTTCATCTGAATCGGAAGATGTTGATGAAGTTTTTAGTGATGCTATCTTAGATCATGCTACAAAATTTACTACAGTGAACCCAAATCCATATGTTGCATCGTCATCAAATACGGGTAATGATCTGGATACAGCAGAAAATCTAAATGTTCCAGTGGTGATTCGTGTACCTGCACATCCGGAATCTCAGATTCATCAGATTCACCCGCTAGGACAAGTCATTAGAGATGCTGGCAGCAGTGTGATGACACGTGGACAATTGAGACGTGCATCGTCGTTAGAGAATATTGGAGCCCTTGCCCTATATACACAGATTCATAAGACCGGTGAACAAAATAAATGATCTTTTGCTTGTTATGTTTCGCAGGTAGAGCCGTGGACATATAAGGATGCTTTACAAGATGAATCTTGGGTGGAAGCTATGCAGCAAGAACTTAAAAATTTTTAGAAACTCAGAGTCTGGACGTTGACTGATTTACCACCAGACAGAAAGAAAGTTGGTACCCGATGGGTCTACAAATGCAAGAAAGATAATAAAGGGATTATTATGTGAAACAAAGCTCGATTGGTGGTTCAAGGATTCAGTCAACAGGAAGGAATTGACTATAACAAAGTCTATGCACCGGGTGCACTCATTGAAGCAATTTGAATGTTTCTTGCGTATGTATCTTATAAGAAATTCAAGTTGTATCAGATGGATTTTAAAAGTACTTTTCCTTATGGTGTGGTGAAAGAAGAAGTGTATGTCAGCCAACCACCGGGTTTTGAGGATCCTATCCACCGGGATAAGGTTTATAAACTGAATAAGGCATTATACTGTTTACACCAAGCCCCGAGGCAGTGGTACGAAGAGCTAAGCAATTATCTTCTTTCCAAAGGATTCAAGAGAGGTTTGGTTGATTGTACTTTGTTCATGAAAAGAACAGAGGGTGATTTGCTTCTTGTGCAAATATATGTGGATGACATTAGTTTTGGTTCTACTAATGAACTTTTATGCAGGGAATTTGAGAAATTTATGCAGGAGAAATTCGAAATGAGTGCTATGGGAGAAATGCAATTTTTCTTAGGGTTGCAGGTGGATCAATTGCGAACGGACTTTTTTATTCACCAGACGAAATACGTTTCTAAAGTCTTGACCTGATTCTAGATGGATGATTCGAAGCCTATGGATACTCCTATAAAACCCAATCACGGGATTGGAGTTGATGCTAAGGGGGAGCTTACTGATCCCTATAGTTATCGTGCCCTTGTCGGATCTCTCATGTACTTAACTGCATCCCGCCCAGATATAATGTTTGCCACATGTTTCTGTGCATGTTTTCAATCGAAGCCAAAACCAAGTCACCTAGTTGAAGTCAAACGAATCCTTCGTTATCTGAAGGGTACTCCGTCACGCGGGTTATGGTATCCAAAGGACGATAACTTTGACTTTATTGCCTTCGGTGATTTTGATTATGCAGGTTGCGATATAGACGCTAAATCAACAACGGGTGGATGTCAATTTTTGTGGAGCAGGCTCGTGACCTGGTAGTGTAAGAAGCAGACGTCGGTTGCTCTGTCTACATGTGAAGCAAAATACGTGGCAGCCTCGAGTTGTTGTTCATAAGTGCTTTGGATACAACAAGTGATGCGTGACTACGATTTGCAATATCTTAGAACCCCCATTCACTGTGATAATGAAGCAGCCATTGCACTCACAAAAGACACCGTCAATCATTCTAAGGCTAAGCATATCCAAGTCCGTTATCATTTTATTCGTGATTGCTATGCTAAAGGATTGATTGACATGGTCAAAATCCACACTGATTACCAAGAGCCGATTTGTTTACCAAAGCTTTTGATAAATCACGATTTGAATTTTTATTACAAGCTAATGGTATAACTGAAAAGCAAGAGTAATCTCCATATCAGTTTATCAAATTATTAGTTTTGGTTTTATTTTTTAGAAAAATCAAAAACCCAAAAATATGTTTTCAATTTTAGGGGGAGTTTTTATTTCCAGAAAAACTAAAAACATTGACAATTTTGAAAATTCAAAAATGATTTTCATGGAGAAAAAGAGGAGATGATAGTACATCAGTGAGGATCTGACACATCCTAAAGAATTGTAATAGTTTAATAAGGCGTTTGTTGATTTAGTGTGATGTGCTGGTAGGCTACATAGACTTAATACTGCATGCGTGATACATACATATCAAACTATTTACTTTGTGGCTGAACACCTCATGGGCAAATGGTCTTGGTACCATAATTTCGTTTGATAGGGTATTGTACAAAGTTCGGAGGTTTCAGGTCGCTATGATATTAGTTATCTGGGGATAGCCTACCTCATCTTTTTTTGTAAGGTTATACCGACCTAGATCAGGCATGGTATCTTAATAAAAGAGCTTTAATGCCAAAACACAAAGTTACCGATTTGAGGAACTTTTTATGTATGATGATAATCAATGATTATCTAATACATCGTATCTAATCTATGATGCAAATCATGATTGATATATGACCTCAACCTGGTAGAGTGCACATGTTACTTTGTAGCATTGAATTGTGTATGCGCGTAGGATCGGCTAATCAACAAAGATTATGATCAAACAAGTTCAATTCAGGTGCGGAATCCCTGAATTGATCACAAAATGATAATAAAACTAGCAAAACACAGCAATCATCATAAACATATTCATTTCATTCAATAACATAATCATTTACACTTCAAAATGTTGTTTATAATGATAAAACTTGATTACAGACTCAATAAAAACCCTAGGGAGAAACATACACTGGGAGGGAAAACAAATGACCAAAAGTTAAACATTCAAAATTGATTCAGCCTTATATAGACCTGCACATTCGCCCAAATAGCTTAGTCGAATGTGCAGGTTCGACCATATACATTGGGTGAATCTGGACATACATATAAACAAATCTTCATTCGACCTCCCAGTGCTACCTTCGACCGTCTGTTTCTTCCTTCGACCATCTACCTTCCACCTTCGACCATTCGACAAAAACAAGACATATTAGCATTCGCAATTCAATAGCACTAGTCGCACTTTCGTGTATCTACAAACTCCCCCTCGAATATTGCTTGAATTGCTTCTTGTCGAAATCACAACCCGCATTAACATCCCATGCAAAACATAAGAATACCAAACGTTGGTATTTGGATGCTTGTTCAGTGTCTTTCGCTTCACAATAAATTGGATTATAATAAAGCATGATAATATCTTCGTGCGAGCAATTGATTAACTACATCAGGTCAAAAATATGAATCTTCTTAAAGTCCTTCAAACCATCCTTCAGAACGATAATAGCCTCTGCTGTCTTCCAGTCATAATACCACCACATAAAATCCTTTGAAAAGTGTTGTGGGATTTGCATCAAAGGAATATGCTTTAACACTTTTGGTGGTTTATACTTCAAAGTCACCTTGGGCAACCACGTTATATCATCCTTTTCCTTCTTGTGAACAATTCCTTTAGGATATTGTGGGGTAAACACGTCCCATTTCGTCCTGCTCTCCCTCGCCATTCTATCTGCAAAGTAACCAACAAGATGGTTGTTTACTGAAGCACCTGACATTTCATGTCTGCAGATATCGCGAACAGCCCAGTACGGTAGTGTCTTAATGTCGTGGAATCTGTCAAAGTACAGAATTCCTTTCTCCCATTTCACAGCGACACACTTAAGCTGTCTTAGATACTTCCAACCGAGAGCTTTACCTTTGAATAACTCATTATGGAATTTGTAAAAGCTACCTTGAACTACAGTCTTTGGACGGTTAGCTTCTTTTTCTTTAGGCTTCCTCAACAATTCTTTCAAAGCGTCATATTGTTCAGTATTTGGCTTTGGACAATCTGGAAACACTTCTTCAACAAACTTCTGACTCTTCTCACGAGCAAGTTTCTTAGCCTGGCTCAACATTTCATCAGAGAATTCAGGAAATCCAGAATCTTTGTCATTCTTAAAGTATTCTGGATATTCCTCGCTAGTAATATCCTCTATCTCCACTTCTTCAAACACAGGGACATCTCTATCATCGGAGTGATTACCTGCTTCTTTCTCAGATATATTAGGTATCTGGTTCTCACTCATCAACTCCTCCAGAGATTTACCAACCTGTTTCGCCAGTCCCTCCAATATTTCTTTAGATACGGCTGCAGAAACTTCTCCGTCTTCTAGATCAGGATCATTATATTCCAACTCAAAACGCATATCGTTTGACTCAAATATTTCTGGAAACCTACCAGTCATCTCTATCGTCCAGACTCTATCAGTCAACATCTGGCGATATAATTTCTTAACTTCTTCAGATAAGGCTCTCAATTTCTCGTTCCAGAAGATATTATCATCGTCAGTAGTACCACCAGGAGCTTTAGAACTAGATTCTCCTGTGTCTTTTCTCGATCCTCTCTTTTCACACTTATACTTGTCAGTATCATCATCATCATCACTATCAGAACTAGCAGAGCCATTACCATCACCTGAATTATCACCTGAACCATCGTCAGCACCATCATTTTTCTTCTTCTTTTTAGGAGCATCACCGGCATCCTCATTCAACTCATTATCATCATCTTCTTCTTCATCTGATGGTTCAAAATCAACAAGTTCTTCATCATTTTCTTTATCCTCTTCACCTTCTTTTAATTGAGGAGCTTTCGAATATAATTCTTCTATGATATTCTTCATACTCTTGTTGTTCGCTCTCAACTTCTTGTTCTCCTCTTTCATAGTGATGTACCTTCTGGTGTTTCTCTACTCATGTAATAACAACTTCTTAATCTCTTTCTGAAGTCGTTTAATCTTTGCTTCCAGAGCTTCTTGATTCTCATGTGAAGATTCGACAACATCCAACATCTTTCTATCATTATTCCTCAACTGTTCGATCTCTGCTTGTTGCTGATTAATAATCTTCATCATATCTGCAGGCTTCTGGTTGACTGCAGTCATCACATCACTATCTACAGTAACCTTTGGTGTTGATGCTTCAGCAACTAGAATCTTTCCTTTCTTCAGCTTTTTCAAAAATCTATCTAAAGCATCATTAAACGCATCAGTTGGCAATTCAGTATGCTCAGCAGTAGATGATGTCTTCTGTTTCTTTGCTGCTGGGGATGTAATGCGTAAGTTAGAGCTAGATGCTGCACGAACTTTCTTCCCAGCAATCAGATTCTCAATGTCTTTAGCTCTCTTCTCCATTGGCTTCACAACTTTTTCTTTCTTCTTGTATAAAGGCCTCTTATGTTTCTCTCCAACCTTTGGCGATCCTCCAAAATCTTCAGATCCCAAACCTAAACCTTCATCAATCTCATCCAATGCAATCAGGCTTTTTGTTCTCTGTTCTTCTACAGACTTGTTTAGACTTTCAGACTCACCAGCCACAGTGGCCTTGGGCATGGTGCTCTTAACAGTCTCATTATCTGAATCCCATCTTTCTTCAACCTGAGTTTCCTCTGAATTCACTGATTCTTCATCCACCAGATGTGTGCCTTTCTTCGCAACACTCTTCTTCCTTCTAGAAACTTTCTTTGGTGGTGGTTCTACATCATCCTGTTTCTCTTTCCCTTTCTTTGCGCCAACATTCACTACTTGCCGTTTTCTCTTCGCATCAGGATCAACAGGACATAAAGGATTATCTTCATCAGAATCACTGTTATCATGCCTAGCTTTATCCTTACCTGGATCTTCATATCCTGGATTAATCAGATGACCAAACAGGTTCTTGTTCTTCAAACCTCTGAGTGGTTCCAACATATGTTCAAGTATCAAACCAGATACATTGAAAGGCTTGTTCACGATTAGGGCAACCATCAAAGAGCTAATACTCTTTCTCATAACATCATAACCTCTACTCACTGATCCAAACACATGTAACATGACGTGTGCAAGATACTTGAACTGCGGACATAGCTTCCCTTTGTGTAATGAACCATCAGTAATCGGTCCATTGTACTTCATTCGTAGGAAGCACTTTCTCTACTCAATCCATTAAAGAACTCTTGGATCTGTCTTCTTATCCTGCAGCTTCAGTGCCTCTCTGATGTCATCTTCAGAAATAATCACAAACTCCCCCTGAATCGTACTTACGACAGCAGATTCATTGTTCCAATAATCCATTCTGGCATTCTTTCAGAATTCTTGTTGATGATCTTTGTATATGATGGCGGGAGTAGCAAGGGCAACAATCACACGACTTCTCTTTAAGAAATCAACAATACCGGTGAATTCGGTATGTTTCTTCAAATCTCCCATAAATGCACAGCAATTGTGTGCGGCTTCAAATGGTAAATCTTCAACTTGTTCTTTTCCAGTTGCCTTTTCTGAAGATCCTGCGGGAACATCGGTACTTTGCTATTCAGACATGATTAGACTGCAAAAAAATCAAGAAAACATGTTAAAAACGGATAAAATAACCAAAATATGAAATTTTTTTATTTTGAAATTCTACATTCGACCATTCGAAGGTACGAATGTGAAAATTGGGGTTCGAATGTGGAATCAAAGGTTCAAATGTGAAAATCAGTTGTTAAAAATGTACATTCGACCATAAAGTTCCACTTTCGACCGTTTGAACATCTACATTCGACCAAAACACCACGTTCGACCGTTTAAAATTGGGCGAAAGAGACTGTTCAACTTCTCAAATTGCAGATTTTGATTCAAGTTGTTTTAACATGCCATTTTGATTTGAACATCATCTAATATGACCGATAAACATTTCCCAATCATCAATTTTGATTATTATTCATTGTTTATGTGTTTTCACTTAAAATTTAGGGTTTGACATTTTTAAACAATCAATATTCCAATCTGTGAAGCTTTAAACCATGATTTTTGTTTATTCTCCCCCTAAAACACTAAAACAATGAAACCTTAACAACAATTGTAACAATTAACGGTTAATAATCATGTTTTCATCCATGTTAGGGTTCAGACACTAAATCGATGAATCTGAACTGTTAAATGGATGATAACCTGCAAACGATATCTTGAAATGATCAGTAAAACACGTATATCACAATGGTATGATTTTAAAATCACGAGCAACAAGATCACTTTATCTCAGAAATTAATTTTTTTTTGAATATGGGGTCGAATGAGCAGATCAGGCATATATAGGCTCCACATTCGACCAAACGACTAGGGCGAATGTGAAAATTTGTCCACCTTCAACCCTATTTAAAGGTTCGAATGTAGACTAATGGTTCGAATGTGAAAATAACACATGAACACTCACATTCGACCGTTTGAAAGGTTCGAATGAGTAGGAAAAATTACACCTTCGACCCAATGAAGGGGCGAATGAAACTTGGAATTTTTGAAGTTTTTACCAAATCTTAAAAACGAGTCCCGTTCAAAATTTTTCTCAACTTTTAAGCATCCGATATTCATTATTTCTCATTTTAAGATGACAAAACTCAAATGGTCCATCAAGTTTTAGAAAATTATTATCAACCACCATCAGCTATTAAAAATAAGATAGAAATGTAAAATCTTTTGGATTTTCTAAACTTTTTGTTAAAACACACCTAAAATCTTTTTGGGTTTTGTATTTTTGACGAGAAATGTAAAATGCAAAAATGTAAAGATAAAGCAGTAAATGTTTTGTGATTTCCGGTAAGGGGATCATATCAGTTATTGAGAAATCTGATCACACCGTTGATCTTTTGATTTATTATTATTAAAGACAATGTGTGATCTGGAAACTGCTGATATTGTGATCCACATAAACTCACATGCAGACTGTTGTGCAGTGCTTTAGACTAATACTATTATTTATAGTATAAACTCAATTGTCTGTGGTTCCCACACACACGACATACTCCCGTATCAAGAAGTAAATGCACAAAGACTCATTGTAACGCGTGATTATGCTTTCATCATCTCTAATTCTACAAGGTATGAGGCACAGAGGTGTACAGGTCAGCAACTCAATGCTACAAAGTAACTTGTGCACTCTACCAGGTTAAGGGCTGTTATCAATCATGATTTACATCAATGATTGGATACGATGTATTAGATAATCTTTGATTATCTTTATACATTGAAAGTTCCTCAATTCGGTAACTTTAGGATTTGGCTTTACAGCTCTTTTATAAAGACACCCTATCTGATCTAGGTCCGTAATGACTTACAACAGAAGATCAGAGAGGCTATCCCCAGATAATTAATAACATAACTACCCGAAACCTCCGAATTTTGTACAAATACCCTATCAAACGAAATTACGGTATTAAGACCATATGCCCATGAGGAGTTCATCCACACACCAATTCGTTTGATATGTATGTATCAGGCACACAATAATAGGTCAACGAAGCCTATCAACACATCACACAGACTCAAACACACACCTTATATTGCATTACACTTCTTTAGCATGTGTCAGATCCCCACTGATGTACTATCATTTCCCCTTTTTCTCCTGGAAATCATTTTGAGTTTTCTATTTTTTTTATGGAATTTTTGGATTTTTCAATGTTTTTGGTTTTTCTGAAAATAAACTCTACCTAAAATGTAAAACATATTTTTGGATTTTTGTAATTTTCTGAAAACAAAAAAAAACTAAAAATAAAAAACGATAAACCGAGGTGATGATCAGTCTTGTTTTCTTTTATACCATTAGCTTTTAAAAGATATTCAAATCTTAATTTATCAAAAGCTTTGGTAAAAAGATCTGCACGTTAATAGTCAGTGTGGATTTTGACCATATCGATCAACTCTTTTGCGTAACAATCACGGATAAAATGATATTTGATCCTGATATGTTTAGCTTTCGAGTGATTTACTAAATCTTTTGTCAATGCAATTGCGGCCTCATTATCACAGTAAATAGGGGTTTTAAGAAATTGCAAACCGTAGTCCACCATCTGTTATTGTATTCAGAGAACTTGTGAGCAGCAGCTTGATGCTGAGACGTATTTTGCTTCACATGTGGATAAGGTGACTGCAGTTTGTTTCTTGCATTGCCAGGTCACGAGCCTGCTCCCCATAAACTGGCATCCAGCCGTTGTGGATTTGTTGTCTATGTCACAGACTCCCCAATGTGCATCACTAAAAGCGATTAGGTCAAAATTATCATCATTAGGGTACCATAGTTCTCTCGACGGACAACCCTTCAGATATCTAAGGATACGTTTGACAGCTGCAAGACGACTCTATTTCGGCTTCGATTGATAACGTGCGCAAAGACATGTCGCAAACATTATATCTGGTCTGGAAGCGGTGAGGTACATCAGAGATCCGATGATTGCTCTGTATGTAAAAGGATCAGTTAGCTCCCCCTTAGCGTCAACACCAATCCGTGATTAGGTTGTATCGGGGTATCTATTGGCTTCGAATCATCCATCTGGAATCGGCTCAAGACTTCAGAAACATATTTGGTCTGGTGAATAAAGATCCCCGTTGGTCTTTGATCCACCTACAAGCCTAAGAAAAACTGCATCTCTCCCATCGCACTCATTTTGAACTTTTCCTGCATAACACGTTCAAATTCTCTGCACAGAAGTTCGTTAGTAGAACCAAAAATAATATCATCAACATAAATCTGCATTAGTAGCAAGTCATCTCCTGTTCGTTTTGTGAACAGTGTGCAATCTACCAAACCTCGTTTAAATCCCTTGGATAAAAGATACGTGCTCAGCTCCTCATACCATTGCCTTGGAGCGTGGTGCAACCCATAGAGAGCTTTGTTTAGAACGTAGAGCTTATCCCGGTGAATAGGATCTTCAAAGCCTGGTGGTTGACCTACGTAAACTTCTTCCTTGACCACACCATAAAGAAACGCGCTTTTAATGTCCATTTGATACACCTTGAATTTCTTGTAAGATGCAAACGCCAGAAACATGCGGATAGCTTCTAAGCGTGCAACCGGTGCATAAATCTCGTTATAATCGATTCCTTCAACTTGACGAAAGCCTTGTACGACCAATCGAGCTTTGTTCCTAACAATCACTCCTCTGTCATCCTTCTTACATTTGAACACCCATTTTGTTCCTATCTTTTTCCATCCTGGAGGTAAATCTGTCAGTGTCCACACTCCAAGTTTCTGAAACTCTAATAACTCATCTTGCATAACCTCTACCCAAGCGTCACCCAAAAGAGCGTCCTTGTATGTCCGCGACTCAACCTGCGAAACATAACAAGCAAAAGACCAGTCATTTTGAAAACCTGATTGTTGAATTTTGGCATATAAAGCAAGAGCGCCAAGGTTTTCTGGTGAGTTTGCATTCCTCAGTTGACCTCTCGTCATCACACTGCTACCAGGATCACCAATAACCTGCTCGAGCGGGTGAATCTAATGTATCCGAGATTCCGGATAATCAGGTACTTGCACTCCCGTCTGAGTAGTCAAATTCTCTATCGAATCCAGATCATTACCCAAGTTTGATGATGAAGCACCATTTGGATTTGGGTTCACTGGAGGTGTCTCTGTAGCAACATCTGGAACAGCTTCACTTGTAACATCATCGTCATCTTTAGATTCCGATGAATTGAGAGTTGTGGAAGCTTCCTGAAATATCTCTTCTTCAGCTGCAGGAGTGTTGGTATCATTAGAAGCTGTTTGGGGGTTTACAGTGATCGGACGCACCAATGGTGATGTCACTGCATTTTCACACACATAATATAAACGTAATACAGCCTCTTCAACCAAGCTATCTAGATTGAATGATTCAAAGAAATCCTTGTAATCAAACATCCAGTCTGGACCGCTACCCTGTACATTATGAGTATACCACTGCACTTCAACGTTAGCCCACTCCTCGACCTGACGAGTTCGTTTGTTGAATTCCCGTTTGAGCGGAGTTGCATATCCAACAAAGAATCTTTCTTCAGCCTTTGGTGCGAACTTCTCAGATGGATTAAGCATTGTACACGGTGCTCCAAACGGTTCTAGATACTCTAAGTTCGGCTTTCGTCGATTCAATAGCTCATAAGAAGTTTTGCCAAACTTCTTCACGGTTAAAACACGATTGATAGTATAACAAGATGCATAAATAGCTTCATTCCAGAACATTACTGGAAGATTGGAATCCGCAAGCATTGTTCTTGCCGCTTCTATTAGTGTCCTGTTTTTGCGTTCTGCGACACCGTTCTGTTGAGGGGTTTACGGAGCACTGTATTCATGATGAATTCCTTTATCTTCACAAAGAGCATCTATTTATGTGTTCTTGAACTCCGTCCCATTATCACTCCTAATTCTTTTGATCTTAAGACCATAGACATTTTCTAGTCGAGTAAACAGAACCTTCAGATTATTAAACGTGTCGCTCTTATGATACAAGCACATTACCCATGAGAATCTGGAATAGTCATCTGTAACCACGAGACAGTAAAATTCACCAGCATGACTTTTACGCTTGACTGGTCCAAACAGGTCCACGTGCAAACGCTCAAGTGGTAGTTCAACTGAATTGACTTTCTTTGGCTTATGGGATTGCTTGTGCTGCTTTCCTTTCTTGCAACTCACACACATGTCATTCAAATGAAAATGTTTAACATTTATGCCTGTGACAAGTTCATTCTTCACCAAATGATTCATCTTTCGAAGGTGAATGTGTCCCATCCTCCTATGCCACATGATTGATTCTTTTTCAGTAGCCTTGGAGAGGAAACACGCGACTTGGCCTTGTGTAGTCATAGCTTTTGACATGTCGAGAATGTACAAATTGTTCACTCTCGGTGCTTTTAGCATAACCCACTCTTTTGGTAGAACGAATCCTGGCTTGAGTATGTAGCAAGATTTATCATCAAAGAATACCGAAAACTGCTTATCACATATCTGACTGACACTGAGCAGATTATAATCAATTTTCTTCGCGTACAAAATCTTCTCAAAACTCACTATCCCATTACTTACACTACCCTCCATAGCAATGTATCCACCTTTATTTCCGGCAAACGCTACCTATCCTCCATTGATATTTCTGATGTCAAACAGTAGCGATAAATCCCATGTCATGTGACTAGAAGCTCCACTGTCAACAATCCAAAGACTGCTCACAGGGCTAGCTGAAGCTCCCTGCACATATCAAGTAAAAGATTAGATTTTTCGGGGGACCCAAGCCTGCTTGGTCTTGGGTCTTTGAACATTGAGTTTCAAAGATTCTTTCTCACAAACAGATTGATTTGAATTGATCTTTTTCTGATCAATTAAATCTTTTTCAGTTTCAGCTTTCACATTCTCTTGTGAAGATGAAGGACCTTGAGAACCCTTTGGTGACCAATACTGTTACGAACGTTTCAAGATCCGGATCTGAGATTTTGGGGTCTCAACCGGTTTCTTTACTTCGTCTTTAAATGAGACTTTCTTGGTTACCTTCTCTGATTTAACAGAGACGGGTCCAACTGTTGGTTTGACGGCAGGTTTAACAGGAACCTTTTTCTTGTCAACAGTTGTTTTCACCACAGGTTTCTTAAGTGGTTTTTCAATGGCTATCCGGTTACGACGGTCATATGTCATCTGATGGTTTTCCCTCTTTTGAAAATATCTGCTTTGGTTATAAAATGGTGCAGGTTGAGGAACAAGTCGTCTTTGTGGATAACAATGATTATCGACTGGACTCTGGTATTTTTGCTTCACTTCAACCTCGTGCCTTTTGTGCCTAACATACGGGCAGTCAGCAAGTAAATGCCCTCTCTCCCCGCATTTATAACACGCACGGTATTCCTCAAAGTTGTTCTTGGCATTCAACTTAGCATATGTAGTGATAGGATATTGATCATCCACACACTTCCTTCTAAGACTCTCAGGAGCTGGGTCCTTAGAGTAAGTCGGCTCAAGAAAACTATTAGCCTTCTCTTTTGGCGTAATAAACTCTGTGACATGAACCTTTGGTTCTTTTGGAATATCCAAATAAATTCTCTCTAAAACCTCTGGAGGTACATCATTTGTTCGCTCATGCTTTGGAAACCAAATGGTACTCTCCTGCCAAATTTTCTCAATCTTGGAATAATTGGCAAATTTGATTGGATATTCCTCGTCAGACACTATCTTATTGGATCCTATCATCCGATAGAAAATCTTGACGGGTTTGTCACATTGTTCATTTTTCTCAACAGGCTTAACTGATTGATTCGTTCGATGAGCGTTAGCCATGGGATGCACAATCTGAGATGGTGACACAGGTTCATTTGTAATTATGTGATTTTCAACAGGAATATCACACACCTTCTTAGATTTGTCATCCTCGGAGTCAAAATCATCAGTTACAGCAATCACACCTTCATTATTTAGTCCCAAAATTGGTCTAATTTCAGAATTTGGGTCTCCCAGACTAGAGGTGTTAGACTCATCATCCGATGTTGAGTTAGATTTAACTGAGCTCTCCGGTGTTATTGAATGCAAAGTATGGTTTTCAAATAACACAAGAGATGGGACTGCCTTGTAGTTTGCACTACTTGACTGTGAAGGCTCCTCAATGATGTGGTCAACAACATATGCAATGTGTTTATAGCTTTCAAGCTTCTTGTTGACCTTTTCTACAAAGCACTTGATGGTAGCCATTTCAAGTTTTGTATTTTCCAATTCATTGATATAGGTGTTAATGGCTAATTGTTTCAAAGATAAAGTCTTTTTAAGTTCTGAAATGTCTTTCTTGTGACCATCAAGCACCTTGTTAAATTCTCGTGCTTCTTTCTGATACGATTAACAGTTGATCTTAACACTCTCAAGCTGAACCCTGAGTTGCTGGACATGAGTGAGTATCACGGATGCGATTACAACCTTGGTTAATGATTTATCTACGAGAAGTGGAAATCGTCCGCCTAAGTTGTTGGACATGAGTGAGTATCACGGATGGCAAAGAAAGTTCAAGATTCATCTTGAAGGTTTGGGTTTAGAAGGTGGAGAGGCTTGGCAAATGATTTTGAAGGGTTATAGTCAATTGATGGTGGAAAACACAAACACACCGAGTGCTCTTGAAGATCTAAAAGACGATGAAAAGAAGAAGTTTATAGTAGAGAAGAAGGCGTATTCTCAGTTATATGAAGCCTTAACTATAGATTTACTACACCAGTTTGGACCTTATGCGACTTTGAAGCAATTATGGGACGCTTTGAAGAGTATGCATGATGGTAATGAGAAAACTAGGAGAATTCATATGGAAGAGATCAAAAAGGAGTTTGAGAGCTTTAGTTACATTGGGAATGAAACATTGAAAGCTCTTCTACCAAGATTCTTTCATTTGTTGTCCGAATTGTCGAATTATGAGATTGTCATTCCCATGACTGAAGTGGTAGAAACGTTTGCTGATTCGTTGCCTCCGTATTGGGGACAACATGTTGAGGTATTGAAGGAAAAAGATGCTTTTCCATATTGGTCCATCAATGAATTTATTCAGAAGCTGGAAAACTGAGAGATGGAAGAAAGGAGAAAGGCAAAAAGAGCTCAGTTTCCACAAAATCTGGAGCTTTATCATGCTACATCATCTTCTTCTATTTCTAGTCCATCAGGAGGAGCGAGTGTTGCACCTCATACTGCCTTTGTATCAAATATTGAGCCACAAATGATTGCAGCTAGTTATTACACTTCAGGACAATTATACACACCAACTTCATACACAACAACTCAACCTCCTATGTTAGCAGCTTGTTATTACACATCATCGGAAAATATTCCACAACAACAACAATCACATGTTGCACCGATGATGAATCAAGCATCCTCAAGTCAAAGTCCAATCGTGTTGGAAACTTCCAACATGAAGAATATGACTGTAGAAGTGGCACAACAACATGTTTCCTTGTTTCAGCAATGGTCGCTTCCTACAATGGACTGGTGGCAAGTCAGATAGGCAACAACAATCTAACCAATGAGGATTATGCCCACATAGATAAGGAAGAGATGGAACTGATTGATATTCAATAGGCGTTTGCAAGTGTCATGAGGAGAGAAAAATAGTTTATTGAGAAGACGGGTAGAGCAGATCTTGCTACTTCACCAAACACTACCTATAGTTTTAACAAAGCCAAGGTTACGTGTTTTAATTGTGGAACTAGAGGACACTTTGCTCATGAATGTACTCAACCTAAACAACAAGGTAACCGAAATCCTTTCAATTCTAACTACTAAAACCGTCAAAGCCAAAATCAAGTTACCTTTCAAAGTCAAAACAACAACAACTATCAGAACCAAAACAATTACCAAAACCGACAAAACACCTCCCAAAATACCACTCGAACAACACCAAATCCAACCAGAACCATTGTTCCCATTTCTAGACCAAAATCTCAACCACAGAATGAGAATCAGGCGTTGGTGATACAAAAGGATGAAGGTTTTGACTGGAATACCATGCAACTTGGTGTTGATGAGACGACAAGTGGAAATGTTGCATGCTTTGCTCAAGAAGTGGAAAGAGAGAAGTCGGTGATAGTTGATGATTTGAAAGAAGAGAAGGTTTCTGAGAAGGTAGTTATTGAAGAGATCATTGAGGATGAGGTTCCAGAATGTGTTGCTGAAAAGGTTGAGGAACTGGTTGAAGAAACGGTTTTAGTGACGATTATCGATTATGTTGCTGATGTCTCTGATGATTGAGAATCTGTCTATTCTGATTCAGAGAGTGAATCTGATTTGGAGGCTAGTGTTAATTCTCTTGATGATGATATTGATCAAGTACTAGCTGAAGCAGACTTTTTGATGATGAAGAAATCATGCATGGTTGATGATGCTTTCACTAAAGTGGATTATTCTAAGTTCTTTGCTGGAAAGGAAGCTCACTTTGCTTTGATGGCCATGACAGATCCTCCTAAAACCGGTAAGTCCTAACTCTGCTTCTAGTGGTAAATATTTTGGTACATGCGATAGACTTGGTGATGAGGTTAAGCAACTCAAGCATCAGCTTGATAGTGCTAAAATCGTCATTCAGTCATATCGCAATGATGAAAGAGATTTCAACAAAACACTTGAGAGCTATAAGAAAGATGTTTCTGAATTTACTAAAACTCTTTCACTAAAACAAATAGCCATTAACAACTATATAAATGATATTGAAGAAACCAAATTGGATATGGCTAAAGTCAAGTGTTTTGCTGAAAAGATTAACAAGAAGTTAGAAAGTTATAAGAATGTGGCATATGTTTTGGATCATATTGTTGAGGAACCATCTCAATCCGGTAGTGCAAACTACAAATATGTTCGTTCCCCAGTGTTATTTGAAAATCATAATCTTAATTCAGTAACACCGGAGAGTTCAGTTAGATCGGATTCCTTATCGGAAAACGAATCAAACACTTCAAGTGTTGGCGATCCGAATTCCGATGTGAGACGGATTGTCGGATTGAATCATGAGCGAGTGGTCGTAGTAACTGTTGATTCGGATTCTGAAAATAAGGAACCTAAGAAGAATGATGATATTCCATTGGAAAATCACATTCGAACGTATGAGAGTGTATCACCTTCTCAGATTCCACATCCTCAAAAGGTCAAAAACAAAAAGAATCCATCAGTTATGCATTGTGATAAAAATGAGTCAAGTCACAAACCTGTGAAGGTATTTTATCAGATGGAAGGATCTGATAAGATAATTTCAAATGATGACTATCTCATACAATTTGCAAATTATTCTAAAATTGAGAAAATTTGGCAAGAGAGTGCCATTTGGTTTCCTAAACATGAAAGAACAAATGATATTCCACCTGAACTAATCATGAGACTGTATGGTGATGACTCTAAACAACCCAAGGTTCATGTCACTGAATTTGTCAAACCAAAGGACAAGATTAACGGATTTTATCAACCGGATTACTCATTGGAGCCCGCTCCTGAGAGTTTAAGGCAAAAGTGTGTTGATGATCAACACCCGGTTAAATCATTCGCTAATCATAATGCTAATAACTCATTCGAGGAGTACCGTGCATGTTACAAGTGTGGGGAGGGAGGGAATTTACTTGCTCACTGCCCATACGTGCGACACAAAAGGGACGTGGTTGAAAGCAGAAAGAACCAGAGGAATTCAGTTGATGGTTACCAAAATAGACAGTCTTTTCCACAAAGACAATTTTATCCTTAAAGACAACAGTTTTACAACCAAAACCGTTTTTATCCAAACAGAGGAGACCATTCGATTGTTTATGACAATCGTAACCAAATTGCCTTTGAAAAGATACTGAAGAAACCAATGGTGAACTCAACTTACGATAAACAAAAGGTTTACCCAAAACCTGTTGTTAAATCATCAGTTGGACCTGTGTCTGTTAAATCAGATAAGGTAGTCAAGAAATTTTCACTCAAGGACGATACAAAGAAACCTGTTGAAGTTAAACAACCTCAAATTAGGATTCTTAAATGTTTGGAACAGGCTTGGACACCAAAGGGTTCTCCGGGTGCTTCTACATCATCTACTAAGGTTCAGGTTAAGTGTGAAGAAGTTTTGAACAATCAGAAAAAGATTGATTCAAAACAAGTTGAAAAGACAATTTGTGAGAAAGAATCTTTGAATGTTAACACTCAAAGACCCATGACCACAAAGGCTTGGGTCCCTCGTAAAAACTAATCATGTTTTGATTGGTGCAGGGAGCTCCAGTCGGCCCTGTTAGCAGTCTTTGGATTGTCGATAGTGGAGCTTCTGGGCACATGACCGGTGATATGTCGCTACTCTTTGATATCAAGAATATTAATGGAAGATATGTAGCATTCGCCGGAAACAAAGGAGGTTATATAACAATGGAGAGAAGTGTTAGCAATGGGATTGTGAGTTTTGAACGAATATCTTATGTGAAGCACATCAATTATAATCTGCTGAGTGTCGGTCAAATTTGTGATAAGAAGTTTTCAGTACACTTTGACGATAAATCTTGCTACATCTTGAAGCATGGTTTCGTTATTCCCAAAGAGTGGATCATGCTTAAAGCTCCAAGAGTGAACAATCTGTACATTCTTGACATGAGCAAGGCAACCACAACTCCGGGTCAAGTAACGTGTTTTCTGCCAAAAGCTACAGAGAAAGAATCTATCACGTGGCATAGATGGATGGGGGAATATTCACCTGAGGAAAATGAAAAATCTGGTGAAAAACGGGCTTGTAGAAGGAGTTAATGTGAAGCATTTTCATTTGAATGATAAATGTGTGAGTTGCAAAAAGGGGGAACAACACAAACATTCCTACAAACCCAAGAAAGTGAACTCGGTTGAATTTCTACTTGAGCATTTACACATGGACCTTTTCGGACCTGTTAAGCGTAAAAGTATAAATGGAGACCTTTACTGTCTTGTGGTTACTGATGATTACTCAAGATTCTCGTGGGTGATGCACATGCAACACAAGAGAGAAACGTTCAATAATTTGAAAGTTCTATTTGCCCGGCTAGAGAATATCTATGGTTTGAAGATCAAATGTATCAGAAGTGTCAATGGGACAGAGTTCAAGAATTCTATGATGGATGCATTGTGTGAATAAAATGGTATTCATCATAAGTACAGTGCATCATACACTCAACAACAGAACATTGTTGCAGAAAGAAAGAACAGGACTCTAATAGAAGCGGCTCGAACTATGCTTGCGGATTCTAATCTTCCGGTTATGTTCTGGAATGAAGCTATTCATGCAGCATGTTATACACTGAACCGTGTGTTAACAGTGAAGAAGGTTGAAAAGACTTCTTATGAATTCTTAACAGACGAAAGCCGAACTTAGAGTTTCTAGAGCCATTCGGAGCGCCATGTACGATGCTGAATTTCTTTGAGAAGTTTGGATCGAAAGTTGAAGAAAGTTATTTTGTTGGATACGCGACACCACTTAAACGTGTGTTTAACAAAAGAACTAAACAAGTTGAAGAGTGGGAAAATGTTGATATTCAACGCTACACTCAGAATGTTTAAGGAAGTGGGCCCGATTGGATGTTTGACTACAAAGAACTCTTTGAGTCATTCAATCTAGAAAGCCTGGTTGAAGAAGCTGTTTTACGATTGTATTACGAGTGTGAGAATGCAGTAACTTCACCCTTAGTGCATCCGATCACCGTGACTCCTCCGGCTGCAGCTTCTGATGATGCCAATGCTCTTGTAATTGAGGAAGAGATTTTCTAGGAAGCTTCAACAACACTTGATTTTTCTGAGTCGGAAGATGAGGAAGAAGTTACTAGTGAAGCGGTCGTGGATAATGCTACAGTATTATCATGAGTGAACCCTAATCCAGATATTCCATCTTCATCGAATACAGGTAATGATCTGGAAACGGTAGAGAATTTAAATGTTCAAGCGGTGATTCCTGTTTCGTCTCCAATCTCCGTCTGAAACCGAGTTGTAACAGTTTAATCGATCCATGACTCGTGGTCAACTTAGACGTGCAACATCACATGATAACATTGGAGTTCTTTCCCTGTATGCCAAAATATAGATTTCATGTTGTCAAAATAATTGGTCTTTTGCTTGTTATGTTTCACAAGTTGAAATCAGAACATACAAGGATGCTTTACTAGACGATTCATGGGTGGATGCGATGCAGCAAGAAATTCAACAATTTAAGAAACTCGGAGTCTGGACGCTGACCAATTTACCACCAAACCAAAAGAAGATTGGCACAAAATAGGTGTTTAAGTGCAAGAAGGATGATCGAGTTGTAATTGTCAGAAACAAAGCTCGATTGGTGGTACAAGGGTTTCATCAAACTAAAGGAATTGACTATAATGAAGTCTATGCACCGGTTGCACGCATTGAAGCAATCTGAATGCTTCTTGCATATGCATCTTACATGAAATTCAAGGTGTATTAGATGGATGTAAAGAGTGCTTTTCTATATGGTGTGAGCGTTGGATTTTATCTAAAACAGGATATTATGATCATACAAGTCACAAATCTAGGTGCGGAATCCCTAGATCTGAACAAATTGATAAGATGCTAATCACGACACAATCAAGATCATTTTCAACTTCATTTTCATAGATTAACTTTCAATTAATAAGCAATTACAACGTTTATGTTAATCTAGAAACACAAAGACACTTTCTCAAAACACTACAGAACCTGCACAGAACCTGGACACAAAATGATAACACTCTTACATAATCAAAAACTCAAAACCTATATATAATGACTGCACATTCGCCCCTTTCTGTAGGTCGAATGTGAGAATTTCCACATTCGCCCACTTAGAGTGGTCGAATGTGGTCTTCTATCCACATCAAAACTTCATTCGTCCAGTCTGGTTCTACCTTCGCCCAGTTTGTCTCACCTTCGCCCATATCTATCTTCATTCGCCCATATCTATACACCTTCGGCTACCCCTTAACATATGTTAATAATATCATATCCAATCCTTAGTCGCAAATGCATCAACAAACTCCCCCTCGACTATTGATTGGATAGTTTTCTCTGATAATCCATCGTCCTGTTCATCAGCTTGATTCTAAGCTGCTTCTTCTGTTCATCAGTCATAGGCGGCTCGAATGTTTTCTTCACAGGCTTTGAAACATTGGCGATCTTCACACTCTTGCCAAGTTTACCCTCCAAGTTGCTTCCGGCGTTTATGTCATACGCAAAACAAACTCCCACAACTTGAGTGTACTTCCTCGCCTGAGCAAAGTCGTTCGGTTCATAATAGATCGGATTATAAAACAACATGATGATGTCTTCAAAAGTGCAGTTTATCAGCCACATAGGATCAAATACATGTACATGCTTGTATTTGTCCTTTCCATCCCTCAATACAATCACTGCTTCTGCCTTCCTCCAATCATAATACCAGAATATGAAATCAGCACTGAAATGCTGTGGCATTGGCATCAACGGTATCTTTCTCATCACATTTGGTGCTTTGTAGATCAAAGTCACACGCTTCATGTTGGTTTGAGGATCAATATCCCTATGCTGTTTTCTTCTGGGATATTGAGGCTTAAACCTGTTCCATCTAGTGCGACTCTCCCAAACTAGTTTATCAGCACACCAACCGACATGCGATCCATTTACCTCGGCTCCAGACATAGGAAACCTGCATAAATCTCTCACCGCCCAATACGGTAGAGTAAGCAAATCACAGAATCTGTTGAAATACAGAATTCCGGTTTCCCATTTAGCTGCAATGCACTTCAGTCTGCCAAGATAAGTCCACCCGAGAGCTCTGCCTTTGAACTTGGCATTATGAAAACGATAGAAGTTACCTTGAGCTTCAGGTTTAGGTCGGTTCTCATCCATCTCCTTTAACTTCTTCAGATAATTCTTCAACTCATCAGACTGGTTGGAAGAATCTTTCTTTTCATCACCAAACACTTTCTCAACAAACTCTTCGCTCCTTCTCTTCGCTTTCTGTTTCGCTGACTTGTTTGGTATTTCTGTGAAGTCAGGAAATACTTCATTCTCATCTTCTTTTCTAAAATACTGGGGAAACTCCTCATGAGTGATATCTTCAATCTCAACCTCATTGTTTTCTGGAGTTTGCACATCATCAGAATGATTTCCCATATCCTTTTCAGGAATATCAGGAATCGATTCATCCATCATGAACTCTTCAAACGTCTTACCTACCCTCTGTGCGAGACCATCTAATATTTCTTTCGCCACAGACGCAGGTAGTTCCCCCTCTTCAAGATCTGGATCTTCATATTCCAGCTCGTATCTCAGATCATCAGTCTGGAATATTTCAGCGAAGCATCCAGTGAACTCAATGGTCCACTCCCTCTTCTCCAACATGTTTTTGTATATCAGCTTAGCATCATCTGAAAGAGATCTCACCTTTTCGTTCCAAAAGATACTTTCATCGACATTCTCACCTTTCTTCTTGGAACTAGATTCTCCAGTATCTTTCTTCTTCTGTGATTTTCTCTTCTCATAACTAAACTTAGAAGTGTCATCTCCTCCTTCTTGATCACTTCCACTACTAAGCTCATCATCCTTCTTTCCTGTACCCTCAGCACCATCATCATCATCATCATTGTTATCATCATCATCATTGTTATCATCATCACTTTTATCCGAACCATCATCATCCTCTTCATCATCATCATCTTCTTTCTCTGATTCAGAATACTCATAGTCAATTTTCTGTTCATCATCTTCTTCATCTTCCTCACCCTCTTTCAATTGGGGTGCTCTGCTATATAACTCTTCAATCAAACCACACAGGCGTTTGTTTTCCTTCTTTAACTCTTTGTTATCCGCCTTGATCAGTTTGATCTTGTTCTTGTTTCTATCACATCTCCTCTCAAGCTTTTCATTCTTAGCTTCTAACAACTGAATCTTTTCATTAATGTCATCCTGATTCGCTTTTGAAGCAACTACAATCTGGAGCATCTTCTCCTCATTCTGCTTGAATTTAGTGATTTCAGCTTGTTGAGCAATCAGCATTTTCATCATATCCTCCATCTTCTTGTTGACCTGTTTCATCACATCATCATCAACAGTCATTTTCTTTGACTTTGATCTGGAGGGCTCAACTTCGACAGCTTTCTCCTTTTGAGGCTTCCTAAACATATCGAGCACTTTATCCATATCGATATTAAACTGATCGATTGGTAAAGTCTCTGCCTCCTTTCCTTTCTTCTGCTTCTTAGCAACTGGCGAAGATAACTTGGAAGGTGTTCCAGCATCAGGCAATCTCTTACCCTTCAACAACTGAGCTAACTCCTTCTCTCTCAGTTCTTTCACACTTGATTTCTTTGCCATCGTCTTTTGTTTCTTTGACTTCTTTGGCAAATTCACAACAACTGTGTCTCCAACACTCAATTCAGCTAAATCAACTCCCAAACCTTCATCTTCAACCGATTTCCTTCTCCTCTCAGACTCTTCTATCGACTGATTCAGTAATTCAGACTCACCAACCATAGTGGCCTTACGTTTGGTGGTCCTTACGTTCTCGTCATCCGAATCCCACTGTTCATCAACCTCAGTCTCTTCCGAATCCACAGACTCTTCATCCACCAAACCTGAACCTTTCTTTGCAGTCGATTTCTTTCTTGCAGCCTGTTGCTTTGTGCTTCCCTGATCAATAGCCTTTCCTTTGCCCTTCCCTTTGGCTCCAGGATTGACTACTTGACGCTTCCGCTTAGTGCTTGAATCAGCATACACTAAGGGATCGTCATTGTCTGAATCACTATCATCATGTCTAGCTTTGTTCTTGCCTGGATCAGTGTAATCCGGACGAGCCAAAGCCCCAAACAATCTCCTATTGGGTGGTTTCTCATTATCAGCAACACCCTTATAACCTTTCATCCTCATCAAGGTTCTAATATTCATGTGATCCTGACCTAGAATCATTGTCGGATCCTTCTTCAGCATTGGATACTTATGGTCAAAAATCATCATTAGAAACCTTGGATACAACATAAACTTCTTGAACTTAATGCCCTTCAGCATCTCCAACATGTGATCTAGTATCATCCCAGACACATTAAATGGTTTGTTGAGTGTCAACGCAACCATTAATGAGCTCAAACTCTTCCTCATCACGTCATAACCACCACTAACACATCCAAAGACATGGATCAGAACGTGTGCAAAGTACTTGTACTGCACTCCCAACTTCCCTTTATACATTGATCCGTCAGTGATAGGACCTTTGTATTTCATCCTTAAGAAGCACGCCTTCTGTTCAGTCCACGACAACTCCCTGGGATCTTCTCTATCCTCAAACTTAATCTGTAAAGCTTCCCGGATGTCGGCTTCAGTCAAGAACATGTCAATCTCCTGAATCTTGCTCTTGATAATGGTTTGATCATCCCAGTAGTCGTACTTAGCGTTCTGGTAGAAATCTTCTATAATGTCCTTGTAAATGATAGTAGGTGTGGCTAGAGCGTGTACAATCCTGCTCCTCTTCAGAAACTCAATGATGCCAGTGAACTCCGTGTTCTTCTCCACGTCTCCTAAATACGCGCAACAGTTGTGCGATCTTTCGAAAGACCAACTGCTCGGTGTAGAAGTTTCAGCTGCGGGAACTGGATCTTGAACAGCTATCTCTGCAGGAGTCTCAACATTCACTGCTGGAGCGTCAATATTCTCTGGTTGTTCAGCCATCTGCACACAAAAATCAATAAAACGCGTCAAAACACAAAAACGACAAAAATATAAAATTTTGGTCAAAACACAACTGCACATTCGCCCATTTTGGTTTGGCCGAATGTGGAAATTGATGGTCGAATGAGAATTTGTATGGACGAAAGTGAAAATGATTTTGATAAAAATCACATTCGCCCGTTTTTGAGTACATTCGTCCAAAAATTATCACCTTCGCCCGGTTTAAGAACCGAAGGTGAAATCTGTTTTACCCCCAAATTTTGAAAATTTGCCATTGTTGTTTTTAATCCGTAATTTTGATTCAAATGGGTACTAATAGGGCCGACTAACACTTGTTAATAACCAATTTTATCAAATCATCAATTTACATGGGTTTTCAAGTTGAATTAGGGTTCGTCATGTTCATACAATCAAATCTGTCATGTAAACATGTTATTAACCTAATTCTTTTCACACTCTCCCCCTAAAACCTATGTTAATTGATCGGCAATCAAAATCAGACATTAAACATCAGCAAAAATTGCCAGTTAATAAACCCTAGGTCCGTATATAAAACCCGACGATTAAGTGTTGAAAACCTGTCCAATACCTGCACAATTAGGCTTAAAATGATCAGAAATAGATAAGGAATCAAAAGCACAAGCACAGAGAATAAGATCAACAAGGTCTGGTTATGAGATAAATTTTGAAAAAATTGCAGAATGAAGAAACGAAGGTGACTGGTAGTTATATAGGAGTCCACCTTCGACCGTTTCTGATGGACGAATGTGGATAAAAATCACATTCGCCCGTTTTAAAGACACGAATGTGATAAATGTTTCACCTTCGCCCCTAATGAAAGACACGAAGGTAAAATTGATACCCGGAAGTGAAAAAGTCACCCGGAAGTGAAAATACCACCTTCGCCCAAATCTAGACCGGTCGAAAGAGATAGTTTTTCCACATTCGACCCAAATTAAGGGGCGAATGTGAAATGGAAAAACTGAAAATTTCGCCAAATCACGAATTCGAATCCCGTTCAACATTTTTCAATCCGTTAAGCTTCCAAAACTCAAATTTTCACATTTTGAATGTCACAAAGTTCAGATGGTGTTATCAAATTTCAGAAATCGACCATCAATCATCCCCGGATATCAAAAATAAAGCAGAAATGCAAAATCTTTTGGATTTTCTGAAATTTATATTAAAACACACCTAAAATCTTTTTGGATTTTGTAACTTTTTGACAATAAAAGTAAAATGCAACAAAGTAAAATGCATTAAAGTAAATGAAAGCAGTAAACATTTTGTAATTTCCGGTAAGAGGATCATATCAGTTATTTGAGAAATCTGAACACAGCGTTGATCTGGTTCAATATTATCATTAGAAAACAATATGTGACACGGCAATTGCTGATATTGTTGTCCACATAAGCTCACATGCAGACAAATACGCAATGCTTTAAAATGATACGAATTAGATGTATTAGACTAACACATTGTGGTTCCCACACACACGACATACTCCCGTATCAAGAAGTAATCTGCACAAAGACTCATTGTAAAGCGTGATTATGCTTTCGTCGTCTGTAATTGTACAAGATATAATGCATAGAGGTATACAGGTCAGCAAATTAATGCAGCAAAGTAACATATGCACCATACCAGGTTGAGGACTGATATTAATCATGATTTGCATCAATGATCAATACGATATTATAGATAATCTTTGATCATCATATAACATGGAAAGTTCCTCAATTCGGTAACTTTAGGTTTTGGCATAAAGCTCTTTTATAAAGACATCCTGTCTGATCTAGGTCCGTAATGACTTACAGCAGAAGATCAGGTAGGCTATCCCCAGACAACTAATAACATAACGACCCTAAACCTCCGAGTTTTGTACAAACACCCTATCAGACGAAATTACGGTACTAAGACCATATGCCCATGAGGTGTTCATCCACAAACGCGTAGTTTGTTATGTTTGTATCACTAATGCACGCAATATAAAGTCTACGAAGCCTATCAGCATATCACACGTAATCAACATACGTCTCATTAAACTATGCAATTCTTTAGCCTGTGTCAGATCCCCACTGATGTACTATCATTTCCTCTCTTTATCCAGGAAATCATTTTGGGTTTTTCTAATTTTTTAGGTATTTTTGAAAATTTTTCAATGTTTTTGGTTTTTCTGATAAAATGACTCCCCCTAAAATAAAGAACATATTTTTGGGTTTTTAATTTTTCTGAAAACAAAAACAAAATTTGAAAGAAACAATCCACTTGAAAGCATCAACTACGTTGAGGATTAAACAACCCCCTCGAAAGCATCAACTTCTTTGAGGATTATGATAGTAAAGAGAAATTCCCAATTAGCAAAGAGAAATTCCCAATTAGCAAAAATTTAAAACTAAAACTAAAAATGAAAAATGATATACCGAGGAGCCGATTAGTCCTGTTTTTCCTTTATATTGTTTACTTTCAAAAGATATTCAAAGCGGGATCTGTCAAAAGCTTTTGTAAACAAATCTGCACGTTGGTAGTCAGTATGGATTTTGACCATGTCAATCAACTCCTTAGCATAACAGTCACGGATAAAATGATATTTAATCCGGATATGTTTAGCTTTAGAATGATTTTCAGTATTTTTAGTTAAAGCAATTGCGGCTTCGTTGTCACAGTGTATAGGGGTTTTAAGAAACTGCAAACCGTAATCGACCATCTGTTGTTGGATCCAGAGCACTTGCGAACAGCAACTCGAGGCTGAAATGTACTCGGCTTCACATGTAGACAGTGCGACGGAAGTCTGTTTCTTGCATTGCCAGGTAATTAACCTGCTCCCTAAAAACTGGCAACCGGCTGTTGTTGATTTGCTGTCTTTGTCACAGCCGCCCCAATCTGCATCACTAAAAGCAATAAAATCAAAATCATCGTCATTAGGGTACCAAAGTCCTTTTGATGGACAACCCTTCAGATATCGAAGGATACGCTTGACCGCCGTCAGATGACTTTGTTTCGGCTTCGATTGATATCGAGCACAGAGACACGTTGCATACATAATATCTGGTCGAGACGCTGTCAAATACATCAGAGATCCGATGATTGCTCTGTATGTAAATGGATCTGTCAGCTCCCCCTTAGCGTCGACTCCAATCCCGTGATTGGGTTGTATCGGGGTATCCATCGGCTTAGAGTCCTCCATCTGGAATCGGCTCAAGATGTCGGCAACATATTTCGTCTGGTGAATGAAGATCCCGTCGGGTCTTTGATCCACCTGTAAGCCGAGGAAAAACTGCATTTCTCCCATAGCGCTCATTTCGAACTTCTCCTGCATAACAGTTTCAAATTCCCTGCACAAGAGTTCGTTAGTTGAACCAAATATAATATCATCAACGTAAATCTGTACTAGAAGCAAGTCATCGCCCGTCTTCTTCGTAAAGAGGGTACAATCGACGAGGCCACGCTTGAATCCTTTGGAGATGAGGTATGTGCTTAGCTCCTCGTACCACTGTCTTGGAGCCTGGTGCAAACCATATAAAGCTTTGTTCAGCACGTAGACCTTGTCCCGGTGGATTGGGTCCTCAAAGCCCGGTGGTTGCCCGACATAAACCTCCTCTTTGACTTTACCATACAGAAATGCGCTCTTGACGTCCATTTGATAGACTTTAAATTTCTTGTACGAAGCAAACGCAAGGAACATCCGAATAGCTTCCATTCGTGCTACTGGTGCATAGATTTCGTTGTAGTCAATTCCTTCAATCTGATGGAAACCCTGCACAACCAATCTGGCTTTGTTCCTTACAATAACTCCACGGTCATCCTTCTTGCACTTAAACACCCACTTAGTGCCAATTTTCTTTCGTCCCTGCGGCAAATCTGTGAGCGTCCAGACTCCCAATTTCTGGAATTGCAATAACTCTTCCTGCATTGCCTCAACCCAGGCATCTTCTTGCAAAGCGTCTTTGTATGTCCTTGGCTCTACTTGGGACACGTAACATGCAAACGACCAATCATTTTGGTCACCAGATTTCTGAATTTTGGCATACAATGCTAAAGCACCAAAACTCTCTGGCGTATTAACGCTTTTAAGCTGCCCTCTGGTCATCACTCCACTACCAGGATCTCCGATCACTTGCTCCAGCGGGTGAATACGATGAATCCGAGATTCCGGATTAACAGGTACAATCACTCCTGTCTGAGCAGTCAAATTCTCTGTAGCATCCTGATCATTACCCGTGTTAGATGATGAAGCAACATATGGATTTGGAACTGGGTTCACAGATTGCTCTTCTAATTCTTCTGCATTTTCAAGAACAGCTTCTTCAAATTGTTCATCTTCAGATTCTGAAGTGTCTAACGAAGTTGAAGCTTCTTGAAACAACTCTTCTTCTTGTGTAGGAGCACTGGTATCACTAGAAGCTGGTAGGGGGTTTACGGTAATTGGACGCATCAACGGTGAAGTTGCCGCGTTTTCACATTCGTAAAGTAATCGGATCACAGCTTCTTCAACCAGGCTATCTAGATTGAATGACTCAAAGAAATCTTTGTAATCAAACATCCAATCAGGGCCCGTGCCTTGCAAATTCTGTGTGTAACGTTGAACTTCCACGTTTGCCCAATCCTCCACTTGACGAGTTCGCTTGTTGAATACCCGTTTGAGCGGGGTTGCATATCCAACAAAATATCCCTCTTCAGCTTTAGGACTAAACTTCTCGCTTGGATTCAACATCGTACATGGCGCCCCAAATGGTTCTAGATACTCTAGATTGGGCTTTCGTCGGTGTAACAGCTCATAAGATGTTTTTCCAAACTTCTTCACTGTAATAACCCGATTTAATGTGTAGTTTGCTGCATAAATCGCCTCGTTCCAGAACATTACTGGAAGATTTGAGTCAGCGAGCATTGTTCTTGCAGCCTCAATCAGAGTCCTATTCTTTCTCTCAGCAACACCGTTCTGTTGCGGGGTATACGGAGCTGAATATTCATGATGTATCCCTTTGCTTTCACAAAGTTCATCCATCTTTGCATTTTTAAACTCCGTCCCGTTGTCACTCCTGATCCTTTTGATCTTCAAGTTGTAGATATTCTCCAGCCGAGTGAACAGAACTTGTAAATTGGTAAAGGTGTCGCTTTTGTTCTTCAAACACATCACCCATGAGAATCGTGAATAGTCATCAGTGACGACTAAACAATAAAGCTCCCCAAGATGACTTTTGCGCTTGACCGGTCCAAAAAGGTCCATATGCAATCGCTCAAGCGGCATCTCAACAGAGTTAACCTTCTTCAATTTATGGGATTGTCTGTGTTGTTTTCCTTTCATGCAGCTCACACACTTGTCGTTCAGATGGAAATGTTTCACGTTAACTCCATCGACAAGTCCATTTCTCACTAACTGATTCATCTTTCTCAAATGAATGTGCCCCATCCTGCGGTGCCACATTATAGATTCTTTTTCTGTCGCCTTGGAAAGAAAGCATGTTATCTGTCCCTGTGGTGTCATTGCCTTAGACATATCAAGAATGTAAAGATTGTTGACTCGAGGTGCCATCAACATAACCCACTCCTTTGGAATCTTGAAGCCCGGTTTGAGGATGTAGCAGGATTTGTCATCAAAATGCACAGAAAATTGTTTGTCGCATATTTGACTGACGCTCAACAGATTATAGTCTATCTGCTTGACATATGATATCCGCTCGAAAGTCACAATCCCGTTACTCACGCTTCCTTCCATCGTGATATAACCTCCTTTATTGCCCGCAAACGCAACATAACCACCATTGATATTCTTCACATCAAACAACAACGCCAAATCCCCCGTCATGTGGCCTGAAGCTCCACTATCAACAATCCAGAGACTGCTAATAGGGCCAACTGGAGCTCCCTGCACACAGAAAATAGACAATTAGTTCTTTCGGGGGACCCAAGCCTGAGTCTTGGGCCTTTGAACTTTGGCTTTCAAAGAATCATTCTCAATGACTTTCTCAACAACTTTCTGTTTTGAATCAACCGTTTTCTGATTTTTCAAAACAGATTCATTCTTATCACTCACCTTTGATGTAGAGGCTCCTGGAGAACCATTAGGTGTCCAAGATTGTTCAGACCTTTTGAGAATACGAATTTGAGTTTTTGGTTTCTCAATAGGTTTCTGAACATTGTTACTGAAAGTAACTTTCTTAGCAACCTTATCTGATTGAACAGACTTAGGTCCAACATTTGACTTGACAATTGGTTTTTGTAGAACCTTTTGTCTATCAGCTGTTGTGTTCACCACTGGTTTTCTCCAAGATTGTTCCATTGCCATCCGATTCCTCCGATCATAATGAAATGGACGGTTGTTCCTCATTTGAAAATTGTTTTGATTTTGAAAATGTTGTTGTTGAGGAACAGTCCGTCTATGCGGTGGAATGTAATGATCAATCGGCTTTTTGATGGAATTCTTAACCTCAACTTCATGTCTCTTGTGCCTTACATATGGACACTGAGCAAGTAAATGCCCGCGTTCTCCACATTTAAAGCATTTTCTATATTCCTCAAACACATAATGAGCATTCGGTGAAGCAAATGTTTTTACAGGAAATTGATCATTATATTGTTGATTTCTTAAACTCTCAGGAAGTGGTCCTTTCGAGTAAGAAGGTTCATGAAAACCATTTGCTTTATCATCAGGTCGAATAAACTCAGTGACATGTATTTTTGGCTCTTGAGGAGTTTCTGAAAACAGTTTCTTTAAGATTTCTGGTGGAATTTCATTGGTTCTTTCATGTTTTGGAAACCAAATTGTGCTTTCTTGCCAGATTTTATCAAGTTTAGAATAGTTAACATTTTTAATCGGAAACTCCTCATCAGCAATGATTTTATCGGATCCTTCCATCCGATAAAATACCTTTACAGGTTTGTCACTGGTTTCATTCAGCTCATTCTTTTCAATCACATTCTTAACAACATTCTTAACATCATTCTTAGCATCATTCTTTTTCTTAACATCAAGTTTTTTAGACTTCTTGTCATGAATAGCTTTTGCCATCGGATGAATATGATCAGATGGTGATACTGGTTCGGTAGTAATGATGTGATTTTCTTTTGGAATCTCACACTCATTATCAGATTTATCACTACCAGTATCATCATTATCATCATTATCCGAATCTGAACTATCACTCTCAGCATAAACACCCTCACTGTTCAAACCCAAAATCGGTCTCACATCTTCAGGATATGGTTCACCAATACTCGAGGTATTAGATTCCACATCTGATGATGAGTCTGATTTCACCGAATTCTCCGGTATAACTTGATGATAGTTATGATTCTCAAAAAGAACCGGAGATGGTACAGACTTATAATTGGTGGTGTTATCATCAATTATATGATCCACGACATAAGCAACATTCTTATAGCTTTCTAACTTCTTGTTAACCTTTTCAGCAAAGCATTTAATGGCAGCCATTTCTAACTTGGTGTTTTCAATTTCATTGATGTAGTTATTTATGGCCAATTGTTTTAATGACAAAGTTGTTTTCAAGTCAGAAATGTCCTTTTTATAGCCATCTAATACTTTGTTAAAAGCATTTAACTCGTTGCGAGTAGATTGACAGTTTTGAATAGCACTATCACGTGAAATTCGGAGTTGTTTATTCTCCTCTGTCAACCTATCACAAGTCCCACAGTATTTATCACTCATGACATCAGTGCTAGATTCAGAAGAACTTACAGGTTTTGGCGGTTCGGTCATGGCCATCAAAGCAAAATGAGCTTCCTTTCCAGTGAAAAACTTTGAGTAGTCGATCTTGGTGAAAGCATCATCAGCTATGCACGACTTCCTCGTCATCAAGAAATCAGCTTCTGCCAGCAACTGGTCAATATCATTATCCAAAGAATCAACACTTCCCTCTGTGTCTGATTCGCTCTCAGAGTCTGAATAGACTGATTTACACTCCTCGGGAACATCAGCAACTGAATCAATCACCATCCCAGATCTCTTCTCCTCAGCCTTAACCTCAACCGGTTCATTCTCCACTTCCATCTCATTCTCAGAATCATCACTCTCACTCTCCTCAGTTTCTTTCTTCTCATCAACTACCACTGATTCTTCCAAATCAACCTGATAGGCAACACAAGCCACATTCCCACCAGTAGTTACTTCTTCAACCCCTATTTGCATACCCGACCAGTCAAACCTCTCATCCTGCTGAGTAACCAAAGCTTGGTTATGACCCGCATTCTGTTGAGTCTCAGTAGGTGTAGTGATTGGTACAACTGTTCGGTTTGGGTGATTAGGAGATTGGTTTTGAATCTGGTTTTGTGTGTTTGATTGTCTGTTTTGGTTGTTAAAGTTTCGGTTTTGGTAGTTGTTGTTGGTTTGATAAGAAACTTGGTTTTGTTGACGGTTCTGGTAGTTTGCATTGAAAGGGTTTCGGTTACCTTGTTTAGGTGGCTGGGTGCATTCCCGTTTGAAGTGTCCTTTCTCTCCACAATTAAAGCATGTAACTTTCTCCTTATTGAAACCATAGGTCGTGTTGGGAGAAGTTGCCAAGTCAGTCCTTCCAGTTTTCTCTATGAACTCTGTTGCTCTCCTCATTATACTCGCAAAAGCCCATTGAATGTCTATGAGTTCCATCTCTTCTTTATCGATCTGTGCGTAGTCCTCGTTGGTCAAATTATTGTTCCCAATCTGACTAGCAACCAAGCCATTGTAGGAAGAAACCATAGCAGAGACTAATGCAATGTGTTGCTGAGCAACCTCCACAGTCACGTTTCCTAAGTTGGATGTATCCAAAACCACCGGTTGTTTATGTTGAGTAATTTGGTTTGATGGTTGTTGTGTTTGGTTAGCGGTGTAAAAACTAGCTTGTTGCATAGGAGAGACTGGTGAAATGTAGGAAGTATATTGTGGTGGTGTGTAAGATGGTTGTTGTGGGTAGGAGTTGTATTGTGGTGGTGTATAGTTGGTGGTTGGTTTTGATGAATCCATGACGTTGGAAATACATGCAACATGTGGTGCAACACTTCCAGAGCTCGAGTTTCCAGCTGAAACTGAAGTACCTCCAAAATACAGACTTGGATTCTGAGGAATCTGCGACCTCCTATCCTCCAGCTCTTTGTTCTCCAACTTCTCAATAAATTCTGAAATGGTCCAGAATTGATAAGCATCCTTCTCTCTAAGTACCTCCACATGCTGATCCCACTGTGGTGGCAAAGCATCTGCAAACTTATCAACCTGCTTGGTCATGGGAATCTGTACACCATAACTAGACAATTCAGACAATAAATGCATATATCTTGGTGTTAGTTCTTTCAAAGTTTCATTATTAATAAACGAAAAATTATCAAACTCCTTAACCAACTCCTCCATTCTCAAACTCCTGGTCTTTTCATTTCCATCATGCTTCCTCTTCAGCTTATCCCAAAGCTGCTTCGACGTTGTACATGTCCCGAACTGATGCAACAGGTCACTTGTGATCGCCTGTGTCAGTTGAGAGAACGCCTTCTTCTCCACCACGTATTTCTTCTTTTCATCCTCTGCCAAGCTCTCCAGAGGAATCAACTCACCGGTATTCTCCAGAATAGGTGCTGTATATCCTTTGACGATCATGCTCCACGCCTCAGCTCCTTCAACTCCCATGCCCTCCAGATGGATCTTGAACATGGTGTGCCACTGGTTGTACTCTTGCATATCCATGAGCTTAGGTGGCCGAGTTCCACTACCTGTAGACAAATCCTTAATCAAGGTAGAGATAGCGTTAGTGGTTTGAGTATTTACCGCCGCTGCAGCTACTCCCCAATAGTCTGATTGTAAAGCCGGATGTGCTACATTCTGAGGCATCGCGCTCGATGTTGTCATGTAGTTCAGTGGTTGTGATGACTGCGTGTTCGTCTTTTGAGCTGCAACAGTCCATGGGTCCATTGTCTGCTGTTGTGGTTGTGTTGGTGCTGATCCCTGAGTAGTCTGATAACGCCACATGATCAAAATCTGAAAATCACAACACTTAGAAAAATTTTTCAGCAAAAAATTTTAGATTCGCCCGAAAGTAACTTGGTTCGTCCAAATCTTTCTAAGTTCGTCCAAATCTGACACACTTTCGTCCCTTCTTCTACACTTTCGTCCAAATAGTGATACCCGAAGGTGAGTCTGACCAGAATGTAAATCACACACACACAAATTCCACTTTCGCCCGAAGGAAAAACGGTCGAAGGTGAAATATAGTACCCGAATGTGAAAAGTTTCAACAAGAATTTCAGATTCGCCCACTCAAACTCTCAGGTTCGCCCCTTTTTCAGTCAGGTTCGCCCACAAACTCAGTCCAGGTTCCAGGTTCGCCCCATATCAGCAGATTTCACTTTTGAAAAACGGTTATTGTTTGAAAAACGGTTATTTTGATCTGAGATTTTCAAAAGTTCATGGAATTCAATGATCTTGATCAGGTTATGTTTCGGATTTGATTTGGAACAACTTTAAGTCTTGGAAAACTTGAATTTAACCACAAAATCACCTTTAAATTGATCAAAAACTATGTTTTATAAAAGTTTGTGTAAAAACAGATGATAATTGGTCTAAAACATGTTCAAATCAACTCTGATCTTATCGAATTTGTTGTTGTATGATCCTCTATGCTCTGATACCACTTTGTGAGCGTTGGATTTTATCTAAAACAGGATATTATGATCATACAAGTCACAAATCTAGGTGCGGAATCCCTAGATCTGAACAAATTGATAAGATGCTAATCACGACACAATCAAGATCATTTTCAACTTCATTTTCATAGATTAACTTTCAATTAATAAGCAATTACAACGTTTATGTTAATCTAGAAACACAAAGACACTTTCTCAAAACACTACAGAACCTGCACAGAACCTGGACACAAAATGATAACACTCTTACATAATCAAAAACTCAAAACCTATATATAATGACTGCACATTCGCCCCTTTCTGTAGGTCGAATGTGAGAATTTCCACATTCGCCCACTTAGAGTGGTCGAATGTGGTCTTCTATCCACATCAAAACTTCATTCGTCCAGTCTGGTTCTACCTTCGCCCAGTTTGTCTCACCTTCGCCCATATCTATCTTCATTCGCCCATATCTATACACCTTCGGCTACCCCTTAACATATGTTAATAATATCATATCCAATCCTTAGTCGCAAATGCATCAACATATGGTGTGGTCAAGGAAGAAGTATATGTCGGGCAACCACTAGGTTTTGAGGATCCTATCCACCGGGATAAGGTCTACAAGCTAAACAAAGCTTTGTATGGTTTGCACCAAGCTCCAAGACAATGGTATGAGGAGCTCAGCACATATCTTCTCTCCAAAGGATTCAAACGAGGATTGGTAGACTCTACCCTGTTCACAAAACGAACAGAGGGTGACTTGCTTCTTGTACAAATTTATGTTGATGACATTATATTTTTTACTACTAATGAATTCTGTGCAGGGAATTTGAAAAGATTATACAGGATAAGTTTGAGAGGAGCTCAATGGGAGAGATGCAATTCTTTCTAGTTTTCCAAGTTGATCAATTATCGTCAGGGATCTTCATCCACCAGACGAAATACGTTTCCGAAGTCTTAAGCCAATTCCAGATGGAGGATTCAAAGCCAATTGATACTCCCATACAAAACAATCACGGGATTGGAGTTGATGCTAAGGGGGAGCTCACAAACCGCATTACATATCGAGCCATATTTGGATCTTTGATGTATTTGGCTGCATCCCGGCCGGATATAATGTTAGCTACATGTCTTTGTGCTAGATTTCAAACGAAGCTGAAACAAAGTCACCTTACAGCTGTCAAACGAATCCTACGATATCTGAAGGGTTGTCCGTCGCTGTAACATCCTAAAATTCGCTAAATAATTATTTAGACTAATCGACTTCCTGGAGTCCATCGAATGCATCCGTCGATGGGTTTTGTTGTATACGATGATGTTTATGAACCGATTAGCAAGTTTGGTGCATATGTCTTGGGTTAAACCCATTTTGTCATTATGCAAAGGTGTTTATTATTACTTTGGAAACAAGATATATAATTATAAGAGTTGAGGGGCCTAGGTGCAAATTTGAGTTATATAAAAAAAAAGAAAAAAAAGGATAAAACCCTAGATCATTAGTGACCTAGGGTGTGCTTGCGGCAGAGGAACCAGACGGGACGGAGATCAAGCAAGAAGACTAGGTGATCGAAGAAAAAGGTTCAGACGGTGGTGTTCGATCAAGCGACTCCAACCTACAATAAAGGTAATCTTCAATACCCTCTGTTAATTGGCTTGGTGTAGTTTTTTCCTTGTTTTAACATTAAGGTTTAGGATTCTTTTGAAAAAGTGAAACCGTGAGGGTGGCGGATGATGTTTATGGAATTGGTCAGGGCTGTAGTGGTGGTGACGGGATGACGGGGTGGTGGAAGCGATGCAAAGATGATGACGGAGTTCGTTGCGATTGGTTTACGGTGGCGATACGAAGTGAAAGTGAAGTTGGTGGTCTCCTTGTTTCACGTGGAGTAAGGATGGTGAGGTTAGTTATGGTGGTTTGGGGTCAATGGTGATGGCAATAGGTTATGTGGAAGTTAATTTTGAGGATGATGACAGGTTATACATGGTGGTGTGTTATATATCATTGCATGATAACTTAGTTATTTGTATGCAAGGAAAGAAAGTGGTGTTGGTGCATGAAATGTTATGAGTTGAGTTGTGTAGTGAATCTAGTTTAGGTTTGGGAAAGGTCACGTATGTTGGGTATTTGTGTGTGCATGATGCATGAATTTCTTATTGGATTAAGAGATGAAGTTGAAGGTTTCGTAGGTTCTCAATCAATGGTGATTAGTTTGGAATTTCATGTTGTATAGCTAAAAATGTATGTGAGGGTTTGTTGGGGGAAGATGATGTTGATGTTAGGGTCTCGCTATTTCTGATTTGGATCAAATTTTATGAAGGTTTGGTGAGGCTTGGATGAAGAGTGTTGCGAAAACAATGTTTCCGGCTAAAATTCAGAATATTTACAGCTGATTGTTGTGGCCAGTGACGATGGTGAAGGCGTCGGATGGCAGCTGGAAGTTAACGGAATTAACGATCATAGTCTCGCAGTCGCGTGGATATATTATTTGAACAAAACGGAGTTAGAATGATAAGGTTTCGAGTTTCGCAAAGATAGACGCGCATAACCAGACGAGCTGACACACAGAAGTGTGTGCTGGGAGTAGTAGCAGCATCGTCGGTCAACACAAATAATTTTTCGAAGTCGGGCATGCCGAGACGAGTTCATGGATATGTGGTTCGTTACCTTCAGGGTGGCGACGGGTTACCAATGTTGGGGCATCTTTATTGTGTCGATGAGGTTGGTGAGTTGTCACATATGGTGATGGGGAGTCAGGTAGTCGTTGTCTTTATGTCAACGATGAGTTATGCGTGATGGGAACTGTCGATCTAAGTGGTGGTGTCGGCATGTTCCGGTAGTCGTTGTCTTTATGTCAACGATGAGTTATACGGGATGGGGACTATCCATCTAAGTGGTGGTGTCGACATGTCCCGGTAGTCGTTACCTTTTGGTGGTGATGAGTTTTGAGACGATGAGTCACGTCTTTGTGATGTGACTAAATGTGAGGTAGGTTCCCACCTTATGTGTTTTATTTGCATTCATATAGATAATTTGGTGGGTATGTGGTGTGTTCTTGTTAAACATGATAATATTGAGTTCCTTGTGATGAATTGTACATGGGGGTGCCCGGTACAATTAAAAGAAGTATAGATGAACTAGTCGCGTGTAGCGACATTGTGTTGTTGAGGGAATAGTTGGACATGTAAAAGAAGTTACAGAGTCTTAGTTGTGGGTTGAGATGGGTGATGAGTCAGTTATGGATATGAGGCGTTGGGAGGGGTGTTAACGATAAAATATTTGTATAATTAATGATGATTTTGAAGGTGATAAAGTTGGGTTTTAAATTAAAGGGGTTTTATGAGGCATTTGAAATACATAAACTTAAACTATTAGAACTCACCCAGCGTAGCTAATTTTTGCATGTATGTTAGATTATTTTGCGGGTCGTTTTGAGTTGGTGATGCATCTTGGCTAGCGGATGGGATTACTCATGATAACAGGGATGACATTCGTAGTTTTGAAATTTTTAGCAAACTATTTCTTTAAAACAATTTGTACTATTTATAATTATTTTTCCGCTGCGTGATTGTAATAAAACTATTGATTTATAAACGGTACACTGTAATGAGGCCCAACGGTTGGGTGCCTGGGTTTGGGGCCTTGCACTCGCGTGAACTATGGTACCCTAATGATGATAATTTTGACTTTATTGCTTTTAGTGATTTAGATTTTGGAGGTTGTGATATTGACGCTAAATCCACAACGGCGGGATGTCAATTTCAGGGGAGCAGGCTCGTGACCTGGCAATGCAAAAAGCAGACAGCAGTTGCTTTATCCACATGTGAAGCCGAATACGTCTCAGCCTCGAGTTGTTGCTCACAGGTTTTATGGATTCAACAGCAGATGCGCGACTACGGTTTGCAATTTCTGAAAACCCCATTCATTGCGATAATGAAGCAGCCATAGCACTCACTAAAGGCACTATAAATCACTCCAAGGCTAAGCATATACAAATGAAGTATCACTTTATTCGTGATTGCTATGCTAAAGGATTGATTGACATGGTCAAAATCCACACTTACTATATCTTTTTACCTATGCTTTTTGACAAATCAAGATTTGAATTTTTACTTAGAGCTAATGGTATTAAAGAAAAACAAGACTAATCTTCACATCGGTTTATCAATTTTATTTTTGTTTTTGTTTTTATGCTCTCAAAAATTCAAAATCCAAAAATACGTTTTTAATTTCAGGGGGGGGGGCATTTTATTTAGAAAAACCAAAAACATTGAAAATTTTGAAAAACCATAAAAATCAAAAAATCAAAAATGATTTTTCTTGGAGAAAAAGAGGAAATGATAGTACATCAGTGAGGATCTTTCACATGCTAAAGACTTGTAAAGATACATATTTGATATGTTATTGACTATGTGTGATGTGCTGATAGGCTTCGTAGACTTATTAATGCGTTCCTTAGGGATACAAACATAACGAACTGCTTATTATGTGGATGAACACCTCATGGGCATATGGTCTTGGTACTGTAATTTCGTTTGATAGGGTTTGTACAAAAGTGGAGGTTTCGGGTCGTTATGTTACTTGTCATCTAGAGATAGTCTATCTGATCTTCTGTCGTATTGATTTATGGAACTAGATTAGGCAGGGTATCTTAATAAAAGATCATTAAGGCCAAAACCTAAAGTTACCGAATTGAGGAACTTTAAATGTGTTATGATAATCAAAGGTTATCTGATGCATCGTATCTAATCACTGATGCAAATCATGATTGATATAAGACCTCAACCTGGTAGAGTGCACATGTTACTCTGTAGAATTGATTTGCTGACCTGTACACCTCTGTGCCTCACACCTTGTAAATACGGATAACAACAGCATAATCACGCGTTACAATGAATCTTTGTGCAAAATGCCTTGATACGGGAGTATGTCGTGTGTTTGGGAACCACAGGTGTGTTAGTTATTAATACACCTAAGCGTATCATTTTAAAGCACTACATAATAGTCTGCATGTGAGTTTATGTGGACAGCAATATTAGCAATTGCCGAGTCACAAAATCAGTAAATGTTTAACTGAAACAGAACAATGGTGTGACTTGATCTCTCATAAACTGATATGATCCTCTTACCGGAAAATCACAAAAAGTTTATTGCTTTCCGTTGATTTAGTTCATATACAAAAACTCAAAAAGATTTTTGGCGAGTTTTAGCATAAATTTCTGAAAATCAAAAAGCTTTTACATTCCTGTGTTATTTTCAATAACTGATGTTGAATGATGATCATTTTCTAAAGTTTGACAAGCCAATTTGAGTTTTGTATCTTTGAAATGGCAAATATTGAGAAATTGAAGGTTTAAATGTTTCAAAATGTCAAAACGGGAATCGAATTGGACAAAATGGTAAAACTAAGTTTTTCCATATTTCCATTCGACCTTTCGTTAGATCAAATGAAATTCTAAAGCGTTGATTCGAACCAGTTTTTAGGTCGAATGAAAGTGGTTCAATTTTAAACATTCATTCGAACCCCTATTATTTTCGTTCGAGCCTTTAAATAGGCCGAATGAACAACATTTTTTTCCATTCGAACCTTGAAAGGTTCGAGCCGACAACCCCTATAGATATATCAGAACCCCCATTCGAACCCCATTCTCAACAGTTCTGCAAATTCTCTCATTACACCCACTTATTGATTTTGATTTTTTAGACTTCATATTATTGTTACTTACATTGTAGTGATCATTTCCATATTGTAACACCCCAACCGATGGCGGAAACATCGAGGTGTCACGTACTAACGATTGTTCAATAGCTCATGGACTAGAAATGTAAATATTGATACATTGACTAAGGAATTTATTACATTGAAATGAGATACAAAAAAGTACAACGATTATAAACTAGCAGTCTAAACTGAAATATAGTAAATCTCAATCTAAGCCTAAGTTCCAAAAACTTAGAAGTGATCTCATAAGAACCTTAAACATGTACGAAAATAATTTGGTCAATAAAAAATGTATTGGTGAGAATACCCGTTTGATACATATAGTAAAGAAAAGTTAGCAATTCATGTGTTATATAGTGTTTGCAAATATGTAATAAGTAGTACCCGGGTCAAATCAACCCTGAAATGAAATGAAATATATATAGTATGCGCTAGTAACAGTAGTAATGAAACACATAGCAATGACAATGACTCTCAACAGTGTCACAAGGGGTATATACCATAGTACTATTCATTGAAATGCTAGGCCGCAACGGTTAATGATTTGACAAGTCATAGATACACAAAATAACACAAGCAAACACACATGAGAATTGCTATTTAGTAAAACGAAACAGTAATTTGATATAAGGTACATGAGTAGCACCAAAAGTAAAATGTGGAAATTTTCTTTATGGTGTCAAGAAGCTACATCTAAATTTTTATAATTTTTAGGTAAAAATTGGATTTACTATGAATATTATAAGTTTAATGTATTTATATATTATTATATAAATATAAATAACAATTAGCAAAAACAAAAACAAAAAATGGAAATGGCTGCTGGTGCCAGGGATCGAACTCGTGACCCTCTCCTCACCATGCCTTAACAGACTTATATGAAACCACTAAGCCAAATTTGTTTTTGTTGAAATTATTGAAACAGATTTATTTTTATCAATTCGTTACGTGTCTTCTTCTTCCCCAAATTATAAGCCATTAAACCCTAACCCTAGATAAAACGATTGACACCATTTCTCAGTCATTACACGCAGGGAACATGGGGCAAATGATCGCAGAAGACTAACTAACAAAATGGCACAAGAAAAACAAACTTACAACATCGAATTTGGCACGAAAAGAAGAAGAACAGGCCAACTCCTTTTTAGTCGATTAGAGAGCTTCCAGGTCGTGTTATTAGTAATTTTTTGTGGGTTTGAGAAGCATAAACGTGCAGAAAGTGATTCCCATGTTCACTTTATAGTTTGTTCAAGAAAATTAGGCGTTTTGAACCATTTCTTTATTTCCGACGGTTACACATTAAGAACCCGATTAATGCACACTAATAACTAGTTTATGATCGTTGTTTGATGTGTTACAAAACACATCTCTTTTCCTATGTAATTTGTATATTATTTTGTTAGATTTTTATTCGTTTCGTGTCGTTTTTATTGTTATTTATTTATTTTATTATTTTATAGGTGTTCGTGGAAAGTGAGCTCAAAATGAAAGAATTTTAATCAAGACACAAACACTTGAGAGCATGTGTTCATGGACGTTGGAGCATACACGAGTAATTTTGGTCGAGCCAAGAACACCCGAGTCGCGAACACCCGGAGCAAGTTTGGAGTATACTACTATTAATATTAATAATAATAATAATAATAACTAAAAAAAATATGAATGGAATATTGGAAGCTTTAGGGCTCGTGGCCCAACCCTAGCTAGCAACAAATACTATATACAACACATATTATTGGGAGGTCAGACATCTTGGACGGCACATCGACATCAGGGAAGGAACATATTTTCGTGGAAGCATTCAGACGCCGCCATTGGAGGAGATTGAACACAGCAGCAACAATCAAGAATTTAGAGAGGAAGTGAAGGCCAGGAAGGCACGGGTCAAGATTGAAGTCACGGTTCGACTATAATAATTTTTGGCTTTATATTTATTTATTTCGTGTTTATAAATATTATTTCCATGACTATATAGTATTTTGAACCTATGTTTTTATCTTTTTCCATGTTGATAAGTGGCTAAACACTTAGGCTACCTAGGTCGTGTTGATGAATACTTAGCGTTTTTATGACTTTCGGATTCGTTTAATTATATAATTGGCTTATGTTTGGATAAAGATCTATTTGAGTTTGGTTATAATGCTTTTGCGTATTTAAGTCTAATTTATGATCTTTGATAGTTCCACATGTGTCTTGTTGAATGTCTTTCAGTTATAGATGCATGTTAGGTTACCTGCTTTGTGCTTGTAACTAGTTTATGGTTTTTGACGTCTAATTCCATAGGAACTTGATTTGAGAGTTTAAAGGACTTAGGTATTCTGCCATTCCTTGAGACCGGGAGGTGATAGGGTGTCGGGTTGTCTAGATCTTTAGGTATCGGGTAGAGGTGAGACCGGGAGGTGATCCTTGCCTAGTGTGTCTTTAGATTCTTGTAATTCCGAATTATTTCCAAGCCAATTAGATTACTCCTTCACATTTTTGGGTGTGTTGTGACTAGCGAGACCGGGAGGTGAGCGAGTCTTTCGAGTACCTTAGCATTCTCTAGTGAGGTGAGACCGGGAGGTGATCCGAACTAGTAACCAGTGATTTACACGTCCCTTAGGATTTTCTGAGAGGTGTTAGTGAGACCGGGAGGTGATCTAGCATACTTTAGGGGTTTCCTGGGTCGGGCGTATCTTTAGAAAACCTGGTAGCCAATCCATTATTCGATTCCGAGAGTTATGAGTTTGCGGGTAGGATTCTAGACCTAGGTAGTTGCCTTCCATATTATCTGAGTTCGATCCAGTGTTCTTAGCTTCTTGTTTTCGTCTCTGTGGTATTTGTTTTAATTGCTTTTATTTTCTTTACATTTAGCTTAAAATCATTTTCTCAAAAACCAAATTAATAGGCTAGGAGTCGACAGAGGTTTAGTACCGAGAGTCGCTAGATTTGTGTCCACGGTTCGATATTCCGGACTTACTTGCTCTGCTACACTGCGACCGGTACACTTGCCGTTAGTGTGTGGTTTTGTAGGTTTTTCCATTTTTAAAACTTGAACGATTTATTTACTACACATTTCACACATCAAGTTTTTTGCGCCGTTGCCGGGGACACAGGGCGCTTTCGAGGACGACCCGAGTCGGGGATCTAGTCATTTTATTGCTTTCTTAGTTTGGTAGATTTTTATTTTTAATTTTATAAAAAAAAGAAAAAAAATATTTTTGTTTATTTGCTCTTTGTTTTTCTTATTCTTTTATAGTTTTTAGTTTCTCTGTGTGCATAGGGAGTATGAGTAGTCAGTTCGAATCTGTGTGCTTTCTTGGCACTTTCATGTCACATGTTGACCGGTGCATTGACTACATCTGTGGAGCAGACTTATTGGATAGGCGGCATCAGGCAGAGGGGAGGCAGGAGATAGAGACGGTAGAAATTGTGGAGCATGATCCGGGCGGTGCAGCCGGTGAGCCTCCCGATAGATTAGAGGTAGTTAGGTTTGTAGAGAGTACCGAGGGGGTGGTTGAGAAGCCCTCAGTTCATATTTTGCTATCCTCCGAGTGTGAGAGTAACCACCAGATAGATGAGGAGAATAAGACACTGTTTAAATTTAGCCTTGAGGTAGTGAATAAACCTAAGTGTGGGGATAGGATCCTGATTCACCACTCGCATTTAAGAATATTTTCTGGTGATCCTAGATTTAGGTGGAAAAGATCATGCCTCGGGAGAGATAACATAAGTAGAACGATTGATTTGTATGAGGATGATGCGGATATCCTCATTGATCCAGGTTAGAGTGCTTGATAAGAATAGGATCACACGGGTGAAAACCCAAGTGTAGAGTTTTGTTTCATCATTTGTCATATATGTTTTTATTTTATTTTATTTTCATTCTTCTTTATTTATTTATTTATTTATTTTTAGTTTATCGAGTCTTATGGGATTGCCTTGGCCTTTTCGTTGCTGGATCTCCCCTGTCCGTACTCAATCTCCATTCGGGTGGGGTCGATCTATAAACACTTTTTGTAAACACACATCCCACTTTCATTGAGTCTTTTTACTTTTATTTTCTTTTTAGTCGCTTTTTGCAGGGCTCTGACTATGACCGCGAAGGAAGTGCTATACGGTTGTAGATGGACGGACATGACACTTTTTGCGCGCTATCACCACATATTCCAGGGGAGTTCATTCCATTTATTGTTGTTATATATTTATTTTTGTTTTTGTTTTATTTTTGCAAAAAAAAAATAATAAAAAATTTCTGTTTCTATTTTGCGATGTTTTCTGGAGCACATTGAGGACACTGTGCCTTTCTAAGTGTGGGGATGGAAAAACTTCGTTTTTATTTTGCTTAGTTGTAGGTTGAGTCATAAAAAAAAGGATTAAAAAACGAAAAAAAAAAGTTGGTTTTGTGTTAGTCCCGATTTTTTTTGCTCTTAGTAAACGAGCCTCTTCAATACGTCGGTTAAAAGCGGGGTCGATTGTCGGGTTTACGGGTCTTAGCATATGTTTCTTTAAGTTGCGGGATAGTAGGCTTGACTGAGTTGTTTTTCTGAAATAAAATGTTTGGGGTGCCTGGGATAGTCGATCAAGCTGGATGGTTTACTGGTTTTGCACTTGCTAGTATCGGTAACCCTTATTTCCACATGACAGTGAGTTTTGAGCCTTTAAAACATTATATATTTCATTTCATGTGTGATATACCGACTTTGTTGCATTATTTTAGAACTTGTGCGTTTCGATGCATTTTGAGACCTTAGGCTTGGACTTAACACAAATATGATAGAGGCATTAGGATTACCCATTTTTGTTTAGCCTTTTCATTTGTTTTTGTTATTTGCCCCGTTTCGCCATTTTTACCTTTAGAAACCACTTTGAGCCTAAACCTTTCGCTTGTCACCCATTTTATTTTGTATTGATTACCGGATTGTGTATATATTTATTTAATGTGAAAAAAAAAGAAGATAAATCAGCATAAAGAGTAGCTGATACAAAAAAAAATAATATGAAAAAATGAAAAAAAAAGAAAAAAAATGAAAAAGTGAAAAAATATAGAATAAAGGTTGTGGGTCGAAAAGACCAAAGTGTTAGAGTTTATTTGTTTATGGTTTATCCGGTTTATCTCTTATTTTTCTTTTTAGCCAATTTTTCCCAACAAAATATCCTACCTTTAACCCTTGCCTACCCTTTTGAAGTCCTCTTGATTTGTGTTAGTGTTAACAATTAGGTGGAGATTTGATTGACGTACAAGCTTATGATAATTTTGCTTCATAGTTCGGTTTTGAGAGTTTCACTCCAAATAAATATATAACGAGAGATGAGTGATATTGTGAGGGGTGCTTACAGGTGCATAGTCAGTTGCTTGAAGGTAAGTGAAGCTTGACTAGGTAGGCCTTGTTTTTAAAATTATATCACCTTGACTAGTCAGCCTTTTGAACGATGTAAGTCTTGTGAAACCGCTATGCTTGCTGATTTCGTAGCTTGCTTTTGACCCTGTTTGAAGTTATCGTTTTTGTTAAAGTGCTTTGTTGAAAATGTTTAGGATTTTGTATAATTCTTTTTCGGGACGCAAAAGTTTTAAGTGTGGGAATGTTTGATGTGTTGCAAAACACATCTCTTTTCCTATGTAATTTGTATATTATTTGGCTAGATTTTTATTCGTTTCGTGTCGTTTTTATTGTTATTTATTTATTTTATTATTTTATAGGTGTTCGTGGAAAGTGAGCTCAAAATGAAAGAATTTTAATCAAGACACAAACACTTGGGAGCATGTGTTCATGGACGTTGGAGCATACACGAGTAATTTTGGTCGAGCCAAGAACACCCGAGTCGCGAACACCCGGAGCAAGTTTGGAGTATACTACTATTAATATTAATAATAATAATAATAATAATAATAATAATAAGAATAATAATAATAACTAAAAAAAAATATGAATGGAATATTGGAAGCTTTAGGGCTCGTGGCCCAACCCTAGCTAGCAACAAATACTATATACAACACATATTATTGGGAGGTCAGACATCTTGGACGGCACATCGACATCAGGGAAGGAACATATTTTCGTGGAAGCATTCAGACGCCGCCATTGGAGGAGATTGAACACAGCAGCAACAATCAAGAATTTAGAGAGGAAGTGAAGGCCAGGAAGGCACGGGTCAAGATTGAAGGCACGGTTCGACTATAATAATTTTTGGCTTTATATTTATTTATTTCGTGTTTATAAATATTAGTGCCATGACTATATATTATTTTGAACCTATGTTTTTATCTTTTTCCATGTTGATGAGTAGCTAAACACTAAGGCTACCTAGGTCGTGTTGATGAATACTTAGCGTTTTTATGACTTTCGGATTCGTTTAATTATATAATTGGCTTATGTTTTGGTAAAGATCTATTTGAGTTTGGTTATAATGATTTTGCCTATTTAAGTCTAATTTATGATCTTTGATAGTTCCACATGTGTCTTGTTGAATGTCTTTCAGTTATAGATGCATGTTAGGTTACCTGCTTTGTGCTTGTAACTAGTTTATGGTTTTTGACGTCTAATTCCATAGGAACTTGATTTGAGAGTTTAAAGGACTTAGGTATTCTGCCATTCCTTGAGACCGGGAGGTGATAGGGTGTCGGGTTGTCTAGATCTTTAGGTATCGGGTAAAGGTGAGACCGGGAGGTGATCCTTGCCTAGTGTGTCTTTAGATTCTTGTAATTCCGAATTATTTCCAAGCCAATTAGATTACTCCTTCACATTTTTGGGTGTGTTGTGACTAGCGAGACCGGGAGGTGAGCGAGTCTTTCGAGTACCTTAGCATTCTCTAGTGAGGTGAGACCGGGAGGTGATCCGAACTAGTAACCAGTGATTTACACGTCCCTTAGGATTTTCTGAGAGGTGTTAGTGAGACCGGGAGGTGATCTAGCATACTTTAGGGGTTTCCTGGGTCGGGCGTATCTTTAGAAAACCTGGTAGCCAATCCATTATTCGATTCCGAGAGTTATGAGTTTGCGGGTAGGATTCTAGACCTAGGTAGTTGCCTTCCATATTATCTGAGTTCGATCCAGTGTTCTTAGCTTCTTGTTTTCGTCTCTGTGGTATTTGTTTTAATTGCTTTTATTTTCTTTACATTTAGCTTAAAATCATTTTCTCAAAAACCAAATTAATAGGCTAGGAGTCGACAGAGGTTTAGTACCGAGAGTCGCTAGATTTGTGTCCACGGTTCGATATTCCGGACTTACTTGCTCTGCTACACTGCGACCGGTACACTTGCCGTTAGTGTGTGGTTTTGTAGGTTTTTCCATTTTTAAAACTTGAACGATTTATTTACTACACATTTCACACATCAATTATTGAGTGAAAATGAGTCAAAAGAGTAGAGGAAGCGACAAGGACCATTAACTGATTGAACCCGTTACAATGCGGGTCAAAACAACTCGCCGGAACACAATTTCCGGCCGACCAATTTGATCGTAACCAGGGAGTCAGGAAAGAGTACTTTGGGACTCAATTTAATAGTTTCCGAAATAACAATTCCAGTCCCCGAAGTTACATTTAGTATAACCTAGTTAGTTTTTATTATGATTTGTTAACTTTTCCTATATAATAACTTAACCAAGTTAAGTTAGTTTAACCAAAAAGTTTCTAAACTTTATAAAACTTGGATTTTTTTATAATATCCATTCCGGATGACGGTTCAACATACACATTTGATAAAAACGTGCATCCGGTCCATAATAAATATTAATGATAAATTTTTAGTTTATTCTAAAATAAATTTTAAAAACGATGAAACTTATATGGACTATAATGGAAATATTTGAAGAACTATTATTGTCAATCTGATGAAAGACGAGGGTGACAGATGTCACAGTCTCCCCTTCTTTAGAAAATTTCGTCTCGAAATTTCTTTCAAGTGGAGGTTACTATGAAATAAAAGGCGTTGTAAAAGCCAAGTAGGTTTTAAAAAATTGCATCAGTCATGATTCGACAAAATTTAAAGTAGTGGTTTAATATCTAAAGTAAAAGTTTCAAAATCTTTGACAGTTGACCCGAGATTAGGAAGTTGAGAGCTTAAATGAGAAAGGTTTTGGGAATGTGTAACTGGTGAGGGCAGAGGTACTAATGAAGCAGTCTCCCCTACTTTAGAAAGGTTTCTAACTGAACTTTACTAGAGTACGCAGCAAGTATCTAAATAATTGAGTGCGTAAGAGTACACCAAGGTCGTGTTTTCTGTGTGGGTAGTCAAGAGAAAGACTCTAGGAAGACAAATTGAAGCTCGGGTAAGAACGTTCTTATCGAAAATGCTAGCTATTAGTCAATGATCTAATAAAGAGGTAGTAATGGGTAGGTTCTTGGTCAGACTCCTAGTCCGCTCCCGCAGTATCGTTCATGCTTATATATTGGGTGTACCGCAGCTGACGCACCATACTCCCGATACTTTGGGCTCGTACTGATTGTCTACCAATAGCCTAAATAGAATTACACACCACCCTCATGTACTTGTAAACCCATGATTGCGTTCCAGACCGTAATCATCGATTTACCTTACACTAGGATGTTATGCTTTTCCATAACCCTAACATAAATAATACCAAAAACAAATGCGTGCAACCAATATATACTAGCTACTGTAATGAAATAATGTTCAATCATGACATGATTAGAGGTCCTTCTCTTCCGGGTTTTCCCTTTAACCGTAATGAGAATAACATGTAAGTATAATACATGGATAGAGGTTCTTCCCTTTCGGGTTCACCCTTAACCGGTAACTTATGTTCACATCATTGGCTCTAAACACTCATATTGATAAACTCTGAGGTTTACACCGTTCCCCTCGGATTATAGAAATACTCTAATCCGAGTCGTACATGGGCACTGGCTTAGATCTCATACCAGTTATCAACTAGTATGTTCATTGACCATGATGATGAACAAAATAATGTAAAGTATAACGGGGTGTTGCTCAAAACAGAAAAAAAATATGCATACCAAATACGTGTTCATGTAAGTACATAAGTATATCATAAAATTTCGATAGAAAGAATAGTATAATATAAATCAAGTAAATCGCACAATTTGCACAAAATGAAAGTAAACGAGTTAAATTAATGCTCAAAACCAGTGTTGTAAGAAATACTACTAATGACTAGTGCGAGAGTAGTTGCGAATAACGCGTGAGAATAACCACCCATAAAAAGAATTATACGAGAGTAATAAGATAATGTGTGAACGTAACTATAAATAGAATGGTGTAAAAATAAAATAATGAAATTTACTGCAAATGAAAGTCCATGGTACAGGTGTATAGCCTACTATCATGCGCGTTAAAATTTACATATATGCGTCATACTATTAAAGACATTTAGCAACATTCTGATAAGAGGATATGTCCATTGTTTAGACCAAAATTTTTGCCACTAAAAGAGTACAAGTGTAAAAGATAATTTTTGCAATTTACTCGAACTTTGTGATATAGTTGAAAGAATAGTAGTAATGCATGAGAATAACTTTTTAGAAACCAAAGTGTGTTTTAGATTCAAAACAGGTTCATATGAAAAGTCTTCGTAAGTACACATTTTCTTGTGTTTACGAGAATTCAAGTTGAAAAGTGTTATAAGGCATATTATCAGTCGCAAGTTTCTTTTCCCAAAAACATATATTGGATCCGTTATATGAAAACAAGCAGATTTACATTTGACTTGTAAAATATGCAATACAAGTTTATAAAATGCAAGATGAAACCATTTCATGAAGTATGGGTAAATCTAATGTGTTTCATAAGACCAAGATTTAAAATGGCGTGAAGGTTGTGAATGATCCCAGCTGCCTTGACGAATTTTGGAAAATAGAATTTTCGGTATTTAAACATTTCTTTAAGTTATGGGTTGAAAAGTCAAAAAAAAAATTAATTATTATGAAATGTTAAGAAAATCTAAGTGTTACCCATTAGAACTGGGTAAACTTGAAAATTTTATTTGTCACTCTTTTACAAAATTTATACATTGAAAGATTGTTTGTTTGTAAGGATCGTTAAGGCATCTCTTTGGGCTCATAGCGGCTACTTGTTTCAAGGAACAAGGTGTATATAAAATGTGTTCTAATCTGGTGAATAGGCTCTGTGAAAAGACATACAGAATAAGTTGCCAAGCTAATCGTTTTAGAGAATAGTGTACTAGTGCGTATCGTGTAGGTAGGCATTTATGTATGAGTTTAGTCTGACTAAGAAGTGCTAACTAATGGTAGTTGGCTATGGCTTAGGCGACTGGGTGTAGCTATATTAGTATTAGGTATATAAGGATTTATTGTTTTGAGAGTATTGTGAGTGCGTAAGTGTATACAAAATTCATAATTTAGGGATATACTGTGACTTCGATCAAGTAGGTTTGTAAACATGAAGGTATAAATAAGGTTGAATAATAAGTTTGGGAAACCATATTCATTTTTAACTGTATGATGACACAACATTCCTACGATGTGGTCGAAGTTAAACACAGAGTTTAAAACTTAAGTAGTGGGTAAAACTCTTTTAACGCAAAAAGAGTAATACCTTATAGTGTAAAAGTCACAAAGCATAAGTGAAATAGTGTAAGCGTTAATGCGATAATATAACGAACAAAAAAATTTTCAATAATGATTATAAGGAATAGAAAAGCGAATGATCAATGAATAATAGCATATGAAAACAACAAATGATGAAATTGAAACTTCAAATGTCAAACAAAACATAAGTATCAATAATATAAAATATTGGAATTGTTTCCATTGGAAACTTTGACTAACTCAAGTATTTGAAATTTCCTAGTGACTTGTGGGGGTGTACTTTAGCCTATAAGTGAATGCTCATCCAAAGAGTGCCCAGGTAGGTATACGGGTCCCTCGTCTGATTGGGATTTATACAAAATACCAGGCCTAGACAGAAAGCTCCGGATACATGCGCTCACCCTTCCAGATTGCACGTGCCTCATCACTAGTGAATTCCAAAACTTTAGCGAGATTAAAAAAACGAGATCTAGAAATAGATCCTTGAGATGTGGATTTCACTCCTAACTCAAAAATGTATTTCAAAATTGTAAACTACGATGGAATGAAACCAATTACTAAGTTAAGGATATCACTCCCAGCTTAGTGGTTAAGTTTCTTTTTGAAGGAAATACTCTTTGAGGTGTGGATTCCACTCCTATTTCAAAGATATATTCTTTAGATAAATAACATATAGAGGAGTGAAACTAATCACTAAGGTGTGGATGTCACTCCTAACTTGGTGATGTCGTTTCGTTTGTGAAATACGAGTATCTTCTTTTCCAAGCAAAATACTGAGAAGAATAATGAGAAAGAATCATAGCGAAAATATCTTGGAAGAAAATATAAGAAAGAGAAATATACACGAGAGGACTCGTGAAAGTAAACTTAGTTATAGACTAGGCTAAAAGGCATTCTAATAACCTAATTCCCTATAACCATGGCTCTGATACCAATCTGTAACACCCCAACCGATGGCGGAAACATCGAGGTGTCACGTAGTGACGATTGTTCAATAGCTCATGGACTAGAAATGTAAATATTGATACATTAACTAAGTAATTTATTACATTGAACTGAGATACAAAAATGTGGAGGATCGTTTTTACAAAAACAAGTTTATTTGATCATACAAGTCTACTAATCCAGGTGCGGAATCCCTAGATCAGTTACAAAATGATAATAAATGAATCAAACACGCAAATTCACCTTTTCAACATACATTTCATTCATAAACAATTGATATAAACCTTACAATTAGTGTTTAAGATGAAATAATCACGTTATAGACACTTCCTGAAAACCTAGAAAGATTACAGACCGAACACACTGACAAAATGTCAAAAAGTTAATCTTAAAACAAAATTTCAACTATATATAGGCTGCACATTCGCCCCCCCCCCCCCCCCCAGTAAGGGTCGAATGTGCACCTTCGCCCTTCAATATGGTTCGAATCAGCACACATGTATATCAGTCTCCACATTCGCCCGTTTCTCTCTACCTTCGACCTTATCTTCGACATTCGACCTCCCTTAATTCGACGTTCGCCCCCACGATATTCACATAAACAACTTAATATATAAAATCCAAAAGCATTAGTCGCAAAACGTGCATCAACAACCTCCCCTCGACTATTGCTTGGATTGCCTTCGTGCTTCATCCATCTGCTTGTTCATTAACTTGATACGCAATAAAGTCTTCTACTCTTTCATCATAACTGGCTCAAAAGTTGGTTTTGATTTCTTCTTTTCTTTCTGAATCTTCACAAACTTTCCCAGTTTCTTATCATAATCACATCCCGCATTGACATCCCATGTGAAACATAAGCATACAACACGTTGGTATTTCAGTGCTTGTTCGCTATCCTTCTCCTCACAATATATCAGATTGTAATACAACATAATGATATCCTCATGTGAACAGTTAATCAACCACATCGGATAAAAAATGTGAGTCTTCTTGAATTCATCTCTCTTGTCCTTCAGTAAGATAACAACTTATACGGTCTTCCAATCATAGTACCACCACATTAATTCTTTTGAAAAGTTTTGTGGAATTGGCCTCAAAGGAATATGCTTCAACACGGTCGGTGGTTTATACTTTAACGTCACCTTGTTCAGCCTACTTATCTGATCAATCTCTTTGTGAACGATTCTTTTAGGATACTGCGGCGTGAACACATCCCATCTAGTTCTACTCTCTCTTCCCATACGATCTGCAAAATAACCAACTGCATCATTGTTCACAGTTGCTCCAGACAAAGTATGTCGGCAGATATCTCGCACAGCCCGGTAAGGTAATATCTTTATATCATGGAATCTGTTGAAATACAGAATTCCCTTTTCCCACTTCACAACAACTCACCTTAGTTGTCTCAAATACTTCCAACCAAGAGCTCTCCCTTTGAACAATTCGTTATGATATTTGTAGAAACCACCTTGAACTTCAGTCTTGGGTCGGTTGGCTTCTTTTTCTTTCAATTTCCTTAACAAGCTCTTTAGATCATCAGATTGTTCAACATTCGGTTTCTGATTCTTTGCATTCTTGAATACTTCACTAACGAATATTTTGCTCTTGTTTTGTGCAAGTTTCTCAGCCTCTCTTAATACCTCATCAGTAAATTCAGGAAATGCATCATCCTATTTATCTTTGAAGTACTCTGGATATTCTTCACTGATAATATCCTCAATCTCTATATCTTCAAATACCGGAGTATCTCTATCATCATAGTGATTTCCAGCTTCTTTTTCAGGAATGTTTGGAATTTGATTATCACTCATCAAGTCTTCAAGAGATTTACCAACCTGTTTCGCCAAACCTTCAAGAATTTCTTTGGCTACTGCTGCAGAAATTTCACCATCTTCTAGATCAGGATGATTATATTCAAGCTCATATCTCATATCATCAGATTGAAAAATCTCTAGAAACTTTCCAGTCAGTTCGATCGTCCAAACTTTCTTTGTCAACATCTGAAGATACAATTTCTTATATTCATCTGATAAAGCTCTTATCTTGTCAGTCCAGAAAATACTGTCATCATCAGTATTTCCACCAGGTGCTTTCGAGCTAGATTCTCCTGCATCTTTATCAGAATGTCTCTTTTCACATCAATACTTTTCTCTATCATCATCATCATCAGCAGCAGAACTGTCATTTCCAGAACCTTCTCCAGAACCATCATTATCATCATCCTTCTTCTTCTCAGGAGCATCACCGACATCCTGATCCAAATCTTCATCATCCTCTTCTTCTTCTTCAGACTCAGATGGTTCGAAATCAACTTGTTCTTCTTCAGGTTCTTTATCTTCCTCTCTAGCTTTCAACTGTGGAGCTTTCTCATATAGATCATTAATAAGCTTCCTTAGACTTTTATTGTCCTTCTTCACCTGTTTGTTCTCAAGTCTCAAAGAAATGTATCTTCTTGTGTTTCTCTGTTCATGCTATCGGGGATGTCACGGGTGTAGTAGATTTCAAACTACTAACTTCACGAACTTTCTATCCTGCAAGTAGAATCTCAACTTCTTTAGCACGTCTTTTCTTAGGATTCTCTTTTTCCTCTTTCTTAGACATAGTTTTGTACTTGGGCTTCTTCTGTTTCTCACCAACCGCAGGAGATCCACTGAAATCTTGTTCACCAATACCAAGATCCAAATCTATCTCATCAACTGCAATTGGACTCTTTAGTCTTTGTTCTTCTATGGTTTTGTTCAGACTCTCAGACTCACCAGCCACAGTGGCCTTGGGCTTGGTTTGTTTGATTGTCTCATCAGCTGAATCCCATCTCTCATCTTCTTGAGTCTCCTCAGAATCGGTAGACTCCTCATCAACTAACATCATTCCTTTTTCTAGCCGTGCTTTTCTTTCTCCTCATTGTCTTCTTTGGTTGTTCAACTTCAATAACCTTAGTTTTACCCTTCCCTTTGCCACTTTTTGCACCAACATTCACCACTTGACGTTTTCTCTTTGCTTTTGGATTGACATAAAACAAAGGATCATCGTTGTCTGAATTACTGTCAGCATTTCTAGCTTTGTCCTCACCCGGATCCTCATAACCTGGATTAATTAAGTGTCCAAACAAGTTCTTATGTGGTGGTCTTTCATTCTCAGAAACCCCTTTGTAACCTTTCATCCTAATCAACTTATTCAGATTCATGTGATCTTGAACTAAAATCTGAGTAGGATCTTTCTTCAGATTAGAATACTTCAAATCAAAAATCATTTGTAAAAATCAAACATCAAGAACTTCTTATTCTTCAGACCATTCAGAGGTTCAAGCATGTGATCAAATGTAACACCCCAACCGATGGCGGAAACATCTAGGTGTCACGTATGAATGATTGTTCAGTAGCTCATGGTAAATAATAAATTTCATTAAATAATTTAAACAATTTACATACAATTGTTCTAAAAATTTGTACACCAAAGTGAAAAATACTAGTTACACATCTTCAAGCATTAACTCTAATCTTCTAGCAAGCTATAACCTGAAACATGTTAAGTTTGAAAATATTTTGGATCAACAAAAGTTGGTGAGAATTACATAGGTTTGAATATTGAATAAAATTTGTACAATTCGAGTGTCATGGCAAGTCTAATCCATATGTGAAAACAATACTACCCAGTAAATCGTGTGCATAATCAAACCTTGTGACTAGAATATTGTGGTCCATCCCATACGCATATGGTTCACTCGTTTATGTTGCGATAACAATCACCCACGCTACCTATGTAGTAGGTACACGTATCCGGGTGGGGTTGTCAGTCCAATAGATCTATCATTGTGTATCGTTGGCTTGTACGGAGTTAATGATTATGCTAGAATAATTGTGCTTATCATAGTAATGTTTAAGACATAATGCAACATAGAATAACACATAGACACTTATGTTGAATTGTAAATTGATGTTGTAACATGTTTCACCCCAAAATAGTGAAATGGTAAAAGGGGCTATGTAAACTCACCTTAATGATAGTGTTGAATCCCTTGATATAGAATAAATGTGGAACAACGATTCCAAGTAATTCCCTAAGTTCAAAGCAATAAAACAAGTCTAAGTTTTCTAGTCTACAAGTAGTTCTAGGGTTCCTAATTTGGGGATGATAATTGATTAATTGTTAATTAGATAAATTGTTAGTAAATAAAAGAAATTCGGCAAATAAATAATTAAAAGACTATTTGTAGATTTTTTATTAAGGATGGTCATATTATAATATTTTAAATATGAAAATAATTTTTATAAAATTATTTTCTCAAAAATTGAATATTTAGTGTATTTATTTCTATTTGACAAAAATATAGTTTTAATATCTAAAAATATTAAAATTAATTAAATTTCAAATTAAAATTTATATTTCTGTTCTGAATAAACAAAAATAATTTATGTAAAATTTTGGTATAAAAACAGTGAAAAATGAATTTATTATGATTTATTTATGATTAAAATAACAAAAAATAATTAAAAATAATAAGTAAATGATTTTCTGAAATAAAAATTTATTTCTAAAATATTTACTGTTTCATAAACTCAGAATAATTTTTGTGGGATTTTATAAAATTGTTTAGATATTTTTATGATATTTTAAAATTAGAATTGAATAAACTTGTAATATTTATAATATATATTAAATAAATGATTTTTGAAAAACTAAAAAATGTATAAAAATTTTATCATTTGAATAACATAAAATGAATTTTATAGAATATATAAATCAGATTTTGTTTTTATAAATCGTTTTTTAAAGATATTAACTAAAAATACAAAAGAAAAGACTTTAAAAAAAATGTTTCAGGCTTGCAAGAATCGAACCCGGGTCTGAGACCGGTTCGTGGTTTAAATCACAAGCCCAGCCCCAACTGGGCTGGACCCTGAGAACGTGAATACTTGGTTTTAATTAAATGTATAGGTTTCTTAGATGAAAACATAATTACGAAGAAAAAGAAATGCTTGTGCCTGGACTCGAACCCAGACACAAGCCGGCCCAAGGTTTAAATGTGGTGACTGTTTCACCAGTTGATGTATGGAACAGATGTGTTTATTTTCCTTCTGTTTTAAATATAAATGATAACAGTTCATTGTCATCTTCCCCAAAACATATATCGAACCCTAGAATCCTTAATCAAACAACATACGCGATTACAGGCCAATTAATCATGGGGCTTATGATTATGAAGGGCCGATGTATATGATAAAACAAATCAATTAAACATACCCGACGTGAAAATTCTTCTTCTTCGTGGTCAAACAAAAAGTCAACAGAGACGAATTTCGTAGAATTGAAGGTGTTTAAGGATGTATTGGGTATGGGGTTTGTTTATCGGCGAGTGTAGCTTGAAATGAAGGGTTCAATTTATACTATTGTCTACCAATGCTAAGGATTGGAATGTTGACCAAGCCTTAAACACAACGCGTAATTAGGCTTGATTAAGGAATGAATCCGAGTAATTGAGAGCTGTAAGTGACGAGGATGATTGTGTCGATCATCAATCATTCGAAATCGTTTCAAAAACAGATCAATCGCGCGTCAATTAGAAGATTCTTTGTCTGCAAGGTAGGTTTTGACTTTATTGGGTTTTGACCAAGGAATCGGTTACGTATATGTATTAATGGTTTCTAAATTCATCACAAAATACTCAGGTGGAGTAGTGGTTGTGACGTTTGTGTTAACCTTTAGACCGGTTTGGGACGCGGGTTCGAATCCCGGCCCAAACATTTATTTATTTATTTATTTATTTTTTTTGCTGCATATAGGGGAGAAGAGATGGGCCAAGTTTACTGGGCCTCTGATACTGGGCTCCGAATTTTGAAAAGGGAGATTGGGTTGGGTTATGTTTTGGGCTAAAGTTGGTTATGGTTTGTTAGTTGTGGTTTTGTTTGTAAGTTTATAAAAACTAAACTTTATAAATCTCCATACATGTTTTTAAAATAGAAAAATAAAATGAATTATTATTATTATAAAAAAAATGTTACTATAATAATAATAAAGAGGGTTCAAATATTTAAAAAAAATTTTACCGAGCAAGGTTTGTGTTTTAAAAACGAAATTAACAACTTTGTCATGTCTAAAATTTATAGGAATGGAAGGTAATAATGTTATAAGATAAATGTGAATGGGACTTGAATGAATAAAAGCGGAAATTTTATTAATTCAGAAATTTCAAAAGGTTACAGTCTCCCCTACTTTTAGGAACTTCGTCCCGAAGTTATTAAGGACACATGGTTGAGGGTGGTTAGGTAAGAATTGGGACAACTGTGGTTTGGAATTTTTTGATTAAGGCATAGCATAAATTTATTGGTAATAGAATAAGTTGTTTCGAATAATTGGGATAAGAGATTGGGTATGTGTGAGCTTTAAGGGTTGGATTCGGTTCATCTGAAATCGTAAGGAGTGTAAGAATCTAGCAAAACATTAAGTTTTAGGAGTCCTAAAAGAAATGCATGAATTGATTGACTATAGAAAAACTAAATGAACTACCAGGCAACTAGAGTTTATAATTGGTTATCTACCTTGATAGAATTTCACACTACCTTAATGTACCTGTAAATTCGTGATTACGTTCCGGACCGTAATCATCAATTTACCTTACATTAGGGTTTTTTGTCCTTCTATGACTCTAAACACACATGCAAAATAATCTTGTGATTGAAATCTTTGTACCAATGAGTCCAACTGTTGAGCAGGAAAAAGACTCCTACTAGTTAGTGAGTAAGAACCTCTATCGATTGTTGAGTAGGTTCGATAGCCTCTACCAGTCGTTGAGCAGGTTGTAGGGCCTCTACCGACTGTTGAAAAGGCATGATGACCTCTACCAATCGTTGAGTAGGTTATTTGGTACTCTACTAACTGTTGAGTACTTCGTCTTCTATCAGTTGTTCGATTAAGTGTAGCAATTATTGCAAATTGATAGTATGTTTATGTAAGCAAGTTTATAAGTGTAACAAGTATAGTATGTGAGTTGTAGTTGTATAGATTTAGATATTGATATAGCAATTAGTTCACATTCAAACAAGCATGCATCCAAGTGTTATAATCATACTACATAAACAACTCTCATGTAAAAGACAAAAATTTCAATACTTGAATCAAAAAGCGTCAATACATAGAATTTTAAAAAGCAAATAACATCCAAACGGTGGAGCTTGTCGTTAAGAAGTTGGAGGGTCTTGATCTCGGTTCAAGTTAGGGCATTTATTACGAAAATGATTGGGGTCGCCACACTCGAAACATTGTCCACGAGCAGGCCAACCATTTTGAGGATTGGGGGCTGGAGCATTTCTAACAGGATTATTCTGAGCAGCAAGGGCATTAGCAGCAGGAATTCGACAAACATCCACAAGATGCCCGTACTTTTGACAATTGGTACACTGACGACAAGGCACTTAGGTTGGGTGGTGATACTGACAGGTGTTACACTTAGGTTGGTTCCCGATATATTGTTTCTTGTTAGGTGGGACAGTTGCACCTATTGCGAAATTCCTGGCCTTGCGTCTTCCATTGGTTGAAGACTCAGTTTTAATCTCGATAGCAGGTTGAGGGGTATCCTTCACAATAGTTTTCTTTTCCCCTTTCCAAGTCAGGGTTACTGCCTTCACATGGTTATCTGTTAGGGTGGCCGCCAAACGCTTTGCTTCCTCTAGAGTAGCAGGGTTCCTTCCCTACACCGTGTCCTGAATCTGCATGGGTAAGCCACCGATGTATTTTTCGATTGCGACAGGCAAGGGGGTGACCTTATGTGGTAGCAGTCGACTAAGTTCGTGGAAACGAGTGTTGTAGGCTAGGTTTTCTCCAGTGTCTTGGGCAAGATCGTGAAACTCATCTTCCAACTTCTTGATTTCATTACGAGGGCAGAACTCCGCCTTCATAACGTCTTTAGCTTGTTCCCAAGTTAAGGCCAGTGCGACTTCAGCTCCACGATTCCGTTTCTCTTCATTCCACCAGGTGAGTGCCCGCTTGTGAAGCACACTCATTGCATATCGGACTTTGAGATTGTTAGGGCACTCACTATTAATGAAGGTATTTTCGATACCTTCGAACCACAGAAGGAGACCAGTGGCTCCTTCGTCACCACTAAACTTAGGAGGGTTGCAAGAATTGAAGTGCTTGAGGGTGCAGACTGGGTGAGCATTCCCATTTCCATTTCCATTCCCATTATGATTCCCATTCCCATTGCCATTCCCATTGCCGTTTCCATTCATTTGGATGACTTGAGCCACCAATTTAGAAACCAAAGTTGCTATTTGTTGCGCCATTTGTTGGGAAATGATCGCAGCCAGTTGGACATCAACGCCATTATTGTTGTTGTTATTGTCGTTGTTGTTGTTGTGGTTGTTGTTGTTGCTACTCCCTTCCTCATGATCGTTGCCACTGTTAAGACGAGTGCTGCGATGAGGAGGCATGATCTGTAAGAGACACAATGAAGGTTCAATGAGAAATGGAATGAATGAAGGATAATGAGGTAATATAAGGAATGTAATCATTTATCCATTAATTAAAACGAATAAACGAAAACGTTGACTTATCAAAGATTCTAGGTTCTAATAACATAGTGAAGACATGCTTTAGCCTATAAGTGAACACTCATCCCGAGAATTCCCAGGTAGGCATCCGGGTCCCTCGTCTAATTGGAATATATGCGCAATGCCAGTCCTAGACAGAAAACTCAGAATACAGGCGTTCACCCTTCCAGATTGCACGTGTTTGTTATTAAAATCTAGAACTTTGACGAGATCTCAAGGTGGTTCAGGCTAAACCTGAGGATTTTGTCCTATTAATCTAAAGGTGGATCAGGATTGCAGCAGACGAATAAGAGTAGTCAACTTGTAAAGGCTAAGGGTTGTATAGGGTGTTGGATAGGGGTAAGACTAAGGAAGCAATTAGGGTTACAAGTAAGAGATGCAAGTACTGTTTTAAATCCCTAAGGTTATAGTCTAGATTATTTTTCTAATAACCTAATTCCCTATAACCAAGGCTCTGATACCAATCTGTAACACCCCAACCGATGGCGGAAACATCAAGGTGTCACGTATAAATGATTGTTCAGTAGCTCATGGTAAATAATAAATTTCATTAAATAATTTAAATAATTTACATACAATTGTTCTAAGAATTTGTTCAACAAAATGAAAAATACTAGTTACACATCTTCAAGCATTAACTCTAATCTTCTAGCAAGCTATAACCTGAAACATGTTAAGTTTGAAAGTATTTTGGATCAACAAAAGTTGGTGAGAATTACATAGGTTTGAATATTGAATAAAATTTGTACAATTCGAGTGTCATGGCAAGTCTAGTCCATATGTGAAAACAATACTACCCGGTAAATCGTGTGCATAATCAAACCTTGTGACTAGATTATTGTGGTCCATCCCATACGCATATGGTTCACTCGTTTATGTTGTGATAACAATCACCCACGCTACCTATGTAGGAGGTACACGTATCCGGGTGGGGTTGTCAGTCCAATAGATCTATCATTGTGTATCGTTGGCTTGTACGGAGTTAATGATTATGCTAGAATAATTGTGCTTACCATAGTAATGTTTAAAACATAATGCAACATAGAATAACACATAGACACTTATGTTGAATTGTAAATTGATGTTGTAACATGTTTCACCCCAAAATAGTGAAATGGTAAAAGGGGCTATGTAAACTCACCTTAATGATAGTGTTGAATCCCTTGATATAGAATAAATGTGGAACAATGATTCCAAGTAATTCCCTAAGTTCAAAGCAATAAAATAAGTCTAAGTTTTCTAGTCTACAAGTAGTTCTAGGGTTCCTAATTTGGGGATGATAATTGATTAATTGTTAATTAGATAAATTGTTAGTAAATAAAAGAAATTCGGGAAATAAATAATTAAAAGACTATTTGTAGATTTTTTTTATTAAGGATGGTCATATTATAAGATTTTAAATATGAAAATAATTTTTATAAAATTATTTTCTCAAAAATTGAATATTTAGTGTATTTATTTCTATTTGTCAAAAATATAGTTTTAATATCTAAAAATATTAAAATTAATTAAATTTCAAATTAAAATTTATATTTCTGTTCTGAATAAACAAAAATAATTTATGTAAAATTTTGGTATAAAAACAGTGAAAATGAATTTATTATTATTTATTTATGATTAAAATAACAAAAATTAATTAAAAATATTAAATAAATGATTTTCCGAAATAAAAATTTATTTCTGAAATATTTAGTGTTTCATAAACTCAGAATAATTTTTGTGGGATTTTATAAAATGGTTTAGATATTTTTATGATATTTTAAAATTATAATTGAATAAACTTGTAATATTTATAATATATATTAAATAAATGATTTTTGAAAAACTAAAAACTGTATAAAAAGTTTACAATTTGAATAACATAAAATGAATTTTATAGAATATATAAATCAGATTTTGTGTTTATAAATCGTTTTTTAAAGATATTAACTAAAAATACAAAAGAAAAGACTTTAAAAAAAATGTTTGAGGCTTGCAAGAATCGAACCCGGGTGTGAGACCGGTTCGTGGTTTAAATTACAAGCCCAGCCCCAACTGGGCTGGAACCTGAGAACGTGAATACTTGGTTTTAATTAAATGTATAGGTTTCTTAGATGAAAACATAATTACGAAGAAAAAGAAATGCTTGTGCCTGGACTCGAACCTAGACACAAGCCGGCCCAAGGTTTAAGTGTGGTGACTGTTTCATCAGTTGATCTATGGATCAGATGTGTTTATTTTCATTTTGTTTTAAATAAAAATGATAACAGTTCATTGTCATCTTCCCCAAAACATAAATCAAACCCTAGAATCCTTAATCAAACAACATACGCGATTACAGGCCAATTAATCATGGGGCTTATGATTATGAAGGGCCGATGTATATGATAAAACAAATCAATTGAACATACCCGAGGCGAAAATTCTTCTTCTTCGTGGTCAAACAAAAAGTCAACAGAGTTGAATTTCGTAGAATTGAAGGTGTTTAAGGATGTATTGGGTATTGGGGTTTGTTTATCGGCAAGTGTAGCTTGAAATGAAGGGTTCAATTTATACTATTTTCTACCTATGCGACGGATTGGAAAGTTGACCAAGCCTTAAACACAACGCGTAATTAGGCTTGATTAAGGAATTAATCGGAGTAATTGAGAGCTGTAAGTGACGAGGATGATTGTGTCGGTTATCAATCATTCGAAATCGTTTCAAAAACAGATCAATCGCGCGTCAATTAGAAGATTCTTTGTCGGCAAGGTGGGTTTTGACTTTATTGGGTATTGACCAAGGAATTGGTTACGTATATGTATTAATGGTTTCTAAATTCATCACAAAATACTCAGGTGGAGTAGTGGTTGTGACGTTTGTGTTAACCTTTGGACCGGTTTGGGACACGGGTTCGAACCCCGGCCCAAACATTTATTTAATTTTTTTTTTGCTGTATATAGGGGAGAAGAGATGGGCCAAGTTTACTGGGCCTCTGATACTGGGCTCCGAATTTTGAAAGGGGAGATTGAGTTGGGTTATGTTTTGGGCTAAAGTTGGTTATGGTTTGTTAGTTGTGGTTTTGTTTGTAAGTTTATAAAAACTAAACTTTATAAATCTCCATACATGTTTTTAAAATAGAAAAATAAAATGAATTATTATTATTATAAAAAAATGTTACTATAATAATAATAAAGAGGGTTCAAATATTAATTTTTTTTTTTTACCGAGCAAGGTTTGTGTTTTAAAAACAAAATTAACAACTTTGTCATGTCTAAAATTTATAGGAATGGAAGGTAATAATGTTATAAGATAAATGTGAATGGTACTTGAATGAATAAAAGCGGAAATTTTATTAATTCAAAAATTTCAAAATGTTACATCAAAGATCATTCCCGAAACATTAAACGGCTTGTTCAGCACCAAAGCAACCATGAATGAACTGATGCGCTTCCTCATAACATCATATCCACTGCTAACGGATCCAAAGACATGTATGATAACATGTGCTAGATACTTAAACTGCGGACACAACTTTCCTTTATCCAAAGCTCCATCTGTAATCGGTCTGTTGTACTTCATGCGTAGAAAACACAACCTCTGTTCAATCCAAGATAAGCTTCTGGGATCTGTCGGTTCATCTTGCAATCTCAATGCTTCCCGAATATCACTTTCAGTAACTATAGCAAGTTGTCCCTGAATGTTGCTTACTATTGTTGTTCGATTATCCCAGTAATCCATCTTCGCATTCTTCCAGAAGTCCACTTGATGGTCTTTGCAGATAATTGCTGGTGTAGCTAACGCATCAACGATTCTTCTTCTCCTCAAAAAATCAATAATCCCAGAGAATTATGTGTGCTTCTTCACTTCGCCAAGAAATGCACAACAGTTATGAGCTTCTTCGAATGGCAATTCCTATTCTTTTTGCTTATCAGTGGCTTTTCCAGAAGATCCAGTGTTTTGTGGTTCAGCCATTTAGAATTCTGCAAAAACGAAACATAAAAATTCATTAGAAACGGACAAAATTTGCAAAAATTGAAATTTGATTTTGAAAATCCCACATTCGACCCATCGGGGGCACGAATGAAGAAATTCTAAGGTATGAATGTAGTTTTTGAGTTCGAATGTGAAAGAATATCAACAAAATTCCACATTCGACCATTTGATCCGCATTCGACCCTATGAACAAGCTTCATTCGACCAAAAGAGTCACATTCGACCGTTAAGTCCACATTTGACCCTTTATTTTGGTCGAATCTACCTGTTCATATGACCAAAATTTCAAAAACCAATTCAGACCATTTTAACATCTAATTTTCATTCATTTAGCACCTAACATGACCGACTAAGCATTGTGTACCAACAATTGTTTCAAACATATTGTTTTAGATAGTTTTTAGTACAATCTAGGGTTCTAAACAGTTTGAATGATTAATCATACAATCTAGTATGTAATTATCCTAGATTTTGATATACTCTCCCCTAAACTATCGAAAACAATAATCCTATCATCAATTGTGATTAAAACAGTGTAAAATTGTCCATCAGCCATGTTCAAGGGTTCGAGAACAAAAACCCTTAATCTATCTTCATTTATGGATCAATACCTATAAAATTTGTATCAAACTTATCAGAATCAAGTAGGTAACAAGAATAAGTGGTCAAACAAACAAGGGCAACAAGGTTTTGTTATCTCAAAATTTTTTTGAAAAAGTTTGAATGAGGGCTCGAATGTGGGAATGGATATATATATATAGGCACTCACATTCGACCACTAGGATAGGGCGAATGAGAAACTATGTCTACATTCGACCCTACTGCAAGGCTAGAATTTAGATATAGGGTTCGAATGTACAATAATACACTGGAACACTCCCATTCGACCAATGCTAAAGGCTCGAATGTAAGAAAAAATCCACATTCGACCCACCGAAGGGGCGAATGAAGATTGAAATTTTTGAAAATTTTACCAAATCTCAAAATCGAATCCCGTTCAATCATTATCACATATTTAAAGCTTCAAACATTCCTCATTACACATTTGATAGATAAAACACTCAAATTGGTACATCAAGTTTTAGAAAACAACCATCAATCACCATCAGTTATCAAAAATAACGCAGAAATGTAAAATCTTTTGTTTTTCTGAAATTTATGCAAAAACACACCTAAAATCTTTTTGAGTTTTTGTATATTTTGTATAAACAAATGTAAAATGCATAAATGTAAACATAAAGCATTAAACATTTTGTGATTTCCAGTAAGAGGATCATATCAGTTTTTGAGAAATCTGATCACACCGTTGATCTTTAGTGTTTATTATCATTAAAGACAATGTGTAATCCAGCAACTGCTGATATTGTTATCCACATAAGCTTTCATGCAGACTGTTATGCGGTGCTTGATACGGTTATTTATATTATAAACAACATTGTCTGTGGTTCCCACGCACACGACATACTCCCGTATCAAGGAAATTTTGCACAAAGACTCATTGTAACGCGTGATTATGTTTTCTTACCTGTAATTTACAAGGTATTGAGGCACAGAGGTGTACAGGTCAGCAAATTAATGCTACAAAGTAACTTGTGCACTCTACCAGGTTGAGGGCTTATATTAATCACGATTTGCATCAATGATTAGATACGATACATTAGATAATCTTTGATTATCGTCATACATTGAAAGTTCTTCAATTTGGTAACTTTAGGTTTTGGCACTAAAGCTCTTTTATAAAGATACCCAGTCTAATCTAGGTCCGTAAAATCTTACGACAGAAGATCAGATAGGCTATCCCCAGATAACTAATAACATAACGACCCGAAACCTCCGAATTTTGTACAAAAACCCCATCAAACGAAATTACGGTACTAAGACCATATGCCCATGAGATGTTCATCCACATAACAATTCGTTTGATATATATGTATCCAACATGTAGAAATAGGTCTACGAAGCCTACCAGCACATCACAAAGACTCAACACACGCCTCATATTGCATTTCAATTCTTTAGCATGAGTCAGATCCCCACTGATGTACTATCATTTCCTATTTTAATCCTTGAAAATCATTTGGGTTTTTCTGATTTTTATGGCTTTTGGATTTTTCAATGTTTTTGGTTTTTCTGAATAACGACTCTCCCTAAAATGTAAAACATATTTTTGGGTTTTTGAATTTTCTGAAAAACAGCAAAACTTACAAATTTAAAAACAATAAGTGATAAACCGAGGTGATGATTAGTCTTGTTTTTCTTTTATGCCGTTAGCTTTTAAAAGTTATTCAAATTTGGATTTATCAAAAGCTTTGGTAAAAAGATTTGCCCTCTGATAATCAGTGTGGATTTTGACCATATCAATCAACTCTTTTGCATAACAATCACGGATAAAGTGATACTTGATCCGGATATGCTTAGCTTTTGAGTGATTGACCGTGTCTTTAGTTAATGCAATTGCGGCTTCGTTGTCACAATGAATAGGGGTTTTTAGAAATTGCAAACCATAATCAACCATCTGTTGTTGAATCAATAGAACCTGTGAGCAACAACTCGAGGCTGCCACATATTCTGCTTCGCAAGTAGTAGTTCGACTGCTGTCTGCTTCTTACACTGCCAGGTCACGAGCCTGCTCCCTAATAATTGACATCCAGCCGTTGTGGATTTGCTATCTTTGTCACAGCCGCCCCAATCTGCATCACTAAAAGCAACAAAGTCAAAATTATCATCATTAGGGTACCAAAGTCCTTTTGACGGACAACCCTTTAGATATCGTAGGTTCTGTTTGACGGCTGTAAGATGACTTTGTTTCGGCTTCGATTGGAATCATGCGTAGAGACATGTAGCGAACATTATATCTCGTCTAGATGCTGTGAGATACATCAGAGATCCGACGATTGCTCTGTATGTGAAAGGATCTATCAGCTCCCCCTTAGCGTCAACTCTAATCCCGTGATTAGGTTGTATCGGGGTATCCATCGGCTTCGAATCTTCCATCTGGAACCGGCTCAAGACTTTAGATACGTATTTGGTTTGGTAAATAAAGATTCCCGTTGGTCTTTGTTCCACCTGCAAGCCGAGGAAAAACTGCATCTCCCCCATTGCACTCATCTCGAACTTTTCCTGCATTACTTATTTAAATTCTTTGCATAAAAGTTCGTTAGTAGATCCAAAAATAATATCGTCAACATATATCTGGATGAGAAGCAAGTCATCTCTGTTCTTTTGGTGAACAAAGTACAGTCTACCAAACCTCGTTTGAATCCTTTGGACAGTAGGTACGTGCTTAGCTCCTCATACCATTGGCGTGGAGCTTGGTGCAACCCATAGAGTGCGTTGTTGAGAACGTAGACCTTATCCCGGTGGATAGGATCTTCAAAGCCTGGAGATTGACCGACGTATACCTCTTCCTTGACCACACCGTATAGAAACGCGCTCTTGACATCCATTTGGTACACCTTGAATTTCTTATACGAAGCAAACGCTAGAAACATACGAATAGCTTCTAAACGTGCCACAGGTGCATAGATCTCATTATAGTCAATTCCTTCAACTTGATGAAAACCTTGAACTACCAACCGAGCTTTGTTTCTCACGATTACACCTCTATCATCCTTTTTACATTTAAACACCCATTTGGTTCCTATTTTCTTCCTTCCCGGAGGTAAATCTGTAAGTGTCCAAACATCCAGCTTCTGAAACTGCAACAATTCTTCTTGCATTGCCTCAACCCAAGCATCATCCAATAAAGCGTCTTTGTATGCCCGCGACTCCACCTGCGAAACATAAAAAGCAAAGGACCAGCCATTCTGACAACCAGATTTTTGAATTTTTGCATATAAAGCTAAAGCGCCAAGATTTTCAGGTGAGTTTGCACTACGAAGTTGTCCTCTAGTCATAACACTGCTTCCAGGGTCACCAATAACTTGCTCGAGCGGGTGAATACGATGAATCCGAGATATCAGATGATCAGGTACTTGAACTCCCGTTTGAGTAGTCAAATTTTCTGCCGAAACAAGATCATTACCTATGTTAGATGATGAAGCAACATCAGGATTTGGGTAAACTGGTGGTGTCTCTGTATGTAACAACCGGCAAAAATAAGGTAAATCCGTACTAATTAATTAATGTGTAATTAACGTAATTAAGTGCAAATTTGTGTTAAATGTTTAACTGAGGCCTTAGAGAATAGTAAATTCCCATATGATGCATAGGAATGCACATGTTTAATGAGGAAGCATGATAGGATCATGTGCGAATAAACTTATCCGGTCTGGACGTTGGTGATTACCCGGTAAAAATTAAATAAACGAAAAGGATCCCGGACTCCCAGGATATAAAATAAAGGGTATTTTCACATAATATAATGTGTTTTGGAACTCCAAAACCATAAGTGAAAACTTTACATACAAATCTCCCGGTAACGAATAAAGTGCGCGTACCGCACCCGGTACGCGTATAACTCATAATTTCACCCGACAAGAGCCTAATTAACCAATCAACACTTAAACTAGACTATGTTTAAGGGTTATTAGAGGCACTTTTAATGTCCGAATAACACACGATTAAAGTCCAAAAAATACCCGAACGACACCCGGACGTTAAAGGATTAAACTTAACTTATTATTAGCAAATATTTTGTGTTGTGGACCCCACCAAACCCACCTCTAGAACAGGCCCAAGCCCCCTCACCATACCTTAATCTTTCTTTTGTGTACTAAGACATCTAGTAGTGGATATGGAAGCATGGTGTGGATATTAGTTGTGATATTTTATGGATTGCTAAGTACTTGAAGATTACAAGCAATCTCCCAAATCCCTTAAAAAGCTAGGGCCACAACCCTCCCACCATGATCTCCACAAGATTACTAGTACCACAAAAGCCTTAAATTATCGAGATGATATCTAAGTTAGATTGTTATAAGGACTTGCAAGAGATTATGATGTCCTAGAAAGATTTAAACAATCCTCTCCTCTCCTTACAAACCCACGGCACCCCACACACACATACAAGATCATCCAAAGATCATTTAGTACATTATAAATCCTCCTGAATCCATGCTAGATTGCATACAATCTTGGGAGATCTTGAAGAATTATAAAAGAGCCTGGCAAGTGTATACTTGATCATCAAAGCAAATCTTCTTCTTCTTTTCTTTCCTTTGGCCGTGAGTTTGCAACGGTTCCCACAAACTTTTCTTTCAACTTTTAACACCTCCAAATCACTCATAAACATCCATATTCCAAACCCCCATTATGTGTTTCTAGCTTGAAGCTTAACCACTTAGGAAGAACATAATAAACCCCATCAAAATCAAGCATTGATAGCTTCCCTAGCCTTGTGCTAGTTGTAAGTATTCTTGATCTTGTTTTGTCTTTAAAAGTTTATGTTTAATAGCTTGAAGCAAGTTGTACAAGGGGTGAACTTGAATAAGATTTTCTTAATAAAACATATAATTTTTAAAGACTAAAATGGTGTTAAGCTAGTGTGAAATGGCCAAAATATGGTGATGGATGTTATGTATTCTTGTAGTTTTTATTAAGTTCATTAATACTTGAAGAAAATGGTGATTTAAGTATAACTTGTTATTAGAACTTGAATGAACCTAAAAATGGTTTTAATCATCTTAACATAAAGATATAAGACTTGTTATAATGTTATTCTTGTTAGAAGATAAGTCATACAAAAATTCACATTATCAAAGTCTACAAACTTGAAATATATAATATGGACATATTGGACAACACACACTAATTCCACTTATTAGTAGCCTTAATAAGATGACATGAGACTATTAATAGTGTTGAAATGTGAAAATTAAACTAACATGACAAAAATGATCCATTAAAGTCTACTAGTTTAGTGTGAAATTGCTAATCTTGAAAGATAGAATGGAAAAATGCAACTTTTATAAGTTAAAGGACTATTTTTGTAACTTTAAAAGTTGAGGGACTAAAAATGATATTTTTAGAAACTTGGGTCTAAAAGTATAACTATGGAAAGTTTGGTGTCAAAAGTGTAAATAATAATTTTCCAAGGTAGATTTGGTTAATACTAGTAATTGTACACATGTATTTTGTATGAAACTGTATTTTTATAAAATGGAGTTTTATAAAAATATAGATTTTTCTAACATATAGATATATATATATAAATATATAAAAACCAAGGTTTTGATAAAAATGTTAGACTAATTAAAAACTTGGGAGAACTTATATAAAAATGAACACTTTTATATAAATGGGAATATAAAAGTGTTGGAGCATTTTTATATATAAGTTACCAGGTCTTGTGTTAAAAATACAAAAGTGTTTATAAAACTTCCAAGTAATATGTGTATAAAATTAAAAAGATGAATAATTTTCCTAGAATACACATATTGGGAAACTTGGGATAAATTATATATATATATATATATATATATATATATAAGTTAAGTAATCGGACTTGGACGTGTTAACGAACTAAGACGTAAAAACGGACGAACGAGAAAAATATCATAACGTCAAGATGAGTATAAATAGATTTTAAGGAGTTAATATATATAAATCGGGTGAAAAATACATAACACTTTCCTAAGTGTTGGAAAATATTCGTGGGAGAAAAATAACGTGAATAATCTAACAATTAAACGTTAAAACAAGTGTATGTACTTAACAAGGAGAATATATATATATATATATATATATATATATATGACTCGACGAAATCTTAGTATATTTATTTAATGGGAAAGTAAATATACGGGGAGGCAAGTCGAGTCGAGTGAAGAAAACAATATATATATATATATATATATATATATATATATATATATATATATATGAATATTATCGGACGACAAGACCTTAGTGTATTTATTTGAATGGGAAAATAAATATGCGGTAAAGTGAGTCGTGTCGAGCGTTAAAAGTATATTATCGAACGGCAAAATCTAAGTATATTTATTTAAATGGGAAAATAAATATACGCTAAAGTGATTCGTGTCGAGTGGAAAAAATATTATATCGAACGACGAGATCTTAAATATAATTATTTAATGGGAAAATATTTATACGTTAAGTGAAGTTGAGTCGATGATAATATTATACAAGTTAAGAAATATTGAAGAGAATATAAGTAACTTGTAAGAAAGGGGTAATCCATCACCAACAGACCTAGGATACATGTTTAATTAAATGGGGAATTGGATTAAATCATGGTTTGGGAGTTGGGTGTACAACTTGCCGAAGCACATGCACTATAGGTTTAGTGGCTTACATGTCTAGGACGTTTGTAGGTGTTGACCTCGAGCAAACTATTCTCCAATCAGGCCCGTGCACTTGTTAAGGTGAGTTTCACGGCCCCATTTTAAACTATTTTATGTTTTTCGGGGGAAAGATATGTTAGGGAAAATGTGTGACGGGATAATTACTTGAGTTGTGATCGCCACTCGGGGTTGAGTCCTCTCTTCTATAACATTAATTCAGGGAAATGAAACATAAGGAATATTTGGATAGTACTATTGGTGCCTGACAAGGCCCACCCCTAATCGATAGCGTCGATTATGCATCGGCGTATGCCAGGGATGCATGTATTCTGAAATTAAGTCGTTGGATACCGAGAAACGACTTGGAGCGGGGCATTATTATTAGTCTTGGTTTGGTTATGGGCTCAAGTAGATTGTAGGAATTTGCAACTCCTATGATAGTCATAATATGGTATTTCCCAAAAAGTAAAGTTTTGGAAACTAAAACCTGTGAACTCACCAATATGTATATATTGACGATTTTTAACATATCTTTCAGGTAATTGAAGGATGGGAGGCGGCATGGCTAGAGGGTCGGGGGATCTCATGCTTTTACGTCGGATAATTTGGGAGGGGTTTCGTTATTATTTCCCAAGTGTTGGGATATATTTTGGAAACCTCCTTTAATACATTAAAACAAATTGGTTTTGGTCATGTAAAACTTAAAACTTAATATCGACGTATTAATAAATGATCCTTTTGATTAATTACTTGTAGTTTGCGTAAATCTTGACTTTATACCATTGAACCGTCGCGCCACGTGTTTCCGCCATTGGCGTGGTGTGACAGAAGTGGTATCAGAGCCAAGGTTATAGCGAACTAATATTTTTGAAAACCTAGACTATAACCGGATTTGGTTCCAAGGATAAAGTTTTCTAAAATATAAAAACGCAACAAAGTAATTTTTCCAAAAAGAAAGGAACATTGTATATGGGGAGATTCCGGCCAAGCTGGCCATGGGTGTCAATATATGTTTACGTAAGCATTAGAAGTTAGGAAGGTTGTGCTAGATATACGCCTTAACTTTTTAAGTTATAATTCATATATATTAGTACGGTTCTTTTTGCCAGGAGATGTCAGCTGAGGGTAGTGCAGTACCCGACTCTAGCTATGATAGTAGCATCCAGATTGTCGACGCGCCACCGGCCGCGCCCGTCGAGATTGTAGTCCTTGACCCAGAGATAGAGCCTATGGATATAGAGGCCGTCGCAGAGGACGTGGGTAACGAGAGTTCAGAGGAGACCGATCCCAGTGAGGACGAGGAGGGGGACCCAGCTATGGATGATTCTGACTCCGATTCAGTCACATCCCCGGCCGCCGCTGCCGGCGAGCCACTAGCCGAGGCACCACACGGTGACTTACCTATGGTTCCACTTCCCATAGCCCCCGTACCACCTCATCCCATCCCAGCTGTCAGGGACTTCCCTGTAGGATGCGCAGGCCCTTCGCGCCCTGTCCCATCCCGGTCTGAGACTGTCGAGTCACCCTATAACCCCAGGCACCCATCGATCACCCTCCAGTCCACCCCCCGGTCATCCAGGTCCCCATGTGTAGGGCCTTGGTACCCTTAGTTAGAGGATTCTATGTTGGGCTCTTGGAGCCTACCATCGTCGGTCCGACATCTATCTGGTACCCTACCCCACAGCCCCGAGCTATTTTAGGACTATCGGCTCCTGCTGCCGAGCCTGCACCTGTCCCGTCCCCGGACCATGAGGAGCCTGCTCCAGTATCTGAGGCTGCCCCCGCTACACCGACAGCCCCTCTTGCCCTCCCCGAGCCTTCACCGCACGATGTGCCAGCATCTGCCGGGCACATATTAGAGGGTAGCTCTGCCCGCAGCTCCGAGCTGCGTAGAGCGGGCATGAGTGCTTTTGCCACAGCCAGCCCCGCCACACCCACTGTGGTGGTGTCCACCCCGGAGTGGGCGATCACCACCCAGCCTCTCATAGCTCCACTTGCCGAGCCGATGTTACCACCCACAGCACCTATGGTCTTACCCATCCCCACTCTACCCATGCTACCCCAGTCCCCGACATACCCATCATACCACCATTTGCACCAGACACTTGGGGTGCAGTAGACCCTTACACGATGCTACCCTCTTTCACCCCCGAGCTGTTAGGGTTCCCTAGGCCTTTTGCACTGCTACCACCCCTCGTACCGGACATCGTCGGCCCCTCGCAGCCGACATACCTAGACATGCCTGGCCGTCGCAGCCCTTCGGGATGGCCCCACTACCCGGACCTGCCTGGACTACCTTGATATCTCTGGAGAGTGATTTCCAGACTCTAGCAGACATGGTGCAGCGCACCGTCACACACATGGACCACCAGGCACGTCTCATGTGGGCGAGGATTATAGATGCTAGGGATGCGCTGGCACACTATGCAAAGGTGTTGCTTAGCATGGATGCTCTATGTGGCATCACCGGTGAGACTCATTTAGCTCACCGGCAGTTCTTGGACGACCGCATCATGGCCATTAGCATGGCCATCAGCACTAGCGCGCCCCAGTACCAGTACCCGCCACCTCTACCTCAGTGACGCGATGGCCACAGGGATACCACGGCGACTGTACAGCATCAGGCAGGATGTAGTGATAGCTTTCTTTTGCATTTTACCTATCCTGGCGGGTTGTGCCAGTGAGTAGTATGATCTTTTGGTTGTATTTCAAAAATGATGTAAGTGGGATGATGTTACCCACCATTTTTATTGTTATTAAACAAATGATGTACTCGTGGTTGAAAATAATGAAAAATCATGTTATTATTATGGTAAAATATGTTGTTATTACATTATACATCTTGTGATTGACTGTGGTTATTATTCATTCCATATTGTGTGGACTGTGGTTTGTATTGTGATGACATGTTGTCGACTATGTTCATGTGATGTGTTGTTACTTATGCGTTGTGTATGACAATATTTGTATAAATGTTCGTTGAATTAACCTTTGATAATTATTATTGAAGTATAATGGCACCGGCCACGTGAAGTAACACAGGCAATGATGGATTGCCCATAACCCCTGCTGAACTAGAACAACTAATATCAGAGCGCGTTGCCCGAGCTATCGCGGAACATAACGTTGCGCGTACTGACGGATCAAGAGATCGAACCGGGAGCGACCGCCGTGAGACCTCCCCCACTAGTAAGAGGTTTATGAAAAAGTGAAATGTTGGGAGATTGTCGTAATTCTCCTATTCCATAATAACATATTAGCTTATTATTGTAGAAACCACCTCACGTGAACGTGGTTGCACGTTCAAGGCTTTCTTGGACTGTAAACAAATCAATTTTAGTGGAACGGAAGGTTCCGTCAGGTTGGTTAAATGGTTTGAGAAGACAGAAGCGGTGGTCCGCATTAGCATTTGCACTCCTCGTCAAACAGTGATGTACTCAACCAATCTGTTTTTGGACTAGGCGCTGACTTGGTGGAACAGCTAGGCCCAGTCTTTAGGAGATGATGCAGCGTATTCTCTCTTATGGCTGGAACTGAAAGAACTCATGATTGCTGAATACTACCCAGCGAGCGAAGTTCAAAAGCTCGAATCCGAATTCTGGAATCTCACAATGGTAGGTGCGGACGTGGCAGGTTATACGTCCAGATTCCATGACCTTTCTAGGTTGGTTCCCCGGCTGATTACGCCGGAGAATAAGAAAATTGAACGGTACCTATTCAGGTTGGCACCTCAAATCCGCAGCATGGTCACCTCCTCTAAGCCCATGACTATGCGTGAGGCTATTTACCTTGCTCTAAGCCTCACAGAAGATGCCATCCGAATGGGCACCCTAATTCGAAAGGTTTCGGGATTGAAGATTTCGGAGACTAGCAGTGTTGAGGGTTAGAATCTGGATTCAAGCTCTGGTGTTGGGTCTGGTGAGCAGTCGAATCGGTTGAAGTTTGGGAAAAGGAAGAGAAGCGAGGGGAAGAAAGATGGGTCAGCTGAGAGTTCTAGCAAGAAAGGTAAAGGTTATGTGGCTACTGGTCGTGGGAATGATAGGAAGACAGGTTACCAGGGGAAGAGTAATGAGGTTATCTGTGGGAAGTGTCGCCGTACGGGGCACAAAATGGAGGAATGTAGGTCGGGAGCACCTAAAACTGGAGGAGCGAGGCAATGTTTCGCATGTGGATCGCCCGATCACTGGAAGAGGGATTGCCCAAAACTAAACAATCAGGCACGTGGAAGGGCATTCGTGATTGGTGCTGGTGACGCACGCCAAGACCCTAATGTGGTCACCGGTATGTTCCCTCTTAACAACCATTATGCTTCTGTTTTATTTGATATTGGCGCCGATTTTAGCTTCGTATCTGTTGATTTTAAACGATTACTTGGGTTGAAAACTAGTAAGCTAGATACACCTTATTCTATAGAACTGGCAAATGGTAAAACCATAGAAACGAGCGAAGTGGCGAAGGATTGTAGATTGAATCTTTGTGGGCACGAGTTTAGTATTAATCTCTTACTGGTAATATTGGGTAGTTTTGACATAGTCGTTGGTATGGATTGGTTATCTACACACCGCGCCGTCGTTGTTTGTGACGATAAAATAATTCAAGTTCATCTCGCGAGTGGTGAAACTCTTTCGATACAAGGGGAAAGGCGTGGGAGGCCATTGAGAATTATTACGAGCATGAAGGCCCAGAAGTGCTTGTGAAAGGGTCTTATCGCATTCTTGGCACACGTGGTAGATAAGAAAGCCGACGAGCGAAAGCCTGAAGATATTCCGATAGTGAGAGATTTTCCTGATGTGTTCCCTAAAGATTTGCCGGGGTTGCCACCACCTCGACAAGTCGAGTTCCGTATTGATCTTGTCCCTAGAGCTGCTCTTGTAGCACGATCGCCATACCACATAGCTCCGTCTGATATGTAGGAACTATCCGATCAATTGCAGGAATTGTTGGATAAAGGTTTCATAAGACCGAGTTTCTCACCTTGGGGAGCTCCTGCCTTATTTGTGAAGCAGAAAGATGGCACTTTTCGCATGTGCATCGATTATCGGGAGTTGAACAAATTAACCATCAAGAATCGTTATCCCCTTCCCAAGATTGATGATTTGTTTGATCAACTCCAAGGATCCAGTTTTTACTCCAAGATCGATCTACGATCCGGTTATCATCAACTTCGTATCCAAGAGGAAGATGTACCAAAAACTGCTTTTAGGACTCGTTATGGTCATTATGAGTTCTTAGTGATGCCGTTTGTTTAACTAACGCACCTGCAGCTTTCATGGACTTGATGAATCGTGTGTGCAAGCCTTACTTGGATAAGTTCGTTATTGTATTTATTGATTATATATTGATCTATTCTCGCACCAAGAAAGATCATGAAAATCACCTTCGTTTGATTTTGGAATTATTATGCAAGGAGAAGCTCTATGCCAAATTCTCAAAATGTGACTTCTAGATTCGAGAGGTCCATTTCTTAGGCCACGTGGTGAATGAAAAAGGTATACATGTCGATCCCGCCAAGATCGACGCAATCAAAAACTGGGAAGCACCCAAGACTCCTACGGAAGTTCGACAGTTTCTTGGCTTTGCGGGGTACTATAGAAGATTCATCAAGAATTTTCTAAGATAGCACAGTCCTTGACCATGCTAACCCAAAAGGATAAAAAGTTTGAGTGGACTGAAAAACAAGAGGCGGGTTTTCAATTGTTAAAGTAGAAATTATGTGGCGCTCCAATACTATCGCTTCCCGATGGTACGGAAGATTTTTTGGTCTATTGTGATGCTTCACATCAAGGTTTAGGTTGCGTGTTGATGCAACGGGAAAAGGTGATTGCATATGCTTCCAGACAATTAAAAGTCCATGAGAAGAACTACACTACACACGATTTAGAATTGGGTGCAGTGGTGTTCGCTCTCAAGATTTGGAGGCATTATCTGTACGACACTAAGTGCACGATTTTCACTGATCATAAGATTTTGCAACACATCTTTGATCAGAAAGATTTGAATATGTGAGAACGACGATGGGTTGAATTATTAAATGATTATGATTGTGAAATAAAATATCATCCCGGAAAGGCAAACGTGGTAGCGGATGCCTTAAGTCGCAAGGAACGGGTTAGGCCATTACGTGTCCGATTTTTGGGTTTGACTATTCACACGAATCTGATGGACAAAATTCGTGAAGCCCAAATTAATGCTCTTAAGCCCGAGAACGTGAAATAGGAAAGGTTGCGAATGGTTGATTCATTGGAGCCTAAGGCGGATCAAACTTTATATTTCATGAATATAGTTTGGGTTCCTTTGTATGGTGGATTACGTGAGCTAGTATTGGCTGAAGCTCACAGCTCTAGATATTCGGTTCACCCCGGTTCGGATAAAATGTTCCATGATTTAAAAGAACATTACTGGTGGCCGAATTTCAAGAGGGATATAGCGGCTTATGTTGCACGTTGTTTAACTTGCTCAAAGGTAAAAGCCAAACACCAAAGGCCGTCCGGTTTGCTCCAACAACCGGAAATACCTGAATGGAAATGGGAACAGATTTCTATGGACATCATTACTAAATTGCCCAGGACAACGAGCGGCCATGATATGATTTGGGTAATTGTTGATCGATTGACAAAATCTGCACACTTCCTTCCAATCCGCGAGACGGATAAATTGGAAAAATTGACCCGTTTGTATATCAAGGAAGTGGTGTCTAAACATGGTGTACCTATGACCATCATTTCCGATCGAGATAGTCATTTCACCTCAAGATTTTGGGAAAGCTTGAACGAGGCCCTTCGTACTCGCCTAGACATGAGTACTGCATATCATCCTCAAACCGATGGTCAAAGTGAACGAACCATCCAGACCTTGGAGGATATGTTATGGGCTTGTGCAATCGATTTCAGTGGTAATTGGGACACGCACTTGCCATTGGTGGAATTTTCGTATAACAATAGCTACCATACGAGCATTCAAGCTGCACCTTTTAAAGCTCTATATGGACGTAAGTGTAGATCTCCGCTATGTTGGGCTGAAGTCGGAGAGAAACAACTTACCGGGCCCGAAATTATTCAAGAGACGATGGATAAAATCTTTTTGATAAAAGAATGTCTTAAAGCGGCACGTGACCGGCAGAAAAGTTATGCGGATATGAGGCGAAAGCCTTTGGAATTTCAAGTGAGAGACAGGGTCCTACTGAAGGTGTCGCCTTGGAAAGGTGTCGCGCGTTTTGGAAAGTGTGGGATGTTGAACCCACGGTATATTGATCCTTTTGAAATTTTGTCCAGAGTAGGCCCTGTGGCTTACAAGCTCAAGTTACCACATGAGCTTAACGGGATACATGACACATTCCACGTGTCGAACTTGAAAAAGTGTCTATCTGATGAGACCCTTATTATCCTTGCTGACGAAATCCACATCGACGATAGGCTACATTTTGTCAAGGAACCAATCGAGGTGACTGATTGGAAGGTTCAGAAACTGAGACGCAGTAAGATCAGATTGGTCAAAGTGCGTTGGAATGCCAAGCGTGGACCAGAGTTCACGTGGGAAAGGCTGGACCGGATGAAGCAGAAATATCCAGCCCTGTTCGAGAAAACCCCGATACCGGAGAACATGAACTGAATTTCGGGACGGAATTCTCTTAACGGGGGGAGAATGTAACAATCGGCAAAAATAAGGTAAATCCGTACTAATTAATTAATGTGTAATTAACGTAATTAAGTGCAAATTTGGGTTATATGTTTAACTGAGGCCTTAGAGAATAGTAAATTCCCATATGATGCATAGGAATGCACACGTTTAATGAGGAAGCATGATAGGATCATGTGCGAATAAACTTATCCGGAATGGACGTTGGTGATTACCCGGTAAAAATTAAATAAACGAAAAGGATCCCGGACACCCAGGAAATAAAATAAAGGATATTTTCACATAATATAATGTGTTTTGGAACTCCAAAACCATACGTGAAAACTTTACATACAAATCTCCCGGTAACGAATAAAATGCGCATACCGCACCCGGTACGCGTATAACTCATAATTTCACCCGACAAGAGCCTAATTAACCAATCAACCCTTAAACTAGACTATGTTTAAGGGTTATTAGAGGCACTTTTAATGTCCGAATAACACGCGATTAAATTCCGGAAAATACCCGAACGACACCCGGACGTTAAAGGATTAAACTTAACTTATTATTAGCAAATATTTTGTGTTGTGGACCCCACCAAACCCACCTCTAGAACCGGCCCAACCCCCCTCACCATACCTTAATCTTTCTTTTGTGTACTAAGACATCTAATAGTGGATATGGAAGCATGGTGTGGATATTAGTTGTGATATTATATGGATTGCTAAGTACTTGAAGATTACAAGCAATCTCCCAAATCCCTTAAAAAGCTACGGCCACAACCCTCCCACCATGATCTCCACAAGATTACTAGTACCACAAAAGCCTTAAATTATGGAGATGATATCTGTATGCGTATGAATGGATCGTATAACAACAAAGAATGATCAAACAAGTTAGTTTTAGGTGCGGAATCCCTAAAACAATCACAAAATAATAGTCAAACAGATCAAAACAAGTAAATCATCATTTTCAAAAGCTTTTCATTAATTATAAACTTGATTACACATTTACAGATGGATACAAACAGGGTGAGAACGTGAAAAGAACTAAATAAACTTCTAGAGAGAATATCAGAAAGTGGAGGGAATAATATGACAAAGTTACATTCAAAAATCATGCTTGACTATTTATAGACTGCACATTCGCCCAAATGGTTTGTGCGAATGTGCAGGTTCGCCCAAACAGACTGGTCGAACCAAGCTATACAATAAACAATATTCACATTCGTCCAAAACTTCCTCCTTCGCACCTTCTGTTCTTCCTTCGACCATATCAAACTCTTCCTTCGCACCTACTGAAACACCTTCGCACCAATGACATATATCAAAACAAGTTTGTTGTTCAATCCGAAGCACTAGTCGCACAATTGCATCTACAAACTCCCCCTCGACTATTGCTTGGATTGTTGTCGACGTTGTTCGTCCATTCTAATGTTCATCAGTTTGATATGTCGTTGAATCTTCTGTTCTTTAGTCAAAACCGGTTCCTGAAATTGCTTTGGCTTCATCTTTTTCAATTCAGGCACCTTTTGCTTCTCAACAAACTTTCCGAGCTTTTCGTCATAGTCACAACCAGCGTTAATGTCATACGCAAAGCACAGAAATACCACACGTTGGTATTTTCCTGCTTGCTCAGCATCCTTCACTTCAGAATAGATCGGATTGTAAAACAACATTATTATATCCTCATGTGAACAGTTGATTAACCACATGGGATCAAAAATGTGTATCTTTTTGTAGTTCTTCTCTCCGTCTTTCAGTACAATCACAGCCTCTGCTATCTTCCAATCGTAATACCACCAAATGAAATCTTTAGCGAAGTGTTGTGGAATTGGCAACAAAGGAATCTTTTTCAACACTCGCGGTGGTTTATACTTTAACGTCACCTTGGGCATACCTGTAATATGATCAATATCCTTTTTTATGAACAATTCGTTTCGGATATTGTGGTTCAAACAAATCCCACTTGGTTCGGCTTTCTCTCGTCATCTTTTCAGCAAAGTAGGTAATCTGACTATTTGACGCTCCCGTTAAACGGTGACGGCAAATATCACGAATTGCCCAATAGGGAAGAGTCTTCAAATGATGAAACTTATCAAAATATAAGATCCCCTTCTCCCACTTCACTGCTATGCATCTCAATTCTTTAACAAACTTCCAGGCCAATGCACGACCTTTGAAAATACCACTATGAAGTTTGTAAAAGCTTCCTTGTATTTCAGCTTTCGGTCGGTTATTCTCTTTCTCTTTCAATTTCCTCAAGAACTCCTTCAAACTCTCTGATTGCTCGAACCGTGGTTTGTCATGCCCTTTGAAAATTTCATCTTCAAATACTTTACTCTTCTCTTTCGCCAGTTTCTCGGCTTGGTTTAGCACTTCATCTAAGAATCCAGGAAATCCACAATCTTGATTAGTCTTGAAGTATTGTGGATACTCCTCACTCGTTATATCTTCCATTTCAACATCCTCAAAAGCAGGAACATCACGGTCATCAGAATGATTCCCGGCTTCCTTCTCAGGTATCTTTGGAATGAAATTATCAGCAAGCAATTCTTCCAAAGTCTTTCCCACCTGTTTAGCTAAACCCTCCAGTATCTCTTTAGAAAGCACCGCAGAAACCTCTCCATCTTCAAGATCAGGGTCATCAAACTCCAATTCAAACAGTTTATTGCTCGACTCGAATATTTCTGGAAATCTGCTAGTCATGTCAATCGTCCAGACTCGATCTGTGAGCATCTGGCGATACATGTTCTTGTCTTCTTCAGATAATGACTGCAGTTTCTCATTCCAGAATATATCTTCATCCACATTTTCTCCTGGAGTCTTAGAGCTCGACTCTCCACCCTTACTTGAATCACGCTTTTCATATGTGAACTTTTCAGCGTTATCATCATCATCATCACTACTATCAAAAGCAGAGCTGTTTCCATCACTCGATCCACCATCTGAACCTCCATCATCTCCATCATCTTTCTTCTTCTTCTTTTTCGTATCATTTCCAGCATCTTCATCAAGTTCTTCATCTTCTTCTTCGTCAGATGGTTCAAAATCGACCTGCTCTTCTTCTCTTTCCTTATCTTCTTCACCAGCATGAATTTGAGGAGCTCGAGAGTACAAGTCTTTGATCAGATCATCCATATGCTTGTTACTCTTCTTCAACTGTTTGTTCTCCTCTTTCAAGACAATAATTCTTCTGGTGTTTCGTTGCTCGTGCTTCAGCAACTTCTTGTTCTCTCTTTTCAACCTCTTGATTGTTTTCTTCAAAACTTCATTATCATCATGGGATGTGACTACGACTTCCAACATCTTTTGATCATTTGTCTTCAATTGCTCGATCTCAGTTTGCTGTTTGTTGATTATACTATTCATCTCAGATAATCTTTGATTCACAGCACTCATGATATCACTATCCACTGACACCTTCTTCTTCATAGGTGGTTCAACAACATCAGGCAGTTTGCCTTTCCTAATCTTCTTCAGCACATTATCTAATGCTTCGTTAAACTGATCAACAGGTAGATCTTCACTCTGTTGTGTGCTCGAAGTAGTCGTAGTCTTTTGTTTCTTTTATGCTGGTGCAGTAACCGGTGACTTAGAACTAGAAACTGGTGGAAGTTTCTTACCAGCTATGAGCGATTCAATCTCCTTCTTTCTCTTAAGACTTGGTTTCTCTGGTTTCTTCTTCTTTGACTTAGCAGCTTGTACGGGAGAACCAGGAAAATCTTCTTCAGCATTCAAAATCATTTCATCATCATCAACAGGAATTGGACTCTTATTCCCTTGATCTTCAACATTCTGACTAGCAGACACACCAGCCTCAGTGGCCTTGGGCATGGTAGTCTTTAACGATTCAGTCTCCGAGTCCCAATGTTCGTCTTCTTGCGTCTCCTCTGAATCAATCGACGCTTCGTCCACAATGTGTAAACCCTTCTTTGCCATTGTCTTGTTTCGTCTTGGTGTGCTTTTCTTCTTTTCAGGTTCAGTCGCAACCTCTAACCTTATCTCTTTCTTCTTAATCTTTCCACTCTTGGCACCAACATTCACAACCTGTCTTTTGCGCTTTGCATCAGGATCAACAGGATGTAATGGGTTATCAGGATCAGAATCACTGTTTGCATGTCTCACAAGCCCTTCACCTGGATCTTCATAATCAATTCTTGCTAGATGTCCAAATAAACGCCTTACTGGTGGACGTTCATTGACTGACAATCCTTTATACGCCTTCATCCTAGCAAGTGTATTAAGCGACATATGTTCTTGAACAACTATGTGCTTAGGATCTCTTTTCAAATCTTTATACTTGTTGTCAAACACCATCTGGAGGAAACGAGGATATAGTAGAAACTTCAGATTCCTCGTGCCGTTCACAGGCTCTAGCAAATGTTCCATCAGCATGCCTGAAACATTGAACGGTTTGTTCAACACCAAGGCAACCATCATAGAGCTGATACTTTTGCGCATTAAATCATATCCTCCAGCTGCAGATCCGAAGACATGTATCAAAACGTGTGCCAGATATTTGAATTGAGGGCACAGTTTTCCCTTGTGCAATGAACCGTCAGTGATTGGTCCATTGTATTTCATTCTTAGAAAGCACTTTCGCTGATCCATAAAGCTAAATTTCTTAGGATCTGTCTTCTCATCATCTAAGTTCAACGCTTCTCGTAAATCCTGTTCACAAACAATAACTCTCTGCCCTTGGATCTTGCTAGTCAAGCACGACTCGCAATTCCAGAAATCAAGCTTCGCTCCAGACCAGAATTCTTGCATCATATCTCTGTAGATAATCGTCGGTGTAGCAATCGCATCTATCACCCTACATCTCTTCAAGAATTCTATGATTCCGATAAACTCCGTGTGCTTTTTAACCTCTCCGAGATATGCACAGCAATTATACGCATTCTCGAAGGCTAAAAGCTCTTCAGGAACTATCTTGGCAGGTTGTGAAGATGATCCAGCTTGCTCAGTTGTCTTTTCCTGTTCGGACATCGTTAAATCTGCAAAACAAAACAAAAACACATGTTAAAAATCGACAAAATTCAAATTTTTGAAAATTTTGGTAATAAACATTCTCGTTCGCCCAAACGGGGGTACGAATGAGAAATTCATGGTACGAATGAGAAAAATAAATGGTACGAAAGTATCAATTTTGGTAAAAGTTTCATTCGCCCAACATTTCTTCATTCGACCAGTTGATTATCTCCTTCGCCCATTCGAAAGGGTCGAAGGAGTCTGTTCTTATTTTGAATTTTCAATTTTGAAATTAAAGGTTCCTGATCATGTTCTTTTGATTTGTATTGCACCTAACAATGCCGATTAAACATTCTATACTAACAGATTCATCAATTATTCATTATATTTGTGTTTTCAATTAAAACTAGGGTTCTAAACACAACATATGATCAATTGATCAAACTGTTGGTTTTGATTCCATGGTTTAAGGTTATTCTCCCCCTAAAACACACATATAATGAACCCCAATCAGCAATTGTAACAATGAAGTTGATTATTAACAGTTTTAAGACTTAGGGCTCGAAACAACAAAACAGGGATTAAACCATGAATCCTTGATATTAACCTGTAAGAAATAGTGGAAAAGAATCAGTATAAGTAGACGAGCACAATGATAAGGTTCAAAATAGCAAAGCAACAAGGTGAGGTTAGAGTGAAATTTCTGAAAAAATTGTGAATAGGTTCGAATGAGACAGGAATGGTATATATAGGCACACTCCTTCGCCCATTCTATTCGTACGAAAGAGAAACTTTTGTCTCCTTTGACCCTAGTTAAAGGTTCGAATGAGATAAAAGGGTTCGAATGAAACATATGTTCAAGAACTCTCTCCTTCGCCCGTTTAAAACATACGAAGGAACATGAAAAATCCCACATTCGACCAACCGAATGGGCGAATGAGAAATGGGATTTTTGATAAATTTTCCAAATCTCAAAAACGAGTCCCGGTCCAATTATTTTCCAACTTTTAAGCATCCAACAATCATAATTTCACATTTAAAAAGTTACAAAGCTCAAATGGTGCAACAAGGTTTAGAAAATCGACATCAACCACCATCAGTTATCAAAAATAAGATGAAAAAGAAAAATCTTTTTGGATTTTCTAAAGTTTATGCTAAAACACACCTAAAATCTTTTTGAGTTTTGTAATTTTTGACGAGAAAATAAAATGCAGAAATGTAAATGAAAAACTGTAAATGTTTTTGGGATTTCCGGTAAAGGGATCATATCAGTTATTGAGAAATCTGATCACACCATTGATCTTTTGAATTATTATCATTAAAGACAATGTGTGATCTGGCAACTGCTGATATTGTGATCCACATAAACTCACATGCAGACTTTTGTGCAGTGCTTTAAACTGATACTGATATTTATAGTATAAACGTAATTGTCTGTGGTTCCCACGCACACGACATATTCCCGTATCAAGAAGTAAAGGCACAAAGACTCATTGTAAAGCGTGATTATGCTTTCGTCGTCTGTAATTGTACAAGATATAATGCACAGAGGTATACAGGTCAGCAAATTAATGCAGCAAAGTAACATATGCACTATACCAGGTTGAGGACAGATATTAATCATGATTTGCATCAGTGATTAATACGATGTAATAGATAATCTTTGATCATCATATAACATGGAAAGTTCCTCAATTCGGTAACTTTAGGATTTGGCATAAAGCTCTTTTATAAAGACACCCTGTCTGATCTAGGTCCGTAATGACTTATAGCAGAAGATCAGAGAGGCTATCCCCATACAACTAATAACATAACGACCCTAAACCTCCGAGTTTTGTACAAATACCCTATCAAACGAAATTACGGTACTAAGACCATATGCCCATGAGGAGTTCATCCACACAACAATTCATTTGATATGTATGTATCAGGCACGCAGTAATAGGTCTACGAAGCCTATCAGCACATCGCACAGACTCAGACACACGCCCTATATAGCAGTACATTACTTAGAATGTGTCAGATCCCCACTGATGTACTATCATTTCCCTTAATACTCCAGGAAATCATTTTTGATTTTTCTGATTTTTATAAGTTTTCGAATTTACTGTTCCCAAGGATAAGCTGGAGCATTTCAAATATGTGACTGCCCAGATATCGTTTGTTCACAGAAATATGACGGCATTAATCTAAGGGAAGAAGATATAGCAGTCAGCAAAGAAATTTTCTAATTTTTATGGATTTTAAAATTTTTTAATGTTTTTGGATTTTCGAAATATTTCTGAAAAACAGTAAAAAAATAAACTAAAAAAAATGATAGACTGAGGTGGTGATCAGTCCTGTTTTTCTTTAATACCATTAGCTTTTAAAAGATAATCAAATCTGGATTTGTCAAAAGCTTTGGTAAAAAGATCTGGGCGTTGGTAATCAGTGTGGATTTTGACCATATCGATCAACTCTTTAGCATAACAATCACGGATAAAATGATATTTAATCCGGATATGTTTAGCCTTTGAGTGATTTACTAAGTCTTTTGTTAATGCGATTGCGGCCTCATTATCACAATAAATAGGGGTTTTAAGAAATTGCAAACCGTAATCCAACATCTGTTGTTGGATCCAAAGAACCTGTGAGCAGCAGCTCGATGCTGAAACGTATTCTGCTTCACATGTGGATAGTGCAACTGCGGTTTGTTTCTTGCATTGCCAGGTCACGAGCCTGCTCCCCATAAACTGACATCCAGCCGTTGTGGATTTGCTGTCTTTGTCACAGCCGCCCCAATCTGCATCACTAGAAGCGATTAGGTCAAAATTATCATCATGAGGGTACCAAAGTCCTTTCGATGGACAACCCTTCAGATATCTAAGGATACGCTTGACAGCTGCAAGATGACTCTGTTTCGGCTTCGATTGATATCGTGCACAAAGACATGTCGCAAACATTATATCCGGTCTAGACGCGGTGAGATACATCATAGATCCGACGATTGCTCTGTATGTAAATGGATCAGTCAGCTCCCCCTTAACGTCAACTCCAATCCCGTGATTAGGTTGTATCGGGGTATCCATCGGCTTTTAATCATCCATCTGGAATCGGCTCAAGACTTCAGAAACGTATTTCGTCTGGTGAATAAAGATCCCCGTTGGTCTTTGTTCCACCTGCAAGCCTAGGAAAAACTGCATTTCTCCCATTGCGCTCATTTCGTACTTTTCCTGCATAACTCTTTCAAATTCCCTGCACAGAAGTTCGTTAGTAGACCCGAAAATAATATCATCAACATAAATTTGCACAAGAAGCAAGTCATCTCCTGTTCGTTTCGTGAACATAGTGCAGTCTACCAGTCCACGTTTGAATCCTTTCGAGAGAAGATACGTGCTCAGCTCCTCATACCATTGTCTCGGAGCTTGGTGCAACCCGTAGAGAGCTTTGTTCAGAACATAAACCTTATCCCGGTGAATAGGGTCCTCAAAGCCTGGCGGTTGACCTACGTAAACTTCCTCTTTGACCACACCGTAAAGAAATGTGCTCTTTACATCCATCTGATACACCTTAAATTTCTTCCATGATGCAAACGCTAGGAACATTCGGATAGCTTCCAAGCATGCAACCGGTGCATAGATTTCATTGTAGTCAATTCCCTCAACCTGATGAAAACCTTGAACGACCAAACGAGCTTTGTTTCTCACTATGACTCCTCTATCATCCTTCTTACACTTAAACACCCATTTGGTTCCAATTTTTTTCTTCCCGGTGGTAAATCTGTCAGCGTCTATACACCGAGTTTCTGAAATTGTAACAACTCTTCTTGCATTGCTTCCACCCAGGCATCATCCAAAAGAGCGTCCTTGTACGTCCGCGGTTCAACCTGCGAAACATAACAAGCGAAAGACCAGTCATTTTGAAAACCAGATTTTTGTATTTTGGCATATAAAGCAAGATTGCCAATATTTTCTGGTGATTGAGCATTTCTCAACTGCCCTCTTGTCATCACGCTGCTACCAGGATCACCAATAACCTGATCAAGCGGGTGTATCCGATGTATCCGAGATTCCGGATAATCAGGTACTTGTACTCCCGTTTGAGTCGTCAAATTCTCTGTAGAAACCAGATCATTACCCACATTCGATGTTGAAGCATCAGTTGTAGTTGGGTTCACTGGTGGTGTCACTGTAGCATTGTCCAGAATAGCTTCACTTGTTGCATCATCGTCTTCATCTTCTGAATCGGATGAATTAAGCGTTGTAGAAGCTTCTTGGAACACCTCTTCTTCCATCACAGGAGCAGTGGTATCATTAGAAGCTGCTTGAGGATTTACAGTGATCGGACGCACTAACGGTGAAGTTACGGCGTTTTCGACCTCGTAATATAAGCGAAGTACAGCTTCTTCAACCATGCTATCTAGATTGAATGATTCAAAGAAGTCTTTGTAATCAAACATCCAATCTGGACCTCCACCCTGTACATTTTGTGTGTATCTTTGTACTTCGACATTAGCCCACTCCTCGACTTTTCTAGTTCTTTTGTTGAATACCCGTTTTAGTGGGGTTGCATATCCAACAAAATAACCTTCTTCAGCCTTTGGTGCGAACTTCTCCGAAGGATTAAGCATTGTACATGGGGCACCAAATGGTTCTAGATACTCCAGATTCGGCTTGCGTCGGTTCAACAGCTCATAAGAAGTTTTGCCAAACTTCTTCACTGTTAAAACACGGTTTAGAGTGTAACATGCTGCGTAAATAGCTTCGTTCCAGAACATGACTGGAAGATTTGAATCCGCAAGCATAGTTCTTGCCATCTCGATTAGAGTCATGTTCTTTCTTTCTGCGACACCGTTCTGCTGGGGTGTATACGGAGCGCTATATTCATGATGAATTCCCTTGTTTGCACAAAGATCCTCCATCTGAGCGTTTTTGAACTCCGTCCCATTATCACTCCGGATTCGTTTGATCTTCAGACCATATATATTCTCCAGACGTGTAAACAGAACCTTCAGATTGTCAAAAGTGTCGCTTTTCTGATGCAAGCACATGACCCATGAAAATCTAGAATAATCGTCAGTCACCACAAGACAGTACAATTCCCCGGCATGACTTTTACGTCTGACTGGACCGAATAAGTCCATGTGCAAACGCTCAAGCGGTAGTTCAACAGAATTGACTTTCTTTGGTCTATGGGCCTGTTTGTGCTGCTTTCCCTTTTTGCAACTAACACACTTGTCATTCAAATGGAAATTTTTCACATTAACTCCCGTGACAAGTTCATTCTTCACTAACTGGTTCATCTTTCTTAAATGAATGTGTCCCATTCTCCTGTGCCACATAATAGATTCTTTTTCTGTAGCCTTAGAGAGGAAACACGTGACTTGGCCATGTGTGGTCATTGCTTTGGACATATCGAGAATATACAAATTGTTTACTCTTGGTGCCTTTAGCATCACCCACTCTTTCGGAAGTTCAAACCCCGGTTTCAAGACATTGCAAGATTTGTCGTCAAAATACACAGAAAATTGCTTATCACAGATTTGACTAACACAGAGCAGATTGTAATCTATCTGTTTCACGTATGATATCCGCTCAAATGTCACGACCCCATTGCTTACACTACCCTCGATCGTAATGTAGCCTCCTTTATTTCCTGCAAACGCTACATAACCTCCGTTTATGTTCTTGATATCAAAGAGTAGCATGAGGTCCCCTGTCATGTGACCAGAAGCTCCACTGTCAACAATCCATAGGCTGCTAACAGGGCCAGCTGGAGCTCCCTGCACATATCAAGTAAAGCAGTTAGATCTTTCGGGGGACCCAAGCCTGTTTGGTCTTGGGTCTTTGAACGGGTTGTTTCAAAGATTCTTTCGATTCACAAACATCTTGGGTTCTCTCAACCCCTTTCTTCTCACTCTCAACTTACTTTTTCTCAATTTTCACATTTTGTGAAGTTGAGGCACCCTCAGACTCCTTAGATGACCAAGATTGCTCAGATCTTTTCAAGATCCGGATCTGAGATAGGAACAATGGTTCGGTTTAGATTTTGTTGAGGTTGGTTTTGAGTTGTGGGTTGTCTAGTGTTGGTATTTTGTTGTGTATGTTGAAGGTAACACCAATGGGCGAATGAACAAAATAAGCAATGAAAGTCTACGTTCGACCACTAAAAGACCTCCTTCGACCACAAAATCCCTCTTTCGACCAAATGAAATTCCACTTTCGACCACTCTCTCTTCGTTCGAGCCCTGATAATTCAAAAACGGTTATTCTTTGAAAATCCGTTAATTTTGATCATGTTTATCAAATGTTGATGGATTTTGATGATCTAAATCAGGTTTTGAATCGGAATTGATTTGGAACAACTTTAATGAAGAGAATTATCCAATTTAACCTTGAAATCAAGTTGTAATCAATCAAAATCTTATCAAATTAGTTTGTTCAATGAAAACAGAAACTTTTTTTTATCAAAATTGGGTCCAAATCAACTGAGAAACTATTAATTTGTGGTTGTTTGATCCAGAATGGCTCTGATACCACTTTGTATGCGTATGAATGGATCGTATAACAACAAAGAATGATCAAACAAGTTAGTTTTAGGTGCGGAATCCCTAAAACAATCACAAAATAATAGTCAAACAGATCAAAACAAGTAAATCATCATTTTCAAAAGCTTTTCATTAATTATAAACTCGATTACACGTTTAAAGATGGATACAAACAAGGTGAGAACGTGAAAAGAGCTAAATAAACTTCTAGAGAGAATATCAGAAAGTGGAGGGAATAATATGACAAAAAGTTACATTCAAAAATCAAGCTTGACTATTTATAGACTGCACATTCCCCGAAATGGTTTGTGTGAATGTGCAGGTTCGCCCAAACTGACTGGTCGAACCAAGCTATACAATAAACAATATTCACATTCGTCCAAAACTTCCTCCTTCGCACCTTCTGTTCTTCCTTCGACCATATCAAACTCTTCCTTCGCACCTACTGAAACACCTTCGCACCAACGACATATATCAAAACAAGTTTGTTGTTCAATCCGAAGCACTAGTCGCACAATTGCATCTACAATATCTAAGTTAGATTGTTGTAAGGACTTGCAAGAGATTATGATGTCCTAGAAAGATTTAAACAATCCTCTCCTCTCCATACAAACCCACGGCACCCCACACACACATACAAGATCATCCAAAGATCATTTAGTACATTATAAATCCTCATGAATTCATGCTAGATTGCATACAATCTTGGGAGATCTTGAAGAATTATAAAAGAGCCTAGTGAGTGTATACTTGATCATCAAAGCAAATCTTCTTCTTCTTTTCTTTCCTTTGGCCGTGAGTTTGCAAGGGTTCCCACACACTTTCTTTCAAGTTTTAACACCTCCAAATCACTCATAAACATCAATCTTCCAAACCCCCATTGTGTGTTTCATGCTTAGAGCTTAACCATTTAGGAAGAACACACTAAACCCCATCAAAATCAAGCATTGATAGCTTCCCTAGCCTTGTGCTAGTTGTAAGTATTCTTGATCTTGTTTTGTCTTTAAAAGTTTATGTTTAATAGCTTGAAGCAAGTTGTACAAGGGGTGAACTTGAATAAGCTTTTCTTAATAAAACATATGATTTTTAAAGACTAAAATGGCCAAAATATGGTGATGGATGTTAAGTATCCTTGTAGTTTTTATTAAGTTCATGAATACTTGAAGAAAATGGTGATTTAAGTATAACTTGTTATTAGAACTTGAATGAACTTAAAAATGGTTTTAATCATCTTAACATAAAGATATAAGACTTGTTATAATGATATTCTTGTTAGAGGATAAGTCATACAAAAATTCACATTATCAAAGTCTACAAACTTGAAATATATAATTTGGACATATTGGACAACACACACTAATTCCACTTATTAGTAGCCTTAATAAGATGATATGAGACTATTAAAAGTGTTGAAATGTGAAAATTAAACTAACGTGACAAAAATGATCCATTAAAGTCTACTAGTTTAGTGGGAAATTGCTAATCTTGAAAGATAGAATGGAAAAATGCAACTTTTATAAGTTAAAGGACTATTTTTGTAACTTTAAAAGTTGAGGGACTAAAAATGATATTTTTAGAAACTTGGGTCTAAAAGTATAACTATGGAAAGTTTGGTGTCAAAAGTGTAAATAATAATTTTCCAATGTAGATTTGGTAAATACTAGTAATTGTACACATGTATTTTGTATAAAATTGTATTTTTATAAAATGGAGTTTTATAAAAATTTAGATTTTTCTAACATATAGATATATATAAAAACAAAGGTTTCGATAAAAATGTTAGACAAATTAAAAACTTGGGAGAACTTATATATGTAACACCCCAACCGATGGCGGAAACATCGAGGTGTCACGTAGTGATGATTGTTCAATAGCTCATGGTACTAACTGGAAGTTGAATATTACTAAACAATTTACAATTTGTCATACAAATTACATAAACTTGATTTGCATAAACTAGGTCCAAAGCTCCTATGTGTTCCAAGACTTGTACAACTTCCAATAGCAATTAAAACCTGAAACATGTTAAGTTGGAAAGATGGGGGGGTCAACTATAAATAGTTGGTGAGAATACACAGGTTTTGCATATAGTTAAAAACAATATGTTGTATAATAATGAGTAATGATAGAATATGAGTCCGACATGTAACAATCCGTCTTTTGTACAATCAAACCTTGTGTCGACTGAGACCTAACTCGCAAGTTAGTAAAAGTGTAACTGTTATCGATCATCCCTGAATTTATGCGGGGGGATGGGTTTGTCAGACCTATAGCGCTATAATCTAAACAGGCGGCTTGATCAATGTTAATGATTGTACTGTGTCTTTTTGTTACAGTCAAATGATAGAATGAGTAAATGATAGTGTAATTGAATCAGAAGTAAGAATGAGTAAATGATAGTGTATAAAATGTTTAAACATGTTTCACCCCAAAAATGTAAAAGAGAAAAAGGGGCTATGAAAACTCACATTCGCTAAGATGAATTATCCTCTAAGCGTTGTAAATGTATGTGAGGCGAATCCCAAAGACTCAACAACGTAGCTAGTCCAATTTGAAGAAACAAAAAAAAAAAAAAAAAAAAAAGAATATCATGCTTCCAATTCGCCAATTACAAGAGCTTATAATCAAAGCTTCAATTCTAGAAGTAATAGACTATAGAAGAAAAGTATGAGGGAAAGTTTAATCGGATTGAAACAATCGATTTAGAGGTGGCAAGTGTAATGGTTCATAGGTGGGTTTTTATACTAGTTTTGGATTCAATTAGCCATTAAAATTGGTCAACACCATAAAGTAAGGTTTTATGATGAACTGACTATTTGACTAGGACTTTGACTGTTTGACTAAGACTTTGACTAGGACTTTGACCAGGACTTTGACTAGGGCTTTGACTAGGACTTTGACTGTTTGACTAAGACTTTGACTAGGACTTTGACCAGAACTTTGACTATTTGACTTTCTTCGCAGACCGCGAGAACTAAAAAAATCAAATTTTCTAATTTAAATAAATTTTAAGTTCCGGACTTGTTTTCTTCAGTTTCTAAGTTGTTTTAGGACCGAAGATTACGGGTTTTGAGTATCAAGATCTGAAACATACGTGCTCGGGTGTAGATGTGAGTATAAAACGTGCAATACTTTTACTTATAAAAATTATAAGTTTTATTAAATTGTGACTTTTGGTCCTATTAAAATAGGAGGTTTAAAAATGAAATTTTTGAAATAGTTGAGGGACCAATTATGCACATTTATGAACAGTGAAGGGTGCAGGTTGTCATAGTCTCCCCTACTTTAGAAAATTTCGTCCCGAAATTATTAAAAACACAGGGTTGAGGGTGTTTAGGTAGAAATTAGGGCAGCTGTGGTTTGGGTTAAGGCACGACATGAGTTAGCAAGGAGAATCTAGTAAAACGCTAAACTTTAATTTTTAGGAATCATAAAAGAAATGCATAAGTTGATTGACTATATGAAAACCAAATGAACTACCAAAACCTTATTAGAATTTCACACTACCTTAACGTACCTGTAAATTCATGATTACGTTCCGGACCGTAATCACCAATTTACCTTACATTAGGGTTTTGTGTCCTTCTATGACTCTAAACACACATGTAAAATAATACAATTAAGCTTGTGGTTGAATCGTATACAATGTATCCAAAAATAAGTCCAACTGTTGAGCAGGAAAAGACCTCTACCAGTCAGTGAGTAAGAACCTCTACCGATTGTTGAGCAGGTGCGATAGCCTCTACCAGTCGTTGAGTAGGTTGTAGGGCCTCTACTGACTGTTGAGCAGGCATGATGACCTCTACCAATCGTTGAGTAGGTTATTTGGTACTCTACTAACTGTTGAGCAAGTACTTCATCCTCTATCAGTTGTTTGATTAAGTGTACCAATTATTACACACATGAATTGCAAATTGATAATATGTACATGTAAGCAATCAAGTATCAAGTATAGCATACAAGTTGTAATAAAGTTGCCCTAGACAAGGTTAATGACTCTAGGTGTGTCTATAGCAAATAGTTTATATTCCATGAATTCTAGTTTCAAATGTTCAAATATGGTAGATAGTCGAATCCTCATGTATAACTAAGGATTATGTTTGATGCAACACACAATCAAGTTTCAATAGTTTGGTTATCATGGGTAACTAGCTCATGTGTGAGAAGGTGAAGAATATGAATTTAGTTCTTGAGAGGATGATGAAAAATCTTGAAGCAGAATCAAGGTTGTGAGAGATAGTGAATGTGAAGATAGTTGATAAAGAGCTTATTTTATAGTAAAGGGATTATGTAGCAATGTAAATTGTGGGGTTTGGATCAAAGGTTAGAATCAAGTGTATGAGATAACATGATTGCGGCAATACTAAAAATTGTAAAAGTTTCGTACTTGTTGAAAATAAGTAGGTGTCAATAGGGAGTTGGAGATTAAATTTTTGTTCATGAGGTTAGAAAGGTTTTAAAATTGGTTTTATACCTAAAACAAAAGTCGTTAAATAGTACAAATTAAGTGAGCTTTGATTAAAATATTCCCGTTAATTTTAAACATGACATTAGGTTTTGAAGATCAAGGTTCATTTAAGTGATTTTTAATAGATTAAAGCATTATATAGAAAAAAAATCGTTTGTTATGTCTATAAATAAACAATTGAATTTAAGTTTGAGGCATCTTTTGACAAAAATATGTATTTTGTAAAGTTTCAAGGTAATAAAAATCCAACAAGATTAAGAAATCTTTAGTGTTGTGCTAGGGTATACTCAGATTATGAGGTTACAGTTTAAAAATATATAACATGTTGAGAAAGGAAATAATATGATTTGGGTAGGGTGTTGAAAATAATCAAACATGTGGCTAAGATGGTAAGATGAAGTTATAAGAAATCCAAAAAAAAAAAAAAAAAAAAAAGAAAGAATATCATGCTTCCAATTCGCCAATTACAAGAGCTTATAATCAAAGCTTCAATTGTAGAAGTAATAGACTATAGAAGAAAAGTTTGAGAGAAAGTTTAATCGGATTGAAACAGTCGATTTAGAGGTGGCAAGTGTAATGGTTCATAGGTGGGTTTTTATACTAGTTTTAGATTCAATTAGCCATTAAAATTGGTCAACACCATAAAGTAAGGTTTTATGATGAATTGACTATTTGACTAGGACTTTGACTGTTTGACTAAGACTTTGACTAGGACTTTGACCAGGACTTTGACTAGGGCTTTGACTAGGACTTTGACTGTCTGACTAAGACTTTGACTAGGACTTTGACCAAATCTTTGACTATTTGACTTTCTTCGCAGACCGCGAGAACTAAAAAAAAATCAAATTTTCTAATTTAAATAAATTTTAAGTTCCGGACTTGTTTTCTTCAGTTTCTAAGTTGTTTTAGGACCGAAGATTACGGGTTTTGAGTATCAAGGTCTGAAACATACGTGCTCGGGTGTAGATGTGAGTATAAAACGTGCAATATTTTTACTTATAAAAATTATAAGTTTTATTAAATTGTGACTTTTGGTCCTATTAAAATAGGAGGGTTAAAAATGAAATTTTTGAAATAGTTGAGGAACCAATTATGCACATTTATGAATAGTGAAGAGTGCAGGTTGTCATAATATAAAAATGAACACTTATATATAAATGAAAATATCAAAGTGTTGGAGCATTTTTATATATAAGTTAGCAAGTCTTGTGTTAAAAATACAAAAGTGTTTATAAAACTTCCAAGTAATATGTGTAGAAAATTAAAAAGAAGAATAATTTTCCTTAAATACACATATTGGGAAACTTGGGGAAAATTAACTATATATATAAGTTAAGTAATCGGACTTGGACGTGTTAACAAACTAAGACGTAAAAACGGACGAACGAGAAAAATATCATAACGTCAAGATGAGTATAAATATATTTTAAGGAGTTAAAATATATAATTCGGGTGAAAAATACATAACACTTTCCTAAGTGTTGGAAAATATTCGTGGGAGAAAAATAACGTAATAATCTAACGATTAAACGTTAAAACAAGTGTATGGACTTAACAAGGAAAATATATATATATATATTCGACTCGACAAAATCTTAGTATATTTATTTAAGGGAAAGTAAATATACGTGGATGTAAGTCGAGTCGAGTAAAGAAAACAATATATATATATATATATATATATATATAGAGAGAGAGAGAGAGAGGGGAAAGTTAATTTGAGAACACCTATATTTCGTGCGAACCGTGAGAACGGCATCTAAAACCATTCAAATTCAAAATTTCTTTTTACACTTGTCTTTATTACTAAAATTCAATCTAAAAACACAATTTACGCGTAAAAATTCAAACGTATACGAAAATAATTTGTTTTTACACATGTGTAAATTTGCTGTTTATACATGTGTAAACTGTTTCATTTACACATGTGTAAAAAGTTAATTTAAAAGTGTTTTTGCAAGAAAAGATGAATTATTTGGAAAGAAAATTCATTTATTAATGTTGTATTTTGATTATAATGGGGTTTGTATTAAAAATTTTGATTTTGATTGATTTTTTTACTTGTTCTCACGGTTCTCACAATATTTAGCGTTCTCAAGATAACCCTCCCCTATATATATATATATATGTATATATATATATATATGAATGTTATCGGACGACAAGACCTTAGTGTATTTATTTGAATGGGAAAATAAATATGTGGTAAAGTGAGTCGTGTCGAGTGTTAAAAGTATATTATCGAATGGCAAAATCTTAGTATATTTATTTAAATGGGAAAATAAATATACGGTAAAATGAGTCGTGTCGAGTGGTAAAAATATTATATTGAACGACGAAATCTTAAGTATAATTATTTAATGGGAAAATAATTATACATGTTAAGAAATATTGAAGAAAATATAAGTAACTTGTAAGAAAGGGGTAATCCATCACCAACGGACCTAGGATACACGTTTAATTAAACGGGGAATTGGATTAAATCGTGGTTTGGGAGTTGGGTGTACAACTTGCCGAAGCACATGCACTATAGGTTTAGTGGCTTACACGTGTAGGACGTTTGTAGGTGTTGACCTCGAGCAAACTTTTCTCCACTCAGGCCCGTGCACTTGTTGAGGTGAGTTTCATGGCCCCATTTTAAACTATTTTATGTTTTTCGGGGGAAAGATATGTTAGGGAAAATGTGTGACGGGATAATTACTTGAGTTGTGATCGCCACTCGGGGTTGAGTCCTCTCTTCTATAACCATTAATTCAGGGAAATGAAACCGAAGGAATATTTGGATAGTATTATTGGTGCCTAACAAGGCCCATCCCTAACTGATAGCGTCGATTATGCATCGGGGTGCCAGGGGTGCATGTATTCTGAAATTAAGTCGTTGGATACCGAGAAACGACTTGGAGCGGGGCATTATTATTAGTCTTGGTTTGGTTATGGTCTCAAGTAGATTGTAGGAATTTGCAACTCCTATAATAGTCATAACAAGGTATTTCCCAAAAGGTAATGTTTTGGAAACTATAACCTTTGAACTCACCAATATGTATATATTGACGATTTTTAACATATCTTTCAGATAATTGAAGGATGCGAGGCGGCATGGCTAGAGGGTCGGAGGATCTCATGCTTTTACGTCGGATAATTTGGGAGGGGTTTCGTTATTATTTCCCAAGTGTTGGGATATATTTTGGAAACCTCCTTTAATACATTAAAACAATTTGGTTTTGGTCATGTAAAACTTAAAACTTAATATCGACGTATTAATAAATGATCCTTTTGATTAATTACTTGTAGTTGGCGTTAATCTTGACTTTATACCATTGAACCGTCGCGCCACGTGTTTCCGCCATTGGCATGGTGTGACACTGTTGCATGATCTAGAATAGCTTCACTGAAAATTTCTTCATCATCTTCTGATTCTGAAGTATCAAGAGTATTTGAAGCTTCCTGAAAAACCTCTTATTCAGCTGCATGAACATTGGTATCATTAGAAGCTGCTGGAGGAGTTACGGTGATCGGACGCACCAACGGTGAAGTCACCGCGTTTTCACACTCGTAATAAAGTCTTAGAACAGCCTCTTCAACCAAGTTATATAGATTGAATGATTCAAAGAAGTCTTTGTGATCAAACATCCAATCTGGACCGCTACCCTGTACGTTCTGAGTATATCGTTGAACTTCAACATTAGCCCACTCCTCTACCTGACGAGTTCGTTTATTGAATACCCGTTTGAGCGGGGTTGCATATCCAACAAATAATCCCTCTTCAGCTTTTGGTGCAAACTTCTCAGACGAATTTAGCATAGTACAAGGTGCTCCAAATGGTTCTAGATACTCTAAATTCGGTTTTCGTCTATTCAACAGTTCATAAGAAGTTTTGCCAAACTTCTTTACTGTTAACATGCGATTCAATGTGTAACTGGCTGCGTATATGGCTTCATTCCCGAACATTACTGGAAGGTTAGAGTCTGCAAGCATGGTACGTGATGTTTCTATTAGAGTCCTGTTTTTCCTTTCTGCGACACCGTTCTGTTGTGGGGTATACGGATCACTATATTCATGATGAATTCCTTTATCTTCACAAAGAGCATCCATCTGTGCATTTTTGAACTTCGTCCCGTTGTCACTCCGAATCCTTTTGATCTTTAATCCATAAACATTCTCTAAACGAGTGAATAAAACTTTCAAATTGTTAAACGTGTCGCTTTTATAGTGCAAGCACATTACCCACGAAAATCTTGAGTAATCATCAGTAACCACAAGACAGTAAAGTTCTCCAACATGACTCTTATGCTTGACAGATCCAAAAGGGTCCATATGCAAACGCTCAAGTGGCATATCTACAGAATTCACTTTCTTCGGTTTGTGGGACTGTTTGTGCTGCTTCCCCTTCTTGCAACTCACACACTTGTAATTGAGATGAAAATGTTTCACATTGACGCCTTCAACAAGCTCATTCTTCACCAAATGATTCATTTTCCTGAGGTGAATATGTCCCATCCTCCTGTGCCACAAAATTGATTCTTTCTCTGTAGCCTTTGATAGGAAACATGTAACTTGGCCCTGAGTTGTCATCGCCTTAGACATATCAAGAATGTAAAGATTATTCACTCTTGGTGCTTTCAGCATGATCCACTCCTTTGGAATAACAAAGCCGGGTTTGAGGATATAACAAGATTTATCATCAAAGTGCACAGAAAACTGTTTGTCATAGATTTGGCTCACACTTAACAGATTATAGTCAATTTGTTTCACATATGAAATCCTCTCAAAACTAACAATCCCGTTACTAACACTTCCCTCCATCGTAATATCACCGCCTTTATTACCAGCAAATGCTACATATCCTCCATTGATGTTCTTTATATCGAGTAGCAGCGTCAAATCACCAGTCATGTGACCAAAAGCTCCATTGTCAACAATCCAGAGACTGCTAACATGGCGAGCTGGAGCTCCCTGCACATATCAAGAAAAGCATTAGTTCTTTCGGGGGACCCAAGCCTGCTTGGTCTTGGGTCTTTGAATATTAGATTTCAAAGATTCATTCACACAATCATTAGATTTTAAATCAGCCTTTTTCTGATCTATCAAACTTTTCTCACTTTGAAGTTTTTCATTGGCCTTTGAGGTAGAAGCACCTCGAGAACCCGATGGTGACCAAGATTGTTCCGAATGTTTTAGAATCCTGATCTGGGATTTTTTATTCTCAGTCGGTTTCTTTGTATCGTTCTTAAATGAAACTTTCTTAGTTACCTTCTCTGATTTTACAGAGACAGATCCAACTAATGACTTAACAGCAGGTTTTGGAGGAACCTTTTGTTTATCAACAGTTGAGTTCACCATTGGTTTCTTCAATGGTTTTTCCATAGCAATCCGGTTTCAACGATCATAAGTAAATTGACGATTATCCCTCCTTTGAAAATAACGACTTTGATTATAAAATGGTGTTGGTTGAGGGACAAAATGTCTTTGAGGATAACTATGATTGTCAACCGAACTTCTATAAGATTGCCTCATCTCAACTTCGTGCCTTTTATGCCTCACATACGGGCAGTGAGCAAGTAAATGCCCTCTCTCCCCACACTTAAAACATGCACGGTATTCCTCAAAAACATTCTTGGCATTCGACTTAGCGTAGGAATTGATTGGATATTGATCGTCCACACATCAACGTCTCAAACTCTCAGGAGCTAGTTCTTTTCAGTAAGCCGGCTCAAGAAAACCATTAGCCTTTTCTTTAGGCCTGATGAACTCAGTGACATGAACCTTAGGTTTTTTTGGAGTATCCAGATATATTTTCTTTAAAATTTCTGGAGGTACATCATTGGTCCTTTCATGTTTAGGAAACCAAATAGTACTTTCATGCCAGATTTTCTCGATTTTTGAATAATTGGCAAATTTTATCGGATACTCCTCATCAGAGATAATCTTATCAGATCCTTCCATCCGATAAAATACTTTGACGGGTTTGTCAACTGATTCATTTTTCACTTCTTTCTTTACTGATTGATTCACTCGATGTGCATTTGCCATCGGATGTGAAACCTGGGAAGGTGATATTGGTTCATTTGTGATAATGTGATTTTCCATAGGAATATCACTCACTTTCTCAGGTTCCTCATTTTCTGTGTCTGAATCATCAGTTACAGTTGTCACTTCCTCATCATTCAACCCTAGAATCGGTCTCACATCGGAATGTGGATCTCCAACACTAGAAGTGTTATATTGATTATCCGATGCAGAGTCAGATTTGATTGAACTCTCCGGTGTTATTGAATGTAAATTGTGGTTCTTAAATAACACTGGGGATAGAACAGCCTTGTAGTTTGCACTACTAGCTTGTGAGGTTTCTTTAATGATATGGTCAACCACATAAGAAACGTGTTTGTAACTTTCAAGCTTTTTGTTGACCTTTTCAGCAAAACATTTGATGGTGGCCATTTCTAGTTTTGTTTCTTCAAGTTCATTTATATAACTGTTTATAGCAAGTTGCTTTAGAGCAAGAGTTTTCCTTAGATCAGAAATGTCCTTTTTATAACCATCAAGCACTTTGTTGAACTCATTGGCTTCCTTGCGATAAGATTGACAGTTGATTCTCGCACTCTCAAGTTGAACCTTGAGTTGCTTGTTTTCCTCTATCAGTCTAGCACAAGTTCCACAATACTTATCACTATTCATGTTAGTTGTGGATTCAGAACATACCGGTTTTGGAGCATCAGACATAGCCATCAAAGCGAAATGCGCCTCCTTTCCAGCAAAAAACTTGGAGTAGTCAATTTTGGTGAAGGCATCATCAACAATACATGATTTCCTGGTCATCAAGAAATCGGCTTCGGCTAACAACTGATCAATGTCATCATCCAAAGAATTAGCACTTCCTGTTGAATCAACTTCGCTTTCAAAGTCAGAATTGTAACATTTCGCATTGAATTCCTTGTACGTTACGAATATTATTAATAAAACGTCGAATTTCATCATTTATCGTCCTTTTAAAAATGTTTCATGACACGTTTGGACCCCTAGTACTATGCTATAAGTATATATATATATATGGTAAATAATTGACAAAAAAAAAAAAAAAGATTGCCTGGGCCGGGATTCGAACCCGAGCCCATGGCCGGTTCAACATACACAAGCAACAAACCAACTGGTCTACAACTTCATTTGGTCTAATCCTGAGTTATATTAATTATATACTAAGTTTAAAAGTGCAGTTGACTTGTGAAAAGTCAACTGCGACGAAATCCATTCAAACATTCAAATCAATATCGCGTAATTTACCTCTAATATGGTAAATTATGTAAATCATTGACTAACTCGTAGCCTATGCACGACCAATTAACATTATAACCTTCTTAATCGAGTGAAATCACGCGTTAATGTTCATCACGAGTCAACCATTGCCCAATATAAACCCACAAGCCTTCCACTATAAATTGAACCCTGCATTACACTCTTTACTCGCCGATCTATTCTTCCTCATCTCCAATTTCTTTTAAAAATCACCTCTCAAGCTTCAATTTGTTCGCGTTTGACTTTTCTGTTTGACCGATCAATAATCACGAAATCGTTTTTGTAAGTTTTCTTTTTTTTTGATGGGTTTTGATCTTCTGCAACCTACAAACAATAGCCCCCATCATATCAGGGGCTATTGGTTTTAAATCTTATTATTATTAAAACTAGGGCTCGATCGAATTGATTTGGGGATAAACTGCAGACTTTGTGTATTTAATTAAAACAGACACAAGACAAACACAACCACTGATCTATATCAAGTGGTTGTGTCTGTCTGTTTGTTAACCGGGGCACGCGGGTTCGAGTCCCACATTAAACGGCTTTTTAGCCTTTCATTAAAAGGATTATATAATCAGTTTCAAGTTATATATATATATATACATATATATATTCTAAACCAAGATTTATCGTTCTCAGGGTTTAGACCAACTGGTCTGAACTTGTGATTTAAAACCTTCCAACCGGGTCAGACCCGGGTTCGATTCCCAGCTTGAACAAAACATTTTTTTTACCTTTTTGATTTATATATATTCACTTATATTTTTAAAATTGCTTTTAAAATACTAAAATTGCTTTATAAATTCTACAAAAAATATTTTATGTTATTCTAATAGAAAAGTTTAACATACAATTTTTAGTTTTCCAAAAATTATTTATTTAATATATATAATAAATATTTCAAGTTTATTCTATTATAATTATAAAATTCTATAAAAATATCAAAACGATTATATAATTTCCCACAAAAATTATTCTGAGTTTATATAACATTAAACATTTCTGAAATGATTTTTATTTCTGAAAAATCATTTATTTAGTATTTTTAATCAATTTTTGTTATTTTTAATCATAAATAAATCATAATAAATTCACTTTTCAATATTTTTGCACCAAAATTTTATATAAATTATTTCTGCCCATTTAGAACAGAAATAAAAATTTTAATTTAAATTTCTTTAATTTTAATATTTTTAGATATTAAAGTTATATTTTGACAATTTGAAATAAATAGATTAAATATTCTATTTTTAGGAAAATAATTTTATAAAAATTATTTTCATACTTAAAACTTTATAATGTGACCATCTTTAAACTAAAATTTACAAAAATACTTTTTGTTTATTTATTTATCGAATTTCTCTTATTTATTAAACATTTATTTATTAATCAAACGAATACTTATCCCCAATTCGACACCCTAGAAAATACTTGTAGACTAGAAAGACTTAGACTTATTTGTTACGTTATACATAGGGTAATACTTGGCAACTTTGGGGCTACACTTATTCTTTTTCTCGAGACTTAATACTTTGCTAAGGTGAGTTTACGTAACCATGTCTATGCAATTCTTTATACTTGCAACATTATACTTAAGCAATTCTACGTACATGTCTAGTTGTAAACTTTAATGCCACATGACTTAGACAACTACAGTTAGACTTAAACTTCAACATACATAATCATTAGCTATGGCCAAGCCGACGATACTCAATAATAGATCTATTGGATTCACAATCCCACCTAGATTCGTTGACCATCTTTTATGGGGAGCGCGGGTGATTGTTATCGTTCCAACGTGATATTAAGGTGAACTGTGGATGACGGGATGGACCTAAACTAGTCGGAGGTTTGATTATGTGCATACAACACTTCATGTTTATTCATGTAGACTTAAACTTACGATAGACATATGAATTGCTAAACTTTTATTCTTAAACTTAATTGCTTGACATGGCTTATGTATTCTCACCAACTTCTAGTTGACCCCCCCCCCCCCATTTTTACAACTCAACAGGTAATAATGATGCTTGAAGTCTAGAGAGTTAGCATGAGGAGACAATTTGAAGTTTATGCTTTGTTTGGCTTTTTGATATATTAGAATTTCATTCAAGACTTATTATGTATTTTCAATTTTGGATATTTGCAATTTAAATAAATTTCAATTAAAACTTAAATACCATGTGCTACTGTATACTCATTCTTACGTGACACCTCGATGTTTCCGCCATCGGTTGGGGTGTTACAAGAATACACAGATTCAGGTTCATCAGAAACTTCAGTGACATAATCAATAATAGTTCCTGAAACCTTGTCTTTAGTAAGCTCTTCATTCTTCTCAGCAACAGAAACAGAAATATCGTCAACTATCTCCTCAATCACTACCTCGGACACCTTCTCAGTCTCCAAAACTTCTCCAACTATCACCGACACCTCTAAGTCAATCTTCTGAGCAACACAAGCTACATTCCCAGTAGTAATTTCTTCAACACCCAATTGCATACCCGTCCAGTCCTAACCTTCATCCTTTTGGATCACCAACGCCTTATTTTGAGTTTCTATTTGTTGTTGGCTATTTGGTGTTGAGATTGGAATAATGGTTCTGGTTGGGTTATGTGGTGTTTGAGTTTGAGTCTGGTTGGGTGTAGTTGTTTGTCTAGTAGAGTTGTTCTGTGAGGTGTTATGTCGTTTTTGGTAATCGTTTTGTGGTTGATAGTTATTGTTATCTTGGTTTTGATAGGTTGCTTGGTTTTGAGATTGACGATTCTGATAATTTGAGTTGAATGGATTTCTGTTACCTTGTTGAGCTGGCTAAGTACACTCCCTCTTGAAATGACCTTTAGCACCACACTTAAAACACATGACTTTGGCTTTGTTGAAGCCATATGTGGTATTGGGTGATGTAGCCAGATCAGTTCTTCCTGTTTTCTCAATAAACTCAGTTGCCCGTCTCATAACACTCGCAAAAGACCATCGGATATCGATAAGCTCCATTTCTTCCTTATCAATCTGAGCATAGTCTTCATTGGTTAGATTATTGTTACCAATTTGACTAGCACCAATCCATTGTATGAAGAAACCATTGTTGAAACCAATGCAATGTGTTGCTGAGCAACTTCAACTGTGACATTGTTCATGTTAGATGTTTCCAACACTACCGGACTTTGACTTGGTTGAGTTGGGTTTATTTGTGGAATGTAAGGTTGTTGTTGAGGTTGATTCATACTAGATGTGTAACATGCTGCTTGTTGCATTGGTGAAAATGGTGGAATGTAAGAATTAGTGTATGATGATGGTGTGTAGGATGAAGTTTGAGCAAGGTAGTTTATTGGGTTTTTAGGTAGTTCCATAACACTTGAGACACATGCAATGTGTGGAGCAACTGTACCACCAACACTTGAACTAGCCAAAGTAGAAGATGTACCAGCATGATACAACTCCGGATTCTGAGGAAATTGTGATCTCTTTGCTTTCCTCTTCTCTTCTAGCTCTTTGTTCTCTAGCTTTTGAATAAGCTCATTGATAGTCTAGTATTGATAAGCATCTTTTTCTTTCAGAACCTCAATATGTTGATTCCAATACGGTGGTAGAGAATCAGCAAATTTGTCTACCAACTCTGACATGGGAATCTTTATATCATAGTTCGACAATTCAGTCAAAAGATGACAATATCTCGGAATAAGTTCTTTCAAATAAGTCTACTAATCCAGGTGCGACATCCCTAGATCAGTTACAAAATGATAGTAAATGAATCAAACACGCAAATTCTTCTTTTCAACATCCATTTCATTCATAAACAATTGATATAAACCTTACAATTAGTGTTTAAGATGAAATAATCACGTTATAGACACTTCTTGAAAACCTAGAGAGAATACAGACCGAACACACTGACAAAATAGCAAAAAGTTAATCTTAAAACAAAATTTCAACTATATATAGGCTGCACATTCCCCCCCCCCCCCCCCCGTAAGGGTCGAATGTGCACCTTCGCCCTTCAATATGGTTCGAATCAGCACACATGTATATCAGTCTCCACATTCGCCCGTTTCTCTCTACCTTCGATCTTATCTTCTACATTCGACCTACCTTAATTCCACGTTCGCCCCCTGTATACGTATAGGATCGGCTATTCAACAAAGAATATGATCAAACAAGTTCAATTCAGGTGCGGAATCCCTGAATTGATCACAAAATGATAATAAAACTAGCAAAACACACAAATCATCATAAACACATTCATTTCATTCATTAACATAATCATTAATCACTTTGAAAGCTTGTTTACAATGTTATAAATCAATTACAGACTTGAAAAAAACCCTAGGGAGAAACACACTCTGAGAGGGAAACAAAATGACCAAAAGTTAAACATTCAAAAATGATTCAGCCTTATATAGACCTGCACATTCGCCCAAATAGCTTGGTCGAATGTGCAGGTTCTACCATTCATATAGGGCGAATCTGGACATATATACAAACAGATTTGCTTTCGACCTACCAGAGTCTCCTTCGACCATCCAGTTCTTCCTTCGACCATTCAAAAGCCACATTCGACCACTCGTAATCAGCTATACAATTTAGAATTCGCAATTCAATAGCACTAGTCGCACTTTCGTGTATCTATAAACTCCCCCTCGACTATTGCTTGAATTGCTTCAGCCTTCGCTCTTCATCCATAGTCTTGTTCATCAATTTGATACGCAATAGCTTCTTTTGTTCTTTCATCATCACTGGTTCATGAGTTTGTTTTGGTTTCTTCTTTTCAACATTCTGAATCTTAACAAACTTCCCCAGCTTCTTATCAAAATCACAACCCGCATTGACATCCCACGCAAAACATAAGAATACCACACGTTGGTATTTAGATGCCTATTCGTTGTCTTTCTCTTCACAGTAATTCGGATTATAGTATAGCATGATAATGTCCTCGTGCGAGCAATTTATCAACCACATCGGGTCAAAGATATGAATCTTCTTGAAATCTTTCATACCATCCTTCAGAACAATAATAGCCTCTGTCGTCTTCCAGTCGTAGTACCACCACATAAAATCTTTCGAAAAGTGTTGTGGATTTTGCATCAAAGGAATATGCTTCAACACTTTTGGTGGTTTATACTTCAAAGTCACCTTGTGCAACCCCGTTATCTCATCTTTCTCCTTCTTGTGAACAATTCTCTTAGGATACTGTGGGGTATACACATTCCACTTCGTTCTGCTCTCCCTCGCCATGCGATCTGCAAAGTAACCAACTAGATGGTTTTTTACTGAAGCACCTGACATTTCATGTCTGCAGATATCGCGAACAGCCCAATACGGTAGTGTCTTAATGTCGTGGAATCTGTTGAAGTACAGATTTCCTTTTTCCCATTTCACAGCAACACACTTCAGCTGTCTCAAATACTTCCATCCGAGAGCTTTTCCTTTGAACAGTTCGTTGTGGAATTTGTAGAAACTACCCTGAACTTCAGTCATAGGGCGGTCAGCTTCTTTTTCTTTAAGCTTCCTCAATAATTCTTTCAAGTCATCAGATTGTTCAACATTTGGCTTCTGACAATCTGAATTCTTAAACACTTCATCAACAAACTTTTTACTCTTCTCACGAGCAAGTTTCTCAGCCTAGATCAACAACTCATCAGAAAATTCAGGAAATCCAGAATCTTTATCATTCTTGAAGTATTCTGGATATTCCTCACTCGTAATATCCTCCATCTCAACCTCTTCAAACACTGGAACATCTATATCATCAGAGTGATTACCTGCTTCTTTCTCAGGTATATTCGGTATCTGATTCTCACTCATTAACTCCTCGAGAGATTTACCAACCTGTTTCACCAGTCCCTCTAATATTTCTTTAGATACGGCTGTAGAAACTTCTCCGTCTTCCAGATCAGGATCATTATATTCAAGCTCAAAACGCATATCGTTTGACTCAAATATTTCTGGAAACCTACTAGTCATCTCTATCGTCCAGACTCTATCAGTCAACATCTGGCGATATAATTTCTTATCTTCTTCAGATAAGGCTCTTATTTTCTCGTTGCAGAAAATATTATCATCATCAGTAGTGCCACCAGGAGCTTTCGAACTAGACTCTCCTGCATCTTTACCTGATCCTCTCTTTTCATACTTATACTTGTCAGTATCATCATCATCGTCATCATCATCACTAGCAGCAGAGCTATTACCATCACTTGATTCATCACTTGAACCATCATCATCACCATCATCTTTCTTCTTAGGAGCATCACCGGCATCCTCATCCAATTCATCATCATCCTCTTCTTCATCTGATTGTTCATAATCAACCTATTCTTCTTCAGATTCTTTACCTTCCTCTCCAGCTTTCAGTTGTGGAGCTTTCGAGTATAGATCTTTTATTAGATTGTTCATGCTCTTGTTCGTTTCTTCCAGCTTTTTGTTCTCAAGTCTCATAGCAATATATCTTCTAGTATTTCTCTGCTCATGTAATAACAACTTCTGATTCTCTTCCTGAAGTTGTTTGATCTTAGCTTGCAAACCTTCTTGATTTTCCTATGAAGATACAACAACATCCAACATCTTTTTATCATTCTTTCTTAACTGTTCAATCTCTGCTTGTTGCTGATTAATGATCTTCATCATATCTGCAAGCTTCAGGTTTACTGCATTCATCACATCACTATCTACAGCAACCTTTGGTGTTGAAGCTTCAGCAACTGGAGTCTTTTGTTTCTTCAGCTTTTGCAAGACTCTATCTAAAGCAGCATTAAAATCATCAGTTGGCAATTCAGTTTGCTCAGCAGCAGATGATGTTTTCTGTTTCTTTGCCACTGGGGATCTCATGGGAGATTTAGAGCTAGATACTGCAGGCACTTTCTTTCCTGCAATTAGATTCTCAATGTCTTTAGCTCTTTTCGGCATCGGCTTTACAACTTTATCAGCCATTTCTTTCTTCTTGTATATAGGCTTTTTCTGTTTCTCTAGAGTCTTTGGCGATCCTCCAAAATCTTCAGATCCAAATCCTAGACCTTCATCAATGTCATCCAACGCAATCGGACTTTTAATCCTCTGTTCTTCTAAAGACTTGTTTAGACTTTCAGACTCACCAGCCACAGTGGCCTTGGGCGTGGTGCTCTTAACAGTCTCATTGTCAGAATCCCATCTCTCTTAACCTGAGTTTCTTCCGAATCCATTGATTCTTCATCAACCAAGTGAGTGCCTTTCTTCGCAACACTCTTTTTCCTCCTAGATACCTTCTTTGGTGGTTCTGCATCATCCTCTTTCTCTTTCCCTTTCCCTTTTCCACTCTTTGCACCAACATTCACTACTTGCCTTTTCCTTTTTGCATCAGGATCAACAAGGCATAATGGATTGTCTTCATCAGAATCACTATTAGCATGCTTGGCTTTATCAGTACCTGGATCTTCATATCCTGGATTGATCAGATGACCAAACAGGTTCTTCAATGGTGGTCTCTTATTCATTGGCACGCCTTTGTATCCCTTCATTCTTACTAACGTATTCAAATTCATGTGAACCTGTACGACTATCTGAGTAGGATCTCTTCTTAAATTCTTGTACTTTTCATCAAAGATCATTTGCAGGAATCTTGGATATAACAAAAACTTCTTGTTCTTCAATCCTCTCAGTGATTCCAGCATGTGACACCCCAGGAAATCCCACATCGGCCGTGGCCAGGAGAGATCCTTGGTTCATAAGTAATGTCTTGCCTCTTAAATCACCAACGCGTTTTGGGGCTTAATGTTAGTGGATGAGAGGAGAATTCCACAGTTAAGCGTGCTCAGGTGGGAGAAATTTCAGGAAGGGTGACCTCCTGGGAAGTCTCCACTTGGGCAACCAAAAACAAATCCGTGAGCTCTGGATGGGCAAAGCGGACAATATTGGTGATGAGAGGGGCGGGGTGTTACACAACATATGTTCAAGTATCATTCCAGATACATTGAAAGGCTTGTTCAAGATTAGAGCAACCATCAAAGAGCTAATACTATTTCTCATTACATCATAACCTCCACTCACTGATCCAAACACATGTAACATGACGTGAGCAAGGTACTTGAACTGTGGGCATAGCTTTCCTTTGTGTAATTAACCATCAGTAATCGGTCCATTGTACTTCATTCTTATCCGTCAGCTTCAGTGCTTGTCTGATGTCGTCTTCAGAAATAATCACTAACTCCCCCTGAATCATACTAACAATAGCATATTCGTAATCCCAAAAATCCATTCTGGCATTCGTCCAGAATTCTTGTTGATGATCTTTGTATATGATGGCAGGAGTAGCAATAGCAACAATCACACGGCTTCTCTTCAAAAAGTCAACAATACCGGTGAATTCGGTATGTTTCTTTAGATCTCCCAGATAAGCACAGCAGTTGTGTGCTTCTTCAAACGGTAACTCTTAAACTTGTTTCTTCTCAGCTACCTTTTCTGAAGATCCTGCGGGAACATCAGTACTCTGTTGTTCAGACATGGTTAGACTGCAAAACAAATCAAGAAAACACGTTAAAAATGGACAAAATAACCAAAACATGAAATTTTTGATTTTGAAAATCTACATTCGACCAATCGAAGGTACGAATGTGAAAAATGGGGTTCGAATGTGGAATTTAAGGTTCGAATGTGAAAATCAGTAATTAAAAATGTACATTCGACCATTTAGTTCCACTTTCGACCGTTTGAACATCTACATTCGACCAAAAAATCCACTTTCGACCGTTTTAAATTGGGCGAATGAGACTGTTCATTTTCTCAAATTGCATATTTTGATTCAAAGTGTTTGAACATGCCATTTTGATTTGAAAAGCAACTAATATGGCCGATGAACTTTTCCCAATCATCAATTCAGTGTTTATGTGTTTTAACCTAAAATCTAGGGTTTGAAACTTTTAAACAATCAATTGACTAATCTGTGTTGTTTAAATTCTTGATTTTTGTATGTTCTGCCCCTAAAACCCTTAAACACTAAATCCGTAACAAGAATTGTAACAATTATCGGTTAGAAATCATGGTTTGATTCAAGTTAGGGTTTGAACAAAGATTCGATGAATCTGACTTTGTTAATGAATGGATACCTGCAAATAATATGTTGAAATGATCAGCAAGAAACGTAGATTACAATGATCAGATTTTTAAATCACGAGCAACAAGGTTACTTTATCTCAGAAATTTAAAAAAAAATTTGAATAAGAGTCGAAGGTGCAGATCAGGCTTCTATAGGCTCCACATTCGACCAAACGTGTGGGGCGAATGTGAAAATTCGTCCACCTTCGACCCTATTTAAAGGTTCGAATGTAGACAAATGGTTCGAATGTGAAAATAACACAAGAACACTCACATTTGACCATTTGAAAGGTTCGAATGAGAAGGAAAAATTCCACATTTGACCCATCAAAGGGGCGAAGGAAAATTGTAATTTTTGAAGTTTTTACCAAATCTCAAAATCGAGTTCCGTTCAATATTTTTCTCAACTTTTAAGCATCCAACATTCATTATTTCTCATTTTAAAGATGATAATACTCAAATGGTCCGTCAAGCTTTAGAAAATCACCATCAACCACCATTGGTTATCAAAAATAAGATAGAAATGTAAAATCTTTTGGATTTTCTAAACTTTTTGTTAAAACACACCTAAAATCTTTTTGAGTTTTGTATTTTTGACGAGAAATGGAAAATGCAGAAATGTAAAGATAAAGCAGTAAATGTTTTGTGATTTCCGGTAAGAGGATCATATCAGTTTTTGAGAAATCTGATCACACCGTTGATCTTTTGATTTATTATCATTAAAGACAATGTGTGATCTAGCAATCTCCTGATATTGTGATCCACATAAGCTCACATGCAGACTGTTGTGCAGTGCTTTAGACTGATACTATTATTTATAGTATAAACTCAATTGTCTGTGGTTACCACACACACGACATACTCTCGTATCAAGAAGTAAATGCACAAAGACTCATTGTAACGCGTGATTATGCTTTCGTCATCTGTAATTTTACAAGGTATGAGGCACAGAGGTATACAGGTCAGCAAATCAATGCTATAAAGTAACTTGTGCAATCTACCAGGTTGAGGGCTAATATCAATCATGATTTGCGTCAATGATTGGATACGATGCATTAGATAATCTTTGATTATCGTCATACATTGAAAGTTCCTCAATGTCTAATCTAGGTCCGTAATGACTTACAGCAGAAGATCAGAGAGGCTATTGTAACACCCCAACCGATGGCGGAAACATCGAGGTGTCACGTAAGAATGAGTATACAGTAGCACATGGTATTCAAGTTTTAATTGAAATTTATTTAAAGTAAAAATATCCAAAATTGGAAATACATAACAAGTCTTGAATGAAATTCTAATACATCAAAAAGCCAAACAAAGCATAAACTTCAAATTGTCTCCTCATGCTAGCTCTAGACTTCAAGCATCATTATTTCCTGTTGAGTTGTAAAAAGGGGGGGGGGGTCAACTAGAAGTTGGTGAGAATACATAAGCCATGTCAAGCAATTAAGTTTAAGAATAAAAGTTTAGCAATTCATATGTCTATCGTAAGTTTAAGTCTACATGAATAAACATGAAGTATAGTATGCACATAATCAAACCTCCGACAAGTTTAGGTCCATCCCGTCATCCACGGTTCACCTTAATATCACGTTGGAACGATAACAATCACCCGCGCTCCCCATAAAAGATGGTCAACGAATCTAGGTGGGATTGTCAATCCAATAGATCTATTATTGAGTATCGCCAGCTTGGCCATAGCTAATGATTATGTATGTTGAAGTTTAAGTCTAACAATAGTTGTCCAAGTCATGAGGCATTAAAGTTTACAACTAGACATGTATGTAGAATTGCTTAAGTATAAAGTTTCAATTATAAAGAATTGTATAAACATGGTTACGTAAACTCACCTTAGCAAAGTATTAAGTCTCGAGAAATAGAATATGTGTAGCCCCAAAGTTGCCAAGTATTACCCTATGTATAAGGTAACAAATAAGTCTAAGTCTTTCTAGTCTACAAGTATTTTCTAGGGTTTCGAATTTGGGGATAAGTATTCGTTTGATTAATAATTAAATTGTTTAATAAATAAGAGAAATTCGGTAAATAAATAAACAAAAGTCATTCTGTAAACTTTAGATTAAATATATTCACATTATAAGGTTTTAAGTATGAAAATAATTTTTATAAAATTATTTTCTTAAAAATAGAATATTTAATCTATTTATTTCAATTTGTCAAAATATAACTTTAATATCTAAAAATATTAAAATTAAAGAATTTTTAAATTAAAATTTGTATTTCTGTTCTAAATGGTCAGAAATAATTTATATAAAATTTTGGTGTAAAAATATTGAAAAATGAATTTATTATGATTAAAATGACAAAAATCGATTAAAAATATTAAATAAATGATTTTTCATAAATAAAAATCATTTCAAAAATGTTTAATGTTTATAAACTCAGAATAATTTTTGTGGAAATTTATATAATCGTTTTGATATTTTTATAGAATTTTATAATTATAATGGAATAAATTTGAAATATTTATTATATATATTAAATAAATAATTTTTGGAAAACTAAAAATTGTATAATAAACTTTTCTATTAAAACATCATAAAATAATTTTTGTAGAATTTATAAAGAAGTTTTAGTATTTTAAAACCATTTTTAAAATATTAGAGAATATATAATTAATAAAGGTTTTTTTTTTAAAAAAAAAAAGTTGTGTATGCCAAGGCTCGAACCCGGGTCTGAGACCGGGTGGGGTTTTATCACAAGCCCAGCCACCAACTAGGCTGGACCATGAGAACGAGTAATCTTGGTTAAAATAATATATATATTATAACTTGAAACACATTTATAATCCTTATAAAAGAAAAGAATAAAAGGCCGTGTAACGTGGGACTCGAACCCATGTTCTCTGGTTTACAAACAGACAGACACAACCACTTGATCTAGATCAGTGGTTGTGTTTGTTTTGTTTCTGTTTTAATTATATAACAATGTCTGCAGAAAGATTTATCCCCAATTTCAAATCATTTGAACCCTAGAATTATCAATAATCAGATTTGAACAACAATAACCCGATTAAACATAGGGTTATTGTTGTATGAATGCCGATGAACAAAACCATGTAAGAACATTAGAACTTACAATTTGTTTTCGTGTGATTTGATCGGTCAAACAGAAAAGTCAAGATGCGAGCAATTGAAGTTTGTAGAGATGTTTTTAGCAGAAATTGAAGGTGAGGAAGAAGAGATCGGCGAGTTTAGGTTGTAGAGGAGGTTCCAATTTATAGTGGAAGGCTTGTGGGTTTAAATTGGGTAATGGTTGACTCGCGTTAATACATTGACGCGTGATTGGTATGTAATTGGAAAGTGATAAAAGCTAATTAGCGTGTAATGGACGCGAATCATCCTCCTCAATCAGTAATTATGCCTTAGATGAATTATAAACACGGATTGGTGATCTAATTATGGTTGATTATCATCACAGTTGACTTTCCAAGTCAACTGTTATGATTTATGCACATCATATAGAAAAAACGCGTGGATTTTGAACCGAATAGTGGTGTAGACCAGATGGTTTGGTGGTGTGTGTCTGATTGACCCGGCCTAGGGCACGGGTTCGAATCCCGGCCCAGGCAATATATTTTTTTTATCAATTATTTATCTAATATATATATAATATAACTTTATAGTATGATACCAGGGGTCCAAATATGTCACGAAACATTTTTAAAAAGGTGCGATAATGATAAAAATTGACGTTTCATTAATAATAATCGTAACGTACATAGGATTAAATGCGAAATGTTACAGCTATCCCCAGATAACTAATAACATAACGACCCGAAACCTCCGAATTTTGTACAAATACCCTATCAAACGAAATTACGGTACTAAGACTATATGCCCATGAGGAGTTCATCCACACAACAATTCGTTTGATATTTATGTATCAGGCACGCAGTAATAAGTCTATGAAGCCTATCAACACATCACACAGACTCAAACACACGCCTTATATTGCATTACACTTCTTTAGCATGTGTCAGATCCCCACTGATGTACTATCATTTCCCCTTTTTCTCCTAAAAATCATTTTGGGTTTTCTAATTTTTATGAGTTTTTGAAATTTTCAATGTTTTTGGTTTTTCTGAAAATAAACTCTACCTAAAATGTAAAACATATTTTTGGGTTTTTGTATTTTTCTGAAAAACAGTAAAAACTAAAACTAAAAAGCGATAAACCGAGGTGGTGATCAGTCTTGTTTTTCTTTTATACCGTTAGCTTTAAAAGATATTCAAATCTTGATTTATCAAAAGCTTTGGTAAAAAAATCTGCACGTTGATAGTCAGTGTGGATTTTGACCATATCGATCAACTCTTTTGCGTAACAATCACGGATAAAATGATATTTGATCTGGATATGTTTAGCTTTTGAGTGATTGACTAAATCTTTTGTTAATGCAATTGCGGCCTCATTATCACAGTAAATAGGGGTTTTAAGAAATTGCAAATCGTAGTCCACCATCTGTTGTTGTATCCAGAGAACTTGTTAGCAGCAGCTTGATGCTGAGACGTGTTCTGCTTCACATGTGGATAAGGCGACTGCAGTTTGTTTCTTGCATTGCCAGGTCATGAGCCTGCTCCCCATAAACTGGCATCCAGCCGTTGTGGATTTGCTGTCTTTATCACAGCCTCCCCAATCTGCATCACTAAAAGCAATTAGGTCAAAATTATCATCATTAGGGTACCATAGTCCTCTAGATGGACAACCCTTCATATATGTACGGATACGTTTGACAGGTGCTAAATGACTCTGTTTCGGCTTCGATTGATAACGTGCACAAAGACATGTGGCAAACATTATATCTGGTCTGGATGCGGTGAGATACATCAGAGATCCGACGATTGCTCTGTATGTAAAAGGATCAGTTAGCTCCCCCTTAGCGTCAACACCAATCCCGTGATTAGGTTGTATCGGGGTATCCACAGGCTTCGAATCATCCATCTGGAATCGGCTCAAGACTTCAGAAACGTATTTAGTCTAGTGAATAAAGATCCCCGTTGGTCTTTGATCCACCTGCAAGCCTAGGAAAAACTGCATCTCTCCCATCGCACTCATTTCGAACTTTTCCTGCATAACACGTTCAAATTCTCTGCACAAAAGTTCATTAGTAGAACCAAAAATAATGTCATCAACATAAATTTGCACAAGAAGCAAGTCATTTCCTGTTCGTTTTGTGAACAGTGTGCAATCTACCAAACCACGCTTAAATCCTTTGGATAGAAGATACGTGCTCAGCTCCTCATACCATTGCCTTGGATCCTGGTGCAACCCATAGAGAGCTTTGTTTAGAACGTAGACCTTATCCCAGTGAATAGGATCCTCAAAGCCTGGTGGTTGACCTACGTAAACTTCTTCATTGACCACACCATAAAGAAACGCACTTTTAACGTCCATTTGATACACCTTGAATTTCTTGTAAGATGCAAACGCCAGAAACATGCGGATAGCTTCTAAGCGTGCAACCGGTGCATAAATCTCGTTATAATCGATAACTTCCACTTGATGAAAGCCTTGTACGACCAATCGATTTTTGTTCCTAACAATCACTCCTCTGTCATCCTTCTTCCATTTAAACACCCATTTAGTTCCTATCTTTTTCCGTCCTGGAGGTAAATATGTTAGTGTCCACATCCCAAGTTTCTGGAACTGTAATAACTCCTCTTGCATAGCCTCTACCCAAGCGTCATCCAAAAGAGCATCCTTGTATGTCTGCGGCTCGACCTGCGAAACATAACAAGCAAAAGACCAGTCATTTTGAAAACCTGTTTTTTGAATTTTGGCATATAAAGCAAGAGCGGCAAGGTTTTCTGGTGAGTTAGCATATTTCAGTTGACCTCTCGTCATCACACTGCTACCAGGATCACCAATAACTTGCTCGAGCAGGTGAATCCGATGTATCCGAGATTCCGGATAATCAGGTACTTGTACTCCCGTTTGAGTAGTCAAATTCTCTGTCGAATCCAGATCATTACCCAAGTTTGATGATGAAGCACCATTTGAATTTGGGTTCACTGGAGGTGTCTCTGTAGCAATATCTGGAATAGCTTCACTTGTAACATCATCGTCATCTTCAGATTCCGATGAATTAAGAGTTGTGGAAGCTTCCTGAAATACCTCTTCTTCCGCTGTAGGAGCATTGGTATCATTAGAAGCTGTTTGGGGGTTTAAAGTGATCGGACGCACCAACGGTGATGTCACTGCGTTTTCACACTCGTAATATAATCGTAATACAGCCTCTTCAACCAAGCTATCTAGATTGAATGATTCAAAGAAATCTTTGTAATCAAACATCCAGTCTGGACCGCTACCCTGTACATTCTGAGTATGCCGTTGAACTTCAACGTTAGCCCACTCCTTGACCTGATGAGTTCGTTTGTTGAATACCCATTTGAGCGGGGTTGCATATCCAACAAAGAATCCTTCTTCAGCCTTTGGTGCGAACTTCTCAGATGGATTAAGCATTGTACATGGGGCTCCAAACGGTTCTAGATACTCTAAGTTCGGCTTTCGTCGATTCAACAGTTCATAAGAAGTTTTTCCAAACTTCTTCACCGTTAGAACACGATTGAGAGTATAACAAGCTACGTAAATTGCTTCGTTCCAGAACATTACTGGAAGATTAGAATCCGCAAGCATTGTTCTTGCCGCTTCAATTAAAGTCCTATTTTTGCGTTATGCGACACCGTTCTGTTGTGGGGTATACGGAGCACTGTATTCATGATGAATTCCTTTGTCTTCACAAAGAGCATCCATCTGTGCATTCTTGAACTCCGTCCCATTATCACTCCTAATTCTCTTGATCTTCAGACCATAGATGTTTTCCAAACGAGTGAACAGAACCTTCAGATTATTAAATGTGTCGCTCTTATGATGCAAGCACATAACCTATGAAAATCTGGAATAGTCATCGGTAACCACAAGACAGTACAATTCACCAGCATGACTTTTACGCTTGACCGGTCCGAACAGATCCATGTGCAAACGCTCAAGTGGTAGTTCAACTGAATTGACTTTCTTTGGTTTATGGGATTGTTTGTGCTGCTTTCCTTTCTTGCAACTCACACACTTGTCGTTCAAATGAAAATGTTTAACATTCACGCCTTCGACAAGTTCATTTTTCACCAAATGATTCGTTTTTCTAAGGTGAATGTGTCACATCCTCCGATGCCACATGATTGATTCTTTTTCAGTAGCCTTGGAGAGGAAACACGTGACTTGGCCTTGTGTAGTCATAGCTTTTGACATGTCGAGAATGTACAGATTATTCACTCTCGGTGCTTTTAGCATAACCCACTCTTTTGGTAGAACGAATCCTGGCTTGAGTATTGTAGAAGGATCGAATTGACAAAAGCAATTGAGATGATCAAACAAATCTACTAATTCAAGTGCGGAATCCTTGAATCAGTTACAAAATGATAATAATATCAACAAAACGCAGAAATCATCATTAAACCATTCATTTCATTAATAATCAAACTCAATTACACGTTAAAAAGATGTTTATAATCAATAAAAGACATGTACAAAGTTGACTCAAAACCCTAGGGACAACACTGACTGGAGGGAAAACAAAATGACCAAAACTTACATCTCAAAAATGAACTTGACCTTATATAGGCCTGCACATTCACCCATATAGTATGGTCGAATGTGCAGGTTCGACCAAACATACTGGTCGAACCAAGCAATACATTAACATCTATTTCTACTTTCCACCTCCTGTTCTCCTTCGCACCTTCAAGTGTCCTTCGACGGTTTAGCAAACTTTCTTCGACCATATGAATACTCCTTCGACCAAACGACTGATGACAAAAACATATGTTAAATGTAATCCAAAGCATTAGTCGCAAAAAAATGCATCTACAAACTCCCCCTCGACTATTGCTTGGATTGTTTGAGTCGACTTTCTTCATCCATCCTTATGTTCATCAGCTTAATGTGCAATTGCTTCTTCTGTTCTTTGGTCATAACCGGTGCATAAACTTGTTTCGGCTTTTTCTTCTTGACTTCAGGAACATCTTGAACCTTCAATAACTTGCCAATCTTCTTATCGTAATCACAACCAGCATTTATATCATGAGCAAAGCACAGGAATACCACCCGTTGGTATTTGCTTGCTTGATCACAATCCTTCACCTCACTGTAAATCGGATTATAATACAAGATAATGATATCCTCATGTGAGCAGTTAATCAACCACATAGGATCAAATATGTGTATCTTCTTGAAATCTTTCACACCATCTTTCAACACAATCACAGCCTCTGCAGTTTTCCAGTCATAGTACCACCAGATGAAATCTTTAGCAAAGTGTTGTGGGATCTGCATCAAAGGAATGTGTTTTAACACTTTCGCTGGTTTGTACTTCAACGTCACCTTGGGCATACCAGTTATATCATCAATCTCTTTCTTATGAACAATCCGTTTAGGATACTAAGGAGTGAATAAATTCCATCTCGTCTTGCTTTCTCTTGCCATACAATCAGCAAAATAAGCAATATGAATGTTCACAAATCCAGTCAACTGGTGTCTACACACATCTCGAATCGCCCAATATGGAAGTGTCTTCAGATCATGGAATCTTTCAAAATAAAGTATCCCTTTCTCCCATTTAACAGCTACACATTTCAACTGTTTCACAAACTTCCATCCCAACGCTCTACCTTTGAACATCTCATTGTGTAGTTTATAAAAACTTCCCTGAATCTCTGTCTTAGGATGATTCGCCTCTTTTTCCTTCAGTTTCCTCAATAACTCCTTCAAACTATCAGATTGTTCTGTGTTCGGTTTATCATGCCCTGGAAATATTTCTTCAATGAATCTCTTACTCTTTTCCTGAGCAAGTTTCTCGGCTTCTTTCAACAATTCATCAGTAAATTCAGTAAATTCAGCAAATCCAGAATCTTTATCCTTCTTGAAATATTCTGGATATTTTTCACTCGTTATGACTTCAATCTCAACCTCCTCGAATACAGGCACATCTCGATCATCTGAATTATTACCTGCTTCTTTTTCAGGTAAGTTGGGAATCTGATTATCAACCAATAATTCTTCCAACGTCTTCCCAACCTGTTTCGCCAAACCTTCTAAAATCTCTTTCGACATCGCCGCAGAAACTTCTCCATCCTCCAAATCTGGATCGTTATACTCCAATTCAAGTATCCAGTCACTGGATTCAAAGATCTCTGGAAATCTGCTAGTCATATCTATCGTCCAGACTCTATTTGTTAACATCTGGCGATACATCTTCTTATCATCGTCTGATAGTGATCTAAGCTTCTCATTCCAAAAGACCGTATCATCATCAACTGATCCTCCAGGAGCTTTTGAGCTGGATCCTCCTTCACCTTTTCCAGATCCTCTTTTCTCACATTTGTATTTATCAGTATCGTCATCATCATCACTATCTGAACTCGCAGAGCTGTTTCCTTCACCAGAATCATTATTAGAACCATCATCATCACTATCATCTTTCTTTTTATTCTGAGAATTATCACCAGCATCATCATCTAACTCCTCATCTTCTTCCTCTTCATTATCAGATGGTTCGAAATCAACTTCTTCTTCATCGCGCTCTTCATCCTCTTCACCAGCTTGCAATTGAGGAGCTCTAGAGTACAAGTCTTTAATCAAACTATCCATGTTCTTGTTACGCTCTTTCAGCTTCTTATTCTCCTCTTTTAATACCATAAATCTCCTGGTGTTCCTCTGTTCATGCTTTAACAACTTCTTGTTTTCTTTTCGAAGTTGTTTAAGCTTGGCTTCAAGAGCTTCCTGATTGTCATGAGATGTTTCAACAACATCTAGCATCTTCTTATCGTTGTTTTTTAATTGCTCGATCTCTACTTGCTGCTGATTGATTATTTTCATCATGTCAGCTAGCTTCCGGTTCACAGCACTCATTACATCACTGTCAAATGTGACCTTTGGTGTAGAAGCTTCAGCAACAGCAGGCAACTTTCCTTTCTTTATCTTCTTTAGCACTCTATCCAGTGCATCATTAAACTCATTAACAGGTAAATCAGTCTCCTTCTCAGTACCTGATGTTGTCTTCTGCTTCTTTGCAGCTGGAGTTGCAACCGGTGATTTTGAGCTAGATGCTGGTGGCAGTTTCTTACCAGCAATCAGTGTTTCTATATCTCTAGCTCTCTTCTCCATTGGTCTTAAAACCTTCTCCTTCTTCTTGAACTGGGGTTTCTTTTGTTTATCCCCTTGCTTTGGCGATCCAGGAAAATCCTCTGATCCCAAGCCTAAACCCTCATCAGTTTCATCTAAATGAATAGGGCTTTTAGTTCTCTGTTCCTCCAACTACTTGTTAAGACTAACAGACTCACCAGCCATAGTGGCCTTGGGCGTGGTGCTCTTCACTGTCTCTGCGTCAGAGTCCTATCTCTCATCCACTTGCGTCTCTTCAGAGTCTACAGACGCCTCATCTACCAAATGCAACCCTTTCTTCGCCATACTCTTATGTCTTCTAGAAACTTTCTTCTTAACTGGTTCAGCTTCAGTTTCAGTTTCTTTTTCCTTACCCTTTCCACTTTTTGCTCCAACATTCCACACTTGACGCTTTCGTTTAGCATCAGGGTCTACTGGATGTAATGGATTGTCTTCATCTGATCCACTGTTAGCATGTCTCACCTTATCCTGACCTGGATCTGTATAATCTATCTTGATCAGGTGACCAAATAGATTCTTCATCCGTGGTCGTTCATTCAATGGTACACCCTTATACGCCTTCATCCTTGCAAGAGTGTTCAGATTCATGTGCTCCTGAACAATAATCTGCTTAGGATCTCTCTTCAGATTCTTATACTTCGAATTAAAAATCATCGGAAGAAATCGAGGATATAACAAGAATTTCCTGCTCCTTAACCCTCTCACAGGTTCTAACATATGTTCTATAAGCATCCCAGACACATTGAATGGCTTGTTCAATATTAAAGCCACCATCAATGAACTGATACTCTTTCTCATCAAATCGTATCCACCAGCAGCTGATCCGAAAACATGAATCATCACATGTGCAAGATATTTGATCTGAGGACATAGCTTTCATTTATGTAACGAACCATCAGTGATAGGTTCGTTATACTTCATTCGTAAAAAGCATTTCCGTTGTTCAGTCCAACTCAGTTCCCTGGGATTCGTCTTAACATCTTCTAACTTCAATGCCTCTTTTATATCATTCTCAGAAACAATCACCAGCTCCCCCTGAATTGTACTAACGAGTGACGATTCGCATTCCCAGAAGTCCATCTTTGCATTAGTCCAGAACTCCTGTTGGTGATCACGGTAAATAATAGCTGGTGTAGCAATCGCGTCAATCACTCTACTCCTCTTCAAGAATTCTATAATCCCAGAACTCCTGTGTGTGGATTCAAACGGTAAATCAACACTCTTTTCTTTCTCGGTTGCCTTCGAAGATGATCCAGCAGGAACACTCGCACTTTCCTGTTCAGACATTGTTAAAACTGCAAAACAAATCAAAACAAACATGTTAAAACGGACAAAACAAAAACTTGAAAAATTTTGATCTTCAAATTCTACATTCGACCAGTTCGTTGGTACGAATGAGGAATTTTAGGTACGAATGTGATGATCTAAGGGTTCGAATGTAAAATATTTCTTCATTCGACCACTTAAACTTCATTCGACCGTTTGAACATTCTCCTTCGCCCAAACTGTCACATTCGACCGTTTGTGATGGGCGAAGGTGACTGTTCATCTTCTTCAAAATTTCAGATTCTAATTTTGTTTGTTTTTAAGCTTCCATTTTGATTTGGAAAGAAACTAACACTACCGATTAAGCTTTTCAAATGATCAATTTCAATAATCATTCATTGATTATGTGTTTTAATTCAAAAACTAGGGCTCGAAAAGATTAAACAATCGATTATGCAATCTGAGTATGATTAACCAAATGTTTTTGCATATTCTCCCCCTAAAACACTTAATCAATGAAACCTAATCAAAAATAAGTCCAATTATGATGATTTAATCCAAGTTAATAGTCGGTTAGGGCTCGAACTGAAAAACAAGGATTAAACACTCATTTCTTGATAATAACCTGCAAATGATGGTGTAAAATGATCAGTGGAATCAGACGAACACAATAATACAGTCTAAAAAACAAGAGCAACAAGGTGACTTTATGACAGAAAATTTGAAAATTTTTCGAATGGGGTCGAATGTGCAGAGAATGGGTTACATAGGCTCTACATTCGACCGTTTGACTAGGTCGAATGTGATGCTTTTTCTACCTTCGACCCTACTGAAAGGTTCGAATGTAGAAAAAGGGTTCGAATGTGAAATTTTCACATGAACACTCACATTCGACCGTTTAAAACATACGAATGAGCATACAAAATTCCACCTTCGACCCAACGAAGGGGCGAATGAAACATGGAATTTTTGAAAATTTTACCAAATCTCAAAATCGAGTCCCTTTCAAAATATTTTTCAACTTTTAAGCATCCGACAGTCATTATTTCTCATTTAAAGATTACAAAGCTCAAATGGTCCATCAAGTTTTAGAAAATCGATATCAACCACCATCAGCTATCAAAAATAAGATAGAAATGTAAAATCTTTTTGGATTTTCTAAAGTTTATGTTAAAACACACCTAAAATCTTTTTGAGTTTTGCATTTTTGACGAGAAATATAAAATGCTGAAAAGTAAAAATAAAGCAGTAAATGTTTTGGGATTTCCGGTAAAGGGATCATATCAGTTGTTAAGAAATCTGATCACACCGTTGATCTTTTGATTTATTATCATTAAAGACAATGTGTGATCTGGTAACTGCTGATATTGTGATCCACATAAACTCACATGCAGACTTTTGTGCAGTGCTTTATACTGATACGATTATGTATAGTATAAACGTAATTGTCTGTGGTTCCCACGGATAAAATGGTATTTGATCCGGATATGTTTAGCCTTTGAGTGATTTACTAAGTCTTTTGTTAATGCAATTGCGGCTTCATTATCACAGTAAATAGGGGTTTTAAGAAATTGCAAACCGTAGTCCACCATCTGTTGTATCCAAAGAACCTGTGAGCAGCAGCTCGATGCTGAAACGTATTCTGCTTCACATGTGGATAATGCAACTGCGGTCTGTTTCTTGCACTGCCAGGTCACGAGTCTGCTCCCCATAAACTGGCATCCAGCCGTTGTGGATTTGCTGTCCTTGTCACAGCCACCCCAATCTGCATCACTAAAAGCGATTAGGTCAAAATTATCACCATTAGGGTACCATAGTCCTCTCGACGGACAACCCTTCAGATATCTAAGGATACGTTTGACAGCTGCAAGATGACTCTGTTTCGGCTTCGACTGATAACGTGCACAGAGACATGTGGCAAACATTATATCTAGTCTGGAGGCGGTGAGATACATCAGAGATCCGACGATTGCTTTGTATGTAAATGGATCAGTTAGCTCCCCCTTAGCGTCAACTCCAATCCCGTGATTAGGTTGTATTGGGGTATCTTTCGTCTGGTGAATAAAGATCCCCGTTGGTCTTTGTTCCACCTGCAAGCCTAGGAAAAACTGCATCTCTCCCATTGCGCTCATCTTGAACTTTTCCTGCATAACACGTTCAAATTCTCTGCAAAGAAGTTCGTTTGAATCCTTTTGAAAGAAGATACGTGCTCAGCTCCTCATACCATTGCCTTGGAGCCTGGTGCAACCCGTAGAGAGCTTTGTTCAAAACGTAGACCTTATCCCGGTGAATAGGATCTTCAAAGCCTGGTGGTTGACCTACGTATACTTCCTCCTTGACCACACCATAAAAAAACGCGCTCTTAACATCCATTTGATACACCTTAAATTTCTTGTAGGATGCAAATGCTAGAAACATTCGGATAGCCTCTAAGCGTGCAACAGGTGCATAGATCTCGTTGTAATCAATTCCTTCAACTTGATGAAATCCTTGTACAACCAAACGAGCTTTGTTCCTTACGATCACTCCTCTATCATCCTTTTTGCATTTGAATACCCATTTAGCTCCAGTCTTCTTTCGTCCTGGGGGCAAATCTGTCAGTGTCCAAACGCCAAGTTTCTGAAACTGCAATAACTCCTCTTGCATAGCTTCTACCCAAACGTCATCCAAAAGAGCGTCCTTGTAAGTTCGCGGCTCAACCCTCGAAACATAACAACCAAAAGACCAGTCATTTTGAAAACCTAATTTTTGAATTATGGCATATAAAGCAAGATTGCCAAGGTTTTCCGGTGAGTTAGCATTCCTCAATTGACCTCTCGTCATCACACTGCTACCAGGATCACCAATAACCTGCTCAATCGGGTGAATTCGATGTATCCGAGATTCCGGATAATCGGGTACTTGAACTCCCGTCTAAGTAGTTAAGTTCTCTGTAGAAACCAGATCATTACCCACATTCGATGATGAAGCACCATTTGTATTTGGGTTCACTGGTGGTGTCACTGTAGCATGATCTAAAATAGCTTCACTTGTAACATCATTGTCGTCATCTTCAGATTCTGACGAATTCAAAGTTGTGGAAGCTTCTTGGAATACCTCTTCTTCAACTACAGGAACATTAGTATCATTAGAAGCTGCTTGGGGGTTCACGGTGATCGGACGCACCAACGGTGATGTCACTGCGTTTTCAACCTCGTAATATAAACGTAATACAGCCTCTTCAACCAAGCTATCTAGGTTGAATGATTCAAAGAAATCTTTGTAATCAAACATCCAGTCTGGACCGCTTCCCTGTACATTCTGAGTATACCGTTGCACTTCAAAGTTAGCCCACTCCTCGACTTGACGAGTTCGTTTGTTGAATACCCGTTTGAGCGGGGTTGCATATCCAACAAAGTATCCTTCTTCAGCCTTCGGTGCGAACTTCTCAGATGGATTAAGCATAGTACAAGGAGCTCCAAACGGTTCTAGATACTCTAAATTTGGCTTTCGACGATTCAACAGCTCATAAGAGTTTTGCCAAACTTCTTCACCGTTAAAACACGATTAAGAGTATAACAAGCTGCGTAAATTGCTTCGTTCCAGAACATTACTGGAAGATTTGAGTCCACAAGCATTGTTCTCGCCGTTTCTATTAGAGTCCTGTTTTTGCGTTCGGCGACACCGTTCTGTTGTGGGGTATACGGAGCACTGTATTCATGATGAATTCCTTTGTTTTCACAAAGATCGTCCATCTGTGCATTCTTAAACTCCGTCCCATTATCACTCCTAATTCTATTGATCTTTAGACCATAGATATTTTTCAGTCGAGTGAACAGAACTTTCAAATTATCAAACGTGTCGCTCTTACGGTGTAAGCACATAACCCATGAAAATCTTGAAAAATCATCAGTCACCACAAGACAATACAATTCTCCAGCATGACTTTTACGCTTGACAGGTCCAAACAGATCCATGTGCAAACGTTCAAGTGGCAATTCAACGGAATTGACTTTCTTTGGCTTATGGCATTGCTTGTGCTGCTTACCCTTCTTACAACTCACACACTTGTTATTTAAGTGAAAATGTTTAATGTTCACGCCTGTGGCAAGTTCATTCTTCACCAATTGATTCATCTTTCATAGGTGAATGTGTCCCATCCTCCTATGCCACATAATTGATTCCTTTTCTGTAGCCTTGGACAGAAAACACATGACTTGGCCTTGTGTTGTCATTGCTTTAGACATGTCAAGAATGTACAAGTTGTTCACTCTCGGTGCCTTTAACATCACCCACTCTTTTGGTAACTCGAAACCCGGCTTGAGTATATAGCAAGATTTATCATCAAAGAATATAGAAAATTGCTTATCACATATCTGACTGACACTAAGCAGATTTTAATCGATTTGCTTCACATAAGATATCCTCTCAAAACTCACTATTCCATTGCTGACACTACCCTCCATGGTAATGTAACCTCCCTTGTTTCCTGCAAACGCTACATAACCTCCATTGATATTTCTGATATCGAATAGTAGCGAAAGATCCCCTGTCATGTGACCAGAAGATCCACTGTCAACAATCCAAAGACTGCTCACAGGGCCAGCTGAAGCTCCCTGCACATATCAAGTAAAGCAATTAGATTTTTCGGGGGACCCAAGCCTGTTTGGTCTTGGGTCTTGGAACAGTTTGTTTCAAAGATTCAGATTTTTCACAAACAGTTTGGTTTGAATCTATCTTTTTCTGATCACTCAAATCTTTTTCATTCTCTGATTTCACATTTTGTTGTGAAGTTGAAGCACCTTCAGAACCCTTTGGTGACCAAGATTGTTCAGATCGTTTCAAGATCCGGATTTGAGATTTTGGGGTCTCAGTCGGTTTCTTTACTTCTTCTTTGAACGAAACTTTCTTGGTTACCTTCTCTGATTTAACATAGATAGGTCCAACTGTTGGTTTAACAGCAGGTTTATCAGGAACCTTTTTCTTGTCAACAGTTGAGTTCACCATTGGTTTCTTAAGAGATTTTTCAGTAGCTATCTGGTTATGTCGATCATATGTCATCGGACGATATTCCCTCCTTTGAAAATATCTGCTTTGATTATAAAAAGGTGTCGACTGGACACTCATATTTCTGCTTCATTTCCACCTCGTGCCTCTTGTGCCTTACGTACGGGCAGTGAGCAAGTAAATGCCCTCTCTCCCCGCACTTAAAATACGCACGATACTCTTCAAAAGTGTTCTTGGCGTTCGACTTAGCATAACTAGTGATAGGATATTGATCATCCACACACCTTCTTCTTAAACTCTCAGGAGTTGGGTCCTTTGAGTAAGTCGGCTCAAGAAAACCATTTGACTTTTCTTTTGGTTTAATAAATTCTGTGACATGGACCTTTGGTTCTTTAGGAACATCCAAATAAATTTTCTTTAAGACTTCTGGAGGTACATCATTTGTTCGCTCATGTTTCGGGAACCAAATGGTACTCTCCTTCCAGATCGTTTCAATTTTTGAATAGTTGACAAATTTTATTGGATATTCTTCATCAAAAATTATCTTATCGGATCCTTCCATCCGATAGAAAATTTTAACAGGTTTATCACAAGATTCATCATTCTTTTCATTTTTCTTCTCATTTTTCTTCTCAACAGGCTTAACTGATTGATTCTTTCTATGAGCGTTAGCCATGGGATGCACAATCTGAGATGGTGAAACAGGTTCAGTAATGATTATGTGATTTTCATCAGGAATATCACACACCTTTTCAGAAACCTTTTCAGACTGTTCATCCTCTGAATCAGAATCATCATTTACAGCCACTACACCTTCATCATTTCCCAAAACAGGTCTAACATCAGAATATGGGTCTCCCACACTAGAGGTGTTTGACTCGTCATCTGATGTAGAGTCTGATTTAACTGAGCTCTCTGGTGCTATTGAGTGCAAATTATGGTTTTCAAACAACACCGGAGCTGGGACAGCTTTGTAGTTGGCACTACTCGACTGTTAAGGCTCTTCTATTATATGATCAACAACATAAGCGATATGCTTATAACTCTCCAATTTCTTGTTCACTTTTTCTGCAAAGCACTTGATGGTGGCCATTTCAAGTTTTGTGTTTTCTAAATCATTTATATAATTATTTATGGCCATTTGTTTCAAAGATAAAGTCTTTTTCAATTCTGAAACATCTTTCTTATAACCATCAAGTACTCTGTTAAACTCTTTTGCTTCTTTCTGATAGGATTGACAGTTGATTTTAGCACTCTCAAGCTGAACCTTGAGTTGCTTATTCTCATCTGTCAATTTATCACAAGCATTACAATGTTTAACACAAGTTGAATTTGAATTATAAGCAGATTCAGTACTTACCTGTTTTGGAGGTTCTGTCATGGCCATCAATGCAAAGTGTGCTTCCTTCCCAGCGAAAAACTTTGAATAATCAATCCTGGTACAAGCATCATCCACCATGCATGATTTTCGGGTCATCAAAAAGTCAGCTTCAGCAAGCAATTGGTCAATGTCATCATCCAGTGAGTTAACACTAGATTCAGAATCAGACTCACTCTCTGTAACACCCCAACCGATGGCGGAAACATCGGGGTGCCACGTGTTGATGATTGTTTTCAGTAGCACATGGTATAACATAAATTTTAAATAATTTATTCAAACATAAATATTCAAAATGTGAAATAATGTCTAAGAATTCAAATACATAAACTCAAATAACAACTTCAATGACTTCAAATAAACTTCAAGTAAAATCCTCATGCTAACTCAAGCCTCAGCTTCGTTGTTACCTGAAACATGTTAATTTTGAAAGTATTTTGGGTCAACATAAGTTGGTGAGAATTACATAGGTTTTTGATGATAAAATGAATAAAATGTTGTGCAATTCATGTGTCATGTTAATCTAGCCCATATGTGAGAACATATTAGAAATAAATCGAGTGCATAATCAACCCTGTTGACTGTTATAAAATGATACATACCATACACTTATGGTCCCAATGAATATGTTATGCGATAACAAACACCCACGTAACCTTGGTAGGAGGCACGTATCCGGGTGGGATTGTCAGTCCAATAGATCTATCAATGTATACCGTCGGCTGATCAATGTTAATGATTATGCTAGAATGGTGCTTACTCTAATCATGCTCAAGACATAATGCAACATAGAAAACACATAGACACATTGATGATTGAATTGCAATGAAAATGTTATAACATGTTTCACCCCAAAAATGGTGATAAATAAAAGGGGCTATGTAAACTCACCTTAGCAAATGTTAACTTGTTGAAAATATGAAATAATTGTGTTGCCCAAAGTGATTCCAAATATCACCCTATAATAAGGTAATATATAATAAGTCTAAGTCTAATTAACTAATATGTGTATCCTAGGGTTTCGATTTGGGGATAATCAATTGTTGAAATTTAAATTAAAAATGCTTAATTAAATAAGGAAAATTGGATAATTAATGAAAGATAGTCTTTTTATAAAATTTGAATTTTGAGTGAGCACATTAAAGTGTTTGAAGTAATAAAATAATTTTTATAAAATTATTTCATTTTAAATAGATTTTTAAATCTATTTATTTATAAATAGCCAATTATTAACTTTAATATTCAAAAATACTAAAATTAAAGAAATCTTATTTTAAAAATCATATTTCTGTTCTAAATGATTAAAAATAATTTGTATAAAATTTTGGTGCAAAAATGATGAAAATTGGATTTATTATGAATTAATTATGATTAAATCTAACAAAAATTGATTAAAAATATAAAATAAATGATTTTACTGAATTAAAAATTATTTCAGTAAAGTTTAACTTTATAAAAAGTTAGGATAATTTTTGGGAAATTTAATAATACTGTTTTGATATATAAATGGATTTTTATAAATATAATAGTATAAAAATGATTTAATTATTATAAATATTAAATAAATGATTTTCTGAAAAATAAAAATTACAAATAAAACTTTTATTACAGATTAAACAAATATAATTTTTTTAGAATTTATAAAATAGTTTTGATATTTAAAAAGAATTTAAATGATTAAAGGATTATTATATATATATATAATTAATTGTTTGTTTTAAAAAAAGAAAAGAAAAGAAGGAACAAAAACCCGGTCAGAGCCGGGACTCGAACCCGGGTGACCTCAGTGGGGAACCAACATCACAACCACTTGGCCTAGGCCGGTGGTTGTGATGTTTTGCGTTTTGAAATTTATAAATACAATACGTAATTTCAGATTTATCCCCAAATCAATCACGATGAACCCTAGATTTTACAATTGAGCAAATCAGACAACTATAGCCCGATTAATGTTAGGGCTTTGGTTGCCCGATTGCCGATGAATATAACCCACCAAAAATATTAGACTCACAGTGATGGATTGATGATAACAGACGGGTCAAAGAGAAAGTCAAACCACGAACAAAATTGCAATAATCAGAGCGAATTAGAGAGAAATAGAGATTGAGAGAGAGTTGTGAGCGAGTTGTTAAGCTTCGCAGACCCTCAATTTATACTGATGATTAGGGTTTATGTTAATTGGAATGTTTGACTTATAATTGAATACAAACGCGTCAATTGATTAAATTGGTCAACTATTGATGTGTTGTGGACGTGTAATTGTGTTGTATTGGGCCGGTTAATGCACGAATTTACCAAAGATAGCTCTAAAACGCGTTAATTGGACGGATTGATCAACAAGAAATCCCACAGTTGACTTTCCTTGTCAACTGTGGGGGTTTTAAATGTGTGCATAAATAAAATACGCGTCCGGGTTATATCAACAAGGAAGGTCCAGCCCAGTTGGTTTGTGCATTTGTGTAAGTGTGGCCCGGCCTTTGGCGCGGGTTCGATTCCCGGCCAAGGCATGTTTTATTTTTTTGATATAATTATACAAAACACACATATATATAATATTATATATAGTATTAGGGTTCCATAATCGCGACGAAAATAATAAATGCGAAGTATAAAATGAAACTTGACGTTTTTTATTAATGTCAATGCGTAACGTACAAGTATTAATTGCGTAATGTTACAGTCTCCCCTACTTTTAGGAACTTCGTCCCGAAGTTGGAGTTGGAGAGTCTGGTGGAAAAAGATGTGGATATTTCGACTTCATCTGGTCTTTACGTTCCCAAGTGAACTCTGGGCCTCGTTTAGATTCCCAACGAACCTTAACGATCGGAATACGACTGCGCTTGAGTTTCTTGACTCCAGTGTCAACAATCTCGACGGGTTTCTCGATAATGTGCATGCTTTCATCGATTTGCACATCCTCAAGAGGAACATGAAGGTTCTCATCTGCTAAGCATTTCTTGAGATTCGAAACATGGAAGGTCGGATGAACATTGCTTAGCTCAGGTGGAAGATCAAGCTTGTAAGCCACTTTACCAACTCTGTCAAGAATTTTGAAGGGGCCTACGTAACGAGGAGCTAGTTTTCCCTTTCTACCGAAACGAATAACTCCTTTCCAAGGGGATACCTTAAGTAGCACAAGGTTCCCTACTTGAAATTCCAAGGGTTTACGACGTTTATCAGCATAACTCTTTTGGCGACTTCTAGCCTTGAGAAGATTATCCTGAATGAGCTGAATTTTGTCTGTGGTTTCCTGGATTAGTTCGGGTCCAGTAATACGAGCTTCACCAACCTCAGTCCAACAGACAGGAGAACGACATTTCCGACCATAGAGTGCCTCAAAAGGTGCCATGTTAATGCTGGCGTGATAACTGTTGTTGTATGAAAACTCAACCAAAGGGAGATGAGAATCCCATGCGCCACCAAAATCGATGACACACGCCCTGAGCATGTCCTCAAGTGTTTGGATGGTTCGTTCAGTCTGACCATCCGTTTGAGGGTGATAAGCAGTGCTCAGGTTCAACTTGGTACCCAAAGCATCTTGTAGAGATCCCCAAAAGTGAGAGGTGAAACGACCGTCGCGATCAGAAATAATGTCCAAAGGTATACCGTGACGACATACGATTTCACTTACGTACATCTTTGCCAACCTTTCCACAGAATACTTCTCACGAATAGGTAGAAAGTGAGCTGACTTGGTCAAACGATCGACGATTACCCAAATACTGTCAAAACCTTTGGGTGTGCGAGGGAGTTTGGTGATGAAATCCATAGCTATGCTCTCCCATTTCCAGACAGGAATCTCTGGTTGCTCAAGCATACCAGATGGTCGTTGATGTTCAGCCTTAACCTTGGAACAAGTGAGGCATTTTGCAACGAAAAGAGCAATGTCTTTCTTCATACCAGGCCACCAATAAGAATAACGAAGATCTTGGTACATCTTGTCAGCTCCAGGATGAATAGAATAACGAGACTTATGAGCCTCGTTCATGAGAAAAGTACGAAGATCATCACGGTCGGGAATCCACAGTCGGTTAAGGAAATAAAGGAGACCATCGGGTTTGGTTTCAAGTTGAGTCTCAGCACCACAAGACATTTCATAGTACATGTTACCTTGGGTGACTGAGGTGTGTTGAGCCTGGAGGATGCGATCCTGAAGATCAGTACGAACTCTAGCACATTGGAGTTTGATACGCTCTTTACGACTAAGTGCGTCAGCCACAACATTCGCCTTGCCAGGATGGTAGCGAATTTCGCAATCATAGTCGTTAAGTAATTCAACCCAACGTCGCTGCCTCATGTTAAGATTCTTTTGATCGAAGACATGTTGGAGACTTTTGTGGTCCGTGAACACCACACATTTGGTCCCGTAAAGATAATGTCTCCAAATCTTGAGTGCAAAGACAACAGCGCCTAATTCAAGATCATGGGTGGTGTAATTTTTCTCGTGAGTCTTGAGTTGTCGAGACGCATAAGCAATAACCTTTCCTCGTTGCATGAGAACACAACCAAGACCTTGGTTCGATGCATCACAGTAGACCACGAAATCATCATTACCATCAGGTAGAGATAAGACAGGAGCTTCACAAAGTTTCAGCTTAAGAGTTTCAAATGCTTCCTCTTGCTTAGGTCCCCACTCATAGGGTTTACCCTTGTGAGTTAAGGTAGTGAGAGGAACAGCGATCTTGGAGAAGTTGGCGATGAATCGACGATAATAACCAGCCAACCCAAGAAAAGAACGGACTTCTGTGGGAGTGGTAGGAACACTCCAATTCTTCACAGCTTCGATTTTTGCAGGATCAACATGAATTCCGTTCATATCAATGACATGTCCCAAAAATTGAACTTCCTTAAGCCAAAATTCACATTTTGAGAACTTGGCGTACAGTTGTTCTTTCTTTAGGAGACTCAAGATAGAGTGAAGATGTTGCTCGTGATCGGATTTTGACTTAGAGTAAATCAAAATATCATCGATGAAAACGATCACGAATTTGTCGAGATAGGGTCTGCAAACCCGATTCATTAAATCCATAAATACTGCGGGAGCATTGGTCAACCCGAAAGGCATGACCATGAATTCATAGTGACCGTAGCGAGTGCGAAAAGCTGTCTTGGGAATATCTTCATCGTGGACTCTAAGCTGATGATAACCAGAACGGAGATCAATCTTCGAGAAGTGGGTTGCTCCTTGAAGTTGATCGAAGAGATCGTCAATCCTAGGAAGTGGATAACGATTCTTGATGGTGAGTTTGTTGAGTTCACGGTAGTCAATACACATCCGAAGAGAACCATCCTTCTTTTTAACGAATAAGACAGGGGCTCCCCATGGAGAAGAACTAGGGCGAATGAACCCTTTATCAGAAAGTTCCTGTAATTGACTAGCAAGTTCTTGCATCTCAGAGGGTGCAAGACGATAAGGAGCTTTAGCTATCGGATTAGCACCAGGAACAAGATCAATACGAAACTCCACTTGTCGAGCAGGAGGCAAACCAGGTAAATCCTCTGGAAAGACTTCAGGATAGTCTCGAATAATAGGAATGTCTTGGATACTTTTGCCTTTGTCCTTCTTCTCTATCACGTTAGCTAAGAAGGCTGTATACCCCTTTCGTAAGTACTTTTGGGCAGTAGTACAAGACATAAGCTTAAGCTCACCACAGGGTTTCTCACCATAGATCTTCAAAATCTCACCAGATTCGAGAGGAATGCGTATGACTTTCTCGAAGCACATAATTTCGGCACGATGAGTTGACAACCAGTCCATGCCTACTATAACATCAAAACTACCAAGATGCATGGGAATAAGATCGATAGGGAAGGTATGATCATCGAGATTCAACAAGCAGTTACGAATAATAGAACCGATCGAAATAGACTTCCCGTTAGCTACCTCTACCACAAAAGGGTCTTCTAGATTAGTGTGGGGTAAGTTAAGTAAAGGTTCAAACTTCAGTGACACGAATGACTTATCAGCTCCAGAATCAAATAATATGGATGCATAGTGATTATTAATGAGAAACGTACCATTCACCACTTCGTTGTTGTCACGAGCCTGGTTAGCGTTGAGATTGTAGGCGCGACCTCGAGCACCTTGGTTCTGGTTGCGGTTCTGGTTTTGGTTTTGGTTTTGATTCTGATTTTGGTTTTGGTTACGGTTACGGTTAGGGCAGTTGTTGATGTAGTGATTAGGGTTACCACACTCGTAGCATTGACCACGAGTAGGCCTGTTGTTTTGTTGGTTGGGAGCTGGGTTGTTGTTGTCTTGGGCAGCAGGAGATCGACAGACGTTCACCAGATGACCATATCTTTGACACTTAGTACAAAATCGACATGGCACCTGTGTGGGATGGTGATACTTGCAAGTGTTGCACAAAGGGTGAGGTCCGGTGTATGGTTTCTTGGCTGGGTTTTGGGCAGCAGGTGGAGTAGCAGCAACCATATAGTTTCTAGCCTTGCGCTTCTTGTTGCTTGAGGTCTCAGGCTTGACTTCAATTGCAGGCTGTGGAGTATCTTTGGCAACAGTCTTCTTAGTGCCCTTGCGAACTAGAGTACCGTTCTTCACATGATTATCAGTAAGAGTGGCCGCTAGACGTTTGGCCTCTTCCAGAGTTGCAGGATTTCTACCCCAAACAGTGTCCTGGATTTGCATGGGCAGACCACCGATGTACTTCTCGATGGCTACCGGCAGAGGAGTAACCTTGTGTGGCAACAATAAGCTAAGCTCATGAAAGCGGGTGTTGTAGGCAAGATTTTCCCCACTATCTTGAGCCAAGGTGTGGAACTCATCCTCAAGCTTTTTAACTTCATTGCGAGGACAGAACTCCTCCTTCATGATCTCTTTGACCTGGTCCCATGTCATAGCAAGAGCAACCTCGGCCCCACGAGTACGCTTTTCTTCATTCCACCATGTGAGTGCTCGTTTATGGAGAACACTCATGGCGTAACGAACCTTGAAATTGTTGGGGCACTCACTGTTGATGAAGGTATTTTCAATACCCTCAAACCATTGGAGAAGTCCAGTAGCTCCTTCTTCACCGCTGAACTTTGGAGGGTTACAAGAGTTGAAATGTTTGAGGGTGCAAGCTTGGGGTCCATTACCATTGCCATTGCCATTCCCGTTCCCGTTGTGACCATTCCCATTCAATTGGATGACCTGAGCAAGTAAATTGGGAACCAGAGTTGCGATTTGCTGCGCCATTTGTTGAGAAATGATCGCAGCCAGTTGAGCATCGACCCCATTGTTGTTGTGACCAGGACCTTGGTCATGGTTGTGGTTATGGTTATCACCACCTTCTTCGTGGTTCTCACCATTGTTGTTGCGAGTGCTGCGACGAGGAGGCATGATCTGTAATAGACACAATGAAATGAATGAGAGTTTATATAAGGAATGTAATCATTTATTCATTAATTAAAACGAATAAACGAAAACGTTGACTTATCAAAGATTCTAAATTCTAATAACATATGAAGACATGCTTTAGCCTATAAGTGAACACTCATCCCGAGAATTCCCAGGTAGGCATCCGGGTCCCTCGTCTGATTGGGATATATGCGCAATGCCAGCCTAGACAGAAGACTCAGAATACAGGCGTTCACCCTTCCAGATTGCACGTGTTCGTTATTAAAATCTAGAACTTCGACGAGATCTCAAGGGGGTTCAGGTTAAACCTGAGGATTTTGTCCTATTAATCTAATGGTGGATCAGGATTGCAGCAGACAATTAAGAGTAGTCACATGTAGGTTTAGGGTTATAAGGCATAGGATAAGGATAGGATTAGGGAAGCAATTAGGGTTACAAGTAGGAGAAGCAAGTACTGTTTTAGTCCCTAAGGTTATAGTCTAGATTATTTCTAATAACCTAATTCCCTATAACCAAGGCTCTGATACCAATCTGTAACACCCCGCCCCTCTCATCACCAATATTGTCCGCTTTGCCCATCCAGAACTCACGGATTTGTTTTTGGTTGCCCAAGGGGAGACTTCCCAGGAGGTCACCCATCCTGAAATTTCTCCCACCTGAGCACGCTTAACTGTGGAGTTCTCCTCTCATCCACTAACATTAAGCCCCAAAACGCGTTGGTGATTTAAGAGGCAAGACATTACTTATGAACCAAGGATCTCTCCTGGCCACGGCCGATGTGGGATTTCCTGGGGTGTCACATTCACCCCCTGTTAGAGTCTCATCGTCCCTGATGAGGTGTGTTCATGGGGTGTCACATTCACCCCCTGTTAGTGTCTCATCGTCCCTGATGAGGTGTGCACCCACCATCCCGAACGGCACAGGAGTGGCTCTGATACCAATCTGTAACACCCCAACCGATGGCGGAAACATCGGGGTGCCACGTGTTGATGATTGTTTTCAGTAGCACACGGTATAACATAAATTTTAAATAATTTATTCAAACATAAATATTCAAAATGTGAAATAATGTCTAAGAATTCAAATACATAAACTCAAATAACAACTTCAATGACTTCAAATAAACTTCAAGTAAAATCCTCATGCTAACTCAAGCCTCAGCTTCGTTGTTACCTGAAACATGTTAATTTTGAAAGTATTTTGGGTCAACATAAGTTGGTGAGAATTACATAGGTTTTTGATGATAAAATGAATAAAATGTTGTGCAATTCATGTGTCATGTTAATCTAGCCCATATGTGAGAACATATTAGAAATAAATCGAGTGCATAATCAACCCTGTTGACTGTTATAAAATGATACATACCATACACTTATGGTCCCAATGAATATGTTATGCGATAACAAACACCCACGTAACCTTGGTAGGAGGCACGTATCCGGGTGGGATTGTCAGTCCAATAGATCTATCAATGTATACCGTCGGCTGATCAATGTTAATGATTATGCTAGAATGGTGCTTACTCTAATCATGCTCAAGACATAATGCAACATAGAAAACACATAGACACATTGATGATTGAATTGCAATGAAAATGTTATAACATGTTTCACCCCAAAAATGGTGATAAATAAAAGGGGCTATGTAAACTCACCTTAGCAAATGTTAACTTGTTGAAAATATGAAATAATTGTGTTGCCCAAAGTGATTCCAAATATCACCCTATAATAAGGTAATATATAATAAGTCTAAGTCTAATTAACTAATATGTGTATCCTAGGGTTTCGATTTGGGGATAATCAATTGTTGAAATTTAAATTAAAAATGCTTAATTAAATAAGGAAAATTGGATAATTAATGAAAGATAGTCTTTTTATAAAATTTGAATTTTGAGTGAGCACATTAAAGTGTTTGAAGTAATAAAATAATTTTTATAAAATTATTTCATTTTAAATAGATTTTTAAATCTATTTATTTATAAATAGCCAATTATTAACTTTAATATTCAAAAATACTAAAATTAAAGAAATCTTATTTTAAAAATCATATTTCTGTTCTAAATGATTAAAAATAATTTGTATAAAATTTTGGTGCAAAAATGATGAAAATTGGATTTATTATGAATTAATTATGATTAAATCTAACAAAAATTGATTAAAAATATAAAATAAATGATTTTACTGAATTAAAAATTATTTCAGTAAAGTTTAACTTTATAAAAAGTTAGGATAATTTTTGGGAAATTTAATAATACTGTTTTGATATATAAATGGATTTTTATAAATATAATAGTATAAAAATGATTTAATTATTATAAATATTAAATAAATGATTTTCTGAAAATAAAAATTACAAATAAAACTTTTATTACAGATTAAACAAATATAATTTTTTTAGAATTTATAAAATAGTTTTGATATTTAAAAAGAATTTAAATGATTAAAGGATTATTATATATATATATAATTAATTGTTTGTTTTAAAAAAAGAAAAGAAAAGAAGGAACAAAAACCCGGTCAGAGCCGGGACTCGAACCCGGGTGACCTCAGTGGGGAACCAACATCACAACCACTTGGCCTAGGCCGGTGGTTGTGATGTTTTGCGTTTTGAAATTTATAAATACAATACGTAATTTCAGATTTATCCCCAAATCAATCACGATGAACCCTAGATTTTACAATTGAGCAAATCAGACAACTATAGCCCGATTAATGTTAGGGCTTTGGTTGCCTGATTGCCGATGAATATAACCCACCAAAAATATTAGACTCACAGTGATGGATTGATGATAACAGACGGGTCAAAGAGAAAGTCAAACCACGAACAAAATTGCAATAATCAGAGCGAATTAGAGAGAAATAGAGATTGAGAGAGAGTTGTGAGCGAGTTGTTAAGCTTCGCAGACCCTCAATTTATACTGATGATTAGGGTTTATGTTAATTGGAATGTTTGACTTATAATTGAATACAAACGCGTCAATTGATTAAATTGGTCAACTATTGATGTGTTGTGGACGTGTAATTGTGTTGTATTGGGCCGGTTAATGCACGAATTTACCAAAGATAGCTCTAAAACGCGTTAATTGGACGGATTGATCAACAAGAAATCCCACAGTTGACTTTCCTTGTCAACTGTGGGGGTTTTAAATGTGTGCATAAATAAAATACGCGTCCGGGTTATATCAACAAGGAAGGTCCAGCCCAGTTGGTTTGTGCATTTGTGTAAGTGTGGCCCGGCCTTTGGCGCGGGTTCGATTCCCGGCCAAGGCATGTTTTATTTTTTTGATATAATTATACAAAACACACATATATATAATATTATATATAGTATTAGGGTTCCATAATCGCGACGAAAATAATAAATGCGAAGTATAAAATGAAACTTGACGTTTTTTATTAATGTCAATGCGTAACGTACAAGTATTAATTGCGTAATGTTACACTCTCCTCATCAGAATAAGTAGAATCAAACTGCTCAGGAATATCAGCAACCGAATCAAGAATCATCCCAGACTTCTTCTCTGTACAATCATCACTCTCTTCATTCAACTCCTCGATCCTCACCTCAGATAACTTTTCAGTCACTAATTCCTCTTCAACCTCTACCAGCTCATCTAAATTCATCTACTGCGCAACACAAGCCACATTCCCAGTTGTAATCTCCTCAACACCTAACTGCATCCCTGTCCAATCAAACCCTTCGTCTTTCTGTATCACCAAAGCTTGGTTTTGATTATCTGTTTGGGTTTGAGTTTTTGGTGTAGAAATAGGAATGATTGTTCGGTTTGAATTTTGTGGTGTTTGGTTTTGGTTTTGTGTTGTGTTTTATCTAACAATGTTATTTTGTTGGGTATTTTGTCGGTTTTGGTAGTTTTGTTGTGGTTGAAAGCTTGAGATATTAGGACTTTGCTAAGATACCTGATTTTGGGTTTGTCGGTTTTGGTAGTTAGAGTTGAAAGGATTTCTATTTCCCTGCTGAGCTGGTTGTGTGCATTCTCTCTTAAAATGGCCTTTCTCACCACAAATGAAACAAGTCACTTTGGCTTTGTTGAAGCCATAAGTGGTGTTCGGAGAAGTAGAAAGATCCGTTCTTCCAGTTTTCTAAATGAAATCAGTAGCTCTCCTCATAATACTTGCAAATGCCCATTGAATATCCATGAGCTCCATTTCTTCTTTATCAATCTGTGCGTAGTCCTCATTGGTCAAGTTGTTATTACCAATTTGACTCGCAACAAGCCCATTATACGATGCTACCATGGCTGACACCAATGCTATGTGTTGCTGAGCAATCTCAACAGTAACATTGTTTAGATTCGATGTCTCCAACACAATCGGGCTCTGATTTGTTTGACTTTGGTTGACTTGCATCGGGTTCATTTGAGGGATGTATGTTTGTTGTTGAAGTTGGTTTGCAAAATAACATGTTGCTTGTTGTATGGGTGAAAATGGTGGAATATAAGTTGTAGTAGGATATGATGATGGGGTATATGATGATGTTTGAGCAAGATAATTGATTGGTGTTTTGGTTGGTTCAACATGGTTAGAGACGCATGCGATATGTGGAGCAACAGTTGAACTCGAACTTGAACTAGAAAGAGAAGAAGAAATACCACCATGATACAAATCTGGATTTTGAGGAATTTGTGCTCTGTTCGCCTTCCTCTTTTCTTCCATCTCCTTATTTTCCAGTTTCTGAATAAACTCATTAATTGTCCAATATTGGTACGCATCCTTTTCTTTCAAAACCTCTATATGCTGATTCCAATATGGTGGCAATGCATCGGCAAACTTGTCCACCAATTCTGACATAGGTATGCTTATCTCGTAGCTTGAAAGCTCAGTGAGTAAATGACAATACCTTGGAACCAACTCCTTCAGCGTCTCGTTCCCCATGTAGCTGAAGTTCTCAAACTCTTTTCGAAGTTCCTCCATCCTCAACTTCCTCGTCTTCTCGTTTCCATCATGCCTATTCTTTAACATGTCCCACAGCTGTTTAGATGTTGTGCAAGAACCAAACTGATGTAACAGATCAGTATTGATAGCTTGGGACAATTGAGAAAACGCCTTCTTCTCAATAGAAAATTTCTTCTTTTCATCATCTGCAAGATTCTCCAACGGAATAGGCTCTCCCGTGTTCTCCAAGATCGGAGCAACATAGCCCTTTGCAATCATCTGCCAAGCCTTCGTTCCCTCTAAACCCATTCCCTCCAGATGGATCTTGAATTTGGTCTTCCATGTGTTGTAATCGACCATCTCCATAAGCTTAGGTGGACGGCTTCCACTTCCCGAAGACAAGTCTTGGATAAGAGTTGAAATGGCATTTGTCGTCTGAGAGTGTACCACTGCTGCTTCCACTCCCCAATAATCAGCCATAGGTTGTGGTTGTGGTTGTGCAACATGTTGGGGAATAGTACTAGTCATCGCCATGTAATTGATAGGTTGTGATGGTTGACTAGTCTTTTGAGCAGCTACCGACCAAGGATCCATGGTTGTCTGCTATTGTGGTGTCGGATTAGGTCGTGGTGTAGTAGGAAAGTTCCACATGTCGATCTGAACATGATTAAACACAAAAAGATTAGAAAAGTTTTATAACAGATTCTACGTTCATATGTATCGAGTGGTCGAATGTGCAAAATTGTTCACGTTCGACTGTTTAAGAAGATACGAATGTAGAAAATAACAGACTCAAATCACTTTCGACCGTTTACACCCACGTTCGACCAGTTAAAACTCACTTTTGACCGTCCGATTGGTCGAATGAAACTAGTATGGTCGAATGAACAACTAAACACTGACAAATTCTAGATTCGACCAAAAGATACACCACGTTCGACCAAAAACACCTTGGTTCGACCAAATAAACTCACACGTTCGACCAGTCTCCCTAGGTTCGACCCTGCATATTCAAAAACGGTTATTCTTTGAAAATCAGTTGATTTTGATCAAATTTTTCAAAAGTTGATGAAATTTGATGATTCTAATCAGGTTTTGTCTCGGATTTGATTTAGAACAAGTTTAACAAAGAGAATTATGCATTTTATCCATGAAACCAAGCTCTAATCAATCAATTTATCACCAAAATCAGTTTATCACTGAAAACAGAAAATTTTTGATCAAAATAGGGTCCAAATCAGTTGTACTATTATCAAATTATAGTTATTTGATCCATATGGCTCTGATATCACTTTGTAGAAGGATCGAATTGACAAAAACAATTGAGATGATCAAACAAGTCTACTAATTCAAGTGCGGAATCCTTGAATCAGTTACAAAATGATGATAATATCAACAAAACGCAGAAATCATCATTAAACCATTCATTTCATTAATAATCAAACTCAATTACACGTTAAAAAAGATGTTTATTATAAATAAAAGACGTGTACAAAGTTGACTCAAAACCCTAGGGAGAACACTGACTGAAGGGAAAACAAAATGACCAAAACTTACATCTCAAAAATGAACTTGACCTTATATAGGCATGCACATTCGCCCATATAGTATGGTCGAATGTGCAGGTTCGACCAAACATACTGGTCGAACCAAGCAATACATTAACATCTATTTCTACTTTCGACCTCCTGTTCTCTTTCGCACCTTCAAGTCTCCTTCGACCGTTTAGCAAACTTCCTTCGACCATATGAATACTCCTTCGACCAAACGACTGATGACAAAAACATATGTTAAATGTAATCCAAAGCATTAGTCGCACAAAATGCATCTACATGTATATAGCAGGATTTGTCATCAAAGAATACCGAAAACTGCTTATCACAGATTTGACTGACACTGAGCAGATTATAATCAATTTGCTTCATGTACGAAATCTTCTCAAAACTCACTATCCCATTACTTACACTACCCTCCATAGTAATGTATCCTCCTTTATTTCCGGCAAACGCTACGTATCCGCGATTGATATTTCTGATGTCAAACAGTAGCGATAAATCCCCTGTCATGTGACCAGAAACTCCACTGTCAACAATCCAAAGACTGCTCACAGGGCCAGCTGAAGCTCCCTGCACATATCAAGTAAAAAGATTAGATTTTTCGGGGGACCTAAGCCTGCTTGGTCTTGGGTCTTTGAACATTGAGTTTCAAAGATTCTTTCTCACAAACAGATTGATTTGAATTGATCTTTTTCTGATCAATTAAATCTTTTTCAGTTTCAACTTTCTCATTCACTTGTGAAGATGAAGCACCTTGAGAACCCTTTGGTGACCAATACTGTTCCGAACGTTTCAAGATCCGGATCTGAGATTTTGGGGTCTCAACCGGTTTCTTTACTTCGTCTTTAAAGGAAACTTTCTTGATTACCTTCTCTGATTTAACAGAGACAGGTCCAACTGTTGGTTTGACTGCAGGTTTTACAAGTACCTTTTGCTTGTCAACAGTTGAGTTCACCACAGGTTTCTTAAGAGGTTTTTCCATGGCTATCCGGTTACGACGGTCATATGTCATCTGACAATTTTCCCTCTTTTGATAATATCTGCTTTGGTTATAAAACGGTGCAGGTTGAGGAACAAATCGTCTTTGTGGATAAAAATGATTATCGACTGGACTCTGGTATTTCTGCTTCACTTCAACCTCATGCCTTTTGTGCCTAACATACGGGCAGTGAGCAAGTAAATGCCCTCTCTCCCCGCACTTAAAACACGCACGGTATTCCTCAAAGTTATTCTTGGCGTTCGACTTAGCATATGTAGTGATAGGTTATTGATCATCCACACACCTTCTTCTAAGACTCTCAGGAGCTGGGTCCTTGGAGCAAGTCGGCTCAAGAAAACTATTAGCCTTCTCCTTTGGCTTGATAAACTCTGTGACATGAACCTTTGGTTCTTTTGGAACATCCAAATAAATTTTCTTTAAAACCTCTGGAGGTACATCATTTGTTCGCTCATGCTTTGGGAACCAAATGGTAATCTCCTGCCAAATTTTCTCAGTCTTGGAATAGTTGGAAAATTTGATTGGATATTCCTCGTCATAAATTATCTTATCGGATCCTTCCATCCGATAGAAAACTTTGACGGGTTTGTCACATTGTTCATTTTTCTTAACAGGCTTAACTGATTGATTCGCTCGATGAGCGTTAGCCATGGGATGCATAATCTGAGATGGTGACACTGGTTCATTTGTAATTATGTGATTTTCAGCAGGAATATCACACACCTTCTCAGATTTGTCATCCTCAGAGTCGGAATCATCAGTTACAGCAATCACACCTTCATCATTTAGTCCCAAAATAGGTCTAACATCAGAATTAGGGTCTCCCACACTTGAGGTGTTAGACTCATCATCCGATGTCGAATCAGACTTGACTGAGCTCTCCGGTGTTATTGAATGCAAAGTATGGTTTTCAAATAACACTAGAGATGGGACAGCCTTGTAGTTTGCACTACTTGACTGTGAAGGCTCCTCAATGATATGGTCAACAACATATGCAATATGTTTATAGCTTTCAAGCTTCTTGTTGACCTTTTCTGCAAAGCACTTGATGGTAACCATTTCAAGTTTTGTATTTTCCAAATCATTGATATAGTTGTTAATGGCTAATTGTTTTAAAGATAAAGTCTTTTTAAGATCTGAAATGTCTTTCTTGTAACCATCAAGCACCTTATTGAATTCTCGTGCTTCTTTTTTATACGATTGACAATTTATCTTAGCACTCTCAAGCTAAACCCTGAGTTGCTTATTATCCTCTGTCAATCTATCACATGCACCACAATACCTCTCACTATTCATATCTAAATTAGATTCAGAACTTACCTGCTTTGGAGGCTCGGTCATCGCCATCAATGCAAAGTGTGCTTCCTTTCCAGCAAAGAATTTAGAATAATCGATTCTGGTAAAAGCATCGTCCATTATGCAAGATTTGCGTGTCATCAGAAAATCAGCTTCGGCAAGAAGTTGATCGATATCATCATCTAGTGAGTTAACACTAGTTTCAGAATCAGAATCGCTCTCCGTATCAAAATAAGCTTAATCACACTGTTCAGGAACATCAGTAACAGAGTCAAGGATCAATCCCGACTTCTTCTCAACACAAACATCACTTTCTTCACTCAACTCTTCAATCTTCACCTCAGACATCTTCTCAGTCATCAAATCTTCTTCAACAGACACCGGCTCATCCAAATCCATCTTCTGGGCAACACACGCCACATTACCAGCAGTAATCTCCTCAACACCAAGTTGCATACCAGTCCAATCAAAACCCTCATCTTTCTGAATGACCAAAGCCTGGTTCTGGTTATCTGGTTGGGTTTGGCTGTTTGGTATAGAACTAGGAATGATAGTTCTGGTTGGATTGTGTGGTGTTTGATTTTGGTTCTGGTTTTGTGTAGTGTTTTGTCTAACAGTATTGTTTCATGAGTTGTTTTGGCGGTTTTGGTAATTGTTTTGTTGTTGAAAATTGGAGTTATTTTGACTTTGGTATGATACCTGATTTTTACGGTTCTGGTAGTTGGTGTTGAAAGGATTCCTGTTTCCCTGCTGTGCTGGCTGTGTGCATTCTCTCTTGAAGTGACCTTTCCCACCACAGTTAAAACATGTCACTTTGGCTTTGTTGAAGCCATATGTGGTGTTTGGAGAAGTAGAAAGATCAGTTCTGCCCGTCTTCTCAATGAACTCAGTCGCTCGCCTCGTAACACTAGCAAATGCCCACTGGATGTCAATGAACTCCATCTCCTCTTTGCCAATTTGCGCATAGTCCTCACTGGTTAGGTTGTTGTTACCAATTTGACTAGCGACTAACCTGTTATAAGAAGCGACCATAGCAGAAACCAATGCTACATGTTGCTGTGCAACTTCAACAGTAAGATTGTTCAAGTTCGAAGTCTCCAACACAATTGGGCTCTGATTAGGTTGACTTGGGTTCATTTGGGTTTGATTCATTTGAGGAATGTAGGATTGTTGTTGAGATTGGTTTAAACTCGCAGAATAACAAGCAGCTTGTTGCATCGTTGAAAATGGTGGGATGTAAGTAGTAGGATATGAAGGTGGGTATAACATGAAGTTTGAGCAAGATAGTTTATGTGGGCTTTGGGTGGTTCAACAATACTTGATACATAAGCAATGTGTGGAGCAACAGTAGTACTAGAACTTGAACTAGCTAGAGATGAAGATGTACCGCCATGGTATAACTCAGGATTCTGAGGAACTTGTGCTCTTTTCGCCTTCCTCTTTTCTTCCATCTCTTTATTCTCAAGCTTCTGGATAAACTCATTGATGGTCCAGTACTGGTACGCATCTTTCTCCTTGAGTGCCTCGATGTGTTGATTCCAGTATGGTGGCAACGCATCAGCAAACTTGTCCACCAGCTCAGACATTGGTATATTGATCTCATAACTTGACAGTTCAGTCAATAAGTGACAGTACCTTGGAATCAACTCCTTCAGCGTCTCATTTCCCATATAGCTGAAGTTCTCAACCTCTTTTCTCAACTCCTCAATTCTAAGATTCCTCGTCTTCTCATTCCCATCGTGACGATTCCTTAACATATCCCATAATTGTTTAGAAGTGGTACACGACCCAAACTGATGTAAGAGATCAGTGTTAATGGCCTGGGACAGTTGGGAAAATGCCTTCTTTTCCACCGCAAACTTCTTCTCGTCTTCAGCAAGACTCTCTAATGGAATCGGCTCACCTGTGTTCTCCAAAACCGGAGCAACATACCCCTTAGCAATCATTTGCCAAGCTTCCGTTCCTTCCAATCCCATTCCCTCTAGATGAATCTTAAACTTGTTCTTCCATTGGTTATAATCTACCATTTCCATCAACTTTGGTGGACGGCTCCCACTACCCGAAGATAAGTCATGAATAAGTGTTGAAATCGCATTGGTAGTCTGAGAGTGTACCGCCGCTGCTGCAACTCCCTAGTAATCAGCCATAGGTTGTGGTTGTGGTTGTGCAACTTGTTGGGGCATTGAACTAGTCATCGCCAAATAGTTAATCGGTTGGGATGGTTGACTAGTCTTCTGAGCAGCTACCGACCAAGGATCCATAGTTGTCTGTTGTTGTGGTGTTGTATTAGGTCGTGGTGTTGTAGGAAAGTTCCACATATCGCTCTGAAAATGATAAAACACGAAACGATTAGAAAATTTTAACAACAGTATCTACGTTCGACCCTTTTGAAGTATCGTGTTGTCGAATGTAAAATTTAATCCAGATTCGACCGTTTAAAAAGGTTCGAATGTAGAAAATAACAGACTCGTTTCACTTTCAACCAATTTAACCCACGTCCGACAACCTGATTGGTCGAATGAACAACAACACACTAAAACTTTCTAGGTTCGACCAAATATCACTCCACGTTCGACCAAAAAATCCCTGGTTCGACCTAAAAATTCCACTCTCGACCAAATCTCCCTAGGTTCGACCCTTTCATTTTGAAAAAATGGTTATTCTTTAAAAATCAGTTATTTTGATCCAAAATTTTCAAATGTTGATGAAATTTGATGATCTTATGCAGGTTTTGCTTCAGATTGGATTTGGAACAAGTTTAACAAAGAGACTTTTGAATTTTATCCATGAAAACTAGTTCAAATCAATCAATTATCACCAAATTCAAATGTTCAATGAAAAACAGAAAGTTTTGATAAAAATTGGGTCTAAATCAACTGTAATATTATCAATTTATGGTTGTTTGATCCTTATGGCTATGATACCACTTTGTATGCGTATAGGATCAGCTATTCAACAAGGAATATGATCAAACAAGTTCAATTCAGGTGCGGAATCCCTGAATTGATCACAAAATGATAATAAAACTAGCAAAACACGCAAATCATCATAAACACATTCATTTCATTCATTAACATAATCATTAATCACTTTGAAAGCTTGTTTACAATGTTATAAATCAATTACAGACTTAACAAAAACCCTAGGGAGAAACACACTCTGAGAGGGAAACAAAATGACCAAAAGTTAAACATTCAAAAATGATTCAGCCTTATATAGACCTGCACATTCGCCCAAATAGCTTGGTCGAATGTGCAGGTTCGACCATTCATATAGGGCGAATCTGGACATATATACAAACAGATTTACTTTCGACCTCCCAGAGCCTCTTTCGACCATCCAGTTCTTCCTTTGACCATTCAAAAGCCACATTCGACCACTCGTAATCAGCTATACATTTTAGAATTCGAAATTCAATAGCACTAGTCGCACTTTCGTGTATCTACACCCCCACAATTTCACATAAACAACTTAATATATACAATTCAAAAGCATTAGTCGCAAAACATGCATCAACAAAAAAAAAGTACAACGATTATAAACTAGCAATGTAAACTAAAATATAGTAAATCACAATCTAAGCCTAAGTTCCAAAAGCTTAGAAGTGATCTCATAAGAACCTAAAACATGTACGAAAATAATTTGGTCAATACAAAAATGTATTGGTAAGCATACCCGTTTGATACATATAGTAAAGAAAAGTTAGCAATTCATGTGTTATATAGTGTTTGCAAATATGTAATAAGTAGTATCCGGGTCAAATCAACCCTGAAATGAAATGAAATATATATAGTTTGCGCTAGTAACAGTAGTAATGAAACACATAGCAATGACAATGACTCTCAACAGAGTCACAAGGGGTATATACCATAGTACTATTCATTGAAATGCTAGGCCGCAACAGTTAATGATTTGACAAGTCATAGAAACACGAAATAACACAAGCAAACACACATGAGAATTCCTATTTAGTAAAAAGGAACAGTAATTTGATATAAGGTACATGATTAGCCCCAAAAGCAAAATAAAAAAGGGGAAATATATACTCACCGTTAGCGAAAGCGATCAAAATCCAACTTAAGCGGTCGTGAGCTAAGTAATCGGAATTCCGAGGAATTCAATCTATAATGTATAAGAATACTAATAAGGAACTGTCTAAGAGTCTAAAGTATCTAGGGTCTAAGGCATTAGGGTTTGCTATGTCGATTTGGGGAATTAAAGTTTTTATTATTAATCGCATTAATGTAAAAGTTGTATGTCAAAAACAATGTATCAAAGTTTGTAAGTGTGATTTAAGTAATATAATTATTACCAATGTATTTAGATAAAAATATGTTTGAATAATTAAGACAAAGTAATTTAATTAATTACTTTCACAAAGTTATTGTAAATAAATACAATAATCATAAATGTTTAAATAAATAATTATGAGTTACACCATGATCCAACAAATGGTAATTAATATTTTCAAACATAGGAATATTTCTTTTTTATAAGAAAAGTATTTATAAAATAGATATTAAATAGTATAAATAAATAAATGATTAATTATATCTAATTAAGCATAAATAAGACTAATAATACAAGACATGATCCAAAAATGCTATTTTTATAGAAAATGGATGCTTTCTGATGTAAATAAATGAAAATAATTTTCCCATAATTTTTATAAACTTATTTATATTTAAAACTGATTTTTATGAGAGTAAATCATGTTTAAATGATTAAAAATAGGAAAATCAATAAAAATAAATGTTTTCTAAACGAATAATTTTTTTTCAGTTCATGATGATGAGAAATAATTTCCCAAAAAGTTTGAGATTAAAATCATTAGAAAATGATTTTTTTATCAATTAAATATGATTAAAATAAATTAAATCAATAAAAATATAAAAATAGGACATTTTCCAGAAAATAAAAGTGTGGAAATTTTCTTTATGGTGTCAAGAAGCTACACCTAAATTTTCATAATTTTTGGGTAAAAATTGGATTTACTATGAATACTATAAGTTTAATGTATTTATATATTCTTATATAAATATAAATAACAATTAGCAAAAACAAAAACAAAAAATGGAAATGGCTACTAGTGCCAGGGATCGAACTCGTGAGCCTCTCCTCGCCATGCCTTAACAGCCTTATATGAAACCACTAAGCCAAGTTTGTTTTTGTTGACATTATTGAAACAGATTTATTTTTATCAATTCGTTACGTGTCTTCTTCTTCCCCAAATTATAAGACATTAAACCGTAACCCTAGATAAAATGATTGACACTATTTCTTAATGATTACACGCAGGAAACATGGGGCAAATGATCGCAGAAGACTAGCTAACAAAATGGCACAAGAAAAACAAACTTACAACATCGAATTTGGCACGAAAAGAAGAAGAACAGGCCGACTCCTTTTTAGTCGATTAGCGAGCTTCCAGGTCGTGTTTTTAGTAATTTTGTGGGTTTGAGAAGCGTAAACGTGCAGAAAGTGATTCCCATGTTCAATTTGTAGTTTGTTCAAGAAAAATAGGTGTTTTGAACCGTTTCTTTATTTCCGGCGGTTACACACTAAGAACCCAATTAATGCACACTAATAACTCGTTTATGATCGTTATTATTGAGAAAAAATGAGTCAAAAGAGTAGAGGAAGCGACAAGGTCCATTAACTGACTGAACCCGTTCCGGTCGGCCAAAGTGAACGGAACCAGGGGGTCAGGAGCGAGTACTTTGGGACTCAATTTACAAGTTTCTTGAAATTACAATTCCAGTCCCCGAAGTTACATTTAGTATAACCTAGTTAGTTTTTATTATGATTTGTTAACTTTTCCTATATAATAACTTAACCAAGTTAAGTTAGTTTAACCAAAAAGTTTCTAAACTTTATAAAACTTGGAATTTTTTATAATATCCATTCCGGATGACGGTTCAACATACACATTTGATAAAAACGTATATCCGGTCCATAATAAATATTAATGATAAATTTTTAGTTTACTCTAAAATAAATTTTAAAAACGACGAAACTTATAGGGACTATAATGGAAATATTTGAAGAGCTATTATTGTCAATCCGATAAAAGACGGGGGTGATGGATGTCACACATATAAAAATCACAGGTAATGGACCATTAAACAGATCAGAATCAGTGTTCTTATAAACCAAACCCTAGGCTTAAAATTAATTGATTAAAACTGTTTGTTAATAACAATTGACCTCATACATTCATTATTCGATGGTTTTAGGGGGAGAATATCACAGATTCAACGGTTTAACATGTTTTATTAGGACGATTGATTATTTAAACCCTAGAATCAATTGAAAACCATCTAACATTCAATGTTTGGAACAATTGATTGTTGTTTGATGTTAGTCGGCCATATTAGACTACTTTTCAATCAAAATTTGTGGTTAAAATGGATTAAACAACTGAATGGCAAATTCAAATTTGATCAAAGGTTCATTTGACCACTTTGACAGGTCGAATGAAAATTGTGAGGTCGAATGAACAGTTTTCATGTTCATTCGATATAATTAAAACTCATTCGAACCTTCGACAGGTCGAATGAAGAATGTTTTTGACCATTTTTCAAGTTTTATCCGAATTAACATGTTTTTGTATTATTTGTTTATGTTTTTGTAGATAAAATGGCTGAACAACCACAACAACAGGCAGCAGCACCTAAAGAACTGAACTTTGAACCAAAACATAATTGTTGTGCATACATTAGACCGATGGATACAAAAAATGAAGAATTTACAGGCATTGTCGAATTCCTGTGGAGATCCAGAGTTGTACACGCTATTGCACAACCAGCCACAATCTATAAAGATCACCAAGTAGAGTTCTGGGAGAAAGCAGCAACTACTTTCTGGGAGAACAAGTCTGTGATCCAAAGTAGTTACAAGATTCTTCTGATGATCCGATAGAGTTTTCATGGTCAGTGCAAAGAGCTTGCTATCTCAGGATGAAGTATAACTGTCCAATCACAGACTGCCAACTTCACAAAGCCAAACTGTGCCCTCCATACAAGTATTTCCTGCATGTGATACTACACGTATTTGGACCAGTTAGTGGAGGTTATGATGTGTTGAGAAACACTTTGTGTTCTTTATCTGTTGCCTTGATTCTGAACATGTCGTTTAACGTATCTGGGATGATCTTTCATCATATGAAGGAGGTGCTTCAGGGATTGAAGGGTGATAAGTTTTTGATGTACCCCATATTTCTGCAAATGGTGTTTGACAAGAAGTACAGTGAAGTGTTGATTAAAGATCCATTGCAGATTGTCAATCAGACGCATATGAACCTGACAACATTGGGAAGAATGAAAGTTTATAAAGGGCAGGATGATGTTGAAAAGCCACCACATAAGTGTTTATTTGGACACTTGAGTACTGTTGCATATAAAGATCCAGGGAAGGATAAAGTGAGGAATGCTGATAGCAATTCTGATTCTGATAGTCCTATTATACCTGTTGACAGAAAAACAAAGAGAAAGTGCCAATTGATCACTAAGGGTGCCAAGTCTGGGAAAGGAAAACTAAAGATTGATGAAGTTGAAACAAAGAAGAAGAAAGTTGTGAAAATAAAAGGAAAGTTGAAAACTTTGCTTGTTGATGAGGAATTAGAAGAAACTGAAGAAGATGTTGAGTGGGACTCAGAGATTGGAAGAGCAAAGGTTACTAATCCCAAGGCCACTGCGATTAGTACTCATGAAGCATTGGATAAGATTGCTGAGGAACATAGACAGAGAGTGTTACCTGCTGAAGAACATCAGTTTGCTTTAGATGTTGATGCTGACAGTGAAGGTTCTCGAGTTACAGGTGCTAAAGTGAAAAGGGGCGGAGGTAAAAAGATGTCCAAAAGAGAACCTGTAAGGAAAACAAGGGAAAGGAGTTAGATATATTGTTAAAGGGCAAGAAGATGCTGGGAAGACAAAGATGGGTATAGACAAACTAAAGTTCATTCAGAGAAGAAACAAATGAAGAACCCGAGCTATAGCCTAGGGGGTCTGTATCTTTCATAACAAAACCTAAAAGATCTTCTTAAACTAACGTTTGTTAACTTTTTAGAACTACAAAAACATCAACAACAACCATCACCACCCATGGCCCACGTCATGTTTCTAAAGATTTATGTTTAACTTTGTAAAACACACAAGATCTTGTTTACAAAACCCTTGTTAAAACCATTGTGTAGAACTTGCTTTAAAACACTAAAACATGAGTTTAAAAACAAGAACAAGCATATAAGAACACTTACAACTAGCACAATGCTAGGGAAGTCAACAATGCAAGATTTTGAAGGAGGCTTAGTGTGTGTTCTTCCTTAAGTTAAACTCCAAGCTTGAAACACACTTGATCTTTGCTAAAAATGGGTTTGATTATGGAAGATTTGAGTGTCAGAAGCTTGAAAATTGAATTCTTTGGGGGACGGGTTCTAGATCGATATAATTGAAAACGATATCAGGTACACTTACTCATAATGAAAATCTGCTAAACCATACTTTTAATCCCTTAAATATAGGAAAGGTAAGATTTTGAGTGTGGTTATGGATGTGGCTGGTTTTCGTTGTTCATTTGGGGGCCCTCATGGTCAAACATTTCTAAATCCAATTTAGTTACAATCTAAGTGTTTAATTTGGGCTTCGTTCGGGTTTTAATTGGTTTTCTATTACGAGTTATCTGAAAATTATAATAGCCTCTAATAACCCTTAAACATAGCTTAGTTTAAGTGTTGGTAAATTATTTAGGCTTTAATTAGGTGAAATTATAAGTTATACGAATAGCAGGTGTGATACGCGAACTTTATTCGTTACCGGAAGATTTTCGTTTTGTTTAACCATCTGGTGTTTTCGAGTTCCAAAACACTTTATATATTGTAATATGCCATTTATTTTACTTCCCATGAATTCGGGACCGTTTCTATTATTTTATTGTTACTGGGTAATCACCAACGTTCGTACCGGACATGTTTATTTGCATGCGATTGCGCCATGCTTTTAAATAAACAAATGCAACCGTAAGCCTCCAATGGGGAATTCACTATTCTCTATTGACTAAATCAATCCAATTAATTTCAAAAGTGAACTTAATATCGTTAATTACATATACTAATTACATACGGAAAGACACCGATTTTTGCCGGATGTCACAATCCAACACAAAAGTTTGTGTTTTGGACGGATCCAAAGTAACATATGCCTCCTGGGTCAAGTTGTTCCAACTTCATGCACGTGGTTATAAAGTGTTACATCAGAATGGTGGTACCAAACCACTTGCTAAGAAAGATCACGACTATGCTAACTGAGCAAAAATTGATGGTTTGGTGCTTCTGCGGATTTATGGGACTCTATCATTTGACCTACTGGAATGTGTTCGTAATGATGACACAACAGCCTTTCAAGCATGCACTGAGATTCACTAGATTTTTCTAAACAACAAGGGTTCTCGTGTGGCAGTCCTTGAAATAGAATTTGTCAATCTCACCCAGCACTCCATGCCCAACCTCCAAGAATATTGTTAGTGTCTTATATATTTGGATGACTAACTAAAAATGATGGACAACTGGTCACTGAAAAACACCTTGCTCTGTAGTTGGTTCATGGTTCACCAATGGAATTTAATGTTCAAGCCTCCATCATCAATAACATTGTTCCCTCATGGGAAGATGCATGTGACATGCTTGACTCGGTTCTGCGACGCCAACAAGCACATGACTTCATTTGCCTCCAATCTGGCTGTTGTTGCCCACATGTCTCTCGAGCCACCTATGGCTCTTCGGGACCCACTCATTATAGCCACAACAACTGTCAGCTGACACGACAAGAAGATCAAGGGTCCCAACAATATACGGGTCCGCAACAATGTCGTTTAGGTCGTGGAAATTAGCAGTCTTCCACCGCAACCAGACTGGTGGTTTTTCCCAGTCTTTAGCACACTATCAATTAGTCCCGCTCAATTCCTACAGCCTATGCCCATAACCCTACTGGCCACCATGGTGGGCTATGACCCCACCATGTCCATACCAAACCCATTCTGGTTGGGTCGGCTTAACTTGGCCATTTGTTTCTAGTCAACCCCAACAAGCTACCGGCCGAAACTCACAACAGCAGCCGGCCTGGTCCACTCCACCTGCTCAGGCTCACTTGGCAGAAGTAAACCCACTAGAACCATCAGAATTAGGAGTTGTTTTCTAGGCTATGACACTAGACCGGGATTTGAAAATTGGGTTGCGGACACTAGTGCTACCGATTGCCTTATACTTGAACCAAGTAACATTCAATCTCCTTGTACTACTACTATTAATTATGTGTATGTTGGTAATGGTAATTGTGTGCTGATTCACGGGTCCGTTCATACAACCATCAACTCACATAGCCAACCTTTTACCCTTAAAAATGTCCTTTACACCCCAAATATTATCAAAAACCTTGTCTTAGTTCGTAAATTCACCACTAATAATATGGTTTCCATGTCTTTTGACACTTTTTGTTTTCTTGTAAAGTACTACAAGAATGTGATGCTCCTGAGCTGCCACAATAGGATCAGCCCGTTGTGCTCCTTCAACCCCAAAGCCACCAAACCTGCTTCCGCTTTTCATGCTTCTTCACTTTCCAATGTTTGGCATTATAGGATTAGCCCACTGTGCTCCTTCAACCCCAAAGCCACCAAACCTACTTCCGTTTTTCATGTTTCTTCTCTTTCCAATGTTTAGCATGATAGACTTGACCACCATGGCAATTTTATTATAGATTTCTTAGTTTTGCATAATTTGATTTCTTGTAATAAATCTAAGAACAATTTCTTTTGCAATTCTTGTCAAGTTGCTAAACATAAGCGTTTACCATTTAATTATTCTAATTCCGCTACTTTTTCAGACTTTTGAAATTATACATTGACTTCACCTATACCTAACAAAACATGTTATAAATACGACATAGTCCTCATTGATGACCACACTCAATTTGTTAGGGCTTTTCCACTTAAATATAAGTACAAATTAAATTTCACAACGTTGTTCAAACCAAATTTAATAAATATATTATAAGTTTTCAGTGTGATATGGGTGGTGAATTTGACAACTATAAATTTAAATCATTCGCTCCCAGTCATGGCCTATAATTTCGGGTTTCATGTCACTAAACCTCACAACAAAATGGTAGGTTTGAGCGTATTATTTGATGACTTAATGACATCATTATGTCCCTTCCTTACCTATGCCTCCCTACCATCAAATTTTTGGGTTAAGACACTTCATACCACTGTCTATTTACATAACATTCTTCCTACTAAACTCCACAACTTTCTAACCCGTAACTTCAAACTCTACCACCGGCATCCCACCTACACTCACCTTCGCACCTTCAGGTGTGCTTGTTTTCCATATCATAATGCCACTCTACCTCACAAACTAGCCTTACATTCCACTTTTGCATTTTTCTCACATATCCAATGAACTATCGTGGATACCGATTCTTAGACCCCTCTAGTAGACATGTCAATCAATCTCTTCATGTAACTTTTGATTAATCCACATTTCCCTTCCATGCCTCACCTACACCTCACACCACCTCATTCTTTCACCTTGATTCGGATCCCTCACCCATGAGTACGTTGTTTCATTTCAAATCCTCTCCTCCTAAAACCGGGACCACTACTACTTCCCATCCACATTTTCCATCAATAACCCACACCTACACCCATTTAAATACGTCTGATCCAGTAGCATCCGGCCCATTTCTTTCCAAGCCCATGTTCCCACAGTCATACCCACCCCTACGATCTCATAGCCGCCTTCTCCACCTCTTATCCACACTTACAGCCCCATAACCAAACCTAGTTCTAATGATTCTATACCTATTTTCTTCCCAAAAACAAGCACTTATCACCCCTTTTTCGTCCACAACCAAACCTGAACCAACCACCCCTTACCCAATCTCTGTAAACACAGTCTAAAATAGGTTCCCTACCCTCATAAGAACCCACCCTTTTAGCCACCTCCGAGCACACCATTTCCCCCTTACCCAAATCCCACAACCAAGCCTTGATCAACCTAAACTGGCACTCGGCTATGAACGATGAATACTTGGCATTAATAGCTAATAATAAATGGGAGCTTGTTCAAAGACCTACAAATGCTCATATTATCAGCTGTATACGGATTTTACGCCACAAATATCATGCCAACAACACGTTACAGTACTACAAAGTGTGGTTTTTGGTCCACCTCTAGTTATACCTTCTTGCTCGTCTATAAACAAGGTGATCAAATGGCATATTTACTTCTCTATGTAGAAGACATCATCTTGACTGTTTCAAATTAGACACTTTTGCAACAATTTATTGCCACTCTTTCTAAGGATTTTTCCATGTCTGATCCCAGGCCTCTACATCACTTTCTCAAGATTCGGGTACCTCGTCGAATTGGTGGCATGTTCTTATCTCAAGCCACATATGCAATAGAGATCTTAGCTCGTGCTAAAATGGAAAATTGCAAACTATGTGCTACACCTGTTGACACTAATTCTAAACTAAGTGCAAGTGATGGTCAACCCTTCTCAAACAAGGTCTTATACTGTAGTCTTGCTGGTGCTCTGTAATATTTAACTTTCACCCGACCGAATATTTCCTAGACAATATAGCTAGTATGCTTGTTGATGCACTCCCTACGCGAACCTCACTTTAATTTCATGAAACGGCTTCTTCAATATCTAAAAGGCACATTAGAGCATGGTCTCACTATTCTACCATCAAAGCCAGTTCATGTTACTGCATATTCTGATGTTGATTGGGGAGGTTGCCTTGATTCTCAAAGGTCTACCTCCGGGTACTGCATTTTCCTCGGCGACAATATTGTTTTATGGTCATGTAAACCAGTGGCGGATCTAGAAACATTTTTCAGTAGTAACGTTTTTCATTTTTTTCATTTTAGTAGCAACGTTTTCCAAATTTCGTAAAAAAAAACAAATTTTCCACTAATTTTCCACTGCACGCGCGAAGTTGAGCCGCAACGTCCGCAACCCCTACTTGTGTTGTATGTCCGCCCCTGATGTAAACGTCAGGCAATCATCTCATGATCTAGTTCTGAGGTTGAATATAGAGGAGTTGCTAACACAGTTGCAAAAACAACTTGGTTTCGGAGCTTGTTGCTTGAGCTGCACCTTCGTACAACCCGCGCCACTATTGTCTATTGTGATAATATCCCTGTAGTTTATCTCTCTCTGGATCCGGTCCAACATCAGTGCTCTAAACACATTGAAATTGATATAGACTTTGTTGGTAAAAAGGTCTGTATGGATTATGTCCGAGTTCTACATATACCCGCTAACTATCAAGACGATGATATATTTACCAAAGGTCTACTGGTATGACTACGGGGGCATATTAGCGGATTAAAATCAACCTAAATATATGTTTGTATACTTTCGGTATTGTTGTTATATCCCTGTTTTCATGTTATATCCATGATTTCATGTCGGGGCTTTATGTAGTATTTATACCCTCCTGTTTATCAATGAAAATCATTAATTCATTCAAAATTATAGCATGTAGCATTCTGCTTTTCAAATCCTCATAATAGAGTTCACACCTCCATAATGGCTTTTCCCGCCTAAAAATGATAGTGTTTTAGATTAAAATACATTTGGGATCAAATTTGAGCATTTTTACTAGCTTTCTTTTAGATCGTTTCTAATTGGATTACATGTGTGACCCGTGAGAGATAAAAACACAACCTGAATCAACGCATTGCATGGTAATCAATTTTTTCCATGATGAAAATATGCATGCATACCATTTTTTTCACAGAAAACTATGAGTATGCTTTATTATTAATACGAGAACAAGAAGTACATCATAGAATCTGCTCATAATCATGGTGAAATCATTAATGAGCAATAAACCGTAATGCTTAAATAAAAGAAAGAGGATTAAAAGGAACATGTAGCAGCAATACAATGGTTCAGTTATAATTCTGTGTTATAATCATCAGGCTTGTACCATAAAGAGAAATCAATTCCCTTGCCCTTTAGTTCCTCAGTTGCAGGACCGATTCTCTCTAGAAGCTGCGTTTCAAAAGCAACAAGATTAGCACACGAAAGACACGATGGTTGATTACTGAGAGAACATACCTTAGAATGCAATACACCATTTGAAACCAAGAGTGATCTGTCAAATACGGTAAATTTTCCACCATCCATGCAAGAAACCGCCCCACCAGCTTCTTCAACTATCTGCTTGATTAAAAACCGATATTCAGAATAAGAGTTCTGTTTTCCTTTTACTTTCCAAGTTGCAGCTTTTTCTTCCATTATTTTATATAAAGAAATATTATTAGGATAAGTAGCATTACCAAAACACCAGCAGCCATATCCCATGGTTTTAAACGATATTCCCAATATGCTTCGGCAATGCCCAAAGCAACGTGGCACATGTCCACAGCAGCTGCACCTAGTCTTCGCACGCCCTAAAAACACAAACAAATTAGACTACTTTTTTCCTATATATTTACTTATGATTTAACAGATTCGGGTTATCTTATATATCTATTTGGGTTACGTTTTCCAACATGTCAAACCGGTGATAATTTTTAAAATACTAAAGGAAACGATTTGGTAAGCCCCCAAAGTATGATGCTTAAAAATTCAGAATATTATTCAATTTAAGCTATGCACAATTAATTTGAAAAATGACAATTTTACTGTTGATGAATTCAAGATACCGATTAGCTTGACAGACGTGCAAGATTTAATTATAAGGGTAATTAAAAGTAAAACATAAAAACTAGTAAATTACAATTATCCAATAGCACAATTATTTTGGGACTAAGGGAGCATTTAGAAAGTTCTCTGGTTTGGACCCATTACTCAACTGTTTGACCTGCCAATTTTGTCACCTTTAAGGCTCTAAGATAGATAACAACAGTAACTGCAGCTTTATTATGATACACCACAGCATGGAATGCAAATATAAATAAATTACATATATGATTGTTACCCGACTGATGTCAGTAAACTCTTTGAATAAGTTCATGTTGGCAGCCCAAGGATCGTCATGTTCATACCCAAACCCGGTCACCAGTAGAGCTCTCTCAACCTATAAAGTTGTATTTATAAGTGGTGAAGACTCTTACAATGAAGGCAATACGAATAAACATAGAATGCATTTTTTTACAAGATAATGCAGTTAAAGGAATATGAATTGCTATTTATTAACAGCAAATTGGATTTTAATTATCTAAACTATGACCCATTGTCTTATTTATCCATACCGTCAATTCAACAAGTGGCACTCTTAACTTTCACATTCGTCACCCATGGCCAAAGTTTAAAAGAACGGAATCGAGCCTCGAGGCGGTTTCCATTCGCCTCACGAGGCGTAAGCCCGAGGCGGAATTAAAAAAACAAATATAAAAAAGTATGGGGCTGTTTGGTTGATTAAGTGCTGAATCATTAAGAGGTTTGAATGGTTAAGAGGTCTGAATGGTTAAGCGCTGAATCATTAAGTTGGACCTCTTAATGGTTAGTTTTCTTGTCTCACATTGGTAGGAGAGCCTCTAAGGTTCGGCCCAGTTCAGTGCTTAATAATTCAGTGCTTAATGGTTCAGCAACATCTCAAATCTTAATGATTCAGACTTAACCATTCCATTCAGAAGCTGAAACAAACGCGCTGAATGCTGAATCATTCAGCACTGAATGGTTAAGAGCCTCATTAAGAGGCTACCAAACAGCCCCTATATATCTTATAAAAATAACATACTAAACATCAACAACAAAAAAAAAAAAAAAAAAAAAAAAAAAAAAAAAAAAAAAAAAAAAAAAAAACTTTCCTAACTAATTTCATCATCAGATTCAATAGTCATAAAAAAAAAAAAAAAGACAGTCTAAAGCATAAAGTCTAAAACTCATATTTGCTATGTCTAAAACATCAAAAGGGCTCGGTAAGCCTCAAGGCGAACCGAGGCGTAAGCCCGACTCATCTAGATTCTACCACCTCGGCCCTTAGAGGCATACGTGCAAACTAAACCCCATGAGGCGCCACCTCATACACGTTTTCTTACCACCTCAAATTAGGCGCACACCTTGACCATTTTTTAAACCATGCCCAGGGCAATCCCAGTCACATAATCATCGTCGATTCACTTAATTTCACTCACAAGAAACGTATGCTTCCCCGTTTCACTCAACAATCCACGTGAGTGAAATCAAGTGTAAATTGAGAGTTATTCTAAGGTGACTATGTGATTGATATTGCCCTTGGCAGCTAAAGTGAAGGTCAGGAGTATCACTAGTTAAATTACCATATGAATTATTATCCGTCAACTTGCCTTTATTAAATAAAAGGGACTATCCACGTATGTATAATTTTATGTTAAGGAATTACTCATAAATGAATTGAAAGCTCACACTGTCAGTCTGACTAACATGGATCTTTTGCCCATTGCAGAATGCACCTCCACCTGAGGTACACAATAAGGTCCAAGATTAAAAAATACTAGAGAGTTCATATAATACAAAAAAACTCAAATATTTCCATACCAGCAACGGCAGAAAAAGTGCGTGTGTTCCAACACATGGCACCCCCAACAAACTCTACCTGTCGACAGGAATGAAAATTGAAAACTCTTTGTTCTGATAATGCAAAAAGATATTTTTCAGAAGATTTGGTAAATATAATGGATATCTTCAAAATATTATACGAATCCTCGTGTGCTTATACTTCACAACATGTAGGGTTGGTGAAAGAAATAATAAACATTTTCCATAAGTAACTAGATATGTTGATTTATTGTAAAATATTCAAGAAAGTTTGCAGGGAGACGCAGTTGAAATTTCTTGTTATCTTAATGACCTGATGACCTCTACTATTATATAAGTTAATTAATTCCTTTTTACCGATACACCCTTGTGAATGATCCATAGAGTAAGACAAATATAAACTTTATATGTAAACTGTTGTTAAATTTGTGAAGTGTAATATATCCGGCTTGGCAAAGCTCATGAGCCAAAACAAGCCTATTAATTTTTATTTAATATATTATATATTAATTCGCATAATAATTATTATATATAAAATTATGATAAAGTAATTTAAAAACATACATGTAATGTTATATAGAAAATCAAAATTATAAATATACATAAAAACAGTTGCGAATGCAGATTTGACAATCAAACTTGAGTATATTATATGTTTAAAGTTTAAACCATTAAATTTTTAAAGTGCAATAGCTCATGCTATATTACCACAGCAGCAGCAGCCGGCCTTCCTCTGTAGAGAACTCCCACAGAGACTGCGAAGCTGGGATATCCATGTGCAAAATTTGTAGTCCCATCTACATACACATAAAATGTGCATAACAAGATCATAGTTTCATAGTGTGAAAATTATAAGTGAACTTTTGTTACCCAACATCTAAAATATTAATCAGAAATGCATATGCAGTTTACAAGTTCAAAGAAATAAGTAGACACATTAGATAAATAAGACATATATATAAATTCTAACAAGACCAATTAACTGCATACCCAAAGGGTCGATGCACCAAAGATAATCAGAAGATGAATCTCCAATAACACCTCCTTCTTCCCCCAAAATAAGGTGATCTGGAAAATTCTTTCTCACAACGTTGAGAATGGCAGCCTCACTATTTTTATCCGTGCTGTGAGTGAATAATATTTGTTACTGGAAGAGGATTATTCTAAATCAGAATGCATAAAACATTACAGTGGAAAATTTCACAACTCTGAATTTTGAACACAAAACAGTAAAGTGTCACTTTTCCCTCATTTGATTCCATCAGCCAAAAAGTTGTCATTAAAACTCAAAAGATCAAAAGAAACTTAAAAAAATAAAAAAGTTATTTTGTAAAATCCGGAAGAAGAAAGTTTGCGGCCATACTCAGTAACCAAATCGGTGAGTCCTTTGTAGCTGATATTCCTAGGCTTATTTACAGCTTCCATCACAACCTGAAAATAACAATGAAGAAAATATAAGCAACCATTCTTGAGAAAAAAAAAAACCACTAAAACAACAAAAATAAACAGGCTATATATTGAAGTAATAAACTTTTAATTGATAATTGAGCTAGTCTTCAGCTTTTGATGATAATTGGGTGTGTGTGTGTGTGTGTGTTCATGACATAACCAACTTTAAGTAAAGAACTGCCTAAGCACGTGTACTCAGTTCTTTAAAGAAATAGTGGGCTAGAGAAGGAGGCACTTATGCGTTAACATAACCACCTTATGTATCGCAGTTAAAACAACGAGTACAAACGTTATGCGCAGTTCTTGTAGTCAGTGTTGTAAAAGGTGGCATAGGCGGTCACTTAGGCGCTAGTCGGAGCACAATATCAAAATAAGGACCTAGGGTGGGTCCTAGACGTTTTTGGAATTAGGCGGTCCTAGGCGGACCTAGGAGCTGTTTTTTTTATTTTTTTTTATCCCACAAAAAAAAAAAATATATATATATATATATATATATATCATTTACCATAACATATTTCTAAGTATTATGGATATATATCGTAACATATTTTCAAAAACACCTAAATTTGTGTGTATATATATAAAATACGTATAAAAATTCCAAAACACCTAATTCCGCCTAGTCCCCACTGTGTGCCTAGCGCCTTCTACAACCTTGCTTTAATTGTTTATTTTGATGAATAGTTTTGATTTAATTGTTTGTTTGACAAGTACTACTAATTAACTGTTTTGGATACATTTGTAAGTGTTTGTTGTAAACTTGTCACTTTTAGTTTAGATACCATTAAGCAAAAAAGTTGAATGCACTTCAGGTTCAGGTTCAGGTTCAGGTTAATACAAATGCCTATGTTTTTTTTTTTTCTCCTATTTAGTTTCAAGAGAGACCAATAAACACTGCACATCTATCATTTTCAAGAGAGACCGGATAAGAGGTTTTTAAAATGAGAAATAGATTTTAAAAAAGTATGATTTTGTTTGTTTAAATTATAGGGTAAAAAATGTGGGAAGCGGTAGATAAAATAAATAGGAGAAACCTGAGCACCAGTTTTGGCAGCAAACTCAACACTTTGGAGGAGTTTATCAGACGAAATAGGACCAATTGATGCGGCACCAATTTTCTGATACGGTGTTTCTGATACCACTGCCTTATTGTGGCATAATAATCTCGATTTCAAACACAAACAATCACGATTGCTACTACTGCGAGGTTGTTGAGTCTTGTTAAACTTGAAGTTATAGGGTTTAATATATGAGTTAGTAGTTGAATTGGGAATTTTATTGGATGTTGTCCAACAGATGCTTGATGAAGACATTGTTGGATTGTTTTTCTACGGAGGAAGAAATTTATTAGGGTTGGTTCAACCGGTTGATTTAACCGGGCCTAGCCTAGACTAGACTGGAGTTTTTATTATTATAACGAGCACACATTTGATGACTAGGATAAAGGTTGCTATCCCGGACAAATCAACTAAAATCAATGGGGGCGTATTTGGTAGTTGGTGCCCAAAATATATATCGTCATAAACCAGCACGGTCTTCGTGCGATGCGACGGGTACGGCTGTAAATTAACCAAACGTTTGATGTATAGTTCGTGAACTGTTTGACAAGAAGTTTGTTTGTGTTCATTCGTTTAATAAATGAACGAACATGAACAGAAGTATCGTTAGTTCATTTTTGTTCGTAAACGTTCGGTAATGTTTTCGTTTATGTTGATAGCTCATTAGGTTCTTTAACTTTTATTTAATTTAAGTGCTTTAAAATTCATAGTAATAAAATTCAAGATAATAGATCATTTAGGGGTTGTTTGGTTGATTAAGTGTTGAATCACTAAAATGTTTGAATGGTTAAAAGGTCTGAATGGTTAAGTGCTTAATCATTAAATTTGACCTCTTAATGGTTAATTTTCTTGTCCCACATTGGTAGGAGAGTCTCATTAGGGTTCAGCCTAGTTCAGTGCTTAATGGTTCAGCAACATCCCAAATCTTAATGTATTAACCTTAACCATTCCATTCAAAAGCTGAAACAAACATGTTGAATGCTGAATCATTCAGCGCTGAATGGTTCAGAGCCTTATTAATAGGCTTACCAAACAACCCCTTAATAAATATCCCTTTAATAAATATTAGTGTATTAGTATTAATTCATTTAGTTTGATTAACATATTAGTTGTTTTGATTAACTATTATTTTGGCAGATTAAATTCGAAGTTTAAAATATTTTAGTTTGTGTCCATTTCTGTTCTTCAACTTGTGTTTGTGTTCATGAATGTTTGTTGGAGGTATTGCATTCCTTGGGTTAGGTCTCAAGGGTCGATTCACCGCTTGTTGCTATCGAGGTGCAGGGTGAACTAGAGCTTCTGGAAATGCTTGATACCCTTGATTGGCTTGATTGAACTAATCGTACCCTTGATGATTTAAATTTTGTGGCCTCGCCAACTGATATGTCCCGTGATCTCCTTCATCCCCATCCAAATCCCCCTCATCATACTCGTAGTTACCTTGATTAATTCTTTGGCTGAAGCTAAATGATGGGTATTGGGTTGTAGAAGTATGTGGGAATTGTGTATCAGTTTGATTTATGGTGTTATCATCGGGAATCACTCTCACATAAGGGGAAGAGTGACTAGTCACATGTTTTTGGGTGAAAGTTATGTTTTGTGCCAAAGATTGGCCTTTGTTGTGGGTTGAATCTCTCAAAGTTCGGGAGAGAGGTTATTGGACAAGTGTGAGTTGTGGTTGGTTGTGGTAAAGATGATGTTTGTGAAAGTGATGGTGGGAGATTATCAAAGTTTGGGAATGGTGGAATTTGTGGTGATTGAGTACTGGATTGTGGTGGAGGTTCAGAAGTGGCGAATGTATTGGGTAATGGATGGCTTGGAGTGGGTGAAAACTATGGTTGAGACATCGGTTCAGTAGTAAGGTTTAGGTTATCCATCGAGTTTAAATGTGAAATTGGAGATTGTAAAACCTTCTTCTCTCGGTGAAATACTCGGTGTCGAACCACGAGGAGTATTGTGTAAAGTGTTTGGTTTACTTAATTGATTACTAATTAACTAGTTGCAAGAAAAGTAAAATTCGGTTGCTTGAGAGTGATTGTGAAAACAAAATAAAAATTAAGATGTAAAGAATTGGAGAAAAGGTGATTCCTCCCGGTTTTGGATTCAAAGTGGCTTCAAATAATTAGTTTTTATTGAGAAAATCACATATACATGATTAAGATAATTAATTAGTTGATTGTGATAAACGATGACTAAGTACTTTGATTGCAAAACAACGAAAGGTTATCACACGGTTATCAATTGAAGATTACCAAACCCAATCTCTATCTAATATATCCCAATTACTAGAACTCTCGGGAATTGAAAGAATCAAAACTAAGTTTTAGATAAAAATCAACCGTTTACAATCAAACTAATAAATCACTAAGCAAAAAGCATCGAATACTTAGATTGCCAATCTCAAATACAAAGAAAAACTAAGAACAATCATCCACTTACAAGAATCCTCCACCCGGAGGAAACCACGAAAAGATTAGCCATTCATGTTCTTGATTTGATCTTCAATCTTGATGTTTGATTGCATGTTTGATGTTAGATTGATGATTGGAATGGTTAGAATGGTGAAAAGATCTCCAAGAATGCTCCAAAAATCGCCCCAAAAGTCCCAAGAAAAGCTATGCTACTGCACATTCTGATGTGATCAGCCAAGTGGTTGTTGTAAGCTACTCCAATCAGCACCAGCTTCGTAAGCTACGCCTCTGACAGCTTTCTACCAAAACTTGTTTTCTTCATAACTTTTCATTATAACTCCGTTTTCTTCACCGTTTGTGGCCATGTCTTCGGTTTTCGACCCTCTTTCATGTTATCCATTTTAATCTTCAGGTCCAATCCATGAATTTTCTCCTTAACACATCCAATCTTCATATTTAACCTACAAAACATTAATTTCTCATAGTTACTCAATTCCACGCATGTCAACACATAAAAACACATAAGATTTAACATTTAAACACTTAAACTTCCATTCCAAACCCATTCCATTAGCCGTCCTGACTAAACGGATCTTAGCTCGGCATTAAGACTAAATTAACAAATTAAGTTAAATAAAATGTTTTAAGCATTGTTAAACATATGCTTGATCATTACTAAATCAAACCCAAGTATTAGTTGGTGAACACCAAACATAGTTACAAAATGTTAGATTGTGTTTAGAAAACCCACAACAACTACAAGAGTTCATATAAAATAGCGGAAGCGACAAAATGTTAGATTCGCGTTGCATTCGGGCGTACATCAAGCGAGCCTCCCCATCAGGGCCACCTTACGCCCAGATGGCATATGTTAATGCCTAAGTCTCGCAAGGTTTTTGTAACACCCCAACCGATGGCGGAAACATCGGGGTGCCACGTATTGATGATTGTTCAGTAGCTCATGGAGAATAATAAGTTTCATTAATTGATTTAAATAAATTACATACAATTGTTCTACAAGAATTCGTACATCAAATTGAATAAACTATGCACATATCTTCAAGCAATTCTTCAAGCAAGTAGGACCTGAAACATGTTAAGTTGAAAATGTTTGGGTCAACAAAAGTTGGTGAGAATTACATAGGTTTTTGAGAAATAGTTGATAACAATAGTTTGTACAACACTCAGGGTTGTATGATGATAGAGTATGATACCGACATGCAACAATGCGTCTTTGTACAACCAAACCTTGTGTCGACTGATGACTAACTCGCAAGTTAGTTAAATGTTATTACTGTTATCGATCATCCCTGAGTCTATGCGGGTGGGATGGGTTTGTCAGACCTATAGCGCTATAATCTAAACAGGCGGCTTGATCATTGTTAATGATTGTACTGTGTCTTTTTGTTACAGTCAAATGATAGAATGATGATGTACTTGAATCACAAGTAAATATGAGTAAATGATAGTATAAAATGTTTAAACATGTTTCACCCCAAAAATAGTGAAAATAGAGAAATGGGGCTATGTAAACTCACCTTAGCGAATGTTAACTTGTTGAAAAGATATGATAATTGTGTTGCCCAAAGTGATTCCAAATATTACCCTATAATGAGGTAATATATAATAAGTCTAAGTCTATGTAACTAATATGTGTATCCTAGGGTTTCGATTTGGGGATAATCAATTGTTAAATTTAATTTAAAAAATGTTAATTAAATAAAGAAAATTGGATAATTAATGAAAAATAGTCTTTTTACAAAATTTGAATTTTGAGTGTGCACATTAAAGTGTTTGAAGCAATAAAATAATTTTTATAAAATTATTTCATTTAAAATAGATTTTTAAATCTATTTATTTATAAATAGCCAATTATTAACTTTAATATTCAAAAATACTAAAATTAAAGAAATCTTATTTTAAAAAAAATCATAATTCTGTTTTAAATGATTAAAAATAATTTGTATAAAATTTTGGTGCAAAAATGATGAAAATTGGATTTATTATGAATTAAATATGATTAAATCTTACAAAAATTGATTAAAAATAATAAATAAATGATTTTACTGAATTAAAAATTATTTCAGTAAAGTTTAACTTTATAAAAAGTTAGGATAATTTTTGGGAAATTTAATAATACTGTTTTGATATAATAATGGATTTTTATAAATATAATAGTATAAAAATGATTTAATTATTATAATTATTAAATAAAAGAATTTCTGAAAAATAAAAATTGTAAATAAATCTTTTGTATCAGATTAAGCAATTATAATTTTTTTTAGAGTTTATAAAATAGTTTAGGTATTTTAAAAAGAATTTAAAAGATTTAAAGGATTAATATATATATATAATTAATTATATAGTTAAAAAGAAAAGAAAGGAAAAAGGGTGCAAAGACCCGGTCAGTGCCGGGACTCGAACCCGGGTGACCATTGTGGAGGGTCAGCGTCTCAACCACCTGGCCTAGGCCGGTGGTTGTGATGACTTCTGGTTTAAAATTAATAAATACTCGATGCCAATACAGTTTTATCCCCAATTCATAAACGAAGAACCCTAGATTTTTCAATTGGACGATTCAGGCAACTATAGCCCGATTAATGTTAGGGCTATAGTTGCTTGGATGCCGATGAATGAAACCCACCAAAAAAATTGAACTCACAGTGTACGATAAACGATAATCGTCGGGTCAAGGAGAAAAGTCAACCACGAGCAGAAAACCAATAATCAGCGTATAATTGAAAGAATTGGAGGTGAAGAGAGTGGTATGAGCGAGTTGTTAAGCTACGTAGACCCTCAATTTATACTAAGGGATTAGGGTTAGGGTTAATTAGATAGTTGACTTTCCTTATTATAAAACGCGGCCAATTATGATTATTAGGGCACGATTGCCGTGTAATCGTTGTGCAATTTGGTTGGATTGGGCCGGTAATAGCACGAATATACCAAAGATATAACAATTACGCGTTAAAAACTTGGATTGATTAACAAGGAATCCCACAGTTGACTTTTCTTGTCAACTGTGAGGATTTTAATCGTGTATAAGTTTATTGTTGATCCGGTTTTATCACAAGGGATTGGCCAGCCCAGCTGGTTTGTGCATTGATGTGTTAGGTTGAACCGGCCCTTGGCGCGGGTTCGAACCCCGGCCAAGGCAAAACATTTTTTTTGATTTATTTAACACTCACACATATATATATAATATTATATAAAGTATTAGGGTTCCATAAAAGCGACAAAAATAATAAATGCGAGGATAATTATGAAACTTGATGTCGGTGCGTAACGTACAAGTATTAAAAGCGTAATGTTACAGTCTCCCCTACTTTTAGGAACTTCGTCCCGAAGTTAAGAGAAAACCAGGGTTACAATTGGTCAACTACTGAAGACTTTGATAAAATTTCACACTACCTTAACGTACCTGTAAATTCATGATTACGTTCCGGACCGTAATTACCAATTTACCTTACATTAGGGTTTTGCGTCCTTTTATGACCTTACCGATTGTTAAGCAGGTCTGATAGTCTCCGCCAGTCGTTCAGGTGGTAGGGCCTCTCCCGACTGTTGGAAAGACATGGTGACCTTTACCAATCGTTAAGTTGGTTGTTTGGTAGTTAACTAATTGTTGTACAAGCAAGTATGATTATAGATATAGCAATTAGTTCACATCCAGACAAACATGCACACAGATGTTATGATAATACTTGAATCTTATTACTTGAATCGAATAACGTCAATACATAGAATAAAAAGTAACCAATAGTCAAATGGTGAGTCTTGCGGTTAGGTAGCTGGAGGGTCTTGATCTCTGTTCAGTTTAGGGCATCGGTTACGGAAGTGATTTGGGTCTCCACATTCATAACATTGACCATAGTTGTATCGATTAGGATTAGCAGCCTGAGCAGGGTTGATGGGCTGGTTGTCATTAGGATTTGGGGTCTCGCGACATGTATTAACTAGATGGCCATACCTACCACAATTGGTGCACAAGCGGCATGCTGAAGCAGTGGGATGATGTCGGTTGCATGTGTTGCACAATGGATGGTTTCCTGTATAAGGTTTCTTGTTAGAAGCTTGTGTAGTGAGGTTGACATCAGGATCCTTGGCCTTACGCTTCTGATTCTCAGTAGTTACCGCGGCTACAATACTTGTTTTATTGCCTTTCCGAACTAAGGTTCCGTTCTTTACGTGATTATCGGTTAAGGTAGCTGCTAAACGTTTGGCTTCTTCAAGGGTAGCAGGGTTCCTTCCCCATACCGTGTCTTGAATCTGCATAGGCAAACCACCGATATACTTTTCGATGGCTACAGGTAGCGGAGTGACTTTATGAGGCAATAACAGACTGAGCTCGTGAAAGCGGGTATTATAAGCAAGGTTTTCCCCACTATCCTGAGCAAGGGTGTGGAATTCATCCTCAAGTTTCTTAACTTCATTGCGAGGACAAAACTCTTCCTTCATGACCTCCTTGACTTGGTCCCATGTCATAGCAAGAGCAACTTCGGCCCCACGAGTACGCTTTTCTTCATTCCACCATGTGAGTGCTCGTTTATGGAGAACACTCATGGCGTAACGAACCTTGAAGTTGTTTGGGCACTCACTGTTGATGAAGGTATTTTCAATACCCTCAAACCATTGGAGAAGTCCAGTAGCTCCTTCTTCACCGCTGAACTTTGGAGGGTTACAAGAGTTGAAATGTTTGAGGGTGCAAGCTTGGGGTCCATTGCCATTGTCATTGCCATTGCCATTGCCATTCCCGTTCCCGTTGTTGTGACCATTCCCATTCAATTGGATGACCTGAGCAAGTAAGTTGGGAACCAGAGTTGCGATTTGCTGCGCCATTTGTTGAGAAATGATCGCAGCCAGTTGAGCATCTACCCCATTGTTGTTGTGGTTAGGAACTTGGTCATGGTTATGGTTGTCACCACCTTCTTCGTGGTTCTCACCATTGCTGTTGCGAGTGCTGCGACGTGGAGGCATGATCTGTAATAGACACAATGAAATGAATGAGATTATATAAGGAGTGTAATCATTTATTCATTAATTAAAACGAATAAACGAAAACGTTGACTTATCAAAGATTCTAAATTCTAATAACATATGAAGACATGCTTTAGCCTATAAGTGAACACTCATCCCGAGAATTCCCAGGTAGGCATCCGGGTCCCTCGTCTGATTGGGATATATGCGCAATGCCAGCCTAGACAGAAGACTCAGAATACAGGCGTTCACCCTTCCAGATTGCACGTGTTCGTTATTAAAATCTAGAACTTCGACGAGATCTCAAGGTGGTTCAGGTTAAACCTGAGGATTTTTGCCTTATTAGTCTAAGAGTGAATCCAGTGATGGAGAGCAACCTTCTTGTAGGGATGAGAGTAGGGATATGAAGTAGGAGGGAGATAGAGAATAGCAAACAAAAGAAGCAAGTACTGGTTAACTCCTATGGTTATAGACTAGATTATTTCTCTAATAACCTAATTCCCTATAACCATGGCTCTGATACCAATCTGTAACACCCCAACCGATGGCGGAAACATCGGGGTGCCACGTATTGATGATTGTTCAGTAGCTCATGGAGAATAATAAGTTTCATTAATTGATTTAAATAAATTACATACAATTGTTCTACAAGAATTCGTACATCAAATTGAATAAACTATGCACATATCTTCAAGCAATTCTTCAAGCAAGTAGGACCTGAAACATGTTAAGTTGAAAATGTTTGGGTCAACAAAAGTTGGTGAGAATTACATAGGTTTTTGAGAAATAGTTGATAACAATAGTTTGTACAACACTCAGGGTTGTATGATGATAGAGTATGATACCGACATGCAACAATGCGTCTTTGTACAACCAAACCTTGTGTCGACTGATGACTAACTCGCAAGTTAGTTAAATGTTATTACTGTTATCGATCATCCCTGAGTCTATGCGGGTGGGATGGGTTTGTCAGACCTATAGCGCTATAATCTAAACAGGCGGCTTGATCATTGTTAATGATTGTACTGTGTCTTTTTGTTACAGTCAAATGATAGAATGATGATGTACTTGAATCACAAGTAAATATGAGTAAATGATAGTATAAAATGTTTAAACATGTTTCACCCCAAAAATAGTGAAAATAGAGAAATGGGGCTATGTAAACTCACCTTAGCGAATGTTAACTTGTTGAAAAGATATGATAATTGTGTTGCCCAAAGTGATTCCAAATATTACCCTATAATGAGGTAATATATAATAAGTCTAAGTCTATGTAACTAATATGTGTATCCTAGGGTTTCGATTTGGGGATAATCAATTGTTAAATTTAATTTAAAAAATGTTAATTAAATAAAGAAAATTGGATAATTAATGAAAAATAGTCTTTTTACAAAATTTGAATTTTGAGTGTGCACATTAAAGTGTTTGAAGCAATAAAATAATTTTTATAAAATTATTTCATTTAAAATAGATTTTTAAATCTATTTATTTATAAATAGCCAATTATTAACTTTAATATTCAAAAATACTAAAATTAAAGAAATCTTATTTTAAAAAAAATCATAATTCTGTTTTAAATGATTAAAAATAATTTGTATAAAATTTTGGTGCAAAAATGATGAAAATTGGATTTATTATGAATTAAATATGATTAAATCTTACAAAAATTGATTAAAAATAATAAATAAATGATTTTACTGAATTAAAAATTATTTCAGTAAAGTTTAACTTTATAAAAAGTTAGGATAATTTTTGGGAAATTTAATAATACTGTTTTGATATAATAATGGATTTTTATAAATATAATAGTATAAAAATGATTTAATTATTATAATTATTAAATAAAAGAATTTCTGAAAAATAAAAATTGTAAATAAATCTTTTGTATCAGATTAAGCAATTATAATTTTTTTTAGAGTTTATAAAATAGTTTAGGTATTTTAAAAAGAATTTAAAAGATTTAAAGGATTAATATATATATATAATTAATTATATAGTTAAAAAGAAAAGAAAGGAAAAAGGGTGCAAAGACCCGGTCAGTGCCGGGACTCGAACCCGGGTGACCATTGTGGAGGGTCAGCGTCTCAACCACCTGGCCTAGGCCGGTGGTTGTGATGACTTCTGGTTTAAAATTAATAAATACTCGATGCCAATACAGTTTTATCCCCAATTCATAAACGAAGAACCCTAGATTTTTCAATTGGACGATTCAGGCAACTATAGCCCGATTAATGTTAGGGCTATAGTTGCTTGGATGCCGATGAATGAAACCCACCAAAAAAATTGAACTCACAGTGTACGATAAACGATAATCGTCGGGTCAAGGAGAAAAGTCAACCACGAGCAGAAAACCAATAATCAGCGTATAATTGAAAGAATTGGAGGTGAAGAGAGTGGTATGAGCGAGTTGTTAAGCTACGTAGACCCTCAATTTATACTAAGGGATTAGGGTTAGGGTTAATTAGATAGTTGACTTTCCTTATTATAAAACGCGGCCAATTATGATTATTAGGGCACGATTGCCGTGTAATCGTTGTGCAATTTGGTTGGATTGGGCCGGTAATAGCACGAATATACCAAAGATATAACAATTACGCGTTAAAAACTTGGATTGATTAACAAGGAATCCCACAGTTGACTTTTCTTGTCAACTGTGAGGATTTTAATCGTGTATAAGTTTATTGTTGATCCGGTTTTATCACAAGGGATTGGCCAGCCCAGCTGGTTTGTGCATTGATGTGTTAGGTTGAACCGGCCCTTGGCGCGGGTTCGAACCCCGGCCAAGGCAAAACATTTTTTTTGATTTATTTAACACTCACACATATATATATAATATTATATAAAGTATTAGGGTTCCATAAAAGCGACAAAAATAATAAATGCGAGGATAATTATGAAACTTGATGTCGGTGCGTAACGTACAAGTATTAAAAGCGTAATGTTACAATTTTAAGGCCATTCCCCATGATTTTCTTAGGCGTTAAACTACCCGGATTATGTGGTATCATCATGAATGACGTAACATTTCCTTAAGACCCGTTTATGCGTTTAGTTGGATAACACCCCCAATCAAGATGTCACTTAACAAACTATACACGTGGTTCAACTAGCCATATGTGTAGCATGTGTGGCTCTTGCGTGGTGTCTCCAAATCCCAACGGACTTACGCTTCCCCTGTTAGAGGCCCGATTGACACATACCGGGTAAAGGCGGAGTTGTGGGATTACGATCCAAATGCACTACTAGGAACACCAAGTGACCCGAATTGTCGTGCAATTATCCCTTGACCTTGCACGTGTATCCCAGTCCTTATTTATACATCAAATAGCAATGCGGTGGCCTGTTTGACTTTCTTGGTTAACCCTAATTCTCCAACTAAATATGGGGTTCACCAATACTCACCAAAACGCCTAATCCATGGAATGACCCGTTTGACTAAACTTGGTTAACCCCCATCCGCCAAGTAAGGATGGTGTTGCCAATGTTCGCCATACCGCCAATCCGCAATGAATGACCCGTTTGACTATTCTTGGTCAACCTCAATCCTCCCACTAAGGATGGAGTTGCCCAAGCTTATCAAATAACATTCATTTGTTGCTTCGCATTTACAAATTCCCATACAACTAGTTAAACACTCAACCATGGACAATTTTCACGTTTTAACATATAACATTGCAGTCTTAGTCATAGAATGACTTATCAATTTGACTTTCACACTTCATATGGATTGTTGTTACCACGCATTTCTTGGCTCACGGGTCGTCTATTAATAATCTACGTACTTACTGGGTAGCGTTGACCCATCATTGTACTTTGCAATTTTTCTTCATGATCTTTGGCATCAAGTGCCCCCTTTTCAATATTCTTACCTGTAGGAAAACTTAATTCACACGCATTAATTTGTGGGATTCAAATGGCAATGCATCACCAATCAACCCACATAACTTCTTGAATCCTATGCTTGTTGTACAAGCATTAAGTACCGGTTCAAATGATGAGAACTTCATCATTTGACCCGTTTACTCATAGCTCATAATACTCCAAATTTCAAGCTTATATTCTTGGGTTCAAATGATGATAACATCACTTGACCCATTTGATCTATTCATAATAATACTCAATTATTTGAATTTTAACTGTTAGGCTTAAGTGATAACAGCCTCACTAGACCCATTTGACTCGTTTACATCATCCTCACATAACCGTATCACTTGTTGAGTATCTAGATTCTCACATAATATTGTTACCATTAGGTTTCCCATTCCGGACTTACCAATGTCTTTCCATTAGGCGATTTTAGCTTATCTTGAATTAAAATCCTATATTCCCATATTACCCTTCTATGGGTGACTTTTCGATTTATTACTAACAAAATAGGAATATATGAATTCATACATTTACACAAGCTTTTAGTTACAAAGGGACCTATATAAGATAAGCCACTTACCTTGGCCACAATTCATGCATTCCTTCACTCATTAACTAGTTTAATACATTCCTCCCAAGCTTCCATCTAGTTTGACAAGATCAAACTTCTACAATACTCATAATATTAATCAAGTTAGTCATTATGTCAAATAACTAACACATCACATGAGTTTATTTACACTATTTCATCAACACTCTAATTTGGGTCCGTTCGACTTTTAAAGTCAAACTGCCCTTAACATGTTCATATGCATTAGCATCGGACAATGATCCTAATATGAACTAGTCCTTTATCCTGCATATCATATTCTTTAGAACTTGTGCATATTTAAAACCTAATTATCATTAGGCTACTTACAACATATGGTGTGCATCATATCTTTTAAAGCCTAGAATTAATTTTTTCTAGGGCATTCTTAGTGGCATATCATACAATTAAGTTATTGCCACTTTAATAACCATCTAACAAACATTTCTTATATTCATCATCGATTTCTTTCCTTCCACACACACCATAATAGTTAGTATATTATTAATTATAGAATGTAAATTATCATTTTTACAAAATATATTTTCATTTAAGTTCGTATACTACAAATAAGTTTATTACTTATCTCACTTATTTAAATTAAACAAATGCTAGTTTAATTATTCTTTAAAACACTAAAACCTTTAAGTCCCAATTAACTCAAGCAACCCTAGCGCCTAATCCTAGATAACTTGGACTCTAAGTTCTTTCCCTTACAATATCTTATTCCATTTAGGTTAATCCTTTTGGGATTATTCTCATATAACTCTCACCGTTCGGTAGATTTCAAGTAACTATGCAAACTGTGAGTATTACTTATCCCCTTTTTCATTTTCAACACTTGGAGTGATTCATGCATAAAAAATATACAAAACTTGCACATTCACTTACACATACCGTCCTGAACTCTTTTATGTGGAGATTCATTTATAAGGCTATGTAGTATGGAATGGAGTCCTTAAAAGCTTCATTATGTAGCCTCTGTTCCACGGCAAAAGGGAGACTCTCTTAATTTCTTCCAATAACACCCTAGAATAAAGCTCCAACAATTATTACTCAATTATTTATCTATTTTTATGTGTATTTAAATTCAACAATAACATTTAAACTAATAAAAAAAAGAAACATAAGAAAATCCAAACCAAGTTCAAAAAAGCCATATCATTTAAACTAATAAAAACCAAACATAAAATATAAACCTAATTTAAAAATAAAAATATAACATTTAAACTAATAAAAAAACATAAAAAATTACTCGTAGTTGAGATATTTAGCTCGAATTTGTTGTTTTGCAACTTCTAAAATCACATAATCCTCCTCGAAGAGATGCGGGAAGTCTTTCTGGATGAACTTATGATCTTTTTCCTTTAGCCTATCCATTTCCAAATGGTGTTCTTGTTCCTTAATCAAGAGAATTCAAGCAAGTTTGTCGCATAATTTGGATATGTTTAGTCCACCCTCGGTATTCATTGTTCTTGTAGACAAAGACTTGCCTCGAGCTCTTGCAGCTACCTTGATTTTATCTCAACCAAGTGGGCATCGCAACTCTTACGGTTACTCAAACTTAAGGTCGTCGGTGGTTTCGTTTAAATTTAAACAGGAATGAGCATCTAATCCACCTACAAATGAATTCGTCTCTAGTGTGCCTAAAGTACTCTTGGACCGCTTAGACGATGAACCTAGGTTGATTAGTGGCACAAAATGCCACTTTGGAGAATTTCGAAGCTGCTACCAAGGTTTTACCATGTTAAACACTCCCATGATGCAATCTAAATTCATCGGGGGCGGTCATCATGATGTACACATCTTTCAAACCGCTTGCTCCCTGACGATGGTTAGTAAGATGGTTGCCAATGTTGTTGAAGTTGGTAATTTTTGTTCTCATTGTCGTCCATTTGCTCAAGAACGATTCGTTAGAACGGTAAAAGTCGTGGTTCATTGCAACATTTTTTTTGGACAAATGCGTCTCCAAAACATGATTGCCTCTTGATCATCACCTATGTAAACAAATAAGATTTTTTTAAATAAATAATTTAGATAAACAATTTTATAAACATTTTAAATAATTTAAATAACTTGTGTAATAAAAACATCTCTTGTGACTTTGGAGCACGTTCTTCTTTCGCTTGCTTTCTACGATGTCTACGTATGGAAGAAGTCTGATGGCTTTCGGATGCGGGTTGAGTTTCGGGTATGGGTTGGGTTCTTGGGTAGGGGTTGAGACATAAAGGGAGACATATATGGGCTAGTTGGGGGTTGTGTAGAATAATATATAAATCGACCTTTATATGGGTGGGACATCGGTCGAGTTGTGGGGATATCGTGTCCCATCGTGGTAAATTTTCCAACGGTAATAGTCGATATTCACCTACACCAGTATTGACATTGATCACCTACGAGTTATCTTGAGTGTTTGCATAACGCGAGTAGGTCATATTAAACACATTTGGGTCATTGTTATATAGAAATATGGTGAAGTGTGGTTGTGAAATGAGATATATTTTTTAGTTGAATGAGGAGAGTTGTGTATAAAATTGAAATGTGAATGGGTTTATATTGTTGTAAAAACTAGGGTTTCAAATTAACTTTTTGTTTCTTACCGTTTCATAACTGTCAAAAAAATAAAATAGAAGGCCCCACTTTTTTATCCGTCGAAGCTCGTTATGCTGTCGGCGACTGACGAATGTTTCTAATAACATTGCGTCAATAGGAGAGAGAGGGGTGCCACTGACCTTTTTTGTGCGTGCATGGATAGCGCACTAACTCATACCAGTTAGCCTAACGATTTTAATTGAGCATATACCAAACATTAGGGACTAAACACGTAACTTTCTTGTTTTAATCAATATATATATATATATATACTTTCCATAATAGAAGAAGCGCGAGTGATGTCAGCAAGGCTGATGTGTCAAGAGTTTTAACAAAGGAAAGCTGATGTGGCACACATAGAGAAGGCTTCGATGATACAAAAGATGATGTCATAAAGTCTGATTAAAATATTCAAGAAAAATCGTCAGCCACTCATTTAAAGGAATTAAATAATGCCACTTGCAAAATGTGGGCCAACAATTAATAACTTCACCACGGTTGTTTACAGTGGGACACTCAAGAACATCTGTTTAGTATAACATATCGACAGATGTTTAGAGAGGGGGAAAGCATACAACTTTTAATTTTAAGCTCCAAATTCAAAATTTGAATTTCTCTGCCCTCAGTCAATTACTCTCATCTATATAAATGGACGGAGAAGTCAAGAATCTTCAAACCAGCTAAAACCTCCACTCTCTCACAATTATTTTTTAATATAAATAATAAAATAATAATAATAATAATAATAATAATAAATATTTGATCGTATTATTTATTTAATTATATTAATAATTTACATGTTTTGTGTTTCATACTAATTTTTTATTTTTATTTCTGAATATTTTCAGGTTTATAACTATCAAGTTTCTATCAGAAAAGTGTAATCAAGATGTTTTTGTTTATGCTTATTTATTTATTTAATTATATTAATAATTTACATGTTTTGTGTTTCATACTAATTTTTTATTTTTATTTCTAAATATTTTCAGGTTTATAACTATCAAGTTTCTATCAGAAAAGTGTAATCAAGATGTTTTTGTTTATGCTTATTTTCAGGTTCATAACTTTCAAGTTTCTATCTGTTTGTTTTTTATTAGATACATGTTTTGTGTTTCATCCCGATGTTGTCTTTTTATGCTTATTTTCAGGTTTATATCATTCAGTTTTGTAACCAAGAAAGTTTTTTGCTTTTCTTCTAAGCTTTGGATTTTCAGTTATTCTCTTTAATTTAATAAATTTACATATTCTGTTATTCATGCTAATTTTTTGTTTATGTTTATTTTTCAGGTTCATACGCTTCAATTTTCTATCAGAAAAGTTTTTTTATGCTTATTTTTCAGGTTTATATCATTCACTTTAGATATTTTATTATTCATTCTAAATTTTTTTAAATGGTTATTTTTCAGCTTCATACGGTTCAATTTTTTTTATTACTCTCTTCAAATCTTTTGGTTTGTTTATTATTATTTATTTAATAATTTAAATTAATTAATTATAAATGTTTTGTTATTGATCTTCAAGTTTTTATTTATGGTTATTTTCAGGTTGATATTATTCAATTTTGTACCAAGAAAGTTTTGTGGTTTTCTTCAAAGCTTCAAGTTTTGTTCACAAAAGGTTTTTGCTTTTTTTTTAAATATTTTCGACTTTTAATTTACATGTTATCTGTTTGATTCTTATGTTTTCTTTATTTTTATTTTCAGGTATTTAAGATTCAAGCTTCTATTCTGAAGAAATCATGAAATAGTTATTTTAATATTTTTGATCAACATATGTTGTAGTATTGTATGATGTTCTTTACATTTTTCACTGGCTTTATTATTATCTGTTAACAATATATATTGTATGAAAAAAGTTTTTTGTAACATCTCTTTGTTACATTAACATTCAAGTTCAAATATTATTTTAAGATAGAAGAAGTTTAATATTTAGCATAGTGTTATAAATGAGTTATATTGTAGCATCTGGTATGAACCGTTGGAATACAGAATATCTGTTCTTGCTAAGTTGGTTTAATTTGACTTGTTTTATATTATGTTTTCGTGCATCTGTTGTTGATTATAAATTTAGCAGAATATATAGCAACAGTCAATGTGCAAAATAGTCTGTTGTAAATTTCAAACTGTTTGATGACATTAGGCCTTTTGAAGCTAATAACAGTTGAAACAATTAACAATCAAATTGTCACAATCAAAATGATTATTGATTTTTCCTATATTTTAAAGGTCCAAACCTTATCATACTATCATTAACAAAAAGTTGGTCATTTAATCAAAAGATTAAATTTCAATAATTAAAGTCAAGACATGTGTTGAAACAATAATGTAGGCAACAATTCATACCTATGTTTTAAACAAAAAAGCCTTGTCATACTATCATTAACAAAAAGTTGGTCATTTAGCAGAAAGATTAAATTACAATAATTAAAGTCAAGAGATAAAAAAAATGCACAAACCAACATAAACTTGATATTCTAATTCATTAACTACTGCCCATTAAAAATATTAAACCGTAAAGTCTGTTGCATGCTCTGTTTCAACGGTCATGTCCGCTACCTCCGTGTCATCGTCATCTTCTCCTGAGTGTGCATCATGTTGTTCTTCGTCTTCATTTTCTTAGGCGTCTCTTCCTTCCCACAGATCTACTTGAGCCTTCACCATCTTCTCCAGATTGACACCAAAGGCTGCTTCAGTTGGGTTCAACAGTGGTTTTTCTAATAATTTTTTTAAGAAAATCCACATCATCTGAGAAACAGATGTTTTGTGGTGTGAAGTATCCTGTGTTGCCATCTTCAAACCTAATCCTGACTTCAAAATTATCTGCTAGGAACTCCCAAGAAATCACATCACGAAGTTCACAATTTTTTAACATCCTCCTAAGTTTTCTAACTAGCCTGTGTGATTTTTCGTTTTCCCAACTCTGATGGGTACCAATTTTTAAATTTTTTTTCAGAATTCGTTTACTACAGTCGGCAATTATTCCTTCAGAGGAATAGTAATTTTTCTTTTCGTTGTAAGTGAACATCAACGAGAACTTATTTTTCTCACACCACCATATAGATAATTCTCTGTTTTCTGTCATTTTTTTCTCTTTGGTTTTGGGAATTGGGATTGTTAAGGGAAAGACAAATACGAAAAAGAAAAGATATGTGCCCTAGACGTGTTGCACTATTCTTCGATTTATAGGATGTTTGTAGGGTAATGGGGGAGTGGGTTTGGAAGTTAAATTTATATATGGATTCTAACCAAATCGCTTACACTTTTTAGAAGATCTATTTTTAAATAATTATACATTATATATATTAAATAATTACAGACGTTTGGGCGGTTTTTCAACACATGTCTTGTCAAATTTAATGACATGATATGATTATATTTTTTCTCTTTTAATCCATCATTTATTTATTATTTTTTTAGTAAAGTAAATTAGAAGTTATATAAATTGAAATTATTATATATTTATATATATAATTTAAACAGATGGTTATAATAACTTAACTGAGTTATATGTAAATATTTAGTTTACATATATTAAAATTCTGGTTACATCATTCTTTTGTTGAAAATTGTAATTGATGACAGTTGTTTGATAACATCCGTTGCAACTTAAAAAATATTGTATAAGTTCAAATTACAATAGGTTTATATACCAAAGTTATTATTAGTACATTGAACATAATGATAATATTCATATTAATAATTTAAATAGATGATTATAATAACTTATCTGAGTTATTTGTAAATATTCAGTTTACATATATTAAAATATTAGTTACAATGAGTATATTTCATGGCATTTCTTAAAAAAGTTTGTCATGGAAATATTATTTTTTTTAAAACATAATAAGTCGTCAATAAAAACTATAATTACACGTTTTTATAGATGGTGATATTTTTGTATAATTTTTATTCTTATAAAATATTTATTCATTTTTTAAAGTTACAGAAACAATAAAAGACTTCAACTCATTTGTAAGAACAATAGTTTTAATTGTTTAATTAATATAAAATAATAATGTTTAAATTTATCGTATCTTTTCATCTAGATCCTTCATCTGTACAGTTGTCGTTATAAATATTCAGGCTATGGCGACTGTTTGTAATTATGAATTTATATTTTTTTTGTTAGATATTGATTACAAGTTAACTTTTTCAAAGTCTGTTTTAAAACTCTGCTGACGTTATTGTTTAGTTAAAAGTTGTAATTGCTCACAGTTGTTTGATAACATCCGTTCACAACTCATGAACTATTGTATAACTTGAATAATAATTACATTTTCACCCTTATTTAACCAACCAACCCACGATTTTTAAATGTCCATAACTTTTTCACATGTTAATATTTTCTTAATATTATTACATTGTATAAACGAGCATTTTTTTTCTTTTTAATTTGAGTATAGTATTGCTATAGTTTTTTTTTTAAATTTAAAAATAATATATTGGGGTGAAGTAATAATTAATCTATACTATCTTATAATACATTTCACAAGGACGTCTTAAAATTTAAGTTTTGCAAATATTATTCCTTAGAGTACAACACACAATGCATATGTTAACTATTTTTTGAGGGCAAATATGTCTTTTATACAATACTTACACATTTTCACCTCAACTTTACTCAACTTTTTTTATTTAAATAACAATTACACTTTTCACCCAATCACCCTTCTTTTAACTAACTACCGCCACGATTTTTAAACGTCCATGATTTTTTTTATACGTTAATATTTTCCTAATATTATTACACCGTATAAACGAACATTTTTTTCTCTTTAATTTGAGTATAGTATTGCTACAGTTTTTTTAAATTATTCATTATCAAATAATTAAAGTAATATTCTCCTAATGTTTCCTTATTATTTTTATTTCTCATGTTATAATTAATGATTACAATAATTTGTTTATTAGAAAAAGGAGCATGAGTAATTCGTTCTTTGAAATTCTTCACATACCAGAACTCCTACATTTGGTAAATTATTCATTATCAAATAATTAAAGTAATTTTAGATATTTAAAATTAAAAATGTTTTTTATGATGAAATTTTTTTATGTTTGTTGTAGGCAATATGTGACACCCGGCATGTTTAGGTCAACATTTTATAAACACATAAAGTCTACCTTAGCAAGAAACGTTTATTAAACATACTTGACGGGGTCAGTTGAGTCGGAACACAGTCCGTATTGTCCAGGGTTCAATGATTTGGAGGATCATTGGGTTAATCACACACACACACACACGTTACGAGTCCTGTTGTTGGTGAATTACATAAACTAGATTAAGTGTTAAGCGTAGATGAATTCGTATGTGGTGGATTATATGCAAATACATGTTTAAACGATGTCTAGATGATTATCCATGCTTATATATTCTTAACATAGGTTAAGGTTGCATGTTCATGTGTTAGGATGTGTTTAAATGCGTTAAAACGACAAAACTGGAAAACCTAGAAAACATGGGTCTTGGTTCGACCCATAGCGTGGGGGCGAACCTGGGATGGGAAAACAGCTTAAGGTTCATTCGACCTATATAGGGTCGAATGTGGGTACCTTCGACCCTGTTCAGGGGGCGAATGTGGACTGGGTATAAATATTACACTTTGTCATTTTTCACCATTTTACAAACCCTAAACATCTCTAAGCACTCTCTAGCAACTTTAATCATTGGGAAAGGAGTTTTTGCTATTGTTTTCCATAATCTAACCTACAAACATCTTCTAAACAAAGATCCAAGGTGTGTTCTTCATCCTAAATCCTTTTTAAAGCATTTTGATTCGTTTTCATTAAACCCCAAGAGTCCAGATCTGATTCAAACATGTTTTCATGGATAAAAACCTTCCTAACATCTTTCTAAACAAAACCTATTCATAAACAATGAGTTTTCATACAAATTAACATGTGTTAATGGTGTTTTATGTGGTCTTATGTATTGTTTGATGATTGATTGATGTATAGATGTTATAACAATGATCTAGGACTGTTATTGATGATGATTTATGTTTGAGATAGGTTACAATTGGTTATTGATGATGTTTTGCTCATTTTTGGGATTTTGGGTTAGATCTAGAGCTTGTTCATGATGATAGTGTTAAGGATATGATTGGAGGTTTCTTGTTCATGATAATCTGAGTATATTAAGTTGATTATTGACTGATTTCAGAAAGTTTCCTAATTAGGTAAAGATTGCATGCGTTTGATGTGACATCTCCATAATTTGCCATTTTGGGTAACTTGTAAAACGGACGGATTTCGGGATAAAATTGGTAGGGTTTTATGGGAATATGTAAATGATAGTTGACTGCTATGATTGGTGATGTTTCGTGTTGTTTTCGGACTATTTAGATGCGTTTTGGTGCGTTTTATGAACTTTTGCAGCAAAGGGTCGAACGTAGAACTCATTCGACCCTGCGTGGGGTGGAATGTGGCTCTAATGGGTCAAACGTAGCTTCTAGGGTCGAACGTGGCTTCTGGGGGTCGAACGTGGCTTCTAGAGGTCGAACGTGGCTCCTAGGGGTCGAATGTAGCACCATAGGGTCGAATGTGGGTGCCTAGGGTCGAATGTGGGTGCCTGGGGTCGAATATGGGTGCCTGGGGTCGAATTAACACGTGTTAGGGTCGAATTAAAATACGTTAAGGTCGAATAAACATATGTTAGGGTCAAATAAACATGTGTTATGTCAAATGAACATGCGAATAGGTTGAATGAACATCATAAGGGTCGAACTAAGGGTCCATGGGTCGAACCAGAAGCCCTTGGTGGCAAACCAAACACATAAAACTCCCGATTCGACCTTACGACTTCGTATATGCGATTTTTGATGCAAACTAAGTGTTTTATGCTTAAAACTTATGTTTTAACCTTATGTGCATGACTAATTGATGTAATGGGTCACCAACGGGATGTCAGGGCTGTCTAGTATGTCAGGTTAATGTTTAAACGCACTTTTTAACACACGTAGTCAAGATCTGGACAATCGGGGACTAGTTAACCTTTGGGTTAGTAGTCAATACACTTATTCAAACTCATTGATAGGTTGTCACTAAGTTGGGTCATCATACACGTGTTGGAATTCTAAGTATCTGAAGGCGCACTCTAAGGTGAGTTTCACGGCCCCACTCTTTTACTGGTATTACATCTTCGGGGGAGAAAACATGATGTATTCTTTAAACATGTGTCAACTATGTTTTCATAAAAGGCGTGTCAACTATGTTTTCATGAAAGGTGTGTCAACTATGTTTTGGTATTCACGAATTCATTGGGTTTTGGAGTATTCATTATGTTTTTGAGTAATCATTATGTTTTGGAGTATTCATTACATTACTATGCGATCTTTGGAAGTGCCCGGGAGAACCATGAATGTGCGGGGATGCACAACGGGGGAAATGTGGATAGATCTATTTGGGCTTGACCGGCCCCACTCGTCGACTGGAGGTCAAACGGATGCATGTTGTCTCTTAGGTATTCAGTATTAAGTATGCAGTATTCAGTATTCAGTATTCACAGTATTCGAGTCCAGTAATGGTTTTCCAATCTTAGTAGTGATAGGTATTCATACGGTTTGCATGCATGTGGTCTGGGTTGACCACGGGTATTCATTGAAAACATTTGGAGTCGGTGGTCATTAAAAACCTGTGAACTCATCGGCATTATTTGCTGACGTTTTAAGCATGTTTGTCTTAGGTCACCAAGGTAGTAGCTGTCGATAGGCGCACGAAGTCTCACGGCGTCTAGGAATCATAAGCATGTTTTGTTAAACATTTCAGACTTTAAATTTCCTTTTGAGTTGTAATAACATATTGTGCTTTCGCTGTGTTGGAAACGTTTTGAAAACTAAATGAGCAGTTTATGTTGTTTTCATATCATATAGTTATCGTTTATTGTGACCGTTGACTTGGATCCTGGTGTGTCACACGCCTCGCGGTAAAACCCCGCACGTGGAAATTTGAGGGTGTGACAGATTGGTATCAGAGTCAATGGTTATAGTGAACTAGGACTGCATGTAGAGTCTAGTCTATAGCCGAGTATCACACACATTATACGGTCACACAGACTATCCTGCACTAGTACTTGTCATAGTACACCCCTGAGTGATTGTTCACTTTGGGATCTTCGTGCGATAACAGTTTCTTTTAAGAATGTGGGTGTCGGGTAATTTGAAGTTCTAGCTAGGAGCACGCCTAGAGGACCATGTAGAGCGATTTGTTATTTCGGGTGCACACGAAATCATAAATCGAAATGCATGAAAATCTTGGTGGACTTCGTGTTCGGACTAATGGTCATGCTGGAACCACATTCTGAATTTGTTTGGTCATTGGTAGCTTGATCCGATAGCGGTATTGAGTATCTTGTCTCATGTTTGGCAGAACATGTCTAGTCGTGCTAGTAGACGTACTGGGGGACGCCGTGGTGGTGGTGACGGGGGTCGCGCAGGTGGTGGACGAGGTGGTGGGAACATCACCATGACTCGGGCGGAGTTGGAGAACATGTTGCAGCAGCAGTTGAACATCGCGTTGGCTGCTTTCCAGGCTGCTCAGCAGACCTTGGGAAATACTAATCAGGTGTAGTCTGGGTGCACCTACAAGAAGTTCATGGACTGTAAGCCCCATTACTTTAATGGGATTGAAGGGGCGGTGGGACTGCTTCGGTGGTTGGAGAAGATCGAATCGGTGTTTGCTATGTGCAAGTGTCCCGACGCTGATCGCGTCAAGTATGCTTCTGCTACTCTGGAGGGACATGCTTTGACTTGGTGGAACTCTACCACTGCTAACCTTGGCCTGGGTGAGGCCAACGCTATGCCATTGTCTGAGTTCATTCTGATGTTCCAGGCGGAGTATTGCCTGAGGGACGAGATTATGAAGTTTGAGCACGAGTTCTGGAATCTAAAGATGGTCGGGTCGGAGATCGAGGAGTTTACTGCTAGGCACAACGAGTTGGCCATTATGTGCCCCGGTTTGGCTACACCGGAGTACCGGAGGATTGAGCACTACGTTGCTGGGTTATTGCCGGAGATTGTTGGGCCTATTGCTGCTGCTGATCACACTACTATGTTGGCCATTGTTCGGGCAGTCCACAAGCTGACCAACATGAAGGTTGCTGAGGGCGTTCTACCTCCGAGGGGTGCTACTGTGAAAGCCCCTGCGAACAACAAGAGAAAGTGGGAGAGTACCGGGAAGAACACTGGGTCATCCCAGCCGCAGGCGAAGAAACAGGATGTTGTGGGAGTGTCATCTGAGCAGAAGCCTGGGGGGTATACTGGGAAACTCCCGATGTGTGGTGAGTGTGGGTTCCATCATATGGGTGATTGTGAGAGGTTTTGCTATCGTCGGTGTCAGCGTTTTGGTCATCATGCTAAGGACTGTAGGACTACTCTTCAGCTACAACCAGCACATGCCACTACTGCTACTACCACTGCTACTGCTCCTCAGGGGAGGCAGGGATGTTATCACTGTGGGGATACTGGACACTTCAAGCGGGATTGTCCTAAGCTGAAGCAAGGCGAGGGTGGCGGTCGAACTGCTCCGGCTCGTGTTTATGTCATTAGTGCTAGGGAGAACGGGGAGGATCCTGATACTGTTACTGGTGAGTATTCTTTTCTTGATTCTCGTTATACTCGTATTCATTCTCATTCACATTGTTTGGCGTTTCGTATTCATCATGTGCATTCAGTCTGGTACTTGGTCATCATTTTGCATTTATGGGTCTGATGTGGGTCCTTTGGAGATGCTACTTGGACGGTACCGGTGTGTCATTTATACTGATAACAGTAGTCTCCAGTAGGCCTTCGATCAGGAGGATTCATTGCTTCGTAATCACCTCGGGGAGGGCGGTTCCCCGGCATGGAGTATCTGTTGTTATCTTTATTCGTTCGTGATTTTCATTTCATTTACATTCTGAGAAACGTTACTTGGGTTAGGTCGACACTCATTACTGTTGAAGAGTGAATCTCGGTGCGAGATTCCTTTCAACAGGGGGATAATGTGATGACCGGAAAATTTTTCTTTTTATTGCTTCATTCTCTTTGACTTCGGGAAATTTTTGAGACGAAAATTCTTTCAACGGGGGGATGATGTGACACCCGGCATGTTTAGGTCAACATTTTATAAGCACATAAGGTCTACCTTAGCGAGAAACGTTTATTAAACATACTTGACGGGGTCAGTTGAGTCGGAACACAGTCCGTATTGTCCAGGGTTCAATTATTTGGAGGATTATTGGGTTAATCACACACACACACACACACACACGTTACGAGTCCCATTGTTGGTGAATTACATAAACTAGAATAAGTGTTAAACGTAGATGAATTCGTGTGTGGTGGATTATATGCAAATACGTGTTTAAACGATGTCTAGATGACTATCCATGCTAATATATGCTTAACATAGGTTAAGGTTGCATGTTCATCTGTTCGGATGTGTTTAAATGCGTTAAAACGACAAAACCGGAAAACCTAGAAAACATGGGTCTTGGTTCGACCCATAGTGTGGGGGCGAACCTGGGATGGGAAAACAGCTTAAGGTTCATTCGACCTATATAGGGTCGAATGTGGGTACCTTCGACCCTGTTCAGGGGGCGAATGTGGACTGGGTATAAATACCACACTTTGTCATTTTTCACCATTTCATAAACCCTAAACGTCTCTAAACACTCTCTAGCAACTTTAATCATTGGGAAACGAGTTTTTGCTCTTGTTTTCCATAATCTAACCTACAAACATCTTCCAAACAAAGATCCAAGGTGTGTTCTTCTTCCTAAATCCTTTTTAAAGCATTTTGATTCGTTTTCATTAAACCCCCAAGAGTCCAGATCTAATTCAATCATGTTTTCATGGATAAAAACCTTCCTAACATCTTTCTAAACAAAACCTATTAAAAACAATGAGTTTTCATACAAATTAACATGTGTTAATGGTGTTTTATGTGGTATTATGTATTGTTTGATGATTGATTGATGTATAGATGTTATAACAATGGTCTAGGACTATTATTGATGATGATATATGATGGAGATAGGTTACAATTGATTATTGATGATGTTTTGCTCATTTTGAGGATTTTGGGTTAGATCTAGGGCTTGTTTATGATGATAGTGATAAGGATATGATTGGGGGTTTCTTGTTAATGATAATATGAGTATATTAAGTTGATTATTGACTGATTTCAGAAAGTTTCCTAATTGGGTAAAGATTGCATGCGTTTGATGTGACATATCCATAATTTGCCATTTCGGGTAACTTGTAAAACGGACGGATTTCGGGATAAAATTGGTAGGGTTTTGTGGGAATATGTTAATGATAGTTGACTGCTGTGATTGGTGATGTTTTGTGATGTTTTCGGACCGTTTAGATGCGTTTTGGTGCGTTTTATGAAGTTTTGCAGCAAAGGGTTGAACGTGTAACTCATTCGACCCTTCGTGGGGTCGAATGTGGCTCTAATGGGTCAAACGTGGCTTCTGAGGGTCGAACGTGGCTTCTGGGGGTCGAATGTGGCTTCTGGGGGTCAAACGTGGCTCTTAGGGGTCGATTGTAGTACCATAGGGTCGAATGTGGGTACCTAGGGTCGAATCTGGGTGCCTGGGGTCGAATTTACATACGTTAAGGTCGAATAAACATATGTTAGGGTCAAATAAATATGTGTTAGGTCAAATGAACTTGCGAATAGGTTGAATGAACATCATGAGGGTCGAACCAAGGGTCCATGGGTCGAACCAGAAGCCCTTGGGGGCGAACCAAACATAGAAAACTCATGATTCGACCTTTCGACTTCGTATATGCGATTTTTGATGCAAACTAAGTGTTTTATGCTTGAAACTTATGTGTTAACCTTATGTGCATGACTAATTGATGTAATGGGTCACCAACGGGATGTCGGGGCTGTCTGGTATGTCCGGTTAACGTTTAAACGCACTTTTTAACACACGTAGTCAAGATCTGGACAATCGGGGACTAGTTAACCTTCGGGGTAGTAGTCAATACACTTATTCAAACTCATTGATAGGTTGTCACTAAGTTGGGTCATCATACACGTGTTGTAATTCTAAGTATCTGTGAGTTTCACAGCCCCACTCTTTTACTGGTTTTACATTTTCGGGGGAGAAAACAAGTTGTATTCTTTAAACGTGTGTCAACTATGTTTTCATAAAAGGCGTGTCAACTATGTTTTCATTTAAGGTGTGTCAACTATGTTTTGGTATTCACGAATTCATTTTGTTTTCGAGTATTCATTATGTTTTGGAGTATTCATTATATTACTATGCGATCTTTGGAAGTCCCGGGAAGAACCATGAATGTGCGGGGATGCACAACGGGGGAAATGTGGATAGATCTATTTGGGCTTGACCGGCCCCACTCGTCGACTGGAGGTCAGACGGGTGCATGTTGTCTCTTAGGTATTCAGTATTCTGTATGCAGTATTCGAGTCCAGTAATGGTTTTCCAATTGTAGTAGTGACAGGTATTCATACGGTTTGCATGCATGTGGTCTGGGTTGACCATGGGTATTCATTGAAAACATTTGGAGTCGGTAGTCATTAAAAACCTGTGAACTCACCGGCATTATTTGCTGACGTTTTTAGCATGTTTGTCTCAGGTCGCTAAGGTAGCAGCTGTCGATAGGCGCACGGAGTCTCACGGCGTCTAGGAATCATAAGCATGTTTTGTTAAACATTTCATACTTTAAATTTCCTTTTGAGTTGTAATAACATATTGTGCTTCCGCAGTGTTGGAAACGTTTTGAAAACTAAATGAGCAGTTTATGTTGTTTTCATATCATATAGTTGTCGTTTATTGTGACCATTGACTTGGATCCTGGTGTGTCACACGCCTCGCGGTAAAACCCTGCACGTGGAAATTTGAGGGTGTGACACAATAAGTCCATCTTATGGTAAGAAATATCTGCCTAAGTCAGATGAAGATAGTCCTGTAAATATAAGATACAGGACGGTCGTTCTTGGAAACTAGATTTGGGAATCAGGGATTTAATTTGGGTTTTCTGTAATGGATTGAAATCTGTAGTTGATGATTTATAGCTGACAGCAGGAAGTTTTTTGACGTTTGATCATGTTAAATATGATACATTTAAATTGGTTGCGTTTCCTGTTACACCTGAAAATGCAAAGTTGTATAAATGGAAGATATTGTTAACGTCTATTCCAAGTGATGCTGAAGGAAAACATGTAGACTCTTTTTGTCATAGATGTGTTGCTTCCTCATTGAAGTATCTGGTAAGTAGTTCATGTACATTATACATTATTGTCTTTTGTATTATATATATTTTTAATGTAATTCAAAATGTAGATGTTACCAAAAGGTTTTGTTGATAAGGCAATTGGACGAAAGTGGAACCAAGGCCGTTTTAAGATTCTCATAAACAATTTTGTTGAGATGGAAGTTACTATTGAAAGGAAGGGAGATTCGCATTTTTATATAACAGAAGGATGGGAGCAGATAATTAAACTCATGAAGATAGAGGATGGTCAATGTATTGTTATGAAATATGTTGATGATTTTGCTTTTAAGTTAATTGTATTTGATTTTTTGCATTGCTGAGTTTCACTTGAGGATGTAGAAAGTAGTGAGTCTGATGAAGTTGATAATGATGAAGATGATCCCGATGATATTTTAATTTTAAGTGATCAAGTTGGTGGAAATGATGTGGTTGGTGAAAATCTACAAGGACCAGTACCTCAATATGAGTATACAGCTCCAAAGCGAAAACTCTTTGTAAGTTACTTTTATTTATGTATTGGCTATTAAGAGAAATATATATAATATAATCTATTTTTACGTAACTAATAATTGCATGTGATTTTTGACAATAATTTGAAAGCGTCTTCCTGCGGAGTATGCAAGGAGGCTTGGAGTTGCTGATACCATGAGAGTTAGGATTTTAAATTTGGAAGAAGAACTTATAATCATGGATTTGAGAGCAGAGAAATCCAGAACAGGTGTACGATATGCTATTAAGAATTGGCGACTTTTCTTAGATGATAATGGAATTGCTGTTGGGGATTTATGCATATTTGACCTGGATGAAGATAAATATAGTTTGTTGTTAATTGATGTTCAAAAGGCTTGAAAAGTTTAAAAGGTTATTAGCAAAATAATATTTGTTTTGAAACATTATTTTGTGATGTAAGTTTGTTCGTTTACAAAAGTCTTTTCCTACTTGGTAGTTTTTCAACAATTTTTGTAATATATTTATGTTTTGTCGTCTTTCATCTGATATATTATTTGTTATTAACAGATATTGTGCCACAAAATCATAATATTGCAGCGGTTTCAGATTGTTTTGTAATAGATGTTTGTTACATTTTTCAAATCAATTTGTGAAATTTATTCATGTTCTCAAAAGTAGTAGGAGTTCAAAAGTAGAATACAAAATAGAAAACAAATACAGCAATCATAACATTAAATAGAAAACAAATACAGCAATCATGTTTACTGGCTTTTGTTGAATACAAAATATAATCATTTTTAAATGTTAGGCTCCACCTTGTCAAGAATCAGAACGTGTCTTGATTTTATAAAACTGAAGTAGAGGGTATCTCCTTTTGTTATGCTATTATCTTTTGAAAAAATAGCACAATCCTTCAACACATATCTCTTCGTATTCCCATTCTTCTCAGACTTGACAGGTAACAATTTTTCTTCTCTTTTTAAATTCTGAATTTTTATTGGTTTTAAATTTGTCTTCAGGTGGGCTGATTCTGCAACATCGTTTGGCAGTCGTTGCATTGATTATTTTATTATTTCATTTGTCAGATTTTATAGTTAATATAATATAAATCATCTTTAAAAAATAACTTCTTATGATTAATATAGTACCATTATGTTTTCTCCATGTTCAACTCGAGTAAAGTTAATCACATCATTAACATTTTGATGTGAATCATGTTGCTTTTCTTTATTAAACTGTTCGGATCTCTTCAAACTTGATTCAGGGTAGTTTGTAGCTTCTCTTTTATTATATTTGTGTAAGTCCAAGATCTTCTCTACTGGGTATCAAACAAACAATCGAGTGCGGAAAACAAGATTGAATGTGAAGAACAAAAGATTAAAAACGATGAAAATGATTATATTACTGCTTCACCTTGCACACAATCTCTAGGATTGTCTGGTACAAGGTGGTGGCTCTAGAGTTACAAATGTGAGGATTATGAAAGTCTTATGAAAGTCTATGAATGTGTAACCCTAAAATGAATCAAACAAAACATTATATAGGGTCCACTAATCCCTTGGCCCACATGGCCTAACCCAAGTCCAATAACTAAACTAAGCCCAATTAACACAAACAGGCTTAATAAAGACAAGCGTAAACCTACTTAAATATAGCCCAACAATATCCCCCTAGGTTTATGCTGTCTTTATCATGGCTTAGTAGGAAGAATCTTCAGATCTTGATCTTCCAATCTTGGGTTCTTTATTGTTCTCTTGGAGGTAGCTTCACAACTTTGATCATCATCAGCTTTTGCTTGAACATATTACTAAAAGACAACGTGAGAGGAGGATTCTCAAAAGCTCTTTTCTTTGTCAATCTTCTCTTTCAAGCAACTTTTCAGGTACTTCTTCAGTTGTACTTTCATTGTCAAAAGATGATTCACTTCAGGTTCTTCTGACTCAGGTACATCTTCTCAGTGTGGTGATTCATGCTTGTCAGCAACTGGAACTCTTTCATTCTTCATCAACCCCTGTTTCTTGATTTGTATAAACTCTGCAAATTCTCAGAATTTTGTAAGCAAATAATAAATATAACAGAGGGTCCAGTATACACATGAACACCAAGTACAATAGTGTACTACAATTTAAAATCTCAAAAACCTGAATTTTCTTCGAGAATCGGTCAAATCCTCAAGAATGGTCAATTTTTCTAAAAGAAAACAAACAAATTAAAAAAAAAAAATTCAAACTAATTACAATGCATCTTTTTGTGAGAATCATGTGCAAGAAGATCATATCAGCTTTGTCAAACTGTAACACACCGTTAGTATATTCGTTCTAATAAACTTATTAAAGTGTCTGAAAGCAGTCCAAGACGATTACCAGCATCATTTATCCACTTAAACAAACACACACACTCGTCCTCAAATCCGATATTTTTCTTATTTTCTTAACGTGTGTTAGACCGAAATAACTGTGTGTCCCACATCATGACATACCCCCGCGATCAAGGTATGCACAAAGCTTCTTCATAACAGGTGAGTAAATTGCTGACATCTGTATGTTTTACAAGGTCAAGATCATCGGTGATCAGGTCTGCATATATCTGGATGCAACAGAGAGACCGATGGATTCTCGACTAGGGTTAGGGCAAATACCAAATGTTTCGGTATGATCGTTGCTTTAGGCTTTTGATTTGTGCCTTTAGCTTGAATTCTCTTTGAGAATTTTGGGTTTTGGCATTTTCTTATTGCTCTTTTAAGATGTCCTGACTGTGCCTAGGTCAGCATATATCTGGATGCAGCAGAAGGGCAGCCAGGACATCCCCAGATGTATCAACAATTTAAAGACCTGAAATCTCAGATTTTGGCAATCTATCAACGCAAGATTTAAAACCATAAAATCATACGCCAATGATGTGTTACCCACAAGCTACACAGTCCTTTATCTTTAGCATGTTTTGGACTGAGTTCGTTGTGCAGCTTGCCTGCCAGTACATCATATAATGGAGCTGCAATCACACTTGATTTAATTTTCTTTTCGATTTTAAAGTGTGACAGTTCAACAGCTGATGTACTATCATTTCTTCTTTTTCGCACCATGAAATTCTCATTTTTTTTATATTTCTATGTTTTTGTATTTTTTTTTTAATTTTCTATGTTTTTGTATTTTTCTGATGATATATCCCCCTAAATTTGTGCTTAAAATTGAAAATTTAAAGAACAAATTTACAACCTAAAACTAAGAAAAATCTTTTTGTGTTTTTCTAAACCATTCTCGAATCAAAGACCAATTACGTTCAGAATAAAAAGCATCAGGTTTTGAACGTACCTCTTTCGCTGATTTTACCTCCATTATCTCCTTTAAAGGAAACATACTCACTGTTTGAAAATTTAAAATAAACGTATAACAGAGAGATGTCACCTGTCATGTGCGTGGAACAACCATTATCAACATACCAGTGGTCGTCGACAATCCTCCTTGGATGTCCCTGCACTAAGAAAGGAGATTAGTTAAACATAGGTACCCAGGCCATTGCGGTCCTGGGCACTCCTGAAGCATCTATGAAAGACAGTTCTCTCAAGCACATGTCCTTTTTCTCATTTAGGACTGGTGTAGCTGCCGCCTTTGCTTTCCAGACTTGTTTAGGCTTAGCACACGGTTTTGCCACTTTCGGAGTAGCAGCTTTTGATTTCCGAGGTTGCTTCGACTTCTGTAGTTGAACAACCTCCCGTTTGCTTTTGGCAGCATTCCAGTCTCCATCAGACGGTTTAACTTTGGGATTAGCATTTTTCCTTGCCTTAGGTTTTTGAACCTTCATTGGCTTGGAGTAGTAGTTATCCCTAGGCATAACCTTCTGATGTGGTCGATAATAGGGCACATAAGGACGACTTGTGCAGTTCCTTGCAATGTGACCGGGTCTTCCACAGTTGTAGCATGTCTGCTTCTTTGCATATGAAGCATATCCCGGTTTGGTAGATCCCACTGATGAATGTGAGTGATGGGATCTGTTGGATGATTTGTTTGCAGGCTTCTTAAAGTTTGTGCTCTGCTTAGAACATCTTGAACACCCGTGTGAACAAGATTGTGCTTGTGATGATAACTGTCCTTGAACTTTCTGATTAAATTCAGGAACCTGCTCAGAAGAGTTAGCACAGGTAGTTTTTCTATGTGGTGGCACATATTTATCGGTCATGCCATTAACAGATAGCTCAGAAACAGTCTTTTGCACATATGGTATAGCATCTGCAGACAAATTAGACTGTTTCTCACAAACATCTGCATCATTAGTGCAAACAATATCATCCCCCTCAACCTTAACCTCTACCTTAACTTCAGCTGAACATGAGGTAGAGACATTAGTAATATTTACACATTTAAGATCAGGGACTATTGGCATTACCACACCGGTGCCAACAGTATTGGGCGAGGGATCCTTACATTCCTGTTTAATCTCGACTGGCCTTGAGCACACAGATTCTTCAGATTCTGGCTCAGTCGAGGGTGTGACATTTGATTCAGACGAGCCACTTGATTCAGAAACTTGTGGTGGCTCTACTAATCCCCCGTTGACTCAGCTGCTCTAAAGGACTTACAGCTGGATTCACTCGATTCAACTGATACTGATTTCTCAGATTCGGTTGTTTCGGGTGATTCACATTTGGAGTCACTTTCAGAAGTCGGTGGGGCAGCTGGTTCAATGGTATGTTGTGCCATGTACTTTTCACAGAGATTTTTGAAAGTTTGCATGAAATCAAACTCAAAGGGCACATTTGAGTCTGATTGGCCGGTCGGTTCAGTTTGCTCAATTTTCGGTTCAGTTTCAAAAACGGTTTCCCTCAACATTTTATTCGATTCAACTGTGTCATTTGGAACTGGGACTTCATCTCTTTTCACATCAAAAACTCTGTCAATTTCTTTGTTTTTCTCAAATTTAATGTCTCAGTCTGCTTTGAAGCATCTTGAGACTTGACAAAGGTTTTTGATGGAGCCTGCTCGTGCTTATGTTGTTTGTTCTTTGGTTTAGAAATTTTTACAGGGACCGATTCAGGTTTGGAGATTTTAACTTGATCCCTCGATGGTCGACTGGTTGGCTCTTCTATTGGAGGACCGTATCCTTTAACAGGCAGAGCCAACAACTCTTCATCCGACATAGGAATTGAAGAATAGTTTTCATTGAAAGGTGGAGGAATTTCCACAAATCCAATTCCCTTATTCCTCACGTCCTTTGGTCTTAACCTTAACTGGGTATTGATCATTTTTTCAACTTTGGGACTAGAGCAATCGAACTTTTTAAAATGAAAATTGGCATTTTCAAATTTAGATTTTAAGTCGATCGATTCCGCGATCAAAGTATCAGACAGTCGTTTGAAATGTAAATATCGACACTTGTGATCACTCACCTCCTGATGCAAGCGCTTGATATCGAGTTTTTGTTGTTCAACCATTTCTTTATAAGAATTAAATTTCTTTTTAATGTCCCAAGTGGCCATTTTCTCGTATTCAAGCTGCTTGTATGCAGAGAGAGTTTCTTCTCTAAAACCTTTAATTTTTAACCTGCATCGTTCAGTACAACATGATTCAGCTAAAATTTCAGCGTGTACCTCAGATGCGGATGGCACGTGGTCATTCGATTGTGCCATGAAAGCTTGAGCGGCATGAGCAGCAGATGTGACAGAAGCAGCAGGAGCGGAATATGTGACAGGAGCAACAGGAACGACAGGAGCAGTAGAAACAACAAGAGTATCAGGAGCGGATGAGCAGCATGAATCAGAATTTGAAGATGTAGTATCAGAAGCGGACGAACTCACTGCAACAGAGGTGTCACTTTGGGTCTTTAGTGTGTGACGCTTATCTAACTCCTTGATGAATGAGATTAACTCATCTGGTGTCATTTTGGACCAACTTGTTTCTGTAATGATCCGATTGACGTTCATAAACCAGCTACATGTTGGCTGATCTGGAATTCTTTTCAAGGCGTCCAGAAGACTCTTGTTGATCCAACGATTTGACATCACGATTTCAGCATTTTTTATGTCAGACAATAGTTCAGTAAATCTGGCAATAATTGCTCCCACGGTTTCACCAGTTGTGTAACTGAAATTCTCAAGTCTCTGCTCAAACACCTCACTTTGAGAAGACATTTTAATTTTGAATAGTGATCCCCCAAACATCTAGACGTTCCACGAAAGATTTTTTTTTTTTAGACGAGCACCGAGCACAGGATGTGCAACCGTAGTCGACCGTCAAACCGTATTTAATAACTTCGATCTCCCCAAATAGAGCTTGTGCACACCAAATAATAATAGTACCACTATTATTATTATTATTATTATTATTATTATTATTATTATTATTATAGTAGTAGTAGAAGACAAAATTGTGAAACTAAATCACAATTCAAATTCACGTGGCTTTGTCCACACAAAGAAAACACTCTTTTTAACTTTTCACTTCCTTTTTCTTTTCCCTACAAATCTCGCCTCTCTCTCTCTCTCTTTTCTTTCAAAAATATCTCTGCAACACTTCAATCCGAATCAATAGATCAATGACTCGAGGAAACGGGAGTTAGCTGTGGTGGTTTGTGGTAGTTGTTCCGGTCAAAGGTTCCGACAAGGGGGTGGTGCAGGTTCAGAGGTGTAAGTGGAAGAAGAAGGTGACAGGTGGGGTTAGGTTGTACGGTGGTGGTACGGGTGTGGTGGTGGTTGACGGTGACAAGTTGGTGACGCGTGGAATCAGGTGGTTGTTGCGAGGTGGTTGATGTGTGTCCGATCAAGGAGATGTGTCCGAGGTGTGGTCTGTGTCCGAGCTCAGGTGTTGGGTGTCCGAGGTGGGTGTCCGAGTGGTTGGCTTGTGTCCGAGGTGAAGAGGTGTGTCCGAGCTCAAGGAGTGTCCGAGCTGGCTGCTGTGTCTGAGTGAAGAAGGTGTGTCCGAGGTGACGTGGCGGGTGTCCGAGGTGGATCTGTGTCCGAGTAACAGGTGAGTTCGAGCTCTGGTAGTGTCCGACCTGGAGTGTCCAAGCTCAAGGTGTGTCCGAGTTGGTTGCTTGTGTCCGAGGAGGTGAGATGTGTCCGAGCTGGGGTGTCCGAGTGACGTGGCGGGTTTCCGAATGGTGGCTGTGTCCGATGAAGTTTCCGGGTTTTCCGGTTGAAGATTCCGACGAGTTTCCGATCAGCTGTTCAAGGTGAGGTGATGCCTATGGCGACTGAAAATTACGATGCCTTGGTGTGTCCGATGGAGAGTTTCCAAGAGTCCACCAACTTTGATTTTTTTTTTAATTATAAAATTTGAGTAAAAAGTGAAAATATTCAATGTGGTCACGTGACCTATTAATGAAAAAGTTATGAAGATATGCACTATCCCCTTTATTTTGGAAACAAAACAAAAATGACGGATCACGTAAATCTTGGAAACAACTTTTTGAAACAAAAAATAGATCAAGTAACCAATTTATAACTGTTCTTGTGTTCTTTGAATAAAAACTGATCTGAATCTGCCAAACAATTCTAAAACACACAAACTGATTAGATAAATAAATTTATTGAAAGAGATAAAATATAAACATGTAAAACCAGCAAAACGCAGCAGCAAAAATTTCTTTTTGTTCTTCGAATGATACCGAAACCGAGCCTTCGAAAGACTTCTTAGGCTCTGATACCAATTGTAAGTCCAAGATCTTCTCTACTGGGTATCAAACAAACAATCGAGTGCGGAAAACAAGATTGAATGTGAAGAACAAAAGATTAAAAACGATGAAAATGATTATATTACTGCTTCACCTTGCACACAATCTCTAGGATTGTCTGGTACAAGGTGGTGGCTCTAGAGTTACAAATCTGAGGATTATGAAAGTCTTATGAAAGTCTATGAATGTGTAACCCTAAAATGAATCAAACAAAACATTATATAGGGTCCACTAATCCCTTGGCCCACATGGCCTAACCCAAGTCCAATAACTAAACTAAGCCCAATTAACACAAACAGGCTTAATAAAGACAAGCGTAAACCTACTTAAATATAGCCCAACAATTTGTTCATTTCTTCTAAACGTCTTTCTTATGGCAGGAGTTACATAAACTTTAGTCACTATCTATAAAAATAATTAAGTAGTCAACATTTTAAATAGGATAAGTACCTGTTCTAAATTTTGTATATGTTTTGGTTTTGGATCTTCAGGTTGTTGTTTTGGAGAATATTTAACCTTCAATTCTGTGTCCTTTCTATAAACTGTTAATTTCCATGTGTCATTGTCAATAATATTAAATATAAAAGTGTCGATAAACTCCAAGCCAAATGCTTCTAATAGATGACTCCATCCTTCCTTTAGAATATAAGATTTATACATTTTATCCAACTTGACATTGAATGTCAATCCACTTGCGTTAATTTTAATGTCGGCTGGAATGTATTTGCCTTCGTAATTATTTTCAATAAAGTTCTTTGCTACTTCCTGAGAAAAATATACATATATTCATTAAATTAGTATACTATTTCACTGTATAATTTTGTTTGTTAACTAATAATAATTCATTTAAATATATTTTCATTTTACTTACAATTACTCCCAACTCATGGTGCATGTTTAGGCTGTAAAATGACTTTTCGATTGCTACATCTTCAAAGTATGAAAGTTCAAACGTTTTTGCATCAATTGGTGTAAAAACCAACAGAGTGTATTTATCAGGTTTACTTCCCTGACAATATTTATCCAACCGTCTGTAAAGACAACTTCATTAGGTCTTTTTCTCAACCATAACTTCCATGCTTTACCATTTTTTAGTCTTATGTCTATTAATGTAGACTTCCATTGTTGTCCCCAATATTGTGTTGCAAAATCACATGGTATCTCCTACAAATAATATATTTTCTCTTAAATTTATGTTCTTTGTTATAAATATAAATATTTGACATATTTTAACTTGAACATAATTCATCACTTGAAAGGCATACCAGTTTAAACGAATCAACGTCCATTAACATCTTTATAAATGATACTTCCATGATGGTATCCTGTCAGTTATACATTTAACATAATCAAATCTTATATAAAAGACGATTATGTTTTTATTCGTATATATACACATAACAATAACGATACCAATTATATTTAAGATCTTCAAATCTAATATTAATTTCAAAACAGGGGAATACTATATCATATTTTAAGATTTCTTTACTAAAAAAACAATAAGAACCTAATCGTCTGTTTTAAGAAAAACCTGTTTACTAACATCTGTTCCCTTCACAATATCAGTAAATATTACTGATAGATGTTTTGTACTGAAAGTTATTTATCAATCAAAATTTTAAAAGAACTTACCTGAATGTCGTTTTCTGATTGTTGATGAAGAATTTTAATCGACCGATGAGTTCTTTTAGTCCGTATTATGTTTGTTGGTTTGATATAATAAAGAAAGTAATTTGTAGACATAAATGTCTGTTTATTTAAATCAATATATAAGTTGAAACTGTAATATTTTGTTTTCAACCCTTCATTTTTAAAAGTTGTAATTTAAGGCTCGATTATATTTAATATCTTCAAAACTAATATTAATTTCAAAATAGGGGAATACTATATCATATTTTTAAGATTTCTTTACTAAAAACAACAATAAGAACCCGATCGCCTGTTTTAATATAAACCTGTTTACTAACATCTGTTGCTTTCACAATATCAGTAAATATTACTGACAGATGTTTAGTAGTGAAACTTATTTATCAATCAAAATTTTAAAAGAACTTACATGAAAGTTCGTTTTCTGATTGTTGATGAAGAATTTTAATCGACCGATGAGTTATTTTAGTCTGTATTATGTTTGTTGATTGGATATAATAAAGAAAGTAATTTGTAGACATAGATATCTATTTATTTAAATCAATATAAGTTGAAAGTGTAATATTTTGTTTTCAACCCTTCAGTATTAAAAGTTGTAATTTAAGTCTCGATTAGTATTTAGTGTAATTATAATAATATACTAATAATAATAACAATAAAAAAAATAATAATAATAAAGTATGGAATATAATATTTTAGTATTACTAAATTTCAAATTCAATTTCCATTTCAACCCAAATTTGAAAATACAAATTTCCCTCCTTATCTGAGTTTACAACAAATGAGTTTTCTGTTCTTCTTAATAGCTCCAAAGTATTTCAGTTACAATTCAACTTTGTGATTTATAATTCTGTTTTGTAGTTAATAATTACAAAATATATAATTTAAATTTCATTTAGTTGTTTAACCGACAATTAAAATTATGGATTTGCCCAACAAATATTCAAGTCAGTATCAATTCTTTGATGACCAAAATCTGCCAGAAAAGTCTGCACAAGCAAGAAAAAAAAGAAAAGATATTCTTCAAGAATGTAAATCTAAACGTCCTCTTCATAGTGGCTGCACATCCTCTTCTTTCCCGAGTACTCCGTTGACAAATACTGCCATAGGTATGTCTTATAATTATATTAAACAGCTGTTGTATGACATGTTCAGATTATTTTAATTGTTACATTTGTTTTATTTGCTTTACAAGTTTCAAACAACTATAAGTTTTACTTTGGGCAAACTCCAACACAAAAGAAGTGTTCTGAAGCAAGAAAAATAAGGAAGTACATTATGCAACAGCGTAAAAATAAAACTGTCGTTTATCCTGGATTGACATCTTCATCTTTATCAAGTAGACAAAGTTCATCGACGTATATACAACAAAGTTCCTTAAATTTGGGTAGTACTTCTGCTAGAACTTTTGAAAGCTCAAGTCTTTTAAATTGTGTTGTTAAGTTGTTTCCACTTAAAATATTAAATTTATTATATATTATATATAATATATATATATATATATATATAAGTATAAATGAAGCTTACACATAAATTTGATTTAAATATGGCTAATGATGTATTGGCAGATTCTGACGTTCGAAAGGTTTTTGGAATTTCAACAGGTACATGATTCTATTTGTTTTTATGTTATTAAATTTGCATTTAATAATTTTTTTTCATTTTCTAGATTATGTTGATCATGGAGATGTTGTTTTTGTCTGCTCTAAATGTAAAGCATTATTGTGAAAAAATGAAACCCTTAGAGGAAATAAATATAGTAAGAAAACAGCATTTTCACTCTGTTGTTTGAATGGTGATGTTAAACTTCCACCATTAGCTTAACCACCTGCATTATTACAAAATTTGTATAAAGGACATACTTCGAAAAGCCAAAACTTTATGCATTACATTAGAGCATATAATATGATATTTTCTTTTACGTCCCTTGGTAGCAAGGTTGACAGAAGTTCTCACAAAGGTAAAGGTCCTTACGTATTTAGGCTTCAAGGTCAGAATTATCATCGAATGTGTCACACCCTCAAATTCCACGTGCGGGGTTTTACCGCGAGGCGCGTGACACACCAGGATCTCAGTCAACGATCACAATAAACATACAACAAACATGCATTCTTATATATTTTTAAAACCAAAATATCATGCTTTGAGCCGTAAACCAGCAGCGGAAGCATTTCTTGTTTACAACCAAAAGACATATCATTGTTTACAAAACATTGTTTAATATGCTTCAAAATATTAGACGCTGTGCATGACTCCGTGCGCCTAGCCCATTGACTGCTACCTTAGCGACCTGAGAAAACATGCCAAAAATGTCAACATATAATGCTGGTGAGTTCACAGGTTTTCTTTTATAAAAGTGTTGTCACAAGTTCACAAAGATCATTCCCGTTAATACTATGTCATAAGAACGTTAGCTAGACGTTAAGTGTTTTTACTACTACGGTTGGGAACCCATTACTGAACATGTACCAATTGTTGAAACCAGCCCAGATGACTGGGTTACCGATGCCTCGATAACCCGATAGTTAGAGACAATATGCACCCGCCCGGCCCCGCCGTCGAGTGGGGTTTGTGAGGCCCAATAGATCTATCCACATTTCCCTCGTTGTGCGTTCCAGCACATTCATGGTTTCCCCCTGGGACTTTCCATAAAAGCCGTATAGTAACATAAAGTGCCCATAGTATAACATGATCTTTAAATAGTTTGTATGTAGCATGTTTCTCCCCCGAAAGCAAAACAGTAAAAGTGGGGCTGTGAAACTCACCTTGGTTTGCGTTACTTGAAAACAGTTAAGTAATTATGCTATGATAGCCCCAAATAGCGGCGACCTATCATAAGATGTGTATAAGTATCCGGACTAATAACCCGTGGGTTAACTAGTCCCCGAATGTCCAGACCGTGACCATAAACGTTTGAAAACATCTTTGACTGTTAAACCGACCGTACCAGACAAGACCCGACATCCCATTGGTGACCCGACATCCCACGTGTTAGGTAAATACAAGACATCATGCATCACATGCAATTAAACATTCAATACGCGCAATAGTTCACCTAGTCTAGCATAATGTCCGATTAATGCATAAACAGGTCCGAACACGTGTTACTAAGTCATTGGGTGTATCCCGGGGTTCCTACCATGTTCCTAGGTGTCAAATCATGTTCCGGTATGTCAAAATACGTTTACGACAGCAGTACACACGAATAGGAAACTTTCATGCAATTAGGAAAAGTTAACTAGCGAGTAGGAGGAGGTCAATAGGCGAGTAGGGCCTATTCGCCCCAAGCTTCAGGCGAGTAGGCTCCTATTCGCCCTAAGCCTGCTGATGCGCGTTTTCACGCGTTAAACCCTCCAAATCAGATCCGAAACATGTAAAAACACCCAATATCAAAACTAAACTATTAACCAACCCTTTCCAAGCAAAAACCCCCAATTTATCTCTGCTCTAACGGGCTCGGTGCGATTATTTCCAAAAATTGGCAAAATACTAGGTTTCATTAACTAACCTTATCTTTCCTTAAATGGAAACAATCAGATTTCATCTCCTACAAGTTGCAATTCATCATCTCTATGTTACATCATCATCCTAGCATGATTTCTAACCATAAACAAGCAATGAATCATATCATAACATCCTATTCTTCAAGAATTACCCAAATGGGTCAAAATGCATACTTGCACCTAAACACCATAACAAGAGCTTAAACTCATAGATAATCATCCTAACAACACCTACACATCAGAAGTACAACAAATTCATGGAAACATTCATGTTATAATCACCAACAATCATCATATTCACAAATACTTCACATATAGCAAGTATTATGGTGTAGACTTGTTTTAGAACTCTTTTCAAAGGGTTTTAAAGACACAAACTTAGCAAAACAAGGTATGGACTTTTGGGGAACCAAAACAACAACTTTACAAAGGTTAGAGATGAAGAACACACCTTGGATTTTATCAAAGAAAGGTGTGTAAGCTTGGAAATGGTGATTTTTGTAGCAAAACAAGTTCCAGAGGTGTTCTAGGGTGTGTGGGTGGCTTAGGATCAGTTAGGGTTGCACAAATGGTGTTTGGGGAGTCAAGGGTTCTATTTATAGGTGTTTTGACCCGTGCTCAGCAGTACACACGAGTAGCAGACAGCTTCAGGCGAGTAGGCTCCTATTCGCCCCAAGCTTAGGCGAGTAGGCTCCTATTCGCCTCGGAGATGCTGGAACAGGTTTTTGGCGCGTTAAACACTATTTTAACATATATAAACACGTATTCACATACCGATAAGTCACATAATGATTACAAACATATAATGCACGATAACTAACACGTTTACATCCGTTCACCAATTCCCGGGACTCGAGACTTGTGTGTGTGCGTTAAACCCGGCGATTCCACGAATCACCAATCCTTGTACACATGGTTATGGACCGACTCCCGATGACCCCGCGGATCATCGTAACGACTCCCGATGATTCCCAGAATCATCATACCGACTCGACTGACCCCGTTAAGACTCGACTGACCCCGTTAAGTACGTAATATGCATGACTTGCTAAGGTAGACTTACTAGTTTAGTCAACGTTACTAACCTAAGTTTGCCGGGTGTCACATCTTCCCCCTGTTGAAAGAATTTTCGTCCCGAAAATTGCTCAATGTCGAATAGGAAGAGACGAAAAAGAAGAAAAATTTTCCGGTTGCCACATCATCCCCCTGTTGAAAGGAATCTCGACCCGAGATTCACTCAGCTTCAGCAGAGACATGCCTTGATTCGAACGCGCGCTTAGGAAATAAATGGGGATACTTAGCTTTCATCTGATCTTCCCGTTCCCACGTGAATTCCGGTCCACGGTTTGAGTTCCAACGAACTTTAACAATGCGGATTTTACTCCGACGAAGGCTACGGATCTTATAGTCAAGAATTTCAACCGGTTCCTCCACAATACGCAGACAATCATCCACCTTGATCTCTTCAAGAGGAACAACCAAAGATTCATCCGCCAGACACTTCTTGAGATTAGAGACATGGAAGACATTATGGACATTACTGAGTTCAGCTGGCAGATCAAGCCTGTATGCTACCGGTCCAATTCGTTCCAGAATTGCGAACGGTCCCACATACCGAGGATTCAATATACCCCGCTTCCCAAAACGTATAATGCCCTTCCACGGAGATACCTTCAATAAAACCCTGTCGCCAACCTCAAACTCTAAAGGTTTGCGACGACGATCGGCATAGCTCTTTTGACGATCCCGAGCTGCTGCCATGCGGTTACGGATTTGTACGATCTTCTCGGAAGTCTCGTACACAAGTTCTGGGCCGGTGAGTTGACTCTCACCCACCTCGGCCCAACAAAGAGGAGACCGGCATTTCCGCCCGTAAAGAGCCTCGAACGGAGCTGCCTTGATGCTAGAATGGTAACTATTGTTGTAGGAGAACTCCACCAACGGTAGATGACTCTCCCACCCCTTGCCAAAATCGATCACACATGCCCGGAGCATGTCTTCTAGTGTTTGGATTGTCCGCTCACTTTGACCGTCAGTTTGCGGATGATAGGCTGTGCTCATGTCTAACTGAGTACCCAGAGCCTTATACAAGGATTTCCAGAAGTTAGAGGCGAACCGAGGATCACGATCAGAAATAATAGAGACAGGCACCCCGTGCCGAGAGACCACTTCCTTGAGATATAACCGTGCCAGACGCTCGAGGCCATCGGTTTCTTTGATAGCGAGGAAGTGCGCAGACTTTGTCAACCTATCAACAATCACCAAGAACATGTCACAACCACTGGGCGATTTCGGGAGTTTGGTCACAAAGTCCATCGTAATCCGTTCCCATTTCCACTCGGGGATCTCATGCTGTTGCAGAAGGCCGGACGGCTTTTGGTATTCAACCTTGACCTTGGCACAGGTCAAGCACTTGCTCACATACGAAGCCACATCCGCCTTCATGTTCGGCCACCAATAAAGTATCTTTAAGTCTTGATACATCTTATCGGAGCCAGGATGGATAGAGTATCGGGACTTGTGAGCTTCATCAAGAACGAGCTCCCGCAAGCCCCCAAATAAAGGAACCCAAATACGTTCAGCGAAGTAATGTAGGCCATCAGACCTGAGCTCAAGGTGACTATCGGCACCATGCATGGTTTCAGCTTTAAGGTTTTCCTCCTTCAAAGCTTCTTGCTGCGCCGAACAGATTCGATCAGGTAAGCCGGAATGGATGGTGAGCTGAAGAGCTCGAACACGACGAGGTTTAGCCGTTTCCTTCCTGCTCAAGGCGTCTGCGACCACATTCGCCTTGCCAGGATGGTATTTAATAGCGCACTCGTAATCATTAAGAAGCTCGACCCAGCGACGCTGTCTTATATTCAACACCTTCTGATCAAAGATATGCTGGAGGCTCTTGTGATCGGTGTAGATGGTGCACTTGGTACCGTACAAGTAATGCCTCCAAATCTTTAAAGCAAAGACTACAGCACCCAATTCCAGATCATGGGTGGGGTAGTTTTTCTCGTGAACTTTGAGCTGACGAGAAGCATAGGCGATGACCTTCTCGCGCTGCATCAGTACACAACCGAGACCCCGGATAGAAGCGTCACAATAAACCACAAAATCGTCCGTTCCTTCAGGCAAGGACAAGATAGGAGCAGAACAGAGTTTAGCCTTTAACATCTGGAAGGCTGACTCTTGCGAATCACCCCAGTCGAACTTCCTGTCCTTCTGGGTAAGCGAGGTGAGGGGTTGAGCGATCTTCGAAAATCCCTCGATAAAACGACGGTAGTAACCTGCAAGACCCACGAATTGCCGCACCTCAGATGGCGTCTTTGGTGCTTCCCAGTCTTTGATGGCTTCAATCTTAGCTGGGTCAACGTGAATTCCTTTCTCATTAACTACATGACCAAGGAACTGGACTTCACGCAACCAGAAGCTACACTTAGAAAACTTGGCGTACAACTGTTCCCGCCTCAGGAGTTCCAAAACAAGACGCAAGTGTTCCTGGTGGTCCACTTCGTTCTTGGAATAGACTAGAATATCATCAATGAAGACAATCACGAACTTATCAAGATAAGGCTTGCAAACACGGTTCATCAAATCCATAAAAAGGGCGGGTGCATTGGTGAGACCAAAAGGCATGACCAAGAATTCGAAATGGCCATAGCGAGTTCGAAAGGCGGTCTTCGGAATGTCAGCTTCTTGGACCCTCAACTGATGGTACCCCGATCTCAAATCGATCTTCGAATAGAAGCTAGAACCCTGAAGTTGGTCGAATAAGTCATCGATGCGAGGGAGAGGATAACGATTCTTGATGGTAACCTTGTTCAATTCCCGGTAGTCGATACACATCCGTAGGCTTCCGTCCTTCTTCTTGACAAACAAAATAGGGGCTCCCCACGGGGACGAACTAGGTCGGATGAAACCCTTCTCTAATAGCTCCTGCAACTGGTTAGACAACTCCTGCATCTCGGGAGGTGCAAGACGATATGGGGCTCGGGCAATAGGGGCCGCACCTGGAGCAAGTTCAATACCGAATTCGACCTGACGATAAGGCGGAAGACCAGGTAAATCCTCAGGAAATACATCGGGAAAATCACGGACGACAGGGATATCTTCAATCTTCTTCTCTTCCTCAGACGAAACCGAAACAAGCGCCAAGATGGCAGAATACCCTTTCCGAAGATACTTATAAGCTTTCATACACGAAATGATACTTAAAGGGACCCCGCTCTTCTCACCGTGCACCAACAAATTTTCTCCATCAGGGAGAGGAAGTCGAATGAATTTATCAAAACAAACGATCTCAGCATGATACAAAGACAACCAATCCATACCCACGACAACATCGAAACTACCCAAGGACACCGGCATAAGGTCAATAGGAAAGGAATAACCCGACAACTCAAGGTGACACTCCCTAAGGACGTGCGTCGCTTTGACTTTCTTACCATCAGCCAATTCTATCAAGTACTTAGTCTCTAGAGGTGTGGGTACCCTATCAAGCAATTGACTAAACCCAAGAGATATAAAACTCTTATCGGCACCGGAATCGAATAAAACCGTAGCATAGCGATTATCGAGAAGAAACGTACCAGTAACAGTGTCAGGATCCTGTCGAGCCCCGCTCGAACCAATCACGAAGGCGCGAGCATTCCTGCCTCCGCCCCCGTTGTTTTCATTACCCGATCCGTTCTTCCCGGCTTCACCCTGTTTCAACTTGGGGCATTCGCGCTTTTAGTGACCAAGCTCACCACAATTGTAGCACCCCTGTTTACCCTGGTTTCCCTGGGGAGCAGCAACCTGAGGAGCCGGAGTAGGTGTAGCAGGTGGGTTCCGGTTACCCTGGAGATTAGCCCTGCAATCCTTTGCCTGGTGCCCATGCTTCTGGCACCTGTGGCAGCGGTTCCGGTCCTCACAACGATCGCTGTGGTGAAACCCACACCGGTCACATTTCGGCAATTTCCCAGCATAAACCCCCGGTTGTCGTTCAGACGATGATCCCGCAACATCAGGCCTCTTCACCTGCTGAGGCTGAGCCGAACTCGAGCCTTTACCCACAACTTCCCACTTCCGTTTGTTACCCTCAGGAGCCTTCACAGTAGCGCCTCGAGGAGGCAAGACCCCTTCAGCCACCTTCATATTGGTCAGCCTGTGAGCCGACCGAACCACCTCAGAATAAACAGTGAGATTACCCGCAGCTACCAACCCCGCAATCTCCGGCACCAACCCAGCGACATAGTGTTCAATCCTCCGGTACTCTGGTGCGTGCAAATCAGGGCACAACACCGCCAACTCATTGTGCCTAGCAGTGTAAGCTTCAATCTCAGACCCCACCATCTTATGATTCCAGACTTCGTGCTCAAGTTTCTGGATCTCATCCCTCGGACAGTACTCGTTTTTCAACAACTGAATGAACTCTGTCCAGGGCATAGCGTGGGCTTCCCCAATACCCATAGTCTGGGTGGTGGAGTTCCACCAAGTCAGAGCTTGACCCTCCAGGGTCGCAGAAGCATATTTCACCCGGTCGCCTTCCGGGCAGCTGCACATCGAGAAAACCGATTCAATTTTCTCCAACCAGCAGAGCAGTCCCACTGCCCCTTCAGTGCCACTAAAGTTGTGGGGCATGCAATCCATAAACTTTTTGTAAGAGCACTGGGGTGGAGGGGGATTGACAGCACCACCTGGAACAGACACACAGGTGAAAACCAAGAAAAGGTACAGTACCCAAGAACAAGATAGGATAGGTGAGAATTGACGTACCACCCATAGCATTATGAGCGGCTTGGAATGCAGCCAAAGCAATATTCACATGCTGCTGCATCAGGTTATCCAACTCCGCTTGGGTCATATTAATGTTCCCACGGCCACCGCCGCCACCACGACCGCCAGCACGACCGCCAGCACGGCCGCCTCTGCGACCTCCACGAGCTCCCGACATCTTCTGTCACAACATGAAACAAAAGATTTAGGCTTGCCCGTGGTGTAACCCACTAGGAATTTTAAGGAACTAGACCGAGCCCAGTTCGGGTCCATCCGTTCAAGCACAAAGTCCGCTAGGGATCCCATGCATCATAGTTTATAATCTCGTGTGCACCCGACATGATGAACTGTCCTACATGGTCCTCCAGGCGTGCTTTAAGTTTGAAGTTCAAGTCACCGAACACTAGCGCCCAATCATGGTATTATCATAAGTATAAGTACAAGATAGTATGCATAAGAACGAGCGTGTCCATTAGGGCATAGAAGGGAGATGTCCAAATCCCTGGACAGATCTCAAGAGTACGCCGAAGCTACCCCAATGCATACAGTCGTCATGAAGGTTCATTAGTATATCATTCGCCGTCGAATCATAGTAAGGACGAGTCAAGAAATGGGATGATAAAGAGTAAACATAAGATGTAGCGTAGAAGATGGTGACACCGACACCCCCGACAAGTCATGTTGTTACCCACTTGTTAAGACTCGACTATCTGTGACCGTCTAGTGTGTGCGACTCAGTTATAGACTAGACTCTACATGCAGTCCTAGTTCACTATAACCGTTGGCTCTGATACCAATCTGTCACACCCTCAAATTCCACGTGCGGGGTTTTACCGCGAGGCGCGTGACACACCAGGATCTCAGTCAACGATCACAATAAACATACAACAAACATGCATTCTTATATATTTTTAAAACCAAAATATCATGCTTTGAGCCGTAAACCAGCAGCGGAAGCATTTCTTGTTTACAACCAAAAGACATATCATTGTTTACAAAACATTGTTTAATATGCTTCAAAATATTAGACGCTGTGCATGACTCCGTGCGCCTAGCCCATTGACTGCTACCTTAGCGACCTGAGAAAACATGCCAAAAATGTCAACATATAATGCTGGTGAGTTCACAGGTTTTCTTTTATAAAAGTGTTGTCACAAGTTCACAAAGATCATTCCCGTTAATACTATGTCATAAGAACGTTAGCTAGACGTTAAGTGTTTTTACTACTACGGTTGGGAACCCATTACTGAACATGTACCAATTGTTGAAACCAGCCCAGATGACTGGGTTACCGATGCCTCGATAACCCGATAGTTAGAGACAATATGCACCCGCCCGGCCCCGCCGTCGAGTGGGGTTTGTGAGGCCCAATAGATCTATCCACATTTCCCTCGTTGTGCGTTCCAGCACATTCATGGTTTCCCCCTGGGACTTTCCATAAAAGCCGTATAGTAACATAAAGTGCCCATAGTATAACATGATCTTTAAATAGTTTGTATGTAGCATGTTTCTCCCCCGAAAGCAAAACAGTAAAAGTGGGGCTGTGAAACTCACCTTGGTTTGCGTTACTTGAAAACAGTTAAGTAATTATGCTATGATAGCCCCAAATAGCGGCGACCTATCATAAGATGTGTATAAGTATCCGGACTAATAACCCGTGGGTTAACTAGTCCCCGAATGTCCAGACCGTGACCATAAACGTTTGAAAACATCTTTGACTGTTAAACCGACCGTACCAGACAAGACCCGACATCCCATTGGTGACCCGACATCCCACGTGTTAGGTAAATACAAGACATCATGCATCACATGCAATTAAACATTCAATACGCGCAATAGTTCACCTAGTCTAGCATAATGTCCGATTAATGCATAAACAGGTCCGAACACGTGTTACTAAGTCATTGGGTGTATCCCGGGGTTCCTACCATGTTCCTAGGTGTCAAATCATGTTCCGGTATGTCAAAATACGTTTACGACAGCAGTACACACGAATAGGAAACTTTCATGCAATTAGGAAAAGTTAACTAGCGAGTAGGAGGAGGTCAATAGGCGAGTAGGGCCTATTCGCCCCAAGCTTCAGGCGAGTAGGCTCCTATTCGCCCTAAGCCTGCTGATGCGCGTTTTCACACGTTAAACCCTCCAAATCAGATCCGAAACATGTAAAAACACCCAATATCAAAACTAAACTATTAACCAACCCTTTCCAAGCAAAAACCCCCAATTTATCTCTGCTCTAACGGGCTCGGTGCGATTATTTCCAAAAATTGGCAAAATACTAGGTTTCATTAACTAACCTTATCTTTCCTTAAATGGAAACAATCAGATTTCATCTCCTACAAGTTGCAATTCATCATCTCTATGTTACATCATCATCCTAGCATGATTTCTAACCATAAACAAGCAATGAATCATATCATAACATCCTATTCTTCAAGAATTACCCAAATGGGTCAAAATGCATACTTGCACCTAAACACCATAACAAGAGCTTAAACTCATAGATAATCATCCTAACAACACCTACACATCAGAAGTACAACAAATTCATGGAAACATTCATGTTATAATCACCAACAATCATCATATTCACAAATACTTCACATATAGCAAGTATTATGGTGTAGACTTGTTTTAGAACTCTTTTCAAAGGGTTTTAAAGACACAAACTTAGCAAAACAAGGTATGGACTTTTGGGGAACCAAAACAACAACTTTACAAAGGTTAGAGATGAAGAACACACCTTGGATTTTATCAAAGAAAGGTGTGTAAGCTTGGAAATGGTGATTTTTGTAGCAAAACAAGTTCCAGAGGTGTTCTAGGGTGTGTGGGTGGCTTAGGATCAGTTAGGGTTGCACAAATGGTGTTTGGGGAGTCAAGGGTTCTATTTATAGGTGTTTTGACCCGTGCTCAGCAGTACACACGAGTAGCAGACAGCTTCAGGCGAGTAGGCTCCTATTCGCCCCAAGCTTAGGCGAGTAGGCTCCTATTCGCCTCGGAGATGCTGGAACAGGTTTTTGGCGCGTTAAACACTATTTTAACATATATAAACACGTATTCACATACCGATAAGTCACATAATGATTACAAACATATAATGCACGATAACTAACACGTTTACATCCGTTCACCAATTCCCGGGACTCGAGACTTGTGTGTGTGCGTTAAACCCGGCGATTCCACGAATCACCAATCCTTGTACACATGGTTATGGACCGACTCCCGATGACCCCGCGGATCATCGTAACGACTCCCGATGATTCCCAGAATTATCATACCGACTCGACTGACCCCGTTAAGACTCGACTGACCCCGTTAAGTACGTAATATGCATGACTTGCTAAGGTAGACTTACTAGTTTAGTCAACGTTACTAACCTAAGTTTGCCGGGTGTCACATCTTCCCCCTGTTGAAAGAATTTTCGTCCCGAAAATTGCTCAATGTCGAATAGGAAGAGACGAAAAAGAAGAAAAATTTTCCGGTTGCCACATCATCCCCCTGTTGAAAGGAATCTCGACCCGAGATTCACTCAGCTTCAGCAGAGACATGCCTTGATTCGAACGCGCGCTTAGGAAATAAATGGGGATACTTAGCTTTCATCTGATCTTCCCGTTCCCACGTGAATTCCGGTCCACGGTTTGAGTTCCAACGAACTTTAACAATGCGGATTTTACTCCGACGAAGGCTACGGATCTTATAGTCAAGAATTTCAACCGGTTCCTCCACAATACGCAGACAATCATCCACCTTGATCTCTTCAAGAGGAACAACCAAAGATTCATCCGCCAGACACTTCTTGAGATTAGAGACATGGAAGACATTATGGACATTACTGAGTTCAGCTGGCAGATCAAGCCTGTATGCTACCGGTCCAATTCGTTCCAGAATTGCGAACGGTCCCACATACCGAGGATTCAATATACCCCGCTTCCCAAAACGTATAATGCCCTTCCACGGAGATACCTTCAATAAAACCCTGTCGCCAACCTCAAACTCTAAAGGTTTGCGACGACGATCGGCATAGCTCTTTTGACGATCCCGAGCTGCTGCCATGCGGTTACGGATTTGTACGATCTTCTCGGAAGTCTCGTACACAAGTTCTGGGCCGGTGAGTTGACTCTCACCCACCTCGGCCCAACAAAGAGGAGACCGGCATTTCCGCCCGTAAAGAGCCTCGAACGGAGCTGCCTTGATGCTAGAATGGTAACTATTGTTGTAGGAGAACTCCACCAACGGTAGATGACTCTCCCACCCCTTGCCAAAATCGATCACACATGCCCGGAGCATGTCTTCTAGTGTTTGGATTGTCCGCTCACTTTGACCGTCAGTTTGCGGATGATAGGCTGTGCTCATGTCTAACTGAGTACCCAGAGCCTTATACAAGGATTTCCAGAAGTTAGAGGCGAACCGAGGATCACGATCAGAAATAATAGAGACAGGCACCCCGTGCCGAGAGACCACTTCCTTGAGATATAACCGTGCCAGACGCTCGAGGCCATCGGTTTCTTTGATAGCGAGGAAGTGCGCAGACTTTGTCAACCTATCAACAATCACCAAGAACATGTCACAACCACTGGGCGATTTCGGGAGTTTGGTCACAAAGTCCATCGTAATCCGTTCCCATTTCCACTCGGGGATCTCATGCTGTTGCAGAAGGCCGGACGGCTTTTGGTATTCAACCTTGACCTTGGCACAGGTCAAGCACTTGCTCACATACGAAGCCACATCCGCCTTCATGTTCGGCCACCAATAAAGTATCTTTAAGTCTTGATACATCTTATCGGAGCCAGGATGGATAGAGTATCGGGACTTGTGAGCTTCATCAAGAACGAGCTCCCGCAAGCCCCCAAATAAAGGAACCCAAATACGTTCAGCGAAGTAATGTAGGCCATCAGACCTGAGCTCAAGGTGACTATCGGCACCATGCATGGTTTCAGCTTTAAGGTTTTCCTCCTTCAAAGCTTCTTGCTGCGCCGAACAGATTCGATCAGGTAAGCCGGAATGGATGGTGAGCTGAAGAGCTCGAACACGACGAGGTTTAGCCGTTTCCTTCCTGCTCAAGGCGTCTGCGACCACATTCGCCTTGCCAGGATGGTATTTAATAGCGCACTCGTAATCATTAAGAAGCTCGACCCAGCGACGCTGTCTTATATTCAACACCTTCTGATCAAAGATATGCTGGAGGCTCTTGTGATCGGTGTAGATGGTGCACTTGGTACCGTACAAGTAATGCCTCCAAATCTTTAAAGCAAAGACTACAGCACCCAATTCCAGATCATGGGTGGGGTAGTTTTTCTCGTGAACTTTGAGCTGACGAGAAGCATAGGCGATGACCTTCTCGCGCTGCATCAGTACACAACCGAGACCCCGGATAGAAGCGTCACAATAAACCACAAAATCGTCCGTTCCTTCAGGCAAGGACAAGATAGGAGCAGAACAGAGTTTAGCCTTTAACATCTGGAAGGCTGACTCTTGCGAATCACCCCAGTCGAACTTCCTGTCCTTCTGGGTAAGCGAGGTGAGGGGTTGAGCGATCTTCGAAAATCCCTCGATAAAACGACGGTAGTAACCTGCAAGACCCAGGAATTGCCGCACCTCAGATGGCGTCTTTGGTGCTTCCCAGTCTTTGATGGCTTCAATCTTAGCTGGGTCAACGTGAATTCCTTTCTCATTAACTACATGACCAAGGAACTGGACTTCACGCAACCAGAAGCTACACTTAGAAAACTTGGCGTACAACTGTTCCCGCCTCAGGAGTTCCAAAACAAGACGCAAGTGTTCCTGGTGGTCCACTTCGTTCTTGGAATAGACTAGAATATCATCAATGAAGACAATCACGAACTTATCAAGATAAGGCTTGCAAACACGGTTCATCAAATCCATAAAAAGGGCGGGTGCATTGGTGAGACCAAAAGGCATGACCAAGAATTCGAAATGGCCATAGCGAGTTCGAAAGGCGGTCTTCGGAATGTCAGCTTCTTGGACCCTCAACTGATGGTACCCCGATCTCAAATCGATCTTCGAATAGAAGCTAGAACCCTGAAGTTGGTCGAATAAGTCATCGATGCGAGGGAGAGGATAACGATTCTTGATGGTAACCTTGTTCAATTCCCGGTAGTCGATACACATCCGTAGGCTTCCGTCCTTCTTCTTGACAAACAAAATAGGGGCTCCCCACGGGGACGAACTAGGTCGGATGAAACCCTTCTCTAATAGCTCCTGCAACTGGTTAGACAACTCCTGCATCTCGGGAGGTGCAAGACGATATGGGGCTCGGGCAATAGGGGCCGCACCTGGAGCAAGTTCAATACCGAATTCGACCTGACGATAAGGCGGAAGACCAGGTAAATCCTCAGGAAATACATCGGGAAAATCACGGACGACAGGGATATCTTCAATCTTCTTCTCTTCCTCAGACGAAACCGAAACAAGCGCCAAGATGGCAGAATACCCTTTCCGAAGATACTTATAAGCTTTCATACACGAAATGATACTTAAAGGGACCCCGCTCTTCTCACCGTGCACCAACAAATTTTCTCCATCAGGGAGAGGAAGTCGAATGAATTTATCAAAACAAACGATCTCAGCATGATACAAAGACAACCAATCCATACCCACGACAACATCGAAACTACCCAAGGACACCGGCATAAGGTCAATAGGAAAGGAATAACCCGACAACTCAAGGTGACACTCCCTAAGGACGTGCGTCGCTTTGACTTTCTTACCATCAGCCAATTCTATCAAGTACTTAGTCTCTAGAGGTGTGGGTACCCTATCAAGCAATTGACTAAACCCAAGAGATATAAAACTCTTATCGGCACCGGAATCGAATAAAACCGTAGCATAGCGATTATCGAGAAGAAACGTACCAGTAACAGTGTCAGGATCCTGTCGAGCCCCGCTCGAACCAATCACGAAGGCGCGAGCATTCCTGCCTCCGCCCCCGTTGTTTTCATTACCCGATCCGTTCTTCCCGGCTTCACCCTGTTTCAACTTGGGGCATTCGCGCTTTTAGTGACCAAGCTCACCACAATTGTAGCACCCCTGTTTACCCTGGTTTCCCTGGGGAGCAGCAACCTGAGGAGCCGGAGTAGGTGTAGCAGGTGGGTTCCGGTTACCCTGGAGATTAGCCCTGCAATCCTTTGCCTGGTGCCCATGCTTCTGGCACCTGTGGCAGCGGTTCCGGTCCTCACAACGATCGCTGTGGTGAAACCCACACCGGTCACATTTCGGCAATTTCCCAGCATAAACCCCCGGTTGTCGTTCAGACGATGATCCCGCAACATCAGGCCTCTTCACCTGCTGAGGCTGAGCCGAACTCGAGCCTTTACCCACAACTTCCCACTTCCGTTTGTTACCCTCAGGAGCCTTCACAGTAGCGCCTCGAGGAGGCAAGACCCCTTCAGCCACCTTCATATTGGTCAGCCTGTGAGCCGACCGAACCACCTCAGAATAAACAGTGAGATTACCCGCAGCTACCAACCCCGCAATCTCCGGCACCAACCCAGCGACATAGTGTTCAATCCTCCGGTACTCTGGTGCGTGCAAATCAGGGCACAACACCGCCAACTCATTGTGCCTAGCAGTGTAAGCTTCAATCTCAGACCCCACCATCTTATGATTCCAGACTTCGTGCTCAAGTTTCTGGATCTCATCCCTCGGACAGTACTCGTTTTTCAACAACTGAATGAACTCTGTCCAGGGCATAGCGTGGGCTTCCCCAATACCCATAGTCTGGGTGGTGGAGTTCCACCAAGTCAGAGCTTGACCCTCCAGGGTCGCAGAAGCATATTTCACCCGGTCGCCTTCCGGGCAGCTGCACATCGAGAAAACCGATTCAATTTTCTCCAACCAGCAGAGCAGTCCCACTGCCCCTTCAGTGCCACTAAAGTTGTGGGGCATGCAATCCATAAACTTTTTGTAAGAGCACTGGGGTGGAGGGGGATTGACAGCACCACCTGGAACAGACACACAGGTGAAAACCAAGAAAAGGTACAGTACCCAAGAACAAGATAGGATAGGTGAGAATTGACGTACCACCCATAGCATTATGAGCGGCTTGGAATGCAGCCAAAGCAATATTCACATGCTGCTGCATCAGGTTATCCAACTCCGCTTGGGTCATATTAATGTTCCCACGGCCACCGCCGCCACCACGACCGCCAGCACGACCGCCAGCACGGCCGCCTCTGCGACCTCCACGAGCTCCCGACATCTTCTGTCACAACATGAAACAAAAGATTTAGGCTTGCCCGTGGTGTAACCCACTAGGAATTTTAAGGAACTAGACCGAGCCCAGTTCGGGTCCATCCGTTCAAGCACAAAGTCCGCTAGGGATCCCATGCATCATAGTTTATAATCTCGTGTGCACCCGACATGATGAACTGTCCTACATGGTCCTCCAGGCGTGCTTTAAGTTTGAAGTTCAAGTCACCGAACACTAGCGCCCAATCATGGTATTATCATAAGTATAAGTACAAGATAGTATGCATAAGAACGAGCGTGTCCATTAGGGCATAGAAGGGAGATGTCCAAATCCCTGGACAGATCTCAAGAGTACGCCGAAGCTACCCCAATGCATACAGTCGTCATGAAGGTTCATTAGTATATCATTCGCCGTCGAATCATAGTAAGGACGAGTCAAGAAATGGGATGATAAAGAGTAAACATAAGATGTAGCGTAGAAGATGGTGACACCGACACCCCCGACAAGTCATGTTGTTACCCACTTGTTAAGACTCGACTATCTGTGACCGTCTAGTGTGTGCGACTCAGTTATAGACTAGACTCTACATGCAGTCCTAGTTCACTATAACCGTTGGCTCTGATACCAATCTGTCACACCCTCAAATTCCACGTGCGGGGTTTTACCGCGAGGCGCGTGACACACCAGGATCTCAGTCAACGATCACAATAAACATACAACAAACATGCATTCTTATATATTTTTAAAACCAAAATATCATGCTTTGAGCCGTAAACCAGCAGCGGAAGCATTTCTTGTTTACAACCAAAAGACATATCATTGTTTACAAAACATTGTTTAATATGCTTCAAAATATTAGACGCTGTGCATGACTCCGTGCGCCTAGCCCATTGACTGCTACCTTAGCGACCTGAGAAAACATGCCAAAAATGTCAACATATAATGCTGGTGAGTTCACAGGTTTTCTTTTATAAAAGTGTTGTCACAAGTTCACAAAGATCATTCCCGTTAATACTATGTCATAAGAACGTTAGCTAGACGTTAAGTGTTTTTACTACTACGGTTGGGAACCCATTACTGAACATGTACCAATTGTTGAAACCAGCCCAGATGACTGGGTTACCGATGCCTCGATAACCCGATAGTTAGAGACAATATGCACCCGCTCGGCCCCGCCGTCGAGTGGGGTTTGTGAGGCCCAATAGATCTATCCACATTTCCCTCGTTGTGCGTTCCAGCACATTCATGGTTTCCCCCTGGGACTTTCCATAAAAGCCGTATAGTAACATAAAGTGCCCATAGTATAACATGATCTTTAAATAGTTTGTATGTAGCATGTTTCTCCCCCGAAAGCAAAACAGTAAAAGTGGGGCTGTGAAACTCACCTTGGTTTGCGTTACTTGAAAACAGTTAAGTAATTATGCTATGATAGCCCCAAATAGCGGCGACCTATCATAAGATGTGTATAAGTATCCGGACTAATAACCCGTGGGTTAACTAGTCCCCGAATGTCCAGACCGTGACCATAAACGTTTGAAAACATCTTTGACTGTTAAACCGACCGTACCAGACAAGACCCGACATCCCATTGGTGACCCGACATCCCACGTGTTAGGTAAATACAAGACATCATGCATCACATGCAATTAAACATTCAATACGCGCAATAGTTCACCTAGTCTAGCATAATGTCCGATTAATGCATAAACAGGTCCGAACACGTGTTACTAAGTCATTGGGTGTATCCCGGGGTTCCTACCATGTTCCTAGGTGTCAAATCATGTTCCGGTATGTCAAAATACGTTTACGACAGCAGTACACACGAATAGGAAACTTTCATGCAATTAGGAAAAGTTAACTAGCGAGTAGGAGGAGGTCAATAGGCGAGTAGGGCCTATTCGCCCCAAGCTTCAGGCGAGTAGGCTCCTATTCGCCCTAAGCCTGCTGATGCGCGTTTTCACGCGTTAAACCCTCCAAATCAGATCCGAAACATGTAAAAACACCCAATATCAAAACTAAACTATTAACCAACCCTTTCCAAGCAAAAACCCCCAATTTATCTCTGCTCTAACGGGCTCGGTGCGATTATTTCCAAAAATTGGCAAAATACTAGGTTTCATTAACTAACCTTATCTTTCCTTAAATGGAAACAATCAGATTTCATCTCCTACAAGTTGCAATTCATCATCTCTATGTTACATCATCATCCTAGCATGATTTCTAACCATAAACAAGCAATGAATCATATCATAACATCCTATTCTTCAAGAATTACCCAAATGGGTCAAAATGCATACTTGCACCTAAACACCATAACAAGAGCTTAAACTCATAGATAATCATCCTAACAACACCTACACATCAGAAGTACAACAAATTCATGGAAACATTCATGTTATAATCACCAACAATCATCATATGCACAAATACTTCACATATAGCAAGTATTATGGTGTAGACTTGTTTTAGAACTCTTTTCAAAGGGTTTTAAAGACACAAACTTAGCAAAACAAGGTCTGGACTTTTGGGGAACCAAAACAACAACTTTACAAAGGTTAGAGATGAAGAACACACCTTGGATTTTATCAAAGAAAGGTGTGTAAGCTTGGAAATGGTGATTTTTGTAGCAAAACAAGTTCCAGAGGTGTTCTAGGGTGTGTGGGTGGCTTAGGATCAGTTAGGGTTGCACAAATGGTGTTTGGGGAGTCAAGGGTTCTATTTATAGGTGTTTTGACCCGTGCTCAGCAGTACACACGAGTAGCAGACAGCTTCAGGCGAGTAGGCTCCTATTCGCCCCAAGCTTAGGCGAGTAGGCTCCTATTCGCCTCGGAGATGCTGGAACAGGTTTTTGGCGCGTTAAACACTATTTTAACATATATAAACACGTATTCACATACCGATAAGTCACATAATGATTACAAACATATAATGCACGATAACTAACACGATTACATCCATTCACCAATTCCCGGGACTCGAGACTTGTGTGTGTGCGTTAAACCCGGCTATATTATAAAGTTAGAACCAATGTTTCAATGAGCGAATTTTTTTCTTATAAGATACAAGATAGGCATAATCAGTTTTCATTAATAGTTAATGCGAAGAAACTGTATCAACAGTTTTTAGTTGATTCGTATACAATGGTAGAGTCTGCTCGGCTATATTATATAAAATCTCGACAACCAAAACTTGGAAGCCAAACTTTCAAAAATTTGAGTGCTACTGTCAAAGGTGGAGAGAATGATGCATCAAATTGTGGTAAACGTATAGTTGTGCCTTCATCATTTACTGGTGGTTCTAGATATATGATGCAAAAGTACATGGATGCTATGGCAATTTGCAAGGCAGTTGGATGTCCGGATTTATTCATAACAGTTACTTGTAATCCAAAGTGGCCTGAGATTGTGAGGTGTTTGTCTGCTAAAGATCTTAAAGCAGAAGATAAACCGGATATTATATCTAGAATATTTAAGATAAAAGTGGATAATTTAATCAAAGATTTGCGCAAGTATAAACTGTTTGGTGAGACAAAAGCAGGTATCTTTTAATAAATAGACTTAATTGTTTATGAATAAAGCTATTCTTATTTAACTACAACTAATGTTACTGTTATCAATTTTTCAGTTCTTTATACGATTGAATTTCAGAAACGTGGACTGCCACATGCCCACATATTTTGTTCCTGAATGCTGAAAGCAAATTTCCAACTGCATCTGATATCGATCGTGTGATTAGTTCAGAGATCCCCGATAAAGTTAATTATCCTGAGTTGTATGAACTTGTCAAGCAATTTATGATTCATGGACCTTGTGGTATAGACAATCCGAAATGTCCATGCATGGTTAACTTAAAATGTTCCAAAAAGTTCCCTAAAAAATATGTGGATGAGACTTGTGTTGATTCTGATGGTTATCCAGTCTACCGACGTCATGAAACAAGTAGTACAGTTGAAAAGAAGGGCGTCCATCTTGACAATAGGTATGTAGTTCCTTGTAATCATGTTTTTCTCCGAAGATACCAATGTCATGTGAATGTTGAATGGTGTAATCAGTCAGGTTCTATTAAATATTTGTTTAAGTATATTAATAAGGGACCTGATAGAGTTACGACTTCTGTTTTCCAATCCAAGTCTGATAACAATGATACCGAGCAAAACAATGAGGTAAATGAGGTAAAGACGTACCTTGATTGTAGGTATATTTCTTCCTGTGAGGCTGCTTGGAGAATTTTCAAATATGACATACATTATAGATGTCCAGCTGTTGAAGTTTTGCCTTTCCATTGTGAAGATGGTCAGACTATTGTTTATGATGATCATTCTAATTTATGTGATGTTGTGAATAATCCAACTTTGAAAATGTCAATGTTCACAGAGTGGATGAAAACTAATAAAACCGATGATTTTTCCAGGAAATTGAAATATATAGTTTTTCCAAAATACTATGTCTGGTCACGAAAAGATCGAAAGTGGAGTCCACGAATAAAGGCTTTGCAGTCTATTGGAAGAATACATTATGTGCCTCCATCTCTTGGTGATTGTTACTACCTAAGAATTTTATTAAATCACATTACTGGAGCTACCTGTTTCAATGATATAAAAATAGTTGATGGTGAAGTTTTTGAAACATTCAAAAATGCCTGTTTTGCACGAGGTTTGTTAGATGATGATAAAGAATATGTTATTGCTATTAAAGAAGCAAATGATTGGTCAACTGGAGAGTTCTTGCGATCCTTTTTTGTAATGTTACTATTGTCAAATTCAATCTCTCGTCCTGGTTATTTTTGGAGTCAAACCAAAGCGGTATTATGTCAAGACATTATAAAGAAGGAAAGGGAGATAACTGATATAGAAGGTAATTTCATTAGTTTCTCAAAGTAATTAGTTTAAAATAAAAAAAATATTAAATAAATTTTAAATTCAATGTTACTAATGTAACATCACGTATTTTTTCTTTCAAATTTTTGAGATAAAAAAATCACCACTTTACCCACCATGTACTCCTTATATGATTTTGAAGACAATATATATAAATATATATATATATATATATATATCTTTTTTTAACCACTTTATAATAATAATAATAATAATAATAATAATAATGATAATAATAATAATACTCATACAAAACACAAAAAACTACCCAACCCAATACCCTCCTGAGCCCACCAGACGCGGCCCACAAAACCCGGCCCACAAAACCCAGCCCACAAAACCAGGCCCACCTTCCCCTCCTCCCCTTCAGTTTTTTTTTTAAAAAAAGGGGGTTGCTGATGTCGTGACTCGAACCGGAGCAGAGGGCCGGGTCAAACACAACACACACGCACAAGACCAGCTGAGCCACGCTGATCAGTTGTTTCAATCCCGATTCACTTTGTATAAAAGGCCACTAAACTTCATATCTTTCTTCTTCATTCGATCGCTGCACGTAACCCACACCAAGAACCTACCAATCTGATCAATAAACGCGCCCATCATCAAATCAAATCCCGAGTTTTACGCCCCTAATCATCTCCCTTTCCTAAAACAACATCACGCGTGTTTAAAAGCGTTTAAATTGCGATTTAATACCATCAATAAACCTTCCAAATCAACTCGATTGAAATCTGTATAAATACCCGTTTTTAATCCAATTAAACTCGCACACAATCTCTGAAAGGGGTGATTAACAAACCACCACCCTTAATTTCTACCAACAAATCGTTTTTAGTCAAGAATCACTCGCAGTTGACTTTTTGGTTGACTGAGCATTTCACCATCAATTCTGACTGGTATGATTTAATCGAATTTATGTTTTTGATCTTTGATGTTACGCGACTGATAACCCCATGATTTCTGGGGTTATCGTTTGCTAATTTGAAGTATTAGAAAACTAGGGTTCTTATCATTCAATTTGGGGATGATAACCAATTCACATATCTTATAAATGTTTTCACAACTGAAACACATACAGATCTGTTGCCCAGATCAGATGGTTATGTCACTGATGTTCAAACAAAGGGCGCGGGTTCGATCCCCACGACCACCACATTTTTTTAAAAAAGCCCATTTCTTATAGATTTAAACACATATTTTAATTTTAACCTTTTATTATACATTTAAAATACCAAAACAATTCTATAAACTCTACAAAAATTATTTTATGCTATTCTAGTAGAAAAATTTAACATACACTTTTTAGTTTTTCAAAAATTATTTATTTAATATATATAATAAATATTTCAAGTTTATTCTATTTTTATTTATAAAATTCTATAAAAATATCAAAACGATTATATAAATTTCCACAAAAATTATTCTAAGTTTATATGACATTAAACTTTTCTGAAATAATTTTTATTTCTGAAAGATCATTTATTTAATATTTTTAATCAATTTTTGTTAGTTTTAATCATTAATAAATCATAATAAATTCATTTTTCAATATTTTTGCACCAAAATTTTATATAAATTATTTCTATTTATTTGGAACAGAAATACAATTTTTAATTTAATAATTCTTTAAATTTAATATTTTTAAATATTAAAGTTATATTTTGACAATTTGAAATAAATAGATTTATTATTCTATTTTTAAGAAAATATTTTTATAAAAATTATTTTCATACATAAAACTTTATATTGTGACCATCTTTAATTTAAAATTTACAAAAAGACTTTTGTTTATCTATTTATCAAATTTCTCTTATTTATTAAACATTTTATTTATTAATCAAACGAACACTTATCCCCAATTCGAAACCCTAGAAAATATTGGTAGACTAGAAAGACTTAGACATATTTATTACCTTAATTATAGGGTAATACTTGGCATCGTTAGGCTACACTCATTCTATTTTCACGAGACATAACATTTTGCTAAGGTGAGTTTACATAGCCCCTTTTTTTTCTGTTTTACATTTTGGGGTGAAACATGTTTAAACATTTTATACACTATCATTGTTGAAACTTGTGATTCAATTATAAACATTTTATACACTATCATTTACTCATTCTATCATTTGACTGTAACAAAAAGACACAGTACAATCATTAACATTGATCAAGCCGCCTGTTTAAATTATAGCGCTATAGGTCTGACAAACCCATCCCCCCGCATAAATTCAGGGATGATCGATAACAGTAACAACATTTAACTAACTTGCGAGTTAGGTCTCAGTCGACACAAGGTTTGATTGTACAAAGACGCATTGTTACATGTCGGACTCATACTCTATCATCATACAACTGTGATTGTTGTACAAACTATTGTTATCAATTATATTCAAAAATCTATGTATTCTCACCAACGTTTGTTGACCCAAAATATTTTCAAACTTAACATGTTTCAGGTTATTGCTTGCTTGAAGATTAGAGTTAATGCTTGAAGATGTGTACTTAGTATTATTCATTTTGATGTACAAATTCTTGTAGAACAAATGTATGTAATGTAATTAAATCAATCATTGAAATTTATTATTCACCATGAGCTACTGAACAATCATCAATACGTGACATCCCGATGTTTCCGCCATCGGTTGGGGTGTTACAGATTGGTATCAGAGCCATGGTTATAGGGAATTAGGTTATTAGAAAAATAATCTAGTCTATAACCATAGGATTTAACCAGTACTTGTTTCTCTTACTTGCTTCTCTACTTATTCCTATTCTCTATCTTCCTCGTACTTCTTATCCCTACTTTAATCCTTGCAAGAAGATTGCTCTCCATCACAAGATCTACTCTTAAACTAATAAGACAAAATCCTCAGGTTTAGCCTGAAGCACCTTGAGATCTCGTCGAAATTCTAGAATTTTAATAACGAACACATGCAATCCGGAAGGGTGAACGCCTGTATTCTGAGTCTTCTGTCTAGGCTGGCATTGCGCATATATCCCAATCAGACGAGGGACCCGGATGCCTACCTGGGAATTCTCGGGATGAGTGTTCACTTATAGGCTAAAGCATGTCTTCATTATGTTATTAGAATCTAGAATCTTTGATAAGTCAACGTTTTCGTTTATTCAATGGATAAATGATTACATTCCTTATATCACCTCTTTCATGTCTCATTAAACATTCATTGTGTCTCTTACAGATCATGCCTCCACGTCGCAGCGCTCGCCTTAACAGTGGTGACAATCATGATGAAGGGAGTAGTAACCACAACACTAACCACAACAACAACAACAACAATGGCGTTGATGCCCAGCTGGCTGCGATCATTTCTCAACAAATGGCGCAACAGATAGCGACTCTTGTTCCTAACTTACTAGCCCAAGTCATCCAAATGAATGGAAACGACAATGGAAACGGAAAGGGAAACGGAAACGGCAATGGAAACCACAATGGGAACGGGAATGGAAACGGGAATGGTCTCCCAGCCTGCACTCTCAAACACTTTAATAACTGTAATCCTCCTAAGTTCAGTGGAGATGAAGGAGCTACTGGTCTTCTACAATGGTTCGAGGGTATTGAGAATACCTTCATTAACAGTGAGTGTCCCGATAACTTTAAGGTCCGTTATGCTATGAGTGTTCTCCACAAACGAGCACTCACTTGGTGGAATGAGGAAAAACGCACCCGAGGAGCTGAAGTTGCACTTACTATGACCTAGGATCAAGTCAAGGAGATAATGAAAGCTGAATTTTGCCCACGTAATGAGGTCAAGAAATTAGAGGACGAGTTCCACACCCTTGCTCAGGATAGTGGGGAACACCTTGCTTATAATACCCGCTTCCATGAGCTTAGCCTTTTGTTACCCCATAAGGTCACTCCCCTACCTGTAGCCATTGAGAAGTATATCGGTGGTTTACCCATGCAAATTCAGGACACGGTATGGGGAAGGAACCCTGCTACCCTCGAAGAGGCCAAACGTCTAGCAGCTACCTTAACTGACAATCACGTAAAGAACGGGACCTTAGTTCGGAGAAGTGAGAAAGCAAGTATTGTAGCCGCGGTAACTACTAAGAACCAGAAGCGTAAGACCAGGGATCCTGACGCAAACCTCACTACACAAGCTTCTAACAAGAAACCTTATATGGGAAACTATCCATTGTGTAACACATGCAAATGACATCATCCCACTGCTTCAGCGTGTCGCTTGTGCACCAATTGTGGTAAGTACGGCCATCTGGTCAACACATGTCGTGAGGCCCCAAATCCTAATGCCAACCAACCAACCAACCCTGCTCAGGCTGCTAATCCTAATCGTCCTGGTAGATACAACTATGGTCAATGCTATGAATGCGGAGACCCAAATCACTTCCGTAACCGATGCCCTAAACTAAACCAAGATCAAGACCCTCCAGCTACTTAACAGCAAGACCCACCATTCGAATGTTGTTTGCTTTTATGTATTGACGCTATTTGATTCAAGTAATAAAATTCTAGTATTGAAATTTTGTCTGAGAGTTGTTTATATGGTATAATCATAACACTTGGATGCATGCTTGTTTAAATGTGAACTAATTGCTATCTAAATCTATACAACTACAACTCATATACTATACTCGTATTACTTATAAACTTGCTTGCATAAATATATTATCAATTTGCAATTTATGTGTATAATGATTGCTACACTTAATAGAGGATAAAAGTACTTGCTCAACAGTTAGTTGAGTACCAAATAACCTACTCAACGATTGGTAGAGGTCATCATGTCTTTTCAACAGTCGGGAGAGGCCCTACAACCTGCTCCACGACTGGTGGAAACTATCGAACCTGCTCAGTCGGGAGAGGCCCTACAACCTGCTCCACGACTGGTAGAGGCTATCGAACCTGCTCAACAATCGGTAGAGGTTCCTACTCACTAACTGGTGAAAGTCTTTTCCCTGCTCAACGGTTGGACTCATTATATATAAGGGTTCAACCACATGATTATTGCTGCATTACTTACATATGTGTTAGAGTAATAGAAGGACACAAAACCCTAATGTAAGGTAAATTGGTGATTTCGGTCCGGAACGTAATCATGAATTTACAGGTACGTTAAGGTAGTGTGAAATTCTATCAAGGTTTTCGGTAGTTGACCAATTATAAACCTTAGTTACCTGGTAGTCCATTCAGTCTTTCAATAGCCCATCAACTTAAGATTTTTATTGCAATTTCAAGACACACCTAATTGTTTGAAACAAGATTATTCTATTCATGTCGTGCCTTAAAATAAAATTCTCCAGATCACACTTGTCCTAATTTCTATCCAATTCCCTTCAACCTTGTGTTTTCAATAAACTTCGGGACGAAGTTTCTCAAAAGTAGGGGAGACTGTAACATCACGTATTTTTTCTTTCAAATTTTTGAGATAATAAAATCACCACTTTACCCACCATGTACTCCTTATATGATTTTGAAGACAATATATATAAATATATATATATATATATATATATTTCTTTTTTTTAACCACTTTATAATAATAATAATAATGATAATAATAATACTCATACAAAACACAAAAAACTACCCAACCCAATACCCTCCTGAGCCCACCAGACGCGGCCCACAAAACCCAGCCCACAAAACCAGGCCCACCTTCCCCTCCTCCCCTTCAGTTTTTTTTTTAAAAAGGGGGTTGCTGATGCCGTGACTCGAACCGGAGCAGAGGGCCGGGTCAAACACAACACACACGCACAAGACCAGCTGAGCCACGCTGATCAGTTGTTTCAATCCCGATTCACTTTGTATAAAAGGCCACTAAACTTCATATCTTTCTTCTTCATTCGATCGCTGCACGTAACCCACACCAAGAACCCACCAATCTGATCAATAAACACGCCCATCATCAAATCAAATCCCGAGTTTTACGCCCCTAATCATCTCCCTTTCCTAAAACAACATCACGCGTGTTTAAAAGCGTTTAAATTGCGATTTAATACCATTAATAAACCTTCCAAATCAACTCGATTGAAATCTGTATAAATACCCGTTTTTAATCCAATTAAACTCGCACACAATCTCTGAAAGGGGCGATTAACAAACCCCCACCCTTAATTTCTACCAACAAATCGTTTTTAGTCAAGAATCACTCGCAGTTGACTTTTTGGTTGACTGAGCATTTCACCATCAATTCTGACTGGTATGATTTAATCGAATTTATGTTTTTGATCTTTGATGTTACGCGACTGATAACCCCATGATTTCTGGGGTTATCGTTTGCTAATTTGAAGTATTAGAAAACTAGGGTTCTTATCATTCAATTTGGGGAAGATAACCAATTCACATATCTTATAAATGTTTTCACAACTGAAACACATACAAATCTGTTGCCCAGATCAGATGGTTATGTCACTGATGTTCAAACAAAGGGCGCGGGTTCGATCCCCACGACCACCAAATTTTTTTTAAAAATTCCATTTCTTATAGATTTAAACACATATTTTAATTTTAACCTTTTATTATACATTTAAAATACCAAAACAATTCTATAAACTCTACAAAAATTATTTTATGCTTTTCTAGTAGAAAAGTTTAAAATACACTTTTTAGTTTTTCAAAAATTATTTATTTAATATATATAATAAATATTTCAAATTTATTCTATTTTTATTTATAAAATTCTATAAAAATATCAAAACGATTATATAAATTTCCACAAAAATTATTCTAAGTTTATATGACATTAAACTTTTCTGAAATAATTTTTATTTCTGAAAGATCATTTATTTAATATTTTTAATCAATTTTTGTTAGTTTTAATCATAAATAAATCATAATAAATTCATTTTTCAATATTTTTGCACCAAAATTTTATATAAATTATTTCTATTTATTTGGAACAGAAATACAATTTTTAATTTAATAATTCTTTAAATTTAATATTTTTAAATATTAAAGTTATATTTTGACAATTTGAAATAAATAGATTTAATATTCTATTTTTAAGAAAATAATTTTATAAAAATTATTTTCATACTTAAAACTTTATATTGTGACCATCTTTAATTTAAAATTTACAAAAAGACTTTTGTTTATCTATTTATCAAATTTCTCTTATTTATTAAACATTTTATTTATTAATCAAACGAACACTTATCCCCAATTCGAAACCCTAGAAAATATTGGTAGACTAGAAAGACTTAGACATATTTATTACCTTAATTATAGGGTAATACTTGGCATCGTTGGGCTACACTTATTCTATTTTCACGAGACATAACATTTTGCTAAGAAGAGTTTACATAGCCCCTTTTTTTTCTGTTTTACATTTTGGGGTGAAACATGTTTAAACATTTTATACACTATCATTTACTCATTCTATCATTTGACTGTAACAAAAAGACACAGTACAATCATTAACATTGATCAAGCCGCCTGTTTAGATTATAGCGCTATAGGTCTGACAAACCCATCCCCCCCCCCCCCCCCGCATAAATTCAGGGATGATCGAAACAGTAACAACATTTAACTAACGTGCGAGTTAGGTCTCAGTCGACACAAGGTTTGATTGTACAAAGACGCATTGTTACATGTCGGACTCATACTTTATCATCATACAACTGTGATTGTTGTACAAACTATTGTTATCAATTATATTCAAAAACCTATGTATTCTCACCAACGTTTTGTTGACCCAAAATATTTTCAAACTTAACATGTTTCAGGTTATTGCTTGCTTGAAGATTAGAGTTAATGCTTGAAGATGTGTACTTAGTATTATTCATTTTGATGTACAAATTCTTGTAGAACAAATGTATGTAATGTAATTAAATCAATCATTGAAATTTATTATTCACCATGAGCTACTGAACAATCATCAATACGTGACATCCCGATGTTTCCGCCATCGGTTGGGGTGTTACAACTAATACTTTTTAATATTCTTTTTAAGTGTTGAATCTTAGCCAAGAAGAAATTGAAAACATTTGTCTTTCAAAGATTGAAATATTGTTGCTGAACAATGGTAGTTCACTAAAAAACTTTCCAGACATGCCAAATGCTCCTGAAAATTATGTTTCGGCAGTAAATAATCGATTGATATTGAAAGAACTTTCTTATGATAGATCATCTCTAAGGATTGAACATTCTGGGTATTTAAACTGTTTAACTGCTGAATAGCACAGAGTTTATGAAACTGTTATGGATGCAGTTGCCAAAGGTGAAGGAGGTGTGTTTTTTGTTTATGGATATGGTGGCACTGGGAAAACTTATCTTTGGAAGACTTTTTCAGCCGCTTTAAGGTCAAAAGGGGAAGTAGTTTTGAATGTTGCTTCCAGTGGAATTGCATCCCTCTTACTAGATGGTGGTAGAACGGCTCACTCAAGGTTTGTAATTCCAATAAACATTAATGAAGATTCTATTTGTTCAATAGAACCTAAAAGTGAATTAGGTGAGTTAATCAGAATGAAAAAGTTGATTATTTGGGATGAAGCACCTATGATGCATAAATATTGTTTTGAAGCTCTGGATAGAACAATGAGAGATGTATTACGTTCCAGTCAATCAACTGTGCAGAGCAAGGCTTTTGGAGGAAAAGTTGTTCTTTTTGGTAGTGATTTTAGACAGATTCTTCCAGTTATTATTAAAGGTACCAGAAGTATGATAGTTAATGCTTCTCTGAATTCTTCTTATATATGGAGACATTGTAAGGTTTTAAAACTAACTGAAAATATGAGGTTAAGAGTTGGATGCAAAGAAAAGAATTTTGAAGAGACTAAACAATTTGCTGAGTGGATTTTAAAGCTTGGGGATGGCCTACTTGGTGATCTAAATGATGGTGAGACAGATATTGACATACCAGATGATTTACTAATTCACGATCAAATTAATCCCATTTCTTCTTTGATTTCATTCACGTATCCGGATATGAATAAGCCATTATGGGATTCAAATTATTTCCAACAAAGAGCCATTCTTTCTCCGACGAATGATGTTGTTGATTCAATAAATGATGAGTTGTTGAATGCTCTGCCTGGTGAAGAAAAAGTTTATCTTAGTTCTGATAGTTTTCTTGAATGTGAACAAGAATCAGATATTAATGCAGCCATATTTTCTCCTGATGTGCTAAACAGTTTTCATTTATCTGGTTTACCTAACCATAAGTTAGTATTGAAAGTGGGAGCTCCAGTAATGTTACTTAGAAATATTGACCAGGCGAATGGATTGTGTAATGGAACACGTTTACAGGTTACTAAACTTGGAAAAGTTATGATTGAGGCGAAAATTATCACAGGAAGTAATATTGGCTATACTACATTGATTTCTAGATTGAAGATGATACCTGCGGACAAGAGAATACCTGTCAAAATTTCTCGCAGACAATTTCCCATTTGTCTGTGTTTTGCAATGACAATAAATAAAAGTCAAGGACAGTCGCTTGAACGTGTTGGTTTATATCTTCCACGTCCTGTTTTTAGTCATGGCCAGCTCTATGTTGTCGTTTCCAGGGTCAAAAGTAGGAAGGGTCTAAAGATTTTGATTTGTGATTCAGAGAAAAAAGTTTCTACAGTTACCACTAATGTAGTTTTCAAAGAAGTTCTTCAACTTCTATAAATAACTAACTTTGTTGTTTCTTTTTTATTTTGTAATTTTAATTGTTTATGTTCTGTAATGAATTTAAATTTCTTTTTTAACATTTGATGTGTAATCATTCTCTGTTTGTTTTCTATATTTCTTTATTTATGTTTTTTTTGTAAACAGATCCTTGTAAAGGTCGTTTGTGTTATGGAAATGCAGTGTTTGTTTCTTTGAAACTGTTGACAAGTCAAAAGATACTATTTAGTTTTCAATTCAACAGAGGTTCAAATACCCAAGTTAATCATTACACTTTAAAATTAGTTTATTCATTTTATTTTTACAATTACTTTATTAAATTTATATTGCTTTAATATATTTTTTATAAATTATAATTATAGTACTTATAGATATAGGTATCTAACTATCTATACACTCTATAAAAAAGGGGAGCAAATGGTCAATTTATTTTGCAACTTTATATCCCTTCAAGTGTTTGTAAAATAAAATATCTTTCAATACCTACAACATAATCTTATTTTCTTTAAAACTTCTTATCATCATTCTGCTTCAAAATCATTCCAATGAACGAAAATTTTCTTTGGAATAAAGCTTTCAAATTAAGTTGGAATTGGTGTGTTCTGAAGATTCTTACAACCGAAGGAAAATATTATTTGTGTCATTACCACAACTAGAGCCTGTCTTGAGAAAGATTGGTGTATAAAAAATACTGTGTCTCCGTCTCTTCTTGACGTTACAGACATATTATGCTCTGTTTTTTGTTTTCTTTTCAGTTCTGTCTTAAATTAGTTTTCTTTTCTTTGCTTTGTCTTTATTTTTTTATGTATTTTGTAGTTTAATGGAAGAAATGTGTTTGTTGGTATTACTTCACTTTTGTTGCTATATTGTATTTTTTTTTATCATAATTCATTATCTTGCATGTTTTGTTAACAGTTTTTATCATGATGTGTTGGCTGTAGTTTGTTTCTTATATATATTTGTGTAACTTGTATATTTTCACTTAAATTATTGTTATAAAATATATTTTCGTTTTTAAGTTATTATATAAAAAAAGAATTCAAATCATTTGCCATTTCGAATGAATATAAAATAAATACTATTTTTCTCTTAACAAAAATAATAAATAATAATTACTCATAATGTTTAAACTTGTGGTCATATTTTGTACTTGTGTAATAATACTCAAAAATAAAGTACATGTATCATTAATTAGTGTCGTATTTTGCAAGTTTGTATCTACTTTGTTTTCCCTGTACAGTTGTCATGGAAAAGTTATAACTTCTCAACTATTTTCATAATTATGAATTTCAAAAACTAATATTATTTAAATATTGAACATCAAATTATGAAGTTGTAATCCTTAAAGGCTTATGAAATTTAACTTTATCATGATAGTAGAATAACGAGTTTAATAATAATAATGCTACAACTGTTTAACTTTCTTTTGACAACATCTGTTTTTCGATTGTTAAATAAAAGTCCTAAAATAATGATTACGATTTTGAAGTTACTTTATTACCATTATTATTTTATTATTTATATTGTTGTGAAGCAATTGTCTTTCATTATATAAAAAGTAAATAAAAAATCCCAAAACGGTACAAATTCTCAACAGATGATTGATATTATTTAGTAAACAAACATTAAAAATATAAATGTGTTATAGTTGTTACTACCAACTGGTTAAGACAACAACTGTTTGGAGCAAAAAGTTGACTTTACATCTGTTTTAATCAACAGTCTTTTAAACAGTGTTTAAGAAAATCTTCTATACTCACGGCTTGCTTTTAAAGATTTTACCAAATAAGGTTTTTCATTCAAGTTTACATTTACTTTCTAAGCATATCTTGCTCTTTTTTGTTTTGATATGTGTTATATTGTTGTTTAAATTTGATTTTCTTTGTTTTGTTTTAACCTAGATTATTTTATATAATGCTACATATTGACTACAGCTTTTTAATCTGTCTGTAGAGTTTTTGTTCCTTGGTTGTAACCTTTCAGTTATTAAACATCTTATCAATCTTAAAAATATAAACAGATGTTGCGAAACAGCGGTTCCTCTCAGCAGACGTTGCTAAAGTGTTGGTAAACAGTTGTTTTAAAAAACGTGCTTAATTTATATAATGAACAGAGTTACGAGGGGAACAAACGCTCAATTACAAACAGTTGAATTACAAACGACCTATTGCCTCAATATTATTATCTAATGCTTTGGTCTGTATGTGTCAATATAAACTGACCTTTCGAAACATACGTTTGGTCTGCCGACGCGTCAGTGGTTAGCGTACAAAAGATATATTGTCTCAGTATATGATTGATTAATTGATGTTGTGAAATGAACAGACGTTACAAAATGCAGTTTTTGTTTTAACTCATCGACTGTTTTATTAAACAATCCGCTGTTTAACACGGAAAGACTTTTTTTCAGCAAGAGTTGTAAACTTAACAGATTTTATAAAAATGCCCAAAAATAATGATTACGGTTTTGTAGTTACTTTAAATCCAATTCATTATAATTAATGTATATTTTTTACTATAAAACTGGATTTTCATTTCTTTGTATAGCCCACTATTCAAACGTATTTTCTACATCTGCATAGGTTTATCAATCTTCTAAAAATACTAGCAACATGGATTCTAGCAGCAGCAGCCAGTGGTCTAAAATGTCAGATGTTCAAAAAATCGTTTTAGATTGTTTTAAAGAAGATGAAGAATTCGAGATTCTTCAAGTAATCGAAAGTGCTACACGGCTGTTGGAACATCACATATGGAAAACCAATATGAAATTGAATCAAGTTATTGCTACCGATGTATCAAAGGAAAGATGGAATGCCTCTTCATTTCTCTTGGAAAACATAAGGTCAAACGAAAAGTTTAGTGAGGACATACAAAAAATATGTATGTCCTACAAAAACTTTGTTAAAGAGAAGGACAAGAGATTGAAGGAAGTGTTGAGTACCACACAATAGTTATTTAAATGTATTTTATATTTTTACGTCTATAATTATAATGAACATTTTATTTTATATCTTATGTCTTTTGTATTTAATTTTTTATTCTTATATGATGAAAATCGATTAGAATATATCAATAGCCTACTGTTAAAGCAGAATACCAATTACAATATATCAATGTATGTGAAGTCATTGTTAGTAAGATCTGTTTGATGGAACAACTGTTTTGAAAGAAACCGTTAAACTAACAGCTGTTTGAATCAGACGTTCAATTACAAACAGTTGAATTACAAACGATCTGTTACCTCAGTGTTATTATTAACTAATGCTTTGATCCGTTGACGTGTCAATATAAACCGACATTTCGAAACAGAGGTTTGGTCTGCCGACGCGTTATTGGTTAAAGTGCAGGCAGTCTATTGGTTGGGCTTAAAGCAGGGTTTAATGCTCCCGTGTGTTTTCACACGGGATCTCACCTAGTATATATATATATATTTATATATATATATATATATATATATATATAATATAACGATTGGCGTGGGGACATATGACACTTGGTGAGACCATCTTCACCCTTAAATTCCCGCCAAAAGTTTTAGGTTATAAATAACTCAATTAACCTAATATTTGTTAATTTATATTTTTTATCTTTATCTTTATCTTTATTATTACTTACTCTATAATAAATACAAATCTTATAATTGTCTTATTTCTCTCTCATGTAAAATAATATTATTGAATCATAATTTCACGTTTATTTCTTATTTATTTAATATTTATTTTCTAAAAAAAAAGTTACATATTTAAGACCGCCGACTCAAACACTCCCTGCAATGGTTGCCTCTGCCTTTGCACCTCATCCAAACAAAACATACAATCTCTCTTTAATATACATTTTCATTCTTATTCACATGATTAAATTGTTGTTTTCTCATATTATAGTACGTTAATTTCTATGCTATATCGTTACACATATTTTGTCTTAATATTTTATTTGTCTATCCCGTGAATATTCCGGGATATAATCTAGTGTCAAGAATAAATACAAACTAACTTGTAAAAGTTTATTCTATACTTAACAAAATCAAACATAATTAGTGTTAATTTCCTATTTGTTCATAATTTATTTTTTTTAACAATTTATTATTATTATTTTATTATACATATATAATATATATTATGTTTATATTATTAGTGTTATAACACCTCGTTTGTAATAATAATTGAAGAGTATTTATTCAATTATGTTTTCATTACGCCTATTATAATCATGATTAAAAAAATCCTTTAAATACCTAGTTTGTTTTATGCTTTGTTTCTATCTCGATTTCCCCTTGGCTATTCACTAATAAATATCCTTCTGGTAAGTTCTTTCATACATCGACTAGTAGTTGAGTTTTCTCGGTTATTTATTTATTTTTTTGTATTAGAAAAGAAAACCCAACTGTTGGATTTTATAGTTTTTTTATTGTGGTTCTTGTGAAATTTATATGGGTTGTTTACATCATTGTTTTACAATTTATTGTAAGCATTTTTGTTTGTTATAAATATAAACATCGGTCTTTAATTTATTCTACAAAGAAAGGATTAATGTGATTCTTTTTGGAATTGGAGATTTTCTGTTTGCATTTTGTTTTACCTTTAGATTAACTTTCTTTGTTTGTTCGATCATAATGCCATAAACCAACATTGTTTTATATAAATCTAATGAAATTATATAGAGTTATTTAATTTTCAGTATACATTCCCGCGATGTTGCTCTTAAGATAATAGTACAAGGGTTAGGATCAAATGCACAAGACACTTTTTCCAGAAAAGGTGAGAAGGATTGTGATCCATTGATCATATATTTGAAGGGTTGAGATTAGTTTGTTTGAAAAAAATAAATAATGAATTAGAGGAAGGGCATAAAAGGAAAGCCATATTTGTTGACTTTCTCTCTCCACATGCAATACACATGTCAATTCCCCCCATCATTTTAAAACGTCTATAACTTTTTCATACGACATTTTTTTTTCAAAAAAATTTCACCATATTAACGAGCATTTTTTTTATCTTTAATATGAGTACCACATTGCTATATTAAAATTGAAAAAAAAAATCGTGCTAAATGGGTTTTCTTCTACGTTGTGTCTTCTGCTCGTTCATTGTGTTATAGTATGCATGTGTGCTTTATAAATATGTTATTTATGTTTTTTTAGTCTACACATGATTTAACTTTCTCCATTATGTTTTTAGTATGCTTTTCATTGTGTTTTACGCAAATGAGTTTTGTTTTTAGGTGTACATTGTGTTTTACTATGTTGTTCATTGTGTTCAAGTCTATTATTCATTGTGTTTTAGTCTTCTGTTCATTGTGTCTTTTATATGTCGTCCATTGTGTTTTATTAGACTGTTCATTGTATTTTATACCCTATTGTTCATTGCATATTTAATTGGTACTCATTGTGTTTTACGTTATCTCCATTGTGTCTTACGCAACTGGGTTTTCAACTTTTTTTTTCCAAAAGTATTCATTGTGTTTTAATCTTCTGTTCATTGTGTCCTTATTATGTCGTCCATTGTGTTTTACACAATTGGGTTTTTAACTTTTTTTTTCAAAAGTATTCATTGTGTTTTAGTCTTCTATTCATTGTGTCTTTCGTTTGTCATCCATTGTGTCTTACGCAACTGGGTTTTCAACTTTTTTTTCAAAAGTATTCATTGTGTTTTAGTCTTCTATTCATTGTGTCTTTAGTATGTCGTCCATTGTGTTTTACTAGACTTTTGATTGTGTTTTATACCCTATATTTAATTGGTGTTCATTGTGTTTTACACTCCATTGTGTCTTACGCAAGTGAGATTTGATTTTTTTTTTTCAAAAGTATAACAATATGGTACTCATATTAAAGATAAAAAGACGCTCAATTTTATGGTGTAATTTTTTTTTAAAAAGGATGACGTATAAAAAAGTTACGGACATTTAAAAATGAAGGTGGAAATGGCATGTGACTTGCATGTGCATATGTTTTTGACAAAATTACCCCTCCCACTTGTTAATCCTTTGGACACATGTCATTTTTTAGTGGCTTCTCACCCTTTTCATTTTTTGTAGCTTTTGTAGAATAACCCAACCCAATAGTACAAACTAACTAGTTCTTTACTAGGATGAACTCCCGTGTTCGTATTATTGTTTTTAAAATGACTGTTTTTACGCGTTTGTATTTCCTTTAAGGGGGTGTTTGGGATTGATTATTCAAAACAGATTATGCGTTTTGGAAAAGCAGGGGTGGAGCTGCTTATAGATTATTACGTTTTGGTAGCCTAAAAAACTGATTATCTGCGTTTTCAAAACGCAATCCAAACACTAAAAACTGATTATCTGCGTTTTCAAAACGCAATAATCTAATAATCAGATTCAAAACGCAATCCCAAACACCCTCTAAAATAATGGTACAAAAGTGTTCATTTATTAGTACTAATTCCTACTTTCATGTTATTTTTAAAAATATTGTATGAAACTGCATGTTTCTTTTAAAAAAGTAGGTGATTAGAAACCGGTTAGAGTTTACTTGAATGCAAATATATATATTTCTTTTAACAACCAATTAAATATCATCTCAACTATCACTGGGTTAGCACTAGACAAATAATTGTTCATTGGGCAGTCTAAGTCCACCAAACCATTAATTCGGTGAAAACCATACTGCTCGAAGGCGCAGACGCCCCACTGTGATAAAATCTCTCTAAATTGGATCCAAACTTGAGACCAAATGATCTGAAGCTCGTATCTTCATTTCTCATGTCACTTCACTAAATGATTGGGAAAAATGCAAATATTATGTTTGTAGTTTAACATTTTTATTATCACAAGAAGCGAAGGAGGTTGTAAATTTCTAAAACTGATCAAGAATGTTGTTTTATTTTCTAAATCCGTTATTGTAAAATCTTGCCGCCGTTCTAAAATAAATAAATAAATAAGAGTGTTGGCAACGTGTACATTTATATTGGTAGGTGATAGATTAATTAGTGGGTGTTTGGGATTATGTTTTGAATCTGATTTTTAAATTATTGTGTTTTGAAAACGTAGATAATAAGTTTTTAGTGTTTGGGATTGCGTTTTCAAAACGCAGATAATCAATTTTTTAGGCTATCAAAACGCAATAATCTATAAGCAGTTCCACTTCTGCTTTTCCAAAACGCATAATTACTTACGTCGTATTTGCAATAATGAAAATAGTTTTGTGAATTTTTATTGATACGTATTTTTTACTAAAAAATAAAGATGATAAAATAGATGTTTTAATTATTATTTCACTGTGTTTTTTGCTTTTTCTTAAATGCAGTTATTTTTCTATATTATTATCTATATTTATATTTATATCTATATATATTCTAAAGCTAAAAATCCTACATGACACTTAAAGGGGCCAACCTCCTTAAGTGTGTCATGGGACATTAAGTAATTTTAGCAAAAAAAAAAAATAAAAAATAAAAACAAAATTTGATTTTTCTCATGTTTCCTCCCATAAGTTTTTAAATATTATTATCTTTTATATACGAGATTTTTTAAAAAATAATTGCACCAAATTAACGAGCGTTCTGTTATCTTTCCAACGAATACTATAGTGCTATATAAAAAACAGAGGGAAAAAACGACTATTTTTTGTGGAGTTTTGTTCATGCAGAAAAAAAAACACAAAATGTTCAGGTAATTCATTAACCATGTATAGGCAAGTCACTAATTATGTTCAAACCAGTAAATATGAATTATATTTTCAACAAGTGTTAGCATTGGAGTTGCACATTGTTTTATGTTAGGTATTAATATTAGAGTTATACATTGTTTTAAGTTAGATGTTAACATTAGAGTTATACATTGTTTAAGGTTATGCGTTAACATTGAAGATACATTGTTAATTGTTTTATGTTAGGTTCTACCTAAAGCTTTCCTGCATATACTCTAAAGCGTATCAGTCTATTTTGATATGTAAAATTGATATGTTATATTAGATTTCTTAACCTTGAGACGCTGCTATGGTATAATTTAATAGTAATTATATTTGGTATCTGCAGATACGGGATGATTTTTTGAATTCTGAGTGTAATTAAGAATGTAACAACATTTCCTATAATTAAGTTTTTAAGTCATTTCAAAATATTTAATACTTTTTATTTATTTATTTATTATTTTTGCCTCAAAAGAAAAAAAAATGGCAAACCTCACTATTTTATTTTCTAAATCGGTTATGTTATTTTATTTTTCTGATACTTGTGAAACTTGATATGTTTTACTTTCTCTATTATTTATTGTAAATCAACACTTCGAAGTTTTGTAAATATATTTATGATATTTGTGACAATAACATGATTTATTCCATTAACTTAAAGTCAGATTGTCATAAATTTGACAACTAAGATGTATTAACATTTTCATTTAAAGCATTAATCATCATAAAACCCAAATGTATTTAGTGTGTAAAAATTGTCACTAATTATGATTTGACTTTTATGTAGTCAACGTGAGAGATTGCAACCAATGAAGCCGGACAACAACCACAACCTACACCAGGGTGATATCACACTTGAAGGAGTTGATGTTGAAAAGCTTAAAAGAAGAATTTCTCAAGATACAATGCTTTTAAATCTTGTTATGGAGCAAAACAAAGGTAAAACTGCCCAAACCGCGAAACCAAACCAGACCGAGGAAAAAACAACCCAACAAAATCTATCTTGTCCGCATGATTTTATCGTGCAACACGTAAATAAAATGATGCAAGTTTGTAATGCTAAGGGGTTTGTTTATGGTTTCATCTCCGAGGACGGAAAGCCCGTAACTGGAGCCTCAGAAAATCTTCAAGGGTGGTGGAAAGAACGCGTGCGGTTTGAAGATTTTGCGCCTGAAGCGATCGTGGACTACAATATTATGAAGAGGTTTGGAGGAGTAATGGACAATTCTAACATGTCCACTCCTCACATCTTACAAAAACTTCATGACACTACCCTTGGCTGTCTTTTGTCCACTTTGATTCAACATTGTGATCCACCACAAAGACATTATCCACTCGAAAAGGGTGTAGCGCCGCCGTGGTGGCCCACCGGGCACGAGGTGTGGGTGTCGGAGATAGATGTGGACAAAGAAGAGCTCCCACCACCCTATCGAAAACCGCATTATCTAAAAAAGGTTATGAAGATATGTGTTTTGATGGCTGTCATTAGGCATATGTCTCCAAACATGGACAAGATTCATAGTGTTGTTATGCATTCTAAACGGTTGCAAGAGAAGATAACTGCGAAAGAGGCCACGATCATACTAGATGCAATTAAACATGAGGAGACTCAGATAAGTCGCGAAAGCTCTACGTTTGTGGTGGCTAACAATGAAAACCAGCTCGTTGATTCTTTCGTATCCAAATATTTGGAGCCGGAAATTAGGAAACGCCCAAACGAAAATTATCATCAGCAGCAGCAGCAGCAGCATAAGAAGCAGGCCTTTATGCTACAAAGAAATGCATATCCAAGCAACTACCCAGCTCGACCAAATGATGATGGCATGCGCATAGAGTTTCAGGTGGAACCGCCAACAAAAGATCATCTTAGGAATAGCTCTAATTATCATCCACTTGTGAAGCGGGGGGCAATGCCCTTCAACCCGGCTCATCCGGTCATGAACCATACTGCTCCGCTTGTGAACCAGGTTGATCTTATTGGAGACACCCAATGCAAGAACCTCCTGATGCAGCTCAACAATGAAGACACTTATTTACCAAGACGCTTCCATTTTGGGGATGTTAATGCACCATGCAATTGCAAGTCTGGTCTTGATGATGATGATCTGGTGGGCTTTTTGTTCAACCAAGATGATACTACACTCTAGAAGAAAATATGAGTTGCATTATTAGGTGGTTTTGGAGGCAAGCGAACACCAGTGTGTTATGAAAAAAATTGTTTAGTTTGGTTGAATAACTCTATGGGGTGCGATTTCCACCCAAGCGATTTTAAACGACTTGCATGGCTCAAAATGACCCAAACTCACTTTAAAAGATTTAAAATATACAACTTTTAGTTTAATGGCAACCGGTAAAATTAAGGTAATTCCGTAATCAATTAATATATTTAAGTAACGGATTTAAGTGTAATTTAAAATTAATTGGATTAATTTAGTAACTTGAGAATGGCAAAGTCCCCGTAGGATGCATAGGTTTGCCTTAGTTTAATCAAAAGCGCGACGTAGCGGGTATGAATAAGTTTGTCCAGAACTGACGTTTGTTAGTACATGATGTCCCTAGGCTAGTATACATGATGTTTGGTTAGTATTTAGGGTGTTTGGGTGTGTTTATAAGCGTTTTGGGATGTGATGGATGCTAAGGGTGATTACAAGCCTTTATAGGCGATTAGGGGTCCTAATCGCCTGCTGTTCATGTGATTAGGCCCTACTCGCTAGTTTCAGCATATGGCATAGGATCTGTAATCGCCTGACACACTCTGCATGAGTAGAAGGGGTATAAAAGCATCCAATCATTGCCCTAATCATCAGTTGTCACATCACATAGCCCCCAAACACCCTTCCCAAGGTCTGAAGGTCTGAGATCATCATTGTAAACACCTGAGCTCTGTTTTTGATTAATCAACACAACCTTTGACCATATTTTGTGTGTGTTGATACCTCATTTGTGTTTGTTTCATTGTCATTTCTGTTATCCGAACCTTTTCAGAGGATTCCACACTCTGAATAGTCAAGCTCGTGATTGTCAGGTGACCCAAAAGTCGATTCCACAAGTAGTATCAGAGCCGAGGCTCTTATCACGAGTGTTTTGATAACAAAAACGAGTCAAAACAACTGGTTTTGTGTTAAAGTTGTGATTTTCAATCAAAAACCTGTTTTGAAACTTTGAAACTTGAGTTTTTCATAAAAACCCTCATTTTTCAAAATCTAAGTGTGTTTTAATGGATTAGAACCACTACTAGAAAAAAAGTCTATCTTGACACACATTTTATGACACGCACTCATTTATGACACTCAAAACGTGTGTCATAAAAAAAAGTGTCATGGTTTATAAAATCTTATTAATTAATGACACCCATTTTTTGTGTGTCAAGAACTTAGTGTCAACAAATAGAAAAGATGACACTATAATATATTGTGTGTCATCTTTTCATGTCATAAATATATTTTTCAAAAAATTCTAATCTCCCTCCATATAATCTTAGAGCATTCACAACCCGTACACCAAATTATGTGAGGGGTTCCCTCAAATTATACGGGGTGGGTGTGAGTGATTGTGAGTGGGAGAGAGAGAAAATATTTGGTGAAAACACTGTTCACCCCTATATTTGAAAAAATACTGTTCACCCCTATATATATTTTAATATTTTTGTAAGTGATTGTGAATGAGGAGAGAGAAAATATAATGATAAAAGTATAAAAAAGTATTATTATTTTAATTAGGAGAGATAAGATTTAGGGGTGAAGTAGTAATTTTTAGTATAATTTGATGGAGGGAATTTGATGGATAGGTTGTGAATGCTCTTATTCCTCTTCCCTAAAAATTCTCAAAACCCCTGCTCTCATATCCATCTCATTCTCATCATAACAACCCCCAAATCCAACAAAACCCTAACGTTGATAATCACACAACAAACCCCAAACGTCATCTCCCGACCCATGAATAAGTGCAATTTAAGTGCTAGTCTGAACTCGGAAGGAATCCAATTGATGCACCTAACACTCTTCTCTTTCTCTTTCTTTCTCAGATGGCTTCTCTCATGCGCCACCGTGGCTTCAGATCCGCCATGTTGATACGTCGAGTCGCTATCTCTGCATATTGTGAACGAAGCCGTCCCTCATCTTCGGAGAACATTAGGCCGTTTTCTTCCTGGTCGCCTAGTTACGGTATAATATCTATCTTATTCTTGTCTGTTAAATTATATATTAATCTGCTTATTTGTTTCTTAATAATATGGTGAACTGATTTACATTATATATTGTTTTTAGTACTTTAAAGCTGCTCGAGTAGTTGATTGTTTAAAATTTGTGTTGAAATTTGGAGTATTATGAAATTATGATGGTTAGGGCAATATACTGATTTACATTGTATTTTGTTTTAGTAGTTTAATGTTGAGGTTGGATAAGAATTATGATGTTTAGGTAAGAATTTGTCAACTAATTTACATTATAAATTTTTGTTAGTTAATTAGTTTGTTTGTTAGGTTTTGACTTAATTGTATGATTTTGAATGTATGTAATGTATGCGTGAGTTTAGGATAATATGATTGAATGATTATTTGTGTTTCAGTGTAGATGTTTTTGTGATCTAGCAGCCAATTTGTTTGGTCTGGCCCTAATGAAGTTATATGTCAAGTAGAGCTAAGTATTACTGTCACGGGACGAGGTTTGCGCTGGTATTGGAACAACTCAGGGATGAGGTTTGCTTTTTTGGGGGGTCTTTAGCTGGATGTGACTCTGATTAGAACAAGGTCGGAAGTCGCAATCACCGTCAACGTGAATGATGAACTGAGGAAAGATGGGTGGTGTCGTTGGTTTCATGGGACACGAAGTGTTCATGGTAACAACCATGTGCCATTTCCGTTCCTTGACCGTTGTTTGTCGCCGTTCCCGGCGGCTTTGGCCGACCAAGGTGGCGGTGGCTGTAACAGTTAGACGATGACGCCTGTTGCTATCGTTCTTGGTGTGAATAGTTGAAAGCCTAATTTTTTTCGTTTATTTGACTGTTGTGTCGTTGCCGTCCGTTCATGGTAGCAACCGTATTGAGTCTTTCGTTCCTTTAGCGTCGTTTGTCGTCGTCGCTAGTGGCTTCTGCTGATGAAGGTGGTGACGGCTACAGAGGGTGAGACGATGATGGCGGTTGCGATCGTTATTGGTATGACACTTTATGAGTCCTCTTGCGTGCAAAATTCTAAATTTTTATGTTGTGTTCGTTGCTGATTAGACGTTGCTGTACGCTTCATTGCAATGAATTGAATTCTACCGGATGTTTTATTCATTTGTGCTTCTACAGGGATGAGAACTAACCTCCACCTACTGATTCTGGGCTATGATGTTTATATACGTGATGTAATGTCGGCTGCGATGGCGCAACTGCAGCGCAACCGATCGACAAAACACTGTATACCTGAGCCTTTGTTTTTGCGCTGACGACGTATGTTGCGCTGATTTTGTAAAATATAGTAGATATGAATCTTTGGGTGGCTGCTATCAGCTAATCCACAGCGCCAATCAGATAGATGCGAACTATTTTGAGCCGTTGTCGAGTACTTTAGTAGAAGATTTATAAGCACCTTCTCTTTGCTGCTGCTTCCATCTACACTAACACATCTTTTTTAAACGCTAAGATAAAGAAAGTAATTGAAGCGACCACTTGCGCGCTGCATTTATTGGTTACAATGTGAAATCTTTGTCGTGCATACGCAGTCGTATGTATTAACGTTCTAAAATAAACAGTTGTAGCATCATCTATGGTGCAGAAGTTTAGTAATCATCGGCTTTGTTTTGTGTAGTTGCCAACTATGATAGGCATGCCGTGTTAACTTCCATGTGTAGTCTTTTAAAATTATTAGCGTCTCATAGAGCGGCGAAGACAGTGCATTCATGCGCTTGCCTTGCCTGCGCCCGCCGACTGTTGTCGCATCGCAATGATGCAATCAGCTGTCGTGTTGTACGGTACACTAGATATTGTTTGACCTCTACGACGTGACGATATTATACGCTAATCACAACGAAAGAAGATGCCAGGTTCGGTTCAAGTCTTTTGTGTTGTTACACTACCATTATGCATAGTGTATTAGTGTGTGAAGGATACTGATTTCTGCTCCCTGACAGTGTTTATGCTTTAGGGTATTTACTGATTTTAGATTCAGTGAGTTGCTTAGGGGAAATCGGCTCTCTATTGATTTTCCCAGGAATTCTTCATAATGGAAACTTTATAGCAGCTTCATAAAAGTAATCAAAGATTCGCATGAGTTTTGATTGTCTTGGTCTTTGCACACAACATTTACTCAGGAGAATTTTTACAAAGAAGTTTTCAAATAGGTAATTGCATTTTTTATATTTTGTAATGTTTGTGTGAATCTTGGTTAATAAGAACATAAATGCATACATTTATTTTGGTTATTTACGATTGCTACTACTATTTTCATTATCACTGCTACTGCAGACTTTGATTTTATCAAGGAACAAGATTAAAGAGTGGCCAAGTGCAATCCCGGAGTCACATCATAATCTTGTGTGTTTGAAGCTTGGCAATAATCCACTAGTCAGGTAAATGAAATTTTAATATTGTTGTCATTAACGGTTATTCAGCAATCATCATGTGATTAAATACTTATCTCATTTTCTATCGTTTGTAGATTCCATCAGATGGATTTCAAGCTGTTTCCAAGTTATGCCGCAACCTTCATTTTTAAGTGATCTGTATGTTTAGGTATAGACTAACGTAATGTATTGACACAATATTTTTGTAACCGTTAATACTTGTGGTAGGATTCGATAAATGCTTATATTGTAGTGGATTTTTTGGTGGTATATATAACATATGCAGTTTTATTATCAAATTTATTGATTTTGTAATTATAAATTTAAATATAAATCCAGGGATATTAGTCATTTTGCAGAATTTTTTTTTAGGTAAAAAAAAAACATGACACGCAAAATGAGTGTCATAAAGGTGTGTCAAGAATGTATGTCATTAAAGAGTGTCATTAAAGAGTGTCATGAAAGCGTGTCATAAATGCGTGTCAAAAAAGCGTGTCATTAGCGTGTGTCATTAAAAGATGACACGCGCTTGCATGTCATAAAAATTTAATGACATGTTCTTCCTTGACACTTTGTTGTGTGTCATAAACACCATTTTATGACGCACAATGCGCGTCAAGATAGGGGTATTTTTCTAGTAGTGAACGTGTGTTTTTTTATTAGGGTTTGCTCTAAAAGTGTTTTGAAAACTTTTCTAATCATTTAGGGATTAAAAACATCGTTTTTGGTAAGATTTTGAAGCAAAAATGGTAGTTTTTGTGCAAAAGTGAGTCTCAGACCTGCAGCACGCGATTAGGATTACATCAGACGATTAGGATAGCCTACTCGCCTCCTTTTCAGGCGATTAGAGTGTACTCGCGTCCCTCTACTAGCGATTAGGGGCTACTCGCGTGTTCTTGCATGTGGGATAGCTTCTAATCACCTGACAAACCCTAATCACCTGAAACTCCTACTCGCACAACTGTTCACTAGCAATTAGGCCTACTCGCCTGATATTACTAGCGAGTACAGTTGTAATCACCCCCTTTACTAGCAATTAGCCTTGTAATCACCTGATATCACACAATTAGACTTCCTACTCGCGTGTTAACCTGCTAAAACCAAAATTTGACTAAGTATTGGACTTTTAACGAATATTAACATATGGAAAACCCGTGGGGACATCTAAATCAACCTAGACCACGATATAACCAACTAATTAACAACCAAATGAAGGTACCCAAGAATCCTTGGCAATTTTTAGCCGAGCGTAATGCGCAACGGATGCAACAATAGCAAATGCAAGCTAATGTTGCCGGAACCAATCCGTCGGCGCTTGCGGCTCAACAACAGGCCCAACAACAGCAAGCAATGAATACAAATCCATGGGCACTCGCGGCTGCTGCAACTCAATAGACACATCCCTTGTCTTCGGTACTGTTAAGCGACTTGGAGACTGGTAGTTCTAATAGGGCAACTAAACTTCAGTTCATGGCCGACTACCACAGCTGGAAAGGAAGATTCCAGACTCATGTTGAGGGTATCGATGGACTTGTCTGGGTAGCAATAGAAAAAGGGTACAGCAGGCCGATGGTTGAAAATTCAAACATTCCAATCTCATTGGAAGACATGACCGGGGATCAGAGAAGGAAGTATAATTATGAAAAGAAAGCGATGGCAGCTTTGATGCAAGCACTTCCCAAAGACATACTGCATCAGTTCGCTCAATGCACTACTTCACAGATGCTTTGGTTGGCATTTGCTGAAAGAAACAAGGGGAATGTGAAGACGAGAAAGATCAAGATGGATCAACTCAAGAAGGAGTCTAAGAACTTCAAGGCTATCGGGAATGAATTGCTGCAGGATATGACTGCAAGATACTACCATTTGATGTCCGAGATGTATCAGTACGGGGTGGTATACACATTGGCAGAGCTTGTGGAAAGATTTGCAGATGCACTATCTTCTCACTGGCATCAGTGGCTGGACATCCAGAAAGCGAAAAATGTGTATTAGACACTCTCCATAAATGAATTCGTGCCAGAGCTGGAGAACAAAGAGATAGATGAAATCAGAAGGGCGAACAAGATGTTCATTCCTCATAATCCCAGTATCTACTACGGGAGCACACCACAAGACACCAGTGTGGGAGGATCCAAACCGCAGACTGCTTTTGTTGTCAATCCTCATCCAGTTTATGCATTTGACAACTATGGTCCCCCAGCTGATGTTCCTCCACCAGTCTATCCTTTTGGACAAGGAAACCAGTATCATTTACCTTATAATACTAACCAGTTTGGTGTTAATCCTTTTTCTCATCTTGCAGCACCAGCTCAGGCAACTTCAAACTTTGGTGGACCTTCTTCATCAGGGTTTGGTGGTGTCCTAACTTCAGGTTATGGTGGCTATAGAGGTGCTTCTACATCAAATCAAGGTGGCTATTGGACCAACCCAATTGCCGAGCAACTAAACACCTCAGGATTCGAGAAAGTGACTGTAGAGTTAGCCCAAGAACATATGGCTCTACTGTCTACTTTGGTCAACTCCTACAGTGGGTTAGTTGCGGGGGAGATCGGGAATCCTCATCTCACTCAAGAAGATTATGCACAGATTGACAAAGATGACGTGGATTTGATTGACATCCAGTGGCACTTCGCAAGTGTAGTTAGGAGGGCAAAGGAATATATGGATAGAACTGGGAGGAGAGATGTGCTGATTAACAACACAAAGTTTGGGTTTGACAAGACTAAGGTCACGTGCTACAACTGTGGCACCAAAGGGCACTTTGCAAGAGAATGTGACCGACCTAAGCAGCAAGGAAATCAGAATCCTTTCAACAATAATAACAGAGGAAATCAGAATCATAGACAACAAGCTCAGACACAACCCAATTTAAATACGGAACGATCTCTCGTCCCAGTGCATAACCAGAACCAGAGGCCTCCTGCAAACAACAATCAAGGACAAGCCCTGGTAATACAAGCTGATGAAGTATTCAACGGGAACCTTCACATCACGGGAGAGAATGATTAGCAGGGTGGTGCAGCATGTTATGTCCAACAAGTTTTTGATGCACCAGTTGAAGTTGAAGACTGTACTAGATCACATGAAGTCGCAGTTTCGAATAATGATGTGTTTGATTGTGATTCTGAGTGCGATTTTGATGGGGAATTAGATCTGGAAGAATTATTGGCTGAAGAAGATGAATTCATCAGCAAGCGATCTATTCTGATAGATGTTGATTACGCAAAGAAAGATCTTTCTGGATTCTATAGAGCTGAAAAGACTGCAGCTCATTATGCTTTAATGGCCATCACAAAATCGTCTACCAAGGTAAGTTCATCTTTCATTTCTAAACCTGAGTGTGTAGAATGTGGCAAGATAAAGTACAAAATTGATGTCTTAACAGACGAGATTCTGAACTTCAAAGCTGATTTAAGCCAATGTCAACAGAGCAATGATGTTTTGAGAACCAATGAAAAAGGGTTCAAAAACACCATTGAGACTTTGAAGAAAGAGAGTTCTGAGTGTGATCAGCTCAGATTCAGAATCAAAGAATTAACTAATGAGAATTTGAATCTGAAAGCTGATGTGGGTCCTTTACAAAGGTCAGTTGACTCCTTAAGGCAAAAAGAGAAAAGTTTTCTAAGTACTGTTGAAAACTACAAAAATGATGTTTCTGAATTGTCTAAGGCTCTAGCAAATAAACAAATCGCTATAAATAATTACATCAATGAGTTAGAGGACACTAAGAAACAATTGGCCATTGTGAACTGTGATTATGAAAAGATCAAGAAGAAACTTGAGAGTTATCTAAACTGCAAGTATGTTCTTGATCACATAATCAATAACTCAGAAAAGGGAAGCGATACCACTAGTACTGTATAGGCACAATGCCCACCACCGGCGAGATTCAAAAATCTTAATTTTGATGTCTTGCCGAAGGAGGAAGTTATGGATATTACTGCAGAAGCAGCTAAAGCTGCTAAAGCTACCAAAGCTGGTGAGATTGCAGATGATATGAGTCTATATGAGACAGACTTGTCAGATGATGAGCTTGATGAACCTCAGAGGTATGCACCGGTCAAGGATCACAATATTCCTCCTCAAAATCATATTATTACTACTGAAACATTGAGTGAACTTGAGCCGAAAGTGCAAACTGATGATGGTAGGAGGATTAAAGTGTTTTATAAATTAAAGGGATCTGAAAAGGTATATGCTGATGAGGAAGTTCTTCTCAGATGTATAGCCCCAGGTCTTGTTGCTAAAATCTGGCAAGAATCTATCATTACCGTTGAAAAATAAAAATGGAGTAAGAAAAAGGGTAAGTGTAACACCCCAACCGATGGCGGAATCATCGAGGTGTCACGTAGTGACGATTGTTCAAAAGCACATGGTAGTAGAATGTAAATATATTATTGAATAATTTAAAAAGTCTTACATGGATGATATCAGAAAAATACAAAAGTCTGAACAAAACATGAAATTTGAAATAAATTATTAAAAGCAAGCACTAAAATCCAATGCTTATGCAACTAAGATCAAACTGCACCTGAAACATGTACAAAATAAGTTTTGTCAACATATGAAATGTTGGTGAGCATTCCTAGTTTTAATACATATAGTAAGTTGGAAAATGTTATACAATTCAAGTGCAAAGCTACAGTGCATCTATGTAAACTATGTATCATACAAATGAGCGAAATCAACCCTGTGACTGTATAAATGTACTAAAATAAACGGCGGTGTACTTATCCAATAAATGGATAATAACTTAACAATGACCATGGATTCTCCGATGAAAAGGACGAGAATCACCTAGGTGGGTTGTCAATCCAATAGCGCTATCCAATGTTAAGATCGGCTTGTACATGGTTAATGATTTCACTAAGTACTAATGTATTCTACATGTAATGTCTAAGCATAAAGCACGTATGTAAGCAAATGCACAATGTAGTAGAATTGTATTGTAAAAATGTGAACTTGTATGTGTATTTTGTATAACTGTACATGTAACACCCCAAAAGCGAATAAGACAAAAAGGGGATAGGAAATACTCACAGTTCGCGTAATAACTTGAAACTCTACCGAACAACATGATGTGAATTAGGATTATCCCAAAGGATTAACCTAAATGAATAAATAATAATTTGTAAGGAATTGAACTTAGAGTCTAAGTTATCTAGGATTAGGCACTTAGGGTTTTATAGACTAGATTTGGGGATTTTAGGGCTTTTGAGTTAAACCATAATTGGTTTTAAATCATTTTAATTATTTAAAGAAAATTTTATAACTTAATTATCTTTCAATAATTACGTCAATTTATGAAAACACGTACAATAATTGATAAATGTAAATATGTAATAACTTGAATTTAAATAGTAGACTTTATGTGATTTAAAATGAAATAAAATTAATGGAATAGGACAATAAATCAAAATAAATTTGGAAATGACAAGTTATTTAAATCCCAAGAAAATACAATAATTCTTAGAATTTTAAACTTATAATTGTTGATATTTCGTATATTTTAATTTGATTTATTTTTATTAAAAGGAAAATAATTAGGAAATAAATACAATTAAAGTGCGAAAATATGATTTTCATTTCTGTACAGTAGTTTATATGTATTATAAGTGGGAAATAATTTAATAAATCATTTTCCATATTATTTTCATTTTTATATATGATTAAATTGTAAAACTGGGTAAAAATAATATTTTTACAGAAAATTAAACTTCCAAAATGTTTTATATGATTATAAATATTTCTACAAAAATTTTGGTGCTAAATTGATTAAAAATGAATTTTCTAGGAATTAATTATGGTTTAAACAAAATAAATACATTAAAAATAATAAATAAATATTTTTCGGAAAAATAAAATTTTAAACATAAACTTTAGGGTTTTGTGAAGCTATTATAATTTTTTTTATAAAATTTTGGACTAAGTTTGCTATTTTTAATAACTAATTGTATTTATATAAAGCTATATTATAAATAAACAATAAAAAAGAGAAAACTAAAAAAAAAAGAAACCCAGATTCGTCTCCCAAGGGACTCGAACCCGGGACTTGATGGATGGAAAGTGACGCCCAGACCAGTTGCTCTGGGAGTGCTTTTGTGTTTAAACTCGTTTGGTGTTTTATTTAAACAGAACCAACTATAACCTTTCTTCCCCAAATCCTATATAGCGAAACCCTAACCTCCATATCCTACAATTAGCACGAAAACGCAATAGATGGTAGCGAAAATCATAGGGCGTTTATCCCTACACAAAAGTCGATTCTAATGATGTAAAATTGAGTTTAAAGTGTACCCAGATCGGATGAAACCCGAGCACAATATTTGCGACCACAAAGCTTCAGATTCAAGGAGTTTCAGCGTTTGATAGGTGAATGTGATAGAGGGGTTTTCTAAATCGCTACTCTTAGGTTGTGTGTGCGAGTTTGATTGAAATATTAATGAGTATTTATACGGGTTTGATATGGGACGATTTGGAAGGTTATAATGGCTCTTAAATCGGTCAATTATCCATGTTTAGCGGACTGATAACACGTTTGTACGATTTTGGAAGGTATAACAATCAATGAGGAGAAGATTGCGGGATTTGATTGAGTAGAAACGCGTTATTTTTTAGATTCAATGATCCTTGTTGATGGGTGTTGACTTTCTGAATTGACTGACCATGTTTGAAAGAGGTGTTATGTTTATTTGTGTTGGATAACTTCATAGAAAGATGATATGGCTCAGTTGGTTTGTGCTTGATGTGTTAAGAGGATGGACCGGTGTGGACGCGGGTTCGAGTCCCGGTCCACGCAATTCATTTTTTTGCAATTATATCCCCACTATTTTATTATTATAACTTCATATTATCATTACATAAGTCCGGAAATAGTACGAAATATTTTTAGAATGTACTAGAAAGATAAAATGCGACGTACAAGATAGGAGAAACGAAATGTTACAGTAACAAATGAAAACAAAAGGTGACGGATGTCACAGCATCCCCTACTTTTAGAAATTTCGTCCCAAAATTCCTTCAAGTGGTAGTCTCTGGAAAAAAAATGAGGATACTTAGACATCATTTGGTCCTCACGCTCCCAAGTAAACTCTGGGCCTCGTTTGGACTCCCAACGAACTTTAACAATTGGAATTCGGCTTCGTTTACGTGTCTTGACATCTCGATCCATAATCTCCACAGGATTTTCTATGAAGCACATCGATTCGTCAATCTGGATATCCTCTAAAGGAACATGGAGGTTATCTTCAGCCAAACATTTCTTTAGATTAGAAACGTGAAACGTTGGATGGACATTGCTGAGTTCTGGTGGTAGATCGAGCTTGTAAGCTACCTTCCCAATTCGTTCAAGGATCTTAAAAGGGCCTACAGATCGAGGTGCAAGTTTCCCTTTCTTTCCAAATCGAAACATACCCTTCGAAGGTGAAACCTTGAGAAGTACCATATCCCCGACTTGAAATTCTAGAGGCTTGCGTCTTTGGTCGGCATAACTTTTATGTCTGCTTCGAGCAACTTGCAAATTATCACGAATGTGAAGAATTTTGTTTGTCGTTTCCTGTATTAGCTCGGGACCGGTGATTTGTGTTTCGCCAATCTCGTTCCAACAAACAGGGGAACGACATTTGCGACCATAAAGGGCCTCAAATGGTGCCATGTTAATACTGGAATGGTAGCTGTTATTATACGAGAACTCAACCAAAGGTAAGTGTGTGTCCCAATTGCCACCAAAGTTGATGATGCATGCTCTAAGCATATCCTCCAATGTTTGGATGGTTCGTTCAGTTTGACCATCCGTCTGTGGGTGATAGGCCGTGCTAAGTTTTCGTTTAGTACCAAGTGCGGATTGAAGTGTTTGCCAAAAGCGAGAAGTGAACCGACTATCACGATCAGAAATAATGTCCAGAGGAATACCATGACGACTGACAATCTCATCGATATAGGTTCTAGCCAGTTTCTCAACTGAGTAGGTCTCACGAATGGGTAGGAAATGAGCAGATTTGGTCAATCGGTCGACAATGACCCAGATACTGTCATGACCACGAGTGGTGCGTGGAAGTTTTGTAATGAAGTCCATAGCAATGTTCTCCCACTTCCACACTGGAATTTCTGGTTGCACAAGCAAACCAAATGGACGTTGGTGCTCGGCTTTGACTTTGGAACAAGTAAGACATTTAGCCACATAAAGAGCTATGTCCTTTTTCATACCGGGCCACCAATACAAGGTATGCAAATCCTGATACATCTTATCTGCACCAGGGTGAATGGAGTAACGAAACTTGTGAGACTCATCCATGAGAAAAGTACGCAGGTTGTCACGATTAGGAATCCAAAGACGGTTCGTGTAACGCCCCGCTATTTTTTCAAAAAAATATAATATATATTTATATTATATTCACACAACTGTGGAATTTTCTTTCACGATAATACCTAATTAACAAGAAATATATTTTTTTTATTATTACTCACCAACAAATTTAAATTTCTTAATTACGTCATATAATGACGCGGTGAGAATACATCAGATATTAAACGACTAGTCGATTCTAAATTTAACAAATTTAAATATAATATACATTCCAAATACTCGTTTTGAATCGAGTAATATAAATAAATTACATAAAATAATTATTCTACTGATTAAACGAATTTAAATTAAAAACGAGACGTCAATCATTAACGGGTTCGTATACGCGGTTCACATCCATCTAACCCACCTAACAAACCCTACCTATTTAAATCTTCTTCTTATTCTTCTTCCTTCATCTCCTACCTATCTTCTTCCTATTCATAACCCTAGCCTCCACCTTACTTCACCTCCATTTTTTTCTTCTAAACTAAACCAACCTTATCAATATTCATGTCCAACTCTCCCTTCCCCCTCTAGAACAGTGACGGCAGCCACCGACCACCACCACCAACCACCACCTGAGCCACCACCCCCTCTGACAACACCACATCATTCTTCCTCATTTTCTAGTCCCTGTTACAGCAGCAACAAGCAGCAGCGATAGCAACATCGGGTCACGACCCGACTACCAACGTTGCCGCCTTCTGGCCACACTATCTGCCGGATGGGTTTTTGCTTTGATATTCAGTTCCGAGTGTTTTGATTATGGGCACAACAGTGATGATGTTCATGCTTGGTTCGATCTTGTTTCTGGTTTGTTTCCTTTTCGAGGTTGTTGATTGAAATCATTTTGGGGTTTTGGTTTAGTTCTGTTTCGACGACCGGTGATGGTCATGCTGGCCGAAAACCGGCTGTGGTGGCTGGAAAACGCCTGAGTTTTGCTTCTTGTTTGGTGTCCTTTTCGGGTCAAGTATCCAAGAGTTAAGGTTGTTGAGTCACGAGACAACGGGTTGAATCGGGCCAAGTTCGGTTCTAGTCAAGAGTCGGTCAAACGGACCAGATCTGGTCAACAGTCAACCATGGTCAAACCTGGTAAACCGAGGTCAAAGTTGGTCAACGCATATTCCGAGCCGAGTACGTGTCAGTTCGCGAGTTTCGTCATTGAAAGGTATAACGCGCCATGACTTTCATTTAGTTATTTTATTTTGTATTAGTTTGTACATATAAATATAATTATGCATCATGAAAACTTAAGCGAACCGAAACGAGTTGTAACAAAAACTATTTTTAATGTTAGTTGACTAATCAAATAAGGACTAACTTTTATTCATGCGTACTTTTACTATCATAATGTCGAACTATATATTTATGTATTACTTATCAAAACATATAGTTTCTTGCTATTTATAGTCTTAATAAATTGAACTCTTGTATCCTATTACAAATAAACGACGCCTTAAATTCTAATGCAAATACGCTTGTTACGCTTCTTGGTTGTAAAGATAGTTTATCCAACTACCTAGACTCGTATTGAAAACAATACTCGTATTAAAGTATTTATAACTCGACGAACTGATAGGACTTGGTTTGGTTTATTGAAAATATGCGCGATTGGTATCAGAGCCAGGTTATAGTGAATTAGGTTATTAGAAAAATAATCTAGTCTATAGCCTTTGGACTTTAACCAGTACTTGCTTCAGTTACTTGTAGCTCTACCTTATCCTTATCTCTATCCCTATCCTCCTCCTTATTCTCACCCTAGCTTGGTCTTGCTTACTCTCTTTCATTTACTTGTTGCAATCCTAACGTACTCCTAGATTATTAGGGCAAATTCCTTAGACTTAGATCTGATCTGTTTTGATAAGCCAACATTTCATTTATTCGTGGTTAAATATTCACAATCTTTGTGTTTCATTTTCATTTATACCCCCTCACTCCCGTATAAATTCTAAGTTTTGAATCTCAAAATTTTTGCAATTCAAATCTATTTTCTTCCTTATATAATTCCCCTGTTAACCTAAATTTCATGAATCATCTGTGAATTTCACTACCACACTTCATTTTACAAACTTATAATATTACTCGTACGTTTAAATATTTTCAACACCTTACCCAAATCATATTACTGCTTTTTTTTTTCAACATGTTACATATTTTTAAACTGCAACCTCATAACCTGAGTATACCCTAGCACAAAACTAAAGATTGTTAAATTTTGTTGGATTTTCATTACCTATAAATTTTACAAAATACATATTTTTGTCAAAACATGTCCTCGAACTTAAATTCAATTGTTTATTTATTGGCGTAACAAACGATTTTCTATATAACGCTTTAATCTATTAAAAATCACTTAATAGAACCTTGATTTTCAAAACCTATTGTCGTGTTTAAAACCTCCAACTAACTGAAATATTTTAATCAAAGCTCACTTAGTTTGTACTATTTAACGACTTTTGCTTTATGTACAAAACAAATTTTGAAAATAAAATCTTCCCATCCATAGGAACAATATTTAGTCTCCAAATACCCCATTGACAACTACTTATTTTTAACTAGGTCAAACTTTTACAATTTTTGGTATTTACCACAATCATGTTATCTCATACGCTTGATTTTTATATTTAATTCAAACCCCACGATTCATGCTATTAAACAATCTCCTTACTATTCATGCCTCTTTGAAAACCTATAAAGTAAACCCTTTATTAACTATTTTCACGATCACTATCTTTGATAACCTTGTTGATACTTTGAGTTCTTCATCATCCTCTCAAGAACTAAATTCATATTCTTCACCTTCTTGAAAATGAACTTGACCCTTATGATAACCAAACTACTGAAAACTTGATTGTTCGTTGCATCAAACTTGATTCTTAGTTATACATGAGGATTTGATTATCTATCTGAACATTTGATTATTCATGATACTCGAAAGCATGGAATATAAACTATTTGCTATAAACACACCTAGAGTCATTAACCTTGTCTAAGGCAACTCTATTACAACTCACATGCTATACTTGATACTTGATGCATTTACAAACTTGCTTACATGTACATATTATCAATTTGCAATTTATGTGTTAAACAATTGTTACATTTAATCAACAACTGGTGGAGGATGAAGTACTTGCTCAACAGTTAGTAGAGTACCAAATAACCTACTCAACGATTGGTAGAGGTCATCATGCCTGCTCAACAGTCGGTAGAGGCCCTATAACCTGCTCAACGACTAGTAGAGGCTATCACACCTGCTCAACAATCGGTAGAGGTTCCTACTCACTGACTGGTAGAGGTCTTTTTCCTGCTCAACAGTTGGACTCATTTTTGGATACATTGTACGTGTAAATTGATACAAAGATTTATTAGACTCATTCAACCACAATGTTATTTTGCGTTATTTGTTTTACAGGTGTGTTTAGAGTCATAGAAGGACACAAAACCCTAATATAAGGTAAATTGGTGATTGCGGTCTGGAACGTAATCATGAATTTACAGGTACGTTAGGGTGGTGTGAAATTCTATTAGGGCTTTGGTAAGAAACACTAATGATACATAGGAAATGAGATGGGGGGTCGAGCCAAAAACAAACCCTAGTTATTGGATAGTTCATTTAGCCCATCCATAGTCTATCATCTCATGCAACTTAAGTTTGGTGTTTATTCCCCATCGTTATTTTAGACTATCGTAATCCAACCCTCGTAACTCATACGTAACACTTTATCCTAGTACCCATAAAACTTCTGCCATACTTTAAACTAAATGATAGACGTCCCAGCATTTACCTAAACCCTGTGTTTTAATAACTTCGGGACGAAGTTTCCAAAAGTAGGGGAGACTGTAACGCCCCACTATTTTTTCAAAAAAAAATATAATATATATTTATATTATATTCGCACAACTGTGGAATTTTCTTTCACGATAATACCTACTTAACAAAAAATATTTTTTTTATTATTACTCACCAACAAATTTAAATTTCTTAATTACGTCATATAGTGACGCGGTGAGAATACATCGGATATTAAACGACTAGTCGATTGTAAATTTAACAAATTTAAATATAATATACATTCCAAATACTCGTTTTGAATCGAGTAATATAAATAAATTACATAAAATAATTATTCTCCTGATTAAACGAATTTAAATTAAAAACGAGACGTCAATCATTAACGGGTTCGTATACGCGGTTCACATCCATCTAACCCACCTAACAAACCCTACCTATTTAAATCTTCTTCTTATTCTTCTTCCTTCATCTCCTACCTATCTTCTTCCTTTTCATAACCCTAGCCTCCACCTTACTTCACCTCCATTTTTTTATTCTAAACTAAACCAACCTCATCAATATTCATGTCCAACTCTCCCTTCCCCCTCTAGAGTAGTGGCGGCAGCCACAGACAACCACCACCAACCACCACCTGAGCCACCACCCCCTCTGACAACACCACATCATTCTTCCTCATTTTCTAGTCCCTGTTACAGCAGCAACAAGCAGCAGCGATAGGAACATCGGGTCACGACCCGACTACCAACGTTGCCGCCTTCTGGCCACACTATCTGCCGGATGGGTTTTTGCTTTGATATTCAGTTCCGAGTGTTTTGATTATGGGCACAACAGTGATGATGTTCATGCTTGGTTCGATCTTGTTTCTGGTTTGTTTCCTTTTCGAGGTTGTTGATTGAAATCATTTTGGGGTTTTGGTTTAGTTCTGTTTCGACGACCGGTGATGGTCATGCTGGCCGAAAACCGGCTGTGGTGGCTGGAAAACGCCTGAGTTTTGCTTCTTGTTTGGTGTCCTTTTCGGGTCAAGTATCCAAGAGTTAAGGTTGTTGAGTCATGAGACAACGGGTTGAATCGGGCCAAGTTCGGTTCTAGTCAAGAGTCGGTCAAACGGACCAGATCTGGTCAACAGTCAACCATGGTCAAACCTGGTAAACCGAGGTCAAAGTTGGTCAACGCATATTCCGAGCCGAGTACGTGTCAGTTCGCGAGTTTCGTCATTGAAAGGTATAACGCGCCATGACTTTCATTTAGTTATTTTATTTTGTATTAGTTTGTACATATAAATATAATTATGCATCATGAAAACTTAAGCGAACCGAAACGAGTTGTAACAAAAACTATTTTTAATGTTAGTTGACTAATCAAATAAGGACTAACTTTTATTCATGCGTACTTTTACTATCATAATGTCGAACTATATATTTATGTATTACTTATCAAAACATATAGTTTCTTGCTCTTTATAGTCTTAATAAATTGAACCATTTGTCGCGCTTAAAGACGTAGTTAAATTGTATTGCATTTTTGTGAAATTGGATGATTGATTGTTGGAAAAATATAGACAATTTGAATTGTCTAGTTTCTTACAAAAACAGAGGAGACTCTGCCCAAAATTTTTATAAAATATAGACATATCGGGCGTTCAAATATATCATGTTTTGTAATAAACCTACGTTCTATCCAAACCTTATTTTGGCATAATAGAAGTATATGAATACGAATATATATATATATATATATATATATATATAAACATAATAGTACTAATATTATTCGATCTTCAAGCAATTCTACATACATGTCTAGTTGTAAACTTTAATGCCTCATGACTTAGACAAAGACTATTAGACTTAAACTTCAACTTACATAATCATTAGCTGTGGCCAAGCCGGCGATATACAGTGATAGATCTATTGGATTGACAATCCCACCTAGATTCGTTGACCATCTTTTATGGGGAGCGCGGGTGATTGTTATTGTTCCAACGTTATATTAAGGTGAACCGTGGATGCGGGATGGACCTAAACTTTGTCGGAGGTTTGATTATGTGCATACTATACTTGTTTATTCATGTAGACTTAAACTTACATTAGACATATGAATTGCTAAACTTTTATTCTTTTAAAACTTAATTGCTTGACTTGGCTTATGTATTCTCACCAACTTCTAGTTGACCCCCCCCCCCCCATTTTTCCAAACTCAACAGGAAATACTGATGCTTGAAGTCTAGAGCTAGCATGAGAAGATATTTGAAGTTTTAAGCTTTGTTTGATTATTGGATGTATTTGATTTCATAAAAGACATTTAAATTCAATATTGTAATAAAGGATTATTTAAACATATGTATTACCATGAGCTACTGAACAATCATTCATATGTGACACCTCGATGTTTCTGCCATCGGTTGGGGTGTTACAATACTACCCATGATCTTGAACTTGGAGCGGTCGTTTTCGCACTTAAGATTTGGAGGCACTATTTATATGGTACAAAATGTGTGGTTTTCACTGACCACAAAAGCCTTCAACACATTTTTAACCAGAAAGATCTGAATATGCGTCAACGACGATGGGTCGAGCTGTTAAACGACTACGACTGCGATATTCCCTACCATCCTGGCAAAGCGAATGTTGTAGCCGATGCCCTCAGTCGTAAAGATCAGGCCCAGCTTTATTGTTCCCAGGTCCAGTCTGATATCAAACTCCGCATTATTGAAGCCCAACATGTCTCTGTTACTGAAGGCAGCATGTACGACGAAATGTCATGTGGAGCCGAAAACCAGTTGGAAACCAAACATGGTTTACTTTACTTCATGAACTGTGACACCCCAGGAAAATCCCACATCGGCCGTGGCCAGGAGAGATCCTTGGTTCATAAGTAATGTCTTGCCTCTTAAATCACCAATGCGTTTTGGGGCTTAATGTTAGTGGATGAGAGGAGAACTCCACAGTTAAGCGTGCTCAGGTGGGAGCAGTTTCAGGATGGGTGACCTCCTAGGAAGTTTCCACCAGGGCACCCAAAAACAAATCCGTGAGCTCTGGGAGGGCAAAGCGGACAATATTGGGGGTGAGAGGGGCCGGATGTTACAGATGGTATCATAGCCACTCCTGTGTCGTTCGGGATGGTGGGTGCATTCCTCATCAGGGACGATGAGACTCTAACAGGGGGTGAATGTGACACCCCAGGAAAATCCCACATCGGCCGTGGCCAGGAGAGATCCTTGGTTCATAAGTAATGTCTTGCTTCTTAAATCACCAACGCGTTTTGGGGCTTAATGTTAGTGGATGAGAGGAGAACTCCACAGTTAAGCGTGCTCAGGTGGGAGCAGTTTCAGGATGGGTGACCTCCTGGGAAGTTTCCACCGGGGCACCAAAAAACAAATCCGTGAGCTCTAGGAGGGCAAAGCGGACAATATTGGTGGTGAGAGGGGCCGGATGTAACAAGTATAATTTTTCTCATGGGTTTTCAATTACCGCGATGCATATGCTATAACCTTGTCTCGTTGCATGAGAACACAACCAAGACCTTGGTTAGAGGCATCGCAATAAACAACGAAGTCCTCATTGCCGTCAGGTAGAGAAAGGATCGGAGCATCACAAAGTTTCTGTTTCAAAGTTTGGAACGCTTCTTCCTGACTGGGTCCCCATACATATGGTTTATCTTTATGGGTTAAAGAAGTGAGAGGTAAGGCAATCTTGGAGAAATTGAGAATGAAACGACGATAATAACCCGCTAGACCAAGGAAAGAACGAACTTCAGTGGGAGACTTAGGTGTAACCCAATTTTTAACGGCCTCAATCTTAGCTGGATCCACGTGTATTCCCTTATCATTGATAATGTGCCCCAAAAATTGAACTTCCTTGAGCCAAAATTCACACTTGGAGAATTTGGCATACAGTTGTTCATTCTTCAAAAGACTCAAAATTTGTCTAAGGTGTTGTTCATGGGCTGATTTGGTTTTGGAGTAAATGAGAATATCATCAATGAAAACGATTACGAATTTATCCAAGAAGGGTTTGCACACGCGATTCATGAGATCCATGAAGACATTGGTTAGTCCAAAAGGCATAACCATGAACTCGTATTGACCATAACGTGTACGAAAAGCAGTCTTTGGAATATCATCTTCATGAACTCAAAGTTGATATCCAGAACGAAGATCGATTTTTGAAAAACAAGTCGAGCCTTGGAGTTGGTCAAAGAGATCATCAATGCGGGGTAATGGGTAACGGTTTTTAATGGTAAGTTTATTAAGCTCCCGATAATCGATACACATTCGGAAAGATCCATCCTTCTTCTTTACAAATAAGACTGGAGCTCCCCAAGGTGATGAACTGTGACGAATGAAGCCCTTGTCTGCCAACTCGTGAAGTTGACTCGCAAGTTCGTGCATCTCAGAAGGTGCAAGGTGATATGGGGATTTTGCAACGGGTGTGGCACCAGGTACAAGGTCAATACGAAATTCAACAGAACGCACAGGTGGAAGACCAGGTAAGTCATCAGGAAAAACTTCTGGAAATTCACGAACAACAGGAACATCTTGGATACTCATGTCTTTGTCTTTCTTTTCCACGACATGGGCCAAGAAAGCTACGTATTTCTTACGTAGATATTTTTGTGCTTGAGTGCAGGACATGAGTTTAAGACCAATGGATGGTTTTTCACCATAAACCCGTAAAAAGTCACCCGATGAGAGAGGAATTCGAATAAATTTTTCAAAGCAAACAACTTCAGCATGGTGTTTAGAAAGCCAATCCATACCCACTATGATGTCAAAACTACCCAATTTCATAGGTATAAGATCAATGGAGAAGTCATGCTCGTTAAGACTAAGAGTACAACCACGAATGATGGAATCGATTGTGATGGGGTTTCCATCCGCAACCTCGACAATGAAGGGCGCTCCTAATCTAGAGCGAGTGTGAGATAGTAAAGGTTCGAATGCTAATGACACAAAACCTTTATCCGCACCAGTATCAAATAAAATCGAAGCATAATGACCATCGAGTAAAAACGTACCATTGACCACATCATTTGTTGCCTGGGCTTCTGCTGCATTGTTGTTGGCCGATGGGGTTTTGGTTTCTCGGTGGGAATAGTGGTGGTTTGGTTGACGGTTTTGATGGTGTTTGGGATAGTTAAGGTTCCATCTTTCACTTGGTTATCCAAGATTTTGGAAGCTAAACGAATGGCTTTTTCTAGGGTGGTGGGTTCGGCTCCTTCAACGATATCACGAACACTCGTTGGGAGGCCTTTGAGATACTTAGCTATGATTCTTTTAGTGGTATTGAATTGGTGAGGTACAAGGACAAGGAGTTGCTTGAAATGATTGGTATATGTTGGGTTATCACCACTGTTTTGCTTGAGTTTCCAAAACTCATCTTTAAGTCGCTCAATCTCTTGTGCGGGGCAGAACTCCTCAATCATGAGTTGCTTGAGTTCCTCCCACGGTAGAGCTAAAGCGGCTTCGTTGCCACGGGTGGCTCTCTTGCTTTTCCACCACTCGAGTGCCCTTGATTTGAAGACACTAGTGGCGTGACGAGTGCGGAGCTCCTCAGGGCATTCGCTATTGATGAAAACTAACTCGATGTGGTCGAACCATTCGAGCATAGCGGTAGCACCATCGTTTCTCGTGAAAGAGTCGGGTCGATGTAGGTTGAATCGCTTGAAGGTGAAGGAGGTAGTTTTGGAGGATTCGGCTTTTGAGTCAACTGAACTGTGAGGGCTTACGGAGGCTTGGATTTTGCTAACCACATCGGGTATGACCTTAGCCATTTGCTTGGCCATGAAAGATAGCATTTTCTTGTTGGTGCTTTGCTTAGAGTTCTTGCTTGACATACGGTTTGACATGGAAGACATCTATAGAATAAACAAAAGGATTATGAGCTTTGATCAATGGTTTGTTTGTATAAAGTTTGCATTTTGTTTCGTTTTTAGCAATGTATATAAAACACATAATGTCAAGTAGTTCAAGTAGCATGAAGTTTCACATTGTTCATAAGGCATAACACATAAGTATAAGCAAGTATAGTGCACTTAGTTAACATGAAGGAGTTTTGATTTATGTTGGTTCGCGATTATTAGTATTGTTTGGAGATTGTGAGAGTAGCTTCTAATGCGAGTCTTGAGATTGTAAGAGAGTAAGTAAATCAAATATATATTGAAAATATAGCATGAAAACAACATTGAAAGTAGTATTAGCATAAAAAGAAAGGCTTGTTTAATAACAATTGGAGTGTTCCGGAACGGAACTAAGACTAACCAAAGTGATTCGAATTTACCTTTGAGTTTGGAAACATGCTTTGGCCTAATAGGTGGAAATACTCTCGCCGAAGCTTTCGGTTAACGGTATTCACCCTTCCAGTTACTACATGTTCCTTGTCATTAGTAAATTTAAGACTTTGGCGAGATTAAAAAAAATAATCAAGGATTGAAACTAGTCGCTAAGTTGTGGATTTCACTCATATCTTAGCGAGGTCGTTTCTTTGAGTGTGGTTTGTACACTTCAACTGGTAAGTGTCCACTAGAACGAGAATTGTGAAATTTCCACCAAGGTGAGGATATCACTCCTATCTTGGTGTAGTTTCAAAAACACAAAGAATTTACGCGGATTGAAAGTTATCACCAAAGTGAGGGTTTCACGCCTATTTTGGTGATTTCCTTTCGTTTGTGGTATACGAGCGTCTTCGAGTGTAGAATAATCCACCAAATAGGTAGGTAAATTTTTACGACCAAAGGAATAAAGTAGAAGTAAGATAGGGAGAACAAGTATATTAAGCATGGAAAAGGAATGGTCAAAAAGGTTCTTAACTATAGTCTAGGTCAAACATGGCAATTTTTCCTAATTCCCTATAGTCATGGCTCTGATACCAATCTGTCACACCCCAACCGATGACGGAATACATCGAGGCGCGACTTGTGATAGATTGTTCAAAGACTTCATGATACTAGAATTGTGACAAATTTATTTAAGGAAATTTCATTTCATAGCATTCAAAGTTGGAAATACAAATTGTTCAAGAAAAGGAAATACAACAAACAACATAATGATAATAAAATCGGTGCATTTCTAAGTCCATCCCTATAATATTTCTTGAGACATCGCATCAAATATTTCCTACAACATGTATAAGATATCCGTCAACACATAAAGTATTGGTGAGCATACTATTTTTAGTTTACATACGTAGTATTAAAATATTTTATTCAAATCGTCATGCTATAGCTTTGCACACATAGAATCATACAAAAGGCATAATCAACACATGTTTGCACTGCTTGACCTAACACCGAAGTGATAGGCCGGTAAAACTTAACATGACCCAGTTAGGGGGCGGGGTGCTACTCCTATAGCGCTATACATGTTAAGGGGGTTGTATGCTAAGCGACATTTGTATGTAAAGTCTAAATTCTAGCATGGCATAGTTTATAAGCATGTTTAGTAGATTGAGCATGTGAGTATGAAAGTGTTTAGTGTATGTTTGCATAGGATACATGTTTAGCCCCAAAAGTGTTAAAGAGTAAAAAGGGGACAAGTATGAACTCACCTTAGGGTGCGTTTGTTAAGTTCTAAAAAACGAGTCTTGAGAAATGAGGATTTTAGCTCCGGTTAGACTAGAGTTAAGAAAAGAAAAAAAATGAATTTAGATTCGGAGGGAGATTCAAAAGTACAAGGAAGTCATGCATTGCCTTTAAGGCGAACCAAAACACAAACCACCATAAAGGTGATTCGGATGGTCATGAGAGTCAAGTAGTGCCTTTAAGGCTAACCAAAACACAAACCACCATAAAGGTGATTCGGATGGTCAAGAGAGTCAAGTATTGGTAAGGTAGGGATGTATCCACAAACCTTCCAAGTTAATAGATTAATAGAGTTTTGAAAGTATATATTTTAGTATTTACATAATATAACTATAGGGTTAAAGTAGTGTATGGTGACTTAGTTTGGAAGAGCCTTGGCTTTCCTTTGTCAACCATTAACCATAGCTCAAGTCCATCCAACATTAAGTTGTTGGTGAACTTGGTTGGTATCACTTCAACTAACCTTCTAGTGCATAAAAACAATAGAAGATGAACCACCTTTGAGGCCTTCTTTTGGTGTCCTACTCGTATTCATTTGCCATAGCAAACAAGGGTTAGGTCCTAGAGGTTTCTCCAAGGGGTTAGAAGAAGAAAATAAGTGAAGAAAGAAGAATAAAGTTGGAGTTTATGAGAAAACTCACTTATAAGTGGACTTTCACACTTGGGATTTCCTTGAAGAATTGGGAGGTTTAGAGAGGATTTAGGATTGAGCAAGTGTTAGAATGGGTAGGGAGTGGTGTATTTATAGTTGGGGTGAAGGGGTTGGGTATTTAATGAATTAATTAAGGTGGTTAGAAGTGAATTAAGTGGTAAATATATCTTTAAAAAAATAAATAAATAAATAATAAAAAAAAACCAACGGCATGTAGACATGAAAGTCAACATCTCACAAATTTAATCACATTTTTTTTATTTTCTTTTTTTTAATCATAAATTATTATTATTAAAAGTATATATGTTTTATAATAAAATAAATATATATTAAGATCTTAACTAAATAAGTTTCTTGTTATAACGCCTAAATTGAATAGGGTAAATTATAATGGCGACTCGTCATGAATGGGTAGAAGTAGCATACAATAAGCGGATCAAGGCGAACTTGAAATTTGTTAAATATAGAATTTAAAATACAAGAATATTAAAAATCACGCGACGTTACATAAAGTTTGCGTCACGTAGAATTTATAGAATAAATGAAATAGATTAAGGTTAACTGCAATTGATAAAATACTTTTCCATTGATCATAAGCTCGGGATTACAAGGGTACAAAATGGAAAGATACAAGAATACAAGGACTTGAACAGAAAATACGAAAAGTACAAATGTTACATGGGATCACTGCAGCAATTTGCTCAGCGACTAAAGATGCGAGGCGACGATCAGAACGTTGTCCAGAAGCACGAACAGTGCGTCGGTTGGAATCACGAAGCATGCGGCGAGCAGACATCTACAAGGCAGCCAATGAATAATCATGAGATTAGAAAATGTAAGTGTATAACTGCACAGATGATTATGAAAGTATGAGCTTGTAAACAAAATATGAAAAATCATGAAATACAAAATATTGTATATGAAACGAGAGAGTATTATTGAAAAACTTGCATAAAATACTTGGATTGCCCTTGTCTAGCTGTAAAGCCTAACAAGAACGTTGACTTTTCAAAGGAATTGAACCCAATGGTGATCAAAGAAGACATGCTTTAGCCTATAAGTGGACACTCACTCCAGGAATCCCTTGGTAAGCATAACAGGTCCGTCATTGGATTTATGCGCTATGTTTGCCTATGCCATAAAACCCAGTGTACAGGCATCCACCCTTCCAGATTGCACGTGTTCCATCACACTCATTAAAGCTCAACACTTTGAAGGAACAAAATAAAAGTAGGCATCATGCCTAAGAGTGTCTTCATGAAAGGTACTGCTCCCGTTCCATGTTGATGTAGACTTTCCACTCCTTGTAGGACACCATCTCTATGCACCATGATGAAAGATGAGAAGAATGGAGAGAGAAGAAGGGAAAGATAGAGGGAGGAAAGTAGAGGGAAATGAGGGAAATGGAAATTTAGGGAATATTATGCATGAAAATTGAAGTTCGGTTATAGTCTAGGCCATTTTATCTAATAACCTAGTTCCCTATAACCATGGCTCTGATACCAATCTATAACACCCCAACCGATGGCGGAATCATCGAGGTGTCACGTAGTGACGATTGTTCAAAAGCACATGGTACTAGAATGTAAATATATTATTGAATAATTTAAATTGTCTTACATGGATGATATGGGAAAAATACAAAAGTCTGAACAAAACATGAAATTTGAAATAAATTATTAAAAGCAAGCACTAAAATCCAATGCTTATGCAACTAAGATCAAACTGCACCTGAAACATGTACAAAATAAGTTTTGTCAACATATGAAATGTTGGTGAGCATTCCTAGTTTTAATACATATAGTAAGTTGGAAAATGTTATACAATTCAAGTGCAAAGCTACAGTGCATCTATGTAAACTATGTATCATACAAATGAGCGAAATCAACCCTGTGAGTGTATAAATGTACTAAAATGAACGGCGGTGTACTTATCCAATAAATGGATAATAACTTAACAATGACCATGGATTCTCCGAGGAAAAAGGGGGAGAATTACATATTCAGTAAGTTCAGGATACATACATCAAGCATAACAAAATGTAAAATATTGAACAAATGGAAACACACTTTACCTTGATTTCTGCTCTTCCAAGAGTAAACTGACTTTCTAATAATAAATGTTGATGATGTCAGTGTAACCAAACTGCTTTGAGACTATGACCTTAAGTTTAACTGAAAATTGATTGTCTTGATGTTGCATTAAAACTTTTAAAGTGATGTAAAATGACTGATGTAGAGATCGGTTTTTATTTTTTGAACAACTTTGATACGCATCTGCACTGAAGAAGCAAACTACAACAGCGTTAGTATATTTGAAACTACCAATAATACTATAACATTTGTAGCTTGTTAAATCAAAAACCTTGTAGCAAACCTGATAAATTTTTAAAACTTCATTGAGTTTGTATATTTGAAACTTTCATCTCTCCGTTTCTTTATAATCATCATCTCCTTCTTCCTTTCAAGCTCCACTAATGGCGGCATCAAACTCCTCTTCTTTATCAATATCGATTGATTCTCAACCTAATGAATTGAACACGTAACCTAATGTCAGCGATAAAGCTTGATCTTGATAACTTCCTGAATTGACAGCATCAGGTGCTCATTTGGCAGATTATGGTGTTAGAGTGATTCTAGGTCATCTTCATTTGGGGGAAATCATGAAGCAGGTGTTTTTGACTCGGGTTTTGGCTCTTGAGTTTTTGTAAACAACTTTGTGACGCAGAGCAGGCTTACAATTATATTGAAACACATACGTGATTAAGAAAGGTATGACCGTAAGAAGAAACTAAAATGGATAGATCTTACCTCTTCGCTGGAGAACAGGCTTGTAGTTGCTGACTTAGAAATAATACATTGCCGGAGTTCCCATCTGTCATTAAAGGAATCACCGACGGTGGTGGGTTCAAAAAGAGAAACAAATGCGAAACATGAGAGTATAACCTAGTTAAGCAAAAAGTACAACTTGTAAAGCATAAGAAAGTTGAGATGATGAATACTCACGAGAGTGAAGGTCAAACAATGGTGATTTCAGGATTCACTCCAGGCTCCAGGCAGGGGTTGATTATGATTAGATATTTTAGGCAAATTGTGAAGAAGAATGTTGAGAAGATAGAATACATAGAGAGGGAGGGGTTTTTATGGTTGAGGAGGAGAGAGAAAGGGTCGTACATGAGTGTAGCAGTTGTTTGAGGAGCGTATGCAGTTGGAGGATCGTATGAGAGAGAAGATATAAATAACTGCATGGGCAAAAAGCAAAACTGCCAAATTTTCAGACTTTGAATGGCTGAGATTAAAAGTTGAGGCAGTTAGCGACGGTTGGGATGAGTCAACACGGTCATGATTAAAAGTAAAAGTAGTTTTTTTGCACGCGGGCTATATATATTATAATTCTAGAAAATTAATGTAAATGTAGTAACTTGAGAATTTAATATGAACAAATAAACTATTATGTTTTTGTTTGAATGAAATTTTCCTTTCAAAAAACATAAAAAAAAATCCTTTTAGTTATTAACTAAAACAAATGCAATGAAACTAATCATTGCTGCGTTATTATGAACAATGTTCCATATATACACAAATGCAATCTAATGATTCAGTGCCTACAAATTGGTTTCCAGGAAGGCTTGGATTGCCAAACCAGCTGCCCAAACATCATCGTCTAACACATGTTCTTCAGGGGAATGGCTAATTCCTCCACGACATCGAACAAATAGCATACCAACATTGGTCAAATGAGACATGGCCATTGCATCGTGTCCTGCACCGCTCATCAGTACGGGCACATCACCAATGTCCTCTCCTGTCATTCGTTTTACAGCCGAATATGCTGCAGATTTCAGCTGTGAATTCAATTCACTATCACACTTTACAGCGTCCGCGTCATGCTGCACAGCAAATTCAAAACAAAATATCAGCAGATGAACAACGTGTTAAACGGGTCGTGTTTGCGGTTGAACCAGAACACACACGAACACAAATATCATGTTGGAGACATGAAGCCGAACACGACATAAAGCAGAATATCGTGGCTGGCAGATGAATCCGAACATGATACAAGTTTTATCAGGCTGACACCAGCACAATCTGTTCAGCTCGGAATTTGAATTTATTTTATATATTTTTGCATATTAATACTCTAAAACGAAATAATTTCAACCCAAAATACAAAGATATACAACTATAATTATGTTTTAACTACAAAATTAATCCTCATTTAACCCACATCTTTTAAGCTTTAGCAAATTCACAACAGAATAAGCAATGTATACCACACCACGACATGAGTTTTCGCAGGTTAAAACAAATACAAGACAAACCCGAATTTCATGCCGATGCATGAACCCGATCAAAACAGGGCTTTTCGCAGGCTAACATGAATGCAGGCCGCAGGCCATTTAACCTGAGTTTTTTTATGAACTCCCTTAAATTACAACTTTCCGACTGAGAAACATAAATACATATGTAATATATTTATGTGTAAACTATAAAATCTGATGCTCCTTAGTATTTTATTTTTTAAACTTTAACATAATATACCAAATAAGTTTTTAAGTTATGACATAATAATATATTTTTTAAATATACAAAAAAAGAAACGTATTAACTAGTGAACCCATCAACAAGATCCATTTAGCTAAATGTATACCGAAAACTGACCCGAACCCATTTAGATTAATTCCAAACCACCAACTTTATGTTAGATTCATGTCGTGTAAGAAATTCACACCCATAGGCCAACAACATGTTGTAAGGGGTTAAAAATAAGAAAAATGTAGGGAGAACGCACCTTACGCTCCATTAAACAAGAAACGGATCGTCGATCACATATACTATGCATTTGATTTGATAGTTCATATATTATAGCCTCCCTTCCTGTGTCATCTATGGTACGAATATCAACCGTAAATGTTACCTGCAAATATCAAAATTAAAAATAAATGAATAATACATTAGCTGCAATTACTAAAATAAAAAAAATTATGAACATTTACATAAAACAAACAAAGAGAGTTGGATACTTGCCTGGCCGGGGATGACATTACTTGCACTGGGCCAAGTTGATATCTCGCCAACAGTACAAACAAGAGATCCGGAAAGAGATTTAAGAGAAAATGCTTTACAGTGGCCATCAGAACCATCATTTGTTATGAAATCCTGAGGATTTTTACATAATCTTTCTAGAGATACAATTAATTCAGCTGCAGCAACCATCGGGTCTTGGCGCATAGACATGGGAACCGTTCCAGCATGTCCTTGTGATCCTTTCACAGTTACCTGCAATATAGAAACCAGGCAAATGATAACTGCTACCAGTCGAATTCGGCTGGGAAAAAAACGGGTGCTAAACAGGTTGTGTTTGCAGGTCAAACCCAACATAAACCTGGAAATTTGACACGTACCCGAAAAACTATCAGACACTTAAAGCCAAACACGGCATGAATATTCGCAGGTTAACACAAACATGGCCGGTTAACCCAATCTTTCTTTTTTTTTTTCTTAACGTTTTGTACTATAATGTTTGTATTGTGTGTGTGTCGTGTCATAAATTCACAACCCTATCAATAAAAACGGGTTGGGACAGGTTAGGTGATCCATCAATATTTTGTCCATTTCTTAATGTTGTATGATTTATACGCATATGATAACAGAAACTAAAGCTAAGACGATAATTTGAAAGTTTTAAATATAAGAACTAAGGAGGTTGTAGGCACTAGAATACCTTTAACCGCGTTTGTCCAGCAATGCCTTTTACCACAGCAAGAGGAAGACCAACTGATTCCAGCACAGGTCCCTGTTCAATGTGAACCTGCATACATAACACGAGTCAATAAGGATGTGGGTCCCATATTTAGTTTGATTTGCATCAAGATAGTTAAAACCCAATATAACATCTTCATTATCCTCACCGAATAGAAATAGGGCCTATACAAGTCAATCTGGACCCATATACTTCTTAATGGGTCGAGTTGGTTTATGTTTCATGTCAAATGGGTTAAAAAATAAAATAAATAAACAAAATAAAGAGAAATGTGTTAAATGACAAAAATGACAAGCTTATCGAAAGTGCCCAAAGTGTGTGTATTATTAATGCCTCCTAAATCATTTTGTTAATTGTAATACTTTAACTTTTGTGATTATATCTAATGCATTAAATATTAATATATAACTTAAAATTGACAGAAAAGTGTTTGTGGGTCAACCCAACTAAAAAATTAGTCAAGCAGCCTAAACCATCCATTTTGCCAACTTTAATAGAACCCATAAAACAAAGATGATAAGTGACAAAATCAGTATAACTTCTAACCAATACACATTCGCTGATAAGGTCTACAGGTTATATTGGCTTGCCTGGAAAATGTTTCTAAGTCTGAGGTATCCTGAAGACATAGACAGACCTCAGTTTATAATATTCCCGAGATAGTGGAATAATACAGATTCAATATGAATAGTTGTTAGATTTATACCGAAATTCCTTACCTCTATGTAGCCCAAAACAGACTCGGGTTCATATTTGAGCAGGTTGAGGTTTTCTTCAGTAGTCTCTATCAGGTTCTCCTTCAAAACATTTTGCACTGTCAAACCACTGTATAATAAAGTTCTGTAAGCTTCAATGAGAATCATGAATTGGTTATAAGATAGTCGGCAAGTCACGGTACCTTTTGTCGGGTACCTGCAATGTTGAAACAGGTAGCACACCTGCAATAGCTGCACTTCCTAGAAATGTAGATTGAAATCTAACTCCTTCTTCATCGCTAAATGCAATTACCTACAGTATGGAACAAGCGTAAGAATAACAAACAACAAAGAGTTCATAGTTTTCAAGATTTTATAATCCCAAAGAAAAGCAAAGCAAAGCAAAGCAAAGAGCTTACTTCGACTGGATGGCTTAAATGCTTTAACCTTCCTGTGACGTTCAACACTTTAATTGCCGATATTGCAGTTATGATACCAAGCGCCCCATCAAACATACCAGCATCAACAACAGTATCCTATTGATAAGAGAAAAATGAAAAACCAAGTTACATGCATTTCAAGCCGAGGCGAAAAGCGTAATTGCATTTATTTGATAAAAAAAAAAAAAAAAAAAAACTTTTAAAGTTTTATAAACCACTTTCATATATGAAACACATTAATATACATCTAACGTCTGAATAATAATAATAAAAACAATAGTTAATAACAAGTATAAAGCGGGTGGTTTACCAAATGAGAACCAATTAAAAGAGTCTTTTTGCTAGCATTTGGCGGTTGAACTCGACCATGAACATTCCCCAATCCATCGACCCACCTGAAAATGAATAGCAGCCTCAGTTAAGATATCTCCAAAGCCAAAACCATTATTATGTCAATATGTACAGAAAAGTCAACATCTCACGTAGTCAAACCAGCATCCTCCATCCATGTCCGGATAAGATTCCCCGCTCTGATAGAAGCCGGGCTTAAAAAAGTCCTCTCAAGATATCCATCAGCATCACTAACCTGTCATTCAACGCAAAATCGTCATCTAGTAACATTTATTACAGCAGTAAATCATAACATGAACCAATTAAATTTACTTTATAACTGAAACATTACTGCAATGAACCAAATCAAATGAAAATCATTCAAGATTCTTAGTAACAAGTTGAAGTTGATGCATAAATTTTCAAGTGAGAACAGTCAATATACATCTTATTATCTACATATATTCAAATTTCATACAATATTAAAGAATGGTTCTTTTAATGCAGACATCCACTAGGGTTTTCTATATATATACACACACACACACCTTTCCGAGCTGATAAAGTCTTGCGACCGCCTCGTCTCTTAAGATTTCTGGAAACAAGTCAATCTTCAAACCTTCAATAAACACAAAAAATGCGAATTAAATTCAATTTAATCAGATACAATAATTTTATATTTCCATGTTCAACATATATTTTTTTAAAAGGAGTATATATCATAAGTAAATCGACCAATTACAATATGCTGTCACGTAAATCGGTAAATGGACAAGACGCGTAACCCCTTTAGAGTAGAAAAACATGAATCAAATCGATTAAACATAACAGACTCTAAACCGTCAAAATGCTAATTTAATCAGAAACGGGATTCAAATCACGTGGAATGGAAACACTATCTTTTGAAGCACGATTAATAACAAAATCCGTTTCAGTTAAACCTGATAAATCATCGTCAGAAATGATGGAAGAAGCGGCGGCAGGTAATGGAGGAAGAAGAAGATTGACGATAGGGAAGAGTGAGAAGATGAAGAATGGAACCGAGAGGCTGTTGATTGAAGAGTGAGAGGCCATGGCTATGGCTGCAAACTCGCAAGCGGAGAAGCAAGCAAGCGGCCACGCAAATGTCACTAATGGCTGTGGTCAGTGTGTTCGCTCCTGGATTTGTCCATCACCTCCTACCTTTTTAAGGACAACTTGCACAATTTTTTAATATAACCCCTTCATAACTCTTTATATTATTACATAACTTTCTTTTACATTGGGGAATGATAACACCATCCACTATCACTAAAAACCCATAAAAACCTCTCAACTCAATTGTTAGTTTGTTACCTTACTCTTTAAAAACACTAAAAACTCACCTAATAAAAAAAACCCAAAAACCTCTAAAAACATTGCCATATCATCACCACCTTTTACATTTATTTTTAATTACTTATCTTATAATAATATCCCCGGATATTGTTGTGTTTGTTTTAGGTTCATATGTCTGACATGATTTCAGATTCGTGTTGCGTTTGTATAAAACTTTTGGGTTGTGGTTAGGGTCAGGTTGAACTTGCCAACCCATAAACATGGCCTGTTTAGCAACCCTTGTGTATTGGTGTGTTAAAAGTGCTCAATATCTTAGGAAAAATAACTCTTAGTTTTAGTGTAAGCAAAACACGGATCATTTATAAAAGATGAAGATGATTGTTGATATACGAAGAGATGTTCATTATTTGAATTGATATTGCAAAAACCAGAAATGCGATTCACACGAATTAGAGTTCCATATTTATTTATTTTAAGTATTTGAGTTTGATTCGAATTCAGCAATTGAATTTCGAACCGAATATGCACATGTTATTTTCGACTTGAAATTCAAATTAGATTTTTTTTATAACATACATATGTCGAAGCTTATTTTGAAAACTCATTCTAGATGTGAAAACCAGTAAAAACTCTGTATATTTTTTATAAAAAAAAAATTAGGGCATGTAGAAAACCTACGTAACATGTATGTAACACTAAAAAGCATAAATGTTATATTTAAAAAATAAATTATTGACGCTTTTTTTTTTTTTTTTTGTTAATAAAACCCTTGTAATATGTGTATTATACCTCCTAATTTTTTAGAAAGGAATAAAAAAATTTATCGGGTCTCATAGGTTTCACAACTTAAAGAAACACTCATAACAAATTTATGTTTAGAGCACTGTCATTTGGTCTCCTATATTTTTCTAAGAGAAAACCCTATAATTTTTTATGGGGTTGAAAGTGTTGTGAGTGAAAAAATAAAGAATCTAGTGTTTATCGTTATATTTGGGGTTATTTGAGGATCTTTTAAGAAAACCTAGAAATTGTATTTATTTTTTAATATTTATTGAAAGTGGTTATGAGTGAAGGAGAGAGAAACTGTATTGATTTTTAATGTAATATGTGGTTACTAGATTATACCCTGGGAGCATCCCGGGTTGAGAAATTTAATATGATACATCAATTTTACATATGAAATAGACTGATGTATAACTGTAATGCTAATATCTAACCTAAAACAAATTAACAATACAACTCCAATGCTAACACCTAACCTAAAAGAATGTAGAACTTTAATGTAACTCTAATATTAACACCTATCCTAAAGACTAAACAAATGTACAACTCTAACATACTAATACTGATACTTAACTTAAAACAACGTATAACTCTATTAACCTATTCGGCTCTGGTTGAAAAAAAATTCATATTTACTGATTTGAATATAATTAGTGACTTGCCTATACATCATTAATGATTTACCTGAACACTTTGTGTTTTTTTCCTGTATGAACAAAACCCCACAAAAAAATTTCTCCGTTTTTTTATATAGCATTATGGTACTCGTTGGAAAGATAATAAAACGCTCGTTAATTTGGTGTAATTTTTTTCTTTAAAAAATCTCGTATATTAAAGATATTAACGTTTAAAAATTATGGAGGAAACATGAGGGTGAAAAATCCAATTTTGTTTTTAAATTATTTTTTTTTTTAAAATATCTCAATACCATATTTGATTGCGATGTCATTAAAATATTTTTGGTTTATTATACGTATAGATAGATAGATGATTTGTTACGAATAAATAGAATGAAAAAGCTAAAATAGAATAAAACAAATATTAGAGGGGCGGAAATTAATATTTGCGTGTCATGTCATGTGATGGCCACTGAAACCCGAGTGTTCTACACGGAGCAAAGATCAGGTGGGACCTACTAAGATTCAATTTTAAAACCACATGAATATTCAATATTTTATAATATTCCTTCCAAAGTTACGCTTGAGGATGCCAATTTTGCTTCCACCATACACATATATACAAAGGTTTATATGGTGAAGGCGACTTGAGTTTAGTTCTCTAGAGTCGACATATCTTCTTTTAACCTAACACAATACTAATAGTTTCACGTAACCCTTCGTTTCGAGCTTTTTTTTTTTTTTTTTTTAACATAACAAAATAGTTTCTGGTAAACCTCGATTAGAGCTTTATTTCTATACTTAACCTTCACATATGAATAATTTTATTGAACTCGTCCTGAGTTACGCTAAACAACTATTTGTTACTTATTCAGTTACTAGATTATACCCCAGGAGTATCTCGGGATCGAGAAATCTAATATGACATATAAATTTTTATATATGAAATAGACTAATGCGTTTTACCATTACATGCAGGAAAGTTTCGGGTAGCACCTAACCTAAAACAATTAACAATGTATCTTTAATGTTAACGACTAACCTTAAACAATGTATAATTCTAATGTTAACATCTAATGTAAAACAATGTATAACTTTAATATTAATGCCTAACCTAAAACAATGTATAACTCTAATGTAACTTTAATATTAACACCTACCCTAAAGGTTAAAAAAATGTACAACTCGAAAATACTAATATTGGTTCCTAACCTAAAACAATATTTAATTCTAGTATTAACACCTATCATAAAGGCTTAAAAATGCATAACTCTAATATCAATATTTAATACCTAACCTAAAACAATTTATAAATCCAATGCTAATACCTAATACTTCCAACAAAAAAAGAGTTGTTTTTTTCTCCGTTTTTTATATAGCACTATTGAAGGGATAAGGTGCATAATCCAAGCGCGAATGGCTTCCCTATCCCATTACCTTTTCCATAAAACCCGCGCGGAACCAAAGAGCGCGGAGGAAAAGGCTAACATTCTTAAGCCCGCGGGATCAGGGCTGCGCGTGGAGGGTCATCCACGCGCAACGTGACTTCACCTAAATGACGTCACCATCTTAAAAGAATCTTCATGCGCCAATATATGTGTGGAATATTTGACCTACATCAGCTTTTAGGACGAGGTACGGACGATCAAGAATGAAGAAGATCTGGTCAGATCTGGGTGCCTCAGCGCCAATCAGAGTTAAACACGTATCGGTAGTGGTCCAACAACTACTGACGAGGAACAGTGACTTGATAGCCCCCATGCCTCCACCATGCCTCCACCATACTCAGGGTACTATTTAAGCATGTCGGCTGCCAGACATCACATTAGACGCCATCAGAAGGGTCAACCATGATGTGCCAGCGTGGAAACATAAGAAGGACAAGGCACACATACTGCAGTGGAAACATAAGAAGGACAAGGCACACATACTGTTGTACCAGCGCTATGACAATGAGTCCATTGAGGACTTCATTGTCCGTTTCAACAGAGAAGCCCTCCAGATAGGGTGCGGCAAGGAACTTACGCGCGTCGCCTTCATTCAGAACGTGCACAGTGAGGAACTTATGAAGTGCCTCACAGGAAAGGATGGCATCCCAGAGTCCTGGGACGAGCTCATCTGCGCCGCTAAGATCTATGCGTCGTCTGAAAAGTCTTTCCACCAGATGCGTCACTCCCAACAACAACAACAACATAATAATAATAATAATAATAATAATAATAATAATAATAATAATAATAATAATAATAATAATAATAATAATAAAAATAAAGGGAAGTCTATCTGGACACGCATCTCGGGGTCCATGGAGGAAGGGAAATACTCATTCACCAACGACGCCCGTCGCCCGCCAGCTCATCAACAACAAACAAACGCGAGACCAACGTGGCCACTCAAAGAAAAACCACGACTGGACTCCGCTAATAAAAACTCCGTCTCAGGTTCTCAAGACGGAGTAAGTAACACTCAAGGAGCCTAAGCCCATTTGAAAAAGAAAGAATGTGGATACGAGCAAATTTTGCGAGTACCACAACGATTTTGGCCATCTTACAGACAACTGCTACAGTCTGAAGATAGAGATTGAGTCCATGCTGAAGTCTGGTCAGCTCGGACACTTGCTCAAGAATGTACCCAGGGCCGCACGGGGAAACAACGGCGATGACAACCAGGCTGAGGGGTCTCGAAAGAAAATCCGAGACCTCAACACTCACATAGTCACATTTGTCCCACGCCATCAATGCAATATGACCAAGCATGGAAAGAAAACCGCTCACCATGGGAAGCGATCCCGGGTACAGCAAATTGATGATTCTTGTAAGGGAGCCGGCGTTCTCCTTCAAAAATTTCGTGGCGATGCATCCTCCACATCCCCACTGGTTATCACCGCTGTCTTTGGACATTATCGCACGCGATACATGTTCTTGGACGGCGAAAGCAGCACTGATATCATGTATGTTCAGTGTTTTCAACAACTGGATGAGGAAGACAAAGCTAAGCTCGTACCAGTCTCATTGCCCTTCACGCTGTCGGACGACAAACATGAGCGCACCGAAGTATGCGACTTCATGGTTCTGCCAACCACTTCTCATCATGACATCTTACTGGGCCGCGAGGGCATTGCGCGCTTCAACGCGAACGTTTCCACAACACATGGAATGGTTGGTTTCCCAACCAAGACAGACGTCGCATTCATTCGGGGAAACAAATATTGCCATACGGCGGATAGCGCCAAACCCCCGAAAATGGTCAAGACTGATGCCCGCACAGAGCCGAAAAAATGGGTTCTCAACCCTAAATTTCCAGAGCAAACGGTGGTCATTGGCCATGTAATCTTCGACACCATCCGCAACCACCTCAAGCATTTACTAATCAAGAACATGGACGTCTTCGCATGGAAGCCGTCAGACATGGTTGGCGTTCTGCGAGAAATAGTGGAGCACAGGCTCAATGTGTACCGATCGGTAGAGCCAATCGTCCAGAAAAAGCGGGGCATGGGTCTAGAGACAACAAAGGCAATGAACGAGTAGGTCATCGAGATGCTCAATGCGGGCATCGTACGCCCCATCCGGTACCAAACTTGGGTCGCCAACCCTGTTATGGTCGCAAAAGCCAACGGGGGCTGGCGCATGTGTGTTGATTACAAGGACTTGAACAAAGCATGTCCCAAAGATTGATATCCGCTACTAGAAATCGATTTAAAAGTGGACTCCTTAGCCCCTTATCGCTTTAAATGCTTCCTGGATGCATATAAGGGTTACCACCAAATACAGATGGCAAAGGAAGACGAGGACAAGAAAGATTTCCGCACAGACATGGGCACGTTCTGTTACACCAAAATGCCTTTTGGTCTGAAGAACGCGGACAACACCTATCAGCGCCTCATGGACACCGCTTTTGTTGAAGAAATCGGCGTAAGGCTGGAAGTATACGACGATGACCTTGTAATTAAGAGCAGGGAAGAGGGAGATATGCTGCGGGATATACAAAAGACTTTTGATCAACTGCCTAATGTTCGCATGAAGCTCAACCCCAGCAAATGCTCCTTCGGGATGGAGGAAGGCAAATTCCTCAGGGTGATCATCACGCGGGATGGTTTCTGCGCCAATCCCGAAAAAGTCCAAACAATCGAGCGTATGCCTTATCCCGGGTCAGTCAAGGAAGTTCAGACATTGATGGGTCGCCTAGTGGCCCTCAATCGCTCCCTCTCAAATTATGCTTCAAAGTCCTTTCCATTCGTGGATACTTTGAAGAATTGCTTGAAGAAGAGTAATTTCTGCTAGACGCCTGAAGCGGAAGCAGCTTTCCAAGAGATGAAACAGTGCTTAGTAAAGCTCCCAACTTTGACAACGCCTCTACCGAAGGAATCGTTTACACTATAGCTCTCCGTAACGGAGCGGGCGGTAGGCGCGGTTCTCCTCGTGGAGCGTATGGGGGTTCAAACGCCAATCTATTACATCAGCCGCACCCTCCTGGATGCGGAAATGAGGTACACAATCATGGAAAAAGCTGGTTCTCGCGCTGGTCCATGCATCCCGAAGACTGTGCAGGTACTTCCAAGGTCATCCTATCAACGTCCTAACGGACTACAGAATCAGCGACGTCCTTTGCAAACCAGAGTTATTGGGTCGCCTCGCCAAATGGGCTATTGAGCTGGGGGAACACACCATCTATTACAAGCCCAGACCCGCAATCAAGGGACAAGTACTCGCTGACTTCACAACGGAAATACCTGCCAAAAAGGACTAATAATGCTTAGCAGAGTAATCACCCGCGCAAACTCAGGACCCGTCACAGAAATGGTCCCTCTTCACCGACGGGGCCTCCAATGACGATGGATCTGGCGCGGGTCTTCGCCTTATCAGCCTAGATAAACACGAGTTCACATAAGTTATCCGCCTGGACTTCAAGAGTACCAACAACGAGGCAGAATACGAAGTGCTGCTGGCAGGCCTCCGCATCGCGGAAAAAATAGGGGCCAGACACGTGGAAGCACACGTGGACTCGTTATTTGTTGTGAGTGTAAGACCCAAATTCTAGATCTTGTTAAGTGCAAGTGATTGCTAACACTCAGAAACACCTATTGATTAGGTGTTTGAGTGATAAATCTTTAGAGCACAAAGATACTAGATGATATCTCAAAAACCGACACACAAGATGAACATAATTAGACTTCCATTTAAGATAAACTCATTGAAACACCATGGAAAAACATTAAGTACGCACTTATGACCTCTTGTGCTATCAAGATAACCAAAAACCCTAACCCTAGAGGTGCACGCAAGCGTTCTATATATAGGGCTCGTTGATAGGCCTGCGTACTTGACTCAAGTACGCAGGGCCTTACATTAAGTACACAGAGCCTGATAAAAACCCTAGCAACTATGAATAATTACAATATCAGCCCCTTTACTAACAAAACATAATATAAACTAACAAAAGTCTTCGTTCTGGTAACTATGGTCTTCAACTAACCCAACAATACTCCCCCTAGACCACAGCTACCAGATCTTCCTCATACTTCATCTGGTTGACACATCACTGGTCTCCCCTTCTTCAAGCTCTTCATGCACAGGGGGTTCAGGAACGATCACGACTGCGGATTCTTCCTGAACAGAAGGCTCTTGGACAATAACTTCCGGGGCAACAGCAGCTTCAGGTTGTGTTTCTTTTTTAGTGGCAGCTTCTACAAACTTTTCTTTAGTAGCTCTTTCCTTTTGTTCTTTAGCAATGTCAGCTGCGTTAATCCTGTCCACCACATCCAACAACTCTAGCTTCAATTTCATCGCTCGATCCACTGCTCTCTGGAACAATAAAGCTTCTTCATACACTACATTCCCTGCTCCCACATTAATCTTGCTTGCAAACAGCATATTCAGGTCAGACAGATTTAGAATAAATACGTCAGTTGGATCAAACAGTCTCATAATCTCAGCACCATCCTTTGTCTTGATCACTGCTTCACCAGTCGCACTGTCATAGAACCACTTCTTGAAATCCTTCAACATAACCGGAAGCTCTTCACGTATCGGAACCCTTGTGACAACCTTTGGTGGATCAATCACGTAATTAATCCTTCCTTCTCCAGTAGCAGGGTCAATTCTTTTCTTTGATATTCGACGTTTCGGCTTTTGTGGCTTGAAAAGTGTGAATTCTCTAACACATTCCCTCTTGATAAGGCTAGCAAGACAGCTCCAAATAGAGTTGTGAGTAGGATTGATAAGTGTTAGCCTACTAAGCTCCCTGATGTCCCAATGAGGGAGAGATTGTAAGTCATGTTCGCTTCTGAAGTGCTGAATGACTCCCCCTCGACGCTTGATGACAAACAACCTTTTTGATTTGTCGTACTTCCACGATATGATTCTTTTTTGATGATCTTCTTTGTTGTGGTGGATGTATTGGTGGAGAGCTGGAACTGTAACCCCTCTTCTTTCGAGCCATTTTAGGTCTTTCTGGACTGATTTTGTGACCATCAGCCGTCTCATACACAGTTTCTTCTTCTTCGCCAACTTCTATGAAGGTCTCTGGCATCTCATCCTCACTTACTTCATCCACATCGCTCTCTACTGCAATCCTTTCTCTTTCATTCTCTTCTTCTACGAACTTTCCAAAGTCAAACAATTCTTTATACAACATTCTGGGTTTGATGTTTTGTTGTTTCTGCAGATCTTGAATCATCTCAAACATCTTCATTTGGACATTGTTCTGGAACTTTATGAGGTTTCTCTGATCTTTAACGGTCTTTTCTAGGCTCTTATTCTTGCATTTCACCATTTTCAGCTTCCTTTTAAGTTCCTGAGTGTTGTGAACTGAACTCTTCAGGGTGCAGATTTCTCTTGCAGCAGTTTTACCGACTTCCTTCACCAATGTTTCATAAAGTTCTTGATGTACTGCTTTGGGACGTCGTGCAGCAGGAGCTGAGGAGGGTTTTGTCTGTTTCTTTGCAGGAGCTTTGGGAATTGGAGCCCTAGCAATGGATGGCCCTGGTTGATCCTGATCACCAAACATAGATTCAAGCATCTCCTCCGTTTCAATATCTTCCTCAGTCACAACAACTGGAGCTTCAGTTTCAGATATACCCTCTCTTCTTCTTCTTTTCTCTGCCTTTTTCATTTCGGCTATTTTCTACAAATCACGTGCAAATTGCAATTGTTCCTCAGACTGTGATTCCCTACCTTCTGACAACAGACCGGGCCTCTTTTTCGTTATAACCTGAGAGGGAGCTTCTCCCGTGTCTATCCTTTTACCTCTAGCCTTTTCTCGTACTCTTTCTTCACCAGTTTGTGGAGCAGAGGAAGGAGCTGTTTCAGAGGCAGCTTAACATCTAGCTTCTTCCATGTCTCATTTCTTCTTCTGAATTTTGTTGTACAGTTCTTTGATGAAGGGATAGCGTTGAGCTGGGTAGATACACTCATACATGGGTTCCCATTCTACAGTGTTGCATTCAGAGAAGAATCTGCCAGCTTTGGCGAAATTGAACTCTCTATTTGAGTCTCGAGGTAGGTTTTCTTGCTGTACATTGATCATCATTTGCACAAACCTCGAATACATAGCAAACTTTCCAGTTGTGACCTTAGCGTTCTTGACCATGAAGTCAAAGATCATCCTAGAAAGATTGAACTGTTCATTCTTGTAGACTTTAATCATCGCACTTGACCATTCTGGACTCAGTGCGTCATAACCACCTTTTCTGTGGGAAAGGCTCATTGTGAATACATGACAGATCACCTTCCAATCTCGAGTAAGCGAACTTTTCTTAATATCGCTTCTTTTGGAGGAGCCTCCCTGGTACCCAACCTTTTTGAATTCTTGTATAAGATATGCTTTGCTTAAGTGTCGGTACCTTCCCGGTTGATCTCTGAGCTTTAAAACACTTCTAACGGTATCTTCGGTGATGATCACAGGTTTGTTTTTGACTGTTGCATTGATTCTTTTTACACTGTTGACGACTTTATATCTTCCCGATCTCCAGAAATCTTCTATGTGATCTATGTAGACTGGCAGATCATGTTCCACGGCATACCCAATCCTGCTTCGACGAATCCACGCAACAATTTCTCTGAATTTGCTATCCTCCGTGTCCAGGTTGATAGACTGGTTATGCATACCCCTATTGTCCCACGGAATCTCCATCTGTTCCTAATCATGTGAACGAAAAGCAAGTTAGAATTTTCGAGCCTATGCTAGTAACGAACGAATGATGACTTAGACTGTAACACCCCAACCGATGGCGGAAACATCGGGATGTCACGTATTGATGATTGTTCAGTAGCTCATGGTGAATAATAGATTCCATTAAATGATTTAAATGAATTACATACAATAGTTCTAGAATTTGTACATCAAATTGAATAAATCTATACACGTATCTTCAAGCATCAATTCAAATCTTCAAGCAAATAGAACCTGAAACATGTTAAGTTGAAAATGTTTTGGGTCAACAAAAGTTGGTGAGAATTACATAGGTTTTTGATAATTGAATAAAAATGATGTGCAATTCATGTGTCATGTCAATCTAGTCCATATGTGAGAACATACTAGAAATAAATCGAGTGCATAATCAACCCTGATGACTGTTATAATATGATACATACCATACGCTCATGGTCCAATATGTTATACGATAACAAACACCCACGCAACCTTTGTAGGAGGCACGTATCCGGGTGGGATTGTCAGTCCAATAGATCTATCAATGTTTACCGCCGGCTTGTACGGAGTTAATGATTATGCTAGAATGGTGCTTACTCTAATCATGCTCAAGACATAATGCAACATAGAAAACACATAGACACATTGATGATTGAATTGCATAAATGATGTGGTAACATGTTTCACCCCAAAAACGGTGATAAATAGAAAAGGGGCTATGTAAAACTCACCTTAGCAAAATGTTATGTCTCGTGAAAAAAAATAGAATAATGTGTTGTGAATGTATGCGAGGCGAATCCCAAAGACTCAACAACGTAGCTAGTCCAAATTGAAGAAAACGAAAAAGAACGAATATCAAGCTTCCAATTCGCCAATTACAAGAGCTTATAATCAAAGCTTCAATTGTAGAAGTAATAGACTATAGAAGAAAGGTATGAGGGAAAGTTTAATCGGATTGAAACAATCGATTTAGAGATGCAAAGTATAATGGGTCATAGGTGGGTTTTTATACTATTTTTGGAGTCAATTAGCCATTAAAATTGGTCAACACCATAAAGTAAGGTTTTATGATGAATTGACTATTTGACTAAGACTTTGACTGTTTGACTAAGACTTTGACTAGGACTTTGACTATTTGACTCAAAGCTTTATTTAAAAAAAAAATCTTGTATGTGAAAAAAAAAATTAGAATCATATTATTATTATTATTATTTATATACATTTATGTATGTATATAAGTTGTGAGTTAGGATAAATAAAGACTTAGGCACATTTGTATAATATTAATGATAAAGGTGTAATAAAAAAAATATATATATATATATATAAGGGCTTTTTATGTATTAAAATTTTGGGGAAAATTTTGCGATGTTACATAGACGTAGACGGACGACAGATTTAAACAAATTTATTTTGTAGTTGTCTTGTGATAGAGTTAGATGGTTTAGCATATCTTGTATGATTTGGTTTTATATATGTATGATAAGTACGCAGATTACATATTAGTTTAGTAGTCCATAGTCCTTATTGTCCAAGGTCAAGTGCGTAGGTCACAGGTCTAAAAGCGCAGTCCAGTCCAATAGTCCTAAGTCAATAGGTACGTAGGTTACATTACTCAGGCATGTTAACAAGAATAAGTACGCAGATGAATCAACATTTTGGCATGGTAACCCTAGCCCCCTTGACAGATCAGCCTGCGTATTTGGCAAACACACAGACACTTAAACTTTCGTTTAAGATTTCTGGTACGCAGGGGATTAGGGTTTCAAGGGTTTGAGTTTATGAAGCTAGTGCGCACTTTCATGAAGCAAGTGCACAGCTTCAAGAAACTAGTACGCACAGATGAACAAAAACCCCAAACTTTAAAATAAAACAAAACCTTACTAAAGCCTTCAATCCGGTCTCTAGAATCCTATAACAATAACAATGAATCAGCCAAATCCATTATCTACCTTAGAACGAAGATGATCAACATAAAACAGAGAAGGGGATGCGGATTAACAGATGGATTATGAATGTTTAGTAGGTTTTTAGGGTTTGAAGTGGTGATGAGCGATGAAGATGATGTTGATTTGGGGATGATGGGGTGATTAGGGTTTTAAAAAAATGACTGTTGTAAAAAAATAGATTTACTGAGTTTATATACACATGTGTTATGGGCCTGCGTACTTAAGTCAAGTACGTAGGGCTCAGTAAGTCCGCACAGCCCAAATCAACGTTGAAATTGAATCCAAGGAGTAGGGGTTAACCGTTTCTCACCTTCTGCACACAAGATCATACTAACCATACCTGGCAGATCATATTTCAACTTTCCGTTGGATAGCTAGAGCCCAAGAAAAATTGTCAGTATACTTTTCCACTTAAATCCATGCCTCTTGTATTTCAACATACGTTTGGTGATGAGATTTATCATGTTTTGGTAATATTGACGAAAATTTTGTGGACCCCACTTGTGCTAGGTATAAACCTACCAATCCTCAAGGTTTATTGAGATATAAAGATGAGAGCTTCAGGTCTATGTTTCCATAAGCAAAGAAGATGATCATTATGTCTATCAGATGATGAGAGCTTCAGGTCTATGTTTCCATAAGCAGAGAAGATGATCATCTGATCGCTTGTTGAGCTATCTATATATGTTTGCACGTTACTAACATTGCGTGTCTTTTGCTGCTCACTTGATTGATTAGCCCCGCATTGGTAGCTCGCACTCTTAGGTGTCTTTTGATTATATATGCAGAGAATTTTCTGTGTCTTTTGATCTCTCAACCTATGTATGTCCAGACTCAGTTTGTGCAAACCTTGTATGTGAAGGATCGGCTAATCAAACAAAGACTATTGATCAAACAAGTTCAATTCAGGTGCGAATCCCTGAATTGATCACACAATGATAATAAAACTAGAAAACACACAAATCATCTCAAACATTGTCATTTCATTCATAAACATCATTAATAATCTTTACAAAGCTTGTTTATAATGATTTAGACTTAATACAGACTTGACAAAAACCCTAGGGAGACAAACACTCTTAGAGGGAAACAAAAATGACCAAAAGTTAACATTCAAAAAATGATTCAGCCTTATATAGACCTGCACATTCGACCAATCTACTGGGCGAATGTGCAGGTTCGACCATTCTATGTGGGCGAATCAGCACCTATAATAAACAAAGTCTTCATTCGACCTCTCTGAGCTCCCTTCGACCAAACTAATCTACCTTCGACCAATTGTATTCCACGTTCGACCGCCCGTAATCAACAAAACATATTAGAATTTGCAATTCAATAGCACTAGTCGCACTTCGTGTATCTACAAACTCCCTCTCGACTATTGCTTGAATTGCTTCCGCCTACGATCTTCATCCATCCTTTTGTTCATCAGCTTAATGTGCAACAATTTCTTCTGTTCTTTCGTCATGACTGGTTCATGAGTTTGCTTCGGTTTCTTCTTTTCGATCTTTTGAACTTCAACAAACTTCCCCAGCTTCTTATCAAAATCACAACCCGCATTGACATCCCACGCAAAACATAGAAATACCACACGTTGGTATTTAGCTGCCTGTTCACTGTCTTTCTCTTCACAATAAATCGGATTGTAGTATAGCATGATAATATCCTCATGAGAGCAATTAATTAACCACATTGGGTCAAAGATATGTATCTTCTTGAAGTCATTCTTCCCATCCTTCAAAACGATAATAGCCTCTGCCGTCTTCCAGTCATAATACCAGCACATAAAGTCTTGTGAAAAGTGTTGTGGAATTGGCATCAAAGGAATATGCTTCAACACTTTTGGTGGTTTATACTTCAAAGTCACCTTACACAACCCCGTTATCTCATCTTTCTCCTTCTTGTGTACTATCCTCTTAGGATACTGCGGGGTGAACACATCCCATTTTGTCCTGCTCTCCCTCGCCATGCGATCTGCAAAGTAACCAACAAGATTGTTGTTTACTGAGGCACCTGACATTGTATGTATGCAGATATCGCGAACAGCCCAATACGGTAGTGTCTTTATATCGTGGAATCTGTTGAAGTACAGAATTCCTTTTTCCCACTTCACAGCGACACACCTCAGCTGTCTCAAATACTTCCATCCGAGAGCTTTGCCTTTAAACAATTCATTATGAAATTTGTAGAAACTACCCTGAACTTCAGTCTTAGGGCGGTTAGCTTCTTTTTCTTTAAGCTTCCTCAGCAAGTCTTTCAGATCATCTGATTGTTCAACATTCGGCTTTTGACAATCTAAGTTCTTAAACACTTCTTCAATAAATTTCTTGCTTTTCTCTCTAGCAAGTTTCTCAGCTTGACTCAATAACTCTTCAGAGAATTCAGGAAATCTAGAATCTTTATTATTTTTGAAGTATTCTGGATATTCCTCACTAGTAATGTCCTCCATCGCAACTTCTTCAAACACTGGAACATCTCTATCATCAGAGTGATTTCCTGCGTCTTTCTCAGGAATGTTTGGTATTTGATTCTCACTCATCAGCTCTTCAAGAGATTTACCAACCTGTTTTGCTAATCCTTCCAGTATTTCTTTAGTCATAGCTGTAGAAACTTCTCCATCTTCTAGATCAGGATCATTATACTCCAGTTCAAACCTCATATCATCTGACTCAAATATCTCTGGAAATCTGCCAGTCATCTCAATCGTCCAAACTCTATCAGTCAACATCTGGCGATATAACTTCTTGTCTTTTTCAGATAAAGATCTAATCTTCTTGTTCCAGAAAATGTCATCATCGTCAGTATTGCCACCAGGAGCTTTTAAACTAGACTCTCCTGCACCTTTTCCTGTTTCTCTCTTCTCATACTTATACTTCTCAGTATCATCATCATCGTCATCATCATCATCATCACTATTAGCAGAGCTATTACCATCACCAGAATTATCAACCGAACCATCTTTATCATCACCATCTTTCTTCTTCTTAGGAGCATCACCGGCATCCTGATCAAGTTCTTCTTCATCATCTTCTTCTTCTTCAGATGATTCGAAATCAACAAGCTCTTCTTCTTTTTCTTTATCCTCTTCTCCTTCTTTCAATTGAGGAGCTTTCGAGTATAACTCATCTATGATATTCTTCATGCTCTTGTTGTTCTCTCTCAACTTCTTGTTTTCAAGTTTCATAGATATATCTTCTAGTATTTCTCTGCTCATGCAATAACAACTTCTTATTTTCTTTCTGGAGCAGCTTGATTTTAGCAGATAATTCTTCATGGCTCTCATGTGAAAGATTCGACTACATCCAACATCTTCCTGTCATTCTTTCTAAGCTGTTCAATCTCAGCCTGTTGCTGGTTAATGATTTTCATCATGTCAGTTAGCTTCTGGTTCACTGCATCCATCACATCTCCTGATACAGTAACCTTTGGAGTTGAAGCCTCAGCAACTAGAGTCTTTTGTTTCTTAAATTTCTTCAAGATTCTATCCAACGCATCATTGAAATCATTAGTTGGAAGTTCAGATTGCTCAGCAGCAGATGTTTTCTGTTTCTTCGCTGTTGGGGATGTCATGGGTGATTTAGAACTAGACATCACAGGAACTTTCTTTCCTGCAATTAGGCTTTCAATGTCCTTAGCTCTTTTCTTCATTGGCTTTTCAATCTCTACAGCCCTAGCCTTCTTCTTAAAAGTTGGGTTTTTTCTGTTTCTCTCCAGTCTTTGGCGATCCTCCAAAATCTTTAGATCCCAATCCCAGACTTTCATCAACATCATCCAACACAATTGGACTTTTCATTCTTTGTTCCTCCAATGATTTGTTCAGACTTTCAGACTTACCAGCCACAGTGGCCTTGGGCGTGGTGCTCTTAACAGTCTCGTTATCATAATCCCATCTCTCCTCTGCCTGAGTTTCTTCAGAATCCATCGATTCTTCATCAACCAAGTGTGTACCTTTCTTCGCAACACCCTTCTTTCTACGAGATGTCTTCTTTGGTGGTTCAGTATCATCCTCTTTTTCCTTTCCTTTCCCTTTTCCACTCTTCACACCAATGTTCACAACATGCCCTTTCCTTTTCGCTTCAGGATCAACAGGGCATAATGGATTATCTTCATCAGAATCACTGTTTACATTCCTGGCTTTGTCAACACCTGGATCTTCATAACCTGGATTGATCAGGTGACCAAACAAGTTCTTCATTTGTGGTCTTTCATTCATCGGCACACCTTTATATCCCTTCATTCTAACTAAAGTACTCAAGTTCATGTGATCTTGTACTACTATCTGTGTAGGATCCTTTCTCAAATTCTTGTACTTCTCATCAAAGATCATTTGCAGGAATCTTGGGTATAACAAAAACTTCTTATTCTTTAATCCTCTCAATGTATCTAACATGTGTTCAAGTATCATTCCAGATACATTGAATGACTTATTCAAGATCAAGGCAACCGTTAAAGAGCTAATAATCTTTCTCATTACATCATAACCTCCACTCACAGATCCGAAAACATGTAGCATGACGTGAGCAAGGTACTTGAATTGCGGGCACAATTTTCCTTCATGTAATGAACCATCAGTAATCGGTCCATTATACTTCATTCTCAGGAAACACTTTCTCTGCTCAATCCAAGAAATAACTGTCGGATCAATCTTCTTATCCGTCAGCTTCAATGCTTCTCTAATGTCGTCTTCAGAAATAATCACTAACTCCCCGTGAATCTTACTCACGATAGCAGATTCGTTGTTCCAAAAATCCATTCTAGCATTCGTCCAGAATTCTCTTTGGTGGTCTCTGTATATGATGGCAGGAGTAGCAATAGCAACAACAACACGACTTCTCTTCAAAAAATCAACAATACCGGTGAATTCGGTATGTTTCTTCAGATCGCCCAGATAAGCACAACAGTTATGTGCTTCTTCAAATGGTAAGTCTTCTACTGGTTTCTTCCCGGCTGCCTTGTCTGATGATCCTGTGGGAATATTAGTACTCTGTTGTTCAGACATGATTAAACTGCAAAACAAAACAAGAAAACACGTTAAAAATGGACAAAATATTCAAAATTTGAAATTTTTGATTTTGGAATCCACATTCGACCAATCGAAGGTACGAATGTGTAAAATGGGGTTCGAATGTGGAAGATAAGGTTCGAATGTGAAAAATCAGTTTTAAAATTGTACATTCGACCCTTTTTCTCCACTTTCGACCGCTTGAACTTGGTACATTCGACCAAAAAGACACATTCGACCCTTTTGAAGTGGTCGAACGTGTCTGTTCATCTTCAAAATTTGCAGATTTTGATTTAATGTGTTTTAACATGCCATTTTGATTTGTAAGGCATCTAATATGACCGATAAACCTTTTCCAATCAATAATTGTTATGATTATTCAATGTTTAAGTGTTTTCTCCTAAAATCTAGGGTTTGAACATTTTAAACAATCAATTAATTATTCTGTGGTGATTAAACCCTGGATTTTGGTTTCTTCTCCCCCTAAAAGACTTAAACATTGAATCCTTAACAAGAATTGTTACTATAACAGTCCACAATCCATAGAACGATTCAGTTTAGGGTTCTTAAACAAAATCAACGATTCTGAAATGGACAAAGGATGATAACCTGCAAACAATGGTTCAAAATGATTAGTAAGAGATGAGGATCACAATGGTATGATTTTTAACAATCGGGCAACAAGGGGTCTTAATCTCAGAATATTGATTTTTTTTAAATGGGGATCGAAAGTGCAGATGAGGTATATATAGGCTCCACATTCGACCATTTGACATGGGCGAATGTGAAAATTTTTCCACATTCGACCCTATTTAAAGGTTCGAAGGAAGAAAAATGGTTCGAATGTACAATCAGACATAAGAACACTCACATTCGACCGTTCAGAAGGTTCGAATGAGCAGCAAAATTCCACATTCGACCCGTCGAAGGGGCGAATGAAATTTGGAATTTTTGAACATTTTACCAAATCTCAAAATCGAGTCCCGTTCAATATTTTTCTCAACTTTTAAGCATCCGACATTTATTATGTCTCATTTAAAGATGACAAGACTCAAATGGTCCATCAAGTTTTAGAAAATCATCATCAACCACCATCGGTTATCAAAAGGAGTATAGAAATGTAAAATCTTTTGGATTTTCTAAAATTTTGTTAAAACACACCTAGAATCTTTTTGAGTTTTGTATTTTTGACGAGAAATGTAAAATGCAAAAATGTAAAGATAAAACAGTAAATGTTTTGTGATTTCCGGTAAGAGGATCATATCGGTTATTGAGAAATCTGATCACACCATTGATCTATTGATTTATTATCATTAAAGACAATGTGTGATCTGGCAACTGCTGATATTGTTGTCCACATAAGCTCACATGCAGACTGTTGTGCAGTGCTTTAGACTGATACGATTATTTATAGTATAAACTCAATTATCTGTGGTTTCCACGCACACGACATACTTCCGTATCAAGAAGTAAATGCACAAAGACTCATTGTAATGCGTTATTATGCTTTCGTCATCTGTATTTTTACAAGGTATGAGGCACATAGGTGTACAGGTCAGCAATTCAGTGCTACAAAGTAACTTGTGCACTCTACCAGGTTGAGGACTGATATCAATCATGATTTTCATCAGTGATTGGATACGATGTATTGGATAATCTTTGATTATCGTTATACATTGAAAGTTCCTCAATTCGGTAACTTTAGGATTTGGCTTTACAACTCTTTTATAAAGATACCCTGTCTGATCTAGGTCCGTAATGACTTACATCAGAAGATCAGATAGGCTATCCCCAGATAACTAGTAACATAACGACCCGAAACCTCCGAATTTTGTACAAATACCCTATCAAACGAAATTACGGTACTAAGACCATTTGCCCATGAGGAGTTCATCCACACAACAATTTGTTTGATATGTATGTATCAGGCACGCAGTAATAGGTCTACGAAGCCTATCAACACATCACACAGACTTAAACACACGCCTTATATTGCATTACACTTCTTTAGCATGTGTCAGATCCCCACTGATGTACTATCATTTCCTCTTTTTCTCCTGGAAATCATTTTGGGTTTATCTAATTTTTATGGGTTTTTGAGTTATTCAATGTTTTTTTTTGGTTTTTCGGAAAATAAACTCCCCCTAAAATGAAAAAACATATTTTTGGGTTTTTGTATTTTTCTGAAAAACAGTAAAAACTAAAACTAAAAAGCGATAAACCGAGGTGATGATCAGTCTTGTTTTTATTTTATACCATTAGCTTTTAAAAGATATTCAAATCTTGATTTATCAAAAGCTTTGGTAAAAAGATCTGCACGTTGATAGTCAGTGTGGATTTGGACCATATCGATCAACTCTTTTGCGTAACAATCACGGATAAAATGATATTTGATCCGGATATGTTTAGCTTTCGAGTGTTTGACTAAATCTTTTGTTAATGAAATTGCGGCCTCGTTATCACAGTAAATAGGGGTTTTAAGAAATTGCAAACCGTAGTCCACCATCTGTTGTTGTATCCAGAGAACTTGTGAGCAGCAGCTTGATGTTGAGACGTATTCTGCTTCACATGTGGATAAGGCGAGTGCAGTTTGTTTCTTGCATTGCCAGGTCACGAGCCTGCTCCCCATAAACTGACATCCAGCCGTTGTGGATTTGCTGTCTTTGTCACAGCCTCCCCAATCTGCATCACTAAAAGCAATTAGGTCAAAATTATCATCATTAGGGTACCAAAGACCTCTCGACGGACAACCCTTCAGATATCTAAGGATACGTTTGACAGCTGCTAAATGACTTTGTTTCGGCTTCGATTGATAACGTGCATAAAGACAAGTGGCGAACATTATGTCTGGTCTGGATGCGGTGAGGTACATCAGAGATCCGACGATTGCTCTGTATGTAAAAGGATCAGTCAGCTCCCCCTTAGCGTCAACACCAATCCCGAGATTAGGTTGTATCGGGGTATCCATCGGCTTCGAATCATCCATCTGGAATCGGCTCAAGACTTTAGAGACGTATTTGGTCTGGTGAATAAAGATCCCCGTTGGTCTTTGATCCATCTGCAAGCTTAGGAAAAACTGCATCTCTCCTATCGCACTCATTTCGAACTTTTCCTGCATAACTTTTTCGAATTCTCTGCATAAAAGTTCATTAGTAGATCCAAATATAATGTCATCAACATAAATTTGCACTAGAAGCAAGTCATCTCCTGTTCGTTTTGTGAACATTGTGCAATCTACGAAACCTCGTTTATATCCTTTGGATAGAAGATACGTGCTCAGCTCCTCATACCATTGCCGTGGAGCCTGGTGCAACCCATAGAGAGCTTTGTTTAGAACGTAGACCTTACCCGGTGGATAGGATCCTCAAAGCCTGGTGGTTGACCTACGTAAACTTCTTCCTTGACCACACCCTAAAGAAATGCGCTTTTAACGTCCATTTGATACACCTTGAATTTCTTGTAAGATGCAAACGCTAGAAACATGCGGATAGCTTCTAAGCGTGCAACCGGTGCATAAATCTCGTTATAATCGATTTCTTCCACTTGATGAAATCCTTGTACGACCAATCGAGCTTTGTTTCTAACAATCACTCCTTTGTCATCCTTCTTACACTTAAACACCCATTTGGTTCCAATCTTTTTCCTGCCTGGAGGTAAATCTGTCAGTGTCCATACTCCCAGTTTCTGAAATTGTAATAACTCCTCTTGCATAGCCTCTACCCAAGCGTCATCCAAAAGAGCATCCTTGTATGTCCGCGGCTCAACCTGCGAAACATAACAAGCAAAAGACCAGTTATTCTGACAACCTGATTTTTGAATTTTAGCATATAAGGCTAGAGTGCCAAGATTTTCTTGTGAGTTATCATTCCTCAGTTGTCCTCTCGTCATCACACTGCTACCAGGATCACCAATAACTTGCTCGAGCGGGTGAATACGATGTATCCGAGATTCCGGATAACCAGGTACTTGCACTCCCGTTTGAGTAGTCAAATTCTCTGTCGAATCCAGATCATTACCCAAGTTTGATGATGAAGCACCATTTGGATTTGGGTTCACTGGAGGTGTCTCTGTAGCAATATCTGGAATAGCTTCACTTATAACATCATCATCATCTTCCAATTCTGATGAGTTGAGAGTTGTGGAAGCTTCCTGAAATACCTCTTCTTCAGCTGCAGGAGCACTTGTATCATTAGAAGCTGTTTGTGGAGTTACGGTGATCGGACGCACCAACGGTGATGTCACTGCGTTTTCACACTCGTAATATAATCGTAATACAGCCTCTTCAACCAAGCTATCTAGATTGAATGATTCAAAGAAATCTTTGTAATCAAACATCCAGTCTGGACCGCTACCCTGTACATTCTGAGTATACAGCTGAACTTCAACGTTAGCCCACTCCTCTACCTGACGAGTTCGTTTGTCGAATACCCGTTTAAGCGGGGTTGCATAACCAACAAATAATCCTTCTTCAGCTTTCGGTGTGAACTTCTCAGATGGATTAAGCATTGTACATGGTGCTCCAAACAGTTCTAGATACTCTAAGTTCGGCTTTCGTCGGTTCAACAGCTCATAAGAAGTTTTACCAAACTTCTTCACTGTTAACACACGATTGAGAGTATAACAAGCTGCGTAAATGGCTTCATTCCAGAACATTACTGGAAGATTGGAATCCGCAAGCATTGTCCTCGCCGCTTCAATTAGAGTCCTGTTTTTGCGTTCTGCCACACTGTTCTGTTGAGGGGTATACGGAGCACTGTATTCATGATGAATTCCTTTGTCTTCACAAAGAGCATCCATCTGTGCGTTCTTAAACTCCGTCCCATTATCACTCCTAATTCTCTTGATCTTTAGACCATAGACATTTTCAAGTCGAGTGAACAGAACCTTCAGATTGTTAAACGTGTCGCTCTTATGATGCAGGCACATAACCCATGAAAATCTAGAATAGTCATCGGTAACCACAAGACAGTATAATTCACCAGCATGACTTTTACGCTTGACCGGTCCGAATAGGTCCATGTGCAAACGCTCAAGTGGTAATTCAACTGAATTGACTTTCTTTGGTTTATGGGATTGCTTGTGCTGCTTGCCTTTCTTGCAACTCACACACTTGTCGTTCAAATGGAAATGTTTAACATTCACGCCCTCGACAAGTTCATTCTTCACCAGATGGTTCATTTTTTTAAGGTGAATGTGTCCCATCCTCCTATGCCACATGATAGATTCTTTTTGAGTAGCCTTGGAGAGGAAACACATGACTTGACCTTGGGTTGTCATGGCCTTTGACATGTCGAGAATGTACAGATTGTTCACTCTCGGTGCTTTCAGCATAACCCACTCTTTTGGAAGAACGAATCCTGGCTTGAGAATGTAGCAAGATTTGTCATCAAAGAATACAGAGAACTGCTTATCACAGATCTGACTGACACTGAGCAGATTATAGTCTATTTGCTTCACGTATGAAATCTTTTCAAAACTCAAGATACCATTACTTACACTACCCTCCATAGTAAGGTATCCACCTTTGTTCCCAACAAATGCTACGTATCCGCCATTGATATTTCTTATGTCAAACAGTAGCGATAAATCCCCTGTCATGTGACCAGAAGCTCCACTGTCAACAATAAAAAGACCGCTCACAGGGCCAGCTGAAGCTCCCTACACATATCAAGTAAAAAGATTAGATTTTTCGGGGGACCCAAGCCAGCTTGGTCTTGGGTGTTTGAACATTAAGTTTCAAAGAATCTTTCTCACAAACAGTTGAATTTGAATTGATCTATTTGTGATCAATTAAATCCTTTTCAGTTTTAGATTTCTCATTCTCCTTTGAACATGAAGCACCTTCAGAACCCTTTGGTGACCAATACTGTTCCGAACGTTTCAAGATCCGGATCTGAGATTTTGGGGTCTCCGATGGTTTCTTTACTTCGTCCTTGAAGGAAACTTTCTAGGTTACCTTCTCTGATTTAACAGAGACATCTTGTTTGTTTCAGAAGACCCATCTTGTTTAATCTTGTGCCAATTGGTAGCTTGTTTGGAGGTAAGGGACAAATTTCCCAGACTTATTGCTTCTTGAATTGAAGCAATTATTCTTGCATAGCTTGAACCTAATTCTTATCTTTGAGGGCTTCTTGATATTTTTTTGGTTCCAGCTGAGAAATAAATGCGGAGAAAAAGCAGAAGTTGGAAAGCTGGTTTCTTGTAAGCACCCCTGAAGCAATATCACCCATGATTTGATCTAATGGATGATCTCTGTGCTCAATTAGTTGTTGTAGCCCTGTACTTGGTGATGGCTCTTGAACATCTTCAAACAAACCACTGAGGTTGATGATATCTGGTTCAGCTGTATTTGGTTCACGAGTCTGTGGAGCTGAATCAGTAGTTTGGATTTGCTCATCAGCAGTTGTTGAAGTAGAAGTTTGTAAAACTTCTGATGGTTTGAAAGTGGATTTAATGACTGTGTTTGGAGTCCATGGTGGAGGAATATCATCATAGAACCCTTGATCACCATAATAAGTGGGTTTAGATGATGTAACAGTCTTTTCAGGTTCGAAATGAAAATCGTCAAGGTCAAAGAGTTCAGTAGGTTGTGCTGGAATGAGAGTTTGTTTTGACTCATTAAACTTGACATTCAGTGTTTCTTCTACTATCTTGGTTCTTGAATTAAAAACCTTGTAGGCTTTTCTAGTGGAAGAATAACCAAGAAGATAACCTGAATCAACTTTTGCAGCAAACTTTGAAATAGAGTCTTTGATGTTTAGAATGAAACATTGACATCCAAAAGCCCTGAAAAAGGAGATAAAAGGCTTTATGCCATGAAGAACTTCATAAGAAGTTTCGGAATGTCTTTTATTGATGAGGACTCTGTTTTGAACATAACAAGCTGTGTTGACTGCTTCAGCCCAAAAATATAATGGTAGGCCTGAATCAGCTAACATAGTTCTAGCTGCTTCAATTAATGTTCTGGTCTTTCTTTCTACAACACCATTTTGTTTAGGAGTTCTGGGAATGCTGAAATGTCTAACAATCCCTTTAGACAAACAGAATTCATCCAGAGTTTTGTTCCTGAACTCTGTCCCATTGTCACTCCTGATGACTTTGATAGAGAGAGAGAATTGTTTCTCTACTTGTAGAATAAAGAACTTGATAATATCAGCTGCCTCATCCTTGGAGTATAAGAAGAAGAACCATGTAAATCTTGAGTAGTCATCAATGATGACAAAGCAGTACTTCTTCTTACCAAGGCTCATAATCTTAACTGGTCCGAATAAGTCCATATGGAGTAGTTGAAGACATGCAGTTGTTTTTTATTCTTCAATAGACTTATAGGAGGACTTATGTTGTTTACCTATAAGACAGGAAACACAGTGTTCTTTACACTGGTATTCCTTCAAAGGTAGACCTCTGACCAAGTCTCCTATGCCAGATATCAGTTTCAGAAGTTGATGCTCTTGAGAAGAAACAAGCAGTGTTGTTAAGTACTTTGTCTTTTTCAATGTCATCGAATACAACTTCAATTTATACTAGACTATTTACAAACATGTCTTGACCATAGACAGACGTTACAAAAAACTACTAACATAATGAAAATAATTCTTTTACTAATCTTCAGAAAACTTGAAACTGATGTTGCTAATACATTCAAATCAACTTTGAATATAACATGTCTTTATACACCCATCAGTCTTTAACACATATTTGTTTCTTTGACTGGAAAGAATCTCCAAAAGATTAACCTTGAAAACTAAACATACTCAAGGTGCTTCCTCACATACTCTGCTTGCTAATAGAACAGAAAAAAACATTCACAGTTATACTTCAACTACAAGCTTTGAAAAACAAAGTAAAGAAATAAGAAATTCAGCAAATATACCTGTTGACAAGCACAATAGCGGGAACAACAAAAGCGGAAGTAGACGCAGACGACTTCCTCAAAAGATAAGCATAGTGGTGTAAAAGCATAATCGCAATCAATGTCTTGCCTAATGCCATCTGGGAAAACACTTGATTGCTTAAGCTAACGCCTCTATCTGTTAACGGTCAAATATTCACAAAAATACTAAATCAAGCATGACTCAAATTAATCAAACACACAAGTTGAGCAGAAAAAAATTAACACGCATTAAACACTCGCATAGATGGCTTTAAAAAAGCAAAGACATACCCATCTTGAGTTTGACGCTGCCAATCTACAACCGTTGGTAATGGCATAACTAATATTTTCCTTTGATTGTAAGAATCTTCCAAAGTCGACACCTTTTTCAACATAAATACTCTGGTTGCTTATGGAGCAGACAAAAGATTGAGGGTTATTGAAAACCAAAACGGATAAATTTTATTCTTATTCATAAGATCAATTAGAATTAGGTTACCTGATACTCGAATCTTTTGACGTGAACGTGAATGTGAGAGAAGCATCTGTTAGGATTTAAAAATTATTTGAGAGAAAGATAGGGACATGATACCTTTATATTGTTGTGTAATGGGGTATCGAATTTGAAATTTGAATTTGAATTTGAATTTGGAGCTCAAATTTAAAACCAACAGTCCTAGAAAAGTCTGTTATGTCAAGTGGCAAAATATTTAATTAATTTATTAACAACCACTGTTTAGGCAAGTGGCATTATTACCACTGCTCAGGAAAGTGGCGATATTTAATTATTTAATTTTAGATTTTAAGCTGATTAGTGATGTCACATTTTGTATCATACAGGCATTGGTGGCCTATCTCTCCGCTTGACACATCAGCTTTCTTATGTCACTCACGCTTCTCCTATTATGGAAAGTATAGATAGATATGCACATGATGTCACATGTCATTTTCACCCTCATTTTAAATGTCCGTAACTTTTTTATACGTCATCTTTTTTTTTAAATTATACCATAAGTTTGAGCGTCTTTTTATCTTTAATATGAGTAACATATTGTTATACTTACAAAAAAAATTCAAAAACCTAGTTGCGTAAGACACAATGTAGATAATGTAAAACAAAATGAGTACCAAATTAAATATGTAATGAACAATAGGGTAGAAAACACAATGAAGGGTCTAATAAAACACAATGGATGACATAGTAAAAACACTATGAACAGAAGACTAAAACACAATGGATAGTAGACTTAAGCACACTGAAAAACATGATAAAACACAATGTACACCATAAACACAAATGCTATTTTCGCAAAACATAATGAACAACATAAAGCACAATGGAAAGCATACTAAAAACATAATGGACAAAGTTAAATCATGTGTAGACTGAAAAAACATAATAAACATATTTATAAAGTACATGTGCATACTATAACACAATGAACAAGCATAAGACGCAATAAAGACAAAAAACCCAGTTAACACGATTTTTTTTCAATTTTAATGTAGAAATGTGATACTTATATTAAAGTTAAAAAACACTGGTTAATATGGAGATTATTTTAAAAAAGAATATCGTATGAAAAAGTTATAGATGTTTAAAAATGATGAGGGAATTGACATGTGTTTTGCATGTGGAGAAAGAAAGTCAATAAATGTGGTTTTCCTTTTATGCCTTTCCTCAAATTTATATTTACTTTTTTCCAACAAACTAATCTCAACCCTTCAAATATGAGATCAATGAACCACAATCCTCTTCACAATTCCTAGAAAAAGTGTCTTGTGTATTTGATCTTAACATTACTATTTAATATATATACTGTGTGAAATCTCGTGTGAAAACACGAGAAGTCTATATCATTTTTTAATACAATTAATCCCCAATTACAGAGAACATAATTGACTTTCTTTCTCCATATGCAAAACACATGTCTGGGAATATTCAGAAGGCTCAGGTTATGAAGAGCTGTGTGTTTGGTCAGTGGAGGTTATTAATGCATATGATAATAGTTTGCTTCTCAGCTCGCAAAGCTGGAGCAGACGCAATGGGTGCTGGTATATAGTCTGCTATGCATTCTTTGGTCTACAACAAGCAGTTCAACTTTGCTCCGTTGATCATGTACTTGTTAGAGAAGCAGACTCGGGCAACATGGAAGCTACGATTCTTACTATATCCTAGGTTCTTGACTTCGATCATCAAGCACCTACTAACCAACTTGCTAGATATTTAGCCATTGGTTCAGGTAGGCACAATGGATCATAGGACGCTTGCAGATTGTCGTACTAACAATCTCATGCGACTAGAGAATGAACAACCACGGGAGACAGCCTTGTTTGGTGCTATCACCAATCCAGCATACCGTCCACCACTGAATGCTGAATGGTTTGATCCACCACAGGAACAAGGAGCTCCACAACAACCATAGGCTGAGGCTCAAGTTTAGTAACCTACACCAGTTATACTTCAAGAACAGATTCAGGAACAACCAATGGCAGAGGTACAACATCCATAGCCTATTGTTGAAAATCCTGTTCAACAACAGGCATATGTGATAGAAGAACAAGTGCAACCTCAACCACATTTTGTTAGTGATTTGTTTATGACAGAACTTGATGCTGCTTTGGAAGGACCAGGTCCTTTGGGCACAACTCATGAAGGTGAAAGGTCTTCAAGATATTTTGATCTTCCTAGTTCTAGTAAGGAAGATGATAAAACTACAAATTTAGATTTAGATGATGATGTTATGGTGTTAGAGTCACCGTCGCAGTCAGCACCTCCTACTGAGGTAACGGGTGACATGATAAAGAAAAATGATGATAAGCAAGACAAAGACTATCAACCAGGAGAATCAGATGATGATGATGATGATGATGATGATGATGATGATGATGATGATGATGACGAGACACCTCTTATTAGACCTCAGAAGAAACAGAGGGCTGTTCTGCAGATAAGGGTTGTTAATTAAGAACCAGTTGTTTCAAAGCATGTTCAGGCTAGTACACAGGTGTCATCAATAACAACAGCAGCAACAACAACTACACCACACATTATTATCTCCACCACCTTTAGTTACTACTACTTCTTCCCTGGAAGTTCTAGATATGCCGGTCACAACCATAGTGTCATTCGTTGGGCAAGTTGGTGAATCTTCACATGGGGTCTCTGCACCTTCAAGTTCACCAGCAACCAAGTGGTTTCTATGTTTGTTAAATCTACCGTTGTTACTCATGATCTGCTTGTCACAGTGCCCATGACTACAACTGTTGCTACACACAGCTCAGCCAACAAATGCGGGATTACAGTTTGACATTTCTAACCCTGTAATTTCATTTGATTCTTCGTTACCCGACATGGAAAGATTTACAAGGTTGGAATGCAGAGTCTCAGAGTTAAATGCTCAGGTGATAATGTGAAATTAGACGATCCCCAAGCTAATGGAGTACAACGAGTTGCAGCAACGGGCACAGGCTCATGATCGTGCCTTAATCCAGTCTCTTCTTAGGAAGAATGCAGAATTGATGAAGCAGTTGATGGCTCAGGGGGGAGACATCATGTAAAGGAGATGAACTGAGAACAAAGAGGCATGAAGATGATCCAGAAAATGATCCCAACCATTCATAGGAAACTAAGCCACCAAGTGCTTCATTTACACTTGGGATGCTTTCTATAAATTAGGGGGAGTCTAGTGGAGTAGCGGATTTATCAGAAAAGGAAAAAAGAAAAACAGCCAGTAGATGTAGATTCATCAATTCCTACCTTTGAAGACTTCTTTCTAGAATCCGAGTTTCATTTTGATGCACTATTTTAGGATCAATAGTGCCTTGAGAGATTGAAGGACATTATCTTACTATCAGATTAATCAGATCCTGGGGAATTGTTTGATTTAGAAGAGGGTGAGGTTATTCCAGACAGTTTAGGGGATTGGAACCCAATTGAGGATCAAGTTGAGGTTAACTTAGGTAAGGATGTTAGTGAGGTTGTAGTACCAAAGCAATCATTCACTGAGTGTGTGATTGAAGGGTGTGATAAACAAGTGGAAGAAAACTTGGAAGAGATGAGACAAAAGTTGAATGAAGGAAACATAGAGCAGTTGAAAGAAAATAGTATTGGAAGAAGATGAAGGAGTTGTGGCATAAAAATTTGCCAAGGCCGCTCAAGTTCTTATCAAACTATGATGCTTCTAACTCAAGGAACTTTATTAGTGGGATTATTAGTTGGTTCTTTGATCCAAAGTTGAAGCTTTTCGTGATCAAATGATATGATGGAGTTCAGTATCTACCCCAAAAGGTCAAGTCTTTTCATTCGTTGCCATTGTTAGAACTGAGAGACATAGCGAAAAGAGAATTGATTAATCCAAGAAATGATGGAGAGCAAACGCATTGGAGAGAAAATTGAGGCAAGAGGTCAGGGACAACAAGTTTGAATACTTCAAGTGTAACATCGCAAAATTTTCCCCAAAATTTTAATACATAAAAAGCCCTTATATATATATATATTTTTTTTTATTACACCTTTATCATTAATATTATACAAATGTGCCTAAGTCTTTATTTATTCTAACTCACAACTTATATACATACATAAATGTATATAAATAATAATAATAATATGATTCTAAATTCTTTTTTTTTTCACATACAAGATTTTTTTTTTTAAATAAAGCCTTGAGTCAAATAGTCAAAGTCTTAGTCAAACAGTCAAAGTCTTAGTCAAATAGTCAATTCATCATAAAACCTTACTTTATGGTGTTGACCAATTTTAATGGCTAATTGACTCCAAAACTAGTATAAAAACCCACCTATGACCCATTATACTTTGCACCTCTAAATCGATTGTTTCAATCCGATTAAACTTTCCCTCATACCTTTCTTCTATAGTCTATTACTTCTACAATTGAAGCTTTGATTATAAGCTCTTGTAATTGGCGAATTGGAAGCTTGATATTCTTTCTTTTTCGTTTTCTTCAATTTGGACTAGCTATGTTGTTGAGTCTTTGGGATTCGCCTCGCATACATTCACAACACATTATTCTATTTTTTTTACGAGACATAACATTTTGCTAAGGTGAGTTTTACATAGCCCCTTTTCTATTTATCACCATTTTTGGGGTGAAACATGTTACAACAATATTTATGCAATTCAATCATCAATGTGTCTATGTGTATTTCTATGTTGCATTATGTCTTGAACATGACTAGGGTAAGCACAATTCTAGCATAAACATTCATCAGCCAAACGGTATACATTGATAGATCTATTGGACTGACAATCCCACCCGGATACGTACCTCCTACAAAGGTTGCGTGGGTGTTTGTTACTGCAATATAAACGAGTGAACCATGAGCGTATGGGATGTACCACAATACAACAGTCACAATGGTTGATTATGCACTCGATTTACTTCTAGTATGTTTTCACATATGGACTAGATTGCCATGACACATGAATTGCACAACAATTTTATTCGATTATCAAAACCTATGTAATTCTCACCAACTTTTGTTGACCCAAAATATTTTCAACTTAACATGTTTCAGGTTCTACTTGCTTGAGGATTTGAATTAATGCTTGAAGATGTGTGCATAGTTTTATTCAATTTGATGTATGAATTATTGTAGAACAATTGTATGTAATTTATCTAAATCATATAATGAGAATTATTATTTACCATGAGCTACTGAACAATCATCAATACGTGACATCCCGATGTTTCCGCCATCGGTTGGGGTGTTACAGATTGGTATCAGAGCCATGGTTATAGGGAATTAGGTTATTAGAAAAATAATCTAGTCTATAACCATAGGATTTAACCAGTACTTGCTTCTTTTACTTGCTATTCTCTATCTCCCTCCTACTTCTTATCCCTACTTTCATCCTTACAAGAAGGTTGCTCTCCATCACTGGATCTACTCTCAGACTAATAGGACAAAATCCTCAGGTTTAACCTGAACCACCTTGAGATCTCGTCGAAGTTCTAGATTTTAATAACGAACACGTGCAATCTGGAAGGGTGAACACCTGTATTCTGAGTCTTCTGTCTAGGCTGGCATTGCGCATATATCCCAATCAGACGAGGGACCCGGATGCCTACCTGGGAATTCTCGGGATGAGTGTTCACTTATAGGCTAAAGCATGTCTTCACTATGTTATTGGAATCTGAAATCTTTGATACGTCAACGTTTTCGTTTATTCGTTTTAATTAATGAATAAATGATTACATTCCTTATAGCACATCATTCATTTCATGCCACATTGAACCTTCATTGTGTCCCTTATAGATCATGTCTCCACGTCGCAGCACTCGCAATAACAGTGGTGAAAACCAAGAGGAAAGTAACAACAACCACAACACCAACCATAACAACAACAAAAACAACAAAGGTGTTGATGCCCAACTGGCTGCGATTATTTCCCAACAAATGGCGCAACAAATCACAACTCTGGTTTCTAACTTGTTGGCTCAATTCATCCCAATGAATGGGAACGGCAATAGAAATGGAAATGGCGATGGAAATCACATAAAGAACGGGACCTTAGTTCGGAAAGGCGAGAAAACAAGTATTGTGGCCGCGGTAACTACCGAGAACCAGAAGCGCAAGACCAGGGATCCTAATGTAAACCTCACTACACAAGCTTCTAACAAGAAACCCTATACAAGAAACTTTCCATTGTGTAACACATGCAAACGACATCACCCCACTGTTTCAGTGTGTCGCCTGTGCACCAATTGTGGTAGGTATGGCCATCTGGTCAACACATGTCATGAGTCCCCAAACCCTAACACCAACCAACCAACCAACCAACCCTGCTCAGGTTGCTAATCTTAATCGTCCTGGTAAATACAACTATGGTCAATGCTATGAATGTGGAAACCCAAATCATTTCCGTAACCGATGCCCTAAACTAAATCGAGATCAAGACCCTCCAGCTACTTAACAGCAAACCCCACCATTTGAATGATGTCTACTTTTTAATTCTATGTATTGACACTTTTTGATTCAAGTAATAAATTCAAGTATTATCATAACATCTGAGTGCATGCTTGTTTGAATGTGAACTAATTGCTATATCTATAATCATACTTGCTTACTTGTACAACAATTAGTTGACTACCAAACAACCTACTCAACGATTGGTAGAGGTCATCATGTCTTTCCAACAGTCGGGAGAGGCCCTACAACCTGCTCAACGACGGGTGGAGACTATCGAACCTGCTCAACAATCGGTAGAGTCATAAAAGGACGCAAAACCCTAATGTAAGGTAAATTGATAATTACGGTCCGGAACGTAATCATGAATTTACAGGTACGTTAAGGTAGTGAGAAATTTTATCAAGGTTTTCAGTAGTCGACCAATTGTATACCTGGTGTTTTTCTTTTAACTTCGGGACGATGTTCCTAAAAGTAGGGGAGACTGTAACATCGCAAAATTTTCCCCAAAATTTTAATACATAAAAAGCCCTTATATATATATATTTTTTTTTTATTACACCTTTATCATTAATATTATACAAATGTGCCTAAGTCTTTATTTATCCTAACTCACAACTTATATACATACATAAATGTATATAAATAATAATAATAATATGATTCTAAATTCTTTTTTTTTTTCACATACAAGATTTTTTTTTTTTAAATAAAGCCTTGAGTCAAATAGTCAAAGTCTTAGTCAAACAGTCAAAGTCTTAGTCAAATAGTCAATTCATCATAAAACCTTACTTTATGGTGTTGACCAATTTTAATGGCTAATTGACTCCAAAACTAGTATAAAAACCCACCTATGACCCATTATACTTTGCACCTCTAAATCGATTGTTTCAATCCGATTAAACTTTCCCTCATACCTTTCTTCTATAGTCTATTACTTCTACAATTGAAGCTTTGATTATAAGCTCTTGTAATTGGCGAATTGGAACCTTGATATTCTTTCTTTTTCGTTTTCTTCAATTTGGACTAGCTATGTTGTTGAGTCTTTGGGATTCGCCTCGCATACATTCACAATACATTATTCTATTTTTTTACGAGACATAACATTTTGCTAAGGTGAGTTTTACATAGCCCCTTTTCTATTTATCACCATTTTTGGGGTGAAACATGTTACAACAATATTTATGCAATTCAATCATCAATGTGTCTATGTGTATTTCTATGTTGCATTATGTCTTGAACATGACTAGGGTAAGCACAATTCTAGCATAAACATTCATCAGCCAAACGGTATACATTGATAGATCTATTGGACTAACAATCCCACCCGGATACGTACCTCCTACAAAGGTTGCGTGGGTGTTTGTTACTGCAATATAAACGAGTGAACCATGAGCGTATGGGATGTACCACAATACAACAGTCACAATGGTTGATTATGCACTCGATTTACTTCTAGTATGTTTTCACATATGGACTAGATTGCCATGACACATGAATTGCACAACAATTTTATTCGATTATCAAAACCTATGTAATTCTCACCAACTTTTGTTGACCCAAAATATTTTCAACTTAACATGTTTCAGGTTCTACTTGCTTGAGGATTTGAATTAATGCTTGAAGATGTGTGCATAGTTTTATTCAATTTGATGTATGAATTATTGTAGAACAATTGTATGTAATTTATCTAAATCATATAATGAGAATTATTATTTACCATGAGCTACTGAACAATCATCAATACGTGACATCCCGATGTTTCCGCCATCGGTTGGGGTGTTACATCAAGCCACTAAAGGGGAAGCAAGTGTTTGACAAGACACGTATTGATCCAAGAACAAACAAGCCTTGGGTCAAGATGTGCTATAAGTCGGTTAAATGCTTGAAGAAGGTTGTTTTGAAGAAACTGCCTTAGAATATTTTGGGTGATTTAAAGTAGTGGTATGTGGATAGAGACACGGCTAAAGCAGTGATGGAAGATCAGAATGAGAAGTGTCTGCTGAGAGTCTATGATCCTATGCATATCACGAATCTTTCTAGAGCTAACTTGAAGAAACTATACAAGCAGTAGATTTACTACAGAAATGACTGGAGGCATCATGGATATTGCTATTGTTGTGGATTTATTTGTGAAGAAGAAGTTGCATGTTGGTAGTCACTGGCATTACTTGGATAATTGAAGCTATGGGTGTTGTGAAGATCTAGAGAGCATTCATCAAGGGGGGTTTGTTAATGCAATTCATTGTGACAAATGCAGCTCTAGATTAGTGTTAATTTTGTGGTTGATAGGTTGATTGTAATATGCTTGTTTGACTTATCGTAACAACTTTGATAGTATGTTAATACCCTAGCGAACATAGTTAACCAGGGAAGATGGGCAGCTAGTGAAGATACCAATATATTCGCTAGTGACTCAAGTTCGTTATAGTGCCGGCCCATGCATGTATAAATAGAATGCATGGGGTAGTAGGCTAGGGTTAGTTTTTGTCTTTGGTGGAATATTGGTTGTAATCCTTTGTGATAGTTAATCAAAGATTCCACGCGTTTATAATTATTCTATCGTGTTAGTGTTTGTTTCGATTCATTTTTTGTATAAACATCTAGAAAGGGATTCCGCACCTTGATTGATCTGACCAATCTTATCACCGATTCATTCCAAGAAACTACAAATCCTTTTCCTGTATCACTCTATAGAAGGTAAAACTTCCTATTTGTAAACTACCATGCGCTAAGAGTTCTATCGTCTACGATTGTTGTTTAGTAGTTTGCTTTGATTGGGGTGAGTAAGTGAGTGAGAGAATTCTGAAAAGGGTGAAAATGGAGATGGGGCCATAAATGTGTTGAGATGATCTGATTTTATAGGGCGGCTGTGTATAGTTATAACATAAATGTTCATATTTTAAAAATTGATTTTAAATTTATTAATATTGGTTCATCGAGACGGTCAAAATGTCTTTCTTATCAGTTTGACATTACAACACTATAATTTGTCCTTTATAAACCGTCATTTTTATACATGCGTTTATTTTTAATCACTTGCATTATTAATAATGTTTTGGCATTGTATTTGCGTTTTTAATAACTTGTGTTTTATTATTTATATTTGCATTTTGTTCATAAACAACTTAATTTAATAAGGTTCTTTTTACTAATTGCATTTTATTTTATTACATACGTTTTGTTCATAAACAACCTGTGTTTTGGTTAGCATGCATGTTTCCTCATCAAAGTTTAAGAGCTATCACTATCCCAAAAGCTGTATCAGTTAAATCATACTTAATAGACAAAACAGATCCAAACCCCATGCTTCTAACATCTTCTTTATGTGCATCTGCTAATCATTTAATTTTTGTCATAAACTCTGCAGGGGAACATCTCATGCTTATCCTTTTATGCATGTACTCAACAAATTGCTTAGTCTTATTTTTTGTTGTGACCCTTTTCTTTTTTTGCGTTTTTTTTTCACTAAAGCATTATCTTCTAATAATGACTCAACAACCAATTGCTTCCTATTTTGTTTTTTTCTTCATCTTCTTCCTTTTCTCTTCAACATAATTAGATGGAGATGATTCAACAACCCGTTTCTCTTCCTTTTAAATTATTTATTCTTTATCAATGTACTAATTGGTTGTTCAAAGTCATCATCCTGTCTATCAATGTAATATTTGTAGCATCCAGTATTTTTTTAATATAAAAAAATATGTTGATTTCTACTCAAGGATGATTGAACCAAGTATCTGATAGGTAGAACAAATCTATAAGATATGAGATGTTTTAGACGACGCAAAAGTAATAAGTAAAATGATTTTTTGAAGTATGACGTAATTAGACGAGTAATTAGTAATTAAGTATTATGGGGAAAGATCCGGTACAAATAGCTTTTTTGATAAGAACTGTGAGAATCAAAGGAGGGTATTTTTTTTAATTTTTTTTTCAAAATTTTTTCCCAATATTATTAAACATGTATTATAGTATTGAAAACTAAAAAAAAAATAAAAATAAAAAATTTCGTGTAGAGTAATTACATAATTACTCTAGTGTAAACTAATGTATGTTTAATGACGTAATTACACTAAAAAAATTTTAATTTTTTTTTGTATTATTCATCTAGAAAGAATGTTTAAGCACATGGGAAAAAAAATTCTAAAAAAATAAATAAATTTTTTTTACCCACTTTGATTCTCACAGTTCTTACAAAAAAACTATATGTATTTGATCTTTACTCTAAGTATTATAATTATAAAATAATATTAATAATAAAATACAACAATTCAAATAACATTAACCTTAATAATCTATATCTATATCTATCTATACGTACTATAATAGGAGAGTCGTGAGTGACATAAGAAAGCGGAGTTATCTAGCGGAGAGATAGGCCAACAATGCCTGTGTGATGCGAAAAAATGATGTCATTAAGCAGCTTAAAATATTCAGAAAAATATGTGGCCCACTTGAATTTACCACTGTTTAGGTTAAAAGTATCTGTTTGTTAGCCTCGATTTACGAACAGCTGTTCAGACCAATAATTGACCTCTTTTAAGCATCTGTTTGCTATAAGCAGTTGATATGAACATCTGTTTAGTACTTATTCAGCCCTTAACTTTGAAGTTTTAAGAGAGAAATTTTGAATTAACATAGGAAAATGTGATTTTTTTCAGGTATATAATCTTTACAGCGGATGCTTTCCTCATACACAACCATTTTCTTTTAGAAATTAATTCATAAAATCACCTTTCAAATTCTTTGTTAAAATCATTTCAATGGATGTTGATAACAAAATTTATAGTTTTGTTTGTGATCTGAACCCATCTAAAGTGGAAATAAAGTTTTAAGATGGAAAGGATATTGATTGATGAGCGGGTAATGTAAATTTCTCTAAGATTATTTTATGTTATTGATGATATAAATATAAATATTCTTTGTGTCATGTTTTTCGTTTACTTTATGTTATTTAAGTTGTTGTCGTTGTTCTTTAGTGGAAAGAAAGTTTTAAGATGTAAATGATATTGATTGATGAGCAGGTAATGTAATGTTTCTCTAATGTTATTTTTATGTTGTTATTGATGATATAAATATAAATATTTTTTTTGTCATGTTTTTTGTTTACTTTATGTTATTTAAGTTGTCGTCGTTGATCTTTATATTTTCTTTATGTTTATTTTAAGGGTGATAAGATTCAGGCCTTCATAAACAGTCCTTTGATGCACGTTTTTTATCATCAACTTGAAAAGGATGATGTCGTTATTCTATCTAAGTTTGGGATCGGTGAAAACAAGGACCCATACAAAGTTATAGAACATGATTTTAAGATCAACTTTTATCGTTGTACCACTGTTAGCCGTATTGTTGGTTGGCAAGGTGTTGGGTATGGATTTAATTTCATGCCTTTTAAAGATATCCTTAAAGGCGAAGCGAATGAACTTTTGTCTATTGGTATGTTTCTTACTTTACCTTTAATTTGTAGTATATTTTCAATTTGGGTTTCATATTTTGAATTATATGCACATTTTATTGATGTTGCTAGTAGTGTCATTTGGTGTGGAGGTTTGGATGTGTTTGGACGACCTCCAAAAGAAACTAAAAGGATGAAATTTGATATTCAAGACTTGGAGTAATCGTTTCCCTGATTTTTGTTTGTAAAGTACTGTTGTTACTTTCATTTTGTTTTTGTGTATGTCATTTAGTGATCTAATAAATTAACCAAATCATTATTGAGTTTTTATATTTTTGTATATATATTTACCTATGTTTGTATATTGTTTTTATGTAGTTGTACAATTTTGCGATGTACTATGTGGAACGGCTATGCAGAACAGTTTAACAAATTCATTTCTCAAAACACTGCTAATGACCTCATTTATTTCTACATTGAGAAACACCCAAGTTTCAAAGTTGTCACTTTCAACTATAAATTGATCTAAATATAACAACTTCATAATTATATATATATATATATATATATATATATATATATATATATATATAATTATGAAGTTGTTATATGAAAATGTTACTGAAGAAACTCTGAAATTGCCTACTTCTGCTTTCTTTTGTTCCAAGTGTGACTGTTAGTGTACATTCGCCACTACAATGTAATTAGATCTAATTGTGTACAGTTTGTTTTTTATTTAACATGATTCTTTTCAAAGATTAGTATATATGTTTCCAGATAACTTTTCGTCTATCTGTTTTAGGTTTAAGGTGCATGTTTGTGACACCCGGCACGTTTAGGTTAACCACGGGATCATTGGGAGTCGGTCCATAACGATGTGAACACGAATTAGTGATTTGTAGAATCGCCGGGTTTAACGCACATACATAAATCTCGAGTCCCGGGAATTGGTGAACGGATGGGAACGTGTTAGTTATCATGCATTATGTGCTTACAATCATTATATGACTTGTCGGTATGTGAATACGTGTTTATATGTGTTAAAATAGTGATTACGCGTAATTGCATGACATTATAGGTGATTACGCGTAATTGCATGACATTATAGGTGATTACGCGTAATCGCCAATGGGATGGACGATTGGGAAGTTTTAGAGGCGATTAGAGCTCTAATCGCTAGTAGGTATAGGCGATTACACACTCTAATCGCCTGTACTGCACTGTAATCGCCTGACACGTACTAAACGACTAGAAACGCCTATAAATACCACCCTTATGTTTTAAAACATCATTTGTGAAACCCTAATACACCCTAAAGCCACCCCACACCTTATTCAACCTCTGCAACACGTTTTTGATCAAGAAATCACATTTCCAAGCTTTTCACCTCATAATCTTACAATTTCAAGGTGTGTTCTTCATCCGAAACCTTTGTAATGATATTGTTTTGATCCCTAAAGGTCCAGACCTGATTTCTAAACATTTGTGTCTTTGAAAACTCATTAAAATCAGTTTCTATACAAACCCAAACCACCATGCTTGTTATAGTGATCTATTCATGCAAGATAGGACTTTTATCATTTAAACATGGTTGTTCTTGTATTATTAATATGTTTCTGACCTAAATGAGTTGATATGATGTTAACCTAGGAGTTTGAAGGTTCATTGATGTGTATTATTGATATTAGGCGTTTTGACCCGTTTGAATGATCATGGAGGATTTATGATGAGATGTTGTGTTTTATTGATTGTTTGAGGTTAGGGTTTACTCTAGGATGATGCTAGAACAGTAGGATATTGTCGGACAATGTCATTATGTGATGAAATCTGGATATTTGCTATTTAGGGTAACTTTTGCATGTTGATGTGATGTTTACATGCTAGTTATGCTATTTTGGGAAAATGCTTGCATTCGGGACGGCTAGGGTGATGATAAATTAGGGGTTTTTGTTTGAAATAGTTGGATTAATGTTTTGGGTTTGATATTGGGTGTTTCCACATGTTTTGGATCTGATTTGGAGGGTTAAACGCGTAAAAAGACGGCACAGTGCAGTAGGGGCGATTAGGGAAACCTAATCGCCTATAGTAGGGGCGATTGGCCCCCAATCGTGTGTAACAAGAGGCGATTGGGAGCCCAATCGCCAGTATGTCTGGTGATTGCAATCCTAATCGCCATTTGACCCTCCTAATGACCATTTGACTTTTCAAAATTGCATGTTTGATTCCTAATCGCGTGTACTGCTGTCTTATGTGCATTTTGACATCCCGAAACACGGTTTGACACCTAGGAACATGTTAGGAACCCCGTGACATGTCCAATAACTTAGTTATACGTGTTCGGACTTGTTTATGCTTAATTGGGCGTTATGCTAGATAGGGTCAATGTTTGCGCATGCTAAGTGTTTAATTGCATATGTTGCATGATTTCTTGTATGGGGCTAACACGTGGGATGTCGGGTCACCAATGGGATGTCGGGTTTTGTCTGGTTTGGTCGGTTTAACGTTTAAACATGTTTTCAACATACACGGTCACGGTCTGGACAATTTGGGGACTGATTAGCCTTCGGGTTAGTAGTCATCACACTTATGTAAACTCATTGATAGGTCGCCACTAGTAGGGACTACTACACACATATCGGATTTCTAGTTTACTGAGGACGCACTCTAAGGTGAGTTTCACGGCCCCACTCTTTTACTGGTTTTACATTTTCGGGGGAGAAAACATGTTGTATTCTTTAAACGTGTGTCAACTATGTTTTCATAAAAGGCGTTTTAACTATGTTTTCATGAAAGGTGTGTCAACTATGTTTTGGTATTCACGAATTCATTGGGTTTTGGAGTATTCATTATGTTTTCAAGTATTCATTATGTTTTGGAGTATTCATTATATTACTATGCGATCTTTGGAAGCCCTGGGGAGAACCATGAATGTGCGGGGATGCACAATGGGGGAAATGTGGATAGATCTATTTGGGCTTGACCCGCCCCACTCGTCTACTAGAGGTCGGACGGGTGCATGTTGTCTCTTAGGTATTCAGTATTAAGTATTCAGTATTCAGTATGCAGTATTCTGTATTCAGTATTCATTCGGGCACGTATTCCGTATTCACAGTATTCGAGTCCAGTAATGGTTTTCCAATCGCAGTAGTAACAGGTATTCATATGTTTTGCATGCATGTGGTCTGGATTGACCATGGGTATTCATTTGGGAGTCGGTATTCATTGGAGTCGGTATTCAATAAAAACCTGTGAACTCACCGGCATTATTTGCTGACGTTTTTAGCATGTTTGTCTCAGGTCGCTAAGGTAGCCGCTGTCGATAGGCGCACAGAGTCTCACGACGTCTAGGAATCATATGCATGTTTTGTTAAACATTTCAGACTTTGAGTTTTACTTTTGAGTTGTAATAATACATTTTGCTTCCGCTGTGTTAGAACGGTTTTGAAACTCAATGGCAGTTTACGTTGTTTTCATATCATATAGTGTCGTTTATTGTGACCGTTGACTTGGATCCTGGTTTGTCACGCGCCTCGCGGTAAAACTTTGCAAGTGGAAATTTTAGGGTGTGACAATGTTAGGGTTCAGGATGAGACAGGTAGTGTATCCTTTCTGATGATTGACAGAGGTGTTATGATAATTGTTGGATCATCTGCAAGTCGTATAAGAGAAAGGCAGTTGAAGCTGGGTGATAGTGAAAGTTTGCCTAAAGAATTGTTTCGGTTGGTTGATAAGATGCTGGTTTTTAAAATTGATGTTTCTGAATACAATCTTACAAACGACTCCCATGTTTACACAGTCATAAAAATATGTGATGATCCAGTCATAATTTCTGAGTTGATTGCGGTTACTAGTAATGGATATTATAATGTGGATGACGTATTAAATGAAACTCATTTGTAGGAATTGTTTAGTATCTGTTGACTTTCAAACCTGCCTCAACAGTTAAGTTTTGTATTTTTGTTTTATATGAGCACTCTTTAGGTCAGTCAGACAGATTACGAATTCAAATTTGTTAACTAATTAGAATCTAAGCAGGGGGTAGTTAACTGATGTTAAAGGTGAGTATGTTTTTTGTGCAAGTTGATTAAGATGTGTGTAGAGTTTGTGTTCTTATTTAACAGCTCATTATTTGTTTTGTGAATTATTTGAATGATGTTGTGTCTGTTACACCTGATTCTTCTTTTGTCGATGTTGTACTGGATTCTACTATAACTCCCAATGGAAAAAGAAGATTTGAAGATGCTGATATACTAAATGTTGGTGAGCTATCCTCTACATGCAAAGGACCACGGAAAAAGCGATCTAAGCCCAAAAGTTATCAGCTTTTTGAGTAACATATGTTGTGTTATTAAACGTCAATTTAGTAGACAACAATTATTTTTTAAATTATTGAACTAGAGTCGGTTTTATCACTAAACAACTATGAATTGTTATCACTAAACAACTATGAATTGTTTCTTAAAATATTGAGTATTAAATACAGATTATTTGTTAGGTAATATCTATTAGTATGAATTCCTGTTATCCAACGTCTGTTGTACCATAATTCATAACTATCAAATATAACAGCTGCTATTTAATATCATCGTAGATATAACAGATGCTATTCAATGTCATTATTAATATAACAGATGACACTCAGTAACATAAGAAATATAACAGATGTTATTTAAACCGATGTTATATTAATTGCCAGTGTTCATCATCTGTTGGGGTTTACAACTGCTAAGGTTTCAACAGACATTATTTTTCAACAGTCTTTGTTGTGTTGCAAACTGACATTATCAGGCTCTTCCTTATCTGACCTTGATTCTGATTGATTACTTTGCCCGATCATTTCCCTGAATCTTTCAGTCATAAGATCATCTATTGAGAACATAGTTTTGTGTTTTTGGGTGTGTCGAGCTAGTTGGTCTTCATCAGTATAATTTGGCTTTATCGGCAGAGTTGGATCAATTTTCCTTCGTTTCTCAAGCTCTCTGTAAGAATCCATCAATAATGATTCCTTCCATCTAGCAACTGATTTCATCTCTCCATAATCAGCAGCCACCAACTCTTGTCTTATTCTTTTTAACTTTAAAGCTCTTGTAGGGTCAGTTTGTTTTCCTTTCTTTCAGTTAGGTGGAGTTGAATTGTGATTAGGGTCTTTAGCCATATCTTTAATTATATTAAGTTCATTCTTCAATGCCTTAGAATTCCAACTAGCAAATTGACTTTCCCAGGCATTGTAAGGTTTGCTCTTCATTATTTCAGTAAGATATCTTTCTCTTAAAATGTTTTCCATATCAGAATCAACTGGCCTCTCAAACAATTACTTGGACAGATCGTGTGCGTAGTCTTCTAATATTCTTAATTTGATTAGTAAATTCTGGTAGATTATCTGAGATTTCCTGGCATCTTTCCTAACACTTTTCTATTTTGCAAGAATCTCTGCCTGTTTATCTTTCAGTTTTAAATACTGATTAAGATTCTTAGGCTTTGTAAAAACTTCAAGAGACGGGAAAATAGTGATAATGAATCATTTATTGAGTAGAAATAGTCTACTTCATGTTTTATTATTGTTAAGTCAAGAACAAGTTTAGAAAGCCCTTCTGGTACGCTGAAGACACATTCTTGAGCTGGATACAATGAGATGGGGGCAGCTGTAATCTCTTTACATGATTGAGCTGGGTTAGGATCAGTGTGATTTTTATCATCTTGGACAGGTAAAGTATTTTTCTTTCTCTTGTACAAATTTGTTGGAGTTGGTGGTGTAGGTCTTTTGTGGGTGTTGTGGTTGTGAAGTAATTGGTAAGTTTATACTAGCAGTTGTGGTGGGAACATAAGTTTACACATTTTCAGTGGAAACAGATATTGTTTGGATTGGTGGTTGGTGTGGTAATTTTGTGGTTGGTTGGTTATTAGTGTTTGTAGGGAATGTTGGTTTTTGTCGTGCATGTCGTGTACGTACTTTTCTTCTTTTTGAGGAGCGTATATCCTCCTCTTCCATTTGTAGAGTTTTTCTTTCTTTAATCAATGCGGAAGCTTTGGATTCTCGATCCTTTTTCCTTTTCGACTTTTCTATGATAAGTTTCTCTTCCATTTGGTTTGCACTTCCATCAACTCTCTTCTCTAAAGCCATAGTAGATAGTTGTTCGACGGTGGTTATGACTGGAGCAGATCCTGGATTATCAACTGTTTGCACATTAGAAGCGTTTGATGTTTTTGGTTGTGCTTCCTTTGGAGATGGCAGCTTTGCTAATTTATCTTGATCTTTGTCTCACTTTCTGGCATCATCATCATCTTCTTGATCTTCTTGATAAATTGTCGTTGGGGCAGAGCCAGTGATCTTTGCCAAATGGTTTTTGATGGCTTTGATGTCAGCTTGAGTATCTTTGTATCTAGCGTTCACCATGTTTCTTATCAATGCCATGCGAGAATTATGATTAAAGTCTGCCAATTCTCTGTGAGTCTGGATAATTGGGACAACTAATTCCCATATCTAATTGGCAATAGATGCTGGTGACCCATTGTATAATACAATCATTGCTTCCATTGAAGATTCAAATTTGTTGACTCTTTTCGTCAATTCCTGATATTTTAATTCATCACCTAAGTTAATAGGATCATCAGAAATCTTACCAGATGTGGTAATGGTATTTGTTTCAATCACATGAGTTGAGTCACTGTCAAAGAAGCTAAATGCTCATTTTTCTTGGTTCTGGGGACTTCCAATTCTAACAGAGTCTACAGGTATAGTGTCAACAGTTGTTGCCTTCTCAGTGTCAATTTATTTTTTATTATACATTCTCAGTTATAGAAAATGGAAAGGAAATAGTATCTAGCTGAGTTTAAGAAACAGGTTGAAACAAGGGTTCAACGGTGGTATAATGCTAGAAGTAGGGTGTGAATGAGAAGGTTGGGGTTCTGTTGCAACAGTTCTTTTGATTTTTTTCGCCTGTTTGGGTTTAGGTTTAGTTGTTGACCTACCTGATGTGGTTTCTACAGCAGTTGTTGTAGTACGATGGACAGCAGTAGTAACAGTGGTTTCAGGAACAGATGCTGCAACGACAGATGTTGAAACTGCATTTTCTTTACTTTTAGATTGCAACATTTTTGTGAAAGTTTTATCTAACAAGATTTTTATTGTAAAAGGTACACCTTTTTTAAAATTGTCTTCAGTCAAAAGGTTTTGCAAGTAGAAGCTTATCAGTCTTGGATATAGTAGGAATGGCTTACTTTTAGTAAAGTTTATCGCTTTCAAATTGGAACTAGATCTGAGAATACTATCTCGGATAAATTGTAATCATTGTTTGTTAAAATTGCATATCCAAGATACTGTATTTTCAAAGGTATTTCATTAAAAGAAGTTGCTTTTGCAGAGAGACAAATAAGAAGTGTATGGAAGAAAAACTTCATTTCTGGGGGAAAATCTGGTTTCAATATTACTGCCCCAGTCGCTCGACCTACATACCCTCTTTTAGTGAACTGTGCGTTGAGTTAATCTTTCAAAAAAGAAACTTTACCTTCCAAGTTATTTAGTGAGAATGTAGTGGAGATCGATTGTGCGGCAATCTGAACTTCTGTATCTCCAATTTTCGAAACAACCTTTTTATCTTTAACTATAAATTTCTCCTTCACCCATAATTCTTTTAGAGTGTCAACATATATTGCAGCGTCAACGGTGAGAATGGGTAGGTATTTCGAATTGGAGAGAATATCGATTATTGTGGGAAATTTTCGTTTTTCATATGTTTTAACCAGGTATGGCAGATTATTATGAGGGCTTTTTACTTGAAGATCCATGTAGAAGATTGAAGGAGATGATGTGAAATCTATTTAGGGTGTGGAAGAGGGAAAACCGTTTTTGTGTATTTAAAAGTCAATAAGACAGTGTTACGTTTGTTTTTTAGAAAGAACATAATGAAAATGGGTTGCTAATATGGCAAAAAGGCTGTTTTTAAGAGTGATGTGTAACACCCCAACCGATGGCGGAAACATCGAGGTGTCACGTAGTGACGATTGTTCAATAGCTCATGGTACTAAAGTGTAAATATTGATACCTTGATTAAATAGTTATTTACATTGAAATGAAATACAACTATTCTAAATGCCCACTAAACTGAAATACAATGAATCAAAATCAAAATATAAATCCGAAAGCTTAAAGAATGCATCTCAAAATGACCTGAAACATGTACAAAATAATTTTGTCAATACAAAAATTGTATTGGTGAGCATACCCTATTTTGAAAACATATAGTATAAAAACGTTTTGCAATTCATGTGTTGTATACTGTTTGCAATTATGTAATACGTAATATCTGTTCAAAATCAACCCTAAGAATCAAGTATCAAGAATCAAGAATAAAACCATTTTTGAGTATAATGAATCACAAGACAATGACCAAGGTCTCTCAACAGAGTCACAGGGGATATATACCATAGTACTATTCATTGAAATGCAAGGCCGTAGAACGGTTAATGATTTTGACAAGTCATAGATACACACAAATTCACATAAAGCAAACAAACATGATAATTGCATTAAGTATAAGAATAACATTTGATAATAGTGTACATGAATAGCCTCAAAAGAGTAAAACATGAAAAAGGGGAAAGATATACTCACAGTTTGAGAAAGCGATCAAAATCCAACTTAATCGGTCGTGAGCTAAGTAATGGAAATTCCGAGGAATTTAACCTATAATGTATAAGTTTACTAATAAGGAAATGTCTAAAAAGTCTAAGGTATCTAGGGTTCTAAGGCATTAGGATTTGCTAGGTCGATTTGGGGAATTTGGGTTTTGCGATAAATCGAATTAATAATAAATTTGCCACCAAAATTATATGATTAAAGTCTATAAATATGATGTGTTAGTCTAAATATTATCTATTATATATTCAAATAAAAATATGCTTTGAGTAATTAAGATTAAGAATAAATTTATTTATAATTGCAAATAATTACTACAACTAATAATTATTGATCAATTATTTATAAGTTAACCAAATGATTCAACTAAATGATAATTATGACTTTAAAACATAGGATATTTCAGTTTTATAAGAAAAACATTTATAGAATAGATTTTAAATATTGCAAATAAATAAATGATTAATTAAACATAAATACGACTAAAAATGCAAGATATGATTCAAAAACATTGTTTTTGTGGAAAATGAATACTTTCTGATGAGAAATGGTTAAAATAAATTTTCAATAATTTTTCACAATTTATTTTTATTTAAAACTGATTTAATGAATTTAAATCATGTTTAAATGATTAAAAAAATAGGAAAATCGATAAAAATAAATGTTTTCGGAACCAATAATTTTTATTTTAGTTCATAATGATTATAAATAATTTATCAAATATTTTGAGATTAAAATCATTAAAAATGAATTTTTAATCAATTAAGTATGATTAAAACAAATTAAATTAAAAAAATTACAAAAATATAATATTTTCCAGAAAAGAAAAATATGATAATTTTCTATGAGGTGTCAAGAAACTACTCCTAAATTTTCATAATTTTAGAACAAAAATGAAATAGTTATGAATATTTCAAGTATAATTAAATATAAATGTTTATAATATGATTTAAGTAATAAAAGAGAAAAAAAATATAAAATTGAAAAAAAGAAAGGGTTGGACGAGCAGAATCGAACCCCTGACCTGTATCTTAGAAGACCAACAACTCAACCACTATACTACATGAAGTTTAGTTAATATGTTTGAAATAAAAGTTTATTTATATAATAATAAAGTCATCTTCTTCTTCCCCAAATACCTTCAAATCCTAACCCTAACCCTCAAAACTAATTAACCCGATTCATCACATATAAGAATCGAGACCATAGCGCTATTAAAGAGCAACTAATCGTGAACAGAATGGCACAATAAAAACGGACTTACAAGTCGATTACGAACCGAAAAGAAAGACATTTCAGCCGAACTTTTTGGAGTCGAATTACACAGCTTCTGGTCACGATTTGAAACGTTTTTATGTGGTTTTGAAATGTGGTTAAGTGCAGAAAGAGAATGGAGTATTCAGTTTATATGGTGGATGTTTAAAAGACGCGTATTGATTTGTTTTAAAATTCCGGTTCGTTACTCTTGGTAACCCTTGATTAACTCCAATTAAACACGATTAAAGCTTGTTTTAAATATTTAGAACCGATGAAAAACAAAGGAGAAACGTTCGGGAAGCATTTAAAAAGAGTAATAATCATTAATCGGCCCAAAACAATGCTCGCCGGAATAACAGGTCGTCGACCGGAAAATGTGGCCGCCAGAAAAACGTGAAGGTGAGGAGGAGGGATTTTCAGATTTGAATGTTTTGGTTTTTGACAAAACTAGTCTTTCATAGTTAACTAGGATAGTTTTTAAGGTTTTTCAGTTAGTTTATCCTTTATAAAAACTAACCAACTTAACTTAAAATGTTTTTATAACTTTATTAAACTTGAAATTTTTATAAGATCCATTCCGAATAACTTTTCACATACGCATTTGATTAAAACGTAGACACGGTCCATAATAAATGCAAATGATAAATTTTTGCGTTTTTTTAATTAAATTTGAAAACGACAAAACTTACAGGGACTAAAATAGAAATATTTAAATACATGAAGGACTACAATTGTCAACTTGATAAAGATGAGGGTGACGATTGTCACATGATGTGGCATATATCTGATGAAAAAATTTGATGGTCAAGATGTGTCTCATATGCTAAACTATGTTTGGGAATTTTTATCGCATTTTAGTTGTTTTATGATACTGTTGAGCAGTCAACAGATGTTATCAAACAGTTGATATAGTAAATAGAAGATACATTTCAACAGTGGTTGACTTTCGTCAAACAGATGGTTATTTATATAAGGTATAATGAATCGAACAAAATGTTTATCATATTTTAATTTATTGTAAATATTTATATTGGTTAGATTATTGATTCGAAAATCTTAGTTCTTTTATAATCCGATTTTTACTAAAGATTTACGATGTCGGCCTTAATGTTAAATTGGACACAAATTTAAACGCTGAAACACGGCTTGTAATTACAACATTAAAACAGGTTATGTGTGGAGGATCGTTTTGCGAAAAACAAGTAGTTTGATCAAGCAAGTCTACCAATTTAGGTGCAGAATCCCTAAATCAGTTACAAAATGATAATAATATGAACAAAACACGCAAATCACCTTTTAAGATCCATTTCATTAATAAACAATCTCAATTAATCTTACAAAACGTTGTTTACAATGAAATAAACACTTTTCAGAAAAACTTAGGACACTAGAGAGAAATCCAGGTCGAATGGGGAACACAAATGACAAAAGTTAACATTAAAATCAAAATTTCAGTTTATATAGGACCTCACATTCGCCCCCCCCCCCCGCCCCCCCATAAGGGTCGAATGTGCAGGTTCGACCCCACAAATGGTCGAATCAAACATATTGTTCTTCAATTTCCACATTCGCCTGAAATCTCTTCCTTCGACCTTCTGATATCCACCTTCGACCCTTCTAAAGCCACTTTCGACCCCACGTTTTTACCAAAACAGAATTGAATGCGCAATCCAATAGCACTAGTCTCAAAACATGTATCAACAAACTCCCCCTCGACTATTGCTTGGATTGCCTTCGCGCTTCGTCCATCTGCTTATTCATCAGCTTGATGCGCAATAACGTCTTCTGCTCTTTAGTCATGACTGGTTCAAAAGTTTCTTTAGGTTTCTTCTATTCTTTCATAATCTTCACAAACTTTCCCAGTTTCTTGTCATAGTCACATCCCGCATTAACATCCCAAGCGAAACACAAGCATACCACACGTTGGTATTTCAGAACTTGTTCGATGTCCTTCTCTTTTTGCTCAGCCTCCTTGCAGGCCCGCAGCTCAGCTCTGATTTAGGCCTTTTCGGCATTGCGTTTCTTCCTCTCAAGTGCCTCGACTGCCTTGGCCTTTTCCTCCATGCGGCGTTGCTCTTTCAACTTGGCAGCAATCTCTTCTTTCCTCAATTCGTCAACCTTTTTAGCCAACTCAATCTCCTCTTTTGTCAGTGCATTCTCTTCTTCTTTTTTGTTGTCCACCACCGGCTCAGTAATCACGGCCACGTCATCAGTTCTTGAGCCTGTCGGTTTCGCAAAACTTTTGGCTTTCAATGTCTGATTCTTTTGACCCGATACGTTCTCAATAGATCTATTATTACAGTTACTCTATGTGTGCTTCTTTTCGGTAGATGAAACAATCTTTCCTTCTTCAACGGGTAAAACAACAGACACAGATTTCACATCGCCTGGGGTAGAAACAGAACCATTATCAGCCTTTTCATTCACATTACCATTCGGTACAGGCGCCACATCATCAGGAACATGTGGCCTTCCATCCAGTGCCCTTTGTCTCCTGCTTGCAATCGTACTGCACCTGCTGATGTACTCTTTCCTAAACTCATCATTGCTGTTCCATTGTTCCATAAATGTCTCCACCTGATTTGCACACAAACGATGAAGTGCATCTTTATTTCCATGTGATGCAAAATCCCTTGCTGCAGTTAAATCTTCCTTGAACTAGCGAAAACTTTTGTTCTTGTAATTTGATAGCTTTTTCAAACTATTTAATTGAGCATACATATTTTGGCGAATATCATCTGCAGCTATAAACCGAGTTTGGAGTTCCCTTTCATACTAGTTTCCTCATTATAAGTTTTCCCAACTGTTCTGACAACGGCTTCAGCTTTTGAAGCCTTATCTTTTAAGGATTCCAGCTCCTTCCTCAAAGTCTTCATAAATTTCAGAAAAATAAAAATAAAAATAAAAATAAATTCCAAAATGAGTTTTCCTAGAGAAAAAGAGGAGATGATAGTACATCAGTGGACTGTTAGACTTCTCTAAAAACAAAATGATTTTACAACATTGAGTAGCCACTACAATTATATATTGGTAGGCTTGAAATCAAATTTTAAAGTTCAGCATGGTGATATAAACTTTAATTCAATAACTGATAATCGTGTGGATCAACGTATCGTTGACATATGGTCTTAGTACCTAAATTTCGTTTGATAGATTGCCAAAATCAGAGGTTTCGGGTCGTTATATTGTTAGTTATCTGGGATAGCCTAACTGATCTTTTGTCGTATTGATTTATGGACCTAGATCAGCTAGGGTATCTTAACAAAAGATCTTTCATTACAAATCCTTAAGTTACCGAATGAGGAACCTAACATGTGTGATGATAATCTAAGATTGTTTAATGCATCATATCAATACTATGATGAAAATCATGTATGATATAGTCCTCACCTTGGTTGAGTGCATAAGTCGCTTTGAAGCATTAATTTGCTGACCTGTCACCATTGCGCCTCATACCTTGTAACTAACAGATAACTACAATATAATCACGTGTTACAATGAAGCTTTGCGCAATTCTTGATACGGGAATGTGTCACGTGTGCGGGGACCATAGATTTTTCAGTATTTAATATTACCATAATGTATCTGAAGTGCTGAACAATGAATAATGATTTTGAGTTAAAGTAGACATACATACTGGTAATGGTTGTAGGATGCTCAATGTTAAAAAGCAGAAAATTGATCAAAAAGAGTTTTGACTGACTGTTTCAATACTGATATGATCCTCTTACCGGAAGATTCACAAAAATATGTTTAGTTTATTTCTTTATGCAAATCTATTTGAAAATTCAAAAAGATTTTTGGTGTGTTTTAGCATAAACTTTGAAAAAAAAAACAAAATGTTTTGTTTCAACTTTATTTTCGATAACTGATGAGTGGATAGTTAATGTGAATACTCAGATACTTAAAAGTTGTAAAAGACTACAGATTTTCAAGTTTCTGGTTCATATTAAAAATGTTTAATAGTTCTTGGGGAGAACTATTGAGGGCCAAAAGGAATGTGAAGAGTACTTCCGATATTTTTGTCGTGTCTAACGCTGGTTGTAGTTTGTGCAGTTTTTAGTAAATTTTTCTGCAGAATCAAATACAATAGGTGCACTACTCAAGATTCATTGACAAAGTGTGTAACTGAACAAGACCCAAACCTGAACATCAAGATCACCAGAACAACAGAAACTAGTCAGAGGTTGTTAAAGAAATGACTGAAGATCGAAGAATTCCAAGATAGATTTCTGTCTTCATCTCTGGACCAACAAAAGACAAAGCTAAGATTTCTTAAGACTGTCTAAGATTTCAAAGCTTACTATAGAGATAGACAAGAACTTCGACACAAACGTGCAAGAAGATGGAAAGTTTTCAAGTCGTTCAAGACGATGAGATCAAGACTTGAAGAATTGATAAGTTTCTGATTTGGTACATCACTAGCTAGGTCCAAGGGGGAGATTGTAAGTGCATTATTCATGTATGTCCCGAGCTAGTGATCCAGTACTTAATGTCAAAGGGTCAGATAATCAGAAAACGACCATGATTATGAAGATGTTGGTTATTAGTAGACACATTCGAACCCACGGGGGATCGAATGTAGCTCAACACAGGTCGAATGTGCAGGTTCGACCCAACAAATGGTCGAATAAAAAACATTGTTCTTCAATTTCCACATTCGCCTAAAATCTCTTCCTTCGACCTTCTGATATCCACCTTCGACCCTTCTAAAGCCACTTTCGATCCCACGTTTTTACCAAAACAGAATTGAATGCGCAATCTAATAGCACTAGTCGCAAAACGTGTATCAACAAACTCCCCCTCGACTATTGCTTGGATTGCCTTCGCGCTTCGTCCATCTCCTTATTCATCAACTTGATGCACAATAACGTCTTCTGCTCTTTAGTCATGACTGGTTCAAAAGATTGTTTAGGTTTCTTCTTTTCTTTCGTAATCTTCATAAACTTTCCCAGTTTTTTGTCATAGTCACATCCCGCATTAACATCCCAAGCGAAACACAAGCATACCACACGTTGGTATTTGAAGCTTGTTCGCTGTCCTTCTCTTTTTGCTCAGCCTCCTTGCGGGCCCGCAGCTCAGCTCTGATTTGGGCCTTTTCGGCATTGAGTTTATTCCTCTCAAGTGCCTCGACTGCCTTGGCCTTTTCCTCCAGGCGGCGTTGCTCTTTCAACTTGGCAACAATCTCTTCTTTCCTCAATTCCTCAGCCTTTTTAGCCAACTCAATCTCCTCTTTTGTCGGTGCATTGTCTTCTTCTTTTTTGTTGTCCACCACCGGCTTAGTAATCACGACCACCTCATCAGTTCTTGAGCCTTTCGGTTTTGCAATACCATTGGCTTTCAATGTTTGATTCTTTTGACCTGATGCGTTCTCAATAGATATATTATTACTGTTTCTATCTGTGTGCTTCTTTTTGGTAGATGAAACAATCTTTCCTTCTTCAACGGGTAAAACCACAGACACATATTTCACATCACCTGGTGTAACATCACACAAATTTTCTTTATATATATATATATATATATATATATATATATATAGAACTCCCTCGTTTATTCATCCGATTCATGTTTACAGTATCTTTACCATCCATTTTATTAATTTTTTTGTTTAAATAGTGACGTATAATCAATATTGAATTGGATTGTATTAAATTCTGATTTAAAAACGTTAAAAAAAAATGTTTGCCTGTGCCAGGATTCGAACCCGAGTCCGTGGCGGGCTAAACCTTAACCACACCACACAAACCACTACACCATTTGGTGTTTTGTGATGTTAATTAAAACCAATTAAACTTAAACCCTTTCAAGGTCCCTTAGTCAAACCTGAAAAGTCAAGTCAAAGTGTTAGTAAATATGGTCTCCTAGTCAAGTCAAAGTGTTAGTAAATATGGTCTTCTAGTCAAGTCAAAGTTATTCCTAAAATCTAGCCTAGTCAAAGTAGTCCCTAATTACAACTCCAAATTATACACTATAAATAATATAGCCTACCATTCAACTCTTTATACCATTCAATAAAAAAAAAACATTATTATCCCATCTCCCATATACTAAAGTTTTCATCCATCATTATCTCCTCTAGCTAGTTCCGAGTTTTCCAAGGCATTATTACTAAGTGTTTGCCCGCTCAATAAAACGCACGAACTCATTATGCACCTAAGGTGAGTTTACATAGCCCCTTTTTCTGTTTTACATTTTGGGGTGAAACATGTTTAAACATTTTGTACACTATCATTTACTCATTTTTACATTGTTGAAACTTGTGATTCAATTACACTATCATTTACTCATTCTATCATTTGACTGTAACAAAAAGACACAGTACAATCATTAACATTGATCAAGCTGCCTGTTTAGATTATAGCGCTATAGGTCTGACAAACCCATCCCCCCCGCATAAATTCAGGGATGATCGATAACAGTTACACTTTTACTAACTTGCGAGTTAGGTCTCAGTCGACACAAGGTTTGATTGTACAAAAGACGCATTGTTACATGTCGGACTCATATACTATCATTACTCATTATTATACTTCAACAATGATTGTTATACAACATATTGTTTTCAACTATATGCAAAACCTATGTATTCTCACCAACTATTTATAGTTGACCCCCCCATCTTTCCAACTAAACATGATTCAGGTTTTATTTGCTATTGGAGGTTGTACTAGTCTTGGAACACGTAGGAGCTTTGGACTTAGTTTATATTATTCAAGCTTTTGTAATCATTACTTGTAAGATAAATTGTAAATTGTTTAATATTATTCAACTTTCATTTAGTACCATGAGCTATTGAACAATCATCACTACGTGACACCTCGATGTTTCCGCCATCGGTTGGGGTGTTACAGATTGGTATCAGAGCCATGGTCATAGGGAATTAGGTTATTAGAAAAAAATAATCTAGTCTATAACCACATGATTTTAACCAGTACTTGCTCCTTTTACTTGCAACCTTACTTGTTTCTATTCTCTATCCTACTTCTTATCCTTACTTTAGTCCTTACAAGAAGAGTGCTCTCCATCACAAGATCTACTCTTAGACTAGTAGGACAAATCCTCAGGTTTAGCCTGAACCACCTTGAAGATCTCGTCGAAGTTCTAAATTTTAATAACGAACACGTGCAATCTGGAAGGGTGAACGCCTGTATTCTGAGTTTTCTGTCTAGGACTGGCATTGCGCATAAATCCCAATAAGACGAGGGACCCGGATGCCTACCTGGGAATTCTCGGGATGAGTGTTCACTTATAGGCTAAAGCATGTCTTCACTATGTTATTAGAATCTAGAAGTTTTGATAAGTCAACGTTTCGTTTATTCGTTTTAATTAATGAATAAATGATTACACTCACTTTCCTTAAACTAAGCTCTAAAATCTCAAAATTTTACAGCTTAAATTAATCTCATTTCATAACCATCTATGGATTTCACAATCACACTTCACCTTACCATCTTAGCCACTTTTTAAATATTCAACACCCTACCCATATCATATTATTTCATTTCTCCACATGTTACTTATTTTTTAAAAACACTATAACCTCATACCTTAGCACAAACTAAAGATTTCTAAATCTTGTTGTATTTTCATTACCTAGTAACTTTACAAAGTACATATTTTTGACAAAAGATGTCCTCGAACTTAAATTCAATTGTTTATTTATTGACGTAACAAACAATTTTCTATATAATGCTTTAAACTATTAAAAATCACTTAATAGAACCTTGATCTATAAAACCTAATGTCATGTTTGAAATCCCCAACTAACGGGAATATTTTAATCAAAGCCCACTTAGCTTGTACTATTTAACAACTTTTGCTTTATGTATAAAACCAATTTTGAAAATAAGATTTTTTTTATCCATAGGAATAATATCTAGTCTCTAAATTCTCCATCGATACTCACTCATTTTCAACTTGTTCAAATTTTTACAATATTTGGCATATACCACAATCATGTTTTCTTATACACTTGATTATAACCTTTGATCCAAACCCCAAAATTTTCACTGCTACATAATCTCCTTACTTTAAAATGAACTCTTTATCAACTATCTTCACATTCACTATCTCTCACAACCTTGATTCCGCTTCAAGATTTTTCATCATCCTCTCAAGAACTAAATTCATATCCTTCACCTTCTCACACATGAGCTAGTTACCCATGATAACCAAACTATTGAAACTTGATTATGTGTTGCATCAAACATAATCCTTAGTTATACATGAGTATTCGACTATCTACCATATTTGAACATTTGAAACTACAATTCATGGAATATAAACTATTTGCTATAGACACACCTAGAGTCATTAATCTTGTCTAGGGCAACTCGATTACAACTCGTATGCTATACTTGATACTTGATTGCTTACATGTACATATTATCAATTTGCAATTCATGTGTGTAATAATTGGTACACTTAATCAAACAACTGATAGAGGATGAAGTACTTGCTCAACAGTTAGTAGAGTACCAAATAACCTACTCAACGATTGGTAGAGGTCATCATGCCTGCTCAACAGTCGGTAGAGGCCCTACAACCTGCTCAACGACTGGTAGAGGCTATCGCACCTGCTCAACAATCGGTAGAGGTTCTTACTCACTGACTGGTAGAGGTCTTTTTCCTGCTCAACAGTTGGACTTATTTTTGGATACATAGTATACGATTCAATCACAAGGCTATTTTGCATTACTTACATGTGTGTTTAGAGTCATAGAAGGACAGAAAACCCTAATGTAAGGTAAATTGGTGATTGCGGTCCAGAACGTAATCATGAATTTACAGGTACATTAAGGTAGTGTGAAATTCTATTAAGGTTTTCGGAGATACCCCGTATGTTTTCGAAGTATCAGAGGTGTGATGGGTTAGCTGCGGTACACCCTATATATAAACACTAATGATACGTGGAAAGGGATACTATAGGGTCAGACCAATAACAAACCCTACTTATTTGGTAGTCCATCTAGCATTTATGGTTATCTTATACATTCCTTAAACTCTTACCCTACTCTGAACCATAGTCACCCTAACTATCCTCAACACTATTCAAATGTTTTAAAATAAACTTCGGGACAAAGTTCCTAAAAGTAGGGGAGACTGTAACATCACACAAATTTTCTTTATATGTATATATATATATATATATAGAACTCCCTCGTTTATTCATCTGATTCATGTTTACAGTATCTTTACCATCCATTTTATTAATTTTTTTGTTTAAATAATGACGTATAATCAATATTAAATTGGATTGTTTTAAATTCTCATTTAAAAACGTTAAAAAAAAAATGTTTGCCTGTGCCAGGATTCGAACCCGAGTCCCTGGCGGGCTAAACCTTAACCACACCACACAAACCACTACACCATTTGGTGTTTTGTGATGTTAATTAAAACCAATTAAACTTAAACCCTTTCAAGGTCCCTTAGTCAAACCTGAAAAGTCAAGTCAAAGTGTTGGTAAATATGGTCTCCTAGTCAAGTCAAAGTGTTAGTAAATATGGTCTTCTAGTCAAGTCAAAGTTATTCCTAAAATCTAGCCTAGTCAAAGTAGTCCCTAATTACAACTCCAAATTATACACTATAAATAATATAGCCTACCATTCAACTCTTTATACCATTCAATAAAAAAAAACATTATTATCCCATCTCCCATATACTAAAGTTTTCATCCATCATTATCTCCTCGAAGCTAGTTCCGAGTTTTCCAAGGCATTATTACTAAGTGTTTGCACGCTCAATAAAATGCACGAACTCATTATGCACCTAAGGTGAGTTTACATAGCCCCTTTTTCTGTTTTACATTTTGGGGTGAAACATGTTTAAACATTTTGTACACTATCATTTACTCATTTTTACATTGTTGAAACTTGTGATTCAATTACACTATCATTTACTCATTCTATCATTTGACTGTAACAAAAAGACACAGTACAATCATTAACATTGATCAAGCTGCCTGTTTAGATTATAGTGCTATAGGTCTGACAAACCCATCCCCCCATAAATTCAGGGATGATCGATAACAGTTACACTTTTACTAACTTGCGAGTTAGGTCTCAGTCGACACAAGGTTTGATTGTACAAAAGATGCATTGTTACATGCCGGACTCATATACTATCATTACTCATTATTATACTTCAACAATGATTGTTATACAACATATTGTTTTCAACTATATGCAAAACCTATGTATTCTCACCAACTATTTATAGTTGACCCCCCATCTTTCCAACTAAACATGTTTCATGTTTTATTTGCTATTGGAGGTTGTACAAGTCTTGGAACACGTAGGAGATTTGGACTTAGTTTATATTATTCAAGCTTTTGTAATCATTACTTGTAAGATAAATTGTAAATTGTTTAATATTATTCAACTTTCATTTAGTACCATGAGCTATTGAATAATCATCACTACGTGACAACTCGATGTTTCCGCCATCGGTTGGGGTGTTACACCTGGGGTAGAAACAGAACAATTATTATCCTTTTCATTCACATTACGAGTCGGTACAGGCGCCACATCATCAGGAACAAGTGGCCCTCCATCTAGTGCCCTTTGTCTCCTGCTTGCAATCGTACTGCACCTGCTGATGTACTCTTTCCTAAACTCTTCATTGTTGTTCCATTGTTCCATAAATGTCTCCACTTGATTTACACACAAACGATGAAGTGCATCTTTATTTGCATGTGATGCAAAATCCCTTGCCGCAGTTAAATCTTCCTTGAACTGGCGAAAACTTTTGTTCTTGTCATATGATAGCTTTTTCAAACTATTTAATTGAGCATACACATTTTGGCGAACATCATCTGCTGCTCTAAACCGAGCTTGGAGTTCCCTTTCCATTCTACTTTCCTCATTATAAGTTTTCCCAACTGTTCTGACAACGGCTTTAGCTTTTGAAGCCTTATCTTTTAAATATTCCAATTCCTTCCTCAAAGTCTTCATAAATTTCAGAAAAATCAAAATAAAAAGAAAATCCAAAATGAGTTTTCCTGGAGAAAAAGAGGAGATGATAGTACATCAGTGGACTGTCAGACTACTCTAAAAACAAAATGATGTTACAACATTGAGTAGCCACTACAATTATATATTGGTAGGCTTGAAATCAAAGTTTAAATTTCAGCATGGTGATATAAACTTTAATTCAATAACTGATAATCATGTGGATCAACGTATCGTTGACATATGGTCTTAGTACCGAAATTTTGTTTGATAGATTGCAAAAATCAGAGGTTTCGGGTCATTATATTGTTACTTATCTGGGGATAGCCTAACTGATCTTTTGTCGTATTGATTTACGGACCTAGATCAGCTAGGGTATCTTAACAAAAGATCTTTAATGACAAATCCTTAAGTTACCGAATGAGGAACCTAACATGTGTGATGATAATCAAAGATTATCTAATGCATCATATCAATACTATGATGAAAATCATGTATGATATTAGTCCTTACCCTGGTTGAGTGCATAAGTCGCTTTGAAGCATTAATTTCCTGACCTGTCACCGTTGTGCTTGATACCTTGTAACTATAACGGATAACTACAATATAATCGCGTGTTATAATGAAGCTTTGCGCAATTCTTGATACGGGAATGTGTCACGTGTGCGGGGACCATAGATTTTTCAGTATTTAATATTACCATAATATATCTGAAGTGCTGAACAATGAATAATGATTTTGAGTTAAAGTGGACAAACATACTGGTAATGGTTGTAGGATGCTCAATGTTAAAAAGCAGAAAATTGATCAAAAAGAGTTTTGACTGACTGTTTCAATACTGATATGATCCTCTTACCGAAAGATTCACAAAAATATGTTTAGTTTATTTATTTATTCAAATCTATTTGAAAATTCTAAAAGATTTTTGGTGTGTTTTAGCATAAACTTTGAAAAAAAAACATGAGAATTCGTTTTAGGATCGTAATCAAGAAACGTGATCTCACGAATATCAACCGTAGGGTGCGGGATCCCCAACGATCATGCAAAATGATTCAGAAATAAACGATAAAGATCGTGATGAAAACAGATAACAAATCACCGAGCCATTTCCATAACTTTAATCTTTGTATTAGATCAAATCAAGATGTTTACAAATGAAATCTTAGACCTAATACAAAGAAAAACACACATACACACTCTAGGGAAAAGGCTCAAATGAAAAACTCTCTTTAAAAATAACAAACTTTTCCCTTTATATATACTTCCACCTTCGCCCCATTTGTATGGTCGAATGTGGAACTTTTCCACATTCGACCCTTTCATGTGGTCGAAGGTGTAACCTTCTTCAACATTAATTCTACATTCGACCAAAAGTAAACTACATTCGACCTCTTGACTGGTCGAATGTATCTTCATGCTAAAGTCTTGGTCGTTTTTTCTGATTATCTGAACCTTTGACATTCAGTACTGGATCACTAGCTGGGGACATACATGAATAATGCACTTACAATCTCCTCCTTGGAACTAGCTAGTGATGTACCAAATCAGAAAGCTATCAATTCTTCAAGTCTTGCAATCATCATCTTGAACGAATTGAAAACTTTCCATTTTCATGCACGTTTGTGTCGAGGTTCTTGTCTATCTCTGCGGTAAGCTTTGAAATCTCAGACAGACTCAAGAAATATTGGCTTTGTCATTTGTTGGTCCAGAGATGAAAATAGAAATAAATCTTGAATTCTTCGATCTTCAATCTTTTCTTTAACAATCTCTGACTAGTTTCTGTTGTTCTGGTGATCTAGATGTTCAGGTTTGGGTCTTTTTCAGTTACACACTTTGTCGATGAATCTTGAATAGTGCACTTTTTGTGTTTGATTCTGCAGAAAAATTTACTAAAAACTGCACAAACTACAACCAGCGTTAGACACAACAAAAATCTCGGAAGTACTCTTCACTTCCTTTTGACCCTCAATAGTTCTCCCCCTGAACTATAAAACATTTTTCAATATGCACCAGAAACTTGAAAATCTGTTGTCTTTTTCAACTTTTAAGTATCTGATCATTCACATTAAGTATTCCATCATCGGTTATCAAAAGCAAAGTAGACACAAAACATTTTGATTTTTCAAAGTTTATGCTAAAACACACCAAAATTCTTTTTGAATTTTCAAGTAGATTTGCATAAAAGTAAACTGAACATATTTTTGTGAATCTTCCGGTAAGAGGATCATATCAGTATTGAAACAGTCAGTCAAAACTCTTTTTGATCAATTTTCTGTTTTTGACATTGAGCATTCTACAACCATTACCAGTATGTTTGTCCACTTAAACTCAAAATCATTATTCATTGTTCAGCACTTCAGATACATTATGGTAATATTAGATACTGAAAAATCTATGGTCCCCGCACACACGACGCATTCCCGTATCAAGAATTGCACAAAGTTTCATTGTAACACGTGATTATATTGTAGTTATCTGTTAGTTACAAGGTATGAAGAACATCGGTGACAGGTCAGCAAATTAATGCTTTAAAGCGACTAATGCACTCAACCAGGGTGAGGACTAATATCATACATGATTTTCATCATAGTATTGATACGATGCATTAGATAATCTTTGATTATCATCACACATGTTAAGTTCCTCATTCGGTAACTTAAGGATTTGTCATTAAAGATATTTTATTAAGATACCCTGACTGATCTAGGTCCGTAAATCAATACGACAAAAGATCAGTTAGGTTATCCCCAGATAACTTTCAATGTAACGACCCGAAACCTCCCATTTTGGCAATCTATCAAACGAAATTTCGGTACTAAGACCATATGTCAACGAGACGTTGATCCACATGATTATCCGTTAATGCTTTTAGGTTTATATCACCATGCTGAACTTTAACCTTTGATTTCAAGCCTACCAATATATAATTGTAGTGGCTACTCAATGTTTATCAATTTTGTTTTCAGAGTAGTCTGACAGTCCACTGATGTACTATCATCTCCTCTTTTTCTCCAGGAAAACTCATTTTTTATTTTCTAATTTTTAATTTTGATTTTTCTGAATTTTTCTCCCCCTAAAAATCTAAAAATAAGTATATTTTTGGATTTTTCAATTTTTAAAGAAAAAAAAAAATAAAATGATATCCGATGAGGTTTACTCATTGAGTTTCAAAAACCATTTTCCCACTCAGATTACTTTACTCACAAAGATCTTTCAAATTAGTAAAATCATTAACAAAGATAAGAGAGTTTAGAATAAACCGTTTTGTTGCATCTGTTGTAGAAATCCAAAACCTGAGAGCAATTGCATGAGATTGCAATATTTTCCGGCTTCACAGGTAGGAAACAGACGACAAACACTCTCCTCTCTTTTGACATCATTCTTTCTTTCTCAAAATCCTTTCCTTGACCTTCACCTCTTCAAAATGAATTTTCCTGGAGAAATAGAGGAGATAATAGTACATCAGTGGACAATCAGACTACTCTAAAAACAAAATGATGTTACAACATTGAGTAGCCACTACAATTATATATTGGTAGGCTTGAAATCAAAGTTTAAAGTGCAACATGGTGATATAAACTTTAATTTAATAACTGATAATCACGTGGATCAATGTATCGTTGACATATGGTCTTAGTACCGAAATTCCGTTTGATAGATTGCCAAAATCAGAGGTTTCGGGTCGTTATATTGTTAGTTATCTGGGGATAGCCTAACTGATCTTCTGTCGTATTGATTTACGGACCTAGATCAGCTAGGGTATCTTAACAAAAGATCTTTAACGACAAATCCTTAAGTTACCGAATGAGGAACTTAAGATGTGTGATGATAATCAAAGATTTTCTAATGCATCGTATCAATACTATGATGAAAATCATGTATGATATTAGTCCTCACCCTGGTTGAGTGCATAAGTCGCTTTGAAGCATTAATTTGCTGACTTGTCACTGTTGTGCCTCATACCTTGCAACTAACGGATAACTACAATATAATCACGTGTTACAATGAAGCTTTGCGCAATTCTTGATACGGGAATGTGTCTTGTGTGCGGGGACCATAGATTTTTCAGTATCTAATATTACCATAATGTATCTGAAGTGCTGAACAATGAATAATGATTTTGAGTTTAAGTGGAAAAACATAATGGTAATGGTTGTAGGATGCTCAATGTTAAAAAGCAGAAAATTGATCAAAAAGAGCTTTGACTGACTGTTTAAATACTGATATGATCCTCTTACCAGAAGATTCATAAAAATATGTTTAGTTTATTTTTTTATGCAAATCTATTTGAAAATTCAAAAAGATTTTTGGTGTGTTTTAGCATAAACTTTGAAAAAAAACAAAATGTTTTGTTTCAACTTTATTTTCGATAACCGATGATGGGATACTTAATGTGAATACTCAGATACTGAAAAGTTGAAAAAGACTACAGATATTCAAGTTTCTGGTGCATATTAAAAATGTTTAATAGTTCAGGGGGGGGGGGGGAACTATTGAGGGTCAAAAGGAATGTGAAGAGTACTTCCGAGATTTTTGTCGTGTTTAACGCTGGTTGTAGTTTGTGCAGTTTTTGTAAAGTTTTCTGCATAATCAAACACAACACGTGCACTACTCAAGATTCATCGACAAAGTGTGTAACTGAACAAGACCCAAACCTGAACATCAAGATCACCAGAACAACATAAACAAGTCAGAGGTCGTTAAAGAAATGACTGAAGATCGAAGAATTCCACGATAGATTTCTGTCTTCATCTCTGGACCAACAAAAGACAAAGCCAAGATTTCTTAAGTCTGTCTATGATTTCAAAGCTTACTGCAGAGATAGACAAGAACTTCGACACAAACGTGCAAGAATATGGAAAGTTTTCAAGTCGTTCAAGACGATGAGATCAAGACTTGAAGAATTGATAACTTTCTGATTTGGTACATCACTAGCTAGGTCCAAGGGAGAGATTGTAAGTGCATTATTCATGTATGTCCCCAGCTAGTGATCTAGTACTTAATGTCGAAGGTTCAGATAAACAGAAAAAGACCATGATTATGAAGATGTTGAGTATTAGTAGACACATTCGAACCAACGGGGGGTCGAATGTAGCTCAACACAGGTCGAATGTGCAGGTTCGACCCAACAAATGGTCAAATCAAACACATTGTTCTTCAATTTCCACATTCGCCTGAAATCTCTTCCTTCGACCTTCTGATATCCACCTTCGACCCCACATTTTTACCCAAACAGAATTGAATGCGCAATCCAATAGCACTAGTGGCAAAACGTGTATCATCAAACTCCCCCGCGACTATTGCTTGGATTGCCTTCGCGCTTCCTCGATCTACTTATTCATCAGCTTGATGCACAATAATGTCTTCTGCTCTTTAGTCACGACTGGTTCAAAATTTTGTTTAGGTTTCTTTTTTTCTTTCATAATCTTCGCAAAGTTTCCCAGTTTCTTGTCATAGTCACATCCCGCATTAACATCCCAAGCGAAACACAAGCATACCACACGTTGGTATTTCAAAGCTTGTTCGCTGTCCTTCTCTTTTTGCTCAGCCTCCTTGTGGGCCCGCAGCTCAGCTCTGATTTGGGCCTTTTTAGCATTGCGTTTCTTCCTCTCAAGTTGTCACACCCTCAAATTTCCACTGCGGAGTTTTACCGCGAGGTGCATGACAAACCAGGACCCATAGCCATAAGTATCATGAACGACTCTAAATGCCCAAACCATTTAGTTCGTTTTTAAGAAAAAGTTTCAAAGTTTAACCAAGCAATTTAAAGTAATGCGGAAGCGTAAACAAAGTAAAACATTTGCAAAAGTCTGCGCAAGACAACGCGCCCAAAACCAAAGTTTGAAAGTACGAAATAATAAATATCCATAACCCAAGACACGAATGATGCATGCCCTAAATCGTGCTCCGTACCTAAGGACCTGCAAAGCATGCTAAAATGTGTCAACATAAAGTCGGTGAGTTCACTATAAATGTAAGCGATGTAAATAATAACGTAGGTTCTCAAAACCCCAAAAGTCAAGTATACAACGTTGGTCCCTCAGACCCTGTAAACAATAGCTAATTCAAATGTCAGGGGTAGCTAGCCCACTCATGATAACTAAAACCGGCGAATACCGAACTACTAATGAACAAGTTCCCATAACCGGGATAAAGATGCCTTGCACCATTGTCCATCGACAATGATTATGTTTGAAGCTAATAGTTCACATCCGTGCTCCCAGCACGATGTGAGGTTTGTTAGACCTAATAGCGCTATCAACTAATTAACCCGCTTGCCCAACCGGCAATTGATTCGGTATTTTGAAGGACTTAAAAGATGTGTTTGGTTTAGTTCATCAAGGACATATATATGAATTAGTAAAAATAGATTCACCACGTGAACCATGCACCCCAAACCCGGGATGTGTAAAAGAAAGTTGTCTCAAGACAGACTAGAAAACGTTACCAATGTAGTCTCAACCCGAGACGCATGCTTTGAGAAAAAGTAGTGAAACTCACCTTATCGCGTAAGCAAAGAATCCAAACAGCAAGTATTATATGCTACCGACACCCTAATAACAGTGTCACTACGTGAGTATAGGCGTAACATCATTACACCATATAACTCGTTTGTCCAAGGCGTTTTAAATGTTCAAAAGTGTGTATGCGACGCCTAGTGATTCTACATGCAATAGTAAACCCTACGGACTCGTTGGTGGATGAGTTGGTTATAATTAGTTTCTATAGCCCTTATGTGTCGTAAACATGTGTACTTCCGTTACATGTCAATTTTAGATCACCTAAGACCTCAAGTAATCACATAGTCACATAATACACAATCTGTGTTTTCAGGACAGATTGTGCGCCATCAAAACGAATTTATTTAAAATAGTAAACCAGTGAGTTATCCTCCCAAATTTTTACTGAATTTTCTTTGGGATTCACTTGGCAATACCTATTTTTGTTTTGTCTTAATTCCAAACACAAAAATTATAAAAATTCGTACAACACAGCAGTGTTCAGAAAATTTCCACAACAGGTCAGTTTAGTAGGAAAATTCTTAAAAATTGTGTATTCATCCAAACGAGATGAATCCACTTGGAAAAGCTCTATTTTTCCAGTATTGACCTACTGTAAAAATTTCATAACCTAACTCCTTGTAAATCTCAAGTTATGGCTATTTAAAGTTAACCCAATTTACAAATCCGAAAATCTGATATGACCCCTAATCAATTAAAATTCCAAAAACGACTCATCCTACGTCCAAAACACATGATTTTACCCATTATGAAAAGCTAAGACCAGGTGTGACCTAACCATGCCAAGAAAACCCTAAAATTATTATGTTAGAGCCGAGTTACAGCTCCTACAAGTTTGACTAACCATTCTGTCCAGATTTTAGTTTCGCCTAAATCATACTTTAATCGCCTACCGTGTGCACAAAAACTATTAACATTCACCAATCATCAACACAAAACATTCCTAATACTTATTTTATCAGATTCTATGATTAAACATGTCAAGATCAAAGCTTTAAGAATCAAAACACCAATTACTTGCGCAACAAGTATCCTACGATGTTACTAAGCGTTTATGAGTATGTTTAATCCATTTAATCTTCAAAAAGATTCATGCTTTAATGTTTTATAAATTCATTCAGACCTGGACAAACTTATTATATGATTTTTATTAATGAAAACACAAGATAAAAGCATAAGAAATCGTAAGATATACCCTTAGCTCTCTCAATCGATCAATCGCGCGCCTTGGAGCCTCCCAATTGATGATCTTGAGCCTTAGCAGAGGTTGTTTGAGTGAAATATTCGTGTGGGGCAGTAAGGGGGCGATTAGGGTTGAGTATGGGGGTTGCATGGGAGTTTAGGTTGCTTAAATATAAGTTTAAGGCGGTTTAGACCCGTCAGTTCGTTTCGAGCGGCCGCTCGGTGCCTGTGAGCGGCCGCTCACAGGTCCGGGTGGCGCGCTCTTTTCTCGTTTCGTCTCCCGACGCGTTATCCTTCGACGTTTTCGTTATTTCGGACCGTAACAAGTGTAACCCCATGCATTAAGACCCTAATCAACCTCATGCTCCACTTTTAATGATTTCTATTAACGTGTTCGGTTTAGGTTCACATAATCACGTATGGTTTTCACATAAGTTTATTTTTCACCAACGTCCGAGGTTCACTAATAATGCAATCACACATTGACTCACAACCATGCACGTATGTCTTATCTAACTAACCCTAGTTAAGTATAATGCAAGGAAATGTAACTAGAGTTTAGTTAAAGTGAGAACCTGAATTTTCGGGGTATCACATCATCCCCAAGTTGAAAAGAATTTCGTCCCGAAATTCAGCAAGTAACCAGTAAAGCCAGCTAAAAAATGTATGCTTGGTTTCCGGATGTCACATCATCCCCAAGTTGAAAGGAATTTCGCCCCGAAATTCACTTTGAGCGAGCTGCTTTATGTTCGGCATTTGATCTATGCACAGGTTCAGGTTCAGAAAAGAGGTGTGGATATTTGAGCCGCATCTGGTCTCTGCGCTCCCACGTGTATTCCGGTCCTAGACGGGAATTCCACCGTACCTTCACGATAGGTATAGTGCTTTGCCTGAGTTTCTTGACGCCCTGCTCAAGAATCTCCACTGGTTCTTCCACGAACCGTAACTGGTCGTCCACCTGGATCTCCTCCAGCGGTACTACCAGTGTAGTATCGGATAAGCATTTCTTTAAGTTTGAGACGTGGAATACATTATGCACTCCACTGAGTTCGTCTGGTAAATTCAGCTGATAAGCTACCGGACCAATCCTTTTAACAATCTCGAAGGGTCCAACATAGCGGGGATTCAACTTCCCTCGTTTCCCAAAGCGTATCACTCCTTTCCAAGGTGACACCTTTAACAAAACTTTGTCCCCAACCTGGAACTCCATAGGTTTTCTACGTTTGTCCGCGTAGCTTTTCTGTCGATCACGAGCAGCAGCCATTCTGTTTCTGATTTGCACTATCTTCTCAGAGGTTTCGTGTACGAGTTCGGGACCTGTCAGTTGGCTATCCCCAACCTCAGTCCAACAGATAGGAGACCTACACTTGCGGCCATAAAGTGCCTCAAAAGGCGCACACTGAATTGAGGTGTGGTAACTATTGTTGTAAGAGAACTCGATTAAGGGCAAGTGCTTGTCCCAGTTATTACCGAAGTCCACCACGCATGCTCGTAGCAGATCCTCTAATGTTTGGATGGTACGTTCACTTTGTCCATCCGTCTGTGGGTGATAGGCTGTGCTCATATCGAGACGAGTACCTAGAGCATCTTGGAGAGTAGTCCAGAATCGAGAAGTGAATCGCCCATCGCGATCGGATATAATGGAAGTAGGCACTCCATGCCTAGAGACTATCTCCTTGATATAAAGGTTTGCCAGCTTCTCTAACGAGTCCGTTTCTTTTATCGCCAGGAAGTGGGCCGATTTGGTTAAGCGGTCCACGATAACCCAAATCATGTTATGGCCCGCTGTTGTTTTCGGAAGCTTCGTAATGAAATCCATGGAAATCCCATCCCATTTCCACATCGGTATCTCTGGTTGCTGAAGTAGGCCTGAAGGTTTCTGATATTCAATCTTAACCTTCGCACAAGTCAAGCACTTACTAACATAAGTGGCTATCTCTGCTTTCATGTTTGGCCACCAGTAGAGAGTTTTGAGGTCCTGATACATTTTGTCCGAACCGGGATGTACCGAATAACGAGATGTGTGAGCCTCATCGAGCACTAGTTGTCTAAGATCCCCTGAACGTGGAATCCAGACGCGATCCATAAAGTACTGAAGCCCATCCGACTTCAGTTCCAGGTGTTTGTCAGCACCATGCAATGTTTCCAACCCGATATTTTCCTTTTTCAAGGCCTCGCCTTGGGCTTCACGTATTTTATCAGGCAGATTAGAGTGTATGGTAAGTTGTAAGGCCCGCACACGTTTGGGTTTCGTTTCCTTACGGCTCAGGGCATCAGCTACTACGTTAGCTTTCCCTGGATGGTACTTGATAGCACAGTCATAATCATTCAAGAGTTCGACCCATCGTCGTTGCCGTATGTTTAGGACCTTCTGATCAAATATGTGCTGAAGACTCTTATGATCTGTGAAGATTGTGCACTTCGTTCCGTAGAGGTAGTGTCTCCAAATTTTGAGAGCGAAGACAACCGCTCCCAGTTCCAAGTCGTGAGTGGGATAATTCTTCTCGTGAACTTTTAGTTGTCGTGAAGCATAAGCGATCACCTTCTCGCGTTGCATCAAAACACACCCTAGTCCTTGGATAGATGCATCACAGTACACCACAAAGTCCTCCGTACCCTCAGGTAGTGATAATATTGGAGCACTGCAAAGTTTAGTCTTTAGTAATTGAAAAGCAGCTTCTTGGGCATCTTCCCACTTGTAGATAATCCCCTTCTGTGTCAAAGCAGTGAGGGGTTGAGCGATTTTTGAGAATCCCTGAATGAATCTGCGATAATAACCTGCAAGGCCAAGGAATTGTCGAACCTCTGTGGGAGTCTTAGGGGCCTCCCATCTTTTAATCGCGTCAATCTTAGCGGGATCGACCTGTATTCCTGCCTCGTTCACCACATGACCCAAGAATTGGACCTCACGAATCCAGAAGTCGCACTTGGAGAATTTTGCATATAGCTGCTCACTTTTCAGAAGTTCCAAGATCAGTCGTAGGTGTTGCTCGTGCTCTTCCCTACTCTTGGAATAGATCAGAATATCGTCTATGAACACTATGACAAATTTGTCTAGATAGGGTTTGCACACCCGGTTCATGAGGTCCATGAACACAGCTGGTGCATTGGTCAGCCCGAAGGGCATTACCAAAAATTCATAGTGCCCATAACGAGTTCGAAAAGCTGTCTTTGGCACATCCTCCTCTCGGACTCTCAGTTGATGATACCCCGACCTTAAGTCAATCTTGGAATAGAAACTCGACCCCTGAAGTTGGTCGAATAGATCATCTATGCGAGGTAAAGGGTAGCGATTTTTAATTGTCACCTTATTTAATTCCCGGTAATCGATGCACATACGGAAACTCCCATCCTTCTTCTTCACGAATAAGACTGGGGCTCCCCACGGTGAAGAGCTAGGTCGGATGAAACCCCTATCCAATAGCTCTTGAAGTTGGGTAGATAGTTCCTGAAGTTCGCCTGGTGCAAGGCGGTATGGTGCACGCGCAACTGGGGCGGCGCCTGGGGCAAGGTCAATTTGGAACTCCACTTGGCGAACCGGTGGAAGTCCTGGCAGCTCCTCTGGGAATACATCCGGAAAATCTCGGACCACCGGGATGTCCTCGATTTTTGTTTCGACTTCGGCTCGAGTGTCAGAAATGTTAGCCAATATGGCTGGATAGCCCTTCCGTATGCACTTCTGGGCCTTCAAGTAAGAGATGATGCCCACCATGGCACCACCGCGATCACCCTGGACAGACAATAGTTCCCCACTGGGGAGGGGAATACGAACAACTTTCTCCTTGCAGAGAATTTCGGCGCGGTGCTTGGACAACCAGTCCATGCCAACCACAAGATCGAAGCTTCCTAGGGTGATAGGTAAAAGGTCGATGGCAAACAAATGTCCATCTAGTTCGAGCCTACTGTCACGAAGAATGTGGGTTACCTCAACAGGCTTCCCATCAGCTAGTTCTATAGAGTACGGGGTCTCAAGTAATGTAGGAACTATCCCTAGTTGTCTGCTAAGTTTTGATGACACAAAACTATAGTCTGCACCAGTATCATATAAAACAGAAGCGAGAGTGTCGTTCAAGGAACACGTACCCGTCACGACGTTGTTATCATTCCTCGCTTCCCCAGAGCCAATCACAAATGCTCTACCACGCGCCCCATAGTTGTTTCCGTTGTTGTTGTTGTTATTACCAGTGTTGGTGTTGTTATTTCCCCCATTGTTTCCATTACCGTTCAGCTGGGGACAATTCTTTTTAAAATGGTTCTCGCTACCACACTGGTAACACGCCTTTCCACCCTTCTGTTGCTGACCCTGCGGGGGTGGGTTACCCTGAAGGTTGACTCTACAGTCTTTCTGCACATGCCCCAGCTTACCACAACGATCGCACTTAATCCTGTTACATGGCCCAGAGTGGTGATAGTTGCACTTAGCGCACTTGGGCCGATTTCCGTGATAACCACCTTGAGTCTGAGTACGGTTGTTGTTGTTGCCGTGGTTGTCGTGTTTCTTGTTCGGGTGCTGCTGCTGTTGATTACCATTACCCGGGGGTTTTCCAGACGCACTCTCCCACTTTCTCTTATTATCATTAGTGCCAGAGGATGAAGCACCTCGAGGGGGCAGTAGTCCCTCCTCTACTTTCTGGTCAGTCAGCTGGTGTGCCATACGAATCACCTGCTGAAGATTGTTGAAGTTGGCAGCAGTAACCATACCCTTGATCTGCGGCACCAAACCCTTGATGTACAGTTCAATTCGCTTGTAGAGCGGGGTTGAGTAGTTAGGGCACATAGTGGCTAGCTCATGTGACCTAGTGGTGTAGGCTTCAATATCTGACCCCACCATTTTCAGATTCAGGTACTCAGTTTCCAGCTTCTGGATTTCATCCCGAGGGCAGTACTCCTCCCTCATCATCTCCTTGAAAGCATCCCAAGGCGTAGCATTTGCCACATCCACACCCAGTATTTGCTTCTGAGAGTTCCACCAAGATAACGCCGCGTTCTCAAGTGTACCAGCGGCATATTTGACCCGGTCAGCTGGTGGACAGTTGCACATAGCAAAGCATGACTCCACCCTTTCGAACCACCTAAGTAGTCCAACTGCACCTTCAGATCCCCCAAAGTTTTGAGGCTTGCAGTCCATGAAGGTTTTGTAGGTGCAGGCTGGAGGGTGGTGTGGAGGTTGACCTACGTGCAAACACGGAAGTCACATGAGTAATAGAGTTTAACGCTGGAGCTCGTAGAAGGAGTAAAATAAAACGAATTAGTGTTACCAGCTTGGATAGCTGCGAGGGCTGCAACCACCCTGTCGTTGACCAGTGCAGTCAGCTCAGCTTGTGTTAGGTTGATGTGTCCACGTCCATGACCTCTTCCCGCCATCGTAGTTCTACAAATATACTATACACATGAGACTACAATCGTTTGTACATCGCGGTGTACTAGTGAATCACGCACGTATAAATAATAAAATAAAAGTTAAATCAATAATAAAATACCAACGTTCTAAAACAATCCAAAAGATCACCCAGTCACACGAGATTAAATAGAAGTCATAATATACTAGGAACAAAATAAATAACTAAATAAATAATAATAAATAAAATCAATCGTCGTCCGTAGAGATGACTGATCCTTCATCCTCACTTTCCTCTGGTAACTCCTCAGGTTCTTCCTCCTCTTCCTCTTCTATAAGAGCTGCATCAAGTGCTGCTCCCAAATCATCAAACTCATCCTCCATGGGTTCCTCCTCGGGGTCCTCTTCCCCAATTGGTTCCAAGGCTTCCATAAGCTGGTTGCGAACCATGGCTAACTCCTCTCGAGTATGTGCCAACTCTTGTTTGGTAGCAGTAGCATCCTGTTTTGCTTCCTCAGCCTCTTTCTTAACTTTCCTTAGCTCGCTGAGTAAGTAGTCAATCTGTCCCGCCACATGTGTCAATGTCTCGTCAGCATTTCTTCTCCAGAACTGGAACTCCTTAATACCAGTGTAAGCATTATCCAACTCAGTGTGTACATGCCTTACCATTCCTGCAAGTGTCCTCTCCCACGAGTCCACAATGGGAGGTACTGTAGCTGGCACCCCATAACTTACGACCCACGAGTGCAAGATGTCTGTGAACCAACGCCAACGGTTAGTGGCTTCACTCGGCTCGAGTGACGAGGATGGGGCCTCATAAGGGTCATACATGGGGCGTCGCTGCCCGTCATGAGCACGGTAAGAGTAATTTCGGTGAGCGGGGTTAACCATAATTACCTGCAATATGTTAGGTTAGTGTTCGAAGTCGAGAATAATAAGCGTGCACTGAAGACGATGAGTGTACTAATACTTATGCTATAATGATTATAGTCTAGAATGCAATGCAATTCCTAGTTCACTATAACCAATGGCTCTGATACCAATCTGTCACACCCTCAAATTTCCACTGCGGAGTTTTACCGCGAGGTGCATGACAAACCAGGACCCATAGCCATAAGTATCATGAACGACTCTAAATGCCCAAACCATTTAGTTCGTTTTTAAGAAAAAGTTTCAAAGTTTAACCAAGCAATTTAAAGTAATGCGGAAGCGTAAACAAAGTAAAACATTTGCAAAAGTCTGCGCAAGACAACACGCCCAAAACCAAAGTTTGAAAGTACGAAATAATAAATATCCATAACCCAAGACACGAATGATGCATGCCCTAAATCGTGCTCCGTACCTAAGGACCTGCAAAGCATGCTAAAATGTGTCAACATAAAGTCGGTGAGTTCACTATAAATGTAAGCGATGTAAATAATAACGTAGGTTCTCAAAACCCCAAAAGTCAAGTATACAACGTTGGTCCCTCAAACCCTGTAAACAATAGCTAATTCAAATGTCAGGGGTAGCTAGCCCACTCATGATAACTAAAACCGGCGAACACCGAACTACTAATGAACAAGTTCCCATAACCGGGATAAAGATGCCTTGCACCATTGTCCATCGACAATGATTATGTTTGAAGCTAATAGTTCACATCCGTGCTCCCAGCACGATGTGAGGTTTGTTAGACCTAATAGCGCTATCAACTAATTAACCCGCTTGCCCAACCGGCAATTGATTCGGTATTTTGAAGGACTTAAAAGATGTGTTTGGTTTAGTTCATCAAGGACATATATATGAATTAGTAAAAATAGATTCACCACGTGAACCATGCACCCCAAACCCGGGATGTGTAAAAGAAAGTTGTCTCAAGACAGACTAGAAAACGTTACCAATGTAGTCTCAACCCGAGACGCATGCTTTGAGAAAAAGTAGTGAAACTCACCTTATCGCGTAAGCAAAGAATCCAAACAGCAAGTATTATATGCTACCGACACCCTAATAACAGTGTCACTACGTGAGTATAGGCGTAACATCATTACACCATATAACTCGTTTGTCCAAGGCGTTTTAAATGTTCAAAAGTGTGTATGCGACGCCTAGTGATTCTACATGCAATAGTAAACCCTACGGACTCGTTGGTGGATGAGTTGGTTATAATTAGTTTCTATAGCCCTTATGTGTCGTAAACATGTGTACTTCCGTTACATGTCAATTTTAGATCACCTAAGACCTCAAGTAATCACATAGTCACATAATACACAATCTGTGTTTTCAGGACAGATTGTGCGCCATCAAAACGAATTTATTTAAAATAGTAAACCAGTGAGTTATCCTCCCAAATTTTTACTGAATTTTCTTTGGGATTCACTTGGCAATACCTATTTTTGTTTTGTCTTAATTCCAAACACAAAAATTATAAAAATTCGTACAACACAGCAGTGTTCAGAAAATTTCCACAACAGGTCAGTTTAGTAGGAAAATTCTTAAAAATTGTGTATTCATCCAAACGAGATGAATCCACTTGGAAAAGCTCTATTTTTCCAGTATTGACCTACTGTAAAAATTTCATAACCTAACTCCTTGTAAATCTCAAGTTATGGCTATTTAAAGTTAACCCAATTTACAAATCCGAAAATCTGATATGACCCCTAATCAATTAAAATTCCAAAAACGACTCATCCTACGTCCAAAACACATGATTTTACCCATTATGAAAAGCTAAGACCAGGTGTGACCTAACCATGCCAAGAAAACCCTAAAATTATTATGTTAGAGCCGTGTTACAGCTCCTACAAGTTTGACTAACCATTCTGTCCAGATTTTAGTTTCGCCTAAATCATACTTTAATCGCCTACCGTGTGCACAAAAACTATTAACATTCACCAATCATCAACACAAAACATTCCTAATACTTATTTTATCAGATTCTATGATTAAACATGTCAAGATCAAAGCTTTAAGAATCAAAACACCAATTACTTGCGCAACAAGTATCCTACGATGTTACTAAGCGTTTATGAGTATGTTTAATCCATTTAATCTTCAAAAAGATTCATGCTTTAATGTTTTATAAATTCATTCAGACCTGGACAAACTTATTATATGATTTTTATTAATGAAAACACAAGATAAAAGCATAAGAAATCGTAAGATATACCCTTAGCTCTCTCAATCGATCAATCGCGCGCCTTGGAGCCTCCCAATTGATGATCTTGAGCCTTAGCAGAGGTTGTTTGAGTGAAATATTCGTGTGGGGCAGTAAGGGGGCGATTAGGGTTGAGTATGGGGGTTGCATGGGAGTTTAGGTTGCTTAAATATAAGTTTAAGGCGGTTTAGACCCGTCAGTTCGTTTCGAGCGGCCGCTCGGTGCCTGTGAGCGGCCACTCACAGGTCCGGGTGGCGCGCTCTTTTCTCGTTTCGTCTCCCGACGCGTTATCCTTCGACGTTTTCGTTATTTCGGACCGTAACAAGTGTAACCCCATGCATTAAGACCCTAATCAACCTCATGCTCCACTTTTAATGATTTCTATTAACGTGTTCGGTTTAGGTTCACATAATCACGTATGGTTTTCACATAAGTTTATTTTTCACCAACGTCCGAGGTTCACTAATCATGCAATCACACATTGACTCACAACCATGCACGTATGTCTTATCTAACTAACCCTAGTTAAGTATAATGCAAGGAAATGTAACTAGAGTTTAGTTAAAGTGAGAACCTGAATTTTCGGGGTATCACATCATCCCCAAGTTGAAAAGAATTTCGTCCCGAAATTCAGCAAGTAACCAGTAAAGCCAGCTAAAAAATGTATGCTTGGTTTCCGGATGTCACATCATCCCCAAGTTGAAAGGAATTTCGCCCCGAAATTCACTTTGAGCGAGCTGCTTTATGTTCGGCATTTGATCTATGCACAGGTTCAGGTTCAGAAAAGAGGTGTGGATATTTGAGCCGCATCTGGTCTCTGCGCTCCCACGTGTATTCCGGTCCTAGACGGGAATTCCACCGTACCTTCACGATAGGTATAGTGCTTTGCCTGAGTTTCTTGACGCCCTGCTCAAGAATCTCCACTGGTTCTTCCACGAACCGTAACTGGTCGTCCACCTGGATCTCCTCCAGCGGTACTACCAGTGTAGTATCGGATAAGCATTTCTTTAAGTTTGAGACGTGGAATACATTATGCACTCCACTGAGTTCGTCTGGTAAATTCAGCTGATAAGCTACCGGACCAATCCTTTTAACAATCTCGAAGGGTCCAACATAGCGGGGATTCAACTTCCCTCGTTTCCCAAAGCGTATCACTCCTTTCCAAGGTGACACCTTTAACAAAACTTTGTCCCCAACCTGGAACTCCATAGGTTTTCTACGTTTGTCCGCGTAGCTTTTCTGTCGATCACGAGCAGCAGCCATTCTGTTTCTGATTTGCACTATCTTCTCAGAGGTTTCGTGTACGAGTTCGGGACCTGTCAGTTGGCTATCCCCAACCTCAGTCCAACAGATAGGAGACCTACACTTGCGGCCATAAAGTGCCTCAAAAGGCGCACACTGAATTGAGGTGTGGTAACTATTGTTGTAAGAGAACTCGATTAAGGGCAAGTGCTTGTCCCAGTTATTACCGAAGTCCACCACGCATGCTCGTAGCAGATCCTCTAATGTTTGGATGGTACGTTCACTTTGTCCATCCGTCTGTGGGTGATAGGCTGTGCTCATATCGAGACGAGTACCTAGAGCATCTTGGAGAGTAGTCCAGAATCGAGAAGTGAATCGCCCATCGCGATCGGATATAATGGAAGTAGGCACTCCATGCCTAGAGACTATCTCCTTGATATAAAGGTTTGCCAGCTTCTCTAACGAGTCCGTTTCTTTTATCGCCAGGAAGTGGGCCGATTTGGTTAAGCGGTCCACGATAACCCAAATCATGTTATGGCCCGCTGTTGTTTTCGGAAGCTTCGTAATGAAATCCATGGAAATCCCATCCCATTTCCACATCGGTATCTCTGGTTGCTGAAGTAGGCCTGAAGGTTTCTGATATTCAATCTTAACCTTCGCACAAGTCAAGCACTTACTAACATAAGTGGCTATCTCTGCTTTCATGTTTGGCCACCAGTAGAGAGTTTTGAGGTCCTGATACATTTTGTCCGAACCGGGATGTACCGAATAACGAGATGTGTGAGCCTCATCGAGCACTAGTTGTCTAAGATCCCCTGAACGTGGAATCCAGACGCGATCCATAAAGTACTGAAGCCCATCCGACTTCAGTTCCAGGTGTTTGTCAGCACCATGCAATGTTTCCAACCCGATATTTTCCTTTTTCAAGGCCTCGCCTTGGGCTTCACGTATTTTATCAGGCAGATTAGAGTGTATGGTAAGTTGTAAGGCCCGCACACGTTTGGGTTTCGTTTCCTTACGGCTCAGGGCATCAGCTACTACGTTAGCTTTCCCTGGATGGTACTTGATAGCACAGTCATAATCATTCAAGAGTTCGACCCATCGTCGTTGCCGTATGTTTAGGACCTTCTGATCAAATATGTGCTGAAGACTCTTATGATCTGTGAAGATTGTGCACTTCGTTCCGTAGAGGTAGTGTCTCCAAATTTTGAGAGCGAAGACAACCGCTCCCAGTTCCAAGTCGTGAGTGGGATAATTCTTCTCGTGAACTTTTAGTTGTCGTGAAGCATAAGCGATCACCTTCTCGCGTTGCATCAAAACACACCCTAGTCCTTGGATAGATGCATCACAGTACACCACAAAGTCCTCCGTACCCTCAGGTAGTGATAATATTGGAGCACTGCAAAGTTTAGTCTTTAGTAATTGAAAAGCAGCTTCTTGGGCATCTTCCCACTTGTAGATAATCCCCTTCTGTGTCAAAGCAGTGAGGGGTTGAGCGATTTTTGAGAATCCCTGAATGAATCTGCGATAATAACCTGCAAGGCCAAGGAATTGTCGAACCTCTGTGGGAGTCTTAGGGGCCTCCCATCTTTTAATCGCGTCAATCTTAGCGGGATCGACCTGTATTCCTGCCTCGTTCACCACATGACCCAAGAATTGGACCTCACGAATCCAGAAGTCGCACTTGGAGAATTTTGCATATAGCTGCTCACTTTTCAGAAGTTCCAAGATCAGTCGTAGGTGTTGCTCGTGCTCTTCCCTACTCTTGGAATAGATCAGAATATCGTCTATGAACACTATGACAAATTTGTCTAGATAGGGTTTGCACACCCGGTTCATGAGGTCCATGAACACAGCTGGTGCATTGGTCAGCCCGAAGGGCATTACCAAAAATTCATAGTGCCCATAACGAGTTCGAAAAGCTGTCTTTGGCACATCCTCCTCTCGGACTCTCAGTTGATGATACCCCGACCTTAAGTCAATCTTGGAATAGAAACTCGACCCCTGAAGTTGGTCGAATAGATCATCTATGCGAGGTAAAGGGTAGCGATTTTTAATTGTCACCTTATTTAATTCCCGGTAATCGATGCACATACGGAAACTCCCATCCTTCTTCTTCACGAATAAGACTGGGGCTCCCCACGGTGAAGAGCTAGGTCGGATGAAACCCCTATCCAATAGCTCTTGAAGTTGGGTAGATAGTTCCTGAAGTTCGCCTGGTGCAAGGCGGTATGGTGCACGCGCAACTGGGGCGGCGCCTGGGGCAAGGTCAATTTGGAACTCCACTTGGCGAACCGGTGGAAGTCCTGGCAGCTCCTCTGGGAATACATCCGGAAAATCTCGGACCACCGGGATGTCCTCGATTTTTGTTTCGACTTCGGCTCGAGTGTCAGAAATGTTAGCCAATATGGCTGGATAGCCCTTCCGTATGCACTTCTGGGCCTTCAAGTAAGAGATGATGCCCACCATGGCACCACCGCGATCACCCTGGACAGACAATAGTTCCCCACTGGGGAGGGGAATACGAACAACTTTCTCCTTGCAGAGAATTTCGGCGCGGTGCTTGGACAACCAGTCCATGCCAACCACAAGATCGAAGCTTCCTAGGGTGATAGGTAAAAGGTCGATGGCAAACAAATGTCCATCTAGTTCGAGCCTACTGTCACGAAGAATGTGGGTTACCTCAACAGGCTTCCCATCAGCTAGTTCTATAGAGTACGGGGTCTCAAGTAATGTAGGAACTATCCCTAGTTGTCTGCTAAGTTTTGATGACACAAAACTATAGTCTGCACCAGTATCATATAAAACAGAAGCGAGAGTGTCGTTCAAGGAACACGTACCCGTCACGACGTTGTTATCATTCCTCGCTTCCCCAGAGCCAATCACAAATGCTCTACCACGCGCCCCATAGTTGTTTCCGTTGTTGTTGTTGTTATTACCAGTGTTGGTGTTGTTATTTCCCCCATTGTTTCCATTACCGTTCAGCTGGGGACAATTCTTTTTAAAATGGTTCTCGCTACCACACTGGTAACACGCCTTTCCACCCTTCTGTTGCTGACCCTGCGGGGGTGGGTTACCCTGAAGGTTGACTCTACAGTCTTTCTGCACATGCCCCAGCTTACCACAACGATCGCACTTAATCCTGTTACATGGCCCAGAGTGGTGATAGTTGCACTTAGCGCACTTGGGCCGATTTCCGTGATAACCACCTTGAGTCTGAGTACGGTTGTTGTTGTTGCCGTGGTTGTCGTGTTTCTTGTTCGGGTGCTGCTGCTGTTGATTACCATTACCCGGGGGTTTTCCAGACGCACTCTCCCACTTTCTCTTATTATCATTAGTGCCAGAGGATGAAGCACCTCGAGGGGGCAGTAGTCCCTCCTCTACTTTCTGGTCAGTCAGCTGGTGTGCCATACGAATCACCTGCTGAAGATTGTTGAAGTTGGCAGCAGTAACCATACCCTTGATCTGCGGCACCAAACCCTTGATGTACAGTTCAATTCGCTTGTAGAGCGGGGTTGAGTAGTTAGGGCACATAGTGGCTAGCTCATGTGACCTAGTGGTGTAGGCTTCAATATCTGACCCCACCATTTTCAGATTCAGGTACTCAGTTTCCAGCTTCTGGATTTCATCCCGAGGGCAGTACTCCTCCCTCATCATCTCCTTGAAAGCATCCCAAGGCGTAGGAGAAGCAAACGGTCGAAAGAGTTTGTGTGATATCACAGTCCACATTCGTACCCTTCAAAACGGTCGAAGGAGAAGGATTTTTCTCATTCGCCCGTCCGTAAGTGCGAAAGAGTAGTCTGTTTTAAAACTTTTCTAATCTTTTCGTGTCTGAACATTTACAGGTTATGATGTGGAACTTCCCAACAACGCCAATACCTAATCAAGCATCACAGCAGCAGACAACAAGAGATCCATGGTCAGTTGCAGCCCAGAAGACTAGTCCACCATCCCAGCCAATCAATTACATGGCTATGACTAGTTCTGCACCTCAGCAACTTGTGCAACCGTTACAGCAACCAATTGACAATTATTGGGGAGTAGCAGCAGCTGCCGTTCATTCACAGACGACCAATGCCATACCTACACTCATTCATGATCTATCATCAGGTAGTGGCAATCGTCCACCAAAGCTCATGGATATGATGGAGTACAACACATGGAAGACAAAGTTCAAGATACATGTGGAGGGACAAGGCTTAGAGGGAGCTGAGGCATGGCAGATGATAGTGAATGGTTATGTTGCTCCTATTCTGGAGAACACTGGAGAACCAATACCGTTGGAGAATTTGGCTGATGATGAGAAAAAGAAGTTTGCAATCGAGAAAAAGGCGTTTTCTCAGTTATCTCAGGCGATCAACACTGACTTGCTGCATCAGTTTGGATCGTGTACAACTTCAAAACAATTGTGGGATATGCTGAGAAACAGACATGATGGTAATGAGAAGACTAGGAAGCTGAGAATGGAAGAGCTTCGAAAAGAGTTCGAGAACTTTAGTTATATGGGGAATGAGACTCTAAAAGAATTGGTTCCAAGGTATTGCCATTTGCTCACAGAACTTTCGAGCTATGAGATCAGCATACCGATGTCAGAACTGGTGGATAAATTTGCTGATGCTTTACCACCATATTGGAACCAACACATTGAAGTGTTGAAAGAAAAAGATGCATACCAGTATTGGACTATCAACGAGTTCATACAAAAACTGGAGAACAAAGAAATGGAGGAGAAGAGGAAAGCCAAGAGAGCACAGATTCCACAGAACCCAGATCTGTATGTGAGTAGTACATCTACTTCTCTTTCTACTTCAAGCTCTACTTCAAGTGTTGCACCTCATATTGCTTGCGTTTCCAATGTTGTTGAACCCACAAAAGCACCAATAAACTATCTTGCCCAAACTTCAGCATACACACCACAATCTTATCAAACACCAAATTTCATTCCACCTTTTTCACCTTTACAACAAGCTGCCTGTTACACAGCAAGTCAACCTCAACAACACCCATATAATCCTCACATGAACCAAATGCAGATCACTCAAACACAATCAAATCAAAGTCCGATTGTGTTAGAGACTTCTAATCTTAATAATGTTACTGTTGAGATTGCTCAACAGCATGTTGCATTAGTATCTGCTATGGTTGCATCATACAACGGTTTAGTTGCTAGTCAGATTGGAAACAACAATCTCACCAATGAGGACTACGCACAAATCGATAAAGAGGAGATGGAGCTTATGGACATACAGTGGGCATTTGCGAGCATCATGAGAAGAGCCACTGATTTTATCCAGAAAACTTGTAGAACTGACCTTTCGACTTCTCCAAACACCACTTACGGCTTCAACAAAGCCAAGGTTACGTGCTTCAATTGTGGTGAGAAGGGTCATTTCAAGAGAGAGTGTACACAGCCGGCTCAGCAAGGTAATCGAAACCCGTTCAACTCAACCTACCAAAACAGACAAAACCAAAACCAGAATCAGGTATCATACAACAGTCCCAACATCTCTAGCTTTCAACCTCAAAATAACTACCAGAACCGTCAAAACACACAACAAAATACCAATACTAGACAACCCACATCTCATAACCAACCACAAAAAAATCCAAACCGAACCATTGTTCCCATCTCTACACCTAACACTCAAAACCAAAACCAAACTGAAAATCAAAACCAAGCACTTGTGATTCAAAAAGATGAAGGTTTTGATTGGACGAGTATGCAACTAGGAGTGGAGGAGATTACTGCTGGAAATGTGGCTTGTGTAGCACAAAAGATGAGTTTGGATGAACATGTGGAAATTGAAGAGGATGTTGTGATAGAGAAAGTGTCGGAGTTGAAAATAGAGGAGTTGAATAAGGATGTGAATGTTGAGTGTGAAGACAAAAAGTCTGGAATGATTCTTGATTCTGTCACAGATGTTGGAGAGCAATATGATTCAGCTTATTCGGATATGGAGAGTGATTCTGACTCGGAAGCTAGTGTGAATTCACTAGACGATGACATTGATCAGTTGCTAGCTGAAGCAGATTTCCTTATGACCCGCAAGTCGTGCATGGTGGATGATGCCTGCACAAAGATTGACTACTCAAAATTCTTTGCAGGGAAGGAAGCTCATTTCGCGCTGATGGCAATGACAGAACCACCTAAACCAGTAAGTTCTGAATCTCAATCTAAAGTTTGTGTTAAATGTTCTGATTTTGATAAATTGACAAGAAAATAAGCTTCTCTAGGTACAACTTGAGAGTGCTCAAATAAACTGTCAAATTTATCAAAAAGAATCAAAAGATTTCAACAAAGTACTTGATGGTTATAAAAAGGATGTTTCTGAACTCAAAAAGACTTTGTCTATAAAACAACTTGCCATTAACAACTATATAAATGAAATGGAAAACACAAAGTTATAAATGGCAACCATCAAGTGCTTCGCTGAAAAAGTGAATAAAAAATTAGAGAGCTATAAGCATATTGCTTATGTAGTTGACCACATCATCGAAGAACCTTCACAGTCGAGTAGTGCAAACTACAAAGCTGTCCCATCTCCAGTGTTGTTCGAAAATCATAATTTACATGCAATAGCACCGGAGAGTCTAGTCAAATCTGACTCCACATCAGATAACGAGTCCAACACTTCCAGTGTCGGAGACCCGTATTCCGATGTGAGACCTGTATTGGGAAACAATGAGGGTGTGGTCGCTGCAGATGATTCTGATGAAGAAGATGAACAGTCTGAGACGGTTATTGAGAATGAAAGTGATATACCAGATGAAAATCATATAATCACTACTGAACCAGTCTCACCATCTCAGATTGTTCATCCCATGGCTAATGCTCATAGAAAGAATGTTGTTAAGAAAACTGAACAGTCTGTTGGTAAAAATGTTGAAAAGAAAGAGGTCAAGAAAGTTGAGAAAAATGTGGTTAAATCGGTTGAAAAGAAAACTGAAACTAAAATTGAGAAACCAAATGAAATGAGCAACGAATCATGTGACAAACCTGTAAAAGTTTTCTATCGGATGCAAGGCTCCGATAAGATTATGTCTGATGATGAATATCCGATTAAATTTGTGAATTATTCCAAAATTGAAAAGATCTAGAAGGAAAGTACAATTTGGTTCCCAAAACATGAACGAACCAATGACATTCCTCCAGCCATTTTAGAGAAAATTTATTCGGATAATTCTAAAGACGCAAAGGTCAATGTCACACAATTCGTTAAGCCAGTTGACAAGTCAAATAGTTTCATTGAACCGACTTACTCGAAGGAACCAGCTCCTGAGAGTTTGAGAAAACAGTGCATGGTTGATCAATATCCCATTGCAAGTTTTTCCAAGTCGCATATCAAAGAGAACTATGAAGAATACCGTGCGTGTTTTAAGTGCGGGGAAAGGGGACATTTACTTGCCACCTGCCCGTATGTATGACACAAGAGGCACGAGGTGGAGATGAGGCAACGACATGATTATCCGGTTGACAATTACAGTTATCCACAAAGACAGTTTTTCCCTCAGCCAACACCTTATTATAACCAAAACAATTTTTACAACAAAAGGGAAAACCGTCCGATGACTTATGACAAACGCAACCGGATAGCCACTGAGAAACCAGTAAAGAAACCATTGATGAACACAACTGCTGAAAACAAAAAGGTCCCTACTAAACCTAATGTAAAACCAGCAGTTGGACCTGTCTCTGTTAAATCAGAGAAGGTAACCAAGAAGGTTGCATTCAAAGACGAAGTAAAGAAACCGGCTGAGACCTCAAAATCTCAGATCCGGATCTTGAAAAGGTCTGAACAATCTTGGTCATCAAAGGAGTCTGAGGGTGCTTCAACTTCACAGAATGTGAAATCTGAGAAAAAGAAAGTTGAGAGTGAGAAGAAAGGGGTTGAAATAACCCAAGATGTTTGTGAATCTAAAGAATCTTTGAAACAACCAGTTCAAAGACCCAAGACCAAACAGGCTTGGGTCCCCCGAAAGATCTAATTGCTTTACTTGATATGTGCAGGGAGCTCCAGCTAGCCCTGTTAGCAGCCTATGGATTGTTGACAGTGGAGCTTCTGGCCACATGATAGGGGATCTCACGCTACTCTTTGATATCAAGAACATAAATGGAGGTTACGTAGCGTTTGCAGGAAATAAAGGAGGCTACATTACGATGGAGGGTAGTGTTAACAATGGGGTAGTGACTTTTGAGCGGACATCGTATGTGAAACAGATAGATTACAATCTGCTCAGTGTTAGCCAAATCTGTGATAAGCAATTCTCTGTTTATTTTGACGACAAATCTTGCTACATCCTGAAACCGGGTTTTGAACTTCCAAAAGAGTGGGTGATGCTAAAGGCACCGAGAGTAAACAACTTGTATATTCTCGATATGTCCAAAGCTATGACCACCCATGGCCAAGTCACGTGTTTCCTCTCTAAGGCTACAGAAAAAGAATCTATAATGTGGCATAGGAGAATGGGACACATTCATTTGAGAAAGATGAACCAGTTGGTTCAGAATGAACTTGTCAAGGGAGTTAATGTGAAACATTTCCATTTGAATGACAAGTGTGTTAGTTGTAAAAAGGGAAAGCAGCACAAACAGGCCCATAAACCAAAGAAAGTCAATTCCGTTGAACTACCGCTTGAGCGTTTGCACATGGATTTATTCGGTCCAGTCAAGCGTAAAAGTCATGCCGGGGAATTGTACTGTCTTGTGGTGACTGACGATTGTTCAAGATTCTCATGGGTTATGTGTTTACACCAGAAAAGCGACACGTTTGCCAACCTGAAAGTTCTGTTTATACGTCTGGAGAATATATATGGTCTAAAGATCAAACGAATCCGGAGTGATAATGGGACGGAGTTCAAAAATGCTCATATGGAGGATCTTTGTGAAAACAAGGGAATTCATCACGAATACAGCGCTCCGTATACACCCCAGCAGAACGGTTTCGCAGAAAGAAAGAACAGGACTCTAATCGAAACGGCGAGAACAATGCTTGCGGACTCAAATCTTCCAATCATGTTCTGGAACGAAGCAATTTACACAGCATGTTACACTCTAAATTGTGTTTTAACAGTGAAGAAGTTTGGCAAAACTTCTTATGAGCTGTTGAACCGACGAAAGCCGAATCTGGAGTATCTAGAACCATTTGGTGCCCCGTGTACAATGCTTAATCCTTCGGAGAAGTTCGCGCCAAAGGCTGAAGAAGGCTATTTTGTTGGATATGCAACCCCATTAAAAAGGGTATTCAACAAAAGAACTAGAAAAGTCGAGGAGTGGGCTAACGTCGAAGTACAAAGATACACTCAAAATGTACAGGGTGGAGGTCCAGATTGGATGTTTGATTACAAAGACTTCTTTGAATCATTCAATCTAGATAGCATGGTTGAAGAAGCTGTACTCCGCTTATATTACGAGGTCGAAAACGCCGTGACTTCACCGTTAAAGCGTCCGATCACCGTGAATCCTCAAGCAGCTTCTAATGATACCACTGCTCCTGTGATGGAAGAAGAAGTGTTCCAAGAAGCTTCAACAACGCTTAATTCATCAGATTCAGAAGATGAAGACGATGATGCTACAAGTGAAGCTATTCTGGACAATGATACAGTGACACCACCAGTGAACCCAACTATAACTGATGCTTCAACATCGAATGTGGGTAATGATCTGGTTTCTACAGAGAATTTGACGACTCAAACGGGAGTCCAAGTCCCTGATTATCCGGAATCTCGTATACATCGGATACACCCGCTTGAACAGGTTATTGGTGATCCTGGTAGCAGCGTTATGACAAGAGGGCAATTGAGAAATGCTCAAGCACCAGAAAATATTGGCAATCTTGCTTTATATGCCAAAATACAAAAATCTGGTTTTCAAAATGACTGGTCTTTCGCTTGTTATGTTTCGCAGGTCGAGCCGCAAACGTACAAGGAAGCTATTTTGGATGATGCCTGGGTGGAAGCAATGCAAGAAGAGTTGTTACAATTTCAGAAACTCGGAGTATGGACGCTGACAGATTTGCCCCCGGGAAGAAAGAAGATCGGAACCAAATGGGTGTTTAAGTGTAAAAAGGATGATAGAGGAGTTATAGTGAGAAACAAAGCTCGTTTGGTTGTTCAAGGTTTTCATCAAGTTGAGGGAATCGACTACAATGAAATCTATGCACCTGTTGCACGCTTGGAAGCTATACGAATGTTCCTAGCGTTTGCATCCTGGAAGAAATTTAAGGTGTATCAGATGGATGTAAAGAGCGCATTTCTTTACGGTGTGGTCAAAGAGGAAGTTTACGTAGGTCAACCACCAGGCTTTGAGGACCCTATTCACCGGGATAAGGTTTATGTTTTAAACAAAGCTCTCTACGGGTTGCACCAAGCTCCGAGACAATGCTATGAGGAGCTGAGCACGTATCTTCTCTCGAAAGGATTCAAACGCGGATTGGGAGATTGCACACTGTTCACGAAACGAGCAGGAGATGACTTGCTTCTTGTGCAAATTTATGTTGATGATATTATTTTCGGGTCTACTAACGAACTTCTGTGTAGGGAATTTAAAAAAGTTATGCAGGAAAAGTTCGAAATGAGCGCAATGGGAGAAATGCAGTTTATCCTAGGCTTGCAGGTGGAGCAAAGACCAACGGGGATCTTTATTCACCAGACGAAATACGTTTCTGAAGTCTTGAGCCGATTCCAGATGGATGATTCGAAGCCGATGGATACCCCGATACAACCTAATCACGGGATTGGAGTTGATGCTAAGCGGGAGCTGACTGATCCATTTACATACAGAGCAGTCGTCGGATCTCTGATGTATCTCACCGCGTCTAGACCGGATATAATGTTTGCAACATGTCTTTGTGCACGATATCAGTCGAAGCCGAAACAGAGTCATCTTGCAGCTGTCAAGCGTATCCTTAGATATCTGAAGGGTTGTCCATCGAAAGGACTTTGGTACCCTCATGATGATAATTTTGACCTAATCGCTTTTAGTGATGCAGATTGGGGCGGCTGTGACAAAGACAACAAATCCACAACGGCTGGATGTCAGTTTATGGGGAGCAGGCTCGTGACGTGGCAATGCAAGAAACAAACCGCAGTTGCACTATCTACATGTGTAGCAGAATACGTTTCAGCATCGAGCTACTGCTCACAGGTTCTTTGGATCCAACAACAGATGGTGGATTACGGTTTGCAATTCCTTAAAACCCCTATTTACTGTGATAATGAAGCCGCAATCGCATTAACAAAAGATTTAGTAAATCACTCAAAAGCTAAACATATCCGGATTAAATATCATTTTATCCGTGATTGTTGTGCTAAATAGTTGATCGATATGGTCAAAATCCACACTGATTATCAACGCGCAGATCTTTTTACCAAATCTTTTGACAAATCCCGATTTGATTATCTTTTAAAAGCTAATGGTATAAAAGAAAAACAAGACTGATCACCACCTCAGTCTATCACTTTTTAGGTTAAATTTTTACTGTTTTTCAGAAAAATTCCAAAAATCCAAAAACATTGAAAAATTTCAAAATCCATAAAAATTATAAAATTTCTTTGCTGACTGCTATATCTTCTCCCCTTAGATTAATGCCGTCAGATTTCTGTGAACAAACGATATCTGGGCAGTCACATATTTGAAATGCTCCAGCTTATCCTTGGGAACAGTAAATTCAAAAATTTATAAAAAATCAGAAAAATCAAAAATGATTTCCTGGAGTATAAAGGGAAATGATAGTACATCAGTGGGGATCTGACACATTCTAAGAAATGTACTGCTATATAGGGTGTGTGTCTGAGTCTGTGCGATGTGCTGATAGGCTTCGTAGACCTATTACTGCGTGCCAGATACATACATATCAAACGAATTGTTATGTGGATGAACTCCTCATGGGCATATGGTCTTGGTACCGTAATTTCATTTGATAGGGTGTTTGTACAAAACTCGGAGGTTTAGGGTCGTTATGTTATTAGTTGTCTAGGGATAGCCTCTCTGATCTTCTGCTGTAAGTCATTACGGACCTAGATCAGACAGGGTGTCTTTATAAAAGAGCTTTATGCCAAATCCTAAAGTTACCGAATTAAGGAACTTTCCATGTTTTATGATGATCAAAGATTATCTATACATCGTATTAATCACTGATGCAAATCATGATTAGTATCAGTCCTCAACCTGGTACAGTGCATATGTTACTTTGCTGCATTAATTTGCTGACCTGTATACCTCTGTGCATTATACCTTGTAAATTACAGACGACGAAAGCATAATCACGCTTTACAATGAGTCTTTGTGCATTTACTGCTTGATACGGGAGTATGTCGTTTGCGTGGGAACCACAGACAATTATGTTTATACTATAAATATCAGTATCAGTTTAAAGCACTGCACAAAAGTCTGCATGTGAGTTTATGTGGATCACAATATCAGCAGTTGCCAGATCACACATTGTCTTTAATGATAATAATTCAAAAGATCAACGGTGTGATCAGATTTCTCAATAACTGATATGATCCCTTTACCGGAATTCACAAAAACATTTACTGTTTTTCATTTACATTTCTGCATTTTATTTTCTCGTCAAAAATTACAAAACTCAAAAAGATTTTAGGTGTGTTTTAGCATAAATTTTAGAAAATCCAAAAATATTTTACATTTCCATCTTATTTTTGACAACTGATGGTGGTTGATGTCGATTTTCTAAACCTTGTTGAACCATTTGAGCTTTGTAATCTTTTAAATATGAAAATATGAATGTTGGATGCTTAAAAGTTGAAAAATAATTGGAACGGGACTCGATTTTGAGATTTGAAAAATTTATCAAAAATCCCAGTTCTCGTTCGCCCATTCGTTTGGTCGAATGTGGGATTTTTCATGTTCCTTCGTATGTTTAAAACAAGCGAATGAGAGTGTTCTTGAATATTTGTTTCATTCGAACCCTTTTGCCTCATTCGAACCTTTCACTAGGGTCGAAGGAGACAAAAGTTTCTCATTCGACCGGTAAGAACGGTCGAAGGAATATGTCTATATATAAACCATCAGTCTCATTCGAACCATTACAAAAAAAAATTAAAATTTCTTATCTAACCTCACCTTGTTGCCCTGTTGATTTGTGTTATACCATTGTGTTCGTCTCTCTTCACTGATCATTTTCCACTAAATTTTACAGGTTAACATCTCAGATTCAAGGACTAATCGTTGTTTATCTGTTTTGAGCCCTAGAATCTTAAACACTGATCAAACCATGTTCATTGTTGCAATTGATGATACAGATTCATTATATCTGTGTTTTAGGGGGAGAAAATACATAAATTCAAGGATTCAAAATCATCAGATTGATCAATTGATCATCAGTTTTATTTTGAACCCTAGTTTAAGTAGAAAACACTGATATAATGATTATCTGATGAAATTGTTGGTTTAAAAACATTAATCGGCATTGTTACTTGCCAAACAAATCAAAATTACATGATCAAAAACCATATAATTCAGAATTGAAAATTTGAAAATATGAACAGACTCCTTCGCACCTTTCGAATGGGTGAAGGAGATGATTAACTGGTCGAATGAAAATCATGTGGGCGAATTAAATTTTTTATCAAAATTCTTACATTCGTACCATTAACTTTTCTCATTCGCACCATGTTTTTCACATTCGCACCCCCGTTTGGGCGAATGAGAAGGTTAATTACCAAATTTTCAAGGTTTGAATATTTTTAACATGTTTCTTTGTTTTGTTTTGCAGATCAAACCATGTCTGAGCAGGAGAAGACTACTGAGCAAGCCGGATCATCCTCACAACCTGCTAAGAAAGCTTCTGAAGAGCTTTTAACCTTCGAGAATGCGCATAATTGCTGTGCGTATCTTGGAGAAGTTAAAAAGCACACTGAGTTTATCGAGATCATTGAATTCTTGAAGAGGAGTAGGGTGATAGACGCGATTGCTACACCTACCATTATTTACAGAGATATGATGCAAGAATTCTGGACAGAAGCGAAGTTAGATTTCTGGAATTGCAAGTCATCCGTGATTAGCAAGATCCAAGGGCAGAGGATAATTGTATGTGAGCAGGATATTAGAGAAGAATTGAATCTGCAAGATGAGAAGACGGATCCCAAGGAGCTTAGTTTCATGGATCAACGAAAGTGCTTCCTGAGGATGAAGTACAATGGACCGATCACTGATGGTTCATTGCATAAGGGAAAACTGTGTCCTCAATTCAAATATTTGGCACATGTTTTGATACATGTCTTTGGATCAGCCGCTGGATGATATGACTTGATGCGCAAGAGTATTAGCTTTATGATGGTAGCCCTGGTATTGAACAAACCGTTCAATGTATCAGGAATGCTAATGGAACACTTGTTGGAGCCAGTGAATGGTACGAGGAATCTGAAGTTCTTGCTATATCCTCGAATCCTCCAGAATTTATTTGATAACAAGTACAAAGACTTGAAGAGGGATCCTAAGCATATTGTTGTTCAGGAACATATGTCGATCAATACACTTGCTAGGATGAAAGCTTACAAAGGATTGTCTGTCAATGAACGTCCACCTGTAAGGCGTTTATTTGGACATCTAGCAAGGATTGACTATACAGATCCAGGTGAAGGGCTTGTAAGACAAGCTAACAGTGATTCAGATCCAGATGACCCATTACATCCTGTTGATCCAGAGGCGAAGCGCAAGAGACAGGTTGTTAATGTCGGTGCTAAAAGTGGAAAGGGTAAGGAAAAAGAAATCAGACTAGATGTTGTACCTGAACCTGCAAAGAAGAAGAGCACACCAAGAAGAAACAAGACAATGGCAAAGAAGGGTTTACATATTGTGGATGAGGCGTCGATTGATTCTGAGGAGACGCAAGAAGATGAACATTGGGACTCGGAAACTAAAACGCTAAAGACTACCACGCCCAAGGCCACTGTGGCTGGTGAGTCTGTTAGACAGTCTGTTGAAGATCAAGGTAATAAGAGTCCAATTCCTGTTGATGAAGATGAAGTGACTCTGAATGTAGAAGAAGATTTTCCTGGTTCACCTGTACAGGCTGTGAAGTCAAAGAAGAAGCCTCAGGACAAGAAACAAGAGAAACCAAGTCAAAAGAGATTGAGGGAGATTGAGTCACTCATTGTTGGTAAGAAACTACCACCAGCTTCTAGTTCCAAGTCACCGGTTACTGCACCTGTATCAAAGAAACAAAAGACTGCAACTACTTCTAGCACACAACAGAGAGATGATGTACCTGTTGTTGAGTTTAATGAAGCTTTAGATAATGTGCTCAAGAAGATGAGGAAAGGCAAACTGCCTGAAGTTGCTGAGACGCCTGTTAAGAAGAAGGTCACAGTTGATAGTGACGTAATGACTGCTGTGAATCAAAGGCTATCTGAAATGATGAACATTATCAACAAACAGCAAACAGAGATTGAGCAATTGAAGTCGAATGATCGAAAGATGTTGGAAGTTGTAGTCACATCCCATGATAACATAGAAGAATTGAAGAAAACAATCAAGAAGTTAAAGAAAGAGAACAAGAAGTTGCTGAAGCACGAACAAAGAAACACCAGACGGATAATAGTCTTGAAAGAGGAGAACAAACAGCTGAAGAAGAGTAACAAGCACATGGATGATTTGATAAAAGACTTGTACTCTCGAGCTCCTCTACTTCAAGCTGGTGAAGAAGATAAAGAACAAGAAGAAGAGAAAGTTGATTATGAACTATCTGACGATGAAGAGGATGAAGATCTTGATGAAGATGCTGGTAACGATCCTCAAAAGAAAAAGAAGAAAGATGATGGAGATGACGGTAATTCAGATGGTGGATCGAGTGATGGAAACAGCTCTGCTTTTGATAGTGATGATGATGATGACAACGCTGAGAAGTATACATATGAGAAGCGTGATTCGAGTAAAGGTGGAGAGTCAAGCTCTAAGACTCCAGGTGAAAATGTAGATGATGACATTTTCTGGAATGAAAAACTGCAGTCTTTATCTGAAGAAGACAAGCACATGTATCGCCAGATGCTTACAGATCGAGTCTGGATGATTGACATGACAAGCAGGTTTCCAGAAATATTCGAGTCTAGCAATAAGCTGTTTGAGTTGGAGTTTGATGATCCAGATCTAGAAGATGGAGAGGTTTCTGCGGAAATTTCTAAGGAAATACTTGAAGGTTTAGCTAGACAGGTTGGAAAGACTTTGGAAGAGTTACTTGCTGATAATTACATTCCAAAGATACCCGAAAAGGAAGCCGGGAATCATTCTGATGACCGTGACGTTCCTTCTTTTGAAGAAGTTGAGATGGAAGATATAACGAGTGAGGAATATCCACAATACTTTAAGAATGATCAAGATTCTGGATTTCCTGGATTTTCTGATGAAGTGCTAAACCAGGCCGAGAAACTTGCTAAGGAAAAGAAAAAATTGTTTGAAGATGAGATATTCAAAGGGCATGATAAGCCACAGTTCGAGCAATCTGATAGTTTGAAAGAGTTTTTGAGGAAATTGAAAGAGGAGAATAATCGTCCGAAAGCTAAGATAGAAGGTAGCTTTTACAAACTTCACAGTGGAATTTTCAAAGGTCGTGCATTGGCCTGGAAGTTTGTTAAGCAACTGAAATGCATAGCAGTGAAGTGGGAGAATTGGATCTTATATTTTGATAAATTTCATCATTTGAAGACTCTTCCTTATTGGGCTATTCGTGATATTTGTCGTCACCGTTTAACGGGAGCGTCAAATAATCAAATTACATACTTTGCTGAGAAGATGACGAGAGAAAGCCGAACTAAGTGGGATTTATTTGAACCACAATATCCTAAACGAATCGTTCATAAAAAGGATATTGATATTGTTGGATCAGTAAGTTGCTCTTTGTGTTGAACTTGCTAGTTGACACTTAAGTGTTTAGCAAGTTCTTAATGAGTGATAGCACAACGGAATGTTTATAAGTTTTATAGCTACACTTTATCAACAGGAGTTATTACTCCCCCTAGAATCAAGAACTAATAAATGAGAAGTGTTTATTGAGAATCTAAGTATTGAATGAGAATGAAATACTTTGACAGATTCTCAGTAAACACGAAATGGAAATAACAATAATAAGAGTTGAAGGATTTCTTGTATTAAAATCAATGTCTAAAACAGAAGGATGAATCCTTCTATTTATAGACTTTACAAATACATGAACCTTGCCAAAAATCAAGTTCAGAAACAAGTTGCAATAAGTTGCAGTCTTGGAACTTGTACATAAAGCAAAAAGATATACTAAAGTATTAAACTACTGATATACAAAGGCGGTGGAAAAGATCTTCTTTAAGTACTGATGAATGACAAACTACTGATGAGTAGTTTGTCTTCAGTAGTTCTTCAGTAGAAGTGTCTGGTTTGAACTTCAGAACTTCTGATGACTTCTTCTTCAGCACTTCTGAATCTCTTCTTCAGCAGTTTGATTCTTTGTCTTCAGCAGTTCCATACTTAGAGTATTTTGACAGAAAGTGAATTAGACTAAGGTTTGCAAAAGTGGTTTCACCAATCCTTTTTGTCCTAACAATCTCCCCCTGGATCGATGAAGCCAAAACCTTACTAATTCCTTATTGTTCCTTTCTGTTCTTCACAATTTTCCATATTCCTTTGAACATGGAATTCTTGAGTTAGTTTAGTTGATCATCAGTAAGAGACCCTTTTCTTGGTTCCAAGTGTTGGATTGTAAGCAGGTCTTTGGTTGATAGTTTCTTCAGTTCATTCATCGACCTATATTCCCTGCTTGTTTGATCTCTTCTTGTCACAAGTACTGAGTTGTTATCAGTAAAGGACCATCTGATGACTGGTACTTTAGACTTGTCAAAGTCTGCAGTGTAGGGAACCATGGTGGTACCCTGGGTTTCTCCTGAGTGTTGAATGTTTTCAACTTCAGTGACTCTCAGGTGGGATTCACTTCCCTGCTGTTGTTCCATCACATTAGGTATCTGAAATGTTGGCACGTGATGTTCAGTTACTACCTTGGTGTGCAGTTTGTCTGTGATGGTCTTCTGGATTTGATATGCAAAGGTGGAAGGATCCCTGAATTGTGTGAGCAAAGGCTTCTCTTCTATGTCAAAATCAGAGTATACTACTGTACTACCTTCTAGTAGTACCATTCTGAAATCAGTCTTCACTTTCTCCTCTGTCTTCTTTCTTTGGGTAGCTGGTCTTCTTTGAACACCAGAAGTTCTAACTACTGAAGTTGAAGCTTCAGCAGTTTGAAACTTCTCTGGATTAGCAGCCCTTGCAGCCTTGTATTTTCTGTATGTGTCCACCAATCTTTCTTCTTTCCACTTGGACACTGAGGCTTTTGAACCATAACCATTGGCTACCAGTTCTTCTATCATCTGAGCTCTCTTGGCCTTTGTGTCTTTACTTGTTGCAAGTTTATCTGCAATAAGTTGAGCTCTTCTTGTCAGCTCTTCCACAGAGAGTCTCTTCAATGTGTGGGCTTTGACTTTGCTGTTCTTCATAATGTAAGACATCAGTTGATGTCTTTTGTCTTGTTCAGCAATCTCATCTAGGCTAGCCTGCCTTTGTAGTTCAGCTTCATGAGCCTGAAGTTTTTCTTCATGGCTTAGGTCTAAGTCATCCCTTTCTTCCAGATTTTTCCAAATCAGATCTTCTCTGGCCTTCTTTTGGGCTGCAACTAAACTCTTCTCTAGTAATTCAGCTGATTGAGAGATTGGAGAAGGGTTTAGCACAGTCATTGTTGTAACTGTTGTAGTAGGCCTGATAGGAGCAGAGGTTGGTTGAGTAGGAGCAGTTGTTCTGGAAGGGTCAGCAGTTTGAGTCTTGGAAGTGTTAACTTCTGATGGGTTGACAACTTCTGAAGGTTTGTCAACTACTGAAGGATTGTCTTCAGTACTTTCTGATTCTTCATCAGAACTTTAGCCATCAGAGGTTTCTTCATTATGCCCTTGGGATTCATCATCCTTTTCAGTATCTTCTATTTCTTGAATAGAGACTCCAAACTGTTGTGCCAGTTTCTCTTTTCTGGCTTGATCTTGTTGATCTCTAGCTAGGATAGCCACTCTTGCCTTTCTTCTGGCTTCAAGTGTATCCATAGGTACCTTGATTTTCTCCCCCTTTTTGGCTTTATCACCTTTGGAAGTTGAAACTTAGGAGAAATGACCTTGAAGATGAGCAATCTGTTTGCTGTTGTGATCAATCTTGTTGGACAGATCATTCATCTTCGTCTGTATCACTCCAAATTGGTTCTTCATGGACAGCTCCAAGTCAGCTGTGTATGTTTGGATGTGATTTTTGATGAGGGTGTTCATCATGTGATACAAGGGACCATCTGGGCTGCATAGTTGGTTCAGGTCTATGCTTGGTTGCCTAGGGAATTAGGTAGGCATTTGTAGTGAGGGGTGTGTTTTTGGTTGATCTCCTTGTTGTACAGGAGATGCCACTCTAGGGAATCATGGATTGAGTGGGCTTTAACCAGAGATGGTGTGACTAGCTTCTTGAGCTTAGAGACACCAGGTGCAGGACTTTCACTTATAGCCGTCAATTCAGTAGTTTTGAGTTTTGAAACATCATCCAAATTAATGGAATCATCTGAATCCCTGATTACATCCTCAATGAGGACTGTATCAGTTACATCATGAGCTGAGCCCAACTCAGTTGTCTCATGTACCTCTTGTTCTTGGTTCAGAGGATTTCCTACCTCAGGCATTAAGCCTTCATCAGTAGTTGCCACAGTTGAGGTCTTAGCTATTTTACTTCTGTCCTCAGGTCCACCACTGGGTGGTAAATGAGTAGTAGCAGCCTCAAAAGTACCAAAGGTTTCTAAGTTTGGGCTTAGAGACCCTGGTTCATCCTCATCTCTTGGTTAGGGCTATGAGTGTCCACATCCATGTCACTGTCTGAGTCTATGTCCCCTGTTTGATGTGGTTGATGGGGACTGACATGTGTTGATGGGACTTTCTCTTTTAGCCCGGATAGAAGTTTGGCTATTTCGATGTCTGGTTCAGAAATTTGGGGTGCTGGTTCAGTAGTTTGGGCAGTGGGTTCAGCAGTTTCAAAAGAAGAATCTATTGGAATAGTTTTTCTAAGTCTTTTTCTTTTGAAAAGGATAGTTATTGGTGCTCTTGGTTGGGTTTGAGATGGATGAGACTGAGAGGATGTATTAGTCACATCTTTAAAAAGTGCAGATTGCACAGCAGTTTGTTCAGGCATCTCAACCTCCTGAACAGCTTTTCTTTTGGGTTTGGTGGGTTTTTGTTTTGTTATCTTGGGTTTCTTGGCCTTTGGTGGTGTAGGTTTGGAAGACGAGGGTTCCATGGGGACTGGTTCTGGTTCCCCTTGGTCATCTTCTGGCCAGGCAGCCTGTTTGTTGTGCCTTGAGTATGCTTGTGAGGTTAAGGGTTTTAAAGTTTCAGTTTTAACCACAAGCACCTCATTACCCAGTTCAGATATTATGCATTGCATAATGAACCTTGGATATAACAAAAACTTTTTCTTAGTGTTATTGTGATGTAACACCAACTCATTAAATAAAAGTTTTGATGCCCTAAAATTTGTTTCATTCACAATGAAATGAAATATTGGTTGAAAGGTTGAGGGCATCTGGTCATAAGACCCAGTTTTAGGACTCAAGCACATAATAATATAATGAAACAAAAGTTTATATTTTGGTTCAAAATACTTTTTAAAGATTGTAGCTTGTGAGAGAGTACCTTGATAACCACACTCAGTCATGGTTAGGTGGATAACAGAGTTGTCAAACTTCTCAAGGGCATTCAAATCATTCAACCCCAGTCTGTTTGAGAGTATGGCCTGTGTTATTGCCATTTGTCTCCCTTTAATTGTTGAGTTGAGGGAGATAACTTCATCATCCACCATCACTGTCTCAGCATTAGCCCAGAACTCATTTAGAGTTTCAGGATGAATTGGTGGGTCTATGGTGAGAGCGGTGAAATATTGGGATTTGACGACAAGATCAATGATCTCATCGTATTGGGACCAGCCTTCTTGTTTTTCTAAGTAGGCTCTGAGATTGTGTCCCTGTTTGAGAACTAAAGCCATGTGGTTTGTGTGTGTTGATGAATCGAACAGTGATTTTGTGTTGCAGGTTCAGGGGTTTGAAAGCTTTCTTGAGATAGAAGGAGGGAATTTTTGTGTTTGAAAGGATAAGTGTTGAAAAAAGATATTTATCAGAAGTTTTTAACCGCTTGGATCTTCTTTATTAGAAGTTTTTAAACCTCCTAGGTTAAAAATCTTTTTATCAGAAGTTTTAAACCGACTAGGTCAAACTTCTGATGATGGGAAAAGTCAGATTTGCCCTTTTTGACTAAACTGCTGATGAAGGATTATCTTCATCAGTAGTTCCCATTTTCTCTTCAGTAGTTTTAACAGCTGATGAGAAATACTTTATAAATACTTTTATTCATAACTTCTGAAGGTTATTTTATCAGAAGTTAATCACTTTTCAGAAATTATCCCCATACTGATGTGTTGTTCATCAGTAGTTTCTCTCTTTTCAGAAGTTTTTCAAGTGTTTGAAAACAGATGTAAGTGAAAATCAAAAAATGTGCAGAAAAATAAATAGAAACACTTACAAATTTAGCATCCCTAGCATGGATACTAACTTCTGAAATGTTGATGTGTCAAGGGGTTTAGTGAAAATGCCAGCTATTTGATTAGCTGTTGCTACATGTTTCACTTCAATCTTGCCTTTTTCATAGCAATCTCTTATGAAATGATACCTGATTTCAATATGTTTAGTTTTTGAAAACTGAACAGGATTTTGAATGATGCTAATGGCAGATTTGCTGTCTACAAGCAATGGTGTCTTGGTTTCTTTGATTCCATAATTAAGAAGTTGATATTGGAGCCATTGTATCTGTGATGTACAACTTGCAGCTGCAATGTATTCAGCTTCAGCAGTTGAAGTTGCAACAGATGTTTGTTTCTTTGATTGCCAGGACACTAGACAGTTTCCCAAGAATTGACAACCACCAGATGTTGATTTTCTTGACATTTTACACCCTGCATAGTCACTATCTGAAAAAGCTGATAACTTGGTATTGCTTGAAGCAGGATACCAAATTCCAAGTGTGGGAGTTCCTTTCAGATATCTGAAAATTCTTTTGACTGCAATAAGGTGTGATTCCCTAGGAGCTGATTGATATCTAGCACAGACACATGTTGAAAACATAATATCTGGTCTAGAAGCAGTTAGATATAAAAGGGAACCTATCATACATCTATACATGGTTTGATCAACCTGTTTTCCTTGATCATCTGGTTCAACTTGTGTGGTTGGTGTCATGGGGGTGGAACATGATTTACAGTCTTGTAAAGAAAATTTGTTTAATAATTCTTTAACATATTTTGATTGATGTATAAAAGTTCCATTTGTTTGTTGTTTAATCTGCAGTCCCAAAAAGTACTGCATTTCCCCCATTGTACTCATCTCAAATTTTGATTGCATGAGTTTCTAAAATTCTTCACACAATTTTGTGTTTGTTGAACCAAAAATGATATCATCAACATATATTTGAACAAGTAAGATATGATTTCCAACATGTTTTATGAAAAGAGTTTTATCAATGGCACCTCTTGTGAAGTTATTTTTGAGTAAAAAGGTTGAAAGTGTATCATACCAGGCTCTTGGAGCCTGTTTGAGCCCATAAAGAGCTTTGTCTAGTTTGTACACCCACTCAGGATGAGAAGGATCCTCAAACCCAGGTGGCTGACAAACATACACTTCCTCTTTTATCTTTCCATACAAAAATGCACTTTTTACATCCATTTGATAAACTTTTATTTTGTTGGAAATGGCATAGGCCAGAAATAACCTGATGGCTTCAAGCCTCGCAACTGGAGCAAAGGTTTCATCATAGTCAATCCCCTCTTCTTGAGAGTAACCTTGTACTACCAGTCTTGCCTTGTTCTTTATTATCATACCAGCTTCATCTTGTTTGTTCCTGAAAACCCATCTTGTGCCAATTGGTTGCTTGTTTGGTGGTAAGGGACAGATTTCCCATACATGTTGCTTGTTGAATTGAAGCAATTCATCTTGCATTGCCTGCACCCAATTGTTGTCTTTGAGGGCTTCCTGGTACTTCTTTGGTTCCAACTGTGAAATAAATGCTGAGAATAGACAAAAGTTGGAAAGCTGGTTTCTTGTTAGAACACCTGATGCAATATCACCCATGATTTGATCAAGTGGATGATCTTTGTGTTCGATCAGTTGTTGTAAACCACTGACAGGTGTTGGTGGCTCATGTTCTTCAAACAAACTACTGAGGTCTATTATATCTGGTTCAGCAGTTCGGTGTCTTCAGTAGTTGCAGATGCTGAAGCAGATGTTTGAGTTTGGCCTTCAGTATTTGTTGAATCAGAAGTTTGTGAAACTTATGATGGTTTTGAAGTTGACTTAATGACTGTTTGAGGAGTCCATGGTGCTGGATCCTCATCATCAAACCTTTGATCACCATAATAAGTAGGTTTGGATGAAGTGACAGTCTTTTCAGGTTCAAAATGAAAGTTGTCAAGGTCAAAGAGTTCAGCAGGATGTGCTGGAATGAGATTGTGTTTTGACTCATTGAACTTGACATTCAGTGTTTCTTCTACTATCCTGGTTTTTGAGTTAAAAACCTTGTAGGCTTTTCTAGTTGATGAATAACCAAGAAAGTAACCTGAGTCAACTTTGGCAGCAAACTTTGAAATAGATTCCTTGATATTCAAGATGAAACATTGACATCCAAAAGCCCTGAAAAAGGAGATAAGGGGCTTCATGCCATGAAGAACTTCATAGGCTGTCTTTGAATGTCTCTTGACAATAAGAACTCTATTTTGAACATAACATGATGTGTTAACTGCTTCTGCCCAGAAGTATAAAGGTAGGCCAGAATAAGCTAACATTGTTCTTGCTCCTTCTATTAAAGTTCTGTTCTTCCTTTCTACCACACCATTTTGTTCAGGAGTTCTAGCAACACTGAATTGTCTAATAATCCCTTTAGACAAACAGAAGTCATTCAGAGTTTTGTTCCTGAACTCTGTCCCATTATCACTTCTAATGGTTTTGACAGGTAGAGAGTATTGCTTCTCTACTTGTAGAATGAAGAACTTGATGATTTCAGCAGCCTCATCCTTGGAAAATAAGAAGAATACCCATGTAAATCTTGAGTAGTCATCAATGATGACTAAGCAGTACTTCTTTTTACCAAGGCTCATGATCTTTACATGCCCAAATAAGTCCATATGGAGTAGTTGAAGACATGCAGTTGTTTTTGATTCTTCAATAGACTTATAGGAGGACTTATGCTGTTTTCCCTTTAAACAGGATACACAGTGTTCTTGACACTGATATACTTTTAAGGGTAGACCTCTGACCAAGCCCATTTTTGTGACTTTATTTATGGTTTTAAAGTTCACATGGCCAAGTCTCCTGTGCCAGAGATCAGTTTCTGAAGTTGATGCCCTTGAGAAGAAACAGGCAGTGTTGTTCAGTACTTTTTCTTTTTCAATGTCTACAGCATAGACATTGCCACATCTTTTGGCTATTAACAAAGTATGATCTTCAATAATCTTCTCTATCAACTTCTGGCCTTCTGCTGATATGATCTTGCATGCTGTCTTTGTGAAAAAGGAAGAATATCCTTTATCACACATTTGTGACACACTTAGCAAGTTGTACTCAAGGTTTTCAACCAGATTGACCTTGTCAAACTGTATTTTGCCAGAGGAGACATTGCCATGTCCTAGCACATATCCCTTAGCATTGTTCCCAAAGGATACAGATCCATCTCTTTGACTGATAAAATTGTTTATCAGGTATCTGCATCCTGTCATGTGCATTGAGCCTCCACTGTCTACATACCAAATGCTATTTAAGCCTCTGGAAACTCTCTGCACAAGATAGCAAATCAGTTAGATTTAGGAACCCAAGCCAGTTTGGCTTTGGGTTTGCTCTTGAGAACATTAACAGTTTGTTCTTGACCAATTTGAGAAATCCATGTCTTTTTGGCAATGGATTTTTCATTAAGCACAATGGTGGTATTCTTTTGAGGACCACCATCAACTTTGGTCATCAGTAGTTGTACCAAGTTCATAAGATCTTTAATCTCAGCAGTTTGTGAAACTGCTAATGATTCAGGTCTAACTACTGAAAGAGAATTTTGAGAAAAAGACTTTTGTTGAGATTTTGCCTTTTTCTGAGAAAGGGTTTTTGCTGGTTGTTGTTTCTTGGGAGAAAAAGTTTTTACATAATCATTCTTGATTTGTTTTCCCACAACCAGTTGTTGATTTTTCTCATTGAACTGAATACCCTTTCTATATCTGCAAAATTCTGTTTTGTGGTTGAATAGACCACAAATTTCACATTCTTTTATCTTTTCTTTCAAAGACAAATCTCTGACTGTTTTGATTGGTTTTAGGTCATCAGTAGTTTTCAGGTTCTCAACTCCTGATGTAGTTGAAACTACTGATGGCTTAAAGTCAGATTTAATCAGTACTTCTGAAGAACTTTCTTTGTGTGATTTTAGAAAGTTTTCATGGAAAGATGTGCATTCTTCCTCTTTAGAAGTTTCACCTGAAACAATTTTTCTCCCATCTTCAGTAGTTTTGGAAGAGAAATCTGTTGGTGTTTCAGTGTGATTGTACCCTATGCCAAACCTAACATTTGAGGCACTTTGTTTGTTTAGCAATAGTTGGTACCCCTTACAAGATTCCACCCATTTTTCACATGTGATCCTGGTGTCAGCAAGCTCTTGTCTGACATTTCCCAGGTCATTTAGCATGATTTTAATTTGTGCTTGGGTTTCAATAGTAGTGTCAGTTAATTTAGAAACTTCTTTTGTTTTAGCATAAAGTTTTCTTTCTAAATCACATTTCATCTGAGTGAATTTTCTCTCAGAGTCATTTGCCTTTCCTTGTAAGTGAATATTGGTCTCTCTTATGGGAGCAAAAGATTCTTTGCATGAATTAGAAAAAAGTTTTGTCAAAGATTCTTTAGATACCTGTGACAGGGCAGATTTTGAGGTGCATCCCTCAAATGCCATTAAGGCAAAGTTCTTCCTGCCATTGTCAGGTTCTCCCCAGTTGATGTCAAACATTTTGTTGTCTGCATCAGGATTGCACTCTGTGGTGTCAAAAGGAAGACTGCTCCAGTCAACATACCCTGAGGTAAATAAACTTTGTTGAGAGGGTTGCTGTTGCTGTGGAGGTTGTTGAGCAGCTGGAAAGGGAGGGATTGATTGTTGGCTCTGCATCTGTTGAGCAGGCATCTGTACATATTGTACTTGTGGCACATATTGGAGTTGTGGAGCTTGTGCCTGTACAAAATGTGCACTCCCTTGTGTTCCATTATTCTTGTTATAATTAGGGTTAAAATTGTTTCCAGACTGAGATTGGTTAGAGCCAGAGCTTCTACATTCTCTAGCAAAGTGTCCCAACTTTTGACACTTGTGACATCTAAGTTTAGATTTGTCAAAACCAATTTTTGTAGAACTGTTAAGTCCTGGAAACTTCCTTCCTGACCTTTTGTAAAATTTGTTTGTTTTTAAACTTAACATGGCCAGTTGGTGCAAAATATCCATTTCTTCTAGGTCATCACTGCTGAAACTATTTAAGTCATCCATGATAAAACACATGTTATCAGCAGTTTGACCTAAATCATTATTGCCATAACCTGGGAATGATCTTTCAGATGAGATCCCAGCAGTTATGTCAATGTGGTCAAAAGATCCAAAACTATTTGAACAAGTTGGTGAGTCTTGTCCCAATAGTGTTGTACTACCTGGTAGATAGTCATCAGCAGTTTTACCAGAATTTTGTAACTTTTTCTTTTGATCAATTTCTCTCTCAAAAGTAAGTAATCTCCCATGAAGTTTTGTAAGAGCGAGGGAGCTAAAATCTGGTGAAGATCTTAAGACTATTGAGTATGTTTCCCATTTATCAGGTAAAGACCTTAAAAATCTATGAAGCATAGATACAGTTGTATAGGTCTGACCATTTAGTTTTAGCTCAGATATTAATGAGGAAAATCTTTCAAATTGCTGAGTTAAAGTTTCCCCATTAATGTGAGCAAAAGCCTCATATTGTTGAGCCAAGATTTCTCTGGTGTTGGCAATCACCTCTTCAGTTCCTCCAAACTGTTCTTTTAGGCAGTCCCAAAGCTCTTTGGCACTATCACAATGTAATAGGCCAGAGTAGATTTCATTTGGGAGTGCCATTGCCAACATAGAGAAAGCTTTTGCATCAAGCTCAAGTTTTAGGAAATCATCTTCAGTATAGTCTTTTGGTTCTTTTGGAATCTCTTCTTTAGTTTCTGGATTAATGTTTACTGGTTTATGAGGACCATATATCACAGATTTCCAGTAACCTGTGTTGGTCTGTGATAATGTATGTCCCATTCTCCTTTGCCATATGTTATATTCATTTCTTACAAGCATGGCAGGTTTAGTGGCAGAACCAGTATTATGAGGATCCATTTTAAAGAGTATTGATTTGTCAAATATCTCTTAAAGTGATGGATGTTGATAAAAGTGAGCTTATAATCCTTTATTGAATATCAACAAGAGCCTGTGTCTGATTCTCAATGTGTTAGATTGATATGTTATCAGATAAACCAGAGCTTTGATACCAATTGTTGGATCAGTAAGCTGCTCTTTGTGTTGAACTTGCTAGTTGACACTTAAGTGTTTAGCAAGTTCTTAATGAGTGATAGCACAGCGGAATGTTTATAAGTTTTATAGCTACACTTTATCAACAGGAGTTATTACTCCCCATGGAATCAAGAACTAATAAATGAGAAGTGTTTATTGAGAATCTAAGTATTGAATGAGAATGAAATACTTTGACAGATTCTCAGTAAACACGAAATGGAAATAACAATAATAAGAGTTGAAGGATTTCTTGTATTAAAATCAATGTCTAAAACAGAAGGATGAATCCTTCTATTTATAGACTTTACAAATACATGAACCTTGCCAAAAAGCAAGTTCAGAAACAAGTTGCAATAAGTTGCAGTCTTGGAACTTGTACATAAAGCAAAAAGAAATACTAAAGTATTAAACTACTGATATACAAAGGCGGTGGAAAAGATCTTCTTTAAGTACTGATGAATGACAAACTACTGATGAGTAGTTTGTCTTCAGTAGTTCTTCAGTAGAAGTGTCTGGTTTGAACTTCAGAACTTCTGATGACTTCTTCTTCAGCACTTCTGAATCTCTTCTTCAGTAGTTTGATTCTTTGTCTTCAGCAGTTCCATACTTAGAGTATTTTGACAGAAAGTGAATTAGACTAAGGTTTGCAAAAGTGGTTTCACCAATCCTTTTTGTCCTAACAGATATGATTACTGGAATGCCCAAAGTGACGTTGAAGTATAAGCCACCGCTAGTGTTGAAGAAGATTCGTTTGTTGCCAATTCCACAACACTTCGCCAAAGACTTTATTTGGTGGTATTATGATTGGAAGATAGCAGAGGCTGTGATCGTGCTAAAAGATGGTGAGAAGAACTTCAAGAAGATACACATTTTTCATCCCATGTGGTTGATTAACTGTTCACATGAGGATATAATATTGTTGTTCTATAATCCGATCTATTCTGAAGTTAAAGATGCTGAACAAGCAGGCAAATACCAACGTGTGGTATTTCTGTGCTTTGCGTATGATATAAACGCTGGATGTGACTATGATAAGAAGCTCGGGAGGTTTGTAGAGAAACAGAAGGTGCCTGAAGTGAAAAAGACGAAGCCGAAGCAATTTCATGAACCGGTATTGACTAGAGAACAAAAGATTCAGCGACATATCAAGTTGATGAACATCAGAATGGACGAAGAACGTCGACGACAATCCAAGCAATAGTCGAGGGGGAGTTTGTAGATGCATTTGTGCGACTAGTGCTTCGGATTGTTCAATAAACTTGTTTTGTTAATTGTCGAAGGTGCGAAGGAGATTTGATACGTGCGAAGGAAGCAGTTTGTTTGGTCGAAGGAGAATCAGTTGGTGCGAAGGAGTGGTTTTGGAAGAAGGTAGAATAGAGTTTTATGTATGGCTTGGTTCGACTGGTTGATATGGTCGAACCTGCACATTCGCACGAACAGTTTGGGCGAATGTGCAGTCTATAAATAGTCAAGCTGATTTTTTGAATGTAACTTTGAGTCATTTTGTTCCCTCCACTTTCTGATTTTCTCTCTAGGATATTATTTAGCTTAATTCACGTTCATACCCTGTTGCTTTCAATCTGTAAACGTGTAATTGAGTTCGTAATTAATGAAAAAGCTTTGAAATGATGATTTACGTGTTTTGATATGTTTGATTATCATTTTGTGATTGTTTTAGGGATTCCGCACCGAAAACAAACTTGTTTGATCATTCTTTGGTGATTATACGATCCTTATAGCACATACACTTGACATGTGTGATGATAATCAAAGATTATCTTATGCATCGTATCAATACTATGATGAAAATCATGTATGATAAGAGTCCTCATCATGGTTGAGTGCATAAGTCACTTTGAAGCATTAATTTGCTGACCTGTCACCGATGTGCCTCATACCTTGTAACTAACGGATAACTACAATATAATTACGTGTTACAATGAAGCTTTGCGCAATTCTTGATACGGGAATGTGTCACGTGTGCGGGGACCATAGATTTTTCAGTATCTAATATTACTATAATGTATCTGAAGTGCTGAACAATGAATAATGATTTTTTGTTTAAGTGGACAAACATACTGGTAATGGTTGTAGGATGCTCAATGTTAAAAAGCAGAAAATTGATCAAAAAGAGTTTTGACTAACTGTTTCAATACTGATATGATCCTCTTACCGGAAGATTCACAAAAATATGTTTAGTTTATTTTTTTTATGCAAATCTATTTGAAAATTCAAAAAGATTTTTGGTGTGTTTTAGCATAAACTTTGAAAAAAAAACAAAATGTTTTGTTTCAACTTTATTTTCGATAACCGATAATGGGATACTTAATGTGAATACCCAGATACTTAAACGTTGAAAAAGACGACAGATTTTCAAGTTTCTGGTGCACATTAAAAATGTTTAATAGTTCAGGGGGAGAACTATTGAGGGTCAAAAGGAATGTGAAGAGTACTTCTGAGATTTTTGGCGTGTCTAACACTGGTTGTAGTTTGTGCAGTTTTTAGTAAATTTTTCTAGCAGAATCAAACACAACAGGTGCACTACTCAAGATTCATCGACAAAGTGTGTAACTGAACAAGACCCAAAACCTGAACATCAAGATCACCAGAACAATAGAAATAACTGAAGATCAAAGAATTCCAAGATAAATTTATGTCTTCATCTCTAGACCAACAAAAGACAAAGCCAAGATTTCTTAAGTCTGTCTAAGATTTCAAAGCTTACTGTAGAGATAGACAAGAACTTTGACACCAACGTGCAAGAAGATGGAAAGTTTTCAAGTCGTTCAAGACGAGGAGATCAATACTTGAAGAATTGATAACTTTCTAATTTGGTACATCACTAGCTAGGTCCAAGGGGGGGATTGTAACTGCATTATTCATGTATGTCCCGAGCTAGTGATCCAGTACTTAATGTCGAAGGTTCAGATAATCAGAAAATGACCATGATTATGAAGATGTTGAGTATTAGTAGACACATTCGAACCCACGGGGGGGTCAAATGTAGCTCAACACAGGTCGAATGTGCAGGTTCGACCCAACAAATGGTCGAATCAAACACATTGTTCTTCAATTTCCACATTCGCCTGAAATCTCTTCCTTCGAACTTCTGATATCCACCTTCGACCCTTCAAATGCCACTTTCGACCTCACATTTTTACCAAAACAGAATTGAATGCGCAATCCAATAGCACTAGTCGCAAAACGTGTATCAACAAACTCCCCCTCGACTATTGCTTGGATTGCCTTCGCGCTTCGTCCATCTGCTTATTCATCAGCTTGATGCGCAATAACGTCTTCTGCTCTTTAGTCATGACTGCTTCAAAATTTTGTTTAGATTTATTCTTTTCTTTCGTAATCTTCACAACCTATCCCAGTTTCTTGTCATAATCACATCCCGCATTAACATCCCAAGCGAAACACAAGCATACCACACGTTGGTATTTCAGAGCTTGTTCGTTGTCCTTCTCTTTTTGCTCTGCCTCCTTGCGGGCCCGCCGCTCAGCTCTGATTTGGGTCTTTTTGGCATTGCGTTTCTTCCTCTCAAGTGCCTCGACTGCCTTGGCCTTTTCCTCCAGGCGGCGTTGCTCTTTCAACTTGGCAGCAATCTCTTCTTTCCTCAATTCCTCAACCTTTTTAGCCAACTCAATCTCCTCTTTTGTCGGTGCATTCTCTTCTTCTTTTTTGTTGTCCACCACGGGCTTAGTAATCACGACCACGTCATCAGTTCTTGAGCCTGTCGGTTTTGCAATACCTTTGGCTTTCAATGTCTTATTCTTTTGCCCCGATACATTCTCAATAGATCTATTATTACTGTTACTATCTGTGTGCTTCTTTTCGGTAGATGAAACAATCTTTCCTTCTGCAACGGATAAAACCACCGACACAGATTTCAGATCACCTGGGGTAGAAACAGAACCATTATCAGCCTTTTCATTCACAATACCAGTCGGTACATGCGCCACATCATCAGGAACAAGTGGCCCTCCATCCAGTGCCCTTTGTCTCCTTCTTACAATCGTATTGCACCTGCTGATGTACTCTTTCCTAAACTCATCATTGTTGTTCCCTTGTTCCATAAATGTCTCCACCTGATTTGCACACAAACGATGAAGTGCATCTTTATTTCCATGTGATGCAAAATCCCTTGCTGCAGTTAAATCTTCATTGAACTGGCGAAAACTTTTGTTCTTGTCATATGATAGCTTTTTCAAACTATTTAATTGAGCATACACATTTTGGCGAACATCATCTGCAGCTCTAAACCGAGTTTGGAGTTCCCTCTCTATTCTACTTTCCTCATTATAAGTTTTCCCAACTGTTCTGACAACGGCTTCAGCTTTTGAAGCCTAATCTTTTAAGGATTCCAGTTCCTTCCTCAAAGTCTTCATAAATTTCAGAAAAATCAAAATAAAAAGAAAATCCAAAATGAATTTTCTTGGAGAAAAAGAGGAGATGATAGTACATCAGTGGACTATCAGACTACTCTACAAAAAATAATGTTACAACATTGAGTAGCCACTACAATTATATATTGGTACGCTTGAAATCAATGTTTAAAGTTCAGCATGGTTATATAAACTTTAATTCAAGAACTGATAATCATGTGGATCAACGTATCGTTGAAATATGGTCTTAGTACCGAAATTTCGTTTGATAGATTGTTAGTAATCTAGGGATAGCCTAACTGATCTTTTTTCGTATTGATTTAAGGACCTAGATCAACTAGGGTATCTTAACAAAAGATCTTTTATGACAAATCCTTAAGTTACTTATAGCACATACACTTAACATGTATGATCCTTATAGCACATACACTTAACATGTGTGATGATAAACAAAGATTATCTAATGCATCGTATCAATACTAAGATGAAAATCATGTATGATATTAGTACTAGCCCTGGTTGAGTGCATAAGTCGCTTTGAAACATTAATTTGCTGGCCTGTCACTGCTATGACTCATACCTTGTAACTAATGGATTACTACAACATAATCACGTGTTACAATGAAGCTTTGCGCAATTCTTGATACGGGAATGTGTCACGTGTGCGGGGACCATAGATTTTTCAGTATCTGAAGTGCTGAACAATGAATAATGATTTTGAGTTTAAGTGGACAAACATACTGGTAATGGTGGTAGGATGCTCAATGTTAAAAAGCAGAAAATTGATCAAAAAGAGTTTTGACTGACTGTTTCAATACTGATATGATCCTCTTACCGGAAGATTCACAAAAATTTGTTTAGTTTATTTTTTTATGCAAATCTATTTGAAAATTCAAAAAGATTTTTGGTGTGTTTTAGCATAAACTTTGAAAAAAAAAACAAAATGTTAAGAAGCTCGGGAGGTTTGTAGAGAAACAGAAGGTGCCTGAAGTGAAAAAGACGAAGCCGAAGCAATTTTATGAACCGGTATTGACTAGAGAGCAGAAGATTCAGCGACATATCAAGTTGATGAACATCAGAATGGACGAAGAACGTCGACGACAATCCAAGCAATAGTCGAGGGGGAGTTTGTAGATGCATTTGTGCGACTAGTGCTTCGGATTGTTCAATAAACTTGTTTTGTTAATTGTCGAAGGTGCGAAGGAGATTTGATACGTGCGAAGGAAGCAGTTTGTTTGGTCGAAGGAGAATCAGTTGGTGCGAAGGAGTGGTTTTGGAAGAAGGTAGAATAGAGTTTTATGTATGGCTTGGTTCGACTGGTTGATATGGTCGAACCTGCACATTCGCACGAACAGTTTGGGCGAATGTGCAGTCTATAAATAGTCAAGCTGATTTTTTGAATGTAACTTTGAGTCATTTTGTTCCCTCCACTTTCTGATTTTCTCTCTAGGATATTATTTAGCTTAATTCACGTTCATACCCTGTTGCTTTCAATCTGTAAACGTGTAATTGAGTTCGTAATTAATGAAAAAGCTTTGAAATGATGATTTACGTGTTTTGATCTGTTTGATTATCATTTTGTGATTGTTTTAGGGATTCCGCACCGAAAACAAACTTGTTTGATCATTCTTTGTTGATTATACGATCCTTATAGCACATACACTTAACATGTGTGATGATAAACAAAGATTATCTAATGCATCGTATCAATACTATGATGAAAATCATGTATGATATTAGTCCTCGCCCTGGTTGAGTGCATAAGTTGCTTTGAAGCATTAATTTGCTGGCCTGTCACCGCTATGCCTCCTACCTTGTAACTAACGGATAACTACAATATAATCACGTGTTACAATGAAGCTTTGCGCAATTCTTGATACGGGAATGTGTCACGTGTGCGGGGACCATAGATTTTTCAGTATCTAATATTACCATAATGTATCTGAAGTGCTGAACAATGTATAATGATTTCGAGTTTAAGTGGACAAACATACTGGTAATGGTGGTAGGATGCTCAATGTTAAAAAGCAGAAAATTGATCAAAAAGAGTTTTGACTGACTGTTTCAATACTGATATGATCCTCTTACCGGAAGATTCACAAAAATATGTTTAGTTTATTTTTTTATGCAAATCTATTTGAAAATTCAAAAAGATTTTTGGTGTGTTTTAGCATAAACTTTGAAAAAAAACACAAAATTTTTTGTTTCAACTTTATTTTCGATAACCGATGATGGGATACTTAATGTGAATACTCAGATACTTAAACGTTGAAAAAGACTACAAATTTTCAAGTTTCTGGTGCATATTAAAAATGTTTAATAGTTCAGGGGGAGAACTATTGAGGGTCAAAAGGAATGTGAAGAGTACTTCTGAGATTTTTGTCATGTCTAACGCTGGTTGTAGTTTGCGCAGTTTTTAGTAAATTTTTCTGTAGAATCAAACACAACAGGTGCACTACTCAAGATTCATCGACAAAGTGTGTAACTGAACAAGACCCAAAACCTGAACATCATGATCACCAGAACAATAGAAACTAGTCAGAGTTTGTTAAAGAAATGACTGAAGATCAAAGAATTCCAAGATAGATTTATGTCTTCATCTCTGGACCAACAAAAGACAAAGCCAAGATTTCTTAAGTCTGTTTAAGATGTCAAAGCTTACTGCAGAGATAGATAAGAACTTCGACACCAACGTGCAAGAAGATGGAAAGTTTTCAAGTCGTTCAAGACGATGAGATCAAGACTTGAAGAATTGATAACTTTCTGATTTGGTACATCACTAGCTAGGCCCAAGGGGGGATTGTAAGTGCATTATTCATGTATGTCCGCAGCTAGTGATCTAGTACTTAATGTCGAAGGTTCAGATAATCAGAAAACGACCATGATTATGAAGATGTTGAGTATTAGTAGACACATTCGAACCCACGGGGGGTCAAATGTAGCTCAACACAGGTCGAATGTGCAGGTTCGACCCAACAAATGGTCGAATCAAACACATTGTTCTTCAATTTCCACATTCGCCTGAAATCTCTTCCTTCGAACTTCTGATATCCACCTTCGACCCTTCAAATGCCACTTTCGACCTCACGTTTATACCAAAACAGAATTGAATGCGCAATCCAATAGCACTAGTCGCAAAACGTGTATCAACAAACTCCCCCTCGACTATTGCTTGGATTGCCTTCGCGCTTCGTCCATCTGCTTATTCATCAGCTTGATGCGCAATAACGTCTTCTGCTCTTTAGTCATGACTGGTTCAAAAATTTGTTTAGATTTATTCTTTTCTTTCGTAATCTTCACAAACTTTCCCAGTTTCTTGTCATAGTCACATCTCGCATTAACATCCCAAGCGAAACACAAGCATACCACACGTTGGTATTTCAGAGCTTGTTCGCTGTCCTTCTCTTTTTGCTCTGCCTCCTTGCGGGCCCGCCGCTCAGCTCTGATTTGGGCCTTTTTGGCATTGCGTTTCTTCCTCTCAGGTGCCTCGACTGCCTTGGCCTTTTCCTCCATGCGGCGTTGCTCTTTCAAATTGGCAGTAATCTCTTCTTTCCTCAATTCCTCAACCTTTTTAGCCAACTCAATCTCCTCTTTTGTCGGTGCATTTTCTTCTTCTTTTTTGTTGTCCACCACGGGCTCAGTAATCACGACCACGTCATCAGTTCTTGAGCCTGTCGTTTTTGCAATACCTTTGGCTTTCAATGTCTGATTCTTTTGACCCGATACATTCTCAATAGATCTATTATTACTGTTACTATCTGTGTGCTTCTTTTCGGTAGATGAAACAATCTTTCCTTCTGCAACGGGTAAAACCACCGACACAGATTTCAGATCGCCTGGGTAGAAACAGAACCATTATCAGCCTTTTCATTCACATTACCAGTCGGTACATGCGCCACATCATCAGGAACAAGTGGCCCTCTATCCAGTGCCCTTTGTCTCCTTCTTGCAATCGTACTGCACCTGCTGATGTACTCTTTCCTAAACTCATCATTGTTGTTCCCTTGTTCCATAAATGTCTCCACCTGATTTGCACACAAATGATGAAGTGCATCTTTATTTACATGTGATGCAAAATCCCTTGCTGCAGTTAAATCTTCATTGAACTGGCGAACACTTTTGTTCTTGTCATATGATAGCTTTTTCAAACTATTTAATTGAGCATACACATTTTGGCGAACATCATCTGCAGCTCTAAACCGAGTTTGGAGTTCCCTCTCTATTCTACTTTCCTCATTATAAGTTTTCCCAACTGTTCTGACAACGGCTTCAGCTTTTGAAGCCTAATCTTTTAAGGATTCCAGTTCCTTCCTCAAAGTCTTCATAAATTTCAGAAAAATCAAAATAAAAAGAAAATCCAAAATGAATTTTCTTGGAGAAAAAGAGGAGATGATAGTACATCAGTGGACTATCAGACTACTCTAAAAAAAATAATGTTACAACATTGAGTAGCCACTACAATTGTAACATCACTAAAATTTTCTTTATATATATATATATAGGACTCCCTCGTTTATTCATCCGATTCATGTTTACAGTATCTTTACCATCCATTTTGTTAATTTTTTTTGTTTAAATAATGACGTATAATCAATACTAAATTGGATTGTATTAAAAATTCTGATTTAAAAACGTTAAAAAAAATGTGTTTGCCTGTGCCAGGATTCGAACCCGATTCCCTGTCGGGCTAAACCTTAATCACACCACACAAACCACTACACCATTTGGTGTTTTGTGATGTTAATTAAAACCAATTAAACTTAAACCTTTTCAAGGTCCCTTAGTCAAACCTGAAAAGTTAAAAGTAGTCTCCTAGTCAAGTCAAGTCAAAGTGTTAGTAAATATGGTCTCCTAGTCAAGTCAAAGTGTTAGTAAATATGGTCTTCTAGTCAAGTCAAAGTTGTTCCTAAATTCTAGCCTAGTCAAAGTAGTCCCTAATTACAACTCCAACTTTTACACTATAAATACACTAGCCTACCATTCAACTCTTTATACCATTCAAAAAAAACATTATTATCTCATCTCCCTTATACTAAAGTTTTCATCCGTCATTATCTCCTCTAGCTAGTTTCGAGTTTTCCAAGGCATTATTACTAAGTGTTTGCACGCTCAATAAAACGCACGAACTCATTTTGCACCTAAGGTGAGTTTACATAGCCCCTTTTCCATTCACTATTTTTTTTTGGGTGAAACATGTTACAACATTCAATCTACAATTCAATCATAAGTGTCTATGTATTATTCTATGTTGCATTATGTCTTAAACATTACTAGGGTAAGCACATTATTCTAGCATAATCATTAACATTGATCAGCCGACGGTATACAATGATAGATCTATTGTACTGACAATCCCACCCTGATACGTGTACCTCCTACATAGGTAGCGTGGGTGATTTTTATCGAATTTATAACATAATCGAGTGAACCATGAGTGTATGGGATGGACCACAATATTCTAGTCACAAGGTTTGATTATGCACTCGATTTACCCGATTGTTTTGTTTTCACATATGGACTAGACTTGCCATGACACTCGAATTGTACAAGTTTTTATTCAATTATCAAAACCTATGTAATTCTCACCAACTTTTGTTGACCCAAAAATATTTTCAAAATTAACATGTTTCAGGTAACAATGAAGCTGAGGCTTAGAGTATGCGTGATGGATTCTATGAAGTTATTTGAAGTTATTTGTTTTATTTGATGTTATGTATTTTGGGATTTTTAGACATCATTTCATTTGGATATTTATGTTATCAATAAAGTATTTAAAATTTCAATATATACCATGTGCTACTGAAACAATCATCAATATATGACATCTCGATGTTTCCGCCATCGGTTGGGGTGTTACAGATTGGTATCAAAGCCTTGGTTATAGGGAATTAGGTTATTAGAAAAAAAAAATAATCTAGTCTATAACCATAGGATTTTAACCAGTACTTGCTCCTTTTACTTGCAACCTTACTTGTTTCTATTCTCTATCCTGCTTCTTATCCTTACTTTATTCCCTACAAGAAGAGTGCTCTCCATCATAAGATCTACTCTTAGACTAGTAGGACAAATCCTCAGGTTTAGCCTGAACCACCTTGAAGATCTCGTCGAAGTTCTAAATTTTAATAACGAACACGTGCAATCTGGAAGGGTGAACGCTTGTATTCTGAGTTTTCTGTCTAGGACTGGCATTGCGCATAAATCCCAATCAGACGAGGGACCCGGATGCCTACCTGGGAATTCTCGGGATGAGTGTTCACTTATAGGCTAAAGCATGTCTTCACTATGTTATTAGAATCTAGAAGTTTTGATAAGTCAACGTTTTCGTTTATTCGTTTTAATTAATGAATAAATGATTACACTCACTTTCCTTAAACTAAGCTCTAAAATCTCAAAATTTTACAGCTTAAATCAATCTCATTTCATAACCATCTATGGATTTCACAATCACACTTCACCTTACCATCTTAGCCACTTTTTAAATATTCAACACCCTACCCAAATCATATTATTTCATTTCTCCACATGTTACTTATTTTTTTAAAAACTATAACCTCATACCGTAGCACAAACTAGAGATTTCTAAATCTTTTTGTATTTTCATTACCTAGTAACTTTACAAAGTACATATTTTTGTCAAAAGATGTCCTCGAACTTAAATTCAATTGTTTATTTATTGACGTAACAAACAATTTTCTATATAATGCTTTAAACTATTAAAAATCACTTAATAGAACCTTGATCTTCAAAACCTAATGTCATGTTTGAAATCTCCAACTAACGGGAATATTTTAATCAAACCCCACTTAGCTTGTACTATTTAACAACTTTTGCTTTAGGTATAAAACCAATTTTGAAAATAAGATTTTTTTTTATCCATAGGAATAATATCTAGTCTCTAAATTCTCCATCGACACTCACTCATTTTCAACTTGTTCAAATTTTTACAATATTTGGCATATACCACAATCATGTTTTCTTATACACTTGATTATAACCTTTGATCCAAACCCCAAAATTTACACTGCTACATAATCTCCTTACTATAAAATAAACTCTTTATCAACTATCTTCACATTCACTATCTCTCACAACCTTGATTCTGCTTCAAGATTTTTCATCATCCTCTCAAGAACTAAATTTATATCCTTCACATTCTCACACATGAGCTAGTTACCCATGATAACCAAACTATTGAAACTTGATTGTGTGTTGCATCAAACATAATCCTTAGTTATACATGAGGATTCGACTATCTACCATATTTGAACATTTGAAACTAGAATTCATGTAATATAAACTATTTGCTATAGACACACCTAGAGTCATTAACCTTGTCTAGGGCAACTCTATCACAACTTGTATGCTATACTTGATACTTGATTGCTTACATGTACATATTATCAATTTGCAATTCATGTGTGTAATAATTGGTACACTTAATCAAACAACTGATAGAGGATGAAGTACTTGCTCAACAGTTAGTAGAGTACCAAATAACCTACTCAACGATTGGTAGAGGTCATCATGCCTGCTCAACAGTCGGTAGAGGCCCTACAACCTGCTCAACGACTGGTAGAGGCTATCGCACCTGCTCAACAATCGGTAGAGGTTCTTACTCACTGACTAGTAGAGGTCTTTTTCCTGCTCAACAGTTGGACTTATTTTTAGATACATTGTATACAATTCAATCACAAGGCTATTTTGCATTACTTACATGTGTGTTTAGAGTCATAGAAGGACACAAAACCCTAATGTAAGGTAAATTGGTGATTGCGGTCCGAAACGTAATCATGAATTTACAGGTACATTAAGGTAGTGTGAAATTCTATTAAGGTTTTGGGAGATACCCCGTATGTTTTCGAAGTATCAGAGGTGTGATGGGTTAGCTGCGGTACACCCTATATATAAACACTAATGATACGTGGAAAGGGATACTGTAGGGTCAGACCAATAACAAACCCTAGTTATTTGGTAGTCCATCTAGCATTTATGGTTATCTTATACATTCCTTAAACTCTTACCCTACTCTGAACCATAGTCACCCTAACTATCCTCAACACTATTCAAATGTTTCTTCTTAAAATAAACTTCGGGACGAAGTTCCTAAAAGTAGGGGAGACTGTAACATCACACAAATTTTCTTTATATATATATATATATATATATAGAACTCCCTCGTTTATTCATCCGATTCATGTTTACAGTATCTTTACCATCCATTTTGTTAATTTTTTTTTGTTTAAATAATGACGTATAATCAATACTAAATTGGATTGTATTAAAAATTCTGATTTAAAAACGTTAAAAAAATGTTTGCGTGTGCCAGGATTCGAACCCGAGTCCCTGGCGGGCTAAACCTTAACCACACCACACAAACCACCACACCATTTGGTGTTTTGTGATGTTAATTAAAACCAATTAAACTTAAACCCTTTCAAGGTCCCTTAGTCAAACCTGAAAAGTTAAAAGTAGTCACCTAGTCAAGTCAAGTCAAAGTGTTAGTAAATATGGTGTCCTAGTCAAGTCAAAGTGTTAGTAAATATGGTCTTCTAGTCAAGTCAAAGTTGTTCCTAAATTCTAGCCTAGTCAAAGTAGTCCCTAATTACAACTCCAAATTTTACACTATAAATACACTAGCCTACCATTCAACTCTTTATACCATTCAAAAAAAAAAAACATTATTATCCCATCTCCCTTATACTAAAGTTTACATCCGTCATTATCTCCTCTAGCTAGTTTCGAGTTTTCCAAGGCATTATTACTAAGTGTTCGCACGCTCAATAAAACGCACGAACTCATTATGCACCTAAGGTGAGTTTACATAGCCCCTTTTCCATTCACTATTTTTTTTTTGGGTGAAACATGTTACAACATTCAATCTACAATTCAATCATAAGTGTCTATGTGTTATTCTATGTTGCATTACGTCTTAAACATTACTAGGGTAAGCTCATTATTCTAGCATAATCATTAACATTGATCAGCCGACGGTATACAATGATAGATCTATTGGACTGACAATCCCACCCGGATACGTGTACCTCCTACACGTGTACCTCCTACATACGTGTACCTCCTACGAGTGAACCATGAGCGTATGGGATGGATCACAATATTCTAGTCACAAGGTTTGATTATGCACTCGATTTACCCGATTGTTTTGTTTTCACATATGGACTAGACTTGCCATGACACTCGAATTGTACAAGTTTTTATTCAATTATCAAAACCTATGTAATTCTCACCAACTTTTGTTGACCCAAAAATATTTTCAAAATTAACATGTTTCAGGTAACAATGAAGCTGAGGCTTCGAGTATGCGTGATGGATTCTATGAAGTTATTTGAAGTTATTTGTTTTATTTGATGTTATGTATTTTGGGATTTTTAGACATCATTTCATTTGGATATTTATGTTATCAATAAAGTATTTAAAATTTCAATATATACCATGTGCTACTGAAACAATCATCAATATGTGACATCCCGATGTTTCCGCCATCGGTTGGGGTGTTACAACAATTATATATTGGTAGGCTTGAAATCAATGTTTAAAGTTCAGCATGGTGTTATAAACTTTAATTCAAGAACTGATAATCATGTGGATCAACGTATCGTTGAAATATGGTCTTAGTACCGAAATTTCGTTTGATAGATTGCCAAAATCAGAGGTTTCGGGTCGTTATATTGTTAGTAATCTGGGGATAGCCTAACTGATCTTTTGTCGTATTGATTTAATGTGACATCGGTTGGGGTGTTACATTTAAGCACCTAGATCAACTAGGGTATCTTAGCAAAAGATCTTTTATGACAAATCCTTAAGTTACTGAATGAGGAACTTAACATGTGTGATGATAAACAAAGATTATCTTATGCATCGTATCAATACTATGATGAAAATCATAAGTCGCTTTGAAGCATAAGTCGCTTTGAAGCATTAATTTGCTGGCCTGTCACCGCTATGCCACATACCTTGTAACTAACGGATAACTACAATATATTCACGTGTTACAATGAAGCTTTGCAAAATTCTTGATATGGGAATGTGTCACGTGTGCGGGGACCATAGATTTTTCAGTATCTAATATTACCATAATGTATCTGAAGTGTTGAACAATGAATAATGATTTTGAGTTTAAGTGGACAAACATACTGGTAATGGTTGTAGGATGCTCAATGTTAAAAAGCAGAAAATTGATCAAAAAGAGTTTTGACTGACTGTTTCACTACTAATAAGATACTCTTACCGGATGATTCACAAAAATATGTTTAGTTTATTTTTTTATGCAAATCTATTTGAATATTCAAAAGGATTTTTGGTGTGTTTTAGCATAAACTTTGAAAAAAAAAACAAAATGTTTTGTTTCAACTTTAATTTCGATAACCGATGATGGGATACTTAATGTGAATACTCAGATACTTAAAAGTTGAAAAAGACTACAGATTTTCAAGTTTCTGGTGCATATTAAAAATGTTTAATAGTTCAGGGGGGGAACTATTGAGGGTCAAAAGGAATGTGAAGAGTACTTCCAAGATTTTTGTCGTGTCTAATGCTGGTTGTAGTTTGTGCAGTTTTTAGTAAATTTTTCTGCACAATCAAACACAACAGGTGCACTACGCAAGATTCATCGACAAAGTGTGTAACTGAACAAGACCCAAACCTGAACATCAAGATCACCAGAACAACAGAAACTAGTCAGAGCTTGTTAAAGAAATGACTGAAGATCGAAGAATTCCAAGATAGATTTATGTCTTCATCTCTGGACCAACAAAAGACAAAGCCAAGATTTCTTAAGACTGTCTAAGATTTCAAAGCTTACTGCAGAGTTAGACAAGAACTTCGAGACAAACGTGCAAGAAGATGGAAAGTTTTCAATTCGTTCAAGACGATGAGATCAAGACTGGAAGAATTGATAACTTTCTGATTTGGTACATCACTAGCTAGGTCCAAGGGGGAGATTGTAAGTGCATTATTCATGTATGTCCCGAGCTAGTGATCCAACACTTAATGTCGAAGGTTCAGATAATCAGAAAATGACCATGATTATGAATATGTTGAGTATTAGTGGACACATTCGAACCCACGTGTGGTCGAATGTAGCTCAACACAGGTCGAATGTGCAGGTTCGACCCAACAAATGGTCGAATCAAACACATTGTTCTTCAATTTCCACATTCGCCTGAAATTTCTTCCTTCGACCTTTTGATATCCACCTTCGACCCTTCTAAAGCCACTTTCGACCCCACGTTTTTACCAAAACAGAATTGAATGTGCAATCCAATAGCACTAGTCGCAAAACGTGTATCAACAAACTCCCCCTCGACTATTCCTTGGATTGCCTTCGCGCTTTGTCCATCTGCTTATTCATTAGCTTGATGCGCAATAACGTCTTCTGCTCTTTAGTCATGACTGGTTCAAAAGTTTGTTTAGGTTTCTTCTTTTTTTCGTAATCTTCACAAACTTTCCCAGTTTCTTGTCATAGTCACATCCCGCATTAACATCCCATGCGAAACACAAGCATACCACACGTTGGTATTTCAGAGCTTGTTCGTTGTCCTTCTCTTCACAATAGATTTGGTTGTAATTCAGCATAATGATGTCTTCGTGTGAGCAATTGATCAACCATATCAGATAAAAAATATGTATCTTCTTGAATTCATCTCTCCCATCCTTCAGTAAGATAACAGCTTCTGCGGTCTTCCAATCGTAGTACCACCACATGAATTCTTTAGAAAAATGTTGTAGAATCGGCATTAAAGGAATATGTTTCAGTACGGTCGGTGGTTTATACTTCAAAGTCTCCTTGTTCTTCCCAGTAATCGGATCAATAATCTTCTTATGAACAATCCTTTTGAGATACTGTGGGGTGAACACGTCCCATCTCGTTCTGCTTTCTCTAGCTATGCGATCTGCGAAATAGCCAACTGCATCGTTGTTTACAGTTGCACCTGACAAAGTATGTCAGCGCTGACGTCGCGTACAGCCCAGTAAGGTAGTATTTTAATGTCATGGAATCTGTTGAAGTACAGAATTCCCTTCTCCCATTTCACAGCAACACACCTTAGATGTCTCAGGTATTTCCAACCCAGAGCTCTTCCTTTGAACAGTTCGTTGTGAAATTTATAGAAACCTCCCTGAATCTCAGTCTTCGGTCGGTTGGCTTCTTTTTATTTCAGTTTCCTCAACAAACATTTGGTTTCTGACTTTCTGAATTCTTGAAGACTTCATCAATGAATGTCTTTCTCTTTTCTCGTGCAAGTTTCTCAGCTTGATTTAACATTTCTTCAGAAAATTCAGGAAATGTTGAATCCTGTTTATCTTTGAAATACTCTGGATATTCCTCACTGGTAATATCCTCCATGTCAACATCTTCAAAAACTGGTGCATCTCTATCATCAGAGTGATTTCCTGCTTCTTTCTCAGGAATGTTAGGAATCTGATTCTCACTCATCAACTCTTCAAGAGATTTACCGACTTGTCTAGCCAATCCTTCGAGTATTTCTTTTGATATAGCTGCAGAAACTTCACCATCTTCAAGATCAGGATCGTTATACTCAAGCTCAAATCTCATATCATCTGATTCAAATATTTCTGGAAACTTTCCTGTAAGCTTAATCGTCCAGACTTTCTTTGTCAACATCTGATGATATAGCTTTTTGTCTTCATCTGATAAAGATATGATCTTTTCATTCCAGAAAATATTATCGTCATCATTGTTACCACCAGGAGCTTTCAAACTTGATTCTCCTGCATCTTTACTAGCATCTCTCTTTTCATACTTATACTTTTCAGTATCATCATCATCGTCATCATCATCATCATCATCTGTAGAACTGTTATCTCCAGAATCATCTCCAGAACCATCTTTATCATCACCATCCTTCTTCTCAGGAGCATCACCGACATCCTGTTCTAATTCCTCGTCATCTTCTTCTTCTTCAGATTCAGACGGTTCAAAATCAACAAGTTCTTCTTCACGTTCTTTATCTTCCTCTCCTTCTTTAAACTGAGGAGCTTTCTTATAAAGATCGTCAATAAGTTTTCTTAAGCTCTTATTGTCTTTCTTCACTTGTTTGTTCTCGAGTCTCAAAGAAATGTATCTTCTAGTATTTCTCTGTTCATGAGCTAACAACTTCTGATTTTCATCCTGAAGTTGTTTGATCTTTGCTTCCAACTCTTCTTGACTCTCCTATGAAGATTCAACAATATCCAACATCTTCTTATCATTCTTTCTCAACTGTTCAATCTCTTGTTGTTGCTGGTCAATAATCTTCATCATATTTGCAAGCTTCTGGTTAACTGCATTCATCACATCACTTGATACAGTAACCTGTGGTGTTGAAGCCTCAACAACAGAAGTCTTTTTCTTAAACTTGTTCAAGACACGTTCCATAGCCTCATTAAAATCTTCAGTTGGATCAACAGTCTTCTCAGTAGCAGATTTATTCTGTTTCTTTGTTGTTGGGGATGTTACGGGAGTAGCAGATTTAGAACTACATACATCAGGAACTTTCTTTCCTGCAATCAAAATTTCAACTTCTTTTGCTCTTTTCTTCTTTGGATTCTCCTTGTCATCTTTCTTAGACATAGTCTTGTATTTGGGCTTTTTTTGTTTTTCACCTACCATTGGAGATCCACTAAAATCTTCTGCACCAATATCAAGACCCAGATCTATATCGTCCATCACAATTGGACTCTTCATTCTTTGCTCTTCAAGAGTTTTGTTGAGACTTTCAGACTCACCAGCCACAGTGGCCTTGGGCTTGGTTTGTTTTACTGTCTCTTCACCCGAATCCCATCTCTCATCAGTTTTAGTCCCCGTTCTTGCTACGCTCTTCTTCCTTCTAGATGTTTTCTTTGGAGGTTTAGCCTCATCTTCCTTTTCCTTACCTTTTCCTTTCCCACTCTTTGCACCAACATTCACCACTTGTCTCTTTCTCTTTCCTTCCGGATTAACGTGAAACAAAGGATCATCATTATCAGATTCACTATTCGAATTTCTAGCCTTATCCACCCCTGGATCCTTATAATCAGGATTGATCAAATGCCCGAACAGATTCTTCTGGGGTGGTCTTTCATTCTCAGGAACCCCTTTGTAACCCTTCATCCTAATCAAAGTGTTCAAACTCATATGATCCTGAACTAGAATCTGTGTAGGATCTTTTCTCAATTTCTTGTATTTCTGATCAAATATCATTTGTAGAAACCTGGGATATAGCAAAAACTTCTTGTGCTTCAAACCTTTTAATGGTTCAAGCATATGATCCAAGATCATCCCAAACACATTGAACGGCTTGTTCAATATAAGAGCTACCATCAATGAACTGGTACTCTTTCTCATCACGTGATATCCACCACTAACGGATCGAAAAACATGTAACATCACATGAGCTAGGTATTTGAACTGTGGGCATAGTTTGCCTTTATGCAAAGCTCCATTTGTGATTGGTCCGTTGTACTTCATGCGTAAAAATCATTTCCTTTGTTCAATCCATGATAAACTTCTTGGATCAGTCGGCTCATCCTTCAATCTCAAGGCTTTGCGAATATCACTCTCTATAACTATTGCCAGCTGCTTTTGAATGTTGCTAACAATAGCTGTTTGATTATCCCAAAAATCTATCTTCGCATTCTTCCAAAAGTCTACTTGATGATCTTTGTAGATAATGGCAGGTGTGGCTATTGCATCAACGACTCTGCTACGCTTTAGAAACTCCACAATACCAGTGAATTCAGTATGCTTCTTGACATCGCCAAGAAATGCACAGCAGTTATGGGCTTCTTCAAACGGCAACTCTTCTACCGGCTTCTTTCCAGCAGCTTGGTCAAATGATCCAGCTGGAATATATGTGTTTTGAGGTTCTGCCATTTGAAATTCTGCAAAAACGAAACATGAAAATTCATTAAAAACGGACAAAATTCGCAAACTTTGAAATTTGGTTTTTGGAAGTCCACATTCGACCCTTCGGTGGTTCGAATGTAGAAAATCCAAGGTTCGAAAGTGAAAAACAAGGTTCGAATGTGAAAAATTTGTTTAAAACTGTACATTCGACCTTTATTCCACATTCGACCCCATGAACAAGTCACCTTTGACCGGAAAAGCCACATTCGACCTTTCTTAAATGGTCGAACCTGATTGTTCATATGACCAAATGTCCAGAATTCAAATTTGACCATCTTAACACGTAATTTTCATTTGTTTATTTTCTAACATGACCGACTAAGCCTTTTCATCAATCAATTGAATCAATTATTTAGTTATTGACTGTTTTTACAAAAATCTAGGGTTTATCAGTTTTTAAACAATCAATTGATCAATCTGTTGTGTTTTAAACCCAGATTTTGTTGTATTCTCCCCCTAAAACATTCAATAACTAAAACCTAATCAACAATTATGTCAATAACATCCTCTAATTGGTCAAGCAGTCCATGTTAGGGTTCGAAAACAAAATTAATGAATCTGCCTTTGTTTCTTGTCCATTACCTGTGTTTTTTATATCAAAATGATTAGTAGGAAGCAAGGATCAAAATTCAAAGGTCTAGAAAATTCGAGCAACAAGGGTTGGTGATTTCTGAAATTTAAAAAAAAATTCGAATGAGGTTCGAATGTGCAGATAGGTATATATAGACTCCCACATTCGACCGTTTTATATGGGCGAATGTGAAACTATTTCCACATTCGTCCCTACTGAAAGGGTCGAAAGTAGAAACAGGGTTCGAATGTACAAAATACACTAGAACACTCACATTCGACCGTTTTAAAAAGCTCGAATGTATGGAAAAATTCCACATTCGACCCATCGAAGGGGCGAATGAAGATTGGAATTTTTGAACATTTTACCAAATCTCAAAATCGAATCCCGTTCAATCTTTTTCACATCTTTTAAGCATCAAACATTCATCATTTCACATTTAAAAGTCACAAAACTCAAATGGTTCATCAAGTTTCAAAAAACGACCATCAATTATCAAAAATAACTCAGAAATGTAAAATCTTTTTGGTTTTTTTTAAATTATGCTAAAACACACCTAAAATCTTTTTGAGCTTTGGTAAATTTTGAAAAAATGTACAATCCATAAATGTAAACATAAAATAGTAAATGTTTTGTGATTTCCGGTTTCGGTTCACGAGTGGTGGTGGGATTGGCTTCGGTTTCAGCTGCTGCAGTTGCTTTATGACATGTGGTGGCGGTGCTGCTGTTTTTCTCTTGGTCTTCTCCTTAGAGACAGTTTCGGTATCTTTAGTTGTTGCTTTGTTTGCGTTTTCTGAGCTTGCCACCGCTGTTTCTTCTACATTCATGCTGCCATCTACGCCGCCTATCTTCTTCTTTTCCTTCTTTCTCAGTCTCTTCCCCCTCTCCTTCACTTTTTGCTTATAAATAGGGAAAAGTTAGTTATTTTGAAAGAGAGTTAATCATTTGGAGCTTTTCCCAGTTTGTGTGTGTGTGTGTGATATTCTCTGTATTAGGGCTAGGATTTGACTTGTAATCATTGATACTTGATCTAATATACGAGTAAAGTTATGGAAATTGCTCGGTGATTCATTATCTGATTTCATCACGATCTTTACAGTTTATTTCTGAATCATTTTGCACGATCAGAGGGGATTCCGCACCCTACGGTTGGTATTCGTGAGATCACGGTTCCTGATTACGATCCTAAAATGAATTCTCAATTGGTATGAGAGTATAGGCTCGATTTCACGATTGAAAATTGATCTGAATTGATGAAAACAGATTAGAATTCTGGTTTAAAAGTTCAAAACCCTAGAAATTTTGAAGCTTTTCATAAAAACATGGTTTTTGATTGAATTGGAGTTGAATTTGATGTTATTATCAAAAATTCTTTCACAAATGTTTGTCTAAATTGAAATCCGCACAAAACCTATCCAAAATCATTAGATTTGGTTAAAATTTTGTCAAAAACCGATCAAATTCGTGTTCTTGAGGTTGAAGATGATGAACAGACCTAAAAAGGTCGAATGTGAGCTTCGAGGGGTCGAACCTAGAGTATTTTAGGTCGAACCAACTGTTTTTAGGTCGAACCAAATTTTTCATTGTGTACTGTTTGTTCATTCGACCATGTCTTGTTCATTCGACCTTACGGGAGGTCGAAAGTGGAATTTTAGTGGTCGAAAGTGAGTCAGTATTTTTCAAGTTTCACATTCGAGTCAAATTAAAGGGTCGAACCTGGTTATTTCCACATTCGAACCCTCGATTACGTTTATGAAGAACGAACCAAGACTGAGATACATTTGACCTTTTTAAAAGGTCAAATAAGACTATATTTTTCCAGGTTCGAACCAACGAATATTTGGATAACATTTTAAGCTTGATTTTAGAAAATTTTTGAAATAAATTACTTGGCTATGTCAAGAACTGATGATCAGATAAAAGCTCAGATAGAAGTTGCACAATAACAATCACAAAGACAAAAATCTCAAGTTGACAACATTTGGGGATTTCCAATGACACCGAGACCTATTGGTGATTATTGTGGAAACATACTAGCTCCAGCTGTGCAACCAACTGACAAAATGGTACATGTTGACAAGTGTGTTAACGGAGAAAGTGTTAAAAGTGATGTTGTGTGTCTCGCTAAGAAAATGAGAAATGATGATTCAAGTGAATTGTCAAAGAGCGATTTGAGTTCTGATACAATTTCGGAACATAGTGAATCAAGAGGAAGTGATACATCAAATGTTGATGTAAATTCTGAGAATGGTAATAGTACAGATGCTGAGGTAAATTCAAAAACTGAATGTGTTAAATGTTCTGAATGTGTCAAATTGAAAAATGAAGTGATGGAACTTATTGAGGACAAACAGAACTTAACAAATAAACTTGAAAGATATCAAATTGAAAAACAGAATTTGGACAAATAAAGAAAGACATTTTATGAATCAAATTGAATCTTTTAAGAAAGAGATTTTAGAACTCCATGAAACTATTTCAAAGAGCAATTTCACATCAGAGTTAGATGTCACAACATCTTGCGTTGTTGATCTTGACTCTGAGATGAAACCAGTGTTTGAAGAGAAAACTGAAAATGAGGTAGTAACTTCAGAACCTGAATCTAAAGAGAAACCCATATTCAAGTTTCCTGAAGGAATTGAAGGATTCTATATGTTGGAAGGACAGGACAAATTGATTTTCAACAAAGATTTTCCAATTGATAATATCGAACAATCGTTACTTAAATGTATCTTTGTCGATAATAATGATTTGATAAATCAATTTAGAAATCAATTTGATCATTTACATTTTGAACTCAGTCCTAACCAACATGAGAATGAAAAGGATCAGCCTGGGAACAAAAAGAAATATCCTAGGGCAAAAGGACCAAAACCAAACACATCGAAAGGCAATGATCAGATGAAAAATTCTTACCATGAGAATTAAAGAAGTTTTTCATCTAGATCACATGAATTTTATGATTATTCAAGTCACTCTCGATTTGATGGTTATTGGAAAAACAACTCACCATAGTATTCTCATGGTTATGTTGAATGGAGAAGCTGTTTTGAATGTGGTGAAGTTGGTCATATTGCTGCTCATTGTCCCTATTGGTATTAGGATGAAGGGTATGCATGTGATTTTGTGGAATATAGGTCTTGTTATAACTGCGGAGAGTGTGGTCATTTAGTTGCTGCCTGTCCGTATGTTAAACAGAAAAAAACCGAAGTGAAATTTGCTAAAAATTTAGGCAATGTCAAAAAGCATGTATCCCCAAAACCAATCAAGAAACAAAAGGGGAAACAGGTTGTGTATAACAATCATAACAAAATTTCCTTGAATAAAAATGGAGATTGTGATAGGGTTGCTAAGGTAAGGGGGAGTTCTAAGGCTAAGCCTAAGAATAACTCTAAACTTGGATCTTCATCAGTTAAGTCTGAGAAGACTCCAAACAAAGTTCAGAAGCAGGTTTCAAATGAGAAATCTGAAAAGTCAACAATCAAAACGATTTCAACAAAATCTAAAATAAACACTGAACGTGTTTGAAAACCCAAATCACTTTCTAAATCAATAGCAATTTCTACTTCAAATCAATCCATTGAAAAACCAATTGATTTTTCAAAAGGAGAATGGATTGACGTTCCGAGGATTGATGACCTTGGACGACCCATCATTGTGAAGGGATGGGTACCTCTTTTCTGCTAATTGTTTAATGAGTGTGCAGATTATTCCAGACAGACCTATTAGCTATTTTTAATAGTTGATAGTGGAGAATCTGTATACAAGCTATTTATTGGAGAGGTGAAGGTCAAAAGAAGAGATATTGAAAAAGGAAAACATGATTTCAACAGAGAGGAGAGTGTTTGTCGTCTGTTTCATACCTGTGAAGCCGGAAAACGTTGCAAGCTCATACAATTTCTCTTAGGTTTTGGATTTCTACAACAGATGCGACAAAACGGTTTATTCTAAACTTTCTTATCTTTGTCAATGGTTTGCTAATTGAAAGAACAAAGTGAGTCAAGTAATCTGAGTGGAAAATGGATTTTGAAACACAATGAGTAAACCTCATCGGATATCATTTTATTTTGTTTTTCTTCAAAAAGATTAAACATCCAAAAATATGCTTATTTTAAGATTTTTAGGGGGAGAAAATTTCAGAAAAATCAAAATAAAAAGAAAATCCAAAATGAGTTTTTCTGGAGAAAAAGAGGAGATTATAGTACATCAGTGGATTGTCAGACTACTCTGAAAACAAAATGATGTTACAACATTGAGTAGCCACTACAATTATATATTGGTAGGCTTGAAATCAAAGTTTAAAGTTCAGCATGGTTATATAAACTTTAATTCAATAACTGATAATCATGTGGATCAACATATCGTTGACATATGGTCTTAGTACCGAAATTTCGTTTGATAGATTGCCAAAATCAGAGGTTTCGGATCGTTATATTGTTAGTTATCTGGAGATAGCCTAACTGATCTTTTGTCGTATTGATTTACGGACCTAGATCAGCTAGGGTATCTTAACAAAAGATCTTTAATGACAAATCCTTAAGTTATCGAATGAGGAACTTAACATGTGTGATGATAATCAAAGATCATCTAATGCATCGTATCAATACTACGATGAAAATCATGTATGATATTAGTCCTCACCCTGGTTGAGTGAATAAGTCGCTTTGAAGCATTAATTTGCTGACATGTCACCGCTGTGCCTCATACCTTGTAACTAACGAATAACTACAATATAATCACGTGTTACAATGAAGCTTTGCGCAATTCTTGATACGAGAATGTGTCACGTGTGCGGGGACCATAGATTTTTCAGTATCTAATATTAGCATAATGTATCTGAAGTGCTGAACAATGAATAATGATTTTGAGTTTAAGTGGACAAACATACTGGTAATGGTTGTAGGATGCTCAATGTTAAAAAGCAGAAAATTGATCAAAATGAGTTTTGACTGACTGTTTCAATACTGATATGATCCTCTTACCGGAAGATTCACAAAAATATGTTTAGTTTATTTTTTTTATGCAAATCTATTAGAAAATTCAAAAATATTTTTGGTGTGTTTTAGCATAAACTTTGAAAAAAAAAATGTTTTGTTTCAATTTTATTTTTGATAACCGATGATGGGATACTTAATGTGAATGCTCAGATACTTAAAAGTTGAAAAAGACTACACATTTTCAAGTTTCTCGTGCATATTAAAAATGTTTAATAGTTCAGGGGGAGAACTATTGAGGGTCAAATGGAATGTGAAGAGTACTTCCGAGATTTTTGTCGTGTCTAACGCTGGTTGTAGTTTATGTAGTTTTTAGTAAATTTTTCTGTAGAATCAAACACAACAGGCGCACTACTCAAGATTCATCGATAAAGTGTGTAACTGAACAAAACCCAAACCTGAACATCAAGATCACCAGAACAACGGAAACTAGTCAGAGGTTGTTAAAGAAATGACTGAAGATCGAAGAATTTCAAGATAGATTTCTGTCTTCATCTCTGGAACAGCAAAAGACAAAGCCAAGATTTCTTGAGTCTGTCTGAGATTTCAAAGTTTACTGCAGAGACTGACAAGAACCTCGACACAAACGTGTAAGAAAATGGAAGGTTCTCATTTCGTTCAAGATGATGATTGCAAGACTTGAAGAATTTATAGTTTTCTGATTTGGTACATCACTAGCTAGGTCCAAGGGGGAGATTGTAAGTGCATTATTCATATATGTCCCCAGCTAGTGATCCAGTACTGAATGTCGAAGGTTCAGATAATTCGAAAAACGACCAAGACTTTAACTTGAAGATACATTCGACCAGTCGGGAGGTCGAATGTAGTTTATTATAGGTCGAACGTAGATTGAAAGACAGAAAAGGCTTCATTCGTACCCACGTGGGGTCGAACGAACACATTCGACCTCATGAAAAGGGCGAATGTGGAAAGCTTATAAATAGGGAAAAGTTAGTTATTTTGAATGAGAGTTATCATTTGGAGCTTTTCCCAGTTTTTGTGTGTGTGATATTTTTTGTATTAGGTCTAGGATTTGACTTGTAATCATTGATATTTGATCTAATACACGAGTAAATTTATGGAAATTGCTCGGTGATTCATTATCTGTTTTCATCACGATCTTTACAGTTTATTTCTGAATCATTTTGCACGATCGGAAGGGATTCCACACCCTACGGTTGGTACTCGTGAGATCACGGTTCCTGATTATCTGAACCTTCGACATGGTCATTTTCTGATTATCTGAACCTTCGACATTAAGTACTGGATCACTAGCTAGGGACATACATGAATAATGCACTTACATTATGTAAAACGACTCGGTTTCTCAAATTATCTATATATAAACTACATTATGATTTGCTTTTTTTATTAACTATTAAATATAATCATTTCCAAAACAAACCGCTTGTTTAAGTTGATTTATCATTTTCATTCAACTCAAAATCCAACCCTTTTCCCAGTTCATGTAACATTCAATTCAAATATATACATAACAATTCCCTTTTCCTCTGTTTGTTCAAAGACGCCGTTATTCTTGTGTCGGTTTTCAATTTGTAAGTCCATATTCATCACAATATTTGTCTTTTCATCATGGGAGAGCTTGATTTTGAGCTTATTTTTTTCAGAAATATTTACAATACTTCCTACTAAAATGGTTGGTCGTTTAAAGGTACTATCTAAGAGATGGAATTTCGAATTGTCAACTGAAAATTTTGCAATCATGCATATTAATCGGATGGCAAATTCTGAAAAATAAAAAGTTTATTACAAAGAAAGGTGTATCGCTTATTCTTTACAATACATTTCGCGGACAACAATAAGCTCTTTTTGTTAGTTTACAATATTTCCCTTTCCAAACAAGCTTTAGTGATATTGATGTTCTTTCTGGTTTGGATGTTATTCGTCCTTATGTTTACTCAAGACGGTCTGCCTCATGGAGAACTATATACGATGTGAATCTAGAGGCCTTCAAAAAGATATGCTTTCCGTTTGTTCAAGATTCTTAGATTCCTCAAGGTTGTACTGTAAGTATAAAGGATAAACTGCATATGTTTGTTACTAAAGGGTTCCCCAACTTCTCTATTAATCTCTGGAAGTTGGATGGTGAAACTTTGACTAAGGTATTACCTTTTACACATGTTCGTGAAGTTCCATTTCGTCAATTGCCCGATATTACACATGTGATGAGTGAGGGTACATGGATATGGAATGCTGCTTGGCAACAAGTTATTGAAGTATATATAGATAGCATTCACTTTGATTACCTTTATTATGCGGACAACTTTCGTGGAATAAGAGGAGTGTTATTTAACGAATCTTGTATTTCACCTTCTTTTTAGTTTACATTAATGTATTTTATCTTTTATTCAGTTCGAATGGTTTTCTTTCCATGTTTTTAGTGAACATAATTTTGGCTATTTTTTATGATATCATGCTTTGGAATTTGAATACTTTTTCTCAGTTAAGTTTATATTGTTATCATAGTTAGTTGTTATGATGTTTATTACAATGTAGTGTAAAATGTTCTTAGTAGTTTAATTTAATAGATTTGTATCTTAATATATATTGTAAATACTATACGTTGTTGTTACTTTGGCGTATAATGTAATTATGTTATACTTGAGTATTTATAATTCAGTAGATGGTCATTCTATTTCAACAGATGGTCATTTTATTTCAACAGACTTTTAGATATGCTTGAGTAGATGTTCAGCCCTAAATATGTTTAAAAATGATGTTTTGGGTTTTCTGACAACATTACTTTATTATATTTATTTCTTTTATTATTAATTAAATTAAATGTTTATTTTATCTCTATAAAAGTAGAGGAAAGTGGCATTTGTATTTTCATATCATTTTCCCTTAAAGCATTTTCACATTCTAAATCTTTATTCCATATTCATAATGATCTTAATAATGATCTTATTTTCAAATGCATTCCAAACACTCATCAACAAACTATTGGTAATAATTTGATGTTAGTGTTTAAATTAACTATTGATAATAATCAGATGTTAGTGCTCAAGTTGGAATTGGTGTTCTCGAAAAATCCTTACAAACAATCAATATGTATTGGCCGGAGAACTCTGCTGGTGACATAGGAAGGAAATCGGTTATAAACATAGAATAACCTATGTATACTTTTCTTTCTTTGTATTGAATTCTGGAAAGGATTCTACCAAAGTTAGAATTTTCGTTTTAGTTTGCTAAGTTGAATATTGTAAAATGCGTTACTTGGCAATATAGTGTTTTGTTGTTATATGTTTTAATATTGATAGACTTTCGTCAAACAGATGGTAATAACAGAGTTTTAGAAATACTTTACAGATGTTCAGGCCTAAATATTTTTAGAAATGAATTTTTGTTTTTTCTGACAACATTACTTTATCAAAATTATTCCTTTTATTATTAATTAAATTAAATTATTATTTCTATCTATAAAAGTATAGGAAAGTGGTATTTGTATTTACATATCCTTTTAGTTTAAACCATTTTCACTTTCTAAATCTCCATTCAATGTTCATAGTGATGTTAATAATGATTTTATTTTCAAATATATACCAAACACTCCACAACAAACTATTGCTGAAAGTTCGATGTTAGTATTCAAGTTGGAATTGGTGTTCTCGAAAAACGATTTCAAACAATAAATATGTATTTGTCGGAGTACCCGGCTTAGGAAGGAAATCGGTAATTAACATAAAATAACTGGTTTGCACTTTTATTCATGTTCAAGTTTTGTCGATGATACTTTCCATTATGTTCAACTTTTGTCCATGATACTTTCCCTTATGTTCATCTTTTGTCCATGGTTTACTTGTTTCATATTCTATCTTTTATACAAAATGAGGTTCACCGGAAACATAAATCACCTAATCTTGCTAAACTAACAAGTAAATATGGTAAGATAACAAAACTATGAACATATACATGTATATATACATACTCGCGTATGTATGTATGTGGTGGATACATGAACGCAAGTGCATGCATATACACTTATACATACGTGTGGGGGTATGTATATGTATGCATGTGTGTATATTACTAAGATTTGGTACATAAACATAACCATGAAACTTTGAACACGAAAAATATGCATGAGTTCTTGGTTTGAGAAAACATATCTTAATAAGCCTCAACATGCGTTAACACTTCATAAAACATAAGAGGTATAAACATATGGTAACATATGACATGTATGTAAACTTGGAATTAATTACACTACTTGTCACGACTGAAAAGAATGGATCTAACGAGCAAATACAAGATCTACAAGTTAAGAGGCAAAACTATATACTTTTTTTGAAAGAATAAGTGATTTTACGTAATAATCATAATTATTTGGACAATAATACAACATACACGTATTCCATAGTCACATAAATTGGGTTAACAACTTGCATGGTAAATGATCGAGTACAAGACTAAAGTTATTCTTTAAATTCTAGGGCACTTTAGGTCGGATTCTAGTTTTCATTCGGTCTTACCATTTGCTAGCATACTCGCACAGACACGAGGTGAGTTTCACGGCTCCTTTTACCTGTTTTCATATTTTTGGGGGGGAAAACATGCTACTTTATTCAAGTTACTTATTTGGGAGTAAATTATCATGGCTACCATGTGAAACATGAGACAACTGGTTCATAACATCTCAATAGTCCTCGTACACATGTTTCACCATAACCACTAGCTATGGTTTTAGCCATGGAACACTTAAATAGATCTATTGGGTTTGACACCCTCACTCTTTGTTGGTCGTGCTAACCTGTTACATACAGAAGAGTGCTAGTTTTCTATGATTCTTACATTGTCCATATTGTACAATGCGCGGGGCACAACCGTCAGAGGTTTGGTTATGGGCTCATGTTGAAACATTCGTCTTACCTAGGCTTTGATTGGTCACACACAAATTTCACTAACTTTACTTTGCGTACAATTAAACCTCCGAGCTCACCAACTTTATGTTGATAAATCTTTTATACATGTTTTTTAGGTAATTGATTTGCATTCCAAGGGATTTGAGAACCGTTTGGGCACGCACCTTTTGATACAATCTTTTGTGGGCATTTACTTGAATTTCAAACATTAATGTGCGTTTTTATGAGTATTCCACCACAATTCCAAGACATTTTTACTCACGTTTTGTAAAAACTTTAATCATTTGGTATCAATTTTAGTAGCTATTTTTATGTGTTTGCTGAAACATTGTGCTTGAAAACCTCTCAACGTTACATCCCGTGTTTCCGCCTAGGCGAGGTGTGACACATGTCTTTTTAAAATTAGTAATCGACATACGTGTATTCTTCTTCGAAACCATTATAAACTCGATTTCTCTGTTTTTTCATCTTCAACAACAATCGTATGTAGGTTTTCTAAAACCCTACCCAGTTTTTGTGCGAGAGGGAGACAGTTTGCAATTATTTGTTTAAGGAAATTAGAAACTGCAGGGTCGCTTGAATGTGAGATTTAATTAGCCCACTTTTATTTTTCTCTTATAGCCTAAAGACTAATATGCCCTTCCCATGTTTTTCGACACAATTAGTGTCGCAACAAAATTACAATCATGCCCCTGATGATCTCATCTAATCTGACGGTTGTTAAGCCTTCTTACATTTTTTGCGCTAAGATACTTTTTACATTAGCCTCTCTCATGTTTAATTGATATAAGAGGACGTAATTTAGCAAAAAAAAAAAAGAAACTCTAAAAAAGGAAAATAACAACTCACACAAGTATCAAACCAGAGACATAGAGAAACTTGAAGCAGATAAGAAAAACAAATGACTATCAGACAAGACCCATTTTGTTGTTTTTATCAACTTATAACTAGTTAAAAACCTCATTTTGTTAAACTTTAAAACTTAAAACCCAACAACAAACAAACCAAAACCAAAGCCAACCCCAAGCCCCCCCCCCCCCCGAGCCTAACCAAACAACCTAATCCCAAGTTGTTAGGCCCAAAACCCCTCAAAAACCTTTCCCTGTGAACTGGTCAGCAGACCCGACCCGAACTATGACCCACCAATTCAATTTTTGAATTTTGACCGCGTAATCGGATTGATTTTGGAAACGGTTCTCATAATTGATTCATAAATAGTGGCCAACACTCGATCCCACACAAATTGGACTCAATTATGACTTGATTATAGCTCTTGTCGGGCTTGATTACCCGATTTTAACCAAGCTTTGGTCAAGAATTAAAAACCTTCCATTTCGACAATCTTCTTATAAATTGAACCCCTTTTTACAACCAGACTCATTTGAAAACCTTTTACCCATTCTCAATTTCCTCTCTCGTTTGATCTTCTATGCGCATTATTGAAGGATTAACTTTTACTTTGACCACCGATTCTTGATAGTTTGCAACTCGTAAGTCCAATTCGATCCCACTCTTGTTTACGTCATTATGTTCCGATCCATATCCCTATAGTTGTTAGTTGTAATCGGTTGTCTTTTATTCAATTGTAAAACAAGGGTTCTTACGGTTATATTGGGTAGTGATGTTTATTTAAAAGATTTTCGGAATTAAATAAAACTAACATGAGATTCATAGATCAAGGGGTATGATGTGTGTGTGTTAAACAGATGAAACCGGAATTATCACAGGTTCGAGTCCAATGCGTCCTTTTCATTTATTTTATTTTTCTAATAAACTAATTGCAATTTGTCAATAAGAAGTAATCGAATCGAATATAGAACATAAACAACCCACAAACAAACTGGTCTGAGGCTGGATCATTGACCCTCGAACAGACCTTAAGCCCGAGTTCGACTCCCACAACAAAAAAAAAAAATATTTCGTTTTCCTTCATTAATTATATATAAACTTCAATAAATTATTTTATATCTAAATATCATCCGTAAATTCTACAAAAAATTCCTAAAAATTTATAAAGTCATAAATTTTGTATTTTTAATTTTCATTTTTGAAAATTATGTTATGTAATGTATTTTGTAATTATACCTAGAATAAATAACAAATAACTTATAAATTCCATTAAAATTCGCAAACTACCTTATAAAATTCTAGAAAAATCGTTTTAAATTATTAAACGTATAGCTTTGTAAAACTGAATTTTAATTTTGCATAAACAATATTTAATTATTTTTGATTAATTAAACACGTTTTAATCATAATTAATTCATTATAAATCCGTTTTTAATCATTTTTTATTCCAAAACTTTACAAAAATTATTTTTCACGTTTTAGAACAGAAGTACAAATTTTATTTTTAGAAATGTAGAAAAATTTATATTTTAGACTTAATTAAAGTAAATATTCACTTTAAACAATAAATTGTTTTATTTTAAATAAATATAGACATAATTTTTCAAACATTATTTTTATAATATATCAATTAATATTAATCTTTGATATCAAAGTTCATACAAATATTCGCATTATTTCATTACATTAGAATATATGAAGCAATTCGATATCAATTAACAACTATTTCAAAATTGTAATTATTTTTCAAAACAAACATTTTTCCCTACTAGAACACTAAGAAGCCTTAGACTTAGACAACCTAGACACAATTAAGTCCCAAACTCATTTGCCTTGTATTTAAATACGATAACACCTCGGGATTTATTGCCATCTAAACAGCTTTTAGCACCATTCACTAATATTCAAGGTGGGTTTACATATCCCTTTTTTATTGTTTTACATTTTTTAGGTGAAACATGTTAAAACACGTATACACAACATATACAATTATATTATGTGTCTTGTATGAATCTTTGATGCTACCTGTCATAAACAATTACTAGGAAGACTAAAATTAAAACTTGCGTAATCATTAACTTTGGCCAAGCCGACGATATACAATGATGAATCTATGGGACTGACGACCTAACCCAGATTCGTTGACCATTTCTATAGGGAGCACGGGTGATTTTTATCTACAAACATAATTCAAAACATTTGGTGAACCATATGCGTATGAGGGACCACAAAACTAGTCACAAGGGTTGATTACATGCTCGATGTTTGATGTTCTTTTCACATGTAAACTTAGATTAAACATTTGACACGTGAATTGTATTACACTGTTTTAGACTAGATTCGATGCTCAAACAAAACTTGTGTATGCTCACCAACTTTTAGTTCACCCCTATCTTTCCAACTTAACATGTTTCAGGTTATATTGTTGCTTGAAGACTAGAGTTCATGCTTGAAGATTTATATTTGATGTACACATTTTTTAGAACAATTGTATGTAATTCATTTAATGGAATTTAATGATTACTGAAACTTATTCATTACCATGAGCTAATGAACAATCGTCACTACGTCACACCTTAATGTTTCCGTCATTAGTTTGGGTGTTACAGTAGAGTTGGGTAGTGCATTTTAGAGAGCTCACCTATTAACATAAAGTTGACGCATGAAGTCCCATAAAAAATAGAAAAATAATGGCACATGTGGAGTTGGATAATGTAATTTAGAGAGCTCACACTATTCAAACGTCATTTAAATTATATAGATTTAAATTTTTAATTTAAAAAAAATTCCAATTGTGTTTAAAGAACATAACTGATATTGAGTGAGCAACATAGATAATAGTATCAATATCATTGAAACATGCATCAGCATTTGTTAAACACGTGTTGGTATCCTTTTGAGCATATCTTGATTTTCTTTTTTTTACGTTACATGAGAAAACTTTTATGTCTATACCGTAGCAAACCATACTTATACTGACCAAATTGATGTTGCTTCGTGTGATAGAATACCATGGTTATTATAATTTAGGGTTTACTTTTTCATTAGGGTAAATTGCCATTTTAATCCATGTGGTTTGCCCAAAATGCTATTTTCATCCAAAAGTTTTTTTTTTCTTTCAATCTGGCACTCCCACGTTTTCACTTTTTGCCATTTTTTTGTCATTATCATCTCTCCCCCTTTTAACCTACAATTCATTTTCATAGTCTCATTCTCTATGGAGTTATTTTTAACATTCATCTAAATATTCATTAGTTAATTTTTTATTTGAACAAAATTATTATGGTTGTGTAAATGTTACAAGATGCTGATATGAACATGGTTATTTTATTTGTGTAAATGTTGGGAACACCTTCAAATGGGTAAACTTAGGGATGAGCTCGATACCGAACCGTACCAACCCGAATCGATCCTGATACTGAAATTACTGATACTGATTTTTTGTCAAAACGTGATACCGATACAATAAATATACGGTGCAGAGATGTTAATGGCAAAAAAAGTTTATAGGAAAATTGACGAAAATGCCCTCGACTTTACGTAACAGAATGGATGATGTTAGTAAGATGAATGAGAATGACAAAAATTGAAAACATGAAGAAGCCAGATTAGAAAAAAAAAAAACTTTTTAGATAAAAATGCATTTTAGTCAAATCACATCACATCACAGTGACTAGACTAGAATGATAATAATTTACCCTTTTTATTATTCGAATACCATAGTTACTTAGACTAAACAGTGTGGGGGCGGCATCGGCCCGTCGACCACATCCAGATCCGGCCAACACCGCCCCCGCCACACTGAACCCGGCTTAAACGGCTAACTTTGGACGAATTAGACGGGCCTTGTGCTTGTTTCTTGACTGTTTGTTTGCTTTCTGTGGGACCCCTCTCCAATCACCCTTATTTTCCTTCCATTTAAAAAATAAAAAAATATAATAAGTAGCGAGATTTACAGATTTGGAGTGGAGGCCCGAGGCTGAAGATGATGTTAAATAAACTTTATTTGAAATTTCAAGTTACCCCATGAACTATTAAGTAAAGTACAAATTACTATTGATATTTTCAGTTAGCCCCTTTAAGTTTAATTCATTTATATTTTAATTATGTATTATTTATAATTTATATTTTAATTATATATTATTTATAATATAATTTAAAATTAAATAAATAAATAAAAGGGTGGGCTAATACCCAAGTAGAACTATTCCCACACCCTTAAGTAGTCCTCAAAATGTCTAAAACAAACCATGGCCCACTTTTTACTGACGTGGTGACAAGGTTTCCCAATGCTTGCTTAAACCACACCACATAGTCTTATGGTGTCGCAAAATAAACAAAATAAAACATATGAGGCACTATGTATGTCATGGTCTTGCGTGTTAACTCGGAGCATTATACCCAACTTGTGAGTCGGTGACCACCCAGATAAAACTTTTTGTGTGTAATCCACTTGAGTTAGAAAAAAACATTTAGGTGGTGTTTTTATTTAACAACAAGAATTAATAAATGGAACTAATAAATGGAACATTGGTACAAGAAAAATTGAAATAAAAAGTGAAGTGTATGTGTTTTGTACGAAGTACTTTGCATTACTGATCACATTATTTCGGCACGATGGCAAAATCATAATTAAAGCTACTCGTTGTGGTCTCACTAAAGCCCGGCGCCATTAAGTTCACGAGCCACAATGCGCGAACACCATAACACCACCACGTGATTGCCGGCGCAACCCAGCCAAGGTGATTAGGGTCACGGGAGCTAACGGCTGGATTGTGTGGAATTTTGAGAGGGGGGCGCGAGCGATCATCGAAGCGAGCCATAACAACACCATGTGATTGCCGGGGCGAGCGAGCGACCACCGGTAATCACGCCAAGTGATAACCCAGACACAACAAATAGTCTATAGAAATAGTCTATAGAAAGTTTTAAATGACTCTGTAGTGGAAATGAGAAATCGAATTTCAATAACCTTTATATACTATACTATTTTAATACAAAAAGTTATCATGAAATTGATACTCTAATCACACTAAATACTCAATCTCCATCTCAATAGCTACACTAAAAATAACTAAATTTCTCTCTCCTTTTCTATTTAATAACACTTATTCTATACTTTTATCATTACGTTTTTTTTTCCTCCTCTACTCACAACCACTTTTAAAAATATTAAAAAATTATGAAGGGTGAAAGTGTCTCCTCCAAATTTACTAATGAACAGTGTCTCCTTACACTAATATGGAGCATCTATTGTGAGTGCTCTAATCAGGTTTTATTTAGAGATATTATTGGTATTTTCAAAGTAAAGTTTGTTAATTTTTTAAGGGAAAAAAATTATGTGTGTGTATTAACTAATAATACAAATGTAGGTCTACTCATGTAGGTTTGATACATTAATGAATGGTGTGTTCACTTTTTTTTTTTTTTTTTTTTAAGGTGAACTTCATTAAAACACATAGATGGTTCTTTTAGCGATCCATATACAAGGACCCCTGTCAACACAACTACAACATATACAAAGGATATAATGCGCATTCTTTTCAAACTATATTTTTAAAACTGGTCGTCGACCAAAGCCAAAGAAACGACAAAGATTTAACATTGGCAACAACCTTATCGACTTTTGTATCTTTGGCTGTAAACATTTTTTTCATTCCTAACGATCCATATAACCCAAAGAGTGACCATCACAATCCCATATATAATCTTCTTCGTAGCTTTGTCTCATCTATCTTCACTGGTCCAATCGTTGACCAAACACCGAACGAGAAACCACAACCCGTGAAGATATGCGTAGAGGTTTTGTCATCCACGTCACAAAGAACACAAATAGCATCAGAAATCTGCACCTGTCTCCTTCGAAGGGCAATATGAATAGACACTCGATCCATTTCAAGCCTCCACACAAAAATCTTAACTTTCAAAGGCACCCAAGTAATCCACTGCATAATAAACCGTCTTCGCTAAACCCGTTCTAGAATCCTTTGCCTTTTAAAATCAGCGACGGTGTAAACGCCTTGACTATTGCCTACCCATTTTCAATGATCCAACGTATTAAAAAACTGCAGGTCATTTAACATAGACTGCAGCTGTATAAATTCATTGGAATCTGCTACAGAAGTAAAGTCCCTTTTCCACCTTTTCACCACAAACAAGAAGTGTCGTGTTTATATCTCTAAACCCATTTGACTAGTAGGGCCAAATTTACATCGGTCAATTTAGAGACTCCCAAGCCTCCATCATTCTTAGGAGTCGTAACCAACTCCCACTTGACCTAATGTATTTTTTTTATCTCCTCATCGCTCGCCCACAAAAAAAAAAAAAAACGCTTCATAAGAGCTTCAATATCATCAATCACTTTAGCCGGCGCTTTATAAGTGAAAAATAATAAATATGTAGGCTAGATAAAACCGACTTAATTAGAATGAGACGACCACCAATTGAGAGAACTTTAGCTTTCCAAGGTTTGAGTGGAGATTTATACTTATCAACTGTTGGACTCCAATTCCGAATTCGATTCATGTTAGCACCAACTTTGATGCTGAGATAATCAAAAGAAACACTACCGAGTTTACACCCACTTAAATAGGCCATACATTTCAATTCTTCCTCGGAGCTATTGATACCATAAATATTTGATTTTTTCAAATTAATTTTCAAACCCGAACAAATATGGAACACCCGAAGAATACGAATCATCCTCTTGAATTTCCCAATGTCCCATCTCCTCACGAGAAGCGCATCATCCACGTAAAGCAAATGAGATACAATTGGCCCATTATTACCAATTTGAATGCATTCGAAGTCACCCTGAACCATGGCTTTATTAATAAGACAAGAAAATGCTTCCATAACAATGAGAAAAGGAAAAGGCGATAACGGATCACCTTGCCGTAACCTTTTCTCACATTGGAAGACATAAGTAGGCGAGCCATTAACTAACACCGACGAACGAGCCGACTTCATGTAACACCCCAACCAATGGCGGAAACATCGAGGTGCCACGTAGTGATGATTGTTCAATAGCTCATGGTACTAAATGAAAGTTGAATAATATTAAACGATTTACAATGTGTCTTAAAAGTAATTATTATAAAAGCTTGATTAATATAAACTAGGTCAAAAGCTCCTACGTGTTTCAAGACTTGTACAACTTCCAATAGCAAATAAAACCTAAAACATATTAAGTTGGAAAGGTGGGGGGTCAACTATAAATAGTTGGTGAAAATACATAGGTTTTTGCATGTATTAGAAATCAATAGTTTGTATAGCAGTCATAGTTGAGACATATCAATGAATAATATTAGAGTATGAGTCCGACATGTAACAATGCGTCTTTTGTACAATCAAACCTTGTGTCGACTAAGACCTAACTCGCAAGTTAGTAAAAGTGTAACTGTTTTCGATCATCCCTGAATTTATGCAGGGGGTGGGTTTGTCAGACCTATAGCACTATAATCTAAATAGGCGGCTTGATCAATGTTAATGATCGTACTGTGTCTTTTTGTTACAGTCAAAATGAACCCACAAGTTTCAACATAAAGAGAATGAGTAATTGCTAGTGTATAAAAATGTTTAAACATGTTTCACCCCAAAAATGTAAAACAGAAAAAGGGTCTATGTAAACTCACCTTAGCACAAATGTTAAATCCTTTGAAATAGTCTAAATGTGGCACAAACGATTCCAAGTATTACCCTAAGTTCAAGGCAATAAAATAAGTGTTGGGAAAGTCTAAGTTTTCTAGTCCAGAGGTATTCTAGGGTTCCTAATTTGGGGATTGACGATCGTTTAATAATTAATTTAAAATAATTGTTAATTAAATAATAAATAAAGAATAATTTATGAAAATAAATAAGTAAAATGAGTTTTGTATAATCTTGATAAAGGGTAGTTGTACTAAAATATTATAGTGTGAAAATAATTTTTATACAATTATTTTCATAATTAAAGTGTATATAATAAATTATAACTTATTAATCAAAACATGTTAATAATATTAAAAAATATAAGTTTTCATAAATTTTAGGTTACAAAATTATATTCCAGATCTAGATTAATAAAAATAGTTTATGTGAAATTTTGGTGCAAAAATGATAGAAAATGAATTTATTATGATTAAAATAGAATAAATTGATTAAAAATAATTAATAAAAATATTTTTCCAAAAATAAAATTTATTTTTATAATTTTTATTAATTTATAAGTTTAAAATAATTTTTGTGGAATTTTATAAAACTGTTTAGTTATATTTCTAAAAATTTTAATTTATTTATGAATAAACTTGTAATATATAATATATATATTAAATAAATGATTTTTCTGAAAATAAAGATTATATAATAAAGTTTATTAGTTATATATCATAAAATAAATTTTGTAGAATTTATAAGACATATTAGGTATTTTAAATATATTATAACATTATTAATCAAAATATATAAAGAAAACATGGAAAATTGATAACTAAAAAATATTACTGTTGGGAAGGATCGAACCCGGGTCGACCCGATTTGGAGGTTTTAAATCACAAGCCCAGACAAGTTGGTCTAGACCCTGAGAACAATATGGTTTCAGTTTTAATTGATTATATGGTATGTTTAAATAATAGAATGAATGTTTATAAAAAAATGTTATAGCTCGGTTTCGAACCCAAGACCAAGCGTATGAATGCACAAGCAGAATACCATCTGCTCCACATGTCTGTTGGTGTATTATCTTAGTTAAGAAACTTTTTACATAATAACGATCTATGTCATCTTCCCCAAATCAAGCAAATATGAACCCTAACCCTAAATCATTACAATTGAAAACGATTTTAATACAGTTGATAAACAGAAACATAGGGCTTTTAAACCCTATCAAAAATTGATCATAAGGGACCCAATAATCAAGATTAAATGTTACCGAATGATGGTGCAAATCTAAGAACAAGTCGTGACCCCAAAGCTTCAAATTCGAGGAGTTCTAGTGATTGAAAGGTGAATATGATAGGGGGTTTTCTTAGTCGCATGTTTCAGAGGTTGGTTGCAAGTTTAATCGAGTTATAATAGCATATATATACGATTTCACAATCGGATTTTAGGAAGTTTATTAAAAACGATGAATGTGCTTGATTTATTATCAATTATTGATTGAAAACGCGTAATTAAGAGTTGGATTTGGCCGATAATAATGTTTCAATCACATATCAATCAGAATTGTTTCCATAAACACATTTAGGCGCGATAATTTTTTAATCCAAAGGCGTTAACAAGGCGTTTGACTTTTCAGCTTTGACTAAGAGTTAAATAGAATCTGTTTAAGTATTAGATGATTCTAATATTATCACCAAACACCCAAGTGGTGTAGTGGTTGTCTTGTTTGTACTAAGATTACACCCGGCTGGGCGCGGATTCCAGTCTTGTTCGAGTCTTGTTAGCAGCAAGTTTTTTTTTCTTTGCCTTTTTAATATATAATCTTCATTATAAACCTTATTTGAATATAAAATCCACAATCGTGACTACGAAAAATTTAAATATGCTCGAAATTACGAAAAATACGGAAAATTTATTAACTCAATAAATCCCAAAAATAAGAAACGTTACACTTCAAAACCCCTTCAATCCACATACACCACCGATTCGGGAAGCCCATTTGTTTCAAAATGGATAGGAGAAAATCCCACTCCATATTATCGTAAGTTTTTTCAAAGTCAATTTTAAACATGAAAGCTTTGTCTCCTTTCCTTTTCAACCAAGTCATCAGTTCATTAATAATAAGCGGGCCATCAACTATAAATCGATCAGAGAGAAAACCACTTGTAATTAACTACTCGCTCCATTAAACAAACGTGTCATACTAGATCCTTTATATGGTCATATAAAAAAACACTTTAAACATTAAGACTATGTGTTGTGGCTCGCAAGCGAGCTGCCGTAAGCCACCAACAAAGCCACGTGGATCGCGTAAACGATAACACCCTTCTGTAACTCTGGCCGCGAGCGAGCCCAAGCGACCTAGCACACGTGAATTAGCGAGGAAAACTTGACCGTTGGGCTATTTTGGTTTGTTTGTGTATATAGTATTTGTTTTTGTATTTGTTTGGAGGAATTGTGGTGAAGACGATGCAGCTGATGAAGACAAGTTAATTGAGTGAGTTGCAGAGAGGGGGGGGGGGGAGAAGATGATGGAAATGGCAAGGGGGGATGAACTTGGACAACATAGTGTTTGTTTGTGTATTTTTTAATTTATAAAGTGGTTGTTAATTGAATATTATTTGTTTTTAAATTTGTTTGTGTATTTTAATGTTTTTAATTTTTTGTAATATTATATTTTTTATTTTGTTTATTAATGTTAAAAAATGGATAAGACCATCGCTCACTTTGAGCCACAGCGGGATCAAGTGAGCATAATTGATGGTTTAGCCAGTGTCACGTCGGCGTTTAGTTGTCCTTTTTTAATAGGATAAAATCTTGGCTCACCTTTAGCCATAATACATAGTCTTACATATATATAATATACATGCCCTACGTATATATTACATGAAAAAAACATAAGGAGTTATAAATTAAGGATAAATATTCGTTTAACTATGATCGCAAGTGCCACATATAATAAATTGAAGTTAATGTGGAAAAGCCCTAAAATGGTGTGGGTTATTCTTACAAAATGTAAGCTAAAGTATTAGTAATATTTAGATGTGGAAAAAAATTACACCAACTTAGCTAGCATTTTATTATTTTTGTAGAGGGTATTATAGTGCTATACAAATTATGAAGAAAAAAACTGACATTTTTTGGTAGGTTGTTGTTCATGCAGCAACAAAATTGAATCTGCAGTAAAGTAAAAAACACAAATTTGTCGCAGAAAAAAACACACTGTGTTATTTTCTCTCTCCATTGTGTTATTTTCGTTTCTTCATTGTGTTTTCTTGTCCCGTTCATTGTGTTTTTCAGTTCTAATCATTGTGTATTTTTTTGCTGCAAATTGTGTTTTTTCTCTAAATACAATATTGTTTTTGTTCCGTGCATTGTGTTTTTTCTGTCCATTGTGTTTTTCTGAGCTACCATTTGTATGTTTTGATGTTAAAGTTATATTTTGAACTAAATAGTCAATTTACTTTCGGTTTCTCATATGTTTTATATTATTTATATATTTAGAGAATAAAAAAAAGTACCAAATTGTAGTTTCTGTTTATACCATAATATTGTGCCTTGACTTAATTTATCAAAATTTAGACCTATTTAAGTTCGTTTTTTTTTTTGATGATTTCTCCGTTTTTGTCATTTCATCATACAACCTTACTTTGGCCAATGGTTCTTTTTTATTTAAAGTTGAGGTTGTGGTCATGATGGCTTTTTATAGGTATTCACTATGTTTGTGTTCAGATAAATCATTAATCATATTTAGGCAAGTCACTAATTATCTTAAGATAGAATATATGTTTTTGAACCTACTATTACATATAAGAACAAGCTAACTAACTATATATATTCACAGGTCTAGTCAGTTTGGTAAGAATCTAAATTTTTGTATTTTGATTGGTGTTGTTAGGGACATTGATTACATACAAAGGTTGATAAGCCAGTTAGATGGTGCCGATGATTCTTAGACACCAGGTAAATCTCTTGCTGATAAGTGATAGTTAATCATTCCACCATCCATGCTTCTTAGATAGCTTCTAATGTATATACTTTGAAATCGACTGACATGTGGTGCAGCACCCGTAGATTCCCGAACTTGTGACTCGCCTTGTAGAGTTTGTACACTTGTATTTTCCTTTGATAGTTTAGTTAAAGGGGGCTCTTTGGCATTTAATAAAACCATTTGGAGTTGCTTTGGGAGCAAGTTTCATGGAGATCAAAGAGGAGGGACTTGATTGCAAATTATTACAAGACCAAAACCCTAAACTACCTCTTCGGCTGCAAGAAAACAAGCTGCACAAACCTTCTTTTTTCGATCATTGTTCATCAAACCAAGAATCAATCGACTCCTTCTAAGGTATATAATCGAAACCCTATGTTAATTGATGCTTAACATGTGTTAAAATCGGATTTTTGATGATGTTTTGGGCGATTTTAGGTTGAATTCGGCCAACACATTTGGACTTAAATTTGGAGGATAACGATTAGGGATCTTTCCTCTAAATCATTCCCCAAGGTGAGTCTATCAAGTATCTATTTGATTTCATAAGAAAATGTTAAGCAAAATCGATTAATTGAACTTTTTGAAAAACTAGGGTTTATAAATCGGCCTTGATCAATTCAGCCGATTGAAGGGCTTTTGTTTGGGGGGCTTGCCTCTAAATCATTACTCAAGGTTATTCTATCAATCCCCTAAGTGAATTCATGGTTAGTTTTGAAGTTATGATCAATTAATTGTATAAATTTGAATCTAGGGTTTTGAAATCGACTTCTTTGTTCTCTGGACTATTTGTTGGATCTATTTGGGGGTTTTTTCTTCCAAACCATTCCAAGTTATGTAATTAACATCATATCAAAAAATGGGGCCAATTGGTGAAGGTTTGATGGGTCAATCGTTTGATTTGTGCATCTAGGGTTCTAGGGTTCGTGTTTTGGGAATTTATGAGTTTCTTGTGTTAATCAAATTAATTGGTGTTTAAGTCAGCCCTAGAACTTTATTTTGACATGTTCTAGTATGTTTTATGATTTAAAATGGTTGAGGAATCCGTTTGTCAATAATGTTAAAATCAAGGTTTTCGGTATGTAAGAAAAGGGACAATTTTGAGTAATGTTTTGTTGTTGTGCAACCACCACCCAAATCTAATCCCAAATGTTTCAAGAGGTGAAATATGATATAAAATTTGGGTTAGGTTGATAATAGGGCTGATTTGGGCAAAGAACACACTATTTTGCGAAACAGTGCCTTCGGTTCGGCAGTTTTTGGAATTTTCGCAATTTAAGTGATGGTTCACCCTGTGAGTCATTAAATCAGGTCATAGACCATTAATATAGCATATGAACTTGTTACAAATGGTATTCTAAAGTTTAGGGGCTGAACTGATTAATTACACCTTTCTAGGAACTCAATATTACTCGGTTGACCCGTTAGGAACCATGGAAGTTTTATAGGCCTAGCTTGTAATATAAATTGTTACTTGGAAGGTGTGTGAGTTGTGTGTAGGCTCCAAATATCAATTTGCTTGTTTGGTATTGTACTCACTTTCAGGTGAATTCATGTGCCCTTTTTACTGTTTGTAAAACGTTTTAGGCTAATATGCTTGTCTTGAAAGTGTATGTAAAACTTTGCTTGTTAGATTGGGACTTGCCTTGATTTACACTTGATTAGGTTTAATGCATTAGTATATATATATATATATATATATATATATATATATATATATATATATTTATACATATATAAACTGTGTATGACGGTTACTTAGTATTATAAACTGAGCTATGATAGTTATATAATGTGTCTGCTCTGATTTATAGTTATAGTTTAAGTCTTGGTAGGCGACATGCTCTTATGTAGACTTGTTGTAGTTTGTGACAAATAGGCGGAATGTGCTTATTTTAGATGTAAAATAAAGTCTTATGTTAAGTAGGTGGATTGCGCTAATTCTAGACTTTACATTTGTTTAGGGAACATATAGGCGGATTGCGCTTAATATAACTCTAAGGTTAACTTTTATTTGACAATGTACTTATTATTTAAGAACTTCATAAAACTTAAATTCACTCAGCTCGTCTGACTTTACGTGCATATTAGCTTGATTTCAGGTAATTGAAGAATAAAGAGGGATGCATTGGCTTGCTGCAGGACTACTCAGAGGTGGTTGACATTTAGAAATAAAGAGTCTACTCTATTTATTTGAAAACTATTTTCTAAACATTTGTTTTGTTCTACAAATATGCTTTGACCTGTGATGGGGAATTTCATGTTTGGATGACTTAACTATTTACTTTTCCGCTGCGTGTTTTCTGATAATAAATAAGACTTCTTGAGTATTAAATTCATGGTTTTAGTCTTTGAATGCCAACTGTTTTACCCGTCGGTTTTGAGGGTCTTAAGTTAATAATTAATTACTATATGTAACTGTGATACCAAAATATTAAAGTGTAGGCATAACTGTTAATGTGACCACAGCTTATTTTGTTTAGTGTGACTAAAGTAAAGTAAACAGCTAATCGCACTTGATCAACATTATTAGAAGTTTACCCTTACCTTATACATTCTAAATATACTTGTGAATGATCATGTGATGGCTTTGTCTTGAAGGATAGTATGGTAAAAACGCGGTCACCTAGGGGCGGTCGTGGTGGAGGTCGTGGTAATCGTGGTGGTCGTAATGGGGGTGGTCGCGGGGGTCGCCGTATTCCAGACTCCACTTCGCAACGAGAACCCACACCTGAGTCAATCACTAATAACCATGACGTGGTGGGGCCTGAAGTCAGAGAAGCGATTGCAGATGAAGTGTATCAGGTTCTTCACAGTAGCATGCTTGAGATCATTGCTGAGGCGGTTAAGGACGTGACTGGAGCTGACAGGGATGCCAGACGGGGATCCGGTAGGGGGCACCGGGAACCCAAACCTATTTATTCCATTGATGAGGATCGAGCTCGAGTTAGTCGGGTTGCCACTCGAGGTTGCACTTATGGGGATTTCAAAAAGTGTGACCCACCTTCTTTTGATGGCAATAAGGATGTTTCTGCAGCCCACCAGTGGATTTGTGAAATTGAGGCGGTGTTGCGGATAAGTAAGTGTCGAGATGAGGACACGGTGACTTTTGCGTCTCATTCTTTTGTATCTGAGGCTCTATGTTGGTGGGATAACTTGACACAGGCTATGAGAGACAGGGCAGTTAAGAGGATGTACTGGGATGAGTTGAAAACTTTGATTATTGAGCAATTCTGTCCGACTCATGAGTTGGATAAGTTGGAGAGGAAGTTTGTTAATCTTGAAGCTAGGAATCTGTCCCACAAAGAGTACACGTCCAAGTTTAATGAGTTGGCTCGCTTATTTTAATCTTGAAGCTGGGAATCTCTCTCAGAAGGATGCTAAGGCAACGGCGGACGTTGTGACTAGTATCTTGTTTGTTTATTCCACCCACTCGATTGCTTTTGTATCTATTCCTTTACCTTTGTATGTCATATTGTGTCAGGTACATTTGTGGTTAATGGCCTCCGGGCCTCCATTTTGTTTGATTCGGGTGCTAGTATGAGCTTTGTGTCTACCGCATTTTGTAGTAGATTAGGCGCAATCCCCAAAGATATTAGTTATCTATTCGAGGTCGAGGTTGCAATAGAAATTTCATTCTTTGTTACTAAGGCCGTAGAGGATTGATAGATCGAGTTATCGGGCATAGTGTGTGAGCAAAAACTCGTGCGACTTACAGCTCCGGACGGGGAATGTATTACTGTTCATGGGGATGTTAGTTGCTCATTACCTCGGATTGTTTCTATGCTTAAGGCGGGGAAAATGTTGCAGTGCGGGTGTAAGGCATTTTTGGCGCAAGTCTTGGATGTGGGGATTGATACCCCTAAGCTGGGGGATGTCCCTGTGGTACGGGGGTCACCCAGATGTATTTCCTGATTATTTGACAAAGTTGCCACCGCACCGTGAGGTTAAATTCCAGATAGACCTCGTGCTGGGAGCAAAGCCAGTTACCAGGGCACCTTACTGACTCGCACCTGCAGAAATGAAAGAACTCTCTTCTCAATTGGAGGACTTGCTCGAGAAAGGGTTTATTAGATCGAGTATCTCACCTTGGGGTGCACCGGTTTTGTTCTTTAAAAAGAAGGATGGCAGTATGCGGATGTGTATCGATTACAGGGAACTAAACAAATTGACTGTGAAGAATAGGTATCCTTTACCAAGGATTGATGACTTGTTCGATCAACTCCAAGGATCTAGTTAGTTCTCGAAGATTGATCTTAGATCTGGCTATCATTAGCTGAAAATATGGGAGCTGGATATACCGAAGAATGCTTTTCATACTCATCAGGAACCGGTAAAGTGGGAACAAAAAAGGCTAGGCACGTGCAATTCGGTAACTCCAATGACAAGCAAAACCACTCAATTGATTGATCTTAAGCTATAATATCATAAAAAATATATGTTTTTTTAATATTCATTTATACCTTATTTCTACAAAGGTGCGTTTCATAATAATCAAATCCATACTAACTTTTGTTTACTTGGGGCTAATTGAAAATTAATACAATTTTGTAGGCATAAATGAAGAACTGCACCGAGGCTGTAATGGATTCGCGCGTGCTTGATTTTGTCCATATGGTTATTTCCTAAAATACCTTCTAGTAGTCAAGATAATTAAAAAACTGATTTAAAGAAACTAAGTGTGATTTTTTTATAGGTGAGTTCTCTTTAATATAAAAAAATGGATTCTCAAGAGTTTGGAGCAGCAGCCATTAGCATTCATCTTTCGATGACCTCGAATTGCTTTGTAATGTTAATTTCATACACTGTTTTTACATATAATTTATATTTTCGTGCTGCATTGTACTTTTAGTGTGAATTGAGTGATTGTATTAGAAAATGAATTAGTTGAGATGGAGTTAAGAGTGTAGAGCTAGAAAATTAAGCATTTAATTATGTTTTAGAGGAGTGAAGGACTAGATTGTTTAAGGTTTTATTTAAAGCTTTTTGTTGATGCAAATGTAGACTGATACAAGAGTTTTCTGTTTGGTTATGGATCAAAATTGCAATTTTATAATTCTATTACAAAACGGATCGGTTGAGATGCGATTCGAGATTGTAGGCCTAGAAAATTAAGCCCTAAATCCTGTTTTAGAGAAGTGAACAAGGCTTAAAAAACAGAATTGAGCCTCGAAGTGTTTCCCCTTCACCTCACGAGGCGTAAGCCCAAGGCGGAACTAAATTACAAATACAAAAATAATCATTCCATCAAAAACTCAACCTTATTCCAGATTTGACTTTTATAAAACAAGAGAGCCAACAAATATGCATGCAATTAGGGAAAAGATTAGCGATATTCGGGGACTTCGCCCGGCCCCAAGTCCGATGCCATACACTAACAACAACAGGTATTGCCTTTCGGTTCTGTTCAGATTAAATAAAATTGTAGAAGTGGTGTGGATAATCAGGCTGTAAACAAAACCGTTTCAAAAGTGATTGTTTGGTTTAGACCGGTCCCAAGTTAAGGGCAATCAACACCCTTGGTAATAGATTTAAGAAACACAAGTTTACTTTTGATGTCATATGTATACATGTTAGAAAATTTAATAAATATGTGGGGTGCTCTTTTAAAATTTATATGTACATGATATATGTTTTGGTCATCTTATGCATATTTAGAAAGTTAAAATACATACGTACATAATATATGTTTTGGTCATCTTATGCATATTTGTTTTTTTATTACCTACTTTATAAATATTTTACATTTTCCTATTTGTGTATGTTCGATTTTATTTAGAGGCTATGACTATGGATCATGGGTTTGCAGGATTATAAAGTATCATTGACTTTGTTTTGCGCTCTTCAGTTATATTTGTATGTGCACATCTGATGTTCATCTCTTATAATATATTCTTAAAAACTCATTTGACTTTGTTGTTTTTCTTTTTGGTGTTTTGGGAACGTGCAGGTGAAGAAGAAAGAGAGGTTAGGAGAAAGAATCACAACGCCGCAACATATGGTGTCACCTTATAGCAATGTTATTTTTTATTTATTTAAACAAGAGTAATAACTCTTACTATTAGTATTAGTATTATTAGAATGGTGGGTTTAACATGGATTTGTAATTGATGAATCGATATGATATGGGGTTTTGCTCTATGTATGTATGTGGTGTTTTAAATATATAGCCATGGGTGTGTAACCATTTTGTTTGTTTTTATACAGCAATTTATGTATTTTCGTTCTTTCTATACTTCACTATAAACAAACACACCAAAAAGGTCTCTTTACGTTAACATGCCAAACCTGTTGTTGTTGGTGAAAGATGCCTAATATGAAGAAGAAGAAGAAGAAAGATTATGATAATAATAATGATAATGGAGGGGTTGAAATGAAAAAGCAGAAAAAGAGGCATACAATATCTTGTTTATTTTGATTGATTTAACATTTAACCGATGTGAAGTTTTATGTATGATGTATATGTCATATTAGTTTTCTCAATCCTAAAACATTCTCGAGGTATAAACTATTACCTTATATGATGATAAAATTTATGTTACATTTATTAATGTTGAGTGTTTTGCGGTGTGGATATTAAAGTTGGAGAGAACTATACGGATAGTCCCTATGGTTTACAGAAAGTAACATCTTAGGGTACTAACTTTATTTTTTAACATGTTAAGGGTTTATGGTTTCTATTTTCTAACATGTTTGGGTACTAAGGTCAACTCTGTTAGTTTTTCTAGTTAAATTTTGATTAAATGACTAAAATGACTAAAATGCCCTATTATAACTAGATATTCTTGTAATTAACTCTATTTGATTACAAGGATATTTTTTTTGCAATTCATTGAAATTAGAATTATCTATTAATATTATTAAAGCATAAAAGTTTGAAGTTATAAAAATATATTAAATTAAATAATTATACTTTTTGCGTTTTAGTATATATCTTTTATAAAACAATAATTTTATCCATATAAATCACCGTCTATAAGTGTAACTCATATTTGTCATCAAGCACCACGTAACCTTTCATCTCCATCGCCATTGTTGTCATGCGCTATCTATATTACAATGCATAGAGTTGATGTGTTGCTTGATGTAGAAATAGCTATTAATATTGCTAAAGCGCACAGAGTATAATTATTTATTATTTAATTTAAAAAATAGACGGCCTTGTCAAGTATAGATAATGCATGGCAACAATGGCAATGGAGATGAGAGTATACATGGTGCTTAATCGCAAATACAAATTAGGCTTATTGGCAATGGTTTAAATGGATAGAAGTATTGTTTTATAAAAAAAATATATACTAAAACGTAGATATTATAATTATTTAATTTTGTATATTTTTATAATTTAAAATTTCTATGTTTTAATAATATTAATAAATAATTCTATATATTAAAAAATACTGATGACCTTGTCAAATATAGATAACGCACGACAGCAATTGCGGTGGGGAAGAGAGTTGACATGATGCTTGATGGTAGATACGAATTAGGCTTATCGGCGATGGTTTATATGCATAAAACTATAAAAGTATTGTTTTATAAAAAAATATATTAAAATGTGTAGAGTATAATTATTTAATTTAGTATATTATTAAAATTAAAAAAATTAAAAATTTTAAATTTGAAAATATTAATAGACAATTCTAATTTCAACAAATTGCAAAAAGTATCTTTATAAATCAAATAATGTTAATTACAAGAATGACCCATCTAGTTATTATTGGGCATTTTAGTCATTTGATTAAAAGTTAAATTGAAAAACTAACGGAGTTAGCTTTAGTATCCTAAAATGTTACAAAACTAAAATCATAAACTCTTAACATGTTAAAAAATAAAGTTAGTATTCTAAGTTGTTACTTTCTATATACTTATCTCTTAAAGTTGAGTGTTTTGCGGTGTGGACAAGAATCTTGATATATTGTATTGAATTGTTGATGTAAGAAAAGCATTGATTAAAGCATAAGTGTTAATTTAATCCACAAACTGGGTGATTGACGGGATGATGCAAGATTCCCTTTTGGTGACGAGGAAGCACAAATGCTCACATTTATATTCATTCCATTGAAAACGACTATCTAAATTTTAATACTTTATACTATTGGGTTGGTGGCTCAATAACAGAAACAAAGTTTCTAGCAGCATCTAAGTTAGGGAGATTATGAGTTCAAGTCCTACAAGTAGTAGAAAGTTGTCATTCAAAACAAAAAAAAATAATACTTTATATTATATGATTGATAGAAGCAATTAGGGTTGGCATTACAGGTAAGTTATGATACGATAAGACACCATGATCTGATATGGTAGACGCAAATGTGATGATAACTAATTGTGTCACTTTTTTAAACACAAACATGAACTTGTTTAGAAAAAGATAACATGACACGGCTTGTTTAGGAACTTGTTTAAAGTTACGATAAATATCACATATGTAGTAAAACAATAGTTACCAAAATATCATAAATTCGTAACAAATATCAGGTTACTCTAATTGTCGCATATTATTTTTTTTATAAAATACAAATATAAACAAGTTAACATGTGTAGACATAAATTTAATCGTGCCGTAAACTTGTCAACATGTTAAGCTGAAACACGAAATATGTCAACTCCATGATATTTTGTATAGTGTTAACATGTTTATGCTAGAAATTGTCAGCCCTAGAAAGAGTAACAACTTATGTGTTTGTGATGTAGATATACAAATGCAGGAATAAATAACAATGCTCTCTCTTACAGTTTTAAGTAGTGGCAGACCCATAAACATTTTTCATTGGGATGAGGAATGTTAAGAGTCAGGGGCTGTTTGGCAACTTCTGAATAGGTAAGTGCTGAAACAGTCATCATCATCATACTCAGTTAATCCCACCTATAGCAAAGCTAAGGTAGGGTCTGAAGAGGGTAAGATGTAGACAGCCTTACTTCTACCCCTAAGAATAAAGAGGCTGCTTCCAGTGAGACCCCCTGCTTGATGTGGTTTGGTATCAAGCCTTGGACATAAGGCACAAAATACTTAGCAATCGGGACAAACCCGATCGGTGCATGTACCCCTTTGTCTTTTGGCTATCCACACCACCAAATGATGTATGATTAACCGTCCATCGTTTTTAACATTATTTTCACGAAATTAGTAAAATAACGTTAAAACTTGTGCAACTTTACTTTTTCCCCCCAAGGGCCACACATATATACATTATATGCGCACACCGTAATTGGGGCGTAAGTGCTGAAACAGTAAAAGGTCTAAACCAATAATTGTTGGACTAGTAAGAGATCTGAACTATTCAGACTCAGTATAATGCTTACTCATCCAGAGGCAAATGTCTGACCGATTCCGACATCCGCTCATGAAACAAAAAGTCTGAATAAACAAACTATATGCGACCGATTCAGACATATGTCTAAATAAGAGCTCATTAAAAACTGAAACAAACAGCCTCTCAGTTGGATATCGATATACTTTTTTTTAATATGATTTATCTCGGGTCGGTATATTCAGAAGGTTTAGAAGATCATTCTTCAACTTTTATTTTAAAAAATTGTTGCATTGTGTCATTTTCCTAAAGTACAAATTTAGAAACAAGCGATACTAATCAAGAAATCACTAGCCAGATGTTCAAGCATAATATAGTAATTAACCAACTAATAAAAAATCATCAAATCAACTAATAAGCTAATATAGACAAAAAATTGCATAAAAAAAAATTCTCTCCGTAAAAATAGGGGCGATTAGGGTTTGGGCTGCATTCATGGCGGCAAAGGAACGTTACAAGCTTAACACTTGGTATGAGGCAATGTCTAAGAAGGGTAGAGGTAAGGTTAACAATCAGCAATCCAAGGCTAACAATGTATCGAGTGGGGGTATCAAGTATTTTATTTCAAATCTACCGGAACGCTGTTCTTCGGCGGATCTGGCCGGAGTTCTGAGTGGGTACGCAGAGGTTTCTGGATCGTATATTGCTAGGAAATATGATCGGCTTGGTAAGAGGTTCGGGTTCGTGACGTTAGAGGTTGATAGGAATCGTGCGGATCTGGAGGATAGGTTGAAAGATGTGTGGATCGGAAGTTATAAATTGTTTATCTCTCAAGAGAAGTTTGTCAACGATCAGCCGGTGAGAAGGAATGATGACAAAGTGTGGCAGCCAGTGAGGAAAGATTCTCAGGAAACTGTCGAACACATGACATTGCCGGTTGATAAAGATAAAGGTAAAACAGTGGAGCAGAATGTGAATGTGGTAAGTGGTTCTTGGTCGTTTAAAGATACGTTAATTGATAAGGAGGTAGGAGAAGGGTGTTCGGAAATTAAAATTGATGGTAATATTGGTGCTTTTGGCGAGTTATTTGATCGGGGGATTCTGGCCAGGGTGAAAGGTTATTCGGAATTATCTAGTTTGAGGAACATTTTGAAGGAGGTGTGTGAGGTTCCTATTATAATTAGGTATTTAGGCAGGTATAATGTGTTATTGGAGTTTCGAAATAATGAGGAGATGGAGAATTACCGTGGGAACGTTAAAGGACGGGAAGGCTATTTGGATAAGTGTGTTATACGGAGTGGCCAGGTGTTGCGGTATGAGAGGATTGCATGGGTTCGATTGCATGGGGTACCTTTAGCTCTTTCTTGTACTCAAGTTTTTGATGTTATAGCATCGAACTTTGGTAGGGTGGCTCATTCTGCTCAGTTTGAAGAAGAGGGTTTCGATTTATCGTCTGCGGTGGTTGGGGTGTTGGTTGATAAGGTGGATCGTATAAATCTTAAATGTGCTATTAATTGGAATTCGTCTAGATTCGAGGTGCTGGTTGAGGAGGAGGATGGATGGATTCCGGAGTGTTTAGTCGATTTAGAGGAGGAGGAGGAAGGTACGGTAGTGGAGGTGGAGGCAGAGAAGGGTGTGGAGGAAGGAGAGATTGTTATGGAGGATCATGTTGCTCAGGATGGGTCTGGTACGGTTGATGTGAATACTCAGAATGGGAACAGCCAGGAGGTAAATTCAAATTTGTTTACAGAGGGTTGTAGGTCCGTGTTGTCCAAGAAGAAGAGGAGGAAGTGTATGCGTAAGAAGTCGCCGGGTAAATCGCCTTCCAATTCTGATCATGGTAGACCAAAGAAGCGTCAAAGAGATGGTTGCGACCCGTTTGATATCGATAGATTCATATTTCCGGATCCGAATCATCTTGTTTTTGATAATAGCTCATGGGTTCATGATGGTGAGTTTTTGACTCTGGACCTTAATGCTCGTGTAGAGCCGAATGTGGTAGGAGAGGAAACGGATAATACTAAGGTTGCAGCCTCTGCGCGTGTCGAACCAGTTATGTTTCAAGTTGATGATATAGCAGAGGAAGTACAAGAAACGGTTGCTTTAGCTAAAACTTTGGGGGCTGAGAATTTGGATATGTTTGAAGACTCTTTAGAAAACGAAATTAAAAACAAAGGAGTTCAAGCGGTTGTTCAATGAATTTGGTCTCGGTTAATATCAGAGGTCTGGGGAGTGTGGAAAAAGGAGATTGGATTCGAAGCATTCGTGTTCGAAATGGAGCGGGTTTGGTTTCAATTCAGGAGACTCAACTCGCTAGTTTGGAAGGGGTTAATATGAGTAGATTCTGGGGTAATGATAATTATGGTATGGAATGGGTTGATGCGACTGGTAGATCCGGAGGACTAATTACGTTATGGGATAATAAGAGATTCAACTCGGTTTCGGTGCTCAAAAATCGGTATTTCTTGTCTGTTCGTGGGGTTGTGAAAGAAAGTGGTAAAGATTTATGGGTCATCAATGTGTATGCTCCCCAAAAGCCGGCGGAAAAGAAAGTGTTATGGGATGATTTGGTGCGAGTCCTGGATAACTATAGCGGTATGGTGATAATCGGTGGTGATTTTAATTGTGTCCGGAATAGAGACGAGCGAAGGAATTCTAAGTTTAACGCGGGATCGGCCGAGGATCTTAATGAGTTTTTGGACGAGGCCGAGCTCCATGAATATGGTTTACGTGGCCACAAGTTTACGTATGTGATGGGTAATAAGTGTAGTCGTATAGATCGCATTTTTGTTTCGTGGGATGTTTTGTCCGAGTGGCCAAATGCCGAGTACCGGGCTTTGGCTAGGGAGTGGTCGGATCATAGTCCGCTTATTTTGAAGGTGGAAGATCGTAATTATGGTCCTAAACCTTTCAAGTTTTTTTAATTCTTTGCTCCATAGGAAAGATTTCGATGATGTGGTGGCTAAAGCGTGTTCGAGTTATAGGGGTTGTGGCGCGCATGATGTGGATTTCTTAAATAAACTTAAGTTCATTAGACAAGCCATTGGGGTGTGGAAGACGTCTGTTAACAAAGAGGAAGATATTGAATATGTGGCCTTGTCTAAGGATGTGCACGATTTGGATGAGATAGTGGAGGATCGGGATTTGCTTGAATACGAGCAGTGGACTTACTCGGAGGCTAAAGTTAGAATGAAAGAATTGGAAGAGTTCAAGGCCAAAGATTTGCGGCAAAAATCTAGGGTGAAATGGGCGAAGGAAAGGGATAAAAATACGAGATTTTTTCATGGTGTTATTAATAAACGGAGAGTTTCCAATGCGATCCCGGGGTTGGTTGTTAATGGGGGCTGGGTATCTAAACCTTCTCTTGTCAAAAGAGAGGTGTTTAGTTTTTTTAGGAAGAAATTTGAAGAAGATTTGCCGGTTCGTCCTTCGCTAGATTGTTATGGGTTGCGGGTTTTGACTGATGAGATGGCCGGAAGGTTAATTGCCCAGTTTACTGAAAGTGAGATTAAAGAGGTTGTTTTTAATTGTGGTAGTGATAAGGCTCCAGGTCCCGACGGGTTCAATTTTAGATTTATTAAAAAATATTAGAGTCTTTTGTCTGACGATTTTGTGCAGATTTTTCATTCGTTTGCGGAGTCCGCTATTATTAATAGAGGTGTGGGCTCTTCTTTCATCACGCTTATTCCGAAAGTGTCGGATCCGGTTTTGCTTTCGGAGTATAGACCCATCAATTTAATTGGAGTGGTGAGCAAGGTTATTTCGAAGGTCCTTGCGAATAGATTGAGGATGGTTATGGGAGATATTATTCACAACACGCAATCGGCATTTTTGACTGGGAGATATATTTTGGATGGGCCTATGATGATTAGTGAAATTTTGTCTTCGGCAAAACGGAAGGGGAATAAACTTTTTATGTTTAAGATTGATTTTGAGAAAACGTATGACAACGTTAATTGGGGTTTTTTAATCTCGGTGATACGTCAAATGGGTTTTCCGGAATTGTGGTGTAGGTGGATTTATGGTGTTCTTTCGTCGGCCAGATCGTCTGTGCTAGTAAACGGTTCTCCTACCTTTGAGTTCAGTTGTGGTAAAGGGTTGCGGCAGGGAGATCCTATCTCCCCGTTCTTGTTTATTATCGTTATGGAGGCATTTTCCGGTATGCTTAGAAAAGCGTGTGACCTTGGAGCGTTTAATGGTGTGAAATTTTCTGAAAGGGGCCCTATTATTTCACATTTGTTATATGCGGACGATGCGATGGTTATGGGTGAATGGTCCAAGTTTAATTTTGCGGATTTAAGGAGAATGCTCCGTATTTTCCATATGTGTTCTGGCCTCCGTATTAATATTAATAAATCCACTCTTTTTTGGGGTGGGTAGAAGTGATGAGGAAGTGAAGGAGGAAGCGGTTGCTTTGGGTTGCGGCTCGGGTTCTACTCCGTTCAAGTACCTGGGTATTCTTGTGGCTGTGAATATGGGTCGGATTACTAATTGGTTGCCCGTCATCAAAGTGTTCACCAATCGGTTATCTAAATGGAAGGCTAAAACTTTGTCCATGGGTGGTCGGGTTGTTTTGATTAATTCGGTTTTGGAGAGTCTTCCGACTTATTAATTTTCCTTATATAAGGCGCCTTTGGCGGTGGTGCACAAACTTGAAGGCATTATGAAGAGATTCCTTTGGGGTGGTAGTGATGAGGTGAGGAAAACGCATTGGGTAGCTTGGGATGTTGTCACTCAAGCTAAGGAGGATGGCGGCTTGGGGATTAGTAGGTTAGATGTGGTAAACAATGCTTTGATTTTAAAGTGGTTTTGGAAATACAAAGTTAAAACTAACGCCTTATGGAAGAAAACGATTGATGCTATACATGTTATGAGGAGAAAATGGGATGTTTTTCCGGTTAATGCTAGTATAAATGGTACGTGGGCGAAAGTGGTAAAACTTGGTTTTAGACTTAAAGTAAATGGTAACCAGTTTGTTAGTATGATACGGGGGGCAGTTGGTAAAGGAACGGATATTAAGTTTTGATTTTAAAGTGGTTAAAGACGTGTCGTTGAGGGTTTTATTTCCTAATATCTTTCGGCTTGAAGTAGATAAGTGGTGCTCTGTTCAGGATCCGCTTCAAGGGGTTCCGGGATCTGGTGCGGCAACCTGGAATTGGACAGTGTACCCTGCAACGGACATTGAAGTTCAAGAGCTGCTGGAATGTCATCGGCTTATCGCAGCAGTCCATCTCACAGACAAAAAGATGACTTGGGTTTGGAACAAAAACGGACTGCTGGAATTTTCTGTTAAGGAAACGAAGAAATGGCTTTTAACAGAGGCTTCGAGGAATAACGCCAACGTTTTTTAGTGGAGTACTTGGATTCCGAATAAGTGTAATTTGTTTATGTGGAAGGCGAACATGGATAGAATACCGACAAAGGTTGCTCTTGCGAAGAGGAACATTTTTTTCGGTAATAATACGTGCCTTTTATGCAGTGATTTAGAAGAGAGTACGGAACATCTGTTTGTCACACCCTCAAAAATTTCCACTGCGGGGTTTATACCGCGAGGCGCGTGACATACCAGGATCCCATAGCCATAAGTCATAAGAACGACTCTAAATGCCCAAACCATTTAGTTCGTTAATGAAAATCATGTTTAACGTTTACCAAAAAGTTCAGTTAAGTTGCGGAAGCGTAATTCAAACATAACCAATTAAGTTCATGCGCAAAACAACGCGCCCAAAATAAAACCGTTAAATGCAAAGTAAAGTATAAGTTTAAATAGTGTTCACAGCCCATGACACAATAATGCATGTCCTATCGTGCTCCGTACCTAGGGACCTGCAAAAGCATGCTATCGTGTGTCAACATAAAGTTAGTGAGTTCACAAAGTAAAGTAACTTGATATGTAAAAGCGCTGGTTTTTCAAAACCACGTAAGTAAGTAAGTTATGTTGGTGCCCCGCACCGTGTAACCACTAATTCATCGCATGCCAAGGGTAGCTAACCCATTCATGATAACTAACCGAATATACCGAACTGCTATGTACGTGTAGCCACATAAGTGTGCCGTATGCCTAACATCATTGTCTATCCGCAATGATAATGTTTCGTAGTTATAGTTCACGCCCGCGCTCCCCGAGCCGGTGTGAGGTTTGTAAGACCTAATAGCGCTATCAACTAATAACCCGCTTGCCAACCCTGGCAACTCATTCGGTACGTGAGGACTTACAAAATGATAGAGATGGTTCAGTTTATCAAGGACACAATTGCGAATTAGCAAAGTGACCGACCCTCATAAGGATCCATGGCATCCCAACCCGGGATGTGTAAGTAGTCCCAAACCGGACTAGAAAATGTTAAGTAAAGTGTCTCATACCTGAGACGCATGCTTTTGAGAAAAAGAGTAGTGAAACTCACCTTAGGTCGCAAGTGAAAATCCAAATTCCACGAATAGTAACGTGCTACCGACTCCCTTGTGAAAGATTAAACTTCCTAGAGCCTTGAAATCAAACCCGAACTAGCTTGATTAGTGCAAGATTACTTGATTGCTTGAAAACAAAGAGAGAGAGGGGTGGGGGTGGTTCGCACGGCACAAGGGGGCAAGGGATAGGGTTTTTATCTTTTTCCTTGCCTCCTAATTGTGAATGGGCTTTGCTTGTTCCCCAAACAATTGGTATTAGGGCTCTTCTAGTCCATTAACTTAACCCGTTAACCATGTTTTAGCCCAATACCGAACCCAATATTATTAACTATGCTAAATTATATAAAAACCATTATTTTATTATTACATGGCATATTATTCATGTTGTGCACGTAATTTGCATAATCTACACATTACCTTTCAGTTAGGCGATCATTCACAAAAACATGTAATTCACATAAGCACGTACTTCATGTTCACCAAAATTCACTTGTATATATTATTGCTATGTATGTCACATAATTCACCAACGTTCGGGATACAGGACTCATGTGTGTGTTTAACAAGGATTTTCCTACGTATAACATATGTTAGCATCTTCTAACATGTGTTAAGCCTACTTAACTAACCCTAGTTAAGTATCTAGCCATGTATGAACATGTAAGTTAACTAGAGTTCAGTAAAAGTATTTAACCTGAAAATGCGGGGTATCACACTGTTCACGGCATGTGCGATTGCGAATGGATTGTGGGATGCCATTTTTACATGGTGCAATATTCCAAAGAACTTCCTGTTTTCCTTCGGTGATGTTCTCGATTTGGCTACACAGGTGAATGGGTTAAACAATAGGAAGCATGTGATATATGGCCTTGTGATATTGACTTGTTGGTGCCTTTGGAAAGCTAGAAACGACAAACTATTCAATAATACAGAGGTCAAGGTCATGAAGATTGTATTAGATGTTAAATCCTTGGGTTATTTATGGTATAGGAGTCGATATAAAGGGGGTACGGTAGATTGGAAACGTTGGAATTCTCATTGTGTTGATGTGATGTAATTGTGTGGGTCTCTCCGCCTTAGAGAGCCCTCGCAGTTTTTGTGTTTAATGAAGTTTAACTTTCAACAAAAAAAAAAAAAAACTAATAAGCTAATATATCAACTAATGTCTAAATCAAGTAAACTAAAATAATGAAATGCAATTAATAAAATTGGAACATAGAAATCTAATTAGGGAATTAAAGAATACCAACATTGCCAATAATGTCCAGCCCAGTTGGTCGAAGGTGGGAAGGTTTACTTCTTAGGGAGGTTCCCGCCCGGGCTTGATCTCACGTTCAAGTCCCCCCACTCGCACTAAGGGATGAGAAATTTAACACCCGCGTTTAGCCTGGATTTGAACTGGGGTTGTACGTCGTTTGGATTCTCCGCTGAAACACACCTTCCAAAAAAAAACAAGTAAGGTAGTTGAACAGTGATCGATAGATTTTATCAAGGGCGGAGACTTGGGAGGCTAGGTGGCTAACCAGCGAGGCTGTTTGCGAGACCTTTTAGTTGTTTTCATACATGTGTGGTGTGAGTCTATTTGATATTTTTGTTAATCGTCTATTAGTTTTATTTCTTTTTTTGACACCTTTATTTATTTTATTTAGGCTTAAAGTTAAAACAAACAATTTAACTTTCAAAGTCCAAATGAGCTGTTACTACAACAAATAATAGCCTAACGTTATTTCTGAGTCACAGGAAGGGTTCAAGGCTTCAAGGGTTTCGATCTGCCTAACACAGGTCGTGGTGTCCTCCTACGTTGCAAAACGTAGAAGGAGGTTCAATATAATATTGTTTTGAAGTGTTAGAATTCTGGCCTGAGTGGTACTTAATACCATAATTGATATTCTAAGACTTGAGTGATGTGTTCGTGTGATGGAGATAGACTCCTCACGTGTGTGTGTGGACCAAAAGAATAGAAGATTGAGTGTAAGAGAGAATAATCAGGGATGGATCAGATCTGTGGGATTGATCCTGATTATATAGAGGAGGTATCTTCTAATTTAGGAAGACATATTATCTTAGACCATGATGCAACAAGAGGACAAGCCACTTTAAGCCGGTGATGGCTTTGGACCTGTGGTCCGAGCTGTGCAATGTCTACACGACAGTTGCTTTAAGCTGGACGAGGAAAAGGTGACAAGACAGGTCATCTTTTGATCTGTGCTTCTTCGTCATTTGAACCTTTGTAGGTTTCAACACTTCAAGCATATGTTTGTGATGGTTGTTAACCTTTTTGCCTTGGGCTACCCACGTCATCAGCCACCCAAGTCAGGAGTCTTTGTGGCGTAGCTAGAAGGCTTCTGACTGTTTGCTATTTTTGTTCTTGCTTGAAAGGTTCAAAGGTTCGTAGGTTTTGGGCGGTTACTTTCTCTGGATTGAATTGTGATTTGACTGTTTGACATGACAAGTGTCAGCCGTTCAGTCTGTGTATTAATTATAAGGCATCATTATCTATTTTATTTTTATAATAACTGCCTTTATATTACCTTTTTACCATAAAATCACTTTACTCTTTTATCTTCTTCTCCAACGATTCTTCTTCAATTTCTTAGGGTTTCGCTTGTGCAAGCATCAGGTCAGTCTTTTCTTCTTTATATTTCTTTGCCTTTGATCATCCTTCGAGGCGTTATGGGTGCTAAGAAGGATATGTCTATCACCTTCTCTTCCCTTACACAAGAGGAAGTTGAAGCATTCTGCTTGGGGTGGGACATTAATCTGTCCTTCAAGCCTATTGCTCCTGGTCCTACAGATCCTGTTTCCAGTTGTCCTGATGGTTCGATTGCGTTATATTGTCGTCATTTCGAGTTTTCCAACGTTCGTCGTCCATTTTCTATTTTCTTGCTCAATGTTCTTGAGTATTATAGGGTTTCGTTGGGTCAAATCCATCCTCATGGAGTCGGCCATATTTTGCACTTTGAAATCCTTTGTAGGGCTCTTGGTTATGACCCGACCCTTCTTATGTTTAGGCGTTTCTTTCGTCTTGCCAAGAATGGCGATTGGTTTACCTTTGAAGGGTCCTCGGTTGAAACCAACTTGATTTCTTCTCATGTAACAACCGTTGGTCAATGGAAGACCAGGTTTTTCTGGGTTTCTGAATCCATCTTCCCCTTCAAGCCTGTGTGGAGGCATCCCGAGGCTGTTCTTAATAAAGCAGAACCGTTGGAGCATGCCTTAGATGAAAATTTTCTTAAGGCTATTCGGGCATGTCCTTCAAGGCTTCGTCCCTTTGGCGAACCTTTTTTGGTTTTACCCGGTATTAGCACTCGTTGGGACAAACAGGGTAGAGACCCTGCGTTGATGAAGGGTGATCAAGGTATGCTTATTTTTACCACTGCTTTTGCTTGTTTTCTTTTTCATGTTACTTATGTTTTTGTTTTTCTTATTGTTTGTCTTGTAGTCATGTCGGCTTTGGATTTCATTAAGGGTAATGACGCTTCAGAAGTTGTTTTTAAGGATGCTGAAGCTGCTGAGGGTGAGGATGCTTTGGCTAAGTATGAAAAGGGAAGGTATGATGATGGTAACTATGTCGTTGTTCCAAATGTGAAAAGCTTTTCTAAGCCTACTTCGACTAGGAGTCTTGTCGTCGTTTATTGAAGGTTGCAAAGTCTGCAGATGTTTCTGAAGCGGTGGATGTGAGTGATGACACAGAGAACTCAGAGGAGGAGAAAGATCAGGAGGTTGAAAATGTTATTGCTGAAGTTGTTGGTAAGAAAGGCAAGGGTAAGAAGGTGGCTGCAAAGGTTGTGATGATGAAGCATGCTGAGGGTTCCACAAGTGTTGATGGTGAAGGGGTGTATACCCCTGGTTGGAATGTGAAACCCTCTGATACCTTCAAATCATCCTCTGTTTGTGAGGATGTACTTGCACATCTTGCTACCCCGGGTGCCAAGGCCTGCTTGGAGGGGTTGGATGATGATGCTCTTTTGACTAAGATGATGGTTGGGACTTGCAATCTGGCTGCAATGCTTCCTGAAGGTGTAAGTAGGTTTAGGAAGATGAAGGGAGAGCATAGTGATTTTGCCAAGAATAGAAGAGAGATGAAACAAGCTTTGGCTTCTTTGAAGAAGGATGCTTTGGAATGGGCTGAAAAAGAAAAGACCCTTATTGGTTTGATAGATGAGCTGAAGAGAGGTCATGAAGCTGAGGTTGGTAAACATGAGGCAGCTCGTGTGAAGCTTGAGGTTGATAGGTTAACTCTTGAAGCGGAGAGGAAGGTGTTTGAACAAGAGAGGATTGAGTTGGAGACTTCCCTTGCTGGTGCCTTGGATGACAATCAGTGGTTGATTGAGGAAGGTTTCCAGCAAGTTGTTACTTATCTGCTTCATTTTGCGGAATTCAACTCTACTCTTGGGGAGGTTTACACCAAAATCCTCATTCATGGTAAACATGCAGGTTTTGTTGCTGGTTTTAAAGCTCACGAAGCGGATGAAGTTATGGAAGAGTCTCCTTTATATCAGCCTAAGTCCATGGATGTTTTCAAAGAGACGGTGTTGAAGATGGAGCAAAAATCCTATCTTTATGTTTCCCATGTGTCTTCTTGCTATGGAAAACCTTTGCAGGTGCTAAAACAAATGAAGCCCGTAGGTTTGAATGAAGTTGTTTGTGCTCAAGTACTTGAATTAGTTTCCAAGAAAAGGGCTCGTTCTGGTGACAGCGAGGAGACTTTAGACTTTGAAGAGTTACCGTCCAAGGATGCTAGTGTTGAAGCTTCTGAGGCTAGGATTGTTGGCGAGAAGCCATTGAAAAAGGGAAAGAAGACTAAGAAGACAAAGGTGGCGAAAGTGGTTTTAGAGGATGAAGCCTCGAAGCCTTCAGGGTGTGGTGATGTTGCTTAACTTCTTTTATGTCCTTTATTCGTAGCTTTCTTAGTAATCTATCTATAAACAATTAACTGGTGTTTGAACAATTTGTATTTTGTTGGAGTCTAGTGGACTACCTTATAGTGGTGGGCTTTGATAGCCTTCTGAACAATTTGTAGTACTTGGATCGTTAAGTGTTGGATCAGTAATGCTCTTGATGTTTTGCTTGCTAGTGAACACTTACGTGTTTAGCAAGTTCAATCAGATTTGCACAACGGAATAAGTAAGTAAAGTTACACTATCAACAGGAGTTATTACTCCCCTTGGATGTTTGAAAACTAAAGAAAAGTTTAATGAGAATCTAAGTATTGATTGTGAATGACAATAAATAATCAAACAGATTCTCAGCAAATGAAATGGAAATAACAATAATAAGCTTTGAAGGATTTCAGTTTCAATTAAAATCAATGTCTAAAACAGAGGGATGAACCCATCTATTTATAGACTTACAAAATACGTGAACCTTGCCAGAAAGCAAGTCTGTAACAAGTTGCAACAAGTTGCATTCTTGGAACTTGCACAAACAGATAAAGTAATACTAAACAAATAAACTACTGAAACATAAGGCGGTGGAAAGATTCCGGTACAAGTGCTGATGAATGACAAACTACTGATGAGTAGTTTGTCTTCAGTAGTTCTTCAGTGAACTTGTCTGGTTAGACTTCAGAACATCTAATACTTCTTCTTCAGTACTTGTTGAATCCTTCTTCAGTACTTTAGTCTTCTTTCTTCAGTAGTTCTATACTTAGAATATTTTACAGAAGTATGAATTAGACTAAGGTTTGCAAAAGTGGTTTCCTCAATCCGTTTTGTCCTAACAATCTCCCTCTGGATTGATGAAGCCAAAACCTTTTCTAATTCCTTATTGTTGTTTTCTTCTATCATTCACAATCTTCCATATCTCCTTGAACATGGAATTCTTCAGTTGATTCAGCTGTTCATCAGTGAGAGATCCATTTTGAGGTTCCAAATGTTGAATTGTAAGCAAGTCCTGAGTTGATAGATTCTTCAGTTCTTTCATGGACTTGTAGGCCTTGCTTGTAAGATCTCTTCTTGTCACCAATACTGAGTTGTCATCAGTAAAGGACCATCTGATGATCAGTACTTTAGATTTGTCAAAATCTGAAGTATAGGGAACCATGCTGGATCCCTGGGATGTTCCTGAATGTTGGATGTTTTCTATTTCTGTGACTCTCAGGTGGGATTCACTTCTGTCTTCTTTTTGCACCACATCAGGTAATTTGAAAGTAGGTAAATGATGTTCAGTAACTACCTTTGTGTGCCGTCTGTCAGTGATAGTCTTCTGAATTTGGTAAGCAAATGTTGAATGATCCCTAAATTGAGTTATCAGAGGCTTTTCTTCAATATCAAAGTCTCCATGTACAACCGTGTTGCCAGCAACACCATCTTGAAGTCAGTCTTTGTATTGTCCTCTGGCTTTCTCTTGGTAGCTGGTCTTTGTTTGACACCAGAAGTTCTAACTACTGAAGTTGGTACTTCAGAAGTTTTGAACTTCTCTGGATTAGCAGCCTTGGCAGCCTTGTATTTCTTGTATGTGTCCAGTAGTTTATCTTTTCTTCATTTTGACACAGAGGCTTTTGAACCATAGTTATTAGCTACCAGTTCTTCAATGATCTCTGCTCTCTTAGCTTTTCTATCTTTGTCTGTTGCAAGTTTGTCAGCAACAATTTGAGCTCTTTTGGTTAGCTCATCCATTGAGAGCACTTTGAGTGAATAGGCTTTAGTTTTGCTGTTATTTGTGATGAAAGACACCAGTTGTTGTCTTTTGTCTTCTTCAGCAATCTTTTCAATCTTGGCTTGTCTATTCAGCTCTTCTTCATAAGCTTGAAGTTTATCATTGTAGCTCATGTCTTCCCTTGCTTCCAAACTGTTCCAGACCTCATCCTCCATAGCCTTTCTTTTGGCTGTAAGTAAACTCTTCTCTAGTAATTCTTTTGACTCTGAAATTAAAGAAGGGTTCAGTACAGTCATTGTTGTTGTTGTAGACCTTGGAATAGGAGTTGGTTGTTGTTGTTCAGTTGGTTTAGAAGGCTCTTCAGTTGTTTGTATGCTGGAAGTGTTAACTGCTGAAGTGTTGATAGAAGTATCAACTACTGAAGGATTGTCTTCAGTATTTTCTGAGTCTTCAGAAGTTTCTTCATTAGGGCCTTGGGAAGTTTCAGCTTCAACTTCAGTTCCAGAAAAAAACCTTTGTTGATCTTCTTTTTGTTTTTGGGCTTTTTCTAGCAGTTGTTGTTGTTGTAGAGCCACTCTTGCCTTTATCTTGGCTTCCAGTGACTCCTTTGGTTCCTTAATATTATCCCCCTTTTTGGCTTCATCCACTTCTGGAAGCCTGCCAGGTTTAGAAGTTCTACGAGTGAGTTCAGCAAGCTATTTTGAGTTGTTGTCAATCTTGTTGGACAGCTCACCAAGTTTCTTGTTGATCACCTCAAATTGAGTTTTGGTTGACAACTCCAAAGCATTTGTGAAAGATTTGAGGTGATTGGAAATGAGGGTGTTCATCAACTGGTATAGGGGACCATCTGGGCTGCATAGTTGGTTCAGGTCTATGCTTGATGACCCAGGGAATTAGGTAGGCATTTTTAGTGAGGGGTGTGTTTTTGGATGATCTTCATGTTGTACAGAAGATGCCACTATAGGGGAATCAGGGATCAAGTGGACTTTAACCTGATCTGGTGTGACCAGCTCTTTGAGCTTAGAGACACCAGGTGCAGGACCTTCACTAGCAGTCGTCAATTCAAGTTTGGTGGAGTGTGAATCATCATCCAAATCAATGGAATCATCTGAATCCTTGCTTACTTCCTCAATGAGGACAGTATCAGTTATATCATGAGCTGGGCCCAACTCAGTTGTCTCATGTACCTCTTGTTCTTGGTTCAGAGGATTTCCTACCTCAGGCATTAAGCCTTCATCAGTTGTTGCCACAAATGAGGTCTTAGCAATGTTACTTTCGTCCTCAGATCCACCACTGGGTGGTATATGAGTAGTAGCAGCCTCAAATGTACCTAAAGTCTCTAAGTTTGGGCTTAGAAACCCTGGTTCATCCTCATCTCTTGGGTTAGGGCTATGGACATCCACATCCATGTCTGAAGGTATGTCCCCTGTTTGATGTGGTTGTTGGGGACTGACATGTTCTGATGGGATGGTCTCTTTTAGCCCAGAGAGAAGTTTGGCAATTTCTATGGCTTCAGGTTCAGAAGTTTGTGGTACTGGTTCAGTAGTTTGGTCTAATGGTTCAGCAGTTTCAAAAGAAGAGTGAATTGGGATTGTTTTCTTAGATTTCTTTCTTTTGAAAAGTATTATGATTGGTGCTCTAGTGGGGGTTTGAGATGGATGAGACTTTGAGGATGTTTCAGTCACATCTTTATCAAGTGCAGATTGCACATTGGCAAGTTCAGGCATCTTAACTTCCTGAACTGCCTTTCTTTTAAGGCTGGTGGGTTTTGATTTTTGTTGTTTAGGTTTCTTGGCCTTTTGGGTGAGGGTTTGAAAGATGAGGGTTCCATGGGGACTGTTGTGTGTTCCCCTTGATCATCTTCTGGCCAGGCAGCCGGTTTATTGTGCCCAGAGTATGCTTGTGAGGTTAATGGGTTTAAAACAGTTGTTTTACCCACAAGCACCTCTTCTCCAAGTTCTTTTAATATGCATTGCATAATGAACCTTGGATACAACAAAAACTTCTTTTTAGAATTGAGATGATGTAACACCAACTCATTAAAGAAAAGTGCTGATGCCCTAAATTTTTTTTCATTCACAATGGAATGAAAAATAGGTTGAAAAGTAGAGGGCATCTGATCATAAGATCCAGTTTTTGGACTCAAACACATTATTATGTAGTGAAACAAAAGTTTATACTTAGGTTCAAAATATTTCTTAAAGATAGTAGCATGTGAGAGAGTTCCTTGGTAACCACACTCTGTCATGGTCAGATGAATTTCAGAGTTTGGAAATTGATATGGGGCACCCACATCATCTAGACCCAGTCTAATCCCCAAAGTTGCTGGTGTGATTGCCATTCTTCTCCCTTGGATGGTTGAATTGAGGGAGATCACTTGATCATTCACTGTCACCGTCTTCGCATTCGCCCAGAACTCATTTAGAGTTTCAGTGTGGATTGGAGGATCAATGGTGAGGGCAGTGAAGTATTGGGATTTAACGACTAAATCAATGATTTCGTCGTATTGGGACCAGGCTTCACGTTTCTCAAAGTAGCCTCTTTGATTGTGTCCCTGTTTCAGTATTAGAGCCATGTGGTTTGTGTGTGTGTGTGGATCGAACAGTATTTTTGCAGGTTAAGGTTTTGAGAGTGTTTTTGAGAGAGAAGGAGGGAATTTTGCTTTTTAAAAGGATAAGTGTTGGAAAAGATGTTTATCAGAAGTTTGTAACCGCCCTAGGTCAAACTTCTGAAGTGGGAAATGTCCGATTTGCCCTTAATGACAAAACTGCCGATGAAGAACAACTTTCATTAGTAGTTCCCATTTTCTCTTCAGTAGTTTTCAACAACTGATGAGAAAGTTTTATAAACACTTTATTCATAACTTCTGAAGATTGTTTTATCCGAAGTTAATCATTTTTCAGAAAATATTCCCATACTGATGATTTGTTCATCAATAGTTTCTCTCTTTTTGTTTTTCAGAAGTTTTGGACAAATAACAGATGTAAGTGAAAAATAAAATATGTGCAGAAAAGAAAAAGAAACACTTAAAAATTTAGCATCCCAAGCATGGATACTAACTTCTGAAATGTTGATGTGTTAAGGGGTTTAGTGAATATGTCAGCTATTTGATTAGCTGTTGTCACATGCTTCACTTCTATCTTGCCTTTTTCATAGCAATCCCTTATGAAATGATACATGATTTCAATATGTTTAGTCTTTGAGAACTGAACAGAATTTTGAATGATGCTAATGGCAGATTTACTGTCTACAAGCAATGGTGTCTTGGTTTCTTTGATTCCATAATCAAGAAGTTGATATTGGAGCCATTGTATCTGTGATGTACAACTTGCAGCTGCAATGTATTCAGCTTCAGCAGTTGAAGTTGCAACAGATGTTTGCTTCTTTGATTGCCAGGACACTAGACAGTTTCCCAAGAATTGACAACCACCAGATGTTGATTTTCTTGACATTTTGCACCCTGCATAGTCACTCTCTGAAAAAGCTGATAACTTGGTATTGCTAGAAGCTGGATAACAAATTCCATGTGTAGGAGTTCCTTTTAGATATCTGAAGATTCTTTTGACTGCAATTAGGTGTGATTCCCTAGGAGTTGATTGATATCTAGCACAGACACATGTTGAAAACATAATATCTGGTCTAGAAGCAGTTAGATATAAAAGGGAACCTATCATACATCTATACATGGTTTGATCAACCTGTTTTCCTTGATCATCTGGTTCAACTTGTGTGGTAGGTGTCATGGGAGTGGAACATGATTTACAGTCTTGTAAAGAAAATTTGTTTAATAATTCTTTAACATATTTAAATTGATGTATAAAAGTTTCATTTGCTTGTTGTTTAATCTGCAGTCCTAAAAAGTACTGCAGTTCTCCCATTGTACTCATCTCAAATTTTGATTGCATGAGTTTCTTAAATTCATCACACAATTTTGTGTTTGTTGAACCAAATATGATATCATCAACATAAATTTGAACAAGTAAGACATGATTTCCAACATTTTTAATGAAAAGAGTTTTATCAATGGAGCCTCTTGTAAAGTTATTTTTGAGCAAAAAGTTGGAAAGTGTTTCATACCAGGCTCTTGGAGCTTGTTTTAGCCCATAAAGAGCTTTGTCAAGCTTGTACACCCACTCAGGATGAGAAGGATCCTCAAACCCAGATGGCTGACAAACATACACTTCCTCTTTGATCTTTCCATACAAAAATGCACTCTTAACATCCATTTGAAAAACTTTTATTTTGTTGGAAATGGCATAGGCCAGAAATAACCTGATGGCTTCAAGCCTTGCAACTGGAGCAAAGGTTTCATCATAATCAATTCCTTCTTCTTGAGAGTAACCTTGTACCACCAGTCTTGCCTTGTTCTTAATGATCATACCAACCTCATCTTGTTTGTTCCTGAAAACCCATCTTGTGCCAATTGGTAGCTTGTTTGGTGGTAAGGGACAGATTTCCCAAACCTGTTGCTTCTTGAATTGAAGCAACTCATCTTGCATAGCTTCCACCCAATTGTTGTCTTTGAGGGCTTCTTGGTACTTCTTAGGTTCCAACTGAGAAATGAATGCTAAGAAGAAGCAAAAGTTGGAAAGCTGGTTTCTTGTGAGAACACCTGATGCAATATCACCCATGATTTGTTCCAATCAGTTGTTGTAAACCACTGACAGGTGTAGGTGGCTCTTGTACTTCATCAAATGACAGGTGTAGGTGGCTCTTGTACTTCATCAAACAAATAACTGAGGTTTATAATGTCTGGTTCAGCTGTTTGAACATCTTCAGTAGTTGTAGGAGGTGAAGCAGATGTTTGAGTTTGTACATCAGCAGTTGTTGAATCAGAAGTTTGTAAAACTTCTGAAGGTTTGAAAGTTGACTTAATGACTGTATTAGGAGTCCATGGTGCTGGATCCTCCTCATCAAACCTCTGATCACCATAATAAGTAGGTTTAGATGAACTGACAGTCTTTTCAGGTCCGAAATGGAAGTTGTCAAGGTCAAAGAGTTCAGCAGGATGTGCTGGAATAAGAGTGTGTTTTGATTCATTGAACTTGGCATTCAGTGTTTCTTCTACTATCTTGGTTTTTGAGTTAAAAACCTTGTAGGCTTTTCTAGTGGAAGAATAACCAAGAAAATAACCTGAATCAACTTTAGCAGCAAAATTTGAAATAGACTCTTTAAGGTATAGAATGAAACATTGACATCCAAAAGCCCTAAAAAAGGAGATAGGGGGATTTATGCCATGAAGAACTTCATTGGCAGTCTTGGACTGTTTCTTGTTGACAGGGACTCTATTTTGAACATAAGATGCAATGTTAACTGCTTCAGCCCATAAATACAATGGTAGGCCTGAATCAGCTAACATAGTTCTTGCTGCTTCAATCAATGTTCTATTCTTCCTTTCTACCACACCATTTTGTTCAGGAGTTCTGGGAACACTGAATTGTCTAATAATCCCTTTACACAAACAGAATTCATCCAGAGTTTTGTTCCTGAACTCTGTCCCATTATCACTTCTAATGGCTTTGACAGATAGAGAATATTGTTTCTCTACTTGTAGAATGAAGAACTTGATGATTTCATCTACCTCATCCTTGGAGAATAAGAAGAATACCCATGTGAATCTTGAATAGTCATCAATGATGACCAAGTAATATTTCTTCTTACCAAGGCTCATGATTTTTACTGGCCCAAATAAGTCCATATGGAGTAGTTAAAGACATGCAGTTGTTTTTTATTCTTTAGTAGACTTATAGGAGGACTTATGCTGCTTCCCCTTTAAACAGGATACACAGTGTTCTTTACACTGGTATACTTTCAAAGGTAGACCTCTGACCAAGCCCATTTTTGTGACTTTATTTATGGTTTTAAAGTTCACATGGCCAAGTCTCCTGTGCCAGAGATCAGTCTCTAAAGTTGATGCCTTTGAGAAGAAACATGCAGTGTTGTTCAGTACTTTGTCCTTTTCAATGTTCACTGCATAGACATTGCCACATCTTTTGGCTATCAACAAAGTATGATCTTCAATGATCTTCTCTATCAACTTCTGGCCTTCTGGTGATATGATCTTGCATGTTGTCTTTGTGAAAAAGGAAGAATATCCTTTATCACACATTTGTGACACACTCAGCAAGTTGTACTCAAGGTTTTCAACCAGATTTACCTTGTCAAACTTTATTTTGCCAGAGGAGACATTGCCATGTCCTAGCACATATCTCTTGGCATTAGTCCCAAAGGATACAGATCCTTCTCTTTGACTGATAAAGTTGTTTATCAGGTATCTGCATCCTGTCATGTGCATTGAGCCTCCACTGTCAACATACCAAATGCTATTTAAGCCTCTGGAGACCCTCTGCACAAAGTAGCAAATTAGTTAGATTTAGGTACCCAGGCCAGTTTGGCTTTGGGTTTGCTCTTGAGAACATTAACAGTTTGTTCTTGACCAGGTTGAGGAATCCATGTTGTAACACCCCAACCGATGGCGGAAACATCGGGGTGCCACGTATTGATGATTGTTCAGTAGCTCATGATGAATATCAGATTTCATTAAATGATTTAATTTATTTACATACAATGATTCTACAAGACTTCATACATCAAATTGAATGAAACTATGCACGTATCTTCAAGCAAATCTTCCAAACAAGTAGAACCTGAAACATGTTAAGTTGAAAATATTTTGGGTCAACAATTGTTGGTGAGAATACATAGGTTTGTGAAAATAAATGGTAACGATAGTTTGTACAACATTCAAAGTTGTATGATGATAGAGTATGATACCGACATGTAGCAATGCGTCTTTGTACAACCAAACCTTGTGTCGACTGATGACTAACTCGCAAGTTAGTTAAATGTTATTACTGTTATCGATCATCCCTGAGTCTATGCGGGTGGGATGGGTTTGTCAGACCTATAGCGCTATAATCTAAACAGGCGGCTTGATCATTGTTAATGATTGTACTGTGTCTTTTTGTTACAGTCAAATGATAGAATGATGTTGTAATTGAATCGCAAGTAAATATGAGTAAATGATAGCATAAAATGTTTAAACATGTTTCACCCCAAAAATAGTGAAAATAGAGTAAAAGGGGCTATGTAAACTCACCTTAGCGAATGTTAACTTGGTGAAAAGATATGATAATTGTGTTGCCCAAAGTGATTCCAAATATTACCCTATAATGAGGTAATATATAATAAGTCTAAGTCTATGTAACTAATATGTGTATCCTAGGGTTTCGATTTGGGGATAATCAATTGTTAAATTTAATTTAAAAAAATGTTAATTAAATAAAGAAAATTGGATAATTAATGAAAAATAGTCTTTTTACAAAATTTGAATTTTGAGTGTGCACAATAAAGTGTTTGAAGCAATAAAATAATTTTTATAAAATTATTTCATTTAAAATAGATTTTTAAATCTATTTATTTATAAATAGCCAATTATTAACTTTAATATTCAAAAATACTAAAACTAAAGAAATCTTATTTTAAAAATCATAATTCTGTTTTAAATGATTAAAAATAATTTGTATAAAATTTTGGTGCAAAAATGATGAAAATTGGATTTATTATGAATTAAATATGATTAAATCTTACAAAAATTGATTAAAAATATAAAATGAATGATTTTACTGAATTAAAAATTATTTCAGTAAAGTTTAACTTTATAAAAAGTTAGGATAATTTTTGTGGAATTTAATAAAACTGTTTTGATATAATAATGGATTTTTATAAATATAATAGTATAAAAATGATTTAATTATTATAATTATTAAATAAAAGAATTTCTGAAAAATAAAAATTGTAAATAAATCTTTTATATCAGATTAACCAATAATAATTTTTTTAGAGTTTATAAAATAGTTTAGGTATTTTAAAAAGAATTTAAAAGATTAAAGGATTAATATATATATATAATTAATTATATAGTTAAAAAGAAAAGAAGGGAAAAGGGTGCAAAAAACCCGGTCAGTGCCGGGACTCGAACCCGGGTGACCATTGAGGAGGGTCAGCGTCTCAACCACCTGGCCTAGGCCGGTGGTTGTGATGGTTTTGACTTCTAAATAAATAAATACGTAAAGCCTGAATTAGTTTATCCCCAATTTATACCTCGACGAACCCTAGATTATTCAATTGGACGATTCAGGCAACTATAGCCCAATTAATGTTAGGGCTATAGTTGCTTGGATGCCGATGAATGAAACCCACCAACAAAATTGAACTCACAGTGTGTAATAAACGATAATCGTCGGGTCAAGGAGAAAAGTCAACCACGAGCAGAAAACCAATGATCAGCGTATAATTGAAAGAATTGAGGATGAAGAGAGTGGTATGAGCGAGTTGACAAGGTCCAGGAAGCCTCAATTTATACTAAGGGATTAGGGTTAGGGTTAATTGGATAGTTGACTTTCCTTATAATAAAACGCGGCCAAATTTGATGATTAGGGCAACAATGCCGTGTAATTGTTGTGCAATATGGTTGTATTGGGCCGGTAATATCACGAATTTACCATAGATAGCATAATTACGCGTTAAAAACTTGGATTGATTAACAAGGAATCCCACAGTTGACTTTTCTTGTCAACTGTGAGGATTTTAATCGTGTATAAGTTTATTGTTGATCCGGGTTTATCACAAGGGATTGGCCAGCCCAGCTGGTTGGGCTCGTGTGTTGGTTTGGACCGGCCCTTGGCGCGGGTTCGAACCCCGGCCAAGGCAAAACATTTTTTTTGATTTTATTATACACTCACACATATATATATAATATTATATATAGTATTAGGGTTCCATAATAGCGACAAAAATAATAAATGCGAGGATAATTATGAAAACTTGACGTTTTTATTAATGTCATGCGTAACGTACCAGTATTAATTGCGTAATGTTACAGTCTCCCCTACTTTTAGGAACTTCGTCCCGAAGTTAAGAGAAACACTAGTCCCACACTTGGTCATCTACTGAAAACCTTGATAAAATTTCACACTACCTTAATGTACCTGTAAATTCATGATTACGTTCCGGACCGTAATTACCAATTTACCTTACATTAGGGTTTTGCGTCCTTTTATGACCTTACCGATTGTTAAGCAGGTCTGATAGTCTCCGCCAGTCGTTCAGGTGGTAGGGCCTCTCCCGACTGTTGGAAAGACATGGTGACCTCTACCAATCGTTAAGTTGGTTGTTTGGTAGTTAACTAATTGTTGTACAAGCAAGTATGATTATAGATATAGCAATTAGTTCACATTCAGACAAACATGCACACAGATGTTATGATAATACTTGAATCTTATTACTTGAATCGAATAACGTCAATACATAGAATAAAAAGTAACCAATAGTCAAATGGTGAGTCTTGCGGTTAGGTAGCTGGAGGGTCTTGATCTCTGTTCAGTTTAGGGCATCGGTTACGGAAGTGATTTGGGTCTCCACATTCATAACATTGACCATAGTTGTATCGATTAGGATTAGCAGCCTGAGCAGGGTTGATGGGCTGGTTGACATTAGGATTTGGGGTCTCGCGACATGTATTAACTAGATGGCCATACCTACCACAATTGGTGCACAAGCGGCATGCTGAAGCAGTGGGATGATGTCGGTTGCATGTGTTGCACAATGGATGGTTTCCTGTATAAGGTTTCTTGTTAGAAGCTTGTGTAGTGAGGTTGACATCAGGATCCTTGGCCTTACGCTTCTGATTCCCAGTAGTTACCGCGGCTACAATACTTGTTTTATTGCCTTTCCGAACTAAGGTTCCGTTCTTTACGTGATTATCGGTTAAGGTAGCTGCTAAACGTTTGGCTTCTTCAAGGGTAGCAGGGTTCCTTCCCCATACCGTGTCTTGAATCTGCATAGGCAAACCACCGATATACTTTTCGATGGCTACAGGTAGCGGAGTGACTTTATGAGGCAATAACAGGCTGAGCTCGTGAAAGCGGGTATTATAAGCAAGGTTTTCCCCACTATCCTGAGCAAGGGTGTGGAATTCATCCTCAAGTTTCTTAACTTCATTGCGAGGACAAAACTCTTCCTTCATGACCTCCTTGACTTGATCCCATGTCATAGCAAGAGCAACTTCGGCCCCACGAGTACGCTTTTCTTCATTCCACCATGTGAGTGCTCGTTTATGGAGAACACTCATGGCGTAACGAACCTTGAAGTTGTTTGGGCACTCACTGTTGATGAAGGTATTTTCAATACCCTCAAACCATTGGAGAAGTCCAGTAGCTCCTTCTTCACCGCTGAACTTTGGAGGGTTACAAGAGTTGAAATGTTTGAGGGTGCAAGCTTGGGGTCCATTGCCATTGCCATTCCCGTTCCCGTTGTTGTGACCATTCCCATTCAATTGGATGACCTGAGCAAGTAAGTTGGGAACCAGAGTTGCGATTTGCTGCGCCATTTGTTGAGAAATGATTGCAGCCAGTTGAGCATCGACCCCATTGTTGTTGTGGTTAGGAACTTGGTCATGGTTATGGTTGTCACCACCTTCTTCGTGGTTCTCACCATTGCTGTTGCGAGTGCTGCGACGTGGAGGCATGATCTGTAATAGACACAATGAAATGAATGAGATTATATAAGGAGTGTAATCATTTATTCATTAATTAAAACGAATAAACGAAAACGTTGACTTATCAAAGATTCTAAATTCTAATAACATATGAAGACATGCTTTAGCCTATAAGTGAACACTCATCCCGAGAATTCCCAGGTAGGCATCCGGGTCCCTCGTCTGATTGGGATATATGCGCAATGCCAGCCTAGACAGAAGACTCAGAATACAGGCGTTCACCCTTCCAGATTGCACGTGTTCGTTATTAAAATCTAGAACTTCGACGAGATCTCAAGGTGGTTCAGGTTAAACCTGAGGATTTTTGCCTTATTAGTCTAAGAGTGAATCCAGTGATGGAGAGCAACCTTCTTGTAGGGATGAGAGTAGGGATATGAAGTAGGAGGGAGATAGAGAATAGCAAACAAAAGAAGCAAGTACTGGTTAAATCCTATGGTTATAGACTAGATTATTTCTCTAATAACCTAATTCCCTATAACCATGGCTCTGATACCAATCTGTAACACCCCAACCGATGGCGGAAACATCGGGGTGCCACGTATTGATGATTATTCAGTAGCTCATGATGAATATCAGATTTCATTAAATGATTTAATTTATTTACATACAATGATTCTACAAGACTTCATACATCAAATTGAATGAAACTATGCACGTATCTTCAAGCAAATCTTCCAAACAAGTAGAACCTGAAACATGTTAAGTTGAAAATATTTTGGGTCAACAATTGTTGGTGAGAATACATAGGTTTGTGAAAATAAATGGTAACGATAGTTTGTACAACATTCAAAGTTGTATGATGATAGAGTATGATACCGACATGTAGCAATGCGTCTTTGTACAACCAAACCTTGTGTCGACTGATGACTAACTCGCAAGTTAGTTAAATGTTATTACTGTTATCGATCATCCCTGAGTCTATGCGGGTGGGATGGGTTTGTCAGACCTATAGCGCTATAATCTAAACAGGCGGCTTGATCATTGTTAATGATTGTACTGTGTCTTTTTGTTACAGTCAAATGATAGAATGATGTTGTAATTGAATCGCAAGTAAATATGAGTAAATGATAGCATAAAATGTTTAAACATGTTTCACCCCAAAAATAGTGAAAATAGAGTAAAAGGGGCTATGTAAACTCACCTTAGCGAATGTTAACTTGGTGAAAAGATATGATAATTGTGTTGCCCAAAGTGATTCCAAATATTACCCTATAATGAGGTAATATATAATAAGTCTAAGTCTATGTAACTAATATGTGTATCCTAGGGTTTCGATTTGGGGATAATCAATTGTTAAATTTAATTTAAAAAAAATGTTAATTAAATAAAGAAAATTGGATAATTAATGAAAAATAGTCTTTTTACAAAATTTGAATTTTGAGTGTGCACAATAAAGTGTTTGAAGCAATAAAATAATTTTTATAAAATTATTTCATTTAAAATAGATTTTTAAATCTATTTATTTATAAATAGCCAATTATTAACTTTAATATTCAAAAATACTAAAACTAAAGAAATCTTATTTTAAAAATCATAATTCTGTTTTAAATGATTAAAAATAATTTGTATAAAATTTTGGTGCAAAAATGATGAAAATTGGATTTATTATGAATTAAATATGATTAAATCTTACAAAAATTGATTAAAAATATAAAATGAATGATTTTACTGAATTAAAAATTATTTCAGTAAAGTTTAACTTTATAAAAAGTTAGGATAATTTTTGTGGAATTTAATAAAACTGTTTTGATATAATAATGGATTTTTATAAATATAATAGTATAAAAATGATTTAATTATTATAATTATTAAATAAAAGAATTTCTGAAAAATAAAAATTGTAAATAAATCTTTTATATCAGATTAACCAATAATAATTTTTTTAGAGTTTATAAAATAGTTTAGGTATTTTAAAAAGAATTTAAAAGATTAAAGGATTAATATATATATATAATTAATTATATAGTTAAAAAGAAAAGAAGGGAAAAGGGTGCAAAAAACCCGGTCAGTGCCGGGACTCGAACCCGGGTGACCATTGAGGAGGGTCAGCGTCTCAACCACCTGGCCTAGGCCGGTGGTTGTGATGGTTTTGACTTCTAAATAAATAAATACGTAAAGCCTGAATTAGTTTATCCCCAATTTATACCTCGACGAACCCTAGATTATTCAATTGGACGATTCAGGCAACTATAGCCCAATTAATGTTAGGGCTATAGTTGCTTGGATGCCGATGAATGAAACCCACCAACAAAATTGAACTCACAGTGTGTAATAAACGATAATCGTCGGGTCAAGGAGAAAAGTCAACCACGAGCAGAAAACCAATGATCAGCGTATAATTGAAAGAATTGAGGATGAAGAGAGTGGTATGAGCGAGTTGACAAGGTCCAGGAAGCCTCAATTTATACTAAGGGATTAGGGTTAGGGTTAATTGGATAGTTGACTTTCCTTATAATAAAACGCGGCCAAATTTGATGATTAGGGCAACAATGCCGTGTAATTGTTGTGCAATATGGTTGTATTGGGCCGGTAATATCACGAATTTACCATAGATAGCATAATTACGCGTTAAAAACTTGGATTGATTAACAAGGAATCCCACAGTTGACTTTTCTTGTCAACTGTGAGGATTTTAATCGTGTATAAGTTTATTGTTGATCCGGGTTTATCACAAGGGATTGGCCAGCCCAGCTGGTTGGGCTCGTGTGTTGGTTTGGACCGGCCCTTGGCGCGGGTTCGAACCCCGGCCAAGGCAAAACATTTTTTTTGATTTTATTATACACTCACACATATATATATAATATTATATATAGTATTAGGGTTCCATAATAGCGACAAAAATAATAAATGCGAGGATAATTATGAAAACTTGACGTTTTTATTAATGTCATGCGTAACGTACCAGTATTAATTGCGTAATGTTACACATGTCTTTTTGGGAATGGAATTTTCATTAAGAGCAATGATGGTATCCTTTTGAGGACCACCATCAACTTTGGTCATCAGTAGTTGTACCATGTACATGAGATCTTTAATCTCAGCAGTTTGTGAAACTGCGGATGATGTAGGTCTAACTACTGAAAGAGAATTTTGAGAAAAAGATTTTTGTTGAGATTTCATCTTTTTCTGAGAAAAGGTGTTTGCTGGTTGTTGTTTCTTGGGAGAAAATGTTTCTTCAAAATCATTTTTGATTTGTTTTCCCACAACCAGTTGTGAAATTTTCTTGTTGTACTGAATTCCTTTTCTATATCTACAAAATTCTGTCTTGTGGTTAAACAGACCACAGATTTCACATTCTTTTGCCTTTTCTTTTTCATTTGAAGGCAAATTTCTGACTGTTTTGATTTGTTTTAGGTCATCACTAGTTTTCAAGTTCTCAACTCCTGATGTAGATGAAACTACTAATGGCTTAATGTCATATTTATTCAGTACTTCTGTAGAACGTTCTTTTTCAATTTTGATAAAATATGATGATAAGATGTGCAGTTTTTCATATCAGAAGTTTGATCTTGAAGAACTTTCTTTGTGAGTTTTCAAAAAGTTTTCATGAAAAGATGTGCATTCTTGCTCTTCAGAAGTTTCACCTGAAACAATTTTTCTCCCATCTTCAGTAGTTTTGGGGGAAAAATCTGTTAGTGTGATTGTACCCTATGCCAAACCTAACATTTGAAGCACTTTGTTTGTTAAGCAGCAGTTGGTACCCTTTACAAGATTCTACCCATTTTTCACGAACAACCTTGGTGTCAGCAAGCTCTATTCTGACATTTCCTAGGTCTTCTATCATGATTTTAAGTTGTGCTTGTATTTCAATAGCATTGTTAGTTAATTTAGAATTTTCTTTTGCCTTTGCAGCAAGTTTTCTTTCTAAATCACATTTCATCTGAGTAAATTTTCTCTCAGAGTCATTTGTTTTGCCTTGTAAATGCACATTAGTCTCTCTTATGAGAGCAAAAGATTCTTTACATGAAGATGAACAGAGTTTTGTTAAAGATTCTTTTGATACCTGAGACAGGGCAGATTTTGAGGTGCAGCCCTCAAATGCCATTAAGGCAAAATTCTTTCTGCCATTGTCCGGTTCTCCCCAGTTGATGTCAAACATTTTGTTGTCTGCATCAGGATTGCACTCAGTAGTGTCAAAAGGAAGACTGCTCCAGTCAACATACCCTAAGGTAAACAAACTTTTTTGTGAGGGTTGCTGAGTCTGTGGAGGTTATTGAGCAGCAGGAATGGGAGGGGTTGATTGTTGGCTCTGCATATGTTGAGCAGGCATCTATACATATTGTAGTTGTGGCACATATTGGATTTGTGGAGCTTGTGCCTGTACAAAATGTGCACTTCCCTGTGTTCCATTATTCCTATTATAACTAGGGTTAAACTGATTTCCAGACTGAGATTGGTTATAGCTAGAGCTTCTACACTCTCTAGCAAAGTGTCCCAACTTCAACTTCTGACACTTGTGACATCTAAGTTTAGATTTGTCAAAACCAATTTTTGTAGAACTGTTTAGTCCTCGAAATTTCCTTCCTGACCTTTTATAAAATTTGTTTGTTTTTATACTTAACATGGCCAGTTGGTGTAAGATGTCCATTTCTTCTAAGTCATCATTGCTGAAATTTTTTAAATCATCCATGATAAAACACATGTTATCAGCAGTTTGACTATATTCATCATTGTCATAACATGGGAATGATCTTTCTTATGAGATCCCAGCAGTTATGTCAATGTGGTCAAAAGATCCAAAACTATTTGAACAAGTAGGTGAATCTTGTCCCAATAGTGTTGTACTGCCTGGTAGGTAGTCATCAGCAGTTTTACCAAAACTTTGCTGTTTCTTCTTTTGATCGATTTCTCTTTCAAAAGTTAGCAATCTCCCATGTAATTTTGTAAGAGTGAGGGAGCTAAAGTCTGGTGAGGATCTGAGGACTATATAATATGTTTCCCATTTTTCAGGTAGAGACCTTAAAAATCTATGAAGCATAGATACAGTTGTGTAGGTCTGACAATTTAATTTTAGCTCACATATCAATGAGGAGAATCTTTCAAATTGTTGAGTTAAAGTTTCCCCATTTATGTGAGCAAAAGTTTCATATTGTTGAGCCAGGATTTCTCTAGTGTTAGCAATCACCTCTTCAGTTCCTCCAAACTGTTCTTTTAGGCAGTCCCAAAGCTCTTTGGCACTATCACAATGTAATAGTCCAAAGTAGATTTCATTTGGGAGTGCCATTGCCAACATAGAGAAAGCTTTAGCATCAAGCTCAAGTTTTAGGAAATCATCATCTGTATAGTCCTTTGGGTCTTTTGGTATTTCTACTTTAGTTTCAAGATTAATAGTTACTGGTTTGTGAGGACCATATATAACAGATTTCCAGTGTTGGTCTGTGATAATGTATGTGCCATTCTCCTTTGCCAGATATTGTATTCATTTCTAACTAGCATAGCAGGTTTATTGGCAGAACCAGTATTATATGGATCCATTTTAAAGAGTATTGATTTGTCAAATATCTCTTAAAGTGATGGATGTTGATAAAAGTGAACTTTTAATCCTTTATTGAATATCAATAAGAGCCTGTGTCTGATTCTCAATGTGTTAGATTGATATGTGATCAGATAAACCAGTGCTCTGATACCAATTGTTGGAGCTCTAGATGTTTTGCTTGCTAGTGAACACTTATCTGTTTAGCAAGTTCAATCAGATTTGCACAGCGGAATAAGTAAAGTTACACTATCAACAGGAGTTATTACTCCCCCTGGATGTTTGAAAACTAAAGACAAGTTTAATGAGAATTTAAGTATTGAATGTGAATGACAATAAATACTCAAACAGATTCTCAGCAAATGAAATGGAAATAACAATAATAAGCTTTGAAGGATTTCAGTTTCAATTAAAATCAATGTCTAATACAGAGGGATGAACCCATCTATTTATAGACTTACAAAATACATGAACCTTGCCAAAAAGCAAGTCTGTAACAAGTTGCAACAAGTTGCATTCTTGGAACTTGCACAAAAAGATAAAGTAATACTAAACAAATAAACTACTGAAACATAAGGCAGTGGAAAGATTCTGGTACAAGTGTTGATGAATGACAAACTACTGATGAGTAGTTTGTCTTCAGTAGTTCTTCAGTGAACTTGCCTGGTTAGACTTCAGAACATCTGATACTTCTTCTTCAGTACTTGTTGAATCCTTCTTCAGTACTTTAGTCTTCTTTCTTCAGTAGTTCTATACTTAGAATATTTTGCAGAAGTATGAATTAGACTAAGGTTTGCAAAAGTGGTTTCCTCAATCCTTTTTGTCCTAACATTAAGGCCTTTAATGTTTTAAGCCCTTAAGGCTATGTTAGGCTTCCTTTCTTTGTGGGCCTTTTAACTGTGTTTGTTCTATGGTATTTGTCTTTGTTATGTTTGGGAATGTTTAACCAGTAGCACCTTAAGAGGTTGAATGCTGCAGTCATTCATCCTAAAGGTAGTCTAGGTAAACAAGTCACCATCTATCCTATACACTACTTTGTGTTTTTTGGTTTTTCGTAAGTTTGTTCAAAAACTTAAGGAACAATTGATGTAGGCTGCTCAGACCCGTCAATGAGACATGAAAAGAGAAAGTTTGTAAGTTTCATGGAGTTGGATTGACCTAGGAACTCACCCCTTATATAGGTTCATTCAACCCTTGAACCTATTGAGCGATGTGGCCTGGGAGCTCATCCCCTTACATGGCCCTTGCCATGGAGTTTCTTGCAAGGTTCTCAACCTGAAAGTAGGATAGAAAGACAAATTTTCAAAAGAGGATCTACTGATCCTTTCATTGATTTAACATGTCAATGTTACATCATTCAATAGGAGAGAAACTACATTTCTTGAAAGCCTAAACAAAGAACTTTTTAAGGTTCTTGCCGTTCCAGTGGCATGGTAGCTTCTTGCCTTCCATATTGGCAAGTTTATAGGATCCTCCTTCGTGGGATTCTAGGATGGTGTAGGGACCTTCCCATTTTGGTCCTAGCTTCCCTTGATTTTCTTTCTTGCTTGCTTCGTTGTTCCTTAAGACCAGATATCCTATCTTGAAGCGTTCGTGCTTTACCTTAGCATTGTAGTAGGACTCCATTTTTTGTTTGTATTGAGCTTCTCGAATTGCTGCTGAGTCCCTGGTTCTTCTAAGTGGTCTAGGTTGAGCAGAGCTTCTTCTTCATTGGTCTTAACGTCAACATGAAGTGTTCGGGGTTTTGTAACCCCAATCTCGGCCGGGATAACTGCTTCGGATCCAAAAGTAAGACTGTATGGCGTTTTCTTGTTACTTGTTTTTTCGGTGGTTCGAATGGCCCATAAGACGCTTGAGAGCTCATCCAACCACCTTCCTCCTTTCCTGCCGAGTCTAGCCTTGAACCCTTCAACAACACTTCGGTTCATTCTTTCAACCTGGCCGTTTGATTGTGGGTATGCCACAAAACTGAAAACTTGAGTTATTCGGTATTCCTTGCACCAAGTGTTGAAGGGTTTCTCTGCAAACTGCTTCCCATTATCTATGACAAGTACTCCAGGTAAGTCGTGCCGAAAGATGATGCTTTCCTAAACGAAGTTGATGATCTTTTTTCCAGATATTTTCCCTAAATGCCTCACCTCTGGTCACTTTGTGAAGTAATCAACGGAAACCAACAAGAACTTGACCCCTCCTTTTGCTGGTGGGAAGGGTCCAATGATATCCATCCCCCATTTGTAAAACGGCCAAGCTGAGTTGATTGGGATCAAGTCATGTTTGGGACTTTTTAGGACTGGCGCGTGTATTTGATAGGCCTCACATTTTTTTCAATTGTTCTGATGCATCTCTGTGCATGGAGGGCCAAAAGTAGCTGAGATTCATGAGCTTCGCAACCACTGATCGTGGACCATAATGAGTTCCACATATGCCTTCGTGAACCTCCTTAATTAAATAATTGCTTTGTTCCGGGCCAACACATCGAAGCAATGGAGCTAAATACCCTTTTTATAGAGTATATCTTCTTGGATGATGTATTGCCTTGACTTCATCCGGACCCTTTTAGCTTCAATATGATCTTGAGGTAGTTCACCTTTTTTCAGGAACGTTATGAATGGAGTCATCCAATTTGGTTCATTTTCAGTGATTACATCTTGTACTTCGAGTTCGGATATGGAGGGATGTTGGATTACTTCAACTAACACTTTTTTAGTGAGATGGGCAAAATTTAATGAGGCAAGCTTGCTAAGAGCGTCAGCTTTCTTGTTGTGTGATCTTGGAACTTGTTTGATTTTGCAGGACTAGAAGGTGTTCATGATTTCTTTTGCCTTTTCTCTGTATTTTTTCATGTTTGGTTCTTTGGCTATGTAGCTATCATTTACTTGGTTAGAAACCAGGAGTGAATCAGTGAACACTTGAAGCTTCTGAACAACCATATTTTTTGCAAGCTTCAATCCTGCAATCAGAGCCTCATATTCTGCTTCATTGTTGGTGGCCTAAAATTCCAAGCGAAGAGCATATGTAAAATCTAATCCCTCAGGATTGATTAAACCAAGACCTGCTCCGGATCCTTCAACGCTGGAAGCTCCGTTAGTGTAAAGCTTCCAGGCTTCCGGATCAGGGGGTACGTCTATTGCAATGTTAACCTCGGTGGTTTCCACCTTTGGAACTTTAGCTATAAAATCAGCCAGTATTTGTGCCTTTATTGCCTTCCTCGGGACGTAGGTAATTTTGTGTTCACCTAGCTCGATGGCCCATTTGGCCAGTCGTCCCAAAGTTTCAGGTGTTTCAAGAACACTCTTGATGGGTTGGGTGGTGACCACTTGTATGGGGTGTGCTTGAAAGTACCTTCTGAGCCTTCTAGCTATTTGTACTAGGGTCTAGGCTATTTTTTCTAGAGGAGGGTACTTGAACTCTGGCAACTTTAAAGTTTTACTGAAGAAGTAAACGGGTACCTGGGCTTTATCTCTTTCAATGGTGAGAACAGCACTGAGGGCTTCTTCAGTAACACAAAGATAGACAGAGATAGTTTCTCCTGCTTCAGGGGCTGCAATGGTTGGAAGGGAAGCCAGATATTGTTTCATTTGGTTGAAGGCTTCATCGGCCTCTTCTGACCATCTGAAGTTTTTCTTGTCTGTCCAGCCCTTGAGAGTTTTGAAGAAGGGTAGGGACCTTTCAGCTAGTTTTGACATGAAGCGTTTTAAAGCAGCGAGTTTGTCGTTCAAGCTTTCTACTTCTTTCTTGGTTTGTGGTGACGTCATGTTCAGGACGGCTCGGACCTTGTTGGGGTTGGCCTTTATGCTTTGCTTTCCCATGATATGTCCCAAAAATTTTCCTTCTTCGAACCCGAACGAGCACTTAACAGGGTTGAGTTTCATGTTGATTTTTCTGAGGTTGCTAAACGTTTCTTGTATGTCTTGAAGCATTTGTTCCTCCGTCTTGCTTTTGATAACTAGATCATCCACGTAAGCTTCCATGTTCTTGCCAATTTGTCTGGCGAACGCTTTATCGACCAACCTTTGGTATGTGGCACCTGCATTTTTTAAGCCAAACGGCGAATGCTTTATCGACCAAGCATTTGTTACTCTGTCTTGCTGTTGAGGTCCTTGATGTCTATGCACCTTCTCCATGAATCATAGGGCTTTCTGACCATCACCGGGTTTGCAACCCAGGACTGGTATTTGACTTCACGGAGGATTCCTGCTTCGACCAGCATGTCAACCTCTTGGCATGCAGCCTTGCTTCGTTCGGGGGCAAGGCTCGTTTTCTTTTGTACAACCGGTTTGACATGTGGAGGAATCTTGAACTCATGTTCAGCAATGCTTCGAGGGATGCCGGTCATGTCACTGGGACACCAGGCAAAAATATCAACATTGTCTCGTAGTAACCCTTCAAGTTTTGAAAGTGTTTATGTAGGGAGATCTGTGTTGGCCGTATTCTCTGTTCTGGGCATTTTGGGTTGATGCTGAGGCCGAGTCTGTTTCGGTCACTGTTGCCTTCGTTCACCACTAGTACTATGGTTGATGCTTGAAGGGTTGCGATCCCATCTTTTGTGGGGATCTTGGCATTCTTCCGACTAATGGAGATGGTCATATCAAAAACCACTACTTCGGGTCTGCCAATGATAACATCATAATTGGACGGTAGGTCCAGGACGATAAAGCTTAGTGGTTCAGTTCTTTGCATCCTCCCATTGGAGAAATTCACATCAAGTGTTATTTCTCCCAAGGGCTTGATGGGTACGTCTGCAATGCCTTTTATGGATACTTCTGTGGGTTGGAGCTTGGAACGTTCTTCAGGGCTTAGGAGTTTGAAGTATTTTTCAAACATGATTTCGGTAGCTGCTCCTGTATCTATGTAAGCCTTTTGTGTTTTTACTAAACCAACGGAGGCTTCAAGGAGAAGGGGATCACAACGTTTGTCCTCTTTGGTGTGAGGAAAACAGACGCTTTGATTTTCCCAAGCTTCCAACCTCTGACGCTTGCTTGGTGTTTCTTGTTCGAACGAGACCATAGCAACTTCTTTCTTCTTGTTGTCGGTCATGTTTTCTTTTACACCCTTCACCAAGTGGGCCAGCTCCCCGGATTTAACGGCTTCTTCAATTCTTTTCTTAAGTTGGAAATAGTCGTTGGTGTGATGTCCCTTTTCTTCATGGAACTCACAATATTGGTTGGAGTTTTCGTTTCTTTTGCTTTTTGGCAAGGGACTGGGAGGTCGAAAGGTGTGCTTGACTTCTTCGGTTGACAGAATCTCTTGAGGAGTTTTGGTGAGGACTGTGAAGTTGACATTTATGTCCCTGCTTGGAGGGTTCCTGTTTTCCGGCCTTCGAGACTCAGACCCCCTGGGTCTTCTGTCATGAGTCCCATAGTTTCCCCACTTTCTGCTAGGGCTGCTGCTTCTCGAGGTGGAGCTTCTCTTTCTTTGCTCCTTGATGTCTACAGCCTCTTCTCCTCGGATATTGGCTTCAGCCCTTTCTAGGGCCTCTTCAAGAGTCCGTGGGAGACTCTTGTTAAAGTCTCTTGTAAGGTATTTCGAGTTGATGGCGTTCATGAACCCTGCAACCTTCATTTTTTCATCTGCACCGACATAGGTGAGGCCTTCTTTCTTGTATCTTTCAATGAAATTTCTCAGGCTTTCATCGTCTCTCTATTTGATCTGAAAGATGACTGTTGCATCTTTGACACAACATCTTTGTTGTGAGAAATTGGTGAGGAATCCTTTTCCTAGGTCGCTGAAAGTTTTGATGATTTCCGCAGGTAAATCATTGAACCATATTCGGGCAGATCCGACCAGAGTCTGCATGAACATGAGACAACATTCAGGGTCGCCCAACTTTTCGATGCGAGTAGCCCCGGAGAAGATCTGTAGATGGTCTTCAGGGTCATCAGTGCCATCATAGGTTCTGATGTGAGCTGGCATCTTCAACTTGTTTGGGAACTCGTAATTTGCTATCTCTTGAGAGAAGCAGGACAGGCTGTTAGGTTTATATGGTTGATGGGTGATGTGTTCCACCCTGTTGTTGTTGTTTCCGTTAAGGTTCCCTTGTTGAGCAGCAATAGCTTGACTGATGAGTTGTTGCCAAGGGAAGTGAGCCATCATTTGAGACATCATGTAGGGCATAAGGTTAAAGCCTTGAAGGCTCTCAGTTGCCGCTACGTTGCTTGCTACCATGGGGACACTCATGAAGGCACTACGGGCTATAGGTAGAGTAGCCATGGCCTGAGCCCATGAGGTGGCAGCTGGTGGTGGAACAATAGCAATGGGCGACTGTAAGAATTGATCCAGAGTGAGTTCATACCCAATGGGTGCACCAGTGGTTGTGACTTGTGTAGTGAACAGAGGAAAAGCGGTAGGATTGGGTCTGGTTGTTTGATGAGCAGGAAGCCTGTTGCTTGGACCTGCTTCGTAACTTCAAAAAGTGGTTTATTGACTAGGCTGACTAGTTAGAGGAAGGGGTGGTCCAGGAGAAAGTGACACCTCCTCCTCGTTGTAATCTAGCCGGATGCGGGCCACTTTCTCTCTTTCCCTCATGACGTGCTGGTTTAGGAGAGATCTGAGTTGTAGGAAGTTGCTTGCAATTCCTTCTGGAGTCAAATCTATACGTTTGGGACCTTGTATATCATTAGGGAGAGGAGACATCACCCCTGAACGTGTGGGGGGTGGAGTTTGGAAGATTGTAAACCCAGGGTGAGTTGGCGGAGTTTGGGTACCAGCAGGGGTACTTCCTGGCGTGGAGAACGACACAGATCTGTTGGGAGAAGCTTGATCTGTGCCTGGTGAGATCTGGTTCACCTCTTATTGAGACTCAGGGTCAGACATGCTAGGAAGTTGGAGCTACACGATTGATATTTTAAGGAAACAATGGCGTAGCCCCACGGTGGGCGCCAACTTGTTGCTACAACAAATAATAGCCTAACGTTATTTCTGAGTCACATGGAGGGTTCAAGGGTTTCGATCTGCCTAACGCAGGTCGTGGTGTCCTCCTACGTTGCAAAACGTAGAAGGAGGTTCAATATAATATTGTTTTGAAGTGTTAGAATTCTGGCCTGAGTGGTACTTAATACCATAATTGATATTCTAAGACTTGAGTGATGTGTTCGTGTGATGGAGATAGACTCCTCACGTGTGTGTGTGGACCAAAAGAATAGAAGATTGAGTGTAAGAGAGAATAATCAGGGATGGATCAGATCTGTGGGATTGATCCTGATTATATAGAGGATGTATCTTCTAATTTAGGAAGACATATTATCTTAGACCATGATGCAACAAGAGGACAAGCCACTTTAAGCCGGTGATGGCTTTGGACCTGTGGTCCGAGCTGTGCAATGTCTACACGACAGTTGCTTTAAGCTGGACGAGGAAAAGGTGACAAGACAGGTCATCTTTTGATCTGTGCTTCTTCGTCATTTGAACCTTTGTAGGTTTCAACACTTCAAGATAATATTGTTTTGAAGTGTTAGAATTCTGGTCTGAGTGTTACTCAATACCAGAGTTGATATTCTAAGACTTGAGTGATGTGTTCTTGTGATGGAGATAGACTCCTCACGTGTGTGTGTGGACCAAAAGAATAGAAGATTGAGTGTAAGAGAGAATAATCAGGGATGGATCAGATCTGTGGGATTGATCCTGATTATATAGAGGAGGTATCTTCTAATTTAGGAAGGCATATTATCTTGGACCATGATGCAACAAGAGGACAAGCCACTTTAACCTGCGGTCCAAGCTGTGCAATGTCTACACGACAGTTGCTTTGAGCTGGCGAGGAAAAGGTGACAAGACAGGTCATCTTTTGATCTGTGCTTCTTCGTCATTTGAACCTTTGTAGGTTTCAACACCTCAAGCATATGTTTGTGATGGTTGTTAACCTTTTTTCCTTAGGCTACCCACGTCATCATGAGCTAAACGACAAGTAATTTAATTTTTGGGCTTAATTAATTTAATGGTAATCAATGGACTTGATTTTTTCTATTTGCTTTGTTGTGGGCAGTGGTGCACAAAACGGTTTTTTTTTTTTTTTTTTTTTTTTTTTTTTTTTTTTTTTTTTTTTTTAACCAGAACCCCTTTTTTAACTTTACCGGTTATTTTGTCAACAAAAAAAGAACGAAGAAGAGGTTAGGTTATTAACCGGTTCACTTTGTAAAAAACCATAACCTGTAGTAAGCTGGTTAAAAATAACCAATTAACCTATATTTGGTTAATAATAACCATTTTTATATTTTTTAAGAAAAAATAATAAAACTAATTACTTAAATAGAAAAAAAACCTATTTAACAATAAACTTATATACCTATTATAATATTAACAAAAATTGATGTCGACTTTAAGCTTCCAAATTTCTAACTTAGTAGACGGTCTTACACTAAATGGTGAATATTCGGCTATGTAGGAACTGCTCGTATATAAAATAAAATAAACAAATTTTATATTAAGATTACAACCAAAATGAAAACGAAAGCAAAAAAATAAACAACACAGTTACAACTTAAAGAAACAAAAATAACAAGGAGTAGAAACAGAAAGTCTTGGAACTGAGGATCGTATTAAACATGGGACCCTTAAAACAAATTCCGAGTCTATTAACGAGAGCTCGTTTTGTTTCCCAGGGTACAACAGCCGGAACAGTAAAAGTACTGCGGAGTTGGCTCTGACCCGAACCGTACCTGAAAGAAGAAGAAGAAGAAGAAGATCGAGATTGCTGGAGAAAAGAATTTGGTGAAATCAGTGAAGATTTTGGTGTGTCTTCCAACCAAGGGTCTCCTTGGTATATATAGTGGTCACAAGTTGAAACAGTTTCGGAAAGCATTAAAAACAAAAAATAAATGTCATTGAACGTCTTCAATGGCATTTATTCTGTTCTTTCGTTCCGAGGTGCCATTTGATTGTGGAGAATAAGATGGTGCATTCATGTATTACGCCACTTTTTGCGCATAAATCAGCAAAAGGTGCAACATATTTACCACCTCGGTCGCTTCTCACGGATTTAATTTTCTTTTTAAGTTGATTCTCAACTTCATTCTTGTATAAGGTAAACTTATCTATTGCCTCATCCTTACTTTTGAGTAAGTATACGTAGCAATATTTGGTGAAATCATCAATAAATGTGATGAAATATTTATTCCCACCAATTGTAGGAATTGCCTTTAAGTGACAAACATTGGTGTGAATTAAATCAAGGGGTTCGGTTATTCGTTCTACCGATTTGAATGGTGATCTTGTTAGTTTGGATTCAAGCGTAAAGATCTTTGACCTTGCAAGAAGTTGTTCAAGTACCCTCTAAAACCAAGAAAACTAACCATTTTATCCTAGAAGGTCGCCTTAGTACATAAGCTTACTATCATCAACAAAGATGATTACCTTCCTACATGACAAACTAACATCCTTACATAAAAAGCTTCCTCAAGGAAGCTAACATTCTCATACAAGAAGCTGTACATCCTTACATAAAAAGCCTCCATATGAAATAACTTCCATTCTTACCTAAATAGCTTCCATTCTTACATAGGAAGTTAACGTTCATTCTTATATAAGAAGCTGACATTCTTACATAAGAAGCTGCCCTTCATACATAAGAAGCCGCCATTCTTACGTAAAGAAGTTGCCCTTCTTAAAAAAGAAGATAACCTTCTTACTCAAGAGACTATTATTCTTACATAAAAAGACTTATGAAACTACAAAAGAACCTCCCTAACATTTCCTCATGACATTTCGTCTCTTTAACATATGGCGAACACACAAAGAGGAACTTTAAGGGGAAGCTTATCATATAAAAAATCCATATACTGTAAGTGCGTGGTATCAATACACATGTATTATTCCATTACCCCAACTCATGGAAAAACTAACAAGGATATGCTCTTCAAAGACGAGCTCCACAAGACATTGATCCATGAAAGTTGGTCGAATACCGCAACACGCATACAAAATCCATGATATAGCCTACTCTAAGGCAACCTCAATTACTATAACATCTTGATATTCTATCAATGAATCCAATTCATACTCAAAAAGCGTTGTCTAGACAATGTAGTTTCTAAGCTGCAAGCTAAGGGAATGAAGGAAACTCTTTCGTGCAACCACAACTACTTGTCTACTTTATCCTATCAAAGGGTGAGCCCCTCGTAACCAGGCTCCATGGGATCCGACGCTATACCTACCCATGAAACAGGGATGAGCTCCTAGGCCACATCTCTCAACAGGGAACAAGGTGCTATACCTTCCTATATACAGGGTGAGTTCCTAATACAATCCATAACTCCATGGGACAAGTTAAAAAGAAAAAACCTAAACCCATGAAAGAGGGTTGTAACGCCCACCTATTTTTGAAAAAATCATAGAAATATTATATTCACATAACGATCCTAATTCACTAGCAAGAATAGCCCGTCTGCTAGAAATATGTTTATATTCACTAATACCTTAAATTATTTATCTTCGCAATTTCAATATTTTAAAAATAATAATAACATGCTACAAGCAGTAATGTACCAAATAACTGACGTCTAATAAATTCTTATAAATCTTAACGCGAGGGTGAATATATATATATATATATATATATATATATATATATATATATATATATAGTTAATATATGGTCCAACCACTCGTTTTAAGTCGGTTTATATAAATAAATTTAACAAAATAACTATTTTAGCGGTTAAGCAAGTTATGTAATTTAAACGAGACCGAGTCAGTAACTGGCTTGTACACGCGGTATCCAACCACTTAACCCACACTAAAACCCTAACTATTTAATCACCTTATCTCCATCTCCTCCTTCATTCTTACAAACATAAAACCGTAGCCTCCAAATCCTTTTCCTCTCCATCTCTTCCTCTTTAACCTAACCTTCAAGTCCTCCTCCTTTCCTCACAACCGGCTCACTTCCATCCTCCTCCCTGACCGTTCGATCGACACCCACCACCATTTGACAAACTCCCTATTTCTCCCCCTCTTGAGCAGTGGCAACAGCAACACACCATCACCACCCGAGCCAACATAACCTGCCACTGAACCGCCATAAACACCCTTGTAACACCCTAACCGATGGCGGAATCATCGAGGTGTCACGTGGTGTCGATTGTTCAATAGCACATGGACTAAAATGTAAATTTTAAATAGTAAACATAATCCATTGTTCAAACCAAAATACAACTTGTCTCAAAGAAACACAAAACATAGTGAATATAATTCAATTTTATTAAAGCACTAGGTCCAAAACCTAAGCGTGTAAAGCAAAACTTGATCAAACTGCACCTGAAACATGTACAAAAAAATAATTTGGTCAATACATATATTGTATTGGTGAGTACATCCGTTTGGTAAATATGTAAACTTTTCGCAATTCCTGCGTTGTATACCGTTTGCAAATATGTAATAAATGGTATTGGTCAAAACCAAGCCTTGATGAATAATGACTAACACATGAATAACCAACTGAATAATGAATTAACAAGACAATGACCAAGATTCTCTTAACCGAGTCTCAAGGGGGTATACCATAGTACTATTCACTGAAATGCTAGGCCGCAGAACGGTTAATGATTTTGACTAAGTATACACACAAGTTCACATAAAGCAAACACACATGAGAATTGCATTAAGTATAAGAATAACATTTGATAATAATGTACATGAATAGCCCCAAAAGAGTAAAACATGAAAAAGGGGAAAGATATACTCACTGTTTTGCTAGGTATAAATTCCGAGAATGTTCGTCGTAAAGACTTAAGAATTCCGAAGAACTCAACCTATATATAAAATACTAAATGAGGAAAAATGACTTAAAAGTCTAAGACAACCAACATCTAAGGCATTAGGGCTTGCTAGACTCGTATAGGGAAGATGAAATTGTTAGTAATAGTTTGAACGAAAGTTTTGAAATATATATACCACGATTAATTTAATAAGTGACTAAAAAACTTATGTATTCCACATATAGAAATATTTTCTATTTTATAGAAAAATAATCATGAAATAGATTTTTATGATTTATATTTAATTAAACAATTTATTATATCTAATTTAAATATAAATCGAATAAATAACACGAGATATGATTCCAAAATGATATTATTATGAGAAATAATTATTTTATGGTGTGAAATACTAAAAATAATATTTCCATAATTTCTCTCAATTTATTTGTACTTAAAACATATTTAATGAGTTTAAACAGTGTTTTAATGATTAAAATCAGTAAAAAACAACAAAAATAATCATTTTATAGGAAATTACATTTTATTACAGTTTATTATTCATAAAAATAAATCTCCAGAAAATTTGAGGTTAAAATCACTTAAAATGAATTTTTAATCATTTAATTATGATTAAAACAATTAAATTCAATAAAAATATAAAATTGAGACATTTTCCAGAAAATAAAAGTGTGGTAATTTTATTTTAGGTGTCAAGATGTTATGTCTAAATTTTCATAATTTTTGAAGCAAAAATGAAATTTCTATGATTAATATAAGATTTTATATATAAATATATAAGTAATTAAATCAATAAACAAAACAACAAAATGGAAATACAAAAAAAAAATGGCTAGAACCGGCCCTTGAGAGGCTCGAACTCGGGTCCTTACCCAACCCAGCAAACACACCAACCACTAGGCCATCAATGCCTTTTTGTTGATACCTCTGAACTCAATTTGTATTTATAATGTTAACTAAAAGTGTCATCTTCCCCAATTCATCTAATCAAGAACTCTAACCTCAACCAACATTCAATTACTCTGATTAAGACATGAATAAAGCTCTGTAATAAAGGGGTTTTATCCTATGATGCTCGACTAACATAATGCAAGTAAGATTGTATACTTACAACTCGTTCTTAGGATCGCAAATGAAGCTTCAATACCCGAGTATAAACGCGATTTGGTGGAGTTTGCTGGACGTTTTTATGTGGAAATTGTTGTGGTTTCGGAAAGCATTAAAAACAAAAAATAAATGTCATTGAACGTCTTCAATGGCATTTATTCTGTTCTTTCGTTCCAAGGTGCCATTTGATTGTGGAGAATAAGATGGTGCATTCATGTATTACGCCACTTTTTGCGCATAAATCAGCAAAAGGTGCAACATATTTACCACCTCGGTCGCTTCTCACGGATTTAATTTTCTTTTTAAGTTGATTCTCAACTTCATTCTTGTATAAGGTAAACTTATCTATTGCCTCATCCTTACTTTTGAGTAAGTATACGTAGCAATATTTGGTGAAATCATCAATAAATGTGATGAAATATTTATTCCCACCAATTGTAGGAATTGCCTTTAAGTGACAAACATTGGTGTGAATTAAATCAAGGGGTTCGGTTATTCGTTCTACCGATTTGAATGGTGATCTTGTTAGTTTGGATTCAAGCGTAAAGATCTTTGACCTTGCAAGAAGTTGTTCAAGTACCCTCTAAAACCAAGAAAACTAACCATTTTATCCTAGAAGGTCGCCTTAGTACATAAGCTTACTATCATCAACAAAGATGATTACCTTCCTACATGACAAACTAACATCCTTACATAAAAAGCTTCCTCAAGGAAGCTAACATTCTCATACAAGAAGCTGTACATCCTTACATAAAAAGCCTCCATATGAAATAACTTCCATTCTTACCTAAATAGCTTCCATTCTTACATAGGAAGTTAACGTTCATTCTTATATAAGAAGCTGACATTCTTACATAAGAAGCTGCCCTTCATACATAAGAAGCCGCCATTCTTACGTAAAGAAGTTGCCCTTCTTAAAAAAGAAGATAACCTTCTTACTCAAGAGACTATTATTCTTACATAAAAAGACTTATGAAACTACAAAAGAACCTCCCTAACATTTCCTCATGACATTTCGTCTCTTTAACATATGGCGAACACACAAAGAGGAACTTTAAGGGGAAGCTTATCATATAAAAAATCCATATACTGTAAGTGCGTGGTATCAATACACATGTATTATTCCATTACCCCAACTCATGGAAAAACTAACAAGGATATGCTCTTCAAAGACGAGCTCCACAAGACATTGATCCATGAAAGTTGGTCGAATACCGCAACACGCATACAAAATCCATGATATAGCCTACTCTAAGGCAACCTCAATTACTATAACATCTTGATATTCTATCAATGAATCCAATTCATACTCAAAAAGCGTTGTCTAGACAATGTAGTTTCTAAGCTGCAAGCTAAGGGAATGAAGGAAACTCTTTCGTGCAACCACAACTACTTGTCTACTTTATCCTATCAAAGGGTGAGCCCCTCGTAACCAGGCTCCATGGGATCCGACGCTATACCTACCCATGAAACAGGGATGAGCTCCTAGGCCACATCTCTCAACAGGGAACAAGGTGCTATACCTTCCTATATACAGGGTGAGTTCCTAATACAATCCATAACTCCATGGGACAAGTTAAAAAGAAAAAACCTAAACCCATGAAAGAGGGTTGTAACGCCCACCTATTTTTGAAAAAATCATAGAAATATTATATTCACATAACGATCCTAATTCACTAGCAAGAATAGCCCGTCTGCTAGAAATATGTTTATATTCACTAATACCTTAAATTATTTATCTTCGCAATTTCAATATTTTAAAAATAATAATAACATGCTACAAGCAGTAATGTACCAAATAACTGACGTCTAGTAAATTCTTATAAATCTTAACGCGAGGGTGAATATATATATATATATATATATATATATATATAGTTAATATATGGTCCAACCACTCGTTTTAAGTCGGTTTATATAAATAAATTTAACAAAATAACTATTTTAGCGGTTAAGCAAGTTATGTAATTTAAACGAGACCGAGTCAGTAACTGGCTTGTACACGCGGTATCCAACCACTTAACCCACACTAAAACCCTAACTATTTAATCACCTTATCTCCATCTCCTCCTTCATTCTTACAAACATAAAACCGTAGCCTCCAAATCCTTTTCCTCTCCATCTCTTCCTCTTTAACCTAACCTTCAAGTCCTCCTCCTTTCCTCACAACCGGCTCACTTCCATCCTCCTCCCTGACCGTTCGATCGACACCCACCACCATTTGACAAACTCCCTATTTCTCCCCCTCTTGAGCAGTGGCAACAGCAACACACCATCACCACCCGAGCCAACATAACCTGCCACTGAACCGCCCTAAACACCCTTGTAACACCCTAACCGATGGCGGAATCATCGAGGTGTCACGTGGTGTCGATTGTTCAATAGCACATGGACTAAAATGTAAATTTTAAATAGTAAACATAATCCATTGTTCAAACCAAAATACAACTTGTCTCAAAGAAACACAAAACATAGTGAATATAATTCAATTTTATTAAAGCACTAGGTCCAAAACCTAAGCGTGTAAAGCAAAACTTGATCAAACTGCACCTGAAACATGTACAAAAAAATAATTTGGTCAATACATATATTGTATTGGTGAGTACATCCGTTTGGTAAATATGTAAACTTTTCGCAATTCCTGCGTTGTATACCGTTTGCAAATATGTAATAAATGGTATTGGTCAAAACCAAGCCTTGATGAATAATGACTAACACATGAATAACCAACTGAATAATGAATTAACAAGACAATGACCAAGATTCTCTTAACAGAGTCTCAAGGGGGTATACCATAGTACTATTCACTGAAATGCTAGGCCGCAGAACGGTTAATGATTTTGACTAAGTATACACACAAGTTCACATAAAGCAAACACACATGAGAATTGCATTAAGTATAAGAATAACATTTGATAATAATGTACATGAATAGCCCCAAAAGAGTAAAACATGAAAAAGGGGAAAGATATACTCACTGTTTTGCTAGGTATAAATTCCGAGAATGTTCGTCGTAAAGACTTAAGAATTCCGAAGAACTCAACCTATATATAAAATACTAAATGAGGAAAAATGACTTAAAAGTCTAAGACAACCAACATCTAAGGCATTAGGGCTTGCTAGACTCGTATAGGGAAGATGAAATTGTTAGTAATAGTTTGAACGAAAGTTTTGAAATATATATACCACGATTAATTTAATAAGTGACTAAAAAACTTATGTATTCCACATATAGAAATATTTTCTATTTTATAGAAAAATAATCATGAAATAGATTTTTATGATTTATATTTAATTAAACAATTTATTATATCTAATTTAAATATAAATCGAATAAATAACACGAGATATGATTCCAAAATGATATTATTATGAGAAATAATTATTTTATGGTGTGAAATACTAAAAATAATATTTCCATAATTTCTCTCAATTTATTTATACTTAAAACATATTTAATGAGTTTAAACAGTGTTTTAATGATTAAAATTAGTAAAAAACAACAAAAATAATCATTTTATAGGAAATTACATTTTATTACAGTTTATTATTCATAAAAATAAATCTCCAGAAAATTTGAGGTTAAAATCACTTAAAATGAATTTTTAATCATTTAATTATGATTAAAACAATTAAATTCAATAAAAATATAAAATTGAGACATTTTCCAGAAAATAAAAGTGTGGTAATTTTATTTTAGGTGTCAAGATGTTATGTCTAAATTTTCATAATTTTTGAAGCAAAAATGAAATTTCTATGATTAATATAAGATTTTATATATAAATATATAAGTAATTAAATCAATAAACAAAACAACAAAATGGAAATACAAAAAAAAAATGGCTAGAACCGGCCCTTGAGAGGCTCGAACTCGGGTCCTTACCCAACCCAGCAAACACACCAACCACTAGGCCATCAATGCCTTTTTGTTGATACCTCTGAACTCAATTTGTATTTATAATGTTAACTAAAAGTGTCATCTTCCCCAATTCATCTAATCAAGAACTCTAACCTCAACCAACATTCAATTACTCTGATTAAGACATGAATAAAGCTCTGTAATAAAGGGGTTTTATCCTATGATGCTCGACTAACATAATGCAAGTAAGATTGTATACTTACAACTCGTTCTTAGGATCGCAAATGAAGCTTCAATACCCGAGTATAAACGCGATTTGGTGGAGTTTGCTGGACGTTTTTATGTGGAAATTGTTGTGGTTTCGGAAAGCATTAAAAACAAAAAATAAATGTCATTGAACGTCTTCAATGGCATTTATTCTGTTCTTTCGTTCCGAGGTGCCATTTGATTGTGGAGAATAAGATGGTGCATTCATGTATTACGCCACTTTTTGCGCATAAATCAGCAAAAGGTGCAACATATTTACCACCTCGGTCGCTTCTCACGGATTTAATTTTCTTTTTAAGTTGATTCTCAACTTCATTCTTGTATAAGGTAAACTTATCTATTGCCTCATCCTTACTTTTGAGTAAGTATACGTAGCAATATTTGGTGAAATCATCAATAAATGTGATGAAATATTTATTCCCACCAATTGTAGGAATTGCCTTTAAGTGACAAACATTGGTGTGAATTAAATCAAGGGGTTCGGTTATTCGTTCTACCGATTTGAATGGTGATCTTGTTAGTTTGGATTCAAGCGTAAAGATCTTTGACCTTGCAAGAAGTTGTTCAAGTACCCTCTAAAACCAAGAAAACTAACCATTTTATCCTAGAAGGTCGCCTTAGTACATAAGCTTACTATCATCAACAAAGATGATTACCTTCCTACATGACAAACTAACATCCTTACATAAAAAGCTTCCTCAAGGAAGCTAACATTCTCATACAAGAAGCTGTACATCCTTACATAAAAAGCCTCCATATGAAATAACTTCCATTCTTACCTAAATAGCTTCCATTCTTACATAGGAAGTTAACGTTCATTCTTATATAAGAAGCTGACATTCTTACATAAGAAGCTGCCCTTCATACATAAGAAGCCGCCATTCTTACGTAAAGAAGTTGCCCTTCTTAAAAAAGAAGATAACCTTCTTACTCAAGAGACTATTATTCTTACATAAAAAGACTTATGAAACTACAAAAGAACCTCCCTAACATTTCCTCATGACATTTCGTCTCTTTAACATATGGCGAACACACAAAGAGGAACTTTAAGGGGAAGCTTATCATATAAAAAATCCATATACTGTAAGTGCGTGGTATCAATACACATGTATTATTCCATTACCCCAACTCATGGAAAAACTAACAAGGATATGCTCTTCAAAGACGAGCTCCACAAGACATTGATCCATGAAAGTTGGTCGAATACCGCAACACGCATACAAAATCCATGATATAGCCTACTCTAAGGCAACCTCAATTACTATAACATCTTGATATTCTATCAATGAATCCAATTCATACTCAAAAAGCGTTGTCTAGACAATGTAGTTTCTAAGCTGCAAGCTAAGGGAATGAAGGAAACTCTTTCGTGCAACCACAACTACTTGTCTACTTTATCCTATCAAAGGGTGAGCCCCTCGTAACCAGGCTCCATGGGATCCGACGCTATACCTACCCATGAAACAGGGATGAGCTCCTAGGCCACATCTCTCAACAGGGAACAAGGTGCTATACCTTCCTATATACAGGGTGAGTTCCTAATACAATCCATAACTCCATGGGACAAGTTAAAAAGAAAAAACCTAAACCCATGAAAGAGGGTTGTAACGCCCACCTATTTTTGAAAAAATCATAGAAATATTATATTCACATAACGATCCTAATTCACTAGCAAGAATAGCCCGTCTGCTAGAAATATGTTTATATTCACTAATACCTTAAATTATTTATCTTCGCAATTTCAATATTTTAAAAATAATAATAACATGCTACAAGCAGTAATGTACCAAATAACTGACGTCTAGTAAATTCTTATAAATCTTAACGCGAGGGTGAATATATATATATATAGTTAATATATGGTCCAACCACTCGTTTTAAGTCGGTTTATATAAATAAATTTAACAAAATAACTATTTTAGCGGTTAAGCAAGTTATGTAATTTAAACGAGACCGAGTCAGTAACTGGCTTGTACACGCGGTATCCAACCACTTAACCCACACTAAAACCCTAACTATTTAATCACCTTATCTCCATCTCCTCCTTCATTCTTACAAACATAAAACCGTAGCCTCCAAATCCTTTTCCTCTCCATCTCTTCCTCTTTAACCTAACCTTCAAGTCCTCCTCCTTTCCTCACAACCGGCTCACTTCCATCCTCCTCCCTGACCGTTCGATCGACACCCACCACCATTTGACAAACTCCCTATTTCTCCCCCTCTTGAGCAGTGGCAACAGCAACACACCATCACCACCCGAGCCAACATAACCTGCCACTGAACCGCCCTAAACACCCTTGTAACACCCTAACCGATGGCGGAATCATCGAGGTGTCACGTGGTGTCGATTGTTCAATAGCACATGGACTAAAATGTAAATTTTAAATAGTAAACATAATCCATTGTTCAAACCAAAATACAACTTGTCTCAAAGAAACACAAAACATAGTGAATATAATTCAATTTTATTAAAGCACTAGGTCCAAAACCTAAGCGTGTAAAGCAAAACTTGATCAAACTGCACCTGAAACATGTACAAAAAAATAATTTGGTCAATACATATATTGTATTGGTGAGTACATCCGTTTGGTAAATATGTAAACTTTTCGCAATTCCTGCGTTGTATACCGTTTGCAAATATGTAATAAATGGTATTGGTCAAAACCAAGCCTTGATGAATAATGACTAACACATGAATAACCAACTGAATAATGAATTAACAAGACAATGACCAAGATTCTCTTAACAGAGTCTCAAGGGGGTATACCATAGTACTATTCACTGAAATGCTAGGCCGCAGAACGGTTAATGATTTTGACTAAGTATACACACAAGTTCACATAAAGCAAACACACATGAGAATTGCATTAAGTATAAGAATAACATTTGATAATAATGTACATGAATAGCCCCAAAAGAGTAAAACATGAAAAAGGGGAAAGATATACTCACTGTTTTGCTAGGTATAAATTCCGAGAATGTTCGTCGTAAAGACTTAAGAATTCCGAAGAACTCAACCTATATATAAAATACTAAATGAGGAAAAATGACTTAAAAGTCTAAGACAACCAACATCTAAGGCATTAGGGCTTGCTAGACTCGTATAGGGAAGATGAAATTGTTAGTAATAGTTTGAACGAAAGTTTTGAAATATATATACCACGATTAATTTAATAAGTGACTAAAAAACTTATGTATTCCACATATAGAAATATTTTCTATTTTATAGAAAAATAATCATGAAATAGATTTTTATGATTTATATTTAATTAAATAATTTATTATATCTAATTTAAATATAAATCGAATAAATAACACGAGATATGATTCCAAAATGATATTATTATGAGAAATAATTATTTTATGGTGTGAAATACTAAAAATAATATTTCCATAATTTCTCTCAATTTATTTGTACTTAAAACATATTTAATGAGTTTAAACAGTGTTTTAATGATTAAAATTAGTAAAAAACAACAATAATAATCATTTTATAGGAAATTACATTTTATTACAGTTTATTATTCATAAAAATAAATCTCCAGAAAATTTGAGGTTAAAATCACTTAAAATGAATTTTTAATCATTTAATTATGATTAAAACAATTAAATTCAATAAAAATATAAAATTGAGACATTTTCCAGAAAATAAAAGTGTGGTAATTTTATTTTAGGTGTCAAGATGTTATGTCTAAATTTTCATAATTTTTGAAGCAAAAATGAAATTTCTATGATTAATATAAGATTTTATATATAAATATATAAGTAATTAAATCAATAAACAAAACAACAAAATGGAAATACAAAAAAAAATGGCTAGAACCGGCCCTTGAGAGGCTCGAACTCGGGTCCTTACCCAACCCAGCAAACACACCAACCACTAGGCCATCAATGCCTTTTGTTGATACCTCTGAACTCAATTTGTATTTATAATGTTAACTAAAAGTGTCGTCTTCCCCAATTCATCTAATCAAGAACTCTAACTTCAACCAACATTCAATTACTCTGATTAAGACATGAATAAAGCTCTGTAATAAAGGGGTTTTATCCTATGATGCTCGACTAACATAATGCAAGTAAGATTGTATACTTACAACTCGTTCTTAGGATCGCAAATGAAGCTTCAATACCCGAGTATAAACGCAATTTGGTGGAGTTTGCTGGACGTTTTTATGTGGAAATTGTTGTGGTTTCTAATGTGTAATGATGCAGCAACCATTTGCAATCATCTATATATATATACACGATTAAAAGGGATGGGTTTAAAGTCGGGTTTAAAGCTCGACAGTTACACACCATTAAAACCGATTAAAACCCACGATTAAACACGTTTAAGACCCTTTAAAACCCAAGTAACTGTTCGAATATGATGGAGCAGCAATAACTAACTGTTAATGTTGAATAAAACGCGTTTTTGGGAAATTTATCATTCGCCGGAAATGTCGCCGGCGGCGACTGGTTTGGCCGGAACGAACAGAAGCAAAGACACGGGAGAAAACATTTGAAACTATCAAGAATTGGCAGAACTGACCCCTCTTATTTAACTTAAGTTAGTTTCAAGGTTTTCTTGTTAGTTTTCCCTTTATAATAACTAACTAAGTTAACTAATTAAACTTAAAACTTTTATAACTTGAAATTTTTATGATATCTTTTCCCGAATAACGTTACAACATACGCGTTTGATTAAATCGTAATCACAATCCATAATAAATGCAAATAATATAACTTGAGCTCGCACTTTTATTGAATTTGAAAACGACAAAGTTACAGGAAATATTTGAAAGGACTAATATTTTCAATTAACTGAAAGTCGAGGTTGACGGATGTCACAGTCTCCCCTACTTTAGAAAATTTTGTCTCGAAATTTATTTCAAGTGGAGGTTTCTTTAAAGAGATGAGGGTACTTCGTCTTCATTTGGTCTTCACGTTCCCAAGTAAATTCTGGGCCACGTTTAGACTCCCAACGAACCTTGACAATAGGAATACGGCTACGTTTAAGAGTCTTGACTTCACGATCCATGATTTCCACGGGTTTCTCCGTGAAACGCATCGATTCGTCAACCTGAATATCCTCCAGTGGAACATGTAAATTCTCATCCGCCAAACACTTTTTCAAGTTTGATACATGGAAGGTAGGGTGAACGTTGCTGAGTTCATCGGGAAGGTCTAGCTTGTAAGCCACTTTTCCAACTCTTTCCAAAATCTTAAATGGGCCTACATATCTTGGAGCAAGCTTTCCCTTTTTCCCGAACCGAAAAACACCCTTCCAAGGTGAGACTTTAAGAAGGACCATGTCACCAACTTGAAATTCCAAGGGTTTACGCCTTTGATCAGCGTAACTCTTCTGTCTACTCTGAGCTGCCAATAAGGATCCACGAATAACCGCAATTTTGTCTGTTGTTTCCTGGACAAGTTCAGGACCGGTAATGAGAGTATCACCGACCTCACTCCAGCACACAGGAGAACGACATTTGCGACCGTAAAGAGCTTCAAAAGGTGCCATACGGATACTGGCATGATAGCTGTTATTATACGAAAACTCAACCAAAGGCAAGTGTGAATCCCAATTACCACCAAAATCTATGACACAAGCCCGAAGCATATCTTCTAATGTTTGAATAGTACGCTCCGTTTGACCATCTGTCTGATGATGGTATGATGTGCTAAGATTTAGTTTAGTTCCCAACGCGTCATGAAGAGTTTGCCAAAAACGAGAAGTGAATTTGCTGTCACGATCAGAAATGATGCTCAAAGGAGTCCCATGACGACTAATGATCTCGGCGATATAAAGATTAGCCAGTTTCTCAGCCGAATAAGTCTCACGAATGGGTAAAAAGTGTGCAGATTTGGTTGAACGATCCACAATGACCCAGATACTGTCATGACCTCGTGCAGTGCGGGGTAATTTAGTAATGAAGTCCATAGCAATGTTCTCCCATTTCCACACAGGAATCTCTGGTTGTACAAGCAAACTAGATGGGCGTTGATGTTCAGCTTTGACCTTGGCACAAGTAAGGCATTTAGCCACGTAGTGAGCTATATCCTTTTTCATACCAGGCCACCAATACATGGGACGCAGATCCTGGTACATCTTATCAGCACCAGGGTGAATGGAGTAACGAGTCTTATGAGCCTCGTCCATGATAAAGGTTCTAAGATTATCCCGATCAGGAATCCATAGACGATTAGAAAGATAGAGCAATCCATGTTTCGTCTCCAAAAGATTTTCAGCTCCACATGACATTTCATTATACATGTTGCCTTCAGTGACCGAAACATGTTGGGCTTCATAGATTCGAAGTTTGAGGTCATGGGTTTGAATGCAGTTAAGTTGGGTATACGCCTTGCGACTAAGAGCATCAGCCACAACATTTGCTTTTCCAGGATGATAGCGAATCTCACAATCATAATCATTTAGAAATTCAACCCATCGACGTTGTCGCATATTTAGATGTTTTTGGTTGAAAATATGTTGAAGACTTTTGTGATCGGTGAACACCACACATTTAGTACCATAAAGGTAATGTCTCCAAATTTTCAATGCGAACACAACGGCTCCAAGTTCAAGATCATGGGTGGTGTAGTTTTTCTTAGATGTTTTCAATTGTCGCGATGCATTAGCGATGACCTTGCCTCGTTGCATGAGAACACAACCAAGGCCTAGGTTAGATGCATCACAGTACACCACAAAATCTTCAACACCATCAGGAACAGAGAGAATAGGAGCGTTGCAAAGCTTTTGTTTCAAAGTTTGAAAAGCTTCTTCCTGACTGGATCCCCATACGAAAGGTTTATCTTTGTGAGTCAAAGAGGTAAGTGGGACCGCGATCTTTGAAAAATTGACAATGAAACGACGGTAGTAACCAGCAAGACCAAGAAACGAACGAACCTCAGTGGGAGTTTTGGGTACAATCCAGCTTTTTATGGCTTCAATCTTAGCAGGGTCTACGTGTATTCCTTTGTCGTTTATTACGTGACCAAGGAATTGAACTTCCTTAAGCCAAAATTCACATTTGGAGAACTTGGCATATAGTTGTTCATCATTTAAAAGGCTTAAAACTTGGCGAATATGTTGTTCATGGGTAGTCCTGGATTTGGAGTAGATGAGGATATCGTCGATGAACACAATTACGAATTTGTCCAAGAAAGGTTTGCAGACTCGATTCATAAGATCCATAAAAACTGCGGGTGCATTGGTTAAACCAAAAGGCATCACCATGAACTCGTAGTGCCCGTAACGTGTACGGAAAGCAGTTTTGGGGATGTCATCCTCATAAACTCGAAGTTGATGATATCCTGAACGAAGGTCGATTTTAGAAAAACAAACTGCACCTTGAAGTTGGTCGAAAAGGTCATCGATACGGGGTAAAGGGTATCGATTTTTTATCGTAAGCTTATTAAGTTCACGATAGTCGATGCACATACGAAAAGTCCCATCTTTCTTCTTAACAAACAACACTGGAGCTCCCCAAGGCGAGGAACTCGGACGAATGAAACCTTTGTCAGTCAATTCCTGAAGTTGGGTAGCAAGTTCCTGCATTTCCGAAGGTGCAAGACGATCTGGGGCTTTAACGACTGGAGTAGCACCAGGAACAAGATCAATACAAAAATCAACAGAGCGAACAGGAGGTAACCCAGATAAATCCTCAGGAAAAACCTCTGGGAAATCACACACAACTGGAACATCTTGGATACTCTTACCCTTATCCTTCTTTTCCACAACATGAGCCAAGAAAGATACATACTTCTTACGAAGATATTTTTGAGCTTGAGTGCAAGACATGAGTTTCAATCCCTTCGATGTCGTTTCCCCATAAACAGATAAAGATTCACCAGATGAAAGTGGAATTCGAATATACTTTTCAAAGCAAACAACCTCGGCATGGTAACCCCTTCTACAAGCCTGTTCTTTACCAAATGATCAATCTTTCTGAGGTGAATATGTCCCAACCTTTTGTGCCACATTATCGATTCTTTTTCTGTAGCTTTGGATAGAAAACATGTAACCTGGCCCTGGCTTGTCATAGCCTTGCTCATATCAAGAATGTACAAATTGTTCACTCTTGGTGCTTTCAACATGATCCATTCTTTTGGAATGACGAAGCTGGGTTTCAGAATATAGCAAGATTTATCATCAAAGTGTACAGAAAACTGTTTGTCACAATTTTAGCTGACACTTAACAGATTATAATCGATCTGCTTCACATAAGATATTCTCTCAAAACTTACGATCCCATTGCTTACACTCCCTTCCCTCGTGATATAACCGCCTTTATTACCTGCGAACGCCACATACCCACCATTCACATTCTTGATGTCGAATAATAGCGTTAAGTCTCCGGTCATGTGCCCAGAAGCTCCACTGTCGACAATCTAAAGACTGCTAATAGGGCCAGCTGGAGCTCCCTGCACCAAACAAAGAAATGATTAGATCTTTCGGGGGACCCAAGCCTGCTTCGTATTGGGTCTTTGAGTTTTAAACTTCAAAGATTCATTTTCATCAACATTTGGATTAGAATCGACCATTTTCTGATCATTCAAACCTTTCTCATCTTTAACTTTGACATTAGCAGTTGAGGTGGAAGCACCCGGAGAACCCACTGGTGACCAAGATTGTTCAGAACGTTCAAGAATCCTAATCTGAGATTTTTGTGTCTCAACAGGTTTCTTTGTATCGTTCATAAAAGAAACTTTCTTAGTTACCTTCTCTGACTTAACAGAAACAGGTCCAACTTTTGACTTAACAGCAGGTTTGGGTAAAACCTTTTGTTTGTCATTAGTTGAGTTCACCATTGGTTTCTTTAGATGTTTCTCCATAGCAATCTTGTTTCGATGATCATAGACAAACTGACGATTTTCGCTCTTTTGAAAATATCGACTTTAATTATAAAATGGTGATCTTTGAGGGATAAAGTGTCATTGTGGATATCTATGACTATCGACTGGACTTTGATAAGGTTGCTTTTGCTCAACTTCGTGCCTTTTGTGTCGCACATACGGGCAGTGAGCAAGTGAATTCCCTCTCTCCCCGAATTTGTAACACGCACGGTATTCTTCAAAAACATTTTTAGCACCTGGCTTAGCATATGAAGTGATCAGAAATTAATCATCAACACAGGTACGTCTTAAACTCATTGGAGCTAGGTCCATTGAGTAAGCCGGCTCGAAAAATGCATTCGCCTTTTCTTTACGCTTGATGAATTCAGTGACATGAAATTTTGATTCTTTGGGAGTATCAGAATGCAAATTCTTTAAAAGTTCTGGAGGAAAGTCATTGGTCCTTTCGTGTTTAGGAAACCAGATTGTACTCTCCTGCCAGATTTTATCAATTTTTGAATAGTTTGCAAATTTTAGATGGCAAGATAGTTAATCGATTGAGATGACTGAGTGTTCGTCTTTTGAGAAGCTACATCCCATGGATTCATCAGAACGTGTTGTTGCTATGTTGGTGCAGGCCTCGGTGTCATAGGAAATCCCCACATGTTCTCCATGATGTCCAAAATGTAAACACTTAGAAAAATTTCCCAAAATAAGTCTAGGTTCTACCTCTGATGTGTATACGAGGGTTCGAATGTAGAAAAGTCTAGGTTCGACCTCAAAAATTAGACTCGAATGTAGATATGTAACACACAAGACACTCTTTCGACAAAAATAACTCTCCTTCGACCTCCCGGTAGGTCGAATGTAACACAACTAGTCGAATGTACAAACAACACAGTAGAAAAGTTTTGGTTCGACCTAAAATACTGAGATTCGACATGAAATGACCTTGGTTCGACCAAAAAATCACACGTTCGACCTAATTCTCTCTGGTTCGACCTGACCCATTTGAAAAATAGTTATTCTTCAAAAATCAGTTAATTTGATCCAAATTTTTAAAAAGTTTATAAATTTTGATGATCTTTATCAGGTTTTGTCACAGATTTGATGTAGATCAACTTTAATGAATGAAACTTTTGATTTTATCCGTCAAATCTTATCCAAATCAATCGATTTCCATTAAAACTCAATGTTCTATCAAAACAGAAAAATTTTGGACTATTTTGGATCAAATTCAGCTCAAAACATATCAATTTGTAGTTGTATGATCTCATAGGCTCTGATACCACTTTGTAGACGGATCGGTTTTGATAAAAACGTTTATGTGATCATACAAGTTTAACAATCCAGTTGCGGAAACCCTAGAATGTTTACAAAATGATACGAATCGAATCAAACACAAACAATTAACTTTTCAAGCTCCATTCTCATTAATAACTTTATAAAACTTGATTACAAATGGATTTACAATGTTATAAATCAGTTTTAGAAAGGTCAAAACACAAAGAGAGAAACTAGACCTGACACACAAACACAAATGAAAAAAGTTATAAACTTATCAAAAATTTCAGCTTATATAGGAAGCCACATTCGACCTACACAGCAGCTCGAACCAATCATCAATCTATTATATTCTCCCTTCAACCTTCTTTATCTACCTTCGACCTAACCAAAACCTTCCTTCGACCTCTCAATTATGCACAAAACACTTTATTTCGTCAATCCAAAGCAACTAGTCGCAATATGCATCTACAAAAGCATTTATTTCAAACAACTATATATACACATATATTTATGAGAAATCAAACCAAGTTACTATCGGTTCATTAAGTCATATACACATTAAGACACGTATTGTTTATAATACGAATCTAGGTAGCTGAATAAACTATCTTTACAACCATGAAATGAATTAAACTCATTTGCATTAGAATTTATGGCATCATTTATTTGTAATAGGATACAAGAGTTCAATTAATCCAAGTTCGGACTTGTTGCTACTTGCTACTACTTACACAGTGAATTTCAGGTGAGTTTACATAGCCCCTTTTTACTATTTTACATTTTTGGGGTGAAACATGTTACATTCTCATATGCAATTCAACATAAGTGCCTATGTGTGATTTCTATGTTGCATTATGTCTTAAACAATATTTTGGTAAACACAATTAGACTCGCGTAATCATTTACACCGCACAAGCCGACGATACACAATGATAGATCTATTGGATTGACAACCCCACCCGGATACATGTACCCTGGATATGGGTAACGTGGCTGATTGTTATCGAACACATAAACACAAACAAGTGAACCATATGCGTATGGGATGGACCGCATTCAACATGTCACAAGGGTTGATTATGCAAACGCTTTACCTAGTAGGTTGTTTTCACATATGGACTAGAATTGCACAAGTTTTATACTCATGATACAATATTCAAATCTATGTAAGTCTCACCAACTTTTGTTGATCCAAAATATTTTCTAACATAACATGTTTCAGGTTATAGTGTTCCTTGAAGATTAGAGTTTATGCTTGAAGATTTATATTTAGTGTTTCTCATTTGATATACCAATTCCATTTAGAAAAAATTGTATATAATTCATTTAATTGACTATTGAAAGTTATTATTTACCATGAGCTACTGAACAATCATCATTACGTGGCACCCCGATGTTTCCGCCATCGGTTGGGGTGTTACAGATTGGTATCAGAGCCTTGGTTATAGGGAATTAGGTTATTAGAAAAATAATCTAGTCTATAACCTTAGTACTTTAACCAGTACTTGCTTCAGTTGCTTGTAGCTCTACCTTATCCTTATCTCTATCCCTATCCTCCTCCTTATTCTTACCCTGGCTTGGTCTTGCCTAATCTCTTTCACTTACTTGCTGCAATCCTAACGTACTTCTAGATTATTAGGGAAAATTCCTTAGGCTTAGATCTGATTTTTTTTAATAAGTCAACATTTTCGTTTATTCGTAGTTAAGTGTTTACAATCTTTGTGTTTCATTTTCATTTATGCCCCTCACTCCCATTTAAATTCTAAGTTTTGAATCTCAAAATTTTTGCAATTCAAATATATTTTCTTTCTTATATAATTCCTCTATTAGCCTAAATTTCATGAATCATTTGTGGATTTCACAACCACACTTCATTTTATCCCAAACATGACTGCTTTATTCCTTTTGTTAACCTATAAACTAAACCATTTATCAACCATTTATACATTCACCATTCTTTACAACCTTGATTATAGTATGAGCTTTCATCTACCTCTCAAAATTTAAATGCATATTCTTCGCCTTTTCCGACATGAACTTGATTTTCATAACAACCAAAATATTGAAAGCTTGGTACTTGATTATTCATTCTACAAGACCTTTCTAAAAAAATGGTTGTTTGTTGTGTGAAACTTGATCTGGCTTGATACATGGGAATTTGATTAGCTATTATATTTAAACATTTGATCATTCTCGATACTTGAATGGCTAGCTAAATATGACCGATTTGATATAATCATCAACTAGTGAAACCAAATCTAGAATCATTAACCTTGTCTAGGGCATCACAATTACAACTCTCAGGCTATACTTGATACTAGTCATATTTACAAACTTGCTTGCATTATCAATCTGCAACTTATGTGTTGAGCTCCGAAACAATTGTTACATTTAATCAACAACTGGTAGAGGAGGAAGTACCTGCTCAACAGTTGGTGGAGTTCCTAAGAACCTACTCAACGATTGGTAGAGGTCATCATGACTGCTCAACAGTCGGTAGAGGTTCTAATAACCTGCTCAATGACTAGTAGAGGCCATCATACCTGCTCAACAATCGGTAGAGATTCCTACTCACCAACTGGTAGAGGTCTTCTTGCCTACACAACAATTGGACTCATTTTTGGATACATTGTGCACTTTCCTTAAATTTGAACTATGAGAACATGCAATTTGATACAAAGATTCATTAAACTCGTTGATACAAAAACTTAGTCGCAAGGTTGTTGAGCATTATTATACATGTGGGTGTAGTTTAGAGTCATAGAAGGACACAAAACCCTAATGTAAGGTAATTTGGTGATTGCGGTCCGGAACGTAATCATGAATTTACAGGTACGTTGAGGTGGTGTGAAATTCTACTAGGATTGTTAGTAGATACTCAGTACAAATTCGAAATACTAAAGGTGTATCGAAGATGTGACTGAGGGTCGGACCAAGGGCCAACTTTAGTGAACCAGACAAAATCACAATAAGCCTTGCCCTAAGTCTGAGTCTAATCAGTCATATATCATGTAAAGCACAACTAAAACACTCTCCATACTACACAAGAAGCTTGTCACTTACCTAAACGAAAAAAAAAATCAAACTATAACCTTTACATTCCTATTCTTCCTCGTGTTTGCAACCATACATGACAGTCTTTTCTAATAAATTTCGAGATGAAATTTCCTAAAGTAGGGGAGACTGTAACGCCCACCTATTTTTGAAAAAATCATAGAAATATTATATTCGCATAACGATCCTAATTCGCTAGCAAGAATAGCCCGTCAGCTAGAAATATGTTTATATTTACTAACTAGGATATAATCCCGTGTATTACACGGGTTAATAAATGAAATGTTATACAATTAGAAGTAAAAAGGTTATGTTAAAAACCCGTACGAATGCATGGTTGAATAAATTCGTCAAAACATGTATATAAAAAAAATATTTTTTTATTATTTAACATATTATATTTATACATTCTTACCCACAACCACATTAAATATTTCAAAATTTTAAGGAATCATTTGTAAAAATAATTACCATTATTACTCTTCGTTTTTTTTATATTTTAATGAACATGATTTTAAATTTTGTGAAGTTTTTAAGTAAAAATAAAAATATAAGTGTGTATAATTAATTTCATATTAAACTTGTTTATTTTTTGATATAATATTATATTTAAATAAAAATAAGTATTAAATAGGAGAGATAAATGAAAAAAACTAAAATGTAGATGATGTAAATGGATGTTATATTTAAATAAAAAATAAGTATTAAATAGGAGAGAGAAATAAAGAAAACTAAAATGTAGATGATCTAAATGGATGACATGTGTCCACAAATTGTTTTCTTTTATTAGATAGTGTAGATGTAGAAGTGTAGATGTAGATGTATATACTTTAAATTATTTATCTTCACGATTTAAATATTTTAAAAATAATAATAACATGATACAAGCAGTAACGTACCAAATAACTGACGTCTAGTAAATTCTTATAAATCTTAACGCGACGGTGAATATATATATATATATATAGGGGGTGGTTAAAATAAAAACCCACTCAAAACGAGTAAACTCGGGAAACTCTGACTTCCCGAACTTTTTATCATCTGAAAAAATTAGGGTATGTAATATACATGTTTTTAAGAGTTTTGAGCCAAAAAAAAAACAAAAAAGCGCCGAGTGGATATTTAAAAAAAAAAAAAAATAAGTTTTTTGTGTTACATATGTAACATGTCTATTTTTGTGTAACATACGTAACACAAAAAAAACTTATTTATTTTTTTTAAAAATATCCACTCGGCGCTTTTTTGATTTTTTTGGCTCAAAACTCTTAAAATCATGTATATTACATACCCTAATTTTTTCAGATGATAAGAAGCTTCGGAAGTTAGAGTTTACCGAGTTTACTCGTTTTAGAGGGTTTCCGGTATCCCTTTCCCTTATATATATATATATATATATATATATATATATATATATATATATATATATATATATAGTTAATATATGGTCCAACCTGTAATGTCCCGTTACTTTCTAGAGTATTAAAAATATATTAATAATAATAAAATATATATATTATTCGCATAACGATCTTAATTCGTTAACAATAATATCTCGTCAACAAGATAAACATTGCTATTCGTTAATGAGTTAAATCATTTATGTGACAACTATAAAAATTGTTTTAAGCATTATCATATCTATTTTTTTCCAAACTATAAGCTGATTATTCAATAGAACTTGTTATTAACAATTCCCATATTTTTTTATATAAATATACCATTGGATTAAATAATCGCAAATCATACTTAGATACATTTGTCTAGGCTTTTTGAAAGATTTTCATTTATAAAAAAAAGAAAAAAGAAACCAACATATTCCCATCAAGTTTTGCGCCAATCAAGGGTCTCACCCATAATTGGATTATTTGATTATTGCCAATCCAACTCAGGCATTATAGATGGTATATACTCAAATCGCATTCATTCTCAAAATCATCTCAAAAGTGCTTGCAAATCGCATTAAGAAGGTGGTGGGGAAGGTGGTCTCGGAGGTACAATCCGGTTTCCTATCGGATAGAAACATTTTAGAGGGGCCATTGATGCTGAACGAAATAGTCTCATGGGCAAAGAAGGCGAACAAGGAAGCATTCATTCTAAAAGTTGATCTAGAGAAGGCCTACGACTCAATAAGTTGGTCGTTCATTGATAGTGTCCTACAAAAAATGAACTTTCCAGATCGGTGGAGGGCTTGGGTTATGGGGGTTTTACAATCGAGTCGGGCGTCCGTGCTTATTAATGGGTCTCCTTCCTCCGAATTTCAATGCTTTCGCGGGGTTCGACATGGCGACCCTCTTTCCCCTTTTATTTTCATTATCACTATGGAGTCTCTTACATGGTTCGTGGGAAGAGCGAGTGAGTTGGACATTATACGTGGCATCAATCTACCTAATGGGGGACCCACCATGACACACTTGATGTTCGCCGACAATATTGTCTTTATGGGTGAATGGAGTGAAAACAATATCAAGAACGTTTTCCGGTTTATGAGGTGTTTCCACCTTATATCCGGACTCAAGATTAATGTCCGAAAGACAAGTCTCTTTGGTGTTGGAGTTAATGACGCTGTTGTGGAACATATGGCAGGGATGATTCGATGTAAAGGGGACAAATTTCCATGCAGGTACCTTGGTCTTCTTGTGGGTGTTAACATGAATCATGCCCGGTTTTGGAAATGCGTGGTTGATAATTTCAAATCAAGACTCTCAAAGTGGAAGGCAAAACATTTGTCATTTGGAGGTAGATTAACCTTGTTGATCAGAGCAACCTTAGACAGCCTACCTCTTTATTTTTTATCATTATATAGGGCGCCGAAAAGAGTTCTTGATTAATTGGAGGCTCTTCCTCGGCGTTTCTTTTGGGGTGGGGATGATGTGAAGGCCAAAACAAGCTGGGTGTGTTGGGAGAAGGTGATCGGACCACTGGAAAACGGCGGTTTAGGATTAGGTTCGTTACAAAATATGAATATGAGCCTCCTTATGAAATGGTGGTGGCGATTCAAGACGGAACAATCGGCTTTGTGGGTTAAAGTGGTCTCGGCTATACACTCGCAACCTGGGGGTTGGTCGTTTTTACCGATTAAACCCAGAGTATCTGGTGTTTGGGCGTGTATCAACAAGGTTGAGAAAGATTTAATCGAAAGAAACATAAACATACGGACCTTGTTAAAAGGGGTCTTGGGGAATGGTGTGTCTATGCGCTTTTGGTTAGACCTCTGGATTGGGGAAACTCCACTATGCTACCAGTTCCCGAACCTGTTCAGGCTGGAAATTAGTAAAGAGGCTGTGGTGAGAGATAGACGGAACTCGTGGGGCTGGACTAGACAACCAGCAAGTTCTGCAATGCTGGAAGAATTAGTGCAGCTGTCCGTTTTGATTTCGGACTTATCAACAGACAACAACAACAACGATAAGTGGACATGGGCCGTTGATCCAGATGGGGTATTTTCTGTAGCTAGCTGTAAAAGACTGTTGACACAATATGCCGTCCCTTACTACCCGTTTGAATGGGTCGAAGGTGCTCCTAAGAAGGTAAGCATTTTCGGATGGCGGGCGGAACAAGATCGACTTCCAACCATGTTGGTGTAACACCCCAAAATTTCTAAACCGTATCATATGATAATATAAGCACACTGGGCTTTTAGCTATCAAATAGTGACAAAACATGAAGGGGCAAACTTGCCAAGTTGCCAAACTTGAGTGTTTACTAATTATATATATAAAAAAAAAAGAAATGGAGATGAACTCCATACCCCAAATTCGTTCATCATCATCACACACACACCAAACCCTAAAACTCAAGAGTAAGCTTGAATCAAGGTGGAATCAAAGGGGTTTTGAGTGCTATAGCCCTAAAACGAATTTTCCAAGCCTAGTACACACCAAGGTAACCTTTTATTTGGCTAGATTTGATGGCATGTTTATGCATGGCTATGTTTAAAATCATGGGTTGTTGTAAAAACGTGAATTAAGGGCTTGTAATGGTTAATCTTGTATGAGGGAACTTTAATACATGTTAATTTGTGTGTGTTAAGCAAAATTCTTGTGAGAAGGTTACATCCTTATAGTTCATGTTATGAAATGAATTGGGTTTTTGGTGGATTGGTAGGAACCACCTTTGAACCATGAAATACTAGTTATAAACTATGAGTTAGATGTTTATTAGAATACTAGCAATGTTATCTTGGTCAAATATTGATACATGAGGTCCTTGAGACCTAAAATCAAAGTTAGGAAAATCACGCCTACCAAGTGTTGAATAAAATGCCTCAATGAAACTCGATTTCACTTGGGCATAGATAACTTGGTGAAAACATGTATGTTGGTAGAACATGACCAATAATGCTTACAGACATGTAAAGACTAGGTTCTAACAACCTAACTGGTCGTTCACCTCATAGGTGCGAATACAAGAAACTTTGGATAGCCAAGGAATCTCGGAATGAGGTAAAGAGGAAGCACTCATAAGGTAAGTCACTCGATGACTTAATTCTTAATATGTCTCTAGTATGTTTATATGCTTAGTTATACCTTTGTATGTGTATTGGGAACTAGACATTAAAATCCCACAAAGAAGCATAAATAAGATACACGATTCGTAGATGATGGCCTTAGATGAGGGTTGTTAATATCCCAAGTAGACTATCGGGTCAATTGGGTAAAATGCTAGATAGACAATGTTGATGCGTTTTGCGACTAAGGATTGGATATACTTGATTAACATATGTTAGTAATGGCCGAAGGTGAATATAAACTGGGCGAATGTAGATATGTATGGGCGAAGGTGAATAGAATGGGGCGAAGGTAGATTTGGACTGGGCGAAGGAAGAATGGACAAGATCATGAAGACACATTCGACCATTTAGAATGGGCGAATGCGGAAATTACTCACATTCGACCAGTTACACTGGGCGAACGTGCAGTGCCTATATATAGTTTTTGTGTTTTTGATAATGTAAGAGAGTTGTCATTTGTGTCCAGGTTCAGTTCAGGTTCAGAGGTGTTTTTGAGAGATTATTAGTGTGTTCTAGATTAACATAAACAGATTGTAAATGCTTTTTGAATGAAAGTTAATCTATGAAATGATATTGAAAATGATATTGATTGTGTCGTGATTTGTGTTTTATCAATTTGTTCAGATCTAGGGTTTCCGCACCTAGTTTTGTGACTTGTATGATCGTATAATCCTGTTTTAGCTAAAATCCAACGCTCACAAAGTGGTATCAGAGCATAGAGGATCATACAACAACAAATTTGATAAGATCAGAGCTGATTTGGACATGTTTTTGACATAAAATCATCTGTTTTTACATAAACATTGTTTTTAAGAGTTTTTGATCGATTTAAAGGTGAATTTGTGGTCGAATTCAAGTTTTCCAAGACTTAAAGTTGTTCCAAATCAATTCCGAAACATAACCTGATTGAGATCATTCAAATCCATGAACTTTTGAAAATCTGAGATCAGAATAACCGTTTTTCAAACAATAACCGTTTTTCAAAAATGAGATCTGCTAGTTTTGGGCGAACCTGGAACCTGGACTGAGTGTTGTGGTCGAAAGTGCAGAAAAGTGGGCGAATCTGAGTTTTTGAGTGGACGAACCTGAAAATTTGTTTAGAATTTTTCACATTCGGGTAGAAATTTCCACATTCGACCGTTACTGTTTGGACGAAAGTGGAAAAGTGTTAGTTTGATTTACATTCTGGTCAAGCCTACGTTCGGGTGTTACTGTTTGGACGAAAGTAGAACCAAAAGGGACGAGAGTGTGAAATTTTGGACGAATCTAAGATTTTTTGGACGAACTTAGGATTTTCGGGCGAACCTAGGATTTTTGTTGAAAATTTTTCTAAGTGTTGAGATTTTCAGATTGTGATCATGTGGCGTTTTCAAACTACTCAGGGATCAGCAACAACACAACCACAACAGCAAACAATGGACCCATGGACAGTGGCAGCGCAAAAGACTAACACACAGTCCTCACAACCACTTAACTACATGACAACAACGAGCACAATGCCTCAAAGTGTAGCACATCCGGCACTACAATCTGATTACTGGGGAGTAGCTGCAGCGGCGGTAAATACTCAAACCACTAATGCTATTTCTACTTTGATTAAGGATTTGTCTACAGGTAGTGGAACTCGGCCACCGAAGCTCATGGATATGCAAGAGTATAATCAGTGGCATACCATGTTCAAGATCCATTTGGAAGGCATGGGAGTTGAAGGAGCTGAGGCATGGAGCATGATTGTCAAAGGATATACAGCACCGATTCTGGAGAATACTGGTGAGATGATTCCTCTGGAAAGCCTAACTGAGGACGAAAAGAAGAAATATGTGGTAGAGAAGAAGGCGTTCTCTCAACTGACACAGGCAATCACAAGTGACTTGTTGCATCAGTTTGGGACATGTACTACATCAAAGCAGCTTTGGGATAAGCTGAAGAGGAAGCATGATGGTAATGAGAAGACCAGGAGTTTGAGAATGGAGGAATTGGTTAAAGAGTTTGAGAATTTTTCTTTTATTAATAATGAAACTTTGAAAGAACTAACTCCGAGATATATGCATTTGTTATCTGAATTGTCTAGTTATGGTGTACAGATTCCAATGACTAAGCAGGTGGATAAGTTTGCAGATGCTTTACCACCACAATGGGATCAGCATGTGGAGGTACTCAGAGAGAAGGATGCTTATCAATTCTGGACCATTTCAGAATTTATAGAAAAGCTGGAGAACAAAGAGTTGGAGGATAGGAGGATAGGAGGAAAGCGAGAAGGTCACAGATTCCTCAGAATCCCAGTTTGTATTTTGGAGGGACTTCAGTTCCAGCTGGAAACTCGAGCTCTGGAAGCGTTGCACCACATGTTGCATGTATTTCCAATGTCATGGATTCATCAAAACCATCCACTAACTACACACCACCACAATACAATTCCTACTCACAACCATCATACACTCCACCACAATATAATTCCTACATTTCACCAATCTCTCCAATGCAACAAGCAAGTTTTTACACCGCTAACCAATCACAACAACCAGTAAACCAAGTTACTCAACATAAACAACAACCGATGGTTTTAGATACATCTAACTTGGGAAATGTGACTGTGGAGGTTGCTCAGCAACACATTGCATTAGTCTCTGCAATGGTTTCATCCTACAATGGGTTGGTTGCTAGTCAGATTGGGAACAACAACTTAACCAACGAAGACTACGCACAGATAGATAAGGAAGAGATGGAACTCATTGACATTCAATGGGCTTTTGCGAGTATAATGAGAAGAGCAACAGAGTTCATCGAGAAAACTGGAAGGACAGACTTGGCAACTTCTCCAAACACAACCTATGGTTTCAACAAGGAGAAGGTTACGTGTTTTAATTGTGGAGAAAAAGGACACTTCAAAAGGGAATGCACCCAGCCACCTAAACAAGGTAATCGAAACCCTTTCAATGCAAACTACCAGAACCGTCAACAAAACCAAGTTTCTTACCAAAATAACAACAACTACCAAAACCGAAACTTTAACAACCAAAACAGACAACCAAACACTCAACACCAGATTCAAAACCAATCTCCTAATCAAACAAACCGAACAGTTGTACCTATCACTACACCTAATGAGACTCAACAGAATGCGAGTCAGAACCAAGCTTTGGTGACTCAACAGGATGAGAGGTTTGACTGGTCGGGTATGCAAATAGGAGTTGAGGAAGTAACTACTGGTGGGAATGTGGCATGTGTTGCTTATCAGGTTGATATGGAAGAGTCGGTGGCAGTTGATGAGAAGAAAGAAACTGAGGAGAGTGAAAGTGATGATTCTGAGACTGAGATGGAAGTGGAGACTGAACCTGTTGAGGTTAAGGCTGAGGAAAAGAGTTCTGGAATGGTGATTGATTCAGTTTCTGATGTTCCCGAAGAGTGTAGATCAGTTTATTCAGATTCTGAGAGCGAATCAGACACAGAGGCAAGTGTTGATTCTTTAGATGATGATATTGATCAGTTGCTGGCAGAAGCTGACTTTTTGATTACGAGGAAGTCGTGTATCGCTGATGATGCTTTCACCAAGATCGACTACTCCAAGTTTTTCACTGGAAAGGAAGCTCATTTTGCGTTGATGGCCATGACTGAACCGCCAAAACCTGTAAGTTCTGAATCTAGCACTGATGTTATGAGTGATAAATACTGTGGAACCTGTGATAGATTGACTGAGGAGAATAAACAACTCCGAATTTCACGAGATAGTACTATCTTGAACTGTCAATCTACTCGCAAAGAGTTAAATGCTTTTAACAAAGTATTAGATGGCTATAAAAAGGACATTTCCGACTTGAAAAATACTTTGTCATTGAAACAATTGGCCATAAACAACTATATCAATGAAATTGAAAACACCAAGTTGGAAATGGCAGCCATAAAATGCTTTGCTGAAAAGGTGAACAAAAAGCTGGAAAGTTATAAGAATGTTGCTTATGTGGTAGATCACATCATTGATGATAACACCACCAATTACAAGTCTGTACCATCTCCGGTTCTATTTGAAAATCATAACTATCATCAAGTTATACCGGAGAGTTCGGTAAAATCAGACTCATCATCAGAAATGGAATCTAATACCTCGAGTATTGGAGATCCATATTCCGATGTGAGACCGATTTTGGGCTTGAACAATGAGGGTGTTTATGCTGAGAGTGATAATTCAGACTCAGAAAATGATGATACTGGTAGTGATCAATCTGTTAATGAATGTGAGATTCCAAAAGAAAATCACATCATTACTACTGAACCAGTGTCACCATCTGATCATGTTCATCCGATGGCAAATGCTAATCGTGATAAAAAGTCTGAAAAGATTGAGGTTAAGAAAGATAATGGTGTTAAGAATGTGGTTAAATTGAATGAGCTGAATGAACAAAGTGACAAACCTGTAAAGGTGTTTTATCGGATGGAAGGATCCGATAAGATCATTTCTGATGAGGAATTTCCGATTAAAAATGTTAACTATTCTAAACTTGATAAAATCTGGCAAGAAAGCACAATATGGTTTCCAAAACATGAGAGAACCAATGAAATTCCACCAGAAATCTTAAAGAAATTGTTTTCAGAAGTTCCTCAAGAACCAAAAATCCATGTCACTGAGTTCATTCGACCAAATGATAAAGCAAATGGTTTTCATGAGCCCTCTTACTCGAAAGGACCACTTCCTGAGAGTTTGAGAAATCAACAATATAATGATCAATTTCCTGTCAGATCATTTGCTTCACCAAATGCTCATTATGTGTTTGAGGAATATAGAAAATGCTTTAAATGTGGAGAACGCGGGCATTTACTTGCTCAGTGTCCATATGTAAGGCACAAAAGACATGAGGTTGAGGTTAAGAATTCCATGAAAAAGCCGATTGATCATTATGTCCCACCACATAGACGGGCTGTTCCTCAACAACAACATTTTTATAATCAAAACAATTTTCAAATGAGGAACAACCGTCCATTTCATTATGATCAAAGGAATCGGATTGCAATGGAACAATCTTGGAGAAAACCTGTAGTGAACGCAACAGCTGATAGACAAAAGGTTCCACAAAAACCAATTGTCAAGTCAAATGTTGGACCTAAGTCTGTTAATTCAGATAAGGTTGCTAAGAAAGTTACTTTTAGTAACAATGTTCAGAAACCAATTGAGAAACCAAAATCTCAAATTCGTATTCTCAAAAGGTCTGAACAATCTTGGACACCTAATGGTACTTCAGGAGCTTCTACTTCGAAGGTAAGTGAGAAAAATGAAAGTGTTTTGAAAAATTAGAAAACGATTGATTCAAAACAGAAAGTTGTTGAAAAAGTTGTTGAGGATGTTTCTTTGAAAGCCAAAGTTCAAAGGCCCAAGACTCAGGCTTGGGTCCCCCGAAAGAACTAAATGTTTACTTTTTGTGTGCAGGGAGCTTCAGCTGGCCCTATTAGCAGTCTCTGGATTGTTGATAGTGGAGCTTCAGGCCACATGACGGGGGATTTGGCATTGCTGTTTGATGTGAAGAATATTAATGGAGGATATGTCGCGTTCGCGGGTAATAAAGGAGGTTATATTACGATGGAAGGAAGCGTGAGTAATGGGATTGTGACTTTCGAGCGGATTTCTTATGTCAAGCAGATAGACTATAATCTGTTGAGCGTCAGTCAAATATGCGATAAACAATTTTCAGTGCATTTTGATGACAAATCCTGCTATATTCTCAAACCGGGCTTCAAGATTCCAAAGGAGTGGGTTATGTTGATGGCACCTCGAGTCAACAATCTTTATATTCTTGATATGTCCAAGGCGATGACATCACAGGGACAGATAACATGCTTTCTATCCAAGGCGACCGAAAAAGAATCGATAATGTGGCACCGCAGAATGGGGCACATTCATCTGAGGAAAATGAATCAGTTAGTGAGAAATGGACTTGTCGATGGAGTAAACGTGAAACATTTCCATCTGAACGACAAGTGTGTGAGCTGCATGAAAGGCAAACAACACAAACAATCCCATAAAGTGAAGAAAGTTAACTCTGTTGAGATGCCGCTTGAGCGATTGCACATGGACCTTTTTGGACCGGTCAAGCGCAAAAGTCATCTTGGAGAGCTTTATTGTTTAGTCGTCACTGATGACTATTCACGATTCTCATGGGTGATGTGTTTGAAGAACAAAAGCGACACCTTTACCAACTTACAAGTTCTGTTCACTCGACTGGAGAATATCTACAATTTGAAGATAAAAAGGATCAGGAGTGACAACGGGACGGAGTTCAAAAATGCAAAGATGGATGAACTTTGTGAAAGCAAAGGAATACATCATGAATATTCAGCTCCGTACACCCCGCAACAGAACGGTGTTGCTGAAAGAAAGAATAGGACTCTGATTGAGGCTGCTAGAACAATGCTCGCTGATTCAAATCTTCCAGTAATGTTCTGGAATGAGGCGATTTATGCAGCAAATTATACATTAAATCGGGTTCTAACAGTGAAGAAGTTTGGAAAAACATCTTATGAGCTGTTACACCGACGAAAGCCCAATTTAGAGTATCTAGAACCATTTGGGGCACCATGCACGATGTTGAATCCAAGCGAGAAGTTTAGTCCTAAAGCTGAAGAGGGATATTTTGTTGGATATGCAACCCCGCTTAAACGGGTATTCAACAAGAGAACTCGTCAAGTGGAGGATTGGGCTAACGTGGAAGTTCAACGATACACACAAAATTTGCAAGGCACGGGCCCTGATTGGATGTTTGATTACAAAGATTTCTTTGAATCATTCAATCTAGATAGCTTGGTTGAAGAAGCTGTTATCAGATTACTTTACGAGTGTGAAAACGCGGCAACTTCACCGTTGATGCGTCCAATCACCGTAAACCCCCCACCAGCTTCTAGTGATACCAGTGCTCCTACACAAGAAGAAGAGATGTTTCAAGAAGCTTCAACTTCATTAGACACTTCAGAATCTGAAGATAAACAATTTGAAGAAGCCGTTCTTGAACATGCAGAAGACTTAGAAGAGCAAACTGTGAACCCAACTCCAAATCCAGATGTTGCTTCATCATCTAACACGGGTCATGATCAGGATGCTGTAGAGAATTTGACTGCTCAAACGGGAGTGATTGTACCTGTTAATCCGGAATCTCGGATTCATCGTATTCACCCGCTGGAGCAAGTTATCGGTGATCCTGGTAGTGGAGTGATGACCAGAGGGCAGCTTAAAAGCGTTAATTCACCAGAGAGTTTTGGTGCTTTAGCATTGTATGCCAAAATTCAGAAATCTGGTAGCCAAAATGATTGGTCGTTTGCATGTTATGTGTCGCAGGTAGAGCCAAGGACATACAAAGACGCTTTGAATGAAGATGCCTGGGTTGAGGCAATGCAGGAGGAGTTATTGCAATTCCAGAAATTGGGAGTCTGGACGCTCACAGATTTGCCGCCGGGAAGAAAGAAAATAGGCACTAAGTGGGTGTTTAAGTGCAAAAAGGATGATCGTGGAGTTATTGTACGCAACAAAGCCAGATTGGTTGTGCAGGGTTTCCATCAAATCGAAGGAATTGATTATAACGAAATCTATGCACCAGTAGCAAGAATTGAAGCTATTCGGATGTTCCTTGCGTTTGCTTCGTATAAGAAATTCAAAGTCTATCAAATGGACGTCAAGAGCGCATTTTTGTACGGTAAAGTCAAGGAGGAGGTTTATGTCGGGCAGCCACCAGGCTTTGAGGACCCAATCCACCGGGACAAGGTCTACGTGCTAAACAAAGCTTTATATGGTTTGCACCAGGCTCCAAGACAGTGGTACGAGGAGCTAAGTACATACCTCATCTCCAAAGGATTCAAGCGCGGCCTCGTCGATTGAACCCTCTTTACGAAGAAGACGGGAGATGACTTGCTTCTAGTACAGATTTACGTTGATGATATTATATTTGGTTCAACTAACGAACTTCTGTGCAGGGAATTTGAAACTGTTATGCAGGAGAAGTTCGAAATGAGCGCTATGGGGGAAATGCAGTTTTTCCTCGGCTTACAGGTGGATCAGAGACCCGACGGGATCTTCATTCACCAAACGAAATACGTAGCCGACATCTTGAGCCGATTCCAGATGGAGGACTCTAAGCCGATGGATACCCCGATTCAACCCAATCACGGGATTGGAGTGGACGCTAAGGGGGAGCTGACAGACCCATTTACATACAGAGCAATCATCGGATCTCTGATGTATTTGACAGCGTCTCGACCAGATATTATGTATGCAACGTGTCTCTGTGCTCGCTATCAATCGAAGCCGAAACAAAGTCATCTGACGGCGGTCAAGCGTATCCTTCGATATCTGAAGGGTTGTCCATCAAAAGGACTTTGGTACCCTAATGATGATGATTTTGATTTTATTGCGTTTAGTGATGCAGATTGGGGCGGCTGTGACAAAGACAGCAAATCAACAACAGCCGGTTGCCAGTTTTTAGGGAGCAGGTTAATTACCTGGCAATGCAAGAAACAGACTTCCGTTGCACTGTCTACATGTGAAGCCGAGTACATTTCAGCCTCGAGTTGCTGTTCCCAAGTGCTCTGGATCCCACAACAGATGGTCGATTACGGTTTGCAGTTTCTTAAAACCCCTATACACTGTGACAACGAAGCCGCAATTGCATTAACTTAAAATACTGAAAATCATTCTAAAGCGAAACATATCCGGATTAAATATCATTTTATTCGTGATTGTTACGCTAAGGAATTGATTGACATGGTCAAAATCCATACTGACTACCAACGTGCAGATTTGTTTACAAAAGCTTTTGACAGATCCCGCTTTGAATATCTTTTGAAAGTAAACAATATAAAGGAAAAACAGGACTAATCGGCTCCTCGGTTTATCATTTTTTTTTTATTTTTAGTTTTAGTTTTTTAAATTTTTGCTAATTGGGAATTTCTCTTTGCAAATTGGGAATTTCTCTTTACTATCATAATCCTCAAAGAAGTTGATGCTTTCGAGGGGGTTGTTTAATCCTCAAAGAAGTTGATGCTTTCAAGTGGATTGTTTCTTTCAAATTTTTATTTTGTTTTTCAGAAAATTAAAAACCCAAAAATATGTTCTTTATTTTAGGGGGAGTCATTTTATCAGAAAAACCAAAAACATTGAAAAATTTTCAAAATACCTAAAAATTAGAAAAACCAAAAATGATTTCCTGGATAAAAAGAGGAAATGATAGTACATCAGTGGGGATCTGACACAGGCTAAAGAATTGTATAGTTTTATGAGACGTATGTTGATTACGTGTGATATGCTGATAGGCTTCGTAGACTATATATTGCGTGCATTAGTGATACAAACATAACAAACTACGCGTTTGTGGATGAACACCTCATGGGCATATGGTCTTAGTACCATAATTTCGTTTGACAGGGTGTTTGTACAAAACTCGGAGGTTTAGGGTCGTTATGTTATTAGTTGTCTGGGGATAACCTATCTGATCTTCTGCTGTAAGTCATTACGGACCTAGATCAGACAGGATGTCTTTATAAACGAGCTTTATGCCAAATCCTAAAGTTACCGAATTGAGGAACTTTCCATGTTATATGATGATCAAAGATTATCTATAATATCGTATTAATCATTGATGCAAATCATGATTAATATCAGTCCTCAACCTGGTATGGTGCATATGTTACTTTGCTGCATTAATTTGCTGACCTGTATACCTCTATGCATTATATCTTGTACAATTACAGACGAGGAAAGCATAATCACGCTTTACAATGAGTCTTTGTGCAAATTACTTCTTGATACGGGAGTATGTCGTGTGTGTGGGAACCACAATGTGTTAGTCTAATACATCTAATTCGTATCATTTTAAAGCATTGCGTAATTGTCTGCATGTGAGCTTATGTGGACAACAATATCAGCAATTGCCGTATCACATATTGTTTTCTAATGATAATATTGAAACAGATCAACGCTGTGGTCAGATTTCTCAGAAAACTGATATGATCCTCTTACCGGAATTCACAAAATGTTTACTGCTTTCATTTACTTTGATGCATTTTACTTTGTCGCATTTTACTTTTATTGTCAAAAAGATACAAAATCCAAAAAGATTTTAGGTGTGTTTTGATAAAAATTTCAGAAAATCCAAAAGATTTGTATTTCTGCTTTATTTTTGATATCCGGGGATGCTTGATGGTCAATTTCTGAGATTTGATAACACCATCTGGACTTTGTAACATTCAAAAAGTGAAAATTTGAGTTTTGGAAGTTTAACGGATTGAAAAATGTTGAACGGGATTCGAATTCGTGATTTGGCGAAATTTTCAGATTTTTCCATTTCACATTCGCCCCTTAAATGGGTCGAATGTGGATTTTTCACTTCCGGATAAAAATTCCACTTCCGGGTACAAAATTTCACCTTCGGGTCTTTAATTACGGGCGAAGGTGGAGCAGTTTCACATTCGTGCCATTCACTTGGGGCGAATGTGGACTTAACCCACATTCGTCCACTACAAACGGGCGAACGTGGACCCTTATAAATAGGCCTTTCAGGTTCGATCACATCATTCAAAATATTTTTCAAAATTTCTTCAATACCAGACTTTGTTGCTCGTGTTTTCTACGATTCATTGATTTGTTCCCTGATCATTACTCATCATTTTAAGACTTTAATTGCAGGTAATGGACAGAGATTGAGATCAGAATTGATCGTTTTATACACAGGACCTAGGGTTTCAATTCTAGGGGTTTTTGTTGATTTTTGTTGCTTGTTTTTGATGACCGGTCATTTTTCATAGGTTTTAGGGGGAGAGTGTAGAAGGAATTAGGATAATAACACATCTAGATGTTAGTTTGATCGATTAAACACAGATGAACCCTAATTCCACTTTAAAACCAATGAAAACTGATTAATTGTCAAAATTGGTTATGAACGAGTGTTAGTCGGCCTTATTAGCACATATTAGGATCAATATCACAGGTTAAAAACAACAATGGCAAAAATTTAAATTTTGGGGGAAAACAGTTTTCACATTCGGTTGATAAAAACGGACGAAGGTGGAACGGGTTGGGCGAATGAACAACAAAAATGGACGAATGTGATTTTTAATCAGAAATTTTTCATATTCGACCAAAATTTTCATATTCGACCACATATTCTCACATTCGACCAGTTTAAAACGGGCGAATGTGCAGATTAGTTTTGACCAAAATTTTATAATTTTGTCGTTTTTGTATTTTGACGTGTTTTATTGATTTTCATGTGCAGATGGCTGATCAACCCGAGAACATTGAAGCACCAGCAGTCAATGTGGAAACTCCAGCTGAGATTACAGTTCAAGATCCAGTACCAGTAGCAGAAACATCTGTTCCGAGCAGTTGGCCTTTTGAACGATCGCACAACTGTTGCGCTTATCTAGGAGACGTTGAGAAGAATACAGAGTTTACCGGGATTATTGAATTTCTGAAGAGGAGCAGGATTGTACATGCTTTAGCCACACCAACCATCATATACAAAGACATCATTGAAGATTTTTATCAGAATGCGAAGTATGATTACTGGGAGAATCAGACGATCATCAAGAGCAAGATTCAGGAGATGGATATGTTCTTGACTGAAGCTGATATTCGGGAAGCTTTACAGATTAAGTTTGAAGATAGTGAAGATCCCAGGGAGTTATCATGGACAGAACAGAAGGCGTGTTTCTTACGTATGAAATACAAAGGTCCAATCACTGACGGATCTATGTATAAGGGGAAGCTGGGAGTGCAGTACAAGTATTTTGCTCATGTTCTTATTCATGTCTTTGGATGTGTGAGTGGTGGTTATGATGTGATGAGAAGGAGTTTGAGTTCATTAATGGTTGCGTTGACACTCAACAAACCATTTAATGTTTCTGGGATGATTCTTGATCATATGCTGGAGATGTTGAAGGGAATGAAGAACAAGAAGTTTATGTTGTATCCGAGGTTTTTGATGATGATCTTTGACTATAAGTATCCAATGTTGAAAAAGGATCCGACTATGATCCTAGGTCAAGATCATATGAACATCAGAACATTGATGAGGATGAAAGGTTACAAAGGTGTGCCTGATAGTGAAAAGCCACCTAACAGGAGATTATTTGGCGCTTTGGCTCGTCCGGATTACACTGATCCTGGCAAGAACAAAGCAAGACATGAAGATAGTGACTCGGACAATGATGATCCCTTAGTGTATGTTGATTCAAGCACTAAGCGGAAACGACAAGTAGTCAATCCTGGAGCCAAAGGGAAGGGCAAGGGAAAGGCTGTGGATCAGGGAAGCACTAAGCAACAAGTAGCTAGAAAGAAATCGACGGCGAAGAAAGGATCGGGTTTGGTGGATGAAGAGTCTGTAGATTCAGAAGAGACTGAGGTTGATGAGCAGTGGGATTCTGATGATGAGAATGTAAGGACCACCAAACGTAAGGCCACTATGGTTGGTGAGTCTGAATCCTTGAATCAGTCGATAGAAGAAACTGAGAGAAGAAAGAAATCAGTAGAAGATGAAGGTCTAGGTGTTGACCTGGCAGAACTGAGTGTTGGAGATACTGTAGTGGTGAATTTGCCCAGAAAAACAAAGAAGCAAAAGACTATGGCCAAGAAATCAAGTGTGAAAGAACTGAGAGAGAAAGAGTTAGCTCGGTTGTTGAAGGGAAAGAGATTACCTGATGCTGGTACACCATCCAAGTTATCTTCACCAGTTGCCAAGAAACAGAAGAAAGCGAAAGAGGCAGAGACTTTACCAATCGATCAATTCAATATCGATATGGATAAAGTTCTCGATATGTTTAGAAAGCCTCAAAAGGAGAAAGTTATTGAAGTTGAGCCATCCAAATCTAAGTCGAAGAAAGTGACTGTGGATGATGATGTCATGAAGCAAGTTAATAAGAAGATGGAGGACATGATGAAGATGTTGGTTGCTCAACAAGCTGAGATTGCTAAGTTCAAGCAGAATGAGGAGAAAATGCTCCAGATTGTGGTTGCTTCAAAATCTAATCAGGATGATATAAATGATAAGATTAAAATTATTGAAGCAAAGAATGAGAAGCTTGAAAGAAAATGTGAAAGAAACAAGAGCAAAATCAAATTGATCAAGGCTGACAACAAAGAACTAAAGAAGGAAAACAAACGCCTTGGTAATTTGATTGAAGAGCTTTATAGCAGGGCACCCCAGTTGAAAGAGGGTGAAGAAGATGAAGAAGAAGATGAACAGAAAGTAGATTATGAGGATTCTGAATCTGAGAAAGAAGAAGATGATGATGAGGATAATGATGGATCGGATAAAAGTGATGATGACAATGATGATGATGATGACAATAATGATGATGATGATGGTGCTGAAGGTACAGGGAAAAAGCAAGGTGATGAGTTTAGCAGTGGAAGTGATCATGATGGAGGAGATGATACTTCTAGATTTAGTTATGAGAAGAGAACACCGAAGAAGAAAGATACTGGAGAATCAAGTTCCAAAAAGAAAGGTGAGAATGTTGATTCGAATGAAAGTATTTTCTGGAACGAAAAGGTGAGATCTCTGTCTGATGATGCTAAACAGCTGTATAAGAATATGTTGGAAAAGAGAGAGTGGACCATTGAGTTCACCGGATGCTTCGCTGAAATATTCCAGACTGATGATTTAAGATATGAGTTGGAATATGAAGATCCAGATCTTGAAGAAGGGGAATTACCTGCATCTGTGGCGAAAGAAATACTAGATGGTCTCGCACAGAGGGTAGGAAAGACGTTTGAGGAGTTTATGATGGATGAATCGATTCCTGATATTCCTGAAAAGGATATGGGAAGTCATTCAGACGATGTGCATACTCCAGAGAACAATGAAGTTGAAGTAGAAGATATAACTCATGAAGAGTTTCCCCAATATTTCCGACAAGATGATGAGAATGAAGTATTTCCTGACTTCACTGAGATACCAAATAAGTCAGCGAAACAGAAAGCAAAGAAAAGAAGTGAAGAGTTTGTTGAGAAGGTATTTGGTACTGAAAAGAAAGATTCTTCTAACCAGTCTGATGAGTTGAAGAATTATATGAAGAAATTGAAGGAAATGGATGAGAACCGACCAAAGCCTGAAGCTCAAGGTAATTTCTATCGATTTCATAATGCCAAGTTCAAAGGCAGAGCTCTCGGGTGGACTTACTTAGGCAGACTGAAGTGTATTGCTGCAAAATGGGAAACCGGAATTCTGTACTTTAACAGATTCTGTGACTTGCTTACTCTACCGTACTGGGCGGTGAGAGACTTATGCAGATTCCCAATGTCAGGTGCCGAGGTAAATGGATCACATGTCGGTTGGTGCGCAGACAAATTGGTTTGGGAAAGTCGTACGAGATGGAACAGGTTCAAGCCTCAATATCCCAGAAGAAAACAGCATAGGGATATTGATCCACAAACCAATATGAAGCGTGTTACTTTGATTTATAAAGCACCTAATGTGATGAGGAAGATTCCGTTGATGCCAATGCCACAACATTTCAGTGCTGATTTCATCTTTTGGTATTATGATTGGAGAAAGGCAGAAGCGGTGATCGTGTTGAGGGATGGAAAGGATAAATACAAGCATGTTCATGTATTTGATCCTATGTGGCTGATTAATTGCACATTCGAAGACATCATCATGTTGTTCTATAATCCGATCTACTATGAACCCAATGACTTTGCTCAAGCGAGAAAGTATACGCAAGTTGTTGGAGTTTGTTTTGCGTATGATATAAATGCAGGAAGTAACTTGGAGGGTAAACTTGGCAAGACTGTGAAGATGGCCAATGTGTCTAAGCCTGTTTAGAAAACATTTGAGCCGCCAATGACTTCTGAGCAGAAGAAACAGCTCAGAATCAAGTTGATGAACAAGACGATGGACTATCAGAGAAAACTATCCAATCAATAGTCGAGGGGGAGTTTGTTGATGCGTTTTGCGACTAAGGATTGGATATACTTGATTAACATATGTTAGTAATGGCCGAAGGTGAATATAAACTGGGCGAATGTAGATATGTATGGGCGAAGGTGAATAGAATGGGGCGAAGGTAGATTTGGACTGGGCGAAGGAAGAATGGACAAGATCATGAAGACACATTCGACCATTTAGAATGGGCGAATGTGGAAATTACTCACATTCGACCAGTTACACTGGGCGAACGTGCAGTGCCTATATATAGTTTTTGTATTTTTGATAATGTAAGAGAGTTGTCATTTGTGTCCAGGTTCAGTTCAGGTTCAGAGGTGTTTTTGAGAGATTATTAGTGTGTTCTAGATTAACATAAACAGATTGTAAATGCTTTTTGAATGAAAGTTAATCTATGAAATGATATTGAAAATGATCTTGATTGTGTCGTGATTTGTGTTTTATCAATTTGTTCAGATCTAGGGTTTCCGCACCTAGTTTTGTGACTTGTATGATCGTATAATCCTGTTTTAGCTAAAATCCAACGCTCACAGACAATATTCTAGCCCAAGAGTCAACATTAAGCCGGTAATGAAATCGTGCTAGTCGCTTGAGTGTATTCATGGACTCAATGTTATCTTCCTCAAGCTAGTCTATAAGCAAAAGGGCGCGAGCCAAGGTGTAACACCCCAACCGATGGCGGAAACATCGGGATGTCACGTATTGATGATTGTTCAGTAGCTCATGGTGAATAATAAATTTCATTAATAGATTTAAATAAATTACATAAAATTGTTCTACAAGAATTCGTACATCAAATTGAATAATACTATGCACACATCTTCAAGCATTAACTCAAATCTTCAAGCAAGTAGAACCTGAAACATGTTAAGTTTGAAAATATTTTGGGTCAACAAAAGTTGGTGAGAATACATAGGTTTTTTGAATATAATTGATAACAATAGTTTGTACAACATTCACAGTTGTATAATGATAGAGTATGAGTCCGACATGTAACAATGCGTCTTTGTACAATCAAACCTTGTGTCGATTGAGACCTAACTCGCAAGTTAGTAAAAGTGTAACTGTTATCGATCATCCCTGAATTTATGCGGGGGGATGGGTTTGTCAGACCTATAGCGCTATAATCTAAACAGGCGGCTTGATCAATGTTAATGATTGTACTGTGTTTTTTTTTACAGTCAAATGATAGAATGAGTAAATGATAGTGTAATTGAATCACAAGTTTCAACAATGTAAGAATGAGTAAATGATAGTGTATAAAATGTTTAAACATGTTTCACCCCAAAATGTAAAACAGAAAAAGGGGCTATGTAAACTCACCTTAGCAAAATGTTAGTCTCGTGAAAATAGAATATGTGTTGCCCAACGATGCCAAGTATTACCCTATAATTAAGGTAATAAATATGTCTAAGTCTTTCTAGTCCACAAATATATTCTAGGGTTTCGAATTGGGGATATGTGCTCGTTTGATTAATAAATAAAATGTTTAATAAATAAGAGAAATTTGACAAATAAATAAACATAAGTCTTTTTGTAATTTTTAAATTAAAGATGGTCACAATAATAAGTTTTAAGTATGAAAATAATTTTTATAAAATTATTTTCTTAAAAATAGAATTTTAAATCTATTTATTTCAAATTGTCAAAATATAACTTTAATATTTAAAAATATTAAATTTAGAAAATTTTTAGTTTATAAAATGTATTTCCGTTCCAAAAAATCAGAAATAATTTATATAAAATTTTGGTACAAAAATATTGAAAAATGAATTTATTATGATTTATATATGATTAAAACTAACAAAAATTAATTAAAAATATTAAATAAACAATTTTTAGAAATAAAAATCATTTCAGAAAAGTTTATTGTTTTAAAAACTCAGAATAATTTTTGTGGAAATTTATAAAATTGTTTTGATATTTTTATAGAATTTTATAAATAAAATAGAATAAACATGAATTATTTATTATATATATTAAATAAATAAATTTTTGAAAACTAAAAATTGTATGTTAAACTTTTTCACTAGATTAACATAAAATAATTTTTGTAGAATTTATAAAAGAGTTTTAGTATTTTAAAATGAATTTTAAAAATTCAAGGGAATATATATATATATATAAGTTTAAATAAAAAGAAATGTTTTGTTGATGCCATGGTTCGAACCCGGGCCCTTGGCCGGTTCATGTGTTTTAAATCACAAGCCCAGACCAACTGGTCTGGACCCTGAGAACGTTTGATATCTGATTAATTTAATTATATACAATTAGTGAAATCAGTTTTATATATTTAAAAAGAAAGGATTAAAACCCGTTTGAAAGGGGACTCGAACCCACGCGTTCCTGTTTAACAACAACGGACACAACCACTTGATCTAGATCAGTGGTTGTGTTGGATTTGTGTTTGATTAAAATAAATAACTATAACTGCATCGTGTTCTTCCCCAAATAAACAAGATGAACCCTAGCTTAATCAATAATCAGATTCAACAAGCAATAGCCCCTGATATGATAGGGCTATTGTTTGTAGATGTCCGATGAACAAAACCCAACAACAGAATTGATACTTACAAGTTGTAATCGCGATGAACAATCGGTCAAACAGAAAAGTCAACAAGAATCAAATTACGAGTTTCATCATGCGTTAGAGAGAAAATTAAGATTAAGGGAAGTGTTTTCGGCACTTTTAGATCAAGAGGGTGGGTTTAATTTATAGTGAAATCAAATAATTGGCAAGTTGAAGTGATTGGTCAAAATCGTGATAACCCGGTTCGTGTTTTGCTCAATTAGGAGCTGAAATTACGCGAATTAAGGACTGGATATGGATGGTTGATTGCGTCGTTCATTACTGCATATTCCAAATTGATTATGTTTTCCAAAATGTAGTTCAATTATATATATGGAAGGCATTTCTTGGTCAACTCTGCTGAGTTGCTGCACGTCACACAGAAAGGAAAAATGAAAGGGAGGGTGGGCCGGATCCAAGGTGGGCCAGAAGAAATACTAATTATAATAGGCCTAGTAAGTTTTAAGGATGCTTGGGTTTGAACCCATTATGTTTTATAAAATGTTATCAAGGTTTTTAGTAGTTTATAAAATTATTATTATTATTATTATTATTATTATTATTATTATTATTATTATTATTATTAATATTAATACTATTATTATTAAAATGTTTTGAAATAAACATGGCTAGTCAAGAAATTTAATATCATTAAAGTGACGATTTACTAAAAAAAATATATATAAATATACGCGAAGTTACAGTCACCCCTACTTTTAGGAACTTCGTCCCGAAGTTATTTAAAATGCAGAAATTAGGGCAAGTGTGGTTTGGAAAAAAAACATGAATAGAACAATCTGAATAATTTGGATAAGGGGTTTGTTATCTGTGAGTTTTAAGGGTAGGTGTGTCTTGAAAACGTAAGGAGAATAGGAATCTAGTAAAAACACTAAACTTAAGTTTTAGGAATCCTAAAAGAAACGCATGAGTTGATGGACTATGAACTACTAGGTAACTAGAGTTATAATTGATTATTTACCGAAAAACCTTGATAGAATTTCACACTACCTTAACGTACCTGTAAATTCATGATTACGTTCCGGACCGCAATCACCAATTTACCTTACATTAGGGTTTTGTGTCCTTCTATGACTCTACCGATTGTTGAGCAGGTTTGATAGCCTCTGCCAGTCGTGGAACAGGTTGTAGGGCCTCTCCCGATGTGACATCCGTCACTTTTCCTTATTTTATTTTGTATATAATAATAATAAATAATAATAATAATAAATATTAACAATAATAATGATAATAATAATAAAAAAAAATTGGTTTGGACATTACATAAACCAACCATCCATTAACCCATAACCCAACATGTTAAAACCCACCCCTTGAAACCCATTCTGAAACCCAGTACACATGCCTAGACGTGCAGCCCATCAGACCAGCCCAACTCCCAACTCCCTTCTCCTTCTATTTTAAACAAAAAAAAAAGTTGGCTCCAGCCGGGAATCGAACCCGAGCAACGAACCGGGCCAAGCACAACCACACACCACGTAACCATCTGAGCCACAGCTCGTACCTGTTTGTATCCCAATCATAATTATATAAAAACCCTCAAAACCCCTTATTCCTCTTTCCTTTTGATCGCTGCTGTGTTCAGCCGAAACCCACCTTTTCTTTTTTGATAGTTTGACCTTAGAATTGGCTCCATGTATGGAAACAAAGGACTAAATTGATTCGTGTTATGGAAGGGGCAGGGTATTACACGATTATTACGGTCAAAACATACTTATTTTAGAACTAAAACGCGTTCATGTCATGAATGGGTCAAAACTTTCCAATTCGTTCATCCGAGTGTTAGCCTATAAATTGAACCTTTAATCTCAATCCTTACTCGCCGAACATCTCAACTCAACCTCCAATTTCTCTTAATAATTCTTTGTTCGTGGTTTCTTGTTCGAGTTGACTTTGAAGTTTGACTCGTCGTTCGTGTCTGATTTCCGTATTGTAAGTTCATTTTTCTTCGTGGGTTTTGCTAATCGGCCATAAACGAGCATTAACCCCAACTTTACAGGGGTTATTAATAGTCGAATCGTTGTATTAAGAAAACTAGGGTTCTTAGCCATTTGAATTGGGGAAGATGACTATTATGATCGAAATATAAATATCTTTTGAAATCCTTTTGAAACAAAACAAACGCCAAGATCAGATGGTTTAAACTTGTGAATGTAAACCATTGGGACGGGTCAGGTCACAGGTTCGACCCCCACCATAAACAACTCTTTTTTTTTATGTTATCCTTTATACTTATAATCTTTATTCTTTTAAAAATCGTTTTAAAATACTAAAACTATTTTATAAATTCTACAAAATTTATTTTATGTTATTCCAATGATAAATTTTGCTGTCCAATTTTTAGTTTTTCAAAAATCATTTATTTATGATATATAATAAATATTACAAGTTTATTCATTTATAATTGTAAAATTCAATAAAAATATCTAAACGATTTTATAAAATTCCACAAAAATTATCCTAAACTGGTACAACCATAAACATTTCAGAAATAATTTTTATTTCTGAAAAACCGTTCGTTTTGTATTTTTAATTAATTTTTGTTATTTTTAATCATAAATAATTCATAATAAATTCTTTTTTCAATATTTTTGTACCAAAATTTTACATAAATTATTTATATTCATTTGGAACAGAAATACAATTTTTAATTCCAGAATTCTTTAATTTTAATATTTTTTAGATATTAAAGTTATATTTTGACAATTGAAATAAATAGATTAAATATTCTATTTTCAAGAAAATAATTTTATAAAAATTATTTTCATACTTAAAACTTTATATTGTGACCACTTTAAATTTAAAATTTACAAAAAGACTTTTTGTTTATTTAATTATCAAATTTCTCTTATTTATTGAACGTTTAATTTATTAATCAAACGAATACTTATCACCAATTCGGAACCCTAGAAAATACTTATAGACTAGATAGACTTAGACTTATTTGTTACATTATACATAGGGTGATACTTGGCAACGTTGGAATACACTTATTCAATTACACAAGACTTACCACCTTGCTAAGGTGAGTATTACTTATCCCATTTTTCTGCTTTTACAACTTTTGGGGTGATTCATGCACAAGTATACAAAACCTTCATATTCATTTACACATACATTTTATTCATTTACAATTCATATACGTGTCTTGTTTATCTTTGTGCTTATGTTTTAACATGAACGTAGCTTACATACAAAATCATACATACAGACATAACTTATGTTATGGTGATCTTTGTCTTGTTTGGTTACTTGCGTGTTTACATAATGCCTTGGTGATGCTAGACACATGAATTGTGTAACATCGCAAAATTTTTCAAATTTTAATACGTATATTATATTTATAATATGCTTAAGTTCTATTTCCGACCACACAACTTATATATACATATATATATATATATGTATATAATAATACTAATAATAATAATTATAAGATTTGTAGATGCGTTTTGCGACAAATGATTGGATACTAACATATGTTAAATAGTGCTGATTGGTAGAATGTGAATTGATAAGGGGCGAAGGTAGGCATATATGGGCGAAGGTAGATTACTTATGGGCGAAGGTAGACTGGAAGCTGATAAAGATACATATTCGTACCTTGGAAGTGGGCGAATGTGGAATGACTCCACATTCGACCATCACAACTGGGCGAACGTGCAGAGTCTATATATAGAATTTATGTTTTTGTGAATGTAATAGAGTTGTCAGTTGTGTGTGTGTTCAGGTCAGGTTCCAGGTTATTTTGTGAAAGTCTGTTATTGATCTAGATTAACGTGTGGTTGATTGTAATTGAATATTTGAGAAAGTTAATCTATGAAAAAGCTTTGAAAATGATATTGATTGTGTTTTGATTAGAGTTTTATCAGTTTGTTCAGAACTAGGGTTTCCGCACCTGGTTTTGTAACTTGTATGATCATATAATCCTGTTTTAGTCAAATTCTTTCGCTTACAAAGTGGTATCAGAGCCATACGGATCATACAACAACAAATTTGATAAACTCAGAGCTGATTTGGACATATTTTTGATCAAAAAAACATCTGTTTTTGCATGAAAATGGTTTTTGAGTGTTTTTGATTGATTTGAAGTTGATTTTGTGGTTAAAATTCAAAATTCCAAGTATTAAAGTTGCTCCAAATCAATTCCGAATCATAACCTGATTAAGATCATTCAAATCCACAAACTTTTGAAAATCTGAGATCAAAATAACCGTTTTTCAAAGTGTAACCGTTTTTCAAATCTGAAAATTTCTGAAAAATGGGCGAACCTGGAACCAGTGGACGAAAGTGAGTTGTGTTTTGGTCGAATCTAGAAAATTTTGGGCGAACCTGGAATTTGTTGGATAAATTTTTCACTTTCGGGTCACATTTTTCACCTTCGGTTGATAAAACGGGCGAACCTAGATCTATACTGGGCGAACCTAGATTTTTCTGGACGAACGTGGAAAAGTGTTAGTGTGTTTGTACATTCTGGTGAGTTTTACCTTCGAGTGGTACTGTTTGGGCGAACTTGAATCAGAAAGGGACGAAAGTGAGACTTTTTGGGCGAACCTAGGCTTAGTTTTGAAAATTTTCTAAGTGTTGGATTTTTCGAAGTTCGTGATCATGTGGAATTTTCCGACTACTCCGAGACCAGCTACGACACAACCACAACAGCAAGTGATGGACCCATGGACAGTGGCAGCACAAAAGACGAGCACACAGTCTTCGCAACCGATAAACTACATGACGATGACGAGCTCGATGCCTCAAAGTGTAGCACCTCCAGCACCACAACCTGACTACTGGGGAGTAGCAGCGGCGGTGGTAAACACTCAAACTACAAATGCTATTTCTACATTGATTAACGATTTGTCTTCAGGTAGCGGGAATAGGCCACCGAAGCTCATGGACATACAAGAATACAATCAGTGGCAGAACAAATTCAAGATTCACTTGGAAGGCATGGGAGTGGAAGGAGCAGAGGCATGGAGTATGATTGCTAAAGGTTACACAGCACCGATTTTGGAGAATACAGGTGAGATGATTCCATTGGAAAGCTTAACTGAGGATGAGAAGAAGAAATATGTGGTGGAAAAGAAAGCCTTTTCCCAATTGACTCAGGCAATTACAAATGATCTGCTACATCAATTTGGGACTTGTACAACCTCTAAGCAATTGTGGGATGTGCTTAAGAGGAGACATGATGGGAATGAGAAAACGAGAAATTTGAGGATGGATGAACTGAGAAAGGAGTTTGAGAATTTTTCTTATATTGGAAATGAAACTTTAAAAGAATTAACTCCTAGATATAGTCATTTGCTAACTGAATTGTCTAGTTATGGTATACAGATTCCTATGAAGAATTTGGTGGATAAGTTTGCAGATGCTCTACCACCTTACTGGGATCAGCATGTGGAAGTTCTCAGGGAGAAGGATGCATATCAATACTGGACTATTCAAGAGTTCATACAGAAGCTGGAAAACAAGGAAATGGAAGAGAAGAGGAAAGCTAGAAGAGCATAGGTTCCTCAGAATCCTAGCTTATACTTTGGAGGTACTTCAGTTCCTGTGAGTAACTCAAGTTCAGGAGGGATAGTTGCACCACATGTTGCTTGCATTTCCAATGTTATGGAATCACCAAAACCTACCATCAATTACATGGCACAAACTTCATCCTACTCACAACCATCATACACACAACCACCACCACAACAACAATACAACAATTCCTACATTTCACCATTCTCCCCAATACAACAAGCATCTTTCTATACTGCTAGCCAATCTCAACAACCAATGAACCAAGTTACTCAACCTAATCAACAACAAGTGGTTTTGGAGACTTCTAACTTGGGCAATGTGACTGTGGAAATTGCTCAACAACATATTGCACTAGTCTCAGCAATGGTTTCATCTTACAATGGACTTGTTGCTAGTCAAATTGGGAATAACAACTTAACCAATGAGGACTATGCACAGATCGACAAGGAAGAGATGGAACTAATTGATATCCAATGGGCTTTTGCAAGCATCATGAGAAGAGCAACAGAGTTTATTGAAAAGACAGGTAGAACAGATTTGGGAACTTCTCCTAACACAACCTACGGGTTCAACAAGGAGAAAGTTACTTGTTTTAACTGTGGAGAAATAGGTCACTTTAAACGTGAATGCACCCAGCCACCAAAACAAGGTAATAGAAACCCATTCAATGCAAGCTATCAGAATCGTCAACAACAAAACCAAAACCGAGTTTCTTACCAAAACAACACCAATTACCAAAACCGTCAAAACAACTCTAACAACAACCAAAATAGACAACCTAACACATCAAACCAGATCCAAAACCAATCTCCTAACAACACTAACCGAACAGTTATACCGATCACTACACCGAATGAGACACAACAGAACACGAGTCAGAATCAAGCACTTATGACTCAACAAGATGAAAGGTTTGATTGGTCGGGATTGCAAATAGGAGTGGAGGAAATCACTACTGGTGGCAATGTGGCTTGCGTTGCTTGCAAGGTTGATGTTGAAGAGTCGGTGATGGTAGATGAAAAGAAAGAAACTGAGTGTGAAAGTGATGAGTTTGAGACTGAGATGGATGTGGAGAATGAACCTGTTGAGGTTAAGGTTGAAGAAACTAATTCTGGAGTGGTGATTGATACTGTTTCTGATGTTCCTGAGGAGTGTGAATCGGTTTATTCTGATTCAGACAGTGAATCGGATACGGAGGCAAGTGTTACATCACTAGATGATGACATAGATCAGTTGCTAGCTGAAGCGGATTTTCTGATGACCAGGAAGTCGTGTATTGCTGATGATGTTTTCACCAAGGTTGACTATTCCAAATTCTTTACTGGAAAGGAAGCTCATTTCGCATTGATGGCCATGACTGAACCGCCAAAACCTGTAAGTTCTGAATCTAGTAGTGATATTAGAAGTGATAAATATTGTGGAACCTGTGATAGATTGACTGAGGAGAATAAACAACTCCGAATTCAACGTGATAGTGCTATCATAAACAGTCAATCTACTCGCAAAGAGTTGAATGCTTTCAACAAGGTATTAGATGGCTATAAAAAGGACATTTCCGACTTGAAAAACACTTTATCATTGAAACAATTGGCAATTAACAACTATATCAATGAAATTGAAAATACCAAGTTGGAAATGGCAGCCATAAAATGCTTTGCTGAGAAAGTAAACAAAAAGTTGGAAAGTTATAAGCACATTGCTTATGTGGTAGATCACATCATAGATGATAACACCACTAACTACAAGTCTGTGCCATCTCCGGTTCTTTTTGAAAATCATAACTATCACCAAGTTATACCGGAGAGCTCGGTAAAATCAGACTCATCATCGGAAATGGAATCTAATACCTCGAGTATTGGTGATCCTCATTCCGATGTGAGACCGATTTTAGGCTTGAATGATGAGGGTGTTTATGCTGAAAGTGTGGATTCAGACTCAGAGAATGATGATACTGGTAATGACCAAACTGTTAATGCATGTGAAATTCCAAAAGAAAATCACATCATTACTACTGAACCAGTGTCACCATCTCAACATGTGCATCCGATGGCAACTGCTCATCGTGAGAAAAAGTCTGAAAAGAATGAGATTAGAAAGGACCTTGAGAATGAACCAAGTGACAAACCTGTCAAGGTGTTTTATCGGATGGAAGGATCCAATAAAATCATCTCTGATGAGGAATTTCCAATCAAAAATGCTAACTATGCTAAAATAGAAAAGATTTGGCAAGAAAGCACTATTTGGTTCCCAAAACATGAGAGAACAAATGAGATTCCACCAGAAATTTTAAAGAAATTGTTTTTGAATGTTCCTCAAGAACCAAAGGTCCATGTCACAGAGTTCATTCGACCAAATGACAGAGCTAATGGTTTTCATGAGCCCACTTACTCAAAAGGACCACTTCCTGAGAGTTTGAGGAATCAACAGTATAATGATCAATATCCTGTTAGATCATTTGCTCAACCAAATGCTCAATATGTTTTTGAAGAATATCGAAAATGCTTTAAATGTGGAGAACGTGGGCATTTACTTGCTCAGTGTCCATATGTAAGGCATAAAAGACATGAGGTTGAAGTGAGAAATTCCATGAGAAAACCGATTGATCATTATGTTCCACCACACAGACGGGTTGTTCCTCAACAACAACAGTTTTATAATCAAAACAATTTTCATCAAATGAGGAACAATCGTCCAATTAAATATGATCAAAGAAATCGGATAGCTATGGAACAATCATGGAGAAAGCCTGTGGTGAACGCAACAATTGATAGGCAAAAGGTTCCACAAAAACCGATTGTCAAATCAAATGTTGGACCTAAGTCTGTTAACTCAGATAAGGTAACCAAGAAAGTTACTTTTGCTAACAATGTTCAGAAACCAATTGAGAAACCAAAATCTCAAATTCGCATTCTTAAAAGGTCTGAAAAATCTTGGTCACCCAATGGTACTCCAGGAGCTTCTACTTCTAAGGTCAATGAGAAAAAGGAAAATGTTTTGAACAATCAGAAAAAGATTGATCCAAAACAAAAAGTTGTTGAAAATGTGAATGAAAATGTTACTTTGAAAGCTGATGTTCAAAGGCCCAAGACTCAGGCTTGGGTCCCCCGAAAGAACTAAATGATTTACTTTTTGTGTGCAGGGAGCTTCAGCTGGCCCTATTAGCAGTTTATGGACTGTTGATAGTGGAGCTTCAGGCCACATGACAGGGGATCTCGCATTGCTGTTCGACGTGAAAAACATCCATGGAGGGTATGTTGCATTCGCTGGAAACAAAGGTGGATATATCACAATGAAGGGGAGCGTGAGTAATGGGATAGTGAGCTTTGAGCGGATATCTTATGTAAAACAGATTGATTATAATCTGCTGAGTGTCAGTCAAATATGTGATAAACAATTTTCTGTGCATTTTGATGACAAATCCTGCTATATTCTCAAACCGGGCTTCAAAATTCCAAAGGAGTGGATAATGTTGATGGCACCTCGCGTCAACAATCTCTACATTCTTGATATGTCCAAGGCGATAACATCCTAGGGGCAAATAACATGTTTTCTATCCAAAGCGACTGAGAAAGAATCGATAATGTGGCACCGAAGAATGGGACACATTCATCTGAGAAAAATGAATCAACTTGTGAAAAATGGGCTTGTCGATGGAGTAAACGTGAAACATTTCCATCTGAATGACAAGTGTGTAAGCTGTAAGAAAAGAAAGCAACACAAACAGGCCCACAAAGTGAAGAAAGTCAACTCTGTTGAGATGCCACTTGAGCGATTGCACATGGACCTATTCGGATCGGTCAAGCGCAAAAGTCATCTTGGAGAGCTTTATTGTTTAGTTGTCACTGATGACTATTCACGATTTTCATGGGTGATGTGTTTGCAAAATAAAAGTGACACCTTTAACAACCTGAAAGTTCTGTTCACTCGACTGGAGAATCTCTACAATGTGAAGATAAAGAGAATTCGGAGTGATAATGGGACGGAGTTCAAAAATGCTAAGATGGTTGAACTTTGTGAAAGCAAAGGGATACATCATGAATATTCGGCTCCGTACACCCCAGAGCAGAACGGTGTTGCTGAACGAAAGAATAGGACTCTAATTGAGGCGGCTAGAACAATGCTTGCTGATTCAAATCTTCCGGTAATGTTTTGGAACGAGGTGATTTATGCAGCAAATTATACACTAAATCGGGTTCTAACAGTGAAGAAGTTTGGAAAAACATCTTATGAACTGTTACACCGACGAAAGCCCAACTTAGAGTATCTAGAACCTTTTGGGGCGCCATGCACGATGTTGAATCCAGGTGAGAAGTTTAGTCCTAAAGCTGAGGAGGGATATTTTGTTGGATATGCAACCCCGCTCAAACGGGTATTCAACAAGCGAACTCGTCAAGTGGAGGATTGGGCTAACGTGGAAGTTCAACGATATACTCAAAATTTGCAAGGCACGGGTCCTGATTGGATGTTTGATTACAAAGACTTCTTTGAATCATTCAACCTAGATAGCTTGGTTGAAGAAGCTGTTATCAGATTACTTTACGAGTGTGAAAACGCGTCGACTTCATTGTTGGTGCGTCCAATCACAGTGAACCCCCTACCAGCTTCTGATGATACCAATGCTCCTATACAAGAGGAAGATGTGTTTCAAGAGGCTTCAACTTCATTAGACTCTTCAGAATCTGAAGTTGAACAATTTGAAGAAGTCATTCTTGAACATGTAGAAGAACCAGAGGCAATGCCAGTGAACCCAACTCCAACTCCAGAAGTTGCTTCATCATCAAACACGGGTCATGATCTGGATGCTGTAGAAAACTTGACTGCTCAGACGGGAGTTATTGTACCTGTGTATCCGGAATCTCGGATTCATCGTATTCATCTGCTGGAGCAAGTTATCGGTGATCCTGGAAGTGGTGTTATGACCAGAGGGCAGCTGAAAAGCGTTAACTCGCCAGAGAGTTTTGGTGCTTTAGCATTATATGCCAAAATTCAAAAATCTGGTAGTCAAAATGATTGGTCGTTTGCATGTTATGTGTCGTAGGTAGAGCCAAGGACATACAAGGACGCTTTGAATGAAGATGCCTGGGTTGAGGCAATGCAGGAGGAGTTATTACAATTCCAGAAATTGGGAGTTTGGACGCTCACGGATTTGCCACCGGGAAGGAAGAAAATAGGCACTAAATGGGTGTTTAAGTGCAAAAAGGATGATCGTGGGGTTATTGTTCGTAACAAAGCCAGATTGGTCGTGCAGGGTTTCCATCAAATCGAAGGGATTGATTACAACGAAATCTATGCACCAGTAGCACGGATTGAAGCTATTCGGATGTTCCTTGCGTTTGCTTCATACAAGAGATTCAAAGTTTATCAAATGGACGTCAAGAGCGCATTTTTGTACGGGAAAGTCAAGGAAGAGGTTTATGTCGGGCAGCCACCAGGCTTTGAGGACCCAATCCACCGGGATAAGGTCTACGTGCTGAACAAAGCTTTATATGGTTTGCACCAGGCTCCAAGACAGTGGTACGAGGAGCTAAGTACATATCTCATCTCCAAAGGATTCAAGCGCGGCCTCGTCGATTGCACTCTCTTCACAAAGAAGACGGGAGATGATTTGCTTCTAGTACAGATTTACGTTGATGATATTATATTTGGTTCAACTAACGAACTTTTATGCAGGGAATTCGAAACAGTCATGCAAGAAAAGTTTGAAATGAGCGCAATGGGGGGGATGCAGTTTTTCCTCGGCTTGCAGGTGGACCAAAGACCCGACGGGATCTTCATTCACCAGACGAAATACGTATCCGACATCTTGAGCCGATTCCAGATGGAGGACTCTAAGCCGATGGATACCCCGATTCAACCCAATCACGGGATTGGAGTGGACGCTAAGGGGGAGCTGACGGACCCATTTACATACAGAGCAATCATCGGATCTCTGATGTATTTGACAGCGTCTAGACCAGATATTATGTATGCAACGTGTCTCTGTGCTCGCTATCAATCGAAGCCGAAACAAAGTCATCTGACGGCGGTCAAGCGTATCCTTCGATATCTGAAGGGTTGTCCATCAAAAGGACTTTGGTACCCTAATGATGATGATTTTGATTTTATTGCTTTTAGTGATGCAGATTGGGGCGGCTGTGACAAAGATAGCAAATCTACTACAGCTGGTTGCCAGTTTTTAGGGAGCAGGTTAATTACCTGGCAATGCAAGAAACAGACTTCCGTGGCACTGTCTACCTGTGAAGCTGAGTACATTGCAGCCTCAAGTTGCTGTTCGCAAGTACTCTGGATTCAACAACAGATGGTGGATTACGGTTTGCAGTTTCTTAAAACCCCTATACACTGTGACAACGAAGCCGCAATTGCTTTAACTAAAAATACTGAAAATCATTCTAAAGCGAAACATATCCGGATTAAATATCATTTTATCCGTGATTGTTACGCTAAGGAATTGATAGATATGGTCAAAATCCATACTGACTACCAACGTGCAGATTTGTTTACAAAAGCTTTTGACAGATCCTGCTTTGAATATCTTTTAAAAGTAAACAATATAAAGGAAAAACAGGACTAATCGGCGCCTCGGTTTATCGCTTTTTAGTTTTAGTTTTTAATATTTTGCTAATTGGGAATTTCTCTTTGCTAATTGGGAATTTCTCTTTTCTATCATAATCCTCAAAGAAGTTGATGCTTTCGAGGGGATTGTTTAATCCTCAAAGAAGTTGATGCTTTCAAGTGGATTGTTTCTTTCAAAATTTTTGTTTTGTTTTTCAGAAAAATTAAAAACCCAAAAATATGTTCTTTATTTTAGGGGGAGTCATTTTATCAGAAAAACCAAAAACATTGAAAAATTTCAAAAGACCTAAAAAATTAGAAAAACCAAAATGATTTCCTGGATAAAAAGAGGAAATGATAGTACATCAGTGGGGATCTGACACAGGCTAAGGAATTGTATAGTATAATGAGACGTATGTTGATTACGTGTGATATGCTGATAGGCTTCGTTGACTAAATATTGCGTGCATTAGTGATACAAACATAACAAACTACGCGTTCGTGGCTGACCACCTCATGGGCATATGGTCTTAGTACCGTAATTTCGTTTGATAGGATTGCCAAAATCTGAGAAGATTGAAGGAAAGTGTGCAAGAAACAAGAGCAGGATTAAGTTGATTAAAGCAGACAACAAAGAACTAAGGGCTGAGAACAAACGCCTTAGTGATTTGATTGATGATTTATATAATACTGCACCCAAGTTGAAGGAGGGTGAAGAAGATAAAGAAGATGAAGAAGAAAAAGTTGACTATGAAGATTCTGAATCGGATGAAGAAAAAGATGATGATGAAGATGATGACGAGTCAGATAAAAATGATGATGAGGATGATAATGATGATGATGATGCTGAAGGGTCTGGGAGACAGAAAGAGGATGATAGTGAGAGTGATGATGATGATGATGGAGGTGATGATACTTCAAAGTTTACATTTGAAGAAAGAACAACCAAAAAGAAGAGTACTGGAGAATCGAGTTCAAAGAAGAAGAAAGGTGAGAACGTTGATTCAGATGAAAGTATCTTCTGGAATGAGAAGGTGAGGTCTTTATCAGATGATGCTAAACAAGTGTATAAAGACATGTTGGAAAAGAGAGAATGGACCATTGAGTTCACAGGATGTTTCGCTGAGATATTCCAAACTGATGATTTGAGATATGAATTGGAATATGAAGATCCTGATCTTGAAGAAGGAGAAGTACCTGCTTCTGTGGCAAAGGAAATTTTGGATGGACTTGCACAGAGAGTAGGGAAAACGTTTGAGGAGTTTATGGTAGATGAGTCGATTTCAGACATTTCTGAAAAAGATGTTGGAAGTCACTCAGATGATATAAATACTCCTGAGCTTGATGAAGTGGAGGTTGAAGATATAACTCATGAAGAGTTTCCTCAGTATTTCAGAGAAACAGATGAAGATGAAATATTTCCTGATTTCACTGAGACACCGAACAATTCAGCAAAGCAGAAAGCACAGCAAAGGAGTGCAGAGTTTGTGGAGAAGGTGTTTGGTGCTGATAAGCAAGAATCTTCAAATCAATCTGATGAATTGAAGAGTTATTTGAAGAAGTTGAGAGAAATGGATGAGAACCGACCGAAGCCTGAAGCTCAAGGAAACTTCTATAGATGGGAAACAGGAATCTTGTATTTTAACAGATTCATTGACTTGCTAACTCTACCGTACTGGGCGGTCAGAGATCTATGCAGATTTCCTATGTCTGGTGCTTTAGTTAGTGGTACTCATGTCGGTTGGTGTGCAGACAAGTTGGTTTGGGAGAGTAGAACAAGATGGAATAGATTTAAGCCTCAATATCCCCGAAGGAAAGTTCATAGGGATATTGATCCACAAACCAATATGAAATGAGTTACTTTGATATACAAAGCACCTGAAGTGATGAGAAAAATACCTTTGATGCCTATGCCACAACATTTCAGTGCTAATTTTATTTTCTGGTATTATGATTGGAGAAAGGCTGAAGCGGTGATTGTGTTGAGAGATGGGAAGGATAAATACAAGCATGTTCATGTATTTGATCCTATGTGGTTGATTAATTGCACTTTTGAAGACATCATCATGCTTTTCTACAATCCGATTTACTTTGAACCGAAAGACGCTGCTCAAGCAAGAAAGTATACTCAAGTGGTTGGAGTTTGTTTTGCTTATGACATTAATGCGGGAACTAATTTGGAGAATAAACTTGGTAAGACGGTGAAGATGGAAAATGTGTCAAAACCGGTGAAGAGAACATTTGAGCCTCCAATGACTACTGAGCAGAAGAAACAGCTCAGAATTAAATTGATGAACAAAGCAATGAACGAAAAGAGAAGACAATCCAATCAATAGTCGAGGGGGAGTTTGTAGATGCGTTTTGCGACTAATGATTGGATACTAACATATGTTAAATAGTGCTGATTGGTAGAATGTGAATTGATAAGGGGCGAAGGTAGGCATATATGGGCGAAGGTAGATTACTTATGGGCGAAGGTAGACTGGAAGCTGATAAAGATACATATTCGTACCTTGGAAGTGGGCGAATGTGGAATGACTCCACATTCGACCATCACAACTGGGCGAACGTGCAGAGTCTATATATAGAATTTATGTTTTTGTGAATGTAATAGAGTTGTCAGTTGTGTGTGTGTTCAGGTCAGGTTCCAGGTTATTTTGTGAAAGTCTGTTATTGATCTAGATTAACGTGTGGTTGATTGTAATTGAATATTTGAGAAAGTTAATCTATGAAAAAGCTTTGAAAATGATATTAATTGTGTTTTGATTAGAGTTTTATCAGTTTGTTCAGAACTAGGGTTTCCGCACCTGGTTTTGTAACTTGTATGATCATATAATCCTGTTTTAGTCAAATTCTTTCGCTTACAAGATTTGTTTAATTATAAGCCCACAACACAATTTAATTAACCCACCCTTCTTTAATCTCGGCCCAGCCCAAACTCCTTAACCCAAGCCCAAACACCTGAGCCCAGCTTGTCCGGCCCATTAAACTGTTAAACAAAAATATATATATATATATATATATGGCTTCTGCCGGGACTCGAACCCGGGCAGACAGCCATACCACACCCACACTCGACCAACTGCTCCAGCTCTATCACTTGTAATAATCATAGCCTGTTTTAACTATATATCGACTTAAATTCACCTCAGTTGACTTGGAAAGTCAACTAAGGTATACGACTTACCTTAATCATCCATCTTTACTCGTGATTTGTATACGTTTGGCAACGATACGTGATTACCGGCCATCAGTGACTATGTTACGCGATTAACAGCCATCAATTGTTACCCAATTTAAACTTATTACGCGTTTGGACTTCAATATTGGTCAACCTTGCCAATTAATCTAACCATCGATCCCCTCTATAAATTGATCATCCTCGAAGCATTACAACTCGCCAATAATCCTTTCTCTACCTCTAATTCTTCACAATAAACACTCTGATCTTGTTCTTGATTCGCTGTTGACTTTTAAGTTTGACCTAGCAATCGAACACGATATAAAACTGTAAGTCTAATAATTTATGTGGGTTTTGATCACCGGCGTGCACACATCAAAAGCCCTAAGATCAATTGGGCTATTGATGTGTGTAACAGATTATTGCTAGAACTAGGGTTCGTGTTTATGAAATTGGGGATAAAACCGATTTATCATTGTGGTTATATATTTTTAAAACTGAGATAAATCACAACCACAGGCCTAGGCGAAGTGGTTGTGACTGATGCTCGTAACCAAGGGCACCCGGGTTCGAATCCCGGCTTGGGCGCCCCTTTTTCCACTTCTTTTTCATTTTTTTTTAAAAACCAACCATTTATAATTATATATTATACATCAAATCTTGTAAATTCATTTTTAATTATTAAAACCTTTTTATAAATTCTAAAAAAATTATATTTATCAAATCTGATGTAAAAGTTTTATTTACAATTTTTAGTTTTCTGAAATTCATTGATTTAATATTTATAATAATTAAATCAATTTTATACTATTATATTTATAAAAATCCATTAAAATATCAAAAAAATTTTATAAATTTCTACAAAAATTATCCTATGTTTGTACAATGTTAAACTTTACTGAAATGATTTTTAATTCAGAAAAATCATTTATTCTATATTTTTAATCAATTTTTGTTAGTTTTAATCATAATTAAATCATAATAAATTCAATTTTTATTATTTTTGCACCAAAATTTTATACAATTTATTTTTAAATATTTAGTACAGAAATATGATTTTTAAAATAATAATTCTTTAATTTTAGTATTTTTAAATATTAAAGTTAAATTTTGGCAATTTGTAATAAATAGATTTAAAAATCTATTTTAAAGAAAATAATTTTATAAAAATTATTTTTATACTTCAAATACATTATTGTGAACATCCTAAATTCAAATTTTATAAAAAGTCTTTCATTTATTTAATTATCAAATTTCCCTTTATTTAAGTAACATTTTATTATAAATTCAACAATTGGATATCCCCAAATCGAAACCCTAGATTATACTTATAAACTAGATAGACTTAGACTTATTTGTTGCCTTATACATAGGGTAATACTTGGCAATCTATTGGGCTACACTTATACTATTCCTCAATACCTAATACTATACCAAGGTGAGTTTACGTAACCATGTTTATGCGATTCTTTATACTTGCAACAATTATTTAAGCAATTCAACATGCATGTCTAGTAGTAAACTTTATTGCCTCATGAATTAGTCAACAGTTTCAACGAGTTTCAACATTTACATAATCATTAGCTATGGCCAAGCCGGCGATACTCAATAATAGATCTATTGGATTGACAACCCCACCCGGATACGTGTACCTCCTACATAGGTAACGTGGGTGATTGTTATCGTTCAACATATTATTAAGGTGAACCGTAGATGACGGGATGGACCTAAACTAGTCGGAGGTTTGATTATGTCAACATATTATACTATTCATGTAGACTTAAATTTACGATAGACATACGAATTGCTAAAACTTTTTTCTTGACATGGCTTATGTATTCTCACCAACTTCTAGTTGACCCCCCCCCCCCATTTTTCCAAACTCAACAGGAAATACTGATGCTTGAAGTCTAGAGCTAGCATGAGGAGATATTTGAAGCTTTGTTTGATTATTTGATGTACGAATTCTTGTAGAACAATTGTATGTAATTTATTTAAATCATATAATGAAATTTATTATTCACCATGAGCTACTGAACAATCATCAATACGTGACATCCCGATGTTTCCGCCATCGGTTGGGGTGTTACAAATTGTACTACCTTTTAAACTTATACTATATGTACAAAACTAAGTAGTACTCACCAACATCATATGTTGACAAAATTATTTTCGTGCATGTTTCAGGATAAGCTGCTTGACGCTTCACATAGGACTTTGGACATAGATTAAATCAATCAATTATCTTTATTTTTTGTTGTCTTGTATTTAATTTCACATGTTGTAAAACAATATTCAATAATCATATATTTACATTTTAGTACCATGAGCTTTTGAACAATCGTCACTTCGTGGCACCTCGATGATTCCGCCATCGGTTGGGGTGTTACACCCGACTGTTGAAAAGGCATAATGACCTCTACCAATCGTTGAGTAGGTTCGATAGCCTCCACCAGTCGTGGAGCAGGTTGTAGGGCCTCTCCCGACTGTTGGAATGGCATGATGACCTCTATTAAGTGCAGCAATTATTATACACATAGATTGCAAATTGATAGCATGTTTATGCAAGCAAGTTTATAAGTATATCAAGCACCGTATATGAGTTGTAGTTGTATAGATTTAGATAATTAGTTCACATTCAAACAAGCATGCATTCAAGTGTTATAGTTATACCATGTAAATAACTCTCAGAAAAAATTTCAATACTAGAATTTATTACTTGAATCAAATAGCGTCAATACATAGAATAAAAGCAACCGATAGTCAAATGGTGAGACTTGCTGTTAGGTAGCAGGAGGGTCTTGATCTATGTTTAGTTTAGGGCATCAGTAACGGAAGTGATTTGGGTCTCCACATTCATAGCATTGACCATAGTTGTATCGATTAGGATTAGTAGCCTGAGCAGGTTTGGTGGGTTGATTGGCATTAGGGTTTGGGGTCTCGCGACATGTATTGACTAGATGGCCATACTTACCACAATTGGTGCACAAGCGACACGCTGAAGCAGTGGGATGATGTCGGTTGCCTGTGTTACACAATGGATAGTTTCCTATATAGGGTTTCTTGTTAGAAGCTTGTGTAGTGAGGTTGACATTAGGATCCCTGGCCTTACGCTTCTGATTCTCAGTAGTTACCGCGGCTACAATACTTGTTTTATTGCCTTTCCGAACTAAGGTCCCGTTCTTTACGTGATTGTCAGTTAAGGTAGCTGCTAAACGCTTGGCCTCTTCAAGGGTAGCAGGGTTCCTTCCCCATACCGTGTCCTGAATCTGCATGGGCAAACCACCGATATACTTCTCGATGGCTATAGGTAGGGGAGTGACCTTATGGGGTAACAAAAGGCTGAGCTTATGGAAGCGGGTATTATAAGCAAGGTTTTCCCCACTATCCTGAGCAAGGGTGTGGAACTCGTCCTCTAATTTCTTGACCTCGTTACGTGGGCAAAATTCATCTTTCATTATCTCCTTGACTTGATCCCAAGTCATAGTAAGTGCAACTTCAGCTCCTCGGGTGCGCTTTTCCTCATTCCACCAAGTGAGTGCTCGTTTGTGAAGAACACTCATAGCATAACGGACCTTAAAGTTATCGGGACACTCACTGTTAATGAAGGTATTCTCAATACCCTCGAACCATTGTAGAAGACCCGTAGATCCTTCATCTCCACTGAACTTAGGGGGATTACAGGTATTAAAGTGTTTGAGAGTGTAGGCTGGGAGACCATTCCCGTTTCCATTCCCGTTTCCATTGTGGTTTCCATTGCTGTTTCCGTTGTCGTTTCCGTTGCCGTTACCGTTCATCTGGATGACTTGAGCCAGTAAGTTAGGAACTAGAGTTGCTATTTGTTGCGCCATTTGTTGGGAAATGATTGCAGCCATTTGGGCATCAACGCCATTGTTGTTGTTGTTGTTGTTGTTGTTGTTGTGGTTATGGTTGCGGTTGTTGCTACTTTCCTCTTGATTTCCACCACTGTTATTGCGAGTGCTGCGACGTGGAGGCATGATCTGTAGGAGACACAATGAAGGTTCAATGAGACATGAATGAGGTAATATAAGGAATGTAATCATTTATTCATTTATTAAAACGAATAAACGAAAACGTTGACTTATCAAAGATTCTAGATTCTAATAACATGGTGAAGACATGCTTTAGCCTATAAGTGAACACTCATCCCTAGAATTCCCAGGTAGGCATCCGGGTCCCTCGTCTGATTGGGATATATGCGCAATGCCAGCCTAGACAGAAGACTCAGAATACAGGCGTTCACCCTTCCCGATTGCACGTGTTCGTTATTAAAATCTAGAACTTCGACGAGATCTCAAGGTGGTTCAGGCTAAACCTGAGGATTTTGTCCTATTAGTCTAAGAGTAGATTCCAGTGATGGAGAGCAATCTTCTTGTAAGGATTAAAGTAGGGATAAGAAGTAGGAGGGAGATAGAGAATAGCAAGTAAAAGGAGCAAATACTGGTTATAATCCTATGGTTATAGACTAGATTATTTTTCTAATAACCTAATTCCCTATAACCATGGCTCTGATACCAATCTGTAACACCCCAACCGATGGCGGAAACATCGGGATGTCACGCATTGATGATTATTTAGTAGCTCATGGTGAATAATAAATTTCATTAATTGATTTAAATAAATTACATACAATTGTTCTATGAGAATTCGTACATCAAATTGAATAATACTATGCACACATCTTCAAGCATTAACTCAAATCTTCAAGCAAGTAGAACCTGAAACATGTTAAGTTTGAAAATATTTTGGGTCAACAAAAGTTGGTGAGAATACATAGGTTTTTTTAATATAATTGATAACAATAGTTTGTACAACATTCACAGTTGTATAATGATAGAGTATGAGTCCGACATGTAACAATGCGTCTTTGTACAATCAAACCTTGTGTCGACTGAGACCTAACTCGCAAGTTAGTAAAAGTGTAACTGTTATCGATCATCCCTGAATTTATGCGGGGGGATGGGTTTGTCAGACCTATAGCGCTATAATCTAAACAGGCGGCTTGATCAATGTTAATGATTGTACTGTGTCTTTTTGTTACAGTCAAATGATAGAATGAGTAAATGATAGTGTAATTGAATCACAAGTTTCAACAATGTAAGAATGAGTAAATGATAGTGTATAAAATGTTTAAACATGTTTCACCCCAAAATGTAAAACAGAAAAAGAGGCTATGTAAACTCACCTTAGCAAAATGTTAGTCTCGTGAAAATAGAATATGTGTTGCCCAACAATGCCAAGTATTACCCTATAATTAAGGTAATAAATATGTCTAAGTCTTTCTAGTCCACAAATATATTCTAGGGTTTCGAATTGGGGATATGTGCTCGTTTGATTAATAAATAAAATGTTTAATAAATAAGAAAAATTTGACAAATAAATAAAAAAAAGTCTTTTTGTAATTTTTAAATTAAAGATGGTCACAATAATAAGTTTTAAGTATGAAAATAATTTTTATAAAATTATTTTCTTAAAAATAGAATTTTAAATCTATTTATTTCAAATTGTCAAAATATAACTTTAATATTTAAAAATATTAAATTTAGAAAATTATTAATTTAAAAATTGTATTTCTGTTCCAAATAATCAGAAATAATTTTTCTAAAATTTTGGTACAAAAATATTGAAAAATGAATTTATTATGATTTATATATGATTAAAACTAACAAAAATTGATTAAAAATATTAAATAAATTTTTTTTCAGAAATAAAAATCATTTTAGAAAAGTTTATTGTTATAAAAACTCAGAATAATTTTTGTGGAAATTTATAAAATTGTTTTGATATTTTTATAGAATTTTATAAATAAAATAGAATAAACTTGAATTATTTATTATATATATTAAATAAATAAATTTTTGAAAACTAAAAATTGTATGTTAAACTTTTTCACTAGATTAACATAAAATAATTTTTGTAGAATTTATAAAAGAGTTTTAGTATTTTAAAATGAATTTTAAAAATTCAAGGGAATATATATATATATATATATATATATATAAGTTTAAATAAAAAGAAATGTTTTGTTGATGCCATGGTTCGAACCCGGGCCCTTGGCCGGTTCATGTGTTTTAAATCACAAGCCCAGACCAACTGGTCTGGACCCTGAGAACGTTTGATATCTGATTAATTTAATTATATACAATTAGTGAAATCAGTTTTATATATATTTAAAAAGAAAGGATTAAAACCCGTTTGAAAGCGGACTCGAACCCACGCGTTCCTGTTTAACAACAACGGACACAACCACTTGATCTAGATCAGTGGTTGTGTTGGATTTGTGTTTGATTAAAATAAATAACTATAACTGCGTCGTGTTCTTCCCCAAATAAACAAGATGAACCCTAGCTTAATCAATAATCAGATTCAACAAGCAATAGCCCCTGATATGATGGGGCTATTGTTTGTAGATGTCCGATGAACAAAACCCAACAACAGAATTGATACTTACAAGTTGTAATCGCGATGAACAATCGGTCAAACAGAAAAGTCAACAAGAATCAAATTACGAGTTTCATCATGCGTTAGAGAGAAAATTAAGATTAAGGGAAGTGTTTTCGGCACTTTTAGATCAAGAGGGTGGGTTTAATTTATAGTGAAATCAAATAATTGGCAAGTTGAAGTGATTGGTCAAAATCGTGATAACCCGGTTCGTGTTTTGCTCAATTAGGAACTGAAATTACGCGAATTAAGGACTGGATATGGATGGTTGATTGGGTCGTTCATTACTGCATATTCCAAATTGATTATGTTTTCCAAAATGTAGTTCAATTATATATATGGAAGGCATTTCTTGGTCAACTCTGCTGAGTTGCTGCACGTCACACAAAAAGGAAAAAGGAAAGGGAGGGTGGGCCGGATCCAAGGTGAAGGACAAAGGGGAGGTGGGCTGGATCCAAGGTGGGCCGAGGTTTTGTTTGGTTTGGGCTTCAAATTCGTGGGCCAGAAGAAATAATAATTATAATAGGCCTAGTAAGTTTTAAGGATGCTTGGGTTTGGACCCATTATGTTTTATAAAATGTTATCAAGGTTTTTAGTAGTTTATAAAATTATTATTATTATTATTAATATTAATACTATTATTATTAAAATGTTTTGAAATAAACATGGCTAGTCAAGAAATTTAATATCATTAAAGTGACGATTTACTAAAAAAAATAAATATATAAATATACGCGACGTTACACAAGGTAAGTCATACCTATGACTTGTTATAAACAAATACAGGTATGCTTAATCACGGCTGATGACTTTAGTCGTGTCATTAGTAAAAGATGTATTTGGTGGTTTCCAAGGGATAGAAAAGATTGAATGAAAACCCATGTCGCAAGTCATAGAGGCCGAGCGAACGAAACCAATAGAAATGGCACATGTGGCCATGGACACGAGGCACTGCAAAACACGGCATAAATGACTTGGGCATGAAGTTCTCTAGTCATGTTAGGACTTGGTAGCTGGTAAAAACCATAACTAGAACTTGGGAACTATAATTTTCTTATGATTTAGATATGTGCAAAACTACTCGGGGTAGCCTAAAGGTGAGTAGATAAATGGTGGTTTACAAGTTACAAATCGAAGAAGGAATATAAAACTACCTTTAACCATGTTAGTTGATCGCATGGGAACCATTAAACGCTTTCCGGGAAGCCGCTGGAGTAGTTTTAGACTGACCCAAAAGGGACAGCTTGGTGCTGAAACATTTTGTACCTTGTCAGGATTTGGTGTAGGTACGCCACTTTTGGTGTTACCTACGACAAATGCGTACGCCAATGGCGTAGGATACGCCAATTTTGGCGTAGGATACGCCAACGTCAGAATGCCTACGCTGATTTCTTCTGCCCTACGCCACCAGATGCCCTCTCCCTACGCCAATGGCGTAGGATACGCCAAAAATGGCATAGGATACTGTAACACCCCAAGATGTCACAGATACGCCAAATCAACCAAAATTCCTTTTTTTTTGTATTTTGCATCTGAATTCGATCATAATAACGTATTAATGGGTTATTTCCTCGTGTTTAACCCTCAGGTACTCTATTATACTGAATGGATGATGATCAAGAATTGAACAAAGATCCAAACGCACAAGACTCGTCTGCTTCCGCAACTTTTGAGCTAAAAGGGTTATAAACTTAGTTTTGGAAGGTGCCATTGAAAACGTTTTCACTATTAAATTCATCGTACGTATGTTTAAACCATGAGATACATGTGCAAATATTTTGACAAAAACTCGTTGAGCTCTTAATGACTCAATCTCAAACTTTCAAATTAAGTTTCTTAACTCGTAAATCTTCTCGTAATACCGTTTTAAACGGGGTGGGTCTTACAGTTGGGGATGGAAAAACGAAGGATTTTGCATGGTTCGGCTTGCTGCAGATTATGCGGAAGTGCGGATGAAGATTCCGACCACCTGTTTACTAGCTGCTTCATGGCTGCTAATGTATAGCAGAAGGTTAGCAGTTGGTGTAAGATCCCACCGGTGTTCGCTTTCAATGTACGGGACCTGCTAAATGTTCACAAGACTACGGGCGTTGAGAAGAATAAACAGAAATGGGTCAGACTGGTGATCGTTGGCATGTGTTGGGCGATTTGGAAGGCTAGAAACGGCTTGATCTATTCAGGCATGAGGGCTGTTCCGGAAACGATATTCAAAGAAGCACAGGCAATGATTTTTGTATGGGCGAAACATAAGGCGAAGAGAAATGCTAGGAGTTGGGAGAATTGGCTCACTTTTAATGTTCCTATTTCGTAAGTAGTTATGTACTCGGTAATGTAATTGGTGTATAAACTATGTCTAGCATCTTGCTAGCTTGTTGTATACGTGATTTTGGTGAAATGGAAGAAGTTTGTTTGCCGATCAAAAAAAAAAAAGATGGTATATACTCAAATCACGTATATTCATAAATGATATTACAACTAATTTTCCAATCATGGACCCAAATAATTCAATAACCAAATCCTATAAATTAAAATCATTCTTGATTTAAGAACTTATTCTTGACCCACCTCCGGGCACAACCTCAAATGCCATCATCCCGCCATCGCACCACCCTACCCCGTGAACTAGACGAGTCGCCATAAGTCGCTCTCATCTCTCCGTTCCGTCAAAAGACATCGAGTGGTTGTGCTATACTTGTCTCCATCGTCCGATAATAGTAACCGACCTCGACCACGGTATGAAGAACTCACAAAATTTTAAAACTTCTCTCTGGCTCTCTACCCCTTGTTGTTCGATAACACTGTTTCGTAACTTTCTGAGGACACCGCATTGTCCGTTCAGTCTAGTTCAACCGATTAACTTTCTTTCCGACGAGTCTATATAGACGAATGAGGTAAGGTTTTATTTTTATATTTTTTTCTCATATCCATATAGTTCTTGCGGCAAAGACCACCGAACCGTATTGAAATTTGCAAAATAAATACCAGTCCACGTGTTTCCATCGGATAAAGTGGCTGGTGGTGTTGACGTTTTGTCGTATGGGGTTTGCCACTTTATTTATTTATTTTTATTTAATATGAAAATTCAATTTAAATTTTATATTCTGTAATTTTTTATAAATAAATTTCATTATATATAAGCTTTATTTATTTTCATAATGGTTTTTGGTTAGCACAATAAAATCCAAAATTTGGAAGTTTAATCTATAGATAATGTTTTATAAGTTATGATTTCTAAGTTTTTTTATATAATAATAAATATATAAATATAAATACTTACAAAACATATATGGAGACTTATGTAAGACCCATATCGGGTAAATTAATTTTATTATTTCAGTGGCTAACAAAAATATTTTCCATGCTTTACGCTTATCTCAAAAACAAAAGATAAGATCCCTTATATTATTTTTCTAAGTGTTATGTTGTTTTAGTCAAAGAGCCATAACAGCTCATGTATTCACAAATAAATGGTTTCCGAAATTTAAGAATGATTAATTTGCTGATTGGTCATCGTAACAATTTAGTGCCTAGCCTAGAAAACAACTTCTAAATTCGTACATTCTTAGACTTTGTTTATATTATCTAGGATAATATGTACACTGCTTATGGGATACTTATTTGCTGAGCAACTGGTGAGTTTACATAGCCCCTTTTTACTATTTTACAATTTTTGAGGTGAAACGTGTTACATTTTCAATTACAATTCAACATAAGTGTCTATGTGTTATTCCATGTTGCATTATGTCTTAAACAATACTTGGGTAAGCACAATTAGACTAGCATAATCATTAACATTGATCAAGCCGACGATATGCAATGATAGATCTATTGGATTGACTAACCCACCCGGATACGTGTACCTCCAGTATGGGTAGCGTGGGTGATTGTTATCGAACACATAAACACAAACGAGTGAACCATATGCGTATGGGATGAACCACAATAATCATGTCACAAGGTTTGATTATGCAAACGATTTACCGGGTAGTTTTGTTTTCACATATGGACTAGATTTGCCATGACACTAGAATTGTACAAGCTTTTATACTAATGATACAATATTCAAACCTATGTAATTCTCACCAACTTTTGTTGACCCAAAATATTTTCAAACTTAACATGTTTTAGGTTATAGCTCTGCTTGAAGATTAGAGTTAATGCTTGAAGATTTATATTTAGTGTTTCTCATTTGTTGTACAAATTCCTTTTAGAACAATTGTATGTAATTCATTTAATTAATTATTGAAAGTTATTATTTACCATGAGCTACTGAATAATCATCACTTCGTGACATCCCGATGTTTTCGCCATCGGTTGGGGTGTTACACACAACCACTCGTTTTAAGTCGGTTTATATAAATAAATTTAACAAAATAACTATTTTAGCGGTTAAGCATGTTATGTAATTTAAACGAGACCGAGTCAGTAACTGACTCGTACACGCGGTACCCAACCACTTAACACACACTAAAACCCTAACTATTTAATCACCTTATCTCCATCCCCTCCTTCATTCTTACAAATACAAAACCGTAGCCTCCAAACCCTTTTCCTCTCCATCTCTTCCTCTTTAACCTAACCTTCAAGTCCTCCTCATTCCCCCACAACCGGCTCACTGCCCTCCTCCTCCCTGACCGATCGATCGACACCCACCACCATTTGACAAACTCCATATTTCTCCCTCTCTAGAGCAGCGGCAACAGCTACACACCACCACCACCCAAGCCATCATAACCTGCCACTGAACCGCCCTAAACACCCTCTCTCACCCCTCATACTATCTTAGAGGAACTAACACCCAAGCCAATACAAACAATGGCCAGCCCCCCGGTAGTCAATCTTGGCTCTGAATCCGACCACAGTGTGCACAACCCTTTCTCCTCCTTTTTCGAGTGACAACAAGCAGCAACAGTCACGTTCCTTTCCCTTTAGGGCTCGGTTCCTCATGGTTCAACAATACAGCTTGTGGCGGCTCGTGTTCAGGTTCGTTTTAGTGTAGCGGCGAGGTGTTTGGTTCTGGGTAGTTGGTTTTTCGTCTTGGTTCAGCCCAAGTGCTCGATGATGGGTCCTGGTTTAGTGGTGGTTCTGGTCCTGTGGTGGTGACGAGGAGTGTGACAGCCAGCGGCGGTAGCAGCATAAGAACCGGTTCAGGTTCGACGGGTTTCGGATGGGCCTGTCACCTTGACTAGTAACGGTCACAGTATTGGCGTTGGTGTCAGTGGTCGAGTTGGGCATTGGCTCAGGTTTGATTTGCTTCTTTTTCGGGTTGAGAATTTGAGTAGTTCGGGAAGATCAGACCTTGTTTTTTTTTTTTATCGGCGAACAACTATGTGGCAACCACCCTTGCGGGGCGCCGTGCCCAAGAATCGACTACTCGACCTCCAGCAGCCCCTGCGTTCTCCCGATGCGCGGAAACCCGAGTCCCACCCGCCCGAAGGCATGACAGTGTTATAGAACTCGGTAAAACCTTGCCGCCCGTCAGATTCGAAACAGCGCCACCCGTATTCGATCTTCACCCGGATACCCAACCATAAATGTTGGAAGTTGAAATTGAACCTTTGATCACATAGGTGAAACAAAAGCCACTCAGACCTTGTTTCTTGTCCATTTTCTCCTTAGTCAACCACAGTCAAACCAGCCAAGATCTGGTCAACCATGGTCAGGCTTCGGTCAAACATTCCAGATCTGGTTAACACGTATTTCGAGACAGGAACGTGTCGGTTCGCGAGTCCATTTACAGAAAGATATAACGCTTGTCGTCCCTTTAGTTTGTTTATGTCGCGCTACAATTATTTATCTTAGCATATATAAATGTAACTTGTAAAAACTTAAACGAACTGAATCGTCTTGTAACGACCACACCTTTATTGATAAGCTTGGACACATCAAGTAATGAGTAACTTATGTAAATATATACATTATTATGCGAATTATCTAAATGGCGAACCATATGAATATGTGTATTTATTGTCAAGGCGTATAAGTTCACTTTCATTTTAGTCTTTAATAGTTAGTCATTTGTCATGTATAAAATCTTAGTTAGACCATATTCCATTAAAACACGTATTGTATAAAATAATGTGGGGTTCATTTCATAGTTATAACCTAAGCATATTCTATTTAGTTATATTTACGAATGTTCTAACCGTTCATGTAGCTGTGAGTTAACTATAAAACGAGTTGACGTCATGGAATCATTTAAAATGTTAGTAACTCGCATACATATTATTAATCATGATCACCACTCATGCGTTGAAATCTCCACATTTAACACCATGTCATGTGTCACACCTATCCCACAATGTGCTTTGCACGTATCTCATATACTCATATTTGTTTTTTACACCATACCTGATACCTTTATAAACCACCAATTCACAAATTAAAACAGTCTAGCTAAAATTAAACAAACACAAAAGCCATGAATTTCCTCAAATCCTATGGGAAACTAGACGAAGCCGATCAAATGCGGCTAGACGATCGTAGGAGAACACGAAAACGAATGACAGTTGTCGCATTATCGTGTCTTATTCTTGTTATTGTCGTAGTTTCAGCCGTTGTAGGAACTACAAGTAGCAAAGACCAAACCCGTAATGGTAATGGTAATGAATCCCAATCGGCTATGGCTTCTATCAAAGCGGTTTGCGCCTCTACATTGTACCCAGACACATGTTACACCTCCCTCTCTCCTCTCGTCAACTCTACGCGTATCCAGCCCGATGAGCTACTCAAACTCTCAATCCTAGTTGCGATAAACGAGCTATCAAAAGCGTCCACACGTGCAGAGCTCAAGAACTGCAGTGAGCTATTGGATCTTGCTCTTGATCATCTCAACGACACACTTTCATCAGTAACAGATGTCGATATAAAATCAATAGACGGTCTATTCGACGATCTTATGACATGGTTAAGTGCCGCAGGCACTTATCAACAAACATGCATAGATAATATTCAAGAAAATGTTATAGGATACCTTCAGAAATCAAGTGAGTTAACAAGCAACTCACTTGCAATAATCAAAGGGTTTTCTAGCCTCACAAATTCTTACAAAAGTAGGAAATTGATGAGTTTAGTAGCAGAATGCAAAGAGTTGCCAAAATGGTTGTCTGTAAAAGACAGGAAGCTGCTGCAGAAGGCGAAGATAGCGAATGGAATTGAGGTGGATGCGGTTGTGGCGCAGGATGGATCAGGCAAGTATAAGCGGATTGGGGATGCTCTAAATGCAGTTCCTGATAAGAGCAAGAAGAGGTTTGTGATATATGTGAAGAAGGGGGTTTACTATGAGAATGTGAGAGTTGAAAAGCCTAAGTGGAATGTGATGATGATTGGGGATGGCATGGATTCTACAATTGTGTCTGGAAGTTTAAATGTTGTGGATGGCACACCAACATTTCAGTCAGCAACTTTTGGTAAGCATTCAGTTTTGAAACTTGTTGTACATCTAGGAACTCATGCAAGTCCGCTCAGGTGGCAAGCGAACTCCTCAAGTAGTTTTAATCAAAATGACTTGTTTTTAAAGACTTTTACAAATTGTTTTACTTTCTATTTCTATGGAGTTCACTAGCAGACTTAAAAAATATCTGACACAGATATTCACGTGGCAAGCAAACTCTTCAAAAATGCTAAAATGGCAAAAATCCAAAAGTCTGCTCTCTTTTGTTATTGAACTCCAATTGAGTGGGGTCCTTTGACTAGAGGACTCTCTAGAAACCAAAACATTTATGTAATTTGTTAAGATAACCTTCTAAGTTATAGTTAGCAAACTCCATCCGTAATTCCATACAGTCTCACGGGTGTTATTGTTGATTTTAGTTTGCTAGTTTTGTCTTTTTGTCTTTGTTCGTTTAAGTTTGTTTGTCATGCTAGCGAAACTCAAAACACATAGTAAGATTCCCTTGACTAATTAGGGCCTAGAGGTAAAAAAAACAACGTGCAACAAATTTTAAAAACAATTATCAAAACTGAAAACCACCTACATTATCTAAAAACTTTTATATAATACATAAGTTTTGTTCAGTGACAAGTTTAAGGTATTTACGATTAATAAATTAACTCACATTTTTTGTTCATTCAGCTGTATTCGGCAAAGGGTTTATAGCCCGCGATATGGGGTTCGTCAACTCTGCGGGTCCAGCCAAACACCAAGCGGTAGCACTAATGTCAACCGCAGACCAGTCAGTATTCTACAGCTGTCGAATCGACGCATTCCAAGACTCTCTTTACGCGCATTCCAACCGCCAGTTTTACAGAGAATGCAACATTTACGGCACAGTTGACTTCATTTTCGGCAATTCGGCTGTTGTCATTCAAAACTCTAACATACTTCCCCGAAAACCAATACCCGGACAACAAAACACGATCACGGCCCAAGGCAAGTTCGATCCTAACCAAAACACTGGCATTTCGATCCAAAACTGCACCATTTGGCCGTTCGGGAACTTGAGCGATGCGCACACGTTTCTGGGACGACCATGGAAGAACTATTCGACGACGGTTTACCTTCACAGCATGATTGATAGCTTCATTGATCCTAAAGGATGGTTACCATGGGTTGGAACATCAGCTCCAAACACTATCTTTTATGCAGAGTTTGCTAATTATGGTGCAGGTGCTGTGACAAAGGGTAGAGTTACATGGAAAGGATTGAAGTTTATAACCAGTAAACAAGCGAACAAGTTCACTGTTGAACCGTTTATTCAAGGGGATAAGTGGGTTAAAGATACCGGTGTTCCGTACAAATCTGGACTCTGATAACGCAGTCTCAAATTCTTTTTTTATTTATTTATTTAAGTTATTCTACTTTTTTTTAAAATATATTTCGTATGTTATTCAGTTTCTATTTTCTAATGTTTTGTCGTATTAAGATGTGTGTGCATGGATCGATTTGTGTCATATTAATATTAAGCTCAAAGTGAACCATAACCGATACTTTTGGTTTATTTTTTGTTTGGTTACTCTGTCACCCTAGTTGTGTCTAATATAAATGCAACATTTGACAATATATACTACCTTTTGTTTGATCACTGTGCATATTCGGGCTCAGGGAATGTTTCTTTATAACTCACGTATATATTCATAACTCAAACGGAATTACAAATGTCCGTTCTGTTGTTCGTTTGACGCTCAAGGATGGCGACAAACTTTTCCAAGAGAAAACCAACTGCCTCGTAAAATTCCCTTAGGCCAGGTCTCCTCCTTAAGGAGAGACTTGAAACAGAGTTAGCCCTTAGGCCCTTGATTAAACACATCAACATAAAACACTAGATGAATGAACTCATTCGGCTTTTTTTTATTTTTTATCAATGAAGTACATATTAGACCATGCGTAGTGGGGCTTTATAAATATAAAGCCCCTGAATGTGATTGGTCCACGTGGCTGATGAGTCAGCATGGAGAGATAAAGTGGAAAAGGGGTGTAGTGGTGGGGCTTTATATATAAAGCCCCTTTTAATATTTTATTATATCTTTTAAAATAAAAAAATAATAAAAAAATAAGAGAGAGAGAGAGTATGACGTGGCTGCATTTGATTGGAGGGGCAAAAATTGATCCGGCGTTATTGAGATAAAGCCCAACCCTATTTTTACAAAATAACGCCCCCTCGTAGTGGTGTGGGGGGCGCCATTTTTGTCCACCTCAGCCCAGGCGCTATAAATGGAGCCCGAGTACACACGGTCTTACAATAAATAACCTATCATTTATTTATACTAGACCTATTACTCTAACCCAACCCTAAATGTATTTTAATAATTAAATATACCAACTAGATTTGAACAGTTCTAGTGATAAATCAAACGATAACAAATAGGGTTATTGGATTTAAATAATTCAAAGTTTTTTCTATTGACTAATAATAATCCGAAATTTAACGTTGAACCAGGATAATCTCAACTAGACATGTGGGTGTTAAAAATGAACCGCCACGTTAAACTTTAGATTTTTTTGACATGTGACGGTTCATTTTTGACACCCACATGTCCAGTTGATATTATCATGATCCAACATTAAAGTTTAAATTATTATTGGCCAATGGGCCAAACTTAGATTATTTAAATCCAATACTCCAAACAAATATACCAAACTATAGAGGTAATTGCTAATTTAGTCCTTTAGGATTGTCAAAATTTGTCACTTTAGTCGAAATAGTTTTTTTTTCTCATTTGTATCCCCGAGGTTTCCATTTTTGGTCATTTTAGTCCATTTAGTTAACTCAGTTAACAAAATCCAGTTATGTCAGGTATTTTAGTCAATTAGCATTTATTTTTTGTTTTTTGCCATTTTCATCCAAAACTCAATTGAAATTTATTTTATTTTTTAGTTATAATATATACATACATACAGGTTTGCCTACATCTTACCCTCCCCAGACCCTACTAATAGCGTCGCTATTTCGTGGGATTTCCCTGGGTACGGTTGTTGTTGTTGTTGTTTATATACATAAATACAAGGTGGGGTTAGGATACAAAAGATAAGTTTTGTGAAAAGGATGAGAAATAAAAATGGCTATTGGATTAATTTGATGGATGGATGAGATAAATTGAGAGCATGTTTGGGATTGAGTTTAGAAACAACTTATTGATTTATTAATTTTTTGAAAAAGCCAATAAGTCAATAAGTAATTTTGAAAAGCTAAGATTTGGTGCTTTTCCAAATACTTTTTGACTTATTAGCTTTTCCAAAAAGCTAATAAGTCAATAAGTCATTTTTCAACTCAATCCCAAACACCCCTGAGTGGCATTTTTGTAAATTATGTTATAAGTTAATTAATAAAATGTGTTTTATGAGGGTATAATTGTCAAAACATAAAATAAAAAACAATTAATACCTCCTTCATTTATGGAAATTTCCATAACTCCCTCCCCTTTTCTCTCCCATTTAAATTTACGATTCTCTCTCTCATTTCTTTCTCATCTTCTGCAACTAATTTAAATGTATTCCATGTCCGTGTAGCATATGTAGATAAAATGTGTACTCATCATTATGTGTTTTTTTATAAATTAAATGCCATCACTATAATTTTAGAATTTTAAGAATACTTACGCATAACCCAAGGTGTAATATGGTGTATATTATCTTGCAGATTATGTGAAATGACTCATTTCTAGTTTTTTTTTTTGGTAATCATATTGTGTAGTTTTATAATTTAGGTTGTTGTTTAACCGATTGTGAGTTTTACATTTATAAATGTAGTTGAATGTGTATGATGATGGGTTTTATGTTAATCCGATGGTGTTATAACACAATACAGACATTTGGTTTTATGTTTATATGATAGTGATAAAACACATAGTTGATATATCCGATTGATGAGTTTGAGTGGAAATGTTGTGTTGTTATTGTTTTTGTGTTTTATGTTTATCAAAAAATGTTAAAACACAATGTACAAATTAAATTTACTGTTTGTGTTTGGTTGTGTTTTATGGTTATGCGATAATGGTAAAACACAAAACTTAATCCGATGGTGATAAAACACAATGTACACAAATGACGATTTTCATTTTCAGAGAATTCATAAAATTATAACACAAAACTATGAGATTTGTACAGAAATGTATAATACTCGGTTATAAGTTTACAAAACAAAGTCTCGAAAATCTCTCCTCATAAATGTGAGAATTAATTTTTGAGAAAGTTGATTATTTATAAAATTACCCTATTACCCTTTTTATTAAATTAGAACCATGTCACGTGTCACTCTCAGAAGGCTTCTTACCCTTTTCACAAAAAGAGGCTTTTGTATCCGAACCTCTACCCATACATATATATACACACATAGAGACACATGTATTATATATACACACACATTGTTTAAAACTATAAATATTCAAGACCTTAACCTCGGGATACGTTCGAGACCCGAGGACGGTGACCGGCCATATCAATCTTGTCATCTCCCTCTTCCAGAGTCACCAGAACTACACCGTTCTTGACCACCGATAAAAAAAACAAGCTCCCCGCTTCTTTCGTTTTCTTCTTTTCTTGCTAGACACAACAAGATTCAATGCACTCTGCTTTGACGAATCTTCTTATATCCGTCTATTCGCAAATTTGATCGGATCTCTTCTGCCAAAGAGCAACCTACATCGATTTCTCTATTTTTAATCTTAGCGGGAAGCAAGGGCGGACCTATGCTTTATCCAGGAATATCCCACAATTTTCTTGGCTAAGTGCATTTTTTTCAATTTTTCTTTGTTTTATTTATAGGATACTCCTTAAAAATATTCAAATACCCTAAAAAAATATGGGTGAAGAATTGATAGGAGAATCTTTGGTAAATTTTGGAGACTAATAGACTATGCTTCATTTCTGGTTATCAGTTTAAAGTGGAGTCGAGGAAGAAGATGACTGCGAAATATTTAAATAATCTATTGTTGGGCCTCGTGGGTTTCTAATTAAAAGCAAGTGTACCCAATAGCCTTAGCCTCTAAGGGACCAAGTCTCCTAAATCGCCCAGAGTAGAAAGTTAAGTTTAATATTAAAATAATAGTTTCTTTTTATGTTTTTACTGTCAAAAAAAAAAAAAAACAAAGTAAGCATCCAGTATCATATGAATTTAATTATAAATACATGTTTTTATTTATTTTTTATTTTTTTTCTCTTTGATCGCCAACTGCTTTTGGTTTATTTTAAGGAATTGTACAAAAAGTTAGGTTGTTGTCATGTTATTAGGTAAACAATTTAGGTATTATTACTTTATGTATTTTTCACCTTGCTGTCGAGAGAATATAATTTTTCTAAATTGCTTAGGCCACTTATTTGATTATCTAAAATGGCCATCTAACTTTCGTAAATCTAGGACAAGTCTCATCAAATCAATAATCTTTTCTAGTTGATTATATATATATATATATATATATATATATATATAGTTAGATTAATATTAAAATTATATGGTTAGATGTCACTTATGTGTGATTTAGCTTGCCTTATAATAATACTAGTTTTTATCCCGGGAACGTCCCGGGTTGAAATATTTAATATGACATATTATTATTATTATTATTATTATTATTATTATTATTATTATTATTATTATTATTATTATTTTAAACAAATCTCTGCCATAAGTTATGATATTCAAATATAAAAAAACGAATCTCTGCGCCGGGGTATAAATCTAGTGCCATTACAAATGAATTCGGAAGTTTGTAATCGATCATTCTAAAAGAACTAACATGAAATAAGAAAAAAGTTAATTATTGAAATATCGAACGCATTAGTCTAAGGGTTATGTGATGCGTTAAAAAATTCATAGTTATATGATCGGGTATATAGTTCGGGTATTTGGGTATGTTGTTTCGGGTAATCGGGTCGGGTATCATCTAATCCCAGACCCGACCCAAACCCACAATTTTTTTTAAACTAATCCCAAACCCATCAAAATACCTGTCGGGTTACAAAAAATAGTCGTTTTTTTCTCCGTTTTTTATATAGCACTATGGTACTCGTTGGAAAGATAGTAAAACGCTCGTTAATTTGGTGTAAATTTTTTTCTTTAAAAAATCTTGTATATAAAAGATATTAACGTTTAAAAGTTATGGGAGGAAACATGAGAGAGAAAATAATAAAGGTTTAATATTTAGATTTAGTAGATTAGGTATTTAATAGATTAAGTTAAAGATTATTTATTCCTTTTTTTAATTGGTTTACACTTGCCACATCACATGCTATGTGGCATCTCTCAAAGGAAAGATTGCATAAGATTATGACATGTAGGATTTCCCCATTTGCAATATATATATATATATATATATATATATATATATATATATATATATATATATATAGATTCGTTAACATAGTTTGTATCTAGGAGCTCATATAATTTTCTATTTGCACGGGCCCTTGAGGACACATAATTTCTCACGGACGACCATGTCTACTTATTCAATCTTATTTATTATTATCGTTTTTATCATTATCGTATGCATGTATGGTAAGGAATAAAAAATTGGGATACCCCTAATTTTTTTCTAGATCCGTCATTGGCAGGAAGGACCAGGTTTTGATCTCACATGGATTGAAATTTGCTAATGCGTGAAGCTCATCACTGCAAAATTGACACAAACTAATCACTGGTCACTACTGTCATCCCAAACGGTACTCCCCGTTATACGGCCGAGTCGAACCACATCGTCATCACGTTTGACAACCCACCCAGTCACTAGCTTGCCACTGAATCACTTTCATTAGGCTATTTATTGCCCCACTAATATCAACTAACAACAAAGAATAACACCTCATTATTCTGCCTTTTTGGTCGCTAAACAAATTTGATAGCTCCTCGCTTTTTTGTTTCTTCTGCGACATGCCCGTCGGTTTTTTATAAGAAAAATCTTTGTTGTTATGAACCCATACGCTCCGTCGGTTTCCGTCCCGAAAGCTTCAACTTTGCTAACACCCTTTGCCGTTGCTAGCATACAAAACCTCACTGTCGGAGATTCTAGACGGAGATTCTAGACGTTGTCCGTTAGTTCTCTCTTATGACTGCCATTTGTTGTTGTTTAATTGTTACAAAAAAAAGAAGACAAAAAAGAGAAAAACAACCTACTGTTGCTTTAAATATCCGAAAACAAACAAGAAATAACCACATTCTTGCTTCATATTATCTCTTTTTTCTTTTATTATGTCGCCTAAAAAGATCACAAGCAAGCAAGCAAGCAGCCTGCTTGGCTACTCATAGATTATGAACCATTGTAACATCCCAATTTTTTTTTTTTCACCATTTTAAGAAAATGAATATATGTGCTATTCATATTTTTATGGAATGAGGCACTAAACGGAAAGTGTTGATAGAGTTCTTGTTTAATGGTTTGACGGGGCCGAGTGTTAGCGTTTTAAATTAAACTTCGAGCTAAAAACACGAGATAGATCGATGGGGGGCGGTTGTCATTGTTTATAGTGTGTTTTAGTAACTTCGGGAACAAGTTAAATTCTAATGAAAATTTAGGGGCCTTAATGTAAAGTTTAGATGTTTTAAAACACAACATAGCCAAAACCCTAATGTACTTTCGGTCTGGGAAAATTGACGGCAGAAAACATGGAACGGGATCGTGGAGTGGTGATACGGTTCCACCGTAAACCCATTTACGCACGTTCCTCATTAGTATATTGTTTTATTTATCATGTAATGCATTATTGTTTCTAGTATGTAATGGGTAGTTGCATTAGATGGTGGGTAGTTTCCATGTTTCCTTATTTTATGCATCTGCACGTTTCTTGTAAGCCTATATAAGGCATTTGATTGTTTGTTAAATGTTGAGCAAAAAGTTTAATACGTATTCTTGTTCTCTATATTGTTTCTTGGGAGTGTTTGCCTACTAGAAAAGGCTACAATCTATTAGGAGATTGACCATCTCGAATCGGTCTCTATCATTTGGTGCTTTCATTCACGAATTCACCTCCATCATGACCTCTAAAACCCAGTTGTTGCTTGACGAATTATGGAATACTATCGAGAAAAACCAAAAAAGCCTTGAAGAGTATACCGCTAGCCGTGGTCTACCCCCACCACCTCCACTACCCTCTCGACTACCACTTCCTAGACCGCCGCCCAAACCATTTGCCCCGAAACCATTCCTACATCAAATACAATCACTTGCATCCAAAAAACGCCCTCATCGTTACCACAAAACAGCCCCTAAAACCGCCAAAAAATGCACCCATTGTCACCACAAAACACTTCCTAAAATTGCACCCAAACAACCCTTTTCCACTACCTCGTTGGCACCGCAAACCTTACCCAAACTAGTCGTAAAAACTACATGTGTACCACCCAAACATACCACCCTATTATATCCTAAACCTACACTAAAACCAACACCAAAAACTTCCCTACTTCCGTTCCCAGCTTTACATCAACGACCAACACCATTTGATTACAAAACTTCCCTGCAGACCTACACTAAACCAACATATTATAATTTCATCATATGTCCATTGATATTTCCATTTGTCATGGATGGCCCAACCATATTTGCAAACGAGTGTTCAAAGGTGAACAACAAAGACATGTGTTCTACGGGAAGAAGGGAATGGCAACCACCATGGCGATCGGTTGTGACTACACTGAACGCTTTTGGGAGAGTCGAATGGCGACCCCCGTGGAAGTTCATACCGTCCTTGAGGACAAGGACGTTTTTTAGGGCGGGAGTATTGATACGGTTCCACCGTAAACCCATTTACGCACGTTCCTCATTAGTATATTGTTTTATTTATCATGTAATGCATTATTGTTTCTAGTATGTAATGGGTAGTTGCATTAGATGGTGGGTAGTTTCCATGTTTCCTTATTTTATGCATCTGCACGTTTCTTGTAAGCCTATATAAGGCATTTGATTGTTTGTTAAATGTTGAGCAAAAAGTTTAATACGTATTCTTGTTCTCTATATTGTTTCTTGGGAGTGTTTGCCTACTAGAAAAGGCTACAATCTATTAGGAGATTGACCATCTCGAATCGGTCTCTATCAAGTGGACAGAAACGGTAGTGGCTTATAGTGGTTTTCGAGTCGTTTGGTTCCTGGTTCGTGACAAGGCTTTATGGTTCGGGTGTTATCAGCGATTATGGTGGTGACAAGGCATGATTACGGTTTTGGTTGTGTTTATGAGTGGTGAGCGGTTGGTGGCTTGTCGAGATGACGGTAACGAAGGGGTATGGTACTGGTGGTCGGTGGTGTTGGTGCAAATGGTGTTTCGTATTGATGACGGTAGTCTAGGGTGCTCGCGAGGATGGTGTTCGATGGTGGCGGCGGCTTGCTTTGATGAAGATGGTGTGCGGTGGAGGTTGCGGTTGTGACGGAGGTATTGTGACGACGATGATGATGATGATGATGATGATGATGATGCGCGGTTCGGTTGGCTTACTAAGGCGGTGCAAGGTAGCGATGAAGGTGATGATTTTTATAAGTTCCAAATGTAGTGTGAGATTGGGTATGTTGCAGGCAGTGGTGAGGGAACCTCTAGGTTTTGGGTTGGTTATTGGATAAACGACGACAGGCGTAATAAATTTGAATGTTATGGGTTATTTTTAAGAATGGGTGTGTATATGAGCTTGATATGCTAACTATATGTGTTGGTTAGTGGTTCATTATGGTATCAGAGCTACGGCTCTTCACAAACCCTAATTGCCGATCCTTGTTTCTTTTTTTTTCCGATTTCTGATCGCCGGCCAGCATGACAAAAACCGGCGAAGACTCTTCAGTCCAGGCTACGGCCGATAACAAGCCTACCCCCCTTCACCCAGCTTATTCCGTAACAAATATCAATAGCAAAGTCCGAACCCTTGACGGGAAAGCCGTCACATACTCGGGCTGGGTCAAGATGTTCCGCTTACACGCAGTAGCCTACAAGGTCTTAAATCACATCGACGGTACCAACCCTCCCGAAGAAACCTCCGCCGAGTACCCACTTTGGGTTGAACTCGACGCTCTTGTCCTTCAATGGATACTCAACACCGTGGCTGAAAACCACCTTCCTCGTTTGCTAGGTCAAGTTTCTACGGCTAGGGCCGCATGGCTCAAGCTCGAAAAGACTTTTCTCAGCAACAAGAAGGCGCACGCGGCTGCCCTTGAAACACAATTTTGTAACCTTACCCTATCCAACTGTTCGTCCGTCGATGACTACTGCAAACGGCTCTGCGATCTCGCTAATCAGTTAGAAGATGTGGATCAACCCGTTGCCGAATCACGCCTCGTCCTCGAGCTCGTTCGCGTGCTGCCTCAGGAATACGACACCACTGCCTCGCTGATTCACCAAAACGATGCTGACTGGGATACCGCTTGTACGATGCTTCAGGATGAAGTCATTAGGATGGAAGCTTGCAAATCAACCACCTCTTCAGTCCTGGTAACGCAACAGCAGCAGCATTCTTCTCAGCCGAACCCGTCTCAGCAACCGCCATCCAACCAACAACCCAACCCTAATCCGAACCCGTACCCTAATAACTACTCTGCACGGGGCCGGGGTCGGGGCAGGGGTAATTATCGCTGTGGCGGCAGGAGTCGCGGCAGCGGCCCTAGGCAACCTTTTGGCTGGCTTCCACAGCAGCCCACCTATCCGAACTGGGCATGGTGGTCTGTCCCGCCATGTCCGTACCCTAACCAACCTGCCTGGCCGTCTAGTCAGCCACCAAAACAGCCTTCGGGCAACAACCAACCTTCACCCTACGGCTATTCAGCTCAGACCGGTTCGGGTTCAGCAGACACACCTTCGGCACAGTATATGGGTTACGGTGGTCCTCAACCTTCGGCTCCTCCTAGCTACGGCTACAATGCTTTATGCCCATCGGATCTAAGTGCTGCGTTTTCGGCTATGCAGATGCAATCACAGGACCCCACGTCTTACATGGACACTGGAGCTGAGGCTCATGTTACACAGGACCAAGGTATGATTAAAATCCCTTCATCATCTACTGCATGTAATAAACTATTGGTAGGCAATGGCGAATGTGTTCCAATTATTAAATCGAGAGCTGGCTTTTACCGCCTCCCTAACCGAACCTATATTTTGCCCAACATCCTATATAGCCCCCAAATAATTAAAAACCTAATATCCGTTAGACGTTTTTCACGTGATAATTGGGTTTCTATAGAATTTGACCCGTTTGGTTTTTCTTTGAAGGACCTGCGCAATGGAAGAATTCTTTCTCGCCACAATAGCACTGGGGACTTATATCCATTCACCGCTCCACAACTCCCGCCTTAAGCCTGCTACCTCACCACTACTGCTTCCCTACCATGGCATGACCGTCTAGGCCATCCTGACACCCAAGTTTTAGACATTCTTAGTCGTACTTTTAATTTTCCATGTAATAAAGACCATAGGTCTACTTTTTGCCATTCATGTCAATTATCAAACAGCAAACGTTTACCTTTTTATGCTTCTAATACGTATACTTTTGCACCTTTTGACATTATTCATTGTGACTTGAGGACCTCGCCGGTTCCCAGCAAATCCGGCTACAAATATTACATGGTTCTTATTGATATTTTTTCACATTTTGTTTTGGTTTATCCCCTAAAGTATAAATCTGAAACATTCCCAACATTTGTGAAATTTCATCGACTAATTCATACCTAATTCAACCGTCTTATTAAAACATTTCAATGTGATTTGGGGGGTGAATTTGATAACAATGCCTTTAAAACTTTTGCCCCTTAAAATGGGTTACTTTTTCGTTTCTCATGCCCCCAAACCTCCTCCCAAAACGGTCGAGCCGAACGTATGATTCGCCGTTTAAACGACATCATACGAGCTCTACTCATCCATGCCAATCTTCCTCCCTCATTTTGGGTGGAGGCCCTCCACACCGCCACCTACCTTCACAACATACTCCCTACCAAACGTTTGAACTTTTTCACACCTACCTTTGCCCTTTATCTACGCCACCCAACTTACGATCACTTACGAGAGTTCGGGTGCGCGTGTTACCCCAATACCTCGGCCACCCAACCACACAAACTCCACACCCGAGCTATTCGTTGCATCTTTCTTGGATACCCTCCGGATTTTCGTGGGTACCGATGCTTCGATCCCACCACGGGAAAAGTTCACATATCTCGTCATGTCACATTTGACGAGTCCACCTTCCCTTACACTATTCCAACCTCGTCTACTTCGTACCGTTTTTTAGATGATCCTGTTCCCTTGCCATTTACTTTCTCACCAACCCACACGGTACAACCTAATCCGCCCCAGCCCACTACATCTATACCCCCAGCCCAACCTCCTAAACCACCAGCTCCGCCCATTACCTACTCTCGTAGGCCACGTCCCCAACCAGCAGCCCAACAGCCCAATACAGGACCACTCGGGTTCCCACCCCTCTCTACTACGGCCCAAACACCAAATCCGAACACCCAGGCCCAACAGCCCACCTCCGGCTCACGAGCTGGCCCTTCACAGCCCATTATCCAGCCCTCACCCGGTCCTCCCACGACCCACACCTCAACAACTTCGCACCCCACCACCAACAGCCATCCTATGACGACCCGGTCCAAAACCAGGTCCCTCAAACCAAACCCTCCTCTTAACCTTCACACGACACCTATTTCTCCCATCCCTTCTACCTATGCCAAAGCTTTTTCCGATCATAATTGGACGCATGCCATGCATGCCGAGTTTAATGCTTTGCAGGAAAATGATACATGGGATTTAGTTCCTCGTCCGACTGACAGCCCGATTATACGTTGCATGTGGCTTTTTCGTCATAAATTCAAGTCGGACGGGACTTTAGAGCGTTATAAAGCTCGCTTGGTGGTTAATGGTAAATCTCAGACTGTTGGGATCGATTGTGAGGACACGTTTAGCCCAGTGGTTAAACCAGCTACTATACGTACCGTTTTATCCTTCGCGGTATCACGTTCTTGGCCTATCCATCAATTGGATGTCAAGAATGCATTTCTACACGTGCATTTACAGGAGACTATTTATGCATCAGCCACCAGGTTTTGTGGACAAACGTTGTCCGAATTTTGTTTGCCGATTGAAGAAATCATTATATGGCCTGAAACAGGCCCCGCGAGCGTGGTACACTCGCTTTGCCGCTTATCTTCATTCGCAGGGCTTTCGTAGCAGTGTGTGTGACACTTCTTTATTTATATTTAACAAAGGGTCGTAGATCACTTATTTATTATTATATGTCGATGACATTATTCTCATTGCATCCACGGATGCACTTCTACAGGAGATTATATGCTCACTCTCACGAGAGTTTGCTATGACTGATTTGGGTCGACTTCATCATTTTTTGGGCGTCAAAGTAACTCATCACACTAATGGGTTATTTCTCTCCCAATCTCAATATGCAAAGGACATCATTGACAGGGCTAAAATGTCTGATTGCAAACCGTGTGTTACACCGGTCGATTTATCATGCAAGCTTAGTGCTACTGATGGGGCTCTCTTCCATGACCCCACTTTATACCGGAGTTTAGCAGGAGCTCTTCAGTATTTAACTTTTACCAGGCCAGACATCTCTTATGCGGTTCAGGCATGAACCGCGTGATCCGCACTTTAATTTTATGAAACGTATTATACGTTATTTGCAGGGGACACTTTCCTACGGTATTCGGATTATTAAATCCAATGTCACGTCTCTTGTGGCATACTCTGATGCGGACTGGGGCAGGTGTCCTGACTCACGCCGTTCCACAAGTGGTTATTGTGTATTTCTAGGAGATAATTTACTTTCATGGTCTTCAAAGCGTCAGCCGATAGTTTCTCGTTCGAGTGCCGAAGCTGAATATCGCGGAGTAGCAAACGCCATTGCTGAAGCCACATGGTTGCGCAATTTACATCTTGAACTCCTTGTTCCTTTACAGCGTGCATCAGTGGTATACTGCGATAACGTCTCTGCTGTGTACTTGTCAAATAATCTTGTTCAACATCAGCGCACCAAACATGTCGAGATCGATATCCACTTCGTTCGTGAAAAGGTCCGTGTTGGTCACATCAGAGTCCTCCACGTACCTTCCTCGTCCCAGTATGCTGATATTTTCACGAAGGGATTATCTCGAGAGTTGTTTCAGTCTTTCAAATCCAGTTTAACCGTCTGCTCCGCGCCCGCTCAAACTGCGGGGGGATCTTAGCAAGTATATTTAGAATGATATTAATTTGAATTGTATAGATAGAAGTTTGCCATGTTTATCTCCTATTTACCATGTATATCTCTTGTATTCCATCCCTATATAATGGGATGTTATTGTTTCATTATTCATTCAAGAAATACAATACCATAAACCACTTTTAGATCCAACTCTGTATTTGGATGGGTCTATAGCTGAGTTTTATAACATTAATCCTCATGGCTAAAAAAAAATACATATTGGTGTTGATCATGATAATAGTCCACGCATTTTTGTAGGTGTGCATGTAGTTTTATATTTAATTAAGGCATGATGGGTGATGTGGATGATGGATTCATGGAAACTTATGGGTAGTTAATTGATGGAATGGTTTAGAATGTATAATGGGTATAGAATGTAGAATGGGTACAAGTCTTTTAATCGCCATCATTGCATGGTAATACTAATAATTATAATAGTTCATTTAGAGTTCACATGGCAATACTAGTGGGTTTTACATGGGTATGACATTGATGATATTATCGAATATGATGATGGGATAATGATGATAATGTTAACTTGAGGACATGGATGTAAAGGACGTCATGGCTAAGAGCGGGTTGTCTATCTCATTCAGCGATTCACGCTTTCTTTCGACTCTCCGGTTTCTTGAAAACGCAAGTAATGCGTAAGGGTGAGTTCTAATCCCCCTATTTTTATTTAAATATATTTTTGGGGCTATCGTACATGCTTAAATAATTTTCGGCAAATGTTAAGATGTCGATTAAATTGATGAGATTTACGACTTAAATGTTTTTATGAACGTTTTCCAATGAGACGGTTTTATGACGGTTAAATGTGGCTATAGGTTTAGAGATACTCTTCGCAGTGTATGTGTCGGTTCGAGTCGTTTAGTCTCTTGTCGAGGCAATATGATTATGGGTTCAGTATGAGAAAATTATTAGTTAAAGTGTTAGAATTAAACGAACGCGGTGATGTTGATATTAAGAGGTGTGTGGTTAATCCACGTAATAGTATGATGAGACCCTAGACATAGTGAATGTGTGTGTAGGTGTCTATATGTTTCGTGTGATGTAGCACCCTTGAGGTGCTGATGCGGGTTATTGGTAATGGTTCGTTACCTTCGGGGTGGCGACGGGTTACCAATGTTGATTTCGTCGATCTAAGTGGTGGTGTCGACATGTCTATACGGTCGTTACCTTTGGGGTGGCGACGGGTTACTAATGTTAGGGACCGTCGATCTAAGTGGTGGTGTTGACGTGTCCATATGGTCATTACCTTCGGGGTGGTGACGGGTTATTGAGCTAGGGTGGCAACGGGTTGTTACCTTCGGGGTGGTGACGGGTTGTCACAAGGCTCGATCATATCTTTGTGACTTAACTATATTGTGTGATAGGTTCCCACCTTATGTGTTTTATTTGTATTCATATAGATAAAATGGTGGGTATGTGTTGTGTTATGTTAAAAGATGATAATACAACGTTTCTTGTGATGAATTGTACTTGGAGGTGCCTGGTACAATTAAGAGGGGTATAGACGAACTAGTCATGTGTAGCGGCCTTGTGTTGTAGAGGGAATAGTGGAACGCGTAAAAGAAGTTGCAGAGTCATAGTTGTGGGTCGAGATGGATAATATGTCAGTTATGGTTATGAGTGGATTTTGGGTGGGTTGTTGATGATAAAATATTTATGTAAGCAATGATGATTTTTTTAAGGAGATGAAGTTGGGTTTTAAATTAAAGCGTTTTTAAAAGATATTTGAAATACACAAACTTAACTACTAGGACTCACTCAGTGTAGCTGACTTTTGCATGTATGTTAGAATGTTTTGCAGATCGGTTTAAGTCGGTGATGCATCTTGGCTAGCGGATGGGATTGCTCGTGATAACATGGATGGCATTCGTAGTTTTCAGAGTTAATAACAAACTATTTAAAAAAAAAACAATGTGTACAGTTTTAATTATTTTTCCGCTGCGTGATTTTAATAAAATTGTTGTTTTTTTTAAACGGTACACTGTATTGAGACCTAACGGTATGGTGCCCGGGTTTGGGGCTTTACAACCATGATCAATTCCAAGCATAATTTCCTTCACTAACTTCAGTTAATTTCATTCAAAGTCAGCTAACAATTGCCGAATCTATTTTTCATGATCCTTTAATTGTTGATCATTGTTATGATCTGAGTTTAATTGTTATGAAAGTTATTCAATGAAGTAGTAAATGAAAGTTGGTTTAGCAGAAATAATAATAACTTTAATTTATAACAAACAGAAGCATGTTTTTGTCAAAAATATTTTCCCCTGAATTTATCAATGGCAGGATCTATAAAATATTTCAGCTGATTCACAAATCCATATTTTCCGTATTTAGCAAACAGCTCTTCATCAATTTCATCCATCTACTTCTACCATTTAGATTGTTTAATAGCAGTTATGGTAAGGTCAGATGTTGAAATCAGACTTTTGAGTGTTAGGGACTGTTGAGGGGTTCGTCATCTTCCGGATAAATTGGCTTTCTAGGAAGTGTTGAATCCTTTTTCTGAGTTTTTCCAGCAGCTTGTAGGTCTCAACTAGTCTTGATTCTGACCATCTTGCTACTGACTTCATGTGACCATATTCAGCAGCAACCAACTATCCTCTCATTCTTTTAAGTTTCAAAGCCCTCTTTAAATCCTTTTTCTTGCCTTTCTTCTAATCAGGTGGTGTTAGCTTCTGTTTAGGGACTTTGAGCATGTGTTGTATCCTAGCAATTTCAGCTTTGACAGCATGTGAGGTCCAACCAACATATTGATTTCTAGTAGCCTTGTATGGTTTATTCTACATGATATGGGAAATGTATTCTTCCCTCGACTCCCTTTCCAGTTCACTACAAACTGGCTTTTCTGACATGGACTTGCTTAGGCCTGTAAACAAACTGAACGTTTATGAACTGTTCGGTGGGATGTTCGTTTATGTTCATTTATTTATATAAATGAAGGAACACGAACACAGTTTTTTGTTCGTTTAATTAAACGAACGAGCAGGAACACACGTTTTGTTAATTCATTTATGTTCATGAATGTTCGTTTACGCTCGTTCGTTTATGTTCGTTCTTTTATTTTTTTTTCCATTTTTGTTCGTTTAATTAAACTTAGCATTATTTTTATTGTTTATTTCCTTTTTTAAGTATCTTAATTCATATGTTCTCAAAACTTAACCCTAACTCTAACATTCTAACCATATCACCTCCTCAATTCTGATTTGGATGTGCTTCATATCTTCACCATTATAGACAACTTCAACCGCTTTTATCAATCTTGACATCTCCCTCTTCCCGAGTCTCCAGAACTGCACCGCTATCGACCACCGATAAAAAAACAAGCTCCCGGCTTCTTTCGTTTTCTTCTTTTCTTGCTAGACACAACAAGATTCAAAGCACTCTACTTTGACGAATCTTCTTCTATCCATCTATTCGCAAATTTGATCGGATCTCTTCGACCAAAGAACAACCTACATCGATTTCTCCATTTTTAATCCTGGCAGGAAGCAGGGGCGGACCTATGCTTTATCCAGGAGTATCCCGGGATACCCCACAATTTTCTTGACTAAGTGCAATTTTTTTTTTCATTTTTTCTTTATAGGATACTCCTTAAAAGTATTCGGATTATTTAAATAATCCATTGTTGGACATCATAGGTTTCTAATTAAAGTGTACCCAATGGCCATAGCCTCTAAGGGACCAAGTCTCCTAAATAGCCCAGAGTAGAAAGTTAAGTTTAATATTAAAATAATAGTTTCTTTTTATGTTTTTACTGTAAAAAAAACATTAGTGAGCATCCAGTATCGTATGAATTTAATTATAAATACATGTTTTTATTTATTTATTTATTTATTCTCTTTGACGGTCAGCTGTTTTTGGTTTATTTTAAGGAATTGTTCAAAAAGTTAGGTTGTTTTCATGTTACTAGTTATACAATTTAGGTATTATTACTTTATGTAATTTTCACCTTGCTGTCCGGGAGAATATAATTATTCTAAATTGCTTAAACCACTTATTTGATTATCTAAAACTGCCATCTAACTTTCGCAAATCTTAGACAAATTTTTCTAAATTGCTTAAACCACTTATGTTTAATGTAGCTTGCGTTATAATAATATTGGTTAACATAGTTTGTATCTAGGAGCCCATATTTTCTATTTGTGCGGGCTCTCGAGGACACATAATTTCTCAGGGACGACCCTGTCTATTTCTTCAATCTAATTTATTACTATTGTTTTTATCTTTATCGTATACATGTATGGTAAAGAATAAAAAATTGGGATACCCCTAATTTTTTCTAGATCCGTCATTGGCAGGAAGGACCAGGTTTTGATCTCACATGGATTGAAATTTGCTAATGCGTGAAGCTCATCACTACAAAATCGACACAAACAGATCACTGGTCACTACTGTCATCCCAAACGGTACTCCCTGTTATACGGCTGACTCGAACCACATCGTCATCACCTTTGACAATCCACGCAGTCACTAGTTTGCCACTGAATCATTGTCAATAGGCTATTTATTGCCCCACTAATATCAACTAACAACAAAGACTAACACCTCATTATTCCGTCTTTTTGGTCACTAAACAAATTTGACTGCTCCTCGCTTTTTCGTTTCTTCCACGACACGCCCGTTGGTTTTTGATAATAAAAATCTTTGTTTTCATGAACCCGTACGCTCCGTCGATTTCCGTTCCAAAAGCTTCGACTTTGCTAACACCCTTTGCCGTTGCTAGCATACGAAACCTCACTGTCGGAGTTTCTAGAAGTTGTCCATTAGTTCTATCTTATGACTGCCATTTGTGGTTGTTGTTTATTTGTTACAAAAAAGAGAAAAAAACCTACCGTTGTTTTGAATATAAAAAAAAACAAGAAATAATCACATTCTTGCTTCATATTATCTTAGTTTTTTTTTTCTTTTATTATACCGGCTAAAAAGATCTCAAGCAAGCAAGCAGCCTGCTTGCCTACTCATAGATTATAATCCATGATCAATCCAAGCATATTTTCCTTCACCAACTTCAGTTAGCAAACAACACTTCATCAATTTCATCCATCTACTTTTGCCTTTTAGAATGTTTAATGGCAACTTTGGTAAGGTCAGATGTTGAAATAAGACTTTTGAGTGTTAGGAACTGTTGAGGGGGTTCATCATCTTTTGGATAAACTAGCTTTATAGGGAGTGTTGGATCCTTTCTCCTGAGTTTTTTCCAGCAGCTTGTTGGTGTCAACTAGTCCTGATTCTGACCACTTGCTACTGACTTCATGTGACCATATTCAGCAGCAACCAACTATCCTCTCATTCTTTTAAGTTTCAAAGCCCTCTTTAAATCCTTTTTCTTGCCTTTCTTCTAATCAGGTGGAGTTGGCTTCTGTTTAGGAACTTTGAGCATGTGTTGTATCCTGGCAATTTCAGCTTTGACAGCATGTGAGGTCTAACCAACATATTGATTTCTAGTAGCCTTGTATGGTTTATTCTACATGATATGGGAAATGTATTCTTCCCTCGACTCCCTTTCCAGTTCACTGCAAACTGGCTTTTCTGACATGGACTTGCTTAGGCCTGTAAACAAACTGAACGTTTATGAACTGTTCGGCGGGAAGTTCGTTTATGTTCGTTTATTTAAATAAATGAATGAACCTGAACACAGTTTTTTGTTCGTTTAATTAAACGAACGAGCAGGAACACACGTTTTGTTAATTCATTTATGTTCATGAATGTTCGTTTACGCTCGTTCGTTTATGTTCCTTCATTTATGTTCGTTCTTTTATTTTTCTTTATTTTTGTTCGTTTAATTAAACTTAGCTTTATTTTTATTGTTTATTTACTTTTTCTAAGTATCTTAATTCATATGTTCTAAAAACTTAACCCTAACCCTAACATTCTAACCATATCACCTCCTCAATTCTGATTTGGATGTGCTTCATATCTTCACCATTATCGACAACTTCAACCGCTTTTATCAATCTTGACGTCTCCCTCTTCCCGAGTCACCAGAACTGCACCGTTCTCGACTACCGATAAAAAAACAAGCTCCCGGCTTCTTTCGTTTTCTTCTTTTCTTGCTAGACACAACAAGATTCAAAGCACTCTGCCTTGACGAATCTTTATCTATCCGTCTATTCGCAAATTTGATCGGATCTCTTCGACCAAAGAACAACCTACATCGATTTCTCTATTTTTAATCCTGGCAGGAAGCAGGGGCGGATCAATGCTTTATCGAGGAGTATCTCAGGATACCCCACAATTTTCTTGACTAAGTGCAATTTTTTTTTCATTTGTTCTTTATAGGATACTCCTTAAAAGTATACGGATACCCTTAAAAATATGGGTGAAGAACCGATAGGAGAATCTCTGGTAAATGTCAGAGACTAATAGACTATGTTTCACTTCTGGTTATTAGTTTAAAGTGGAGTCGAGGAAGAAGATAAGTGTAAAATATTTAAATAATATATTGTTGGACCTCATGGGTTTCTAATTAAAATCAAGTGTACCCAATGGCCCTAGCCTCTATCGGACCAAGTCTTCTAAATAGCCCAGAGTAGAAAGTTAAGCTTAATATTAAAATAATAGTTTCTTTTTATGTTTTTGTTGTAAAAAAAACAATAGTGAGCATCCAGTATCATATGAATTTAATTATAAATACATGTTTTTATTTATTTATTTATTTATTTATTCTCTTTGACGGTCAACTGTTTTTGGTTTATTTTAAGGAATTGTTCAAGAAGTTAGGTTGTTTTCATGTTACTAGTTATACAATTTAGGTATTATTACTTTATGTAATTTTCACCTTGCTGTCCGGGAGAATATAATTATTCTAAATTGCTTAAACCACTTATTTGATTATCTAAAACTGCCATCTAACTTTCGCAAATCTAGGACAAATTTTTCTAAATTGCTTAAACCACTTATGTTTAATGTAGCTTGCGTTATAATAATATTGGTTAACATAGTTTGTATCTAGGAGCCCATATTTTCTATTTGTGCGGGCTCTCGAGGACACATAATTTCTCAGGGACGACCCTGTCTATTTCTTCAATCTAATTTATTACTATTGTTTTTATCTTTATCGTATACATGTATGGTAAAGAATAAAAAATTGGGATACCCCTAATTTTTTCTAGATCCGTCATTGGCAGGAAGGACCAGGTTTTGATCTCACATGGATTGAAATTTGCTAATGCGTGAAGCTCATCACTCAAAAACGACACAAACAGATCACTAGTCACTACTGTCATCCCAAACGGTACTCCCCGTTATACGGCTGACTCGAACCACATCGTCATCACCTTTGACAATCCACGCAGTCACTAGTTTGCCACTGAATCATTGTCAATAGGCTATTTATTGCCCCACTAATATCAACTAACAACAAAGACTAACACCTCATTATTCCGTCTTTTTGGTCACTAAACAAATTTGACAGCTCCTCGCTTTTTCGTTTCTTCCACGACACGCCCGTTGGTTTTTGATAAGAAAAATCTTTGTTTTCATGAACCCGTACGCTCCGTCGATTTCCGTCCCAAAAGCTTCGACTTTGCTAACACCCTTTGCCGTTGCTAGCATACAAAACCTCACTGTCGGAGTTTCTAGAAGTTGTCCATTAGTTCTATCTTATGACTGCCATTTGTGGTTGTTGTTTATTTGTTACAAAAAAAGAGAAAAAAACCTACCGTTGTTTTGAATATAAAAAAAAACAAGCAAGAAATAATCACATTCTTGCTTCATATTATCTTAGTTTTTTTTTCTTTTATTATACCGGCTAAAAAGATCTCAAGCAAGCAGGCAGCCTGCTTGCCTACTCATAGATTATAATCCATGATCAATCCAAGCATATTTTCCTTCACTAACTTCAGTTAGCAAACAGCTCTCCATCAATTTCATCCATCTACTTTTTCCTTTTAGATTGTTTAATGGCAACTATGGTAAGGTCAGATGTTGAAATAAGACTTTTGAGTGTTAGGAACTGTTGAGGGGGTTCATCATTCTTGGTTCATGTCACTTATCAGATGCTATCAACACTTCAAAGCCCCACCTTCCTTCTTCTCCACTCTCCGCAACCCTAACTTCTTCTACTTTCGACCGACCACCTCCACAGCGCAACTGTCTCCCTCATCCCCGTCTCAATAGACTACAGCGCCGCCGTATTTCTCATCCCTATCATTTGGTTACATTGTGATGTATTAGACTTGGTTGAATTGTGATGAATCATTATTAACTTGTTTTTGTTTGTGTTCGTTTATGTTCATTTATTTATTGATCATTTTTGTTCGTTTATGTTGATAGACTGTTAGTTTTGGTTTTAAAGGAACGAACATAAACGAACACGACAAATTTCTTAATAAATGAAGATGAACCAAAAAACATGTTCGATTATGTGTTCGGTTCGTTTACAGGCCTAGACTTGCTCAGTTCCTTAGCAACGTCTTCAAGCTTCCTTACCTTGCTAACTTCTGTTAATTAGACGCCCCAAGTAACCCTGTCATCCTTCCCTTTGCACCTCTACCTTGCAATCGTTTCAGCTTGGTGAGCCTTCATCTACATTCTTTGGTTTGGAAAAATCTAGGAGATATGGGAAGGACAATTGTGATGGATCCTCTGTGGAGAATAATGATTTTATATCTTCCTGTATAATATGTAATTCTAGAGGATATTGAGTAGCTAATGGGATAATGGTTGGGTGTAATAGATGTGTTGATGTGGTAGTGTCAAATATATGAAGTGTATTGTAGGGGTGTAAAAGCAAAGATAAACAAATATAGGACAAATATTATTATTATTTTTTAACTATCTACAAAGGGGAATGAGTCACCGAACCGCTAATGACTGTCACGGTTGAGAGGCCATAAGACGTCGAGGAGGGCGCTAGTAGCGTGTAACGTTTTCAGCAACAATTTCTGAGAGAAGTCTGGTGTTTATTCCAAGATCTTTTATCATTGCTATTTCGCACTTCACAGCATAGTCAATGTTGCTTCCTTTCCTGATTTTGCGCTCGACTTTGTATCGAATAGCGCCCTCTTAGATCAGCATCATGTACTCAATCTACGAGTGAGTCGAATTCTTGCTGCACCTGCCTTCATGAGACAAATTTTCACACTTGATGCATCTATCATACCGTTTGGCTCGTCTCTTTGTAGCACTTTTTGACTATCCACAAAAGGGTGGAATCTATTCCATCTTTCGCCACAGTTTTCTTTCATCGATTGTCTTCTCAAAAATAATATGTATTAGCTCTAGCAGCAGATGTGGCTAAGCGAAATGGAAACATCGCAGCAAGTGTTCGTCTAGCGGATGCATCTTGAGAAACCTAGGGGGAGCAAGAAAGAGATGAGAGTTCATAGAGAAAATGAAGAGAGAGCAGAGAGCAGGAGAGAGAGCGGAGTTCCAGTTCTTTTAGGTCTCACCAGTCAAAGACCAAATTTTTTACTTTGTAGATCTTCTATTGCTCTGGGCTCTCTTTATTGTGGGTTTCTCTCTTTATTTTGGGCACTCTGTTTATTTAGGCTCTCTCCTACTTTTTTTGTAGAAAATATCCCTCATGGCCCCGTCTTGTGTTCTCTCCTTTTTCCTTGGTGTCACCTATTCCAACTTGCGGTCTCGAACCCTCGGTGATGATAAAATATCTGAAGCTGCTCTTGTGACGCATGGTCGGGACTCATTTTATTGGGTGAAGAAATGAAAGGCTAAGACTCAAAGTGGCTTTCTAAGGGAATGTATAATTTTTGGAGTGGTTCCTAAATGCCTCTATCATCTTTACATAGTTACCAACTTTAAAACAAGAATTGCATAAACACACAAGTTCTAACCGTGTCAGAATAAGGTTGGAAATCCCTTAAGCAAAAGAAGCGAGCAATAAATGATGTGTATATATATAAGTGTGGTGCTCGAAAAGGCTCAAGAAGCTCTCACGGACAAGCGGGTATGATAAAGTATTGTTTTTAAGCATAACTTTCAGGGCGTTTTCTACTTGCCATGCATCCTATTTTTCTACTATATTTTATTCATTTTAACTGGACCTCTTGGATTTTATAAAAATTTTCTTATTTCGACTATCCTTTGGTGTGAACCGTTCGGCGAGATGCCTAATAGTGTCCACTCAGACGGGTCTAATAGACTTTACTAATCTGCCAAAAGTGACTGTGAATGACGCTACCGGTATCAAGCGGTTAAGAGGGTACCTGATAGCGTATAAACAATGATAAATGACCCACTAGATGTAATAAAATAAGCAGCGATAACAGCCCACCCCACACTTAAAATTTTGCAAACATTTTAAGTGCAGAAATGGAAAAGGAGGCAAGAGAAACTAATACTCCCCTGATAGTGGCGAGTCCACTAGCGTGTGGTCGAAACCCACATCCACAAAAGCAAGAACGTCAAAATGGTGACTCCAAAATAACAAGTTGTCCTCCACCTGTCATAAAATAATTAGAAATGGAAATAAAGTAACAAAGATAAATAAAATAAAACTACTGTCCTACGATAGATACCAACGCATAACCGCTGGCGGGGTGAGTCATGTATGGAATGCGTCATGCATGCAATAGTATCAACCATACAAACATAAATATCCATGACCACTACAAAAGAAAACAAAAAAGAAAATAGTGTATCAGGTCACAAACCATCATCCATCCATCAAGAACCACAACTGAAAAACCTGAGAAAGAGGTAATCAAACCGAGCGAGTGCGGAGGGGCGTGCATGAGATCTGGAACGAGAGCTGGAACTGGTGCAAGAAGTCATGTGCCTGGCAAAGTCCTCTCGAAAGGATCTGAACTCAGCAGTGAGCGTATCGAGCCTGTCCAAGATAGTTCGAAGAACGCCTCCACGCGGCTGGCTCTGTGTACCCTTCCTGGCTTCTGGTGGAGGTCCTGCTCGAGCTCAGGTAGCTGGTCGTCTGGCTGCAGCTGCTGCAAATGACTCAGCACCTCCTGTCTCTAGAGCTGCTGCCTCACCATAAGCCTCCTCAAAAGCAGCGTTCTCATCCCAATGCTCCTTCTTGTTGTCCATTAGTCTCAGCACCTGTCCAAACCAATCTACCACCCCAATGTTCTTCATCACCATGGTATCGTGGGAGGAAATATGGCCTGTAAGTGTCAGGTGACCAGTGACTGGGGGTGAATCAGATCCAGGCTAATAGCTTGGAGTGTAATGTAGGGACCTACGAAGATATGGTTGGAGGCTTTGGTTCCCTAGCACATGAAAAGAAATCGGCAGTCGCATACGCCAAGTTGCAGTGTCTCCCCTCGATAATGCTGAACAGGTAGAAAATCTCTTGCTCGTTCACCATTCCTGTACTATCCTTGCGACAACCCAGATTGCTAGCTGTCATCATATGTAAGAACCTGGGAAGAGGATCAGGGAAGCTAGATTTCTTGTGCTTCCTAGGGTTATAGCGAGCTTCAGAAATTTGCCTCCAAAAGTCTGATGCCTGCACATCACGGGGCCAGCTAATATAGGCGAATTGTCACACCCCGATTTTCCTGTCACTTGCGAACGTTTGGCACCTTTGCTACGCAGTAGAATATTTTAGCTAAGACTTCTACATGTTCTGAACGCCTTTTTCTAAGCCTTCTAGGGTCTCCAATCCCAAGGCATCTGTATGCGCGTGAAAGGATCGATAAGCTACAAAGACAATCAAACAATTTAGTTTTGGGTGCGGAATCCCCAAAACCAGCACAAAATGATAACTAATCAGATAAACACACACAAATCATCATTTTCAAAGCTTTTCATTAATAATCAAACTTGAATACACGTAGAAAAGTGATTACAATCAAGGATTAGACGCAAAACAAGTTTATAAAAAGTTACAGAGAGAATTCAGAAAGTGGCGGGAAATAAATGAATCAAAGTTAACTACAAAAACTGAGTTTGCCTATTTATAGACTGCACATTCGCCCACTTTGTTCATGCGAATGAGCAGGTTCGCCCATTGTGAACGGTCGAACCAAACTACATAATAAACAGTCTTCATTCGCCCCAAAATTCTTCCTTCGCACCATCTAAAATTCTCCTTCGCACCACACAAAACCTTCCTTCGCACCTTCGACATAAAACAAAAACATATGGTTTATCTAATCCAAAGCATTAGTCGCACATATGCACCTACAAACTCCCCCTCGACTATTGCTTGGATTGTAATCTTCTCTGTTCATCCATGTGCTTGTTCATTATTCTGATGTGTCGAATAATCTTTTGTTCTCTAGTCAGTACCGGTTCCTGAACTGTCTTCTTCTTCGATTTCTTCACAGGCACAACCTTCTCAACAGTCTTTCCCAACTTCTGCTCAAAATCACATCCAGCGTTGATGTCATACGCAAAGCATAGAAATACCACACGTTGGTATTTTCCTGCTTGTTCAGCATCTTTTGCGTCTGAGTAGATAGGATTATAGAATAACATAATGATATCCTCATGTGAGCAATTGATTAGCCACATAGGATCAAAAATAAGCACTTTCTTATAATCCTTCTCACCATCCTTTAACACAATCACGGCCTCTGCTCTCTTCCAATCATAGTACCACCAGATAAAATCTTTAGCGAAATGCTGAGGAATATGCAACAATGGAATTTTCTTCAGCACTCGCGGTGGTTTATACTTCAAAGTAACCTTGGGCAACCCAGTTATCTCGTTAATCTCCTTCTTGTGTTCAATCCTCTTTGGATACTGAGGTCTAAACAAATTCCACTCGGTTCGACTTTCACGAGTCATCTTCTCAGCAAAGTAATCAATCTGGCTATTTGGCGCTCCCGTTAGACGGTGACGACAAATATCCCTGATTGCCCAGTAAGGAAGAGTCTTTAAATGATGAAACTTCTCAAAGTATAGAATACCCTTCTCCCATTTCACTGCAAAACACCTAAGCTCTTTGACAAACTTCCAGGCCAAAGCACGACCTTTGAACATACTGCTATGAAGTTTGTAGAAGCTTCCCTGAATATCAGCTTTAGGGCGGTTATTCTCCTTCTCCTTTAGCTTCCTCAACAACTCCTTCAAACTGTCTGTTTGTTCGAACCGAGGCTTCTCATGCCCTTCAAAGATTTGATCTTCAAACATCTTACTCTTCTCTTTGGCTATTTTCTCAGCATGATTTAGCAATTCGTCTGAGAATGAAAATCCACATTCTTGATTTGTTCTGAAATATTGTGGATATTCATCGCTCGTAATATCTTCCATCTCGACTTCCTCGAATGCAGGAACATCACGATCATCTGAGTGATTTCCAGCTTCTTTCTCAGGAATCAGAGGAATAAAATTATCAGCAAGTAATTCTTCTAACGTCTTACCCACTTGCTTTGCTAAACCTTCCAAAATTTCTTTTGAAATAGCCGCAGACACTTCCCCATCTTCAAGATCAGGGTCATCATATTCCAATTCGAAGAGTTTATTATCAGATTCAAATATTTCAGGAAACCTGCTAGTCATGTCTATCGTCCAGACTCGATCAGTTAACATCTGACGATACTTAGTTTTATCTTCTTCAGACAATGACTTTAATTTTTCGTTCCAGAAAATATCATCATCATCTACATTCTCTCCAGGAGCTTTCGAACTTGATTCTCCACCCTTATCTGTTTCACGCTTTTCATATGAAAACTGTTCAGCGTCATCATTATCATCATCACTATCATCAGAAGCAGAGCCGCTTTCACCTGAACCATCACTCGAATCATCATCACCATCATTATCGTCTTTCTTCTTCTTCTTAGTATCATTTCCAGCATCTTCATCTAATTCATCATCTTCCTCTTCATCTGATGGTTCATAATCAACCTGTTGTTCATCTAACTCTTTGTCTTCCTCACCAGCTTGAAGTTGAGGAGCTCGACTGTACAAGTCTTGAATCAGACTATCCATCTTCCTGTTATTCTTCTTCAGTTCTTTGTTCTCCTCCTTCAAAGCCATTATTCTTCTTGTATTCCGTTGCTCATGCTTTAGCAACTTTTTGTTTTCCCTCTTCAACCTCTTAATGGTTTTCTTCATCAAAGCATTATCATCCGCTGATGTGACTACAACCTCTAACATCTTTTTGTCAGTCGTTTTTAACTGTTCAATCTCACTCTGTTGTTTGTTAATGATATTCATCATTTTAGTCAGTCGTTGATTAACAGCATCCATAACATCACTATCAACAGAAACCTTTTTCTTAACAGGTTGTTCAACAACTTCTTGCATTTTCCCTTTTCTCATTTTCTTCAACACATTATCCAATGCTTCATTCACATCATCCATTGGAATGCCTTTTGTTTGTGGTGTGCTTGAAGTTGTTGTGGTTTTCTGTTTCTTCTGTGCCTGTTCAGCAACCGGTGACTTTGAACTAGTAGCTGGTGGTAAATTCTTTCCAGCCATTAACATTTCTAGCTCTTTCTTTCTCTTCAAACTTGGTTTCTCCTGTTTCTTCTTTTTCTTTGCTTGAACAGGAGAACCAGTTTCAATCTCTTCAACATTCAAAACAAAATCGTCCTCAACTGGACTCCTAACACCTTCATCTTCAGCACCAGCAGACGCACCAGCCTCAGTGGCCTTGGGCAAGGTGGTCTCAACAGTTTCAGCCTCAGAATTCCATCTCTCGTCTTCTTGTGTCTCTTCAGAATCGACAGACACTTCATCTACTAAATGTAAACCCTTTTGAGCTTTACTCTTCTGTCTCCTTGGAGCAGACTTCTGTTTCTCCTTCTCAGGTTCAACAACCTTAATAGTCACCTCCTTCTTTTTCATCTTGCCACCCTTAGCTCCCACATTCACTATCTGTCTCTTTCGCTTTGCATCAGGATCAATATGATGTAAAGGATCATCAGTATCAGAATTGCTATCATCATGTCTCACTTTCCCTTTCCCTGGATCATCTTTTCCTGGATCCTCATAATCTATATTCGCCAAATGACCAAATAAACGCCTAACTGGAGGACGTTCATCAGCAGATAATCCTTTGTATGCTTTCATCCTGGCAAGTGTGTTCAACGTCATATGCTCTTGAACCACAATCTGTTTTGGATCCTTCTTCAAGTCTTTATACTTATTATCAAACACCATCTGTAGAAACCGAGGATATAATAAAAACTTTAGTGTCCTTGTTCCATTAACTGGCTCTAGTAGATGATTCATAAGCATCCCAGAAACATTGAACGGTTTGTTCAATATTAAAGCCACCATCATCGAGCTTATGCTTTTCCTCATTAAATCAAATCCACCCGCAGCCGATCCAAACACGTGAATTAAAACATGTGCCAAATATTTAAACTGAGGGCACAGTTTTCCCTTATGTAAAGAACCATCGGTGATAGGACCATTATACTTCATCCTCAAGAAACACTTCCTTTGATCCATAAACTCCAACTCTTTCGGGTCATCCTTTTCATCATGAAGATTCAACGCCTCTCTAAGATCATCTTCACATACGATAATTCTCTGACCTTGGACTTTGCTTATTAAACAAGATTGACACTTCCAGAAGTCCATCTTGGCGTTCTCCCAAAACTCTTGCATGATATCCCTGTAAATGACAGCAGGTGTAGCAATTGCGTCAAGTACTCGGCATCTCTTGAAGTAATCAATGATCTCGGTAAATTCAACGTGCTTCTTCACATCTCCCAAATACGCACAACAGTTGTGTGCATTTTCAAAGTCCAACTGTTTCGTCTTAGCTGGTTGGGAAGAAGATCCGGCTTGCTCTGTGGTTTTCTCCTGTTCAGACATGTTTAGAATCTGCAAAACAAATCAAAAACACAAGTTAGAAATCGTAAAATTTCAAAAATTGAAAATTTTGGTATAACTTCCTCATTCGCCCAATCGGGGGTGCGAATGAGTGTTTTACAGGGTTCGAATGTGACAAATTGGTACGAATGTAAAATGTTAAACAAAAAGTTTTTCATTCGACCATTTATCTTCATTCGACCGTTCCAAAATGGCTCCTTCGCCCACTCGTAAACAGGCGAAAGTGAAACAACTTTTCAAAATTTCAATTATGAATTTTAACCATTAAAAACATGATCATTTGATCAGAACAGATACTAAACACACCGATTAAACTTTTAAACCAAACATCAAACATTATTATTCATTCTATGTATGTTTTCAGATCAACACAAGGGTTCGAATGGGGTTTTTATCAAACACATCAATCTGATGTGATTTAACCCTTGTTTGATGATGCTTCTCCCCCTAAAACACACAAAGAATGAACGGACACTATCAATTGTAATTAAAAACAATCATAGAACTGTAATTAGATCCTAGGGTTCGAGACACAAAACTGACGATTAATCCCTCAATACTTGATGTTTACCTGTAAAAATAGGGGCAAAAGAATCAGTAGATCAATAGGAACACAATGGTAGAGTGTAAAGAAAACGAGCAACAAGGTGACACAGTATGAAAAATTCTGATAAAAATAAGTGAAGGTTCGAATGTGCAGATGGACTTATATAGGCAACCTCCTTCGCCCATATTGACCATACGAAGGAGAAACTTTTGTCTCCTTCGACCCTATTGAAAGGGTTCGAATGAGGCAAAAGGGTTCGAATGAAAAATTGATGAAGAACACTCTCCTTCGCCCGTCAATACATTCGAATGAGACTGTAAAATTCCACATTCGACCAAACGAATGGGCGAATGTAAACTGGAATTTTTGAAAATTTTCCAAATTGCAAAAACGAATCCCGATTCAATTATTTCTCAACGTTTAAGCATCCAATCATCATATTTTCACATTATAAAGATCACAAAACTCAATTGGTGTACCAGGTTTTAGAAAATCGACATCAACCACCATCAGTTATCAAAAATAAGATGAAAAAGCAAAATCTTTTTGGATTTTCTAAAGTTTATGCTAAAACACACCTAAAATCTTTTTGGGTTTTGTAATTTTTGACAGTAAAGTAAAATGCAAAAATGTAAATGAAAAACTGTAAATGTTTTTGTGATTCCGGAAAAGGGATCATATCAGTTTATGAGAAATCTGATCACACCGTTGATCTTTTTGAAATTATTATCATTAAAGACAATGTGTGATCTGGCAACTGCTGATATTGTGATCCACATAAACTCACATGCAGACTTTTATGCAGTGCTTTATACTGATACTGATATTTATAGTATAAACGCAATTGTCTGTGGTTCCCACGCACACGACATATTCCCGTATCAAGAAGTAAATGCACAAAGACTCATTGTAAAGCGTGATAATGCTTTTGTTGTCTGTAATTGTACAAGATATAATGCATAGAGGTATACAGGTCAGCAAGTTAATGCAGCAAAGTAACATATGCACTATACCAGGTTGAGGACTGATATTAATCATGATTTGCATCAGTGATCAATACGATGTAATAGATAATCTTTGATCATCATATAACATGAAAAGTTCCTCAATTCGGTAACTTTAGGATTTGGCATATAGCTCTTTTATAAAGACACCCTGTCTGATCTAGGTCCGTAATGACTTACAGCAGAAGATCAGAGAGGCTATCCCCAGACAACTAATAACATAACGACCCTAAACCTCCGAGTTTTGTACAAATACCCTATCAAACGAAATTACGGTACTAAGACCATATGCCCATGAGGAGTTCATCCACACAACAAATCGTTTGATATGTATGTATCAGACACGCAGTAATAGGTCTACGAAGCCTATCAGCACATCACACAGACTCAGACACACGCCCTATATAGCATTACATTATTTAGAATGTGTCAGATCCCCACTGATGTACTATCATTTCCCTTTATACTCCAGGAAATCATTTTAGAGACTTGATTGTGCTTGAGTGATCTGCATCTGGTTCACTTGAGGAGGATATTGTTGTTGTTGCTGTTGACTTGATGTATAGCATGCGGCTTGTTGTAATGGTGAAAATGGTGGAATAAAGTTTTGTGTTTGATATGGTTGTTGTGGGTATGATGGTGTGTAAGATGAAGTTTGAGCAAGGTAGTTAATGGGTGCTTTTGTTGGTTCAACAATATTAGACACACATGCTATGTGAGGTGCAACTGTAGATGTGGTGCTTGAAGCAGAAAGAGAGTTAGATGTTCCACTCACATATAAATCAGGATTCTGTGGAATCTGAGCTCTCTTAGCTTTTCTCTTTTCCTCCATCTCTTTGTTTTCCAGCTTTTGGATGAACTCATTAATGGTCCAATACTGGTAAGCATCCTTCTCCTTCAACACTTCAATATGTTGATTCCAATAGGGTGGTAATGCATCAGCAAATTTATCAACTAATTCCGTCATTGGAATGCTGATTTCATAGCTCGACAGTTCGGTGAGCAAATGGCAGTACCTTGGAACCAACTCTTTTAGGGTCTCATTACCCATATAACTGAAGTTTTCAAACTCCTTTCGAAGCTCCTCCATCCTAAGCTTCCTGGTCTTCTCATTTCCATCATGACGATTTCTCAGCACATCCCAAAGTTGTTTGGATGTAGTGCACGATCCAAACTGATGTAATAGATCAGTGTTGATCGCCTGAGATAGCTGAGAAAATGCTTTCTTTTCTATAGCAAACCTTTTCTTCTCGTCATCCGCCAAATTCTCCAAAGGGATTGGTTCTCCAGTATTCTCTATAATGGGAGCAACGTAACCCTTCACAATCATTTGCCATGCTTCTGCTCCTTCAAGTCCTTGTCCCTCAACGTGAATCTTAAACTTTGTCTTCCAAGTGTTATACTCCTTCATGTCCATTAACTTTGGTGGACGATTGCCGCTTCCAGAAGATAGATCATGAATGAGAGTAGAAATAGCGTTGGTCGTCTGGGAATGGACTGCTGCTGCGGCGACTCCCCAATAGTTATCAATCGGTTGTGGTACTGATTGAACAACTTGTTGTGGTGCCGAACTAGTCATAGCCATATAATTGATCGGCTGTGATGGTTGACTAGTCTTTTGTGCCGCTACTGTCCATGGATCTTGAACTTGTTGTTGTTGTGGTGCTTGAGTAGGTCTAGGGGTTGTTGGAAAGTTCCACATTGTATCCTGCAAACAATCAAACAAACAAACACGAAACGATTAAAATTTTTCCAAAAACAGAAAGCTCCTTCGTATAAACGGAGGTGCGAATGAGAAAAATCTTCTCCTTCGACCAAATAATCTGATACGAATGTGGAAAAACAAATATCAAATCTCCTTCGACCGCTTAAACCTTCGTTCGACCGTTCTACTAATCTCCTTCGACCGAACGATTATACGAATGAGACACAATAGTGCGAATGAAACATATAAGCAATCAAGGTTCACTTTCGACCACTAATATCACTCTTTCGACCACAAAAACACTCGTTCGACCTAATACACTCCCACTTTCGACCGAATTCTCTCGTTCGACCCCTGTGATTTCAAAAACGGTTATTCTTTGAAAATCAGTTATATTTGATCATGTTTATCAAAAGTTGATGGAATTTGATGATCTTAATCAGGTTTTGAATCGGATGAAATTTGAAACAACTTTAATAAAGTGAATTATCCAATTCAAACACGAAATCAAGGTGAAATCAATCAAAAACACATCATTTCAGTTTGTTCACTTAAAACAGAAAATTTTTGATCAAATTTGGGTCAAAATCAACTGAGAAACTATCAATTTGTGGTTGTTTGATTCAGAATGTCTCTGATACCACTTTGTATGCGCGTGAAAGGATCGATAAGCTACAAAGACAATCAAACAATTTAGTTTTGGGTGCGGAATCCCCAAAACCAGCACAAAATGATAACTAATCAGATAAACACACACAAATCATCATTTTCAAAGCTTTTCATTAATAATCAAACTTGAATACACGTAGAAAAGTGATTACAATCAAGGATTAGACGCAAAACAAGTTTATAAAAAGTTACAGAGAGAATTCAGAAAGTGGCGGGAAATAAATGAATCAAAGTTAACTACAAAAACTGAGTTTGCCTATTTATAGACTGCACATTCGCCCACTTTGTTCATGCGAATGAGCAGGTTCGCCCATTGTGAACGGTCGAACCAAACTACATAATAAACAGTCTTCATTCGCCCCAAAATTCTTCCTTCGCACCATCTAAAATTCTCCTTCGCACCACACAAAACCTTCCTTCGCACCTTCGACATAAAACAAAAACATATGGTTTATCTAATCCAAAGCATTAGTCGCACATATGCACCTACAGCATCGCTTATTTCCAACCGTGTCGTTGCCAATCTCTAGACCTGAAAGACATGCTTAAAATGGTCAGCATAAAGCTGGTGAGTTCATGGTTTTATGTTTATCGTTCATAAACCATTTTTTATATCAAAACACTTGAGAAAATATTTGCAAACATTAATGAGAAAGTTTATTTCCTTTACACCAAAACATTATTTGGGAAAAATACATATAGAAATCCCATTTCAAACCTTATCGGTTATTCTTTTCTTAACCTTCGACTAGACTCACTTTGCCATATATTTACCTCCCCATAAAGATAAATATATCCAAGTTTTGTCAATCAAACCTTTAACCCAAAAGTGGACTTCCACAATAACTTTTGAAAAACTTTCTCATATTACTATGAAAACCATTTTCCCCCAGCGTTACCTACTAGGCAATCACGTACGCCGAAAGTGGAAATGATCAAATAAAATAACCATTATTTGAAAAGTTAGTGCGCGTAACAAACATAAGAAATGTGCTACATAAACTTAGGGTTGCAAATCCTAATACCGATGGCGTCCCCATGAGCCCGTAACCAAAACCAGACTACTTACTTTTGCCCCGCACGTTTTTATAGTGGTAACAATAAATTTAGAATATCGTAACACCCCTTGGTCCATCCGAGTTGACGCTAATCAACCGGGGTTGGGTCCCAGTCAAGGACCGATAGTACTATCCTCATATTCTACGGCTACATCACTTTGTATTAATGGTTACCGGTAACTGCAGAGACTGCACGTCCCACTAGACTTTTTCGTTACCCATGTGCCCATTCTTATGTACCATTTCAAGTTTCCACAGTTACCGTACATTTTAATACTCATAAATTTTATTTCCCTTTTTACCCATGTAAAATTTTATAAAAGCATTGTAACTTCACAAGTTTTTCATACACTTTGTTATGCTTTAAAATAAATAGGTTTTCATAAAACAAGCATGTCTTCCCCCCGAAAACATTTACAAAACAATAAAAAGTGGGTCACGCACTCACCTTAATTTCCTTGCTTAGCTAGCAAATAAAGCCCGAAGCTTTGACCGACTTCCTCGTGCCCTATTACCAACAAAGGACACCTTAAAAGTCTATCATATATAAGCCTAGCCTATTATCCGGCTAAAAGATAGTTTATCTAACTATCTAGACTCGTGTGTACTAACTTGAGTCTTATTATACTTTAACTCGACGAACCAATCGTGACTTATCTTACTTACGCGTTAACACACGACATAGTACCCAAGTTGCGCACTTGTTCTATTCGCGTGTAACCTACGTTGGACTAATACTACAAAACGTATAACTTATCCTGAGCCGTAGCTCGTCTCGTTAGTCGGATAAATGCATTCGTCTTGTACTTTTATTTCTAGGAAGATATACTTTGCAAAATACAATTCTTGTTATTCAATTGCTACATTCTTTCCCAAAATCCGACATTTAAAGTATTCAAAACTTTGCTTTCCTATAAAAATAGTTCCCAAGTAAAGTCGGACGGTTATATATTCTTGATTCCAAACAATAGACATTATTTAATTGTCGAAAACTCGTCATACTTGACGTTTAGCAGAACTATATATATTTGTTTTCGAAACATTGTCCGGGATTCACTTATTATTGTTACAAATAATTCTTGTAAAAGCGTCGCTGTTTCTATATAATTATAAATACTTTATTAAGACACTTGGAAAATCATTTATAAAACATATTCAACAATATTCGCTTCATTGCGCTTCGGATTTTTTATAAAAATTTCGGCAGAGTTTCCTCTGTTTTTGTACAAACCAGACAACACAAGTCGTCTACAGTTTTCCTAAAATCAATACCAAACACAAGACCACATTTAATTTATCCGCAATCAACGAGATTTATACGTTTCGACACTTTGTATAAACTATACTTATTATTACATTCATATAATTTACTTATTTATATAAATATACATATATACACATATAGTAAATTAGTCCGATATACGACAATAAGTCACGCTTTTATTGTCCAAATTCCAATTGTTTCGATTTATACTTTCCGCTAAATACTTTATTGGTTCGTTCACGAGTTAATACCATTTTATGATCTATATCTATGTTACTTTTCTAAATATAGACGCAACATTAACAATAAATTATATCGAAGTCTTTCGTGCGTGACCTGACACATGGTCTTTGAACGATGCATTGACCGAAATGAATCTGACCCGTCGACTGGGCGCTTGACCAGGTTAACCTTGTTGACCGAGTCTAACTGTTGACCAAGTGTGACCGTACAGTTTACCGAGTTTGACCAGATCTTACTAGTGACTGATCCCGGATCCCGAGCCAAACCTGATTTGACCCGAACTAGACCAGAATCGGCTGGATCTGACTCGAGCACAATTGACCCGAGACCCAAACTTAACCGAGACCGAACCACAACTCGAGCACCAACACGGATCTGAAGCCAACTCGGGTCAATCCACCTTCTTGTCTTGCTAACAACCACAACCGGACCGGACCTTAACTTACCCGTCAAAACCCAACCATCACAGCAGCCCCCACCGAGGACACCACCCGCCATCAAGACCCATCACCACAGAGAACCACACGGCCCCCTTTGAGATGAACGGATCAATCGACGCCACCACCTCCTTACCCCGACACCACCACAGTACCATTTGCCACCTCCACTCCAAAACTTGACCAATACACCACCACCGGGAACATCACAACCCGTTTCGAACCACAACCAAACAGCACCCAACCCTTACACCCATCGAATCCGGAGCACGACAACCACCACTTGCCAACCAGTTCATAACCCGACCTCGTTTGCTCCGATTCATCGCTGGCACTGCTCGTTTTTGGGCCTGAAAATCCTCACGCCGCCGCCACCAAGCATGGTGGTGGCCAGATACTACTAGAGAGGGGAGGAGGGAGAGCCAATATGGAGAGATCGGGTGTGTGTTTGAGGAAAACGAAGAGAGACAGTAGAGAGAGAGAGAGAGAGAGAGAGAGATTAGGGTTTCTCTTGGGTTGGTGGCTGCCAAAATGAGGAAGGAGGAGAAGAATGAGGCCTTTTTATAGGTAGGGTTTGAGTTAGGTAGATGGACACCGCGTAGCAAACCCGCTTAAACATCAAACGTCTCGGTTTATATTTAGGCTCGATAGCTATTTACAAAAACTAGTCGGTTTTATTCAAAATTAAAAATATAACTAAACCGAGCAAAATATAATATTAATTTCGTCGTCTGACGCGTTTTTCAGAACATGCGTTAAAATCGTGTTAGTTACTTCAGTCGCGGTTTCTTCATTTAAGCGATCTGTTCACTTTCGAAATTCAATAAACCTCATTATTTATAATAAATAATTATTCCGAATGCTCAATTATGGCTAAAATTACATCGGACGTTGATTGGAATTCGCCGGTTGTCACACGAATGAATCTCCCACTGTAGATATAATCCCAGTCTCACCCTGAGCTCTGCCAACATCATCCTATACCAACACCTCTTCATCCTTAACCGAATACACTGCCTCGAAACCCTGTCCTACACTGAAGTAGGCCGAGTGTAGGAAAAAGACGCTAAGAACTCCAAGGTTAGCTCACGATAAGTATGCTCGGATATCTAACAGAAGCGATGCCACTGATGGGATAAAATGTTGTAAAACCCATGCTTTAAACCCACAGACTTCACTGAGTTGTGGTCCACCGGTCTGTAATTTCCAATCTGCCTGGTCTGGATGAGGAGAAAACGCCTGCGGGCGTTTTGCTCTTCAAGATCGTTGTTATAGTATAAGCAAGGATGGACACCATCGGGGATGGGTCCGTCAACTTCTGCCACCTGATGTGGTGGTAGCTCCAGTGGTGATGAATCTCCTGACTGGTGGAATCTCGATGAAACTGATAGTGATCGTTGGGCTAGTCATTTCCTTCGTGTCATTTCCTACAAAACACAATAGAATTGGTTCAGTTTTTTTTTTTAAAGTTAAAGTATTGCATAAAACAATCAGTTCTGGTGTCCAATGGTAGCACGTTCGTGCATAGGGATGTGCACGGCCGTGTGGCTTAGTCTGCGGTCTGGTTTTCTACTAGTTCAACTTTTCAAACTGGTATTTGTCTAAAATACCCTAAAACTGATTTTAAACTACAAAAATAGGTTAATTTTGAAACTTAAAAAGTTCGGGTGGGTGTTTAGGAAGGGCACGTCTGACTACTTATGAGGGAAATTCAACAGTGTCTTCTAGATGGGCATGCCCATGCCTAAAACTGAGCACGGCTGTGCACTATTATGAGGTGACGGTTTTCAAACTTGTCAGAATTCCCGCGAAATGTTTGGCAAAATTTCCCAAAATCTTTTAACACATTACGTTGCTAGCACTACCCTAATCATTTCCCTAAAGTTTCATGCAAAGATTCGGGCTAGAAATGCTAGAAATCTAAGGTTTTTCTTAAGAAATAGTGCTACATAAAAACTCATGAATCTGGACAGATCTGGATCTAAAAACACAAAAAAGTTGTTAAAGAGTGATTATACATAACTTAGGTTGAAGATTAGGGGCTGAAACAAATAAAATGGTGAAAATGGAGGTTTGGGGGGGGGGGTAGGCGACTAGTTTTCGAAGTGTGTGAGCGAAAGATTTTGACTAAAACAGGATTAAATGATAATACAAGTTACAAAACCAGGTGCGGAAACCCTAGCTTTGAACAAACTGATAAAAAACTCAAATCAAAACACAATCAATATCATTTTCAAAGCTTTTCATAGATTAACTTGTTCATAAACTTGATTACAATGACACTTTGGTTAATCTAGATCAATTACAGACACTCTCAAACAAACCTGGAACCTGACCTCAAAACACACACAACTAATAACTCTCTATCATTCACAAATACACAAAATCTATATATAATGTCTGCACATTCGCCCATATGCTGTGGTCGAATGTGGAAGAGTTCCACATTCGCCCACTTTATGGTACGAACGTGTAACTTGATCAGGTTCCATTTCACCTTCGCCCATTTGTCTTCTACCTTCGCCCACTTTAGCCTACATTCGACCAGTCTGTTTCCACCTTCAATCCATCAGCAAAACTTAACATAAGTTAATCATGTAGATCCAATCACTAGTCGCAAAACGTGCATCTACAAACTCCCCCTCGACTATTGATTGGATTGTCTTCTGTCTTCGTCCATGGCTTTGTTCAACAACTTAATTCTGAGCTGTTTCTTCTGCTCTTTGGTCATTTCAGGCTCTAGCTTTCTCTTCACCGGTTTCGACACATTTGCCATCTTCACCATCTTGCCAAGTTTGTTATTCAAATTACTCCCCGCATTAATATCATATGCAAAGCAAACTCCAACCACTTGAGTATACTTCTTTGCTTGATCAGCGTCATTCGGCTCACAATAAATCGGATTATAGAAAAGCATGATGATGTCTTCAAAAGTACAGTTAATCAACCACATCGGATCAAATACATGAACATGCTTGTATTTGTCCTTCCCGTCTCTCAACACTATCACTGCTTCAGCCTTCCTCCAATCATAATACCAGAAAATAAAGTCAGCACTGAAATGTTGTGGCATGGGCATCAAAGGTATTTTCCTCATCACTTCAGGTGCCTTGTATATCAAAGTAACCCGCTTCAGCTTAGTTTGAGGATCAATATCCCTATGAACTTTCCTTCGGGGATATTGTGGCTTGAATCTATTCCATCTCGTTCTACTTTCCCAAACCAGCTTGTCTGCACACCAACCGACATGTGTACCGTTCACTGAAGCACCTGACATAGGAAATCTACATAAATCTCTGACCGCCCAGTACGGTAGAGTTAGCAAATCAATGAATCTGTTAAAGTACAAGATCCCTGTTTCCCATTTGGCAGCTATACACTTCAGCCTGCCCAAATATGTCCACCCAAGAGCTCTGCCTTTGAACTTGGCATTGTGAAATCTATAGAAGTTTCCTTGAGCTTCAGGCTTCGGTCGGTTTTCATCCATTTCTCTTAATTTCTTCAAATAACTCTTCAATTCATCAGATTGATTTGAAGACTCTTGCTTATCAGCACCAAACACCTTCTCTACAAACTCTGCACTTCTTTGCTTTGCCTTTTTCTTCGCCGAAATGTTTGGTGTCTCAGTAAAATCAGGAAATATCTCATCTTCATCAGTTTGTCTGAAGTACTGTGGAAATTCTTCATGCGTTATGTCTTCAACTTCCACTTCATCAAGCTCAGGAGTATTCTTGTCATCTGAGTGACTTCCAATATCCTTTTCAGAAATATCTGGAATCGACTCATCTACAATAAACTCCTCAAATGTTTTCCCTACTCTCTGTGCAAGTCCATCCAAAATTTCCTTTGCCACAGAAGCAGGTACTTCACCTTCTTCAAGATCAGGATCGTTGTATTCCAATTCATATCTCATGTCATCTGTTTGGAATATCTCAGCAAAACATCCTGTGAACTCAATAGTCCATTCTCTTCTTTCCAACATATCAATATATACTTGTTTAACATCATCTGTTAAAGATCTCACCTTTTCATTCCAGAAGATACTCTCATCTGAATCAACATTCTCACCTTTCTTTTTCTTCGAACTTGATTCTCCAACATTTTTCTTTTTAGGTGTTCTCTTTTCAAATGTAAACTTTGACGTATCATCTCCTCCATCATTATCATCATCACTACTACTATCATCCTCTTTCTGACTCCCAGACCCTTCTGCATCATCATCATCATCATCATTTTTATCATCCTCATCATCACTTTTCTCTGATTCTTCATCATCCTCATCATCATCTTTTTCTTCGTCCGATTCAGACGGTTTAAAGTCAACTTTCTCTTCTTCTATTTATTTATCTTCTTCTCCCTCCTTCAACTTGGGTGCAACATTGTACAAATTATCAATCAAATCACTAAGGCGTTTGTTCTCAGCCTTTAGTTCTTTGTTGTCTTCTTTGATCAACTTTAGCCTGTTCTTGTTTCTTGAACATTTACCCTCAAGTTTTTTATTCTTTGCTTCAAGCTTCTTAACCTTCTCGTTAATCTCATCTTGATTTGACTTAGAAGCTACCACTATCTGAAGCATCTTTTCTTCATTCTGCTTGAACTTGGCTATTTCAGCTTGTTGAGCCACTATCATCTTCATCATGTTCTCCATTTTCTTGTTCACCTGCTTCATTACATCATCATCCACAGTGACCTTCTTAGATTTGGATCTAGATGGCTCAACTTCAACTACCTTTTCTTTCTGAGGCTTTCTAAACATGTCAAGTACATTATCCAGTGCAACATTTAATTGATCAGCTGATAATGTCTCTGCCTCTTTAGATTTCTTTTGCTTTTTAGTGACCGGTGAAGACAACTTTGATGACGTACCAGCATCGGGTACTCTTTTTCCCTTCAAAAGTTGTACTAATTCTTTCTCTCTCAACTGCTTAATACTTGTCTTCTTAGACATGGTCTTGTGCTTAGGCTTGGGCAAGTTTACTACCACAGTCTCTCCAGTATTCAACTCATCCATGTCAATGCCTAATCCTTCATCTTCAACATTCAACGAATTCTTACTTTTCTCAGCTTCCTTAATTGATTTGTTTAAAGATTCAGACTCACCAACCATAGTGGCCTTACGTTTGGTGGTCCTAACATTCTCAGCATCAGAATCCCATCGTTCTTCTTCCTCAGTTTCTTCTGAATCCACTGATTCTTCATCCACCAAACCAGTACCTTTCTTAGCAGTTGTTTTCTTTCTCACCACCTGTTGCTTAGAGCTTCCTTGATCAGTCTTTCCCTTACCCTTCCCTTTGGCTCCGGGATTAACTACCTGTCTCTTCCTCTTAGTGTTTGCATCAGCATACACCAAGGGATCATCATTATCAGAATCACTGTTGTCATGTCTTGCTTTGTTCTTGCCAGGATCAGTGTAATCCTGACTAGCCAAAGCTCCAAAGAGTCTCCTGTGAGGTGGCTTTTCATTGTCTGGCACACCCTTATATCCTTTCATTCTCACCAATGTACGAATGTTCATGTGATCTTGACCTAGGATCATAGTTGGATCCTTCTTCAATTCTGGATACTTGTGGTCAAAGATCATCATGAGAAACCTCGGGTATAGCATGAATTGCTTCTTCTTCAAACCCTTTAACATTTCCAGCATATGATCCAGTATCATCCCAGACACGTTGAATGGTTTGTTGAGAGTCAACGCAACCATCAACGAGCTTAGACTTCTCCTCATCACATCATATCCACCACTCACACATCCAAACACGTGGATTATGACATGTGCAAAATATTTGAATTGCACGCTCAGCTTTCCCTTATGCATGGAACCATCAGTAATCGCTCCTTTATACTTCATTCTGAGGAAACATGCTTTCTGTTCAGTCCAGGATAATTCTCTTGGATCTTCACTTACTTCAAACTTTATCTGGAGCGCTTCTCTAATATCAGACTCTGTAATAAACATCTCCATGTCTTGTATCTTGCTCTTTATGATGGTCTGATTATCCCAGAAGTCATACTTCGCGTTCTTGTAGAAGTCTTCAATGATGTCTTTGTAAATGATAGTCGGAGTAGCTAAAGCATATACAACTCTGCTCCTCTTCAAGAATTCAATGATACCAGTAAACTCTACATTCTTTTCAACATCGCCAAGATAAGCACAGCAATTATGTGTTTTCTCAAACGACCAGCTTATCGGTGTAGATGATTCAGCCTCTTGAATAGTCTCTGGAACTGGATCTGAAATGATATTCTCCACTGGAGTCTCAATGTTCTCAGTTTGGTCAGCCATCTGCACATCAAAATCAAAAACATTCGTCAAAATACAAAAACGACAAAAATTCAAAATTTTAAGATTTTCATTTTCCTCATTCGCCCATTTATTTCCACATTCGCCCATTTGAATGGACGAATGTAAAAACTGTTCATCCCCAAAATTCAAAAGAGTCAAACCCATGTCATTGGGGCGAGTTGGTGGGCCTGAATGCAGAGGATTATAAACTCCCCCAAAACCCTAAAAACCCTAAACCACAACCACCTCTTCTTCCTTCCTCCTGCCTTCAATATTATTAGGGGTTTAACATGGTAGGTGACAAAGGTAAGAACGCCAAGATGACAGAAAAAACAGTGGAGGAAGCTGAACAAATAGAGAGTGAGGTGGTTCAGTTTATTGAAAAATGCAGGAGGTCCAAGATGAACTTGAAAAGGTACAACCTTTTTACTAATTTATCTTTATTTCTTTTTATCATTATTGATTTGTAAATTTAATTCTCCTCATCACAGGAGAATTAAATTTATCTTTATTGATTTACTAATTTATCTTTATTTCTTTATGTCATTGGGGCGAGTTGGTGGGCCTGAATGCAGAGGATTATAAACTCCCCCAAAACCCTAAAAACCCTAAACCACAACCACCTCTTCTTCCTTCCTCCTGCCTTCAATATTATTAGGGGTTTAACATGGTAGGTGACAAAGGTAAGAAAGCCAAGATGACAGAAAAAACAGTGGAGGAAGCTGAACAAATAGAGAGTGAGGTGGTTCAGTTTATTGAAAAAATGCAGGAGGTCCAAGATGAACTTGAAAATGCAGGAGGTCCACGTTGAATGGTTTGTTGAGAGTCAACGCAACCATCAACGAGCTTAGACTTCTCCTCATCACATCATATCCACCACTCACACATCCAAACACGTGGATTATGACATGTGCAAAATATTTGAATTGCACGCTCAGCTTTCCCTTATGCATGGAACCATCAGTAATCGCTCCTTTATACTTCATTATGAGGAAACATGCTTTCTGTTCAGTCCAGGATAATTCTCTTGGATCTTCACTTACTTCAAACTTTATCTGGAGCGCTTCTCTAATATCAGACTCTGTAATAAACATCTCCATGTCTTGTATCTTGCTCTTTATGATGGTCTGATTATCCCAGAAGTCATACTTCGCGTTCTTGTAGAAGTCTTCAATGATGTCTTTGTAAATGATAGTCGGAGTAGCTAAAGCATATACAACTCTGCTCCTCTTCAAGAATTCAATGATACCAGTAAACTCTACATTCTTTTCAACATCGCCAAGATAAGCACAGCAATTGTGTGTTTTCTCAAACGACCAGCTTATCGGTGTAGATGATTCAGCCTCTTGAATAGTCTCTGGAACTGGATCTGAAATGATATTCTCCACTGGAGTCTCAATGTTCTCAGTTTGGTCAGCCATCTGCACATCAAAATCAAAAACATTCGTCAAAATACAAAAACGACAAAAATTCAAAATTTTAAGATTTTCATTTTCCTCATTCGCCCATTTATTTCCACATTCGCCCATTTGAAAGACATGCTTAAAATGGTCAGCATAAAGCTGGTGAGTTCATGGTTTTATGTTTATCGTTCATAAACCATTTTTTATATCAAAACACTTGAGAAAATATTTGCAAACATTAATGAGAAAGTTTATTTCCTTTACACCAAAACATTATTTGGGAAAAATACATATAGAAATCCCATTTCAAACCTTATCGGTTATTCTTTTCTTAACCTTCGACTAGACTCACTTTGCCATATATTTACCTCCCCATAAAGATAAATATATCCAAGTTTTGTCAATCAAACCTTTAACCCAAAAGTGGACTTCCACAATAACTTTTGAAAAACTTTCTCATATTACTATGAAAACCATTTTCCCCCAGCATTACCTACTAGGCAATCACGTACGCCGAAAGTGGAAATGATCAAATAAAATAACCATTATTTGAAAAGTTAGTGCGCGTAACAAACATAAGAAATGTGCTACATAAACTTAGGGTTGCAAATCCTAATACCGATGGCGTCCCCATGAGCCCGTAACCAAAACCAGACTACTTACTTTTGCCCCGCACGTTTTTATAGTGGTAACAATAAATTTAGAATATCGTAACACCCCTTGGTCCATCCGAGTTGACGCTAATCAACCGGGGTTGGGTCCCAGTCAAGGACCGATAGTACTATCCTCATATTCTACGGCTACATCACTTTGTATTAATGGTTACCGGTAACTGCAGAGACTGCACGTCCCACTAGACTTTTTCGTTACCCATGTGCCCATTCTTATGTACCATTTCAAGTTTCCACAGTTACCGTACATTTTAATACTCATAAATTTTATTTCCCTTTTTACCCATGTAAAATTTTATAAAAGCATTGTAACTTCACAAGTTTTTCATACACTTTGTTATGCTTTAAAATAAATAGGTTTTCATAAAACAAGCATGTCTTCCCCCCGAAAACATTTACAAAACAATAAAAAGTGGGTCACGCACTCACCTTAATTTCCTTGCTTAGCTAGCAAATAAAGCCCGAAGCTTTGACCGACTTCCTCGTGCCCTATTACCAACAAAGGAAACCTTAAAAGTCTATCATATATAAGCCTAGCCTATTATCCGGCTAAAAGATAGTTTATCTAACTATCTAGACTCGTGTGTACTAACTTGAGTCTTATTATACTTTAACTCGACGAACCAATCGTGACTTATCTTACTTACGCGTTAACACACGACATAGTACCCAAGTTGCGCACTTGTTCTATTCGCGTGTAACCTACGTTGGACTAATACTACAAAACGTATAACTTATCCTGAGCCGTAGCTCGTCTCGTTAGTCGGATAAATGCATTCGTCTTGTACTTTTATTTCTAGGAAGATATACTTTGCAAAATACAATTCTTGTTATTCAATTGCTACATTCTTTCCCAAAATCCGACATTTAAAGTATTCAAAACTTTGCTTTCCTATAAAAATAGTTCCCAAGTAAAGTCGGACGGTTATATATTCTTGATTCCAAACAATAGACATTATTTAATTGTCGAAAACTCGTCATACTTGACGTTTAGCAGAACTATATATATTTGTTTTCGAAACATTGTTCGGGATTCACTTATTATTGTTACAAATAATTCTTGTAAAAGCGTCGCTGTTTCTATATAATTATAAATACTTTATTAAGACACTTGGAAAATCATTTATAAAACATATTCAACAATATTCGCTTCATTGCGCTTCGGATTTTTTATAAAAATTTCGGCAGAGTTTCCTCTGTTTTTGTACAAACCAGACAACACAAGTCGTCTACAGTTTTCCTAAAATCAATACCAAACACAAGACCACATTTAATTTATCCGCAATCAACGAGATTTATACGTTTCGACACTTTGTATAAACTATACTTATTATTACATTCATATAATTTACTTATTTATATAAATATACATATATACACATATAGTAAATTAGTCCGATATACGACAATAAGTCACGCTTTTATTGTCCAAATTCCAATTGTTTCGATTTATACTTTCCGCTAAATACTTTATTGGTTCGTTCACGAGTTAATACCATTTTATGATCTATATCTATGTTACTTTTCTAAATATAGACGCAACATTAACAATAAATTATATCGAAGTCTTTCGTGCGTGACCTGACACATGGTCTTTAAACGATGCATTGACCGAAATGAATCTGACTCGTCGACTGGGCGCTTGACCAGGTTAACCTTGTTGACCGAGTCTAACTGTTAACCAAGTGTGACCGTACAGTTTACCGAGTTTGACCAGATCTTACTAGTGACTGATCCCGGATCCCGAGCCAAACCTGATTTGACCCGAACTAGACCAGAATCGGCTGGATCTGACTCGAGCACAATTGACCCGAGACCCAAACTTAACCGAGACCGAACCACAACTCGAGCACCAACACGGATCTGAAGCCAACTCGGGTCAATCCACCTTCTTGTCTTGCTAACAACCACAACCGGACCGGACCTTAACTTACCCGTCAAAACCCAACCATCACAGCAGCCCCCACCGAGGACACCACCCGCCATCAAGACCCATCACCACAGAGAACCACACGGCCCCCTTTGAGATGAACGGATCAACCGACGCCACCACCTCCTTACCCCGACACCACCACAGTACCATTTGCCACCTCCACTCCAAAACTTGACCAATACACCACCACCGGGAACATCACAACCCGTTTCGAACCACAACCAAACAGCACCCAACCCTTACACCCATCGAATCCGGAGCACGACAACCACCACTTGCCAACCAGTTCATAACCCGACCTCGTTTGCTCCGATTCATCGCTGGCACTGCTCGTTTTTGGGCCTGAAAATCCTCACGCCGCCGCCACCAAGCATGGTGGTGGCCAGATACTACTAGAGAGGGGAGGAGGGAGAGCCAATATGGAGAGATCGGGTGTGTGTTTGAGGAAAACGAAGAGAGACAGTAGAGAGAGAGAGAGAGAGAGAGAGAGATTAGGGTTTCTCTTGGGTTGGTGGCTGCCAAAATGAGGAAGGAGGAGAAGAATGAGGCCTTTTTATAGGTAGGGTTTGAGTTAGGTAGATGGACACCGCGTAGCAAACCCGCTTAAACATCAAACGTCTCGGTTTATATTTAGGCTCGATAGCTATTTACAAAAACTAGTCGGTTTTATTCAAAATTAAAAATATAACTAAACCGAGCAAAATATAATATTAATTTCGTCGTCTGACGCGTTTTTCAGAACATGCGTTAAAATCGTGTTAGTTACTTCAGTCGCGGTTTCTTCATTTAAGCGATCTGTTCACTTTCGAAATTCAATAAACCTCATTATTTATAATAAATAATTATTCCGAATGCTCAATTATGGCTAAAACTACATCGGACGTTGATTGGAATTCGCCGGTTGTCACACGAATGAATCTCCCACTGTAGATATAATCCCAGTCTCACCCTGAGCTCTGCCAACATCATCCTATACCAACACCTCTTCATCCTTAACCGAATACACTGCCTCGAAACCCTGTCCTACACTGAAGTAGGCCGAGTGTAGGAAAAAGACGCTAAGAACTCCAAGGTTAGCTCACGATAAGTATGCTCGGATATCTAACAGAAGCGATGCCACTGATGGGATAAAATGTTGTAAAACCCAGGCTTTAAACCCACAGACTTCACTGAGTTGTGGTCCACCGGTCTGTAATTTCCAATCTGCCTGGTCTGGATGAGGAGAAAACGCCTGCGGGCGTTTTGCTCTTCAAGATCGTTGTTATAGTATAAGCAAGGATGGACACCATCGGGGATGGGTCCGTCAACTTCTGCCACCTGATGTGGTGGTAGCTCCAGTGGTGATGAATCTCCTGACTGGTGGAATCTCGATGAAACTGATAGTGATCGTTGGGCTAGTCATTTCCTTCGTGTCATTTCCTACAAAACATAATAGAATTGGTTCAGTTTTTTTTAAAGTTAAAGTATTGCATAAAACAATCAGTTCTGGTGTCCAATGGTATCACGTTCGTGCATAGGGATGTGCACGGCCGTGTGGCTTAGTCTGCGGTCTGGTTTTCTACTAGTTCAACTTTTCAAACTGGTATTTGTCTAAAATACCCTAAAACTGATTTTAAACTACAAAAATAGGTTAATTTTGAAACTTAAAAAGTTCGGGTGGGTTTTTAGGAAGGGCACGTCTGACTACTTATGAGGGAAATTCAACAGTGTCTTCTAGATGGGCATGCCCATGCCTAAAACTGAGCACGGCCGTGCACTATTATAAGGTGACGGTTTTCAAACTTGTCAGAATTCCCGCGAAATGTTTGGCAAAATTTCCCAAAATCTTTTAACACATTACGTTGCTAGCACTACCCTAATCATTTCCCTAAAGTTTCATGCAAAGATTCGGGCTAGAAATGCTAGAAATCTAAGGTTTTTCTTAAGAAATAGTGCTACATAAAAACTCATGAATCTGGACAGATCTGGATCTAAAAACACAAAAAAGTTGTTAAAGAGTGATTATACATAACTTAGGTTGAAGATTAGGGGCTGAAACAAATAAAATGGTGAAAATGGAGGTTTGGGGGGGGGGGTAGGCGACTAGTTTTCGAAGTGTGTGAGCGAAAGATTTTGACTAAAACAGGATTAAATGATAATACAAGTTACAAAACCAGGTGCGGAAACCCTAGCTTTGAACAAACTGATAAAAAACTCAAATCAAAACACAATCAATATCATTTTCAAAGCTTTTCATAGATTAACTTGTTCATAAACTTGATTACAATGACACTTTGGTTAATCTAGATCAATTACAGACACTCTCAAACAAACCTGGAACCTGACCTCAAAACACACACAACTAATAACTCTCTATCATTCACAAATACACAAAATCTATATATAATGTCTGCACATTCGCCCATATGCTGTGGTCGAATGTGGAAGAGTTCCACATTCGCCCACTTTATGGTACGAACGTGTAACTTGATCAGGTTCCATTTCACCTTCGCCCATTTGTCTTCTACCTTCGCCCACTTTAGCCTACATTCGACCAGTCTGTTTCCACCTTCAATCCATCAGCAAAACTTAACATAAGTTAATCATGTAGATCCAATCACTAGTCGCAAAACGTGCATCTACAAACTCCCCCTCGACTATTGATTGGATTGTCTTCTGTCTTCGTCCATGGCTTTGTTCAACAACTTAATTCTGAGCTGTTTCTTCTGCTCTTTGGTCATTTCAGGCTCTAGCTTTCTCTTCACCGGTTTCGACACATTTGCCATCTTCACCATCTTGCCAAGTTTGTTATTCAAATTACTCCCCGCATTAATATCATATGCAAAGCAAACTCCAACCACTTGAGTATACTTCTTTGCTTGATCAGCGTCATTCGGCTCACAATAAATCGGATTATAGAAAAGCATGATGATGTCTTCAAAAGTACAGTTAATCAACCACATCGGATCAAATACATGAGCATGCTTGTATTTGTCCTTCCCGTCTCTCAACACTATCACTGCTTCAGCCTTCCTCCAATCATAATACCAGAAAATAAAGTCAGCACTGAAATGTTGTGGCATGGGCATCAAAGGTATTTTCCTCATCACTTCAGGTGCCTTGTATATCAAAGTAACCCGCTTCAGCTTAGTTTGAGGATCAATATCCCTATGAACTTTCCTTCGGGGATATTGTGGCTTGAATCTATTCCATCTTGTTCTACTTTCCCAAACCAGCTTGTCTGCACACCAACCGACATGTGTACCGTTCACTGAAGCACCTGACATAGGAAATCTACATAAATCTCTGACCGCCCAGTACGGTAGAGTTAGCAAATCAATGAATCTGTTAAAGTACAAGATCCCTGTTTCCCATTTGGCAGCTATACACTTCAGCCTGCCCAAATATGTCCACCCAAGAGCTCTGCCTTTGAACTTGGCATTGTGAAATCTATAGAAGTTTCCTTGAGCTTCAGGCTTCGGTCGGTTTTCATCCATTTCTCTTAATTTCTTCAAATAACTCTTCAATTCATCAGATTGATTTGAAGACTCTTGCTTATCAGCACCAAACACCTTCTCTACAAACTCTGCACTTCTTTGCTTTGCCTTTTTCTTCGCCGAAATGTTTGGTGTCTCAGTAAAATCAGGAAATATCTCATCTTCATCAGTTTGTCTGAAGTACTGTGGAAATTCTTCATGCGTTATGTCTTCAACTTCCACTTCATCAAGCTCAGGAGTATTCTTGTCATCTGAGTGACTTCCAATATCCTTTTCAGAAATATCTGGAATCGACTCATCTACAATAAACTCCTCAAATGTTTTCCCTACTCTCTGTGCAAGTCCATCCAAAATTTCCTTTGCCACAGAAGCAGGTACTTCACCTTCTTCAAGATCAGGATCGTTGTATTCCAATTCATATCTCATGTCATCTGTTTGGAATATCTCAGCAAAACATCCTGTGAACTCAATAGTCCATTCTCTTCTTTCCAACATATCTATATATACTTGTTTAGCATCATCTGTTAAAGATCTCACCTTTTCATTCCAGAAGATACTCTCATCTGAATCAACATTCTCACCTTTCTTTTTCTTCGAACTTGATTCTCCAACATTTTTCTTTTTAGGTGTTCTCTTTTCAAATGTAAACTTTGACGTATCGTCTCCTCCATCATTATCATCATCACTACTACTATCATCCTCTTTCTGACTCCCAGACCCTTCTGCATCATCATCATCATCATTTTTATCATCCTCATCATCACTTTTCTCTGATTCTTCATCATCCTCATCATCATCTTTTTCTTCGTCCGATTCAGACGGTTCAAAGTCAACTTTCTCTTCTTCTATTTATTTATCTTCTTCTCCCTCCTTCAACTTGGGTGCAACATTGTACAAATTATCAATCAAATCACTAAGGCGTTTGTTCTCAGCCTTTAGTTCTTTGTTGTCTTCTTTGATCAACTTTAGCATGTTCTTGTTTCTTGAACATTTACCCTCAAGTTTTTTATTCTTTGCTTCAAGCTTCTTAACCTTCTCGTTAATCTCATCTTGATTTGACTTAGAAGCTACCACTATCTGAAGCATCTTTTCTTCATTCTGCTTGAACTTGGCTATTTCAGCTTGTTGAGCCACTATCATCTTCATCATGTTCTCCATTTTCTTGTTCACCTGCTTCATTACATCATCATCCACAATGACCTTCTTAGATTTGGATCTAGATGGCTCAACTTCAACTACCTTTTCTTTCTGAGGCTTTCTAAACATGTCAAGTACATTATCCAGTGCAACATTTAATTGATCAGCTGATAATGTCTCTGCCTCTTTAGATTTCTTTTGCTTTTTAGTGACCGGTGAAGACAGCTTTGATGACGTACCAGCATCGGGTACTCTTTTTCCCTTCAAAAGTTGTACTAATTCTTTCTCTCTCAACTGCTTAGTACTTGTCTTCTTAGACATGGTCTTGTGCTTAGGCTTGGGCAAGTTTACTACCACAGTCTCTCCAGTATTCAACTCATCCATGTCAATGCCTAATCCTTCATCTTCAACATTCAACGAATTCTTACTTTTCTCAGCTTCCTTAATTGATTTGTTTAAAGATTCAGACTCACCAACCATAGTGGCCTTACGTTTGGTGGTCCTAACATTCTCAGCATCAGAATCCCATCGTTCTTCTTCCTCAGTTTCTTCTGAATCCACTGATTCTTCATCCACCAAACCAGTACCTTTCTTAGCAGTTGTTTTCTTTCTCACCACCTGTTGCTTAGAGCTTCCTTGATCAGTCTTTCCCTTACCCTTCCCTTTGGCTCCGGGATTAACTACCTGTCTCTTCCTCTTAGTGTTTGCATCAGCATACACCAAGGGATCATCATTATCAGAATCACTGTTGTCATGTCTTGCTTTGTTCTTGCCAGGATCAGTGTAATCCTGACTAGCCAAAGCTCCAAAGAGTCTCCTGTGAGGTGGCTTTTCATTGTCTGGCACACCCTTATATCCTTTCATTCTCACCAATGTACGAATGTTCATGTGATCTTGACCTAGGATCATAGTTGGATCCTTCTTCAATTCTGGATACTTGTGGTCAAAGATCATCATGAGAAACCTCGGGTATAGCATGAATTGCTTCTTCTTCAAACCCTTTAACATTTCCAGCATATGATCCAGTATCATCCCAGACACGTTGAATGGTTTGTTGAGAGTCAACGCAACCATCAACGAGCTTAGACTTCTCCTCATCACATCATATCCACCACTCACACATCCAAACACGTGGATTATGACATGTGCAAAATATTTGAATTGCACGCTCAGCTTTCCCTTATGCATGGAACCATCAGTAATCGCTCCTTTATACTTCATTCTGAGGAAACATGCTTTCTGTTCAGTCCAGGATAATTCTCTTGGATCTTCACTTACTTCAAACTTTATCTGGAGCGCTTCTCTAATATCAGACTCTGTAATAAACATCTCCATGTCTTGTATCTTGCTCTTTATGATGGTCTGATTATCCCAGAAGTCATACTTCGCGTTCTTGTAGAAGTCTTCAATGATGTCTTTGTAAATGATAGTCGGAGTAGCTAAAGCATATACAACTCTGCTCCTCTTCAAGAATTCAATGATACCAGTAAACTCTACATTCTTTTCAACATCGCCAAGATAAGCACAGCAATTGTGTGTTTTCTCAAACGACCAGCTTATCGGTGTAGATGATTCAGCCTCTTGAATAGTCTCTGGAACTGGATCTGAAATGATATTCTCCACTGGAGTCTCAATGTTCTCAGTTTGGTCAGCCATCTGCACATCAAAATCAAAAACATTCGTCAAAATACAAAAACGACAAAAATTCAAAATTTTAAGATTTTCATTTTCCTCATTCGCCCATTTATTTCCACATTCGCCCATTTGAATGGACGAATGTAAAAACTGTTCATCCCCAAAATTCAAAATTTTGCCAAAATTGTTTTTAGACCCTGATTTTGATTGGTTTGTCCCCTAATATGGCCGATAAACACTCGTGAACCATCAATTTTTATTATCATTCAATCTACATTAGTTTTAAAGAAGAATTAGGGTTTATTTGTTTCAATCGATCAATTAATCATCTATTGTTGTTGTTAACCTAATTCCTGATACTATCTCCCCCTAAAACTGATGTGGATTGAATGTCTATCAAAATCAAAGAAAAATATCCATCCATTAAACCCAGAATATAAACCCTAGGTCGAAGCCCTAAAAACAACGATTCTGATCTGTTAACATGTCCATTACCTGTGAAATAAGGTGTAAAATGATCAGTAATTGACACGGAACAATAACCACAATCAAAGGAAATCTCAGCAACAAGTTTTGGTTAGGTTGAAAATTTTTGAAAAAAATTGTGAATGAGGGATCGAACCTGGAAAAGCTTATATATAAAAGGCCACGTTCGCCCGTTTATATGGTCGAATGTGGGTTATATCCACATTCGCCCTAAATGAAGAGGCCGAAGGTAGATACTGTTCACCCGAATGTGGGATTTGTGTAAACATACCCACATTCGCCCAAAATAAACACACGAAAGTGAAGATTTTTCCACATTCGACCCAATTAAGGGGCGAATGTGAAATGGAAAAATCCTAAAATTTTGCCAAATCACGAATTCGAATCCCGTTCAACATTTTTCAATCCGTTAAAACTTCAAAAACTCATAATTTCACTTTTTGAATGATACAAAGCCCAGATGGTGTTATCAAATCTCAGAAATTGACCATCAAGCACCGTCGGTTATCAAAAATAAAGCAGAAATGCAAAAATTTTGGTTTTCTGAAATTTTATCAAAACACACCTAAAATCTTTTTGGATTTTGTATCTTTTTGACAATAAAAGTAAAATGCAACAAAGTAAAATGCATCAAAGTAAATGAAAGCAGTAAACATTTTGTGATATCCGGTAAGAGGATCATATCAATTTTCTGAGAAATCTGATCACAGCGTTGATCTGTTTGTTTAATATTATCATTAGAAACAGTATGTGACACGGCAATTGCTGATATTGTGGTCCACGTAAGCTCACATGCAGACAATTACGCAATGCTTTAAAATGATACGAGTTAGGTGTATTAGACTAACACATTGTGGTGCCCACACACATGACATACTCCCGTATCAAGTAATTGCACAAAGCTTCGTCGTAACGCATGATTATGCCAGAGTTATCCGTAAAAATTACAAAGTATATAGCACAGAGGTGTACAGGTCAGCAAACAAATGCAGCAGAGTAACACGTGCATATACACTAGGTTGAGGCTGATATTAACCACTGATTTGCATCAGAAAGTCAATACGATGTAATAATGATCTTTGATCAATAAAACATAAAGTTCCTCAATTCGGTAACTTTCGGTTTTGGCAATTAAGCTCTTTTTGCAAATATTCTGATGAAACTAGGTCCGTAAATCAATACGACAAAAGTTTAATCAGAATATCCCGGATAACCATAACATAACGACCCGAAACCTCAGATTTTGGCAATCCTATCAAACGAAATTACGGTACTAAGACCATATGCCCATGAGGTGTTCAGCCACGAACGCGTAGTTTGTTATGTTTGTATCACTAATGCACGCAATATTTAGTCTACGAAGCCTATCAGCATATCACACGTAGTCAACATACGCCTCATTATACTATACAATTCTTTAGCCTGTGTCAGATCCCCACTGATGTACTATCATTTCCTCTTTTTATCCAGGAAATCATTTTGGTTTTTCTAATTTTTAGGTCTTTTGAATTTTTCAATGTTTTTGGTTTTTCTGATAAAATGGCTCCCCCTAAAATAAAGAACATATTTTTGGGTTTTTAATTTTTTTCTGAAAAAAAAACAAAACAAAAAAATTGAAAGAAACAATCCACTCGAAAGCATCAACTTCTTTGAGGATTAAACAATCCCCTCGAAAGCATCAACTTCTTTGAGGATTACGATAGAAAAGAGAAATTCCCAATTAACAAAGAGAAATTCCCAATTAGCAAAATATTAAAAACTAAAACTAAAAAGCGATAAACCGAGGTGCCGATTAGTCCTGTTTTTCTTTTATATTGTTTACTTTTAAAAGATATTCAAAGCGGGATCTGTCAAAAGCTTTTGTAAACAAATCTGCACGTTGGTAGTCAGTATGGATTTTGACCATATCTATCAATTCCTTAGCGTAACAATCACGGATAAAATGATATTTGATCCGGATATGTTTCGCCTTAGAATGATTTTCAGTATTTTTAGTTAATGCAATTGCGGCTTCGTTGTCACAGTGTATAGGGGTTTTAAGAAACTGCAAACCGTAATCCACCATCTGCTGTTGGATCCAGAGTACTTGCGAACAGCAACTCGAGGCTGCAATGTACTCAGCTTCACAGGTAGACAGCGCCACAGAAGTCTGTTTCTTGCACTGCCAGGTAATTAACCTGCTCCCTAAAAACTGGCAACCAGCTGTAGTAGATTTGCTATCTTTGTCACAGCCGCCCCAATCTGAAGGGACAACCCTTCAGATATCTAAGGATACGCTTGACCGCCGTCAGATGACTTTGTTTCGGCTTCGATTGATAGCGAGCACAGAGACACGTTGCATACATAATATCTGGTCGAGACGCCGTCAAATACATCAGAGATCCGATGATTGCTCTGTATGTAAATGGGTCTGTCAGCTCCCCCTTAGCGTCCACTCCAATTTCGTGATTGGGTTGAATCGGGGTATCCATCGGCTTAGAGTCCTCCATCTGGAACCGGCTCAAGATGTCGGATACGTATTTCGTCTGGTGAATGAAGATCCCGTCGGGTCTTTGGTCCACCTGCAAGCCTAGGAAAAACTGCATCTCCCCCATTGCGCTCATTTCGAACTTTTCTTGCATGACAGTTTCAAATTCCCTGCATAAAAGCTCGTTAGTTGAACCAAATATTATATCATCAACGTAAATCTGTACTAGAAGCAAATCATCTCCCGTCTTCTTCGTGAAGAGAGTGCAATCGACGAGTCCGCGCTTAAATCCTTTGGAGATGAGGTATGTACTTAGCTCCTCGTACCACTGTCTCGGAGCCTGGTGCAAACCATATAAAGCTTTGTTCAGCACGTAGACCTTATCCCGGTGGATTGGGTCCTCAAAGCCTGGTGGCTGCCTGACATAAACCTCTTCCTTGACTTTCCCGTACAGAAATGCGCTCTTAACGTCCATTTGATACACTTTGAATTTCTTGTATGAAGCAAACGCAAGGAACATCCGAATAGCTAAGTACCCATTTAGTGCCTATTTTCTTATAATCAATCCCTTCGATTTGATGGAAACCCTGCACGACCAATCTGGCTTTGTTACGAACAATAACCCCACGATCATCCTTCTTGCACTTAAACACCCATTTAGTGCCTATTTTCTTCCTTCCCGGCGGCAAATCCGTGAGCGTCCAAACCCCCAATTTCTGGAATTGTAATAACTCCTCCTGCATAGCTTCAACCCAGGCATCTTCATTCAAAGCGTCCTTGTATGTCCTTGGCTCTACCTGCGACACATAACACGCAAACGACCAATCATTTTGACTACCAGATTTTTGAATTTTGGCATATAATGCTAAAGCACCAAAACTCTCTGGCGAGTTAACGCTTCTCAGCTGCCCTCTGGTCATAACACCGCTTCCAGGATCACCGATAACTTGCTCCAGCGGGTGAATACGATGAATCCGAGATTCCGGATAACCAGGTACAGTAACTCCCGTCTGAGCAGTCAAGGTTTCTACAGCATCCAGATCATGACCCGTGTTTGATGATGAAGCAACATCTGGAGTTGGAGTTGGGTTCACTGGCATTGCCTCTGGTTCTTCTGCATGTTCAAGAATGACTTCTTCAAATTGTTCAACTTCAGATTCTGAAGAGTCTAATGAAGTTGAAGCCTCTTGAAACTCTTCTTCCTCTTGTATAGGAGCATTGGTATCATTAGAAGCTGGTAGGGGGTTCACGGTGATTGGACGCACCAACGATGAAGTCGTCGCGTTTTCACACTCGTAAAGTAATCTGATAACAGCTTCTTCAACCAAGCTATCTAGATTGAATGATTCAAAGAAATCTTTGTAATCAAACATCCAATCAGGACCCGTGCCTTGCAAATTTTGAGTATATCGTTGAACTTCCACGTTTGCCCAATCCTCCACTTGACGAGTTCGCTTGTTGAATACCCGTTTGAGCGGGGTTGCATATCCAACAAAGTATCCCTCCTAAGCTTTAGGACTAAACTTCTCACTTGGATTCAACATCGTGCATGGCGCCCCAAAAGGTTGTAGATACTCTAAGTTTGGCTTTCGTCGGTGTAACAGTTCATAAGATGTTTTACCAAACTTCTTCACTGTTAGAACCCGATTTAGTGTATAATTTGCTGCATAAATTGCCTCGTTCCAGAACATTACCAGAAGATTTGAATCAGCAAGCATTGTTCTAGCCGCTTCAATTAGAGTCCTATTCTTTCGTTCAGCAACACCGTTCTGTTGTGCGGTGTACGGAGCCGAATATTCATGATGTATCCCTTTGCTTTCACAAAGTTCATCCATCTTGGCATTTTTGAACTCCGTCCCATTGTCACTCCGAATTCTCTTTATCTTCACATTGTAGAGATTCTCCAATCGAGTGAACAGAACTTTCAGGTTGTTAAAGGTGTCACTTTTGTTTTGCAAACACATCACCCATGAAAATCTTGAGTAGTCATCAGTGACAACTAAACAATAAAGCTCTCCAAGATGACTTTTGCGCTTGACCGGTCCGAATAAATCCATGTGCAATCGCTCAAGTGGCATCTCTACAGAGTTGACTTTCTTCACTTTGTGGGACTGTTTGTGTTGCTTTCCCTTCTTACAACTTACACACTTGTCATTCAGATGGAAATGTTTCACGTTTACTCCATCGACAAGCCCATTTCTCACAAGTTGGTTCATTTTTCTCAGATGAATGTGCCCCATTCTTCGGTGCCACATTATCGATTCTTTCTCAGTCGCTTTGGATAGAAAACATGTTATTTGCCCCTGTGATGTCATCGCCTTGGACATATCAAGAATATAGAGATTGTTGACGCGAGGTGCCATCAACATTATCCACTCCTTAGGAATTTTGAAGCCCGGTTTGAGAATATAGCAGGATTTGTCATCAAAATGCACAGAAAATTGTTTATCACATATTTGACTGACACTCAACAGATTATAATCAATCTGCTTTACATAAGATATCCGGTCAAAGCTCACTATCCCATTACTCACGCTCCCCTCCATTGTGATATATCCACCTTTATTTCTAGCGAATGCGACATACCCTCCATTGATGTTCTTCACGTCAAACAACAACGCTAGATCCCCTGTCATGTGGCCTGAAGCTCCACTATCAACAATCCAAAGACTGCTAATAGGGCCAGCTGAAGCTCCCTGCACACAAAAAGTAAATCATTTAGTTCTTTCGGGGGACCCAAGCCTGAGTCTTGGGTCTTTGAACATCAGCTTTCAAAGAGACATTCTCATTAACATTTTCAACAACTTTTTGTTTTGGATCAATCTTTTTCTGATTGTTCAAAACAGTTTCCTTTTTCTCATTGACCTTAGAAGTAGAAGCTCCTGGAGTACCATTGGGTGACCAAGATTGTTCAGATCTTTTAAGGATGCGAATCTGAGATTTTGGATTCTCAGTCGGTTTCTGAGCATTGTTAACAAACGTAACTTTCTTGGTTACCTTATCTGATTTAACAGACTTAGGTCCAACATTTGATTTGACAATCGGTTTAAGTGGAACCTTTTGCCTGTCAATTGTTGCGTTCACCACATGCTTCCTCCATGATTGTTCCATAGCAATCCGATTTCTTCGATCATATTGAATTGGACGATTGTTCCTCATTTGATGAAAATTGTTTTGATTATAAAACTGTTGTTGTTGAGGAACAACTCGTCTGTGTGGTGGAACATAATGATCAATCGGTTTTCTCATGGAATTTCTCACTTCAACCTCGTGCCTTTTATGCCTTACATATGGACACTGAGCAAGTAAATGCCCTCGTTCCCCACATTTAAAGCATGCACGGTACTCTTCAAAAACATTTGGAGCATTTGATTGAGCAAATGATCTAATAGGATATTGATCATTGTACTGTTGATTTCTCAAACTCTCAAGGAGTGGCCCTTTTGAGTAAGTAGGTTCATGAAAACCATTTGCTCTGTTATTGGGTCGAATGAACTCTGTGACATGGACCTTTGGTTCTTGAGGAACATCCAAATACAATTTCTTTAAAATTGCTGGTGGAATCTCATTTGTTCTCTCATGTTTTGGGAACCAAATGGTGCTTTCTTGCCAAATCTTTTCTATTTTAGCATAGTTAGCATTTTTGGAGCATTTGATTGAGCAAATGATCTAATAGGATATTGATCATTGTACTGTTGATTTCTCAAACTCTCAGGGAGTGGCCCTTTTGAGTAAGTAGGTTCATGAAAACCATTTGCTCTGTTATTGGGTCGAATGAACTCTGTGACATGGACCTTTGGTTCTTCAGGAACATCCAAATACAATTTCTTTAAAATTGCTGGTGGAATCTCATTTGTTCTCTCATGTTTTGGGAACCAAATGGTGCTTTCTTGCCAAATCTTTTCTATTTTAGCATAGTTAGCATTTTTGATTGGAAATTCCTCATCAGAGATGATTTTATCGGATCCTTCCATCCGATAGAACACCTTGACAGGTTTGTCACATGGTTCATTCTTAACATCTTTATTCTCAAGGTCCTTTTTAATCACATTCTTTTCAGACTTTTTCTCACGATGAGCATTTGCCATCGGATGCACATGTTGAGATGGTGAAACTGGTTCAGTAGTAATGATGTGATTTTCTTTTGGAATTTCACATGCATTAACAGTTTGAACATTACCAGTATCATCACTCTCTGAGTCTGAATCCACACTTTCAGCAATAACACCCTCATCATTCAAGCCTAAAATCGGTCTCACATCGGAATGAGGATCACCAATACTCGAGGTATTAGATTCAATTTCCGATGATGAATCTGATTTTACCGAGCTCTCCGGTGTAACTTGGTGACAATTATGATTTTCAAAAAGCACCGGAGATGGCACAGACTTGTAATTAGTGGTTTGATCATCTATGATGTGGTCTACCACGTAAGCAATATGCTTATAGCTTTCCAACTTTTTGTTTACTTTCTCAGCAAAGCATTTTATGGCTGCCATTTCCAACTTGGTATTTTCAATTTCATTGATGTAGTTGTTAATTGCCAATTGTTTTAATGATAAAGTGTTTTTCAAGTCGGAAACGTCCTTTTTGTAGCCATCTAATACTTTGTTGAAAGCATTCAACTCTTTGCGAGTAGATTGACTGTTCATGATAGCACTATCACGTTGAACACGGAGTTGTTTATTCTCCTCAGTCAATCTATCACATGTACCACAATATTTATCACTTTTAATATCAGTGCTACACTCAGAACTTACAGGTTTTGGCGGATCAGTCATGGCCATCAATGCGAAATGAGCTTCCTTTCCAGTAAAGAATTTAGAATAGTCAATCTTGGTGAAAGCATCATCAGCAATGCACGACTTCCTCGTTATCAGAAAATCCGCTTCTGCTAGCAACTGATCAATGTCATCATCTAGTGATGTAACACTTGCTTCTGTATCCGATTCACTATCTGAATCAGAATAAACCGATTCACACTCCTCAGGAACATTGGAAACAGTATCAATCACCACTCCAGAATTAGCTTCCTCAACCTTAACCTCAACAGGTTCAGTCTCCACATCCATTTCAGCCTCAGACTCATCACTTTCATACTCAGTTTCTTTCTTTTCATCCACCGTCACCGACTCTTCAATATCAACCTTGCAAGCAACGCAAGCCACATTGCCAACAGTAGTAATTTCCTCCACTCCTATTTGCAATCCCGACCAATCAAACCTTTCATCTTGTTGAGTCACCAATGCTTGATTCTGACTCGTGTTCTGTTGTGTCTCATTCGGTGTAGTGATCGGTATAACTGTTCGGTTAGTGTTGTTAGGAGATTGGTTTTGGTTCTGGTTTGATGTGTTAGGTTGTCTGTTTTGGTTGTTGTTAGAGTTATTTTGACGGTTTTGATAATTGTTGTTGTTTTGGTAAGAAACTTGGTTTTGGTTTTGTTGTTGACGATTCTGGTAGCTTGCATTGAATGGGTTTCTATTACCTTGTTTTGGTGGCTGGGTGCATTCTCGTTTAAAGTGACCTTTTCCTCCACAGTTAAAACAAGTAACTTTCTCCTTGTTTAACCCGTAGGTTGTGTTAGGAGAAGTTCCCAAATCTGTTCTACCAGTCTTTTCAATAAACTCCGTTGCTCTTCTCATAATGCTTGCAAAAGCCCATTGGATATCAATGAGTTCCATCTCTTTCTTGTCGATCTGTGCATAGTCTTCATTGGTTAAGTTGTTGTTCCCACTTTGACTAGATGAAACCATTGCTGAGACTAGTGCAATATGTTGCTGAGCAACTTCCACTGTCACATTGCCCAAGTTAGAAGTCTCCAAAACCACTTGTTGTTGATTAGGTTGAGTAACTTGGTTCATTGGTTGTTAAGATTGGCTAGCAGTGTAGAAAGCTGCTTGTTGCATTGGGGAGAATGGTGGAATGTAGGAATTGTTGTATTGTTGTTGTGGTGGTGGTTGTGTGTATGATGGTTGTGAGTAGGATGAAGTTTGTGCCATGTAGTTGATGGTAGGTTTTGGTGATTCCATAACATTGGAAATGCAAGCAACATGTGGTTCAACAACTCCTGAACTTGAGTTACTAACTGAAACTGGAGTGCCTCCAAAGTATAAGCTAGGATTCTGAGGAACCTGTGCTCTTCTAGCTTTTCTCTTCTCTTCCATTTCCTTGTTTTCCAGCTTCTGAATAAACTCTTGAATAGTCCAGTATTGGTATGCATCCTTTTCCCTAAGAACTTCCACATGCTGATCCCAGTAAGGTGGTAGAGCATCTGCAATCTTATCCACCAAATTCTTCATAGGAATCTGTATACCATAACTTGACAATTCAGTTAGCAAATGACTATATCTAGGAGTTAATTCTTTTAAAGTTTCATTTCCAATATAAGAAAAATTCTCAAACTCCTTTCTCAATTCATCCATCCTCAAACTTCTAGTCTTCTCATTCCCATCATGCCTCCTCTTGAGCACATCCCACAATTGCTTAGACGTTGCACAAGTCCCAAATTGATGCAATAGATCATTTGTGATTGCCTGAGTCAATTGGGAAAAAGGCTTTCTTTTCCATAGCAAACTTCTTTTTCTCTTCCTCAGTCATGCTCTCCAATGGAACTGGTTCACCTGTATTCTCCAAAACTGGTGCTGTGTAACCTTTAGCAATCATACTCCATGCCTCTGCTCCCTCCACTCCCATGCCTTCCAAGTGAATCTTGAACTTGTTCTGCCACTGATTGCATTCTTGTATCTCCATAAGCTTCGGTGGCCGATTCCCGCTACCTGAAGATAAATCATTAATCAGTGTGGAAATAGCATTTGTAGTTTGAGTGTTTACCACCGCTGCTGCTACTCCCCAGTAGTCAGGTTGTGGTGCTGGAGGTGCTACGCTTTGAGGCATCGAGCTAGTCATCGCCATGTAATTAATCGGTTGCGAAGACTGTGTGCTCGTCTTTTGTGCTGCCACCGTCCATGGGTCCGTCACTTGCTGTTGTGGTTGTGTCGTTGCTGGTCTCGGAGTAGTCGGAAAATTCCACATGATCACGAACTTCGAAAAATTCAACACTTAGAAAATTTTCAAAACTTTAGTCCTAGGTTCGCCCAAAAAGTCTTACTTTCGTCCCTTTCTGATTCAGGTTCGCCCAAACAGTATTCACCCGAATGTAAAACTTCACCAGAATGTAAAACACCCTAACACTTTTCCACTTTCGCCCAGAATATTCTAGGTTCGACCAGTAATTTTCCACGTTCGCCCGCCCGATCAATCGAATGTGAAAAATTATACCCGAAAGTGAAAAATTCAAACAAAACTTTCCAGGTTCGCCCAGAAATGACTCAGGTTCGACCAAAAACAACTCACGTTCGCCCAAAACAAGTCAGGTTCGCCCATTTCAAGTTTGAAAAACGGTTACACTTTGAAAAACGGTTATTTTGATCTCTGATTTTCAAAAGTTTGTGGATTTGAATGATCTTAATCAGGTTATGATTCGGAATTGATTTGGAACAACTTTAATTCTTGGAATTTTGAATTTTAACCACAAAATCAACTTCAAATCAATAAAAAACACTCAAAAACCATTTTCATTCAAAAACAGATGTATTTTGATCAAAATTATGTCCAAATCAGCTCTGAGTTTATCAAATTTGTTGTTGTATGATCCGTATAGCTCTGATACCACTTTGTGAGCGAAAGATTTTGACTAAAACAGGATTAAATGATCATACAAGTTACAAAACCAGGTGCGGAAACCCTAGCTTTGAACAAACTGATAAAAAAACTCAAATCAAAACACAATCAAAATCATTTTCAAAGCATTTCATAGATTAACTTGTTCATAAACTTGATTACAATGACACTTTGGTTAATCTAGATCAATTACAGACACTCTCAAAGAAACCTGGAACCTGACCTCAAAACACACACAACTAATAACTCTCTATCATTCACATATACACAAAATCTATATATAATGTCTCACATTCGCCCATATGATGTGGTCGAATGTGGAAGAGTTCCACATTCGCCCACTTTATGGTACGAACGTGTAACTTGATCAGATTCCATTTCACCTTCACCCATTTGTCTTCTACCTTCGCCCACTTTAGCCTACATTCGACCAGTCTGTTTCCACCTTCAATCCATCAGCAAAACTTAACATACGTTAATCATGTAGATCCAATCACTAGTCGCAAAACGTGCATCTACAAAGTGGGGAAGAAGGGAATGAAGAGTTGACTTGTTAAGATCCTTTTAATACCCTCTTTTCTTCTACAGAACTTGCACGGGCGTGCTTAAGGTCTGGCACGGGCGTGCAGCCCATAAAACTCTGTTTCTCGCATTTTTTCAATTTTTAAACTGTTTTTAAAGATATGGCTTTAAAAATTTTAAGTGGATTTCTCCAAAATATATTTTTAAAAACCCATTTTAAGTTCGAAAACAGATTAAGTTTAAAATTTTTGAAAAATTCCCCGCCTGCTTATTCTCCATGTTTCCTTCACTTACCTGGCAATCCTCAAGGAATGACAAACCTCTCTCCAACAAAAATAAAGGAGAAATAAAAACCCTCCAAAAAAAAGTTGAGAAAATTGGTAGTCTCGGCTTTCTTTACGGGAATTCACCAAGGTGGCCGATCAAGAAGTAAACCTACAAATAAAAACTAAAGCAACCACAATCATCGAAAAGGATAGAAGTAAAATGAAAAAGGAAAATAAAGAAGACCAAAAATAAAAAAGAAAAATAAAATGAAAAGAAAATGAAAAATAAAAATAAACTAATCAGTTAAGTGACTTGGGTTTTTCTTTGGGAATTTATTGTGATCCCCGGCAACGATGCCAAAAAATTGATATGCTTGATTTTAGTAATTATAAAAGATGTCATTTTTCCCGGTGCTAAAAACTTGATGGGTTAACTCCAAAACATTGGTTTTGAGAAAAAAGACTGATTTTACTAAACCGTTTAACAAGTTTTAAATTTATAAGTAAACTATAAATACTTAGAAACTAATGTATGAGGATCGGATTGTCAAAAACAAAGATATTGATCAAACAAGTACACCAATTCAGGTGCGCAATCCCTAAATCAGTTACGAAATGATAATATAATCAGCAAAACACACAAATCACTTTAAACATTCCATTTCATTCATAAACATTCTTGATTAAGCTTACAAAAACGTGTTTACAATGAAATAAACAAAGTTCAGACTCAAACACAACCCTAGGGAGAAAACCAGATCGAAGGAGGGAAACTAATGACCAAAACTTAACATGAAAATGAAAATCAACATATATATAGACCTGCACATTCGCCCGTTCGTTAGGTCGAATGTGCAGGTTCGCCCTAAAGTTTGGGCGAATCAGCACACATCTCTACAAACCTCTCCCTTCGACCTGTTTCTTCTACCTTCGACCAAAACTAAGTCACCATCGACCCTTTATATCCACTTTCGACCCTACGTAAATGCCAAAACAGATTTGTATGTGCAATCCAATAGCACTAGTCGCAAAACGTGTAACAACAAACTCCCCCTCGACTATTGCTTGGATTGCTTTTGCCTTCGTTCTTCGTCCATCTGTTTATTCATCAACTTAATGCGTAATAAGGTCTTCTGCTCTTTCGTCATGACTGGTTCAAAAGTTTGTTTCGGTTTCTTCTTCTCTTTCGTTATCTTTACAAACTTCCGTAGCTTCTTGTCATAATTGCATCCCACATTAACATCCCAAGCGAAACACAAATATACCACATGTTGGTACTTCGAAGCTTGTTCGCTATCCTTTTCTTCACAGTAGATTGGGTTGTAATATGGCATGATAATGTCTTCATAAGAACAGTTTATCAATCACATCGGATAAAAAATGTGTATCTTCTTGAAATCATTCTTTCCATCTTTCAACTAGATAATAACTTCTGCTGTCTTCCAGTCATAGTACCACCACATAAAATCTTTTGAAAAATGTTGTGGAATAGGCATCAAAGGTATATGTTTTAACACGGTCGGTGGTTTGTACTTCAAAGTAACCTTGTTCATCCCCGTTATTTGATCTTTCTTCTTGTGAACAATCCTCTTTAGATACTGTGGGGTAAACACATCCCATTTTGTTCTGCTCTCTCTCGCCATGCGATCTGCAAAGTAGCCAACTGCATCGTTGTTCACAGTTGCACCTGACAAAGTATGTCGGCAGACATCGCGTACAGCCCAATAAGGTAGTGTTTTAATATCATGGAATCTGTCAAATTACAGAATTCCCTTTTCCCACTTAACTGCAACACACCTTAGCTGTCTTAGATACTTCCACCCGAGAGCTCTTCCTTTAAACAGTTCGTTATGGAACTTATAGAAACCTCCCTGAATCTCAGTCTTAGGTCGGTTGGCTTCTTTCTCTTTTAGCTTCCTCAACAAACTTTTCAGATCGTCAGATTGTTCAACAGTTGGTTTCTGACTTTCTGAAGTTTTGAAGACTTCATCAACGAACTTCTTACTCTTTTCACGTGCAAGTTTCTCAGCTTGGCTTAACATCTCTTCAGAAAATTCAGGAAAAGCAGAATCCTGATTGTCTTTAAAGTACTCTGGATATTCCTCACTGGTAATATCCTCTATCTCAATATCTTCAAACACTGGAGTATCTCTATCATCAGAGTGATTTCCTACTTCTTTCTCAAGAATATTTGGAATCTGATTCTCACTCATTATCTCTTCAAGAGATTTCCCAACTTGTTTAGCCAATCCTTCAATTATTTCTTTAGAAATTGTTGCAGAAACTTCACCGTCTTCAAGATCAGGATTATTATTTCAGGAAACTTTCCTTTCAGCTCAATCGTCCAGACTTTCTTTGTCAACATCTAGCGATATAACCCTTCGAACTAGATTCTTCTGCATCTTTACCTGTATCTCGCTTCTCACACTTATAGTTATCAGTGTCATCATCATCGTCATCATCATCATCACTAGCAGAACTATTATCTCCAGAATCATCACAAGAACCATCTTTATTATCACCATCCTTCTTCTTCTTCTCAGGTGCATCACCGGCATCCTATTCTAGATCCTCATCATCTTCTTCATCTTTCTCTGGCTCAGATGGTTCAAAATCAACAAGCTCTTCATCACGTTCTTTGTCTTCCTCTCCTTCCTTCAACTGAGGAGCTCTTTCATACAAGTCATCAATCAGCTTCCTAAGCCCTTTATTATCTTTCTTCACTTGCTTGTTTTCAAGTTTCAAAGCAATGAATCTTCTAGTATTTCTCTGTTCATGCTTTAACAACTTCTGATTCTCATTCTGGAGTAGTTTAATCTTTGCTTCTAACTCTTCCTGACTCTCCTGTGATGATTCAACAACATCTAACATCTTTCTATCATTCTTTCTCAACTGATCAATCTCTTCTTGTTGCTGGTTAATGATTTTCATCATCTCTGTCAGCTTCTGGTTGACTGCATCCATCACATCACTCGATACAGTAACCTGTGGAGTAGAAGCCTCAGCAACTGGAGTCTTTTTCTTTAACTTATTTAAGACTCTTTCCATAGCTTCATTGAAATCATCAGTTGGAATAGCAGTTTTCTCAGCAGCAGATGTCTTCTGTTTCTTTGCTGCTGGGGATGTTACGGGAGTAACAGATTTAGAGCTAGACATCTCAGGAACTTTCTTTCCTGCAATTAGAATTTCAACTTCTTTTGCTCTCCTCTTCATTGGCTTTTCAATCTCATCAGCCTTTGCTTTCTTCTTGTACATGGGATTCTTTTTCTTTTCACCAGTCATTGGTGATCCACCAAAATCTTTTGTACCCATGTCAAGACTTATATCTATATCGTCCATCACAATCGGACTCTTCAAACTATGCTCTTCTAAAGTCTTGTTGAGACTTTCAGATTCAATAGCCACAGTGGCCTTGGGCTTGGTTTTCTTAACGGTCTCATCAGCAAAATCCCACCTCTCGTCTTCCTGAGTGTCTTCAGAATCAATCGACTCTTCATCCACCAACAATGTTTTGGTTTTACCATACTTTTTCTTCCTAGCCATGGTTTTATGTCTCTTAGGTGCAGATGGTGCTGTAACTTCATCAACTTTAGCTTTTCCCTTCCCAGACTTAGCACCCACATTCACCACTTGTCGCTTTCTTTTTTCTTCAGGATTCACATGGAATAACGGATCATCATTGTCAGATTCACTATTTGCATTCCTAGCCTTATCAACACATGGATCTTGATAATCAGGATTAATCAAGTGTCCAATCAAATTCTTCAAAGGTGGTCTTTCATTTTCAGGAACCCCTTTATAACCCTTCATCCTGACCAATGTACTCAAACTCATATGATCTTGAACGACAATCTGTGTTGGATCATTCTTTAACTTCCTATACTTCTGAAAAAAATCATCTGAAAAAATCTGGGATAGAGTAGAAACTTCTTGTTCTTCAGACCTTTTAATGGTTCCAACATGTGATCCAATATCATCCCGAATACATTGAAAGGCTTGTTCAGAATAAGAGCCACCATCAACGAACTGATGCCCTTTCTCATTACATCGTAGCCACCACTAACGGAACCAAAAACATGCAACATCACATGAGCCAAGTATTTAAACTGCGGACACAGTTTACCCTTGTGTAAGGCTCCATCTGTGATTGGTCCGTTGTACTTCATTCTTAAAAAGCACATCCTTTGTTCAATCCATGAAAACATCTTGGATCAGTTGGCTTGTCCTTCAATCTCAAGGCTTTACGAAAATCACTCTCTGTCACAATTGCTGACTCCCCCTGAATGTTGCTAACAATTGCAGTTTTATTATCCCAAATGTCCATTCTCGCATTCTTCCAAAATTCTTTCTGATAATCTTTGTAAATAATGGCAGGTGTGGCAATCGCTTCAACAACTCTGATACGCTTCAAAAAATCTATGATTCCAGTGAATTCCGTATGCTTCTTGACATCACCAAGAAACGCACAACAGTTATGAGCTTCTTCAAAATGTAATTCTTCCTCAGGTTTCTTTCCGGCAGCTTTATCAGATGATCCTGCTGGAATGTCAATGTTTTGAGGTTCTGCCATTTGAGAATCTGCAAAAACAAAATATGAAAACTCATTAAAACGGACAAAATACACAAAATTGAAATTTTGGTTTTTGGAAGTCCACCTTCGACCAAACGTGTGTTCGAATGTGGATAATCCAGGGTTCGAATGTGAAAATTAAGGTTCGAATGTGGAAAAATTTGATTAAAATGTTCATTCGACCTTTATTCCTCCTTCGACTTTATGAACTAGTTTCCTTCGACCGAAAAAGCCACTTTCGACCCTTTTTGATCGGTCGAACTAGACTGTTCTTATGACCAAATTTCAGAATTCAATTTTGACCATTTAAACATGTCATTCTCATTGGTTTGCCTTCTAATATGACCGATTAAGCTTTTACAAACATCAATTGTTATAATTATTCAGTTATTGTATGTTTTCCCCAAAATCTAGGGTTTCACAGTTTTAAACAATCAATTGATCAATGTAATATGATTTAAACCCTGATTTTGTTATACTCTCCCCCTAAAACACATAATGACCGAATCCTAATAAAAAATTGCAACTATAACAGTCTCTAAATCATCAAACTGATCAGTTCTATGGTTGGTCAAAGTTTTAATCAATCTGACTTCATTCCTTGTTCATTACCTGTGATTTTGATATAGAAATGATCAGAGTAGTGTAAGGATTAATAATCCGAGATGAAAGAAACAAAAGCAACAAGGTGAGGTTATCTGAGAAATTTGAAAAACTTTTGACATGAAGGTTCGTAAGTGCAGATCAGGTTATATAGGCTCCACATTCGACCATTTTACTTGGGCGAATGTGAAACTATTTCCACATTCGACCCTAATTAAAGGTGTGAGCGTTGGATTTTATCTAAAACAGGATTATATGATCATACAAGTCACAAATCTAGGTGCGGAAACCCTAGATCTGAACAAATTGATAAGATACAAATCACGACACAATCAAGATCATTTTCAATATCATTTTCATAGATTAACTTCAATCAATAAGCATTTACAACTGTTTATGTTAATCTAGAATCACAAAGACAATCTCTCAAAAACACTCCTAAACCTGATCTGAACCTGGACACAAATGATAACTCTCTTACATAATCAAAAACTCAAAAACTATATATAGCCTCTGCACATTCGCCCCTTACAGATGGTCGAATGTGGGCATTTTCCACATTCGCCCACTGCAAGTGGTCGAATGTGTTCTTCAGTCCATGTCCTGTCTTCCTTCGTCCATTCCAGTTCTACCTTCGCCCATCCTGATGCACCTTCGCCCAGATTATCTTCATTCGCCCATCCAAAAGTACCTTCGTCTATCCACTAACATATGTTAATAATAGTATATCCAATCCTTAGTCGCAAAATGCATCAACAAACTCCCCCTCGACTATTGATTGGATAGTTTTCTCTGATAGTCCATCGTCTTGTTCATCAGCTTTATTCTGAGCTGCTTCTTTTGCTCAGAAGTCATTGGCGGCTCGAATGTTTTCTTCACAGGCTTTGAAACATTGGCGATCTTCACAGTCTTGCCAAGTTTACCCTCCAAGTTGCTTCCAGCGTTAATATCGTATGCAAAACAAACTCCCACAACTTGAGTGTACTTCCTCGCCTGAACAAAATCATTGGGTTCATAATAGATCGGATTAAAGAACAACATGATGATGTCTTCAAAAGTGCAGTTTATCAGCCACATAGGATCAAATACATGAACATGCTTGTATTTGTCCTTTCCATCCCTCAACACAATCACTGCTTCTGCCTTCCTCCAATCGTAATACCAGAATATGAAATCAGCACTGAAATGCTGTGGCATTGGCATCAATGGTATCTTTCTCATCACATTTGGTGCTTTATATATCAAAGTCACACGCTTCATGTTGGTTTGAGGATCAATATCCCTATGCTCTTTTCTTCTGGGATATTGAGGCTTGAACCTGTTCCATCTTGTGCGACTTTCCCAAACTAATTTGTCTGCACACCAACCGACATGCGATCCATTTACCTCGGCACCTGACATTGGGAATCTGCATAAATCTCTTACCGCCCAGTATGGTAGAGTAAGCAAATCACAGAATCTATTGAAATACAGAATTCCGGTTTCCCATTTCGCAGCAATACACTTCAGTCTGCCTAGATAAGTCCACCCGAGAGCTCTGCCTTTGAACTTGGCATTATGAAATCGATAAAAGTTACCTTGAGCTTCAGGTTTAGGTCGGTTCTCATCCATCTCCTTCAACTTCTTCAGATAATTCTTCAACTCATCAGACTGGTTAGAAGAATCTTTCTTTTCATCTCCAAACACCTTCTCAACAAACTCTTCGCTTCTTCTCTTCGCTTTCTGTTTCGCTGACTTGTTTGGTATCTCTGTGAAGTCAGGAAATACTTCATTCTCATCTTCTTTTCTGAAATACTGGGGAAACTCCTCATGAGTAATATCTTCAATCTCAACTTCATTGTTTTCTGGAGTATGCACATCATCTGAATGACTTCCCATATCTTTTTCAGGAATATCAGGAATCGATTCATCCATCATAAACTCCTCAAACGTCTTTCCTACCCTCTGTGCGAGACCATCTAAAATTTCTTTCGCCACAGATGCAGGTAGTTCCCCTTCTTCAAGATCTGGATCTTCATATTCCAGCTCATATCTCAGATCATCAGTCTGGAATATTTCAGCGAAGCATCCAGTGAACTCAATAGTCCACTCCCTCTTCTCCAACATGTTCTTGTATATCAGTTTAGCATCATCAGAAAGAGATCTCACCTTTTCGTTCCAAAAGATACTTTCATCCGAATCTACATTTCCTCCTTTCTTCTTGGAACTCGATTCTCCAGTATCTTTCTTCTTCTGTGATGTTCTCTTCTCATAACTATACTTAGAAGTATCATCTCCTCCTTCATGATCACTTCCACTACTAAACTCATCACCTTTCTTCTTCCCTGTACCCTCAGCACCATCATCATCATCATCATTGTCATCATCATCATCATTGTTGTCATCATCACTTTTATCCGAACCATCATCATCCTCTTCATCATCATCTTCTTTCTCTGATTCAGAATACTCATAATCAACCTTCTGTTCATCTTCTTCTTCATCTTCTTCACCCTCTTTCAACTGGGGTGCTCTGCTATACAACTCTTCAATCAAACCACAAAGACGTTTGTTTTCTTTCTTTAACTCTTTGTTATCAGCCTTGATCAGTTTGATCTTGTTCTTGTTTCTATCACATCTCCTTTCAAGCTTCTCATTCTTAGCTTCTAACATCTGAATCTTTTCATTTATCTCATCCTGATTCGATTTTGAAGCAACTACAATCTGGAGCATCTTCTCCTCATTCTGCTTGAATTTAGTGATTTCAGCTTGTTGAGCAATCAGCATTTTCATCATGTCCTCCATCTTCTTATTGACCTGTTTCATAACATCATCATCAACAGTCACTTTCTTTGACTTTGATCTGGAGGGCTCAACTTCAACAACTTTCTCCTTTTGAGGCTTCCTAAACATATCGAGCACTTTATCCATATCGATATTAAACTGATCGATTGGTAAAGTCTCTGCCTCCTTTGCTTTCTTCTGCTTCTTAGCAACTGGTGAAGATAACTTGGAAGGTGTTCCAGCATCAGGCAATCTCTTACCCTTCAACAACTGAGCTAATTCTTTCTCTCTCAGTTCTTTCACACTAGACTTCTTTGCCATAGTCTTTTGTTTCTTTGTCTTCTTTGGCAAATTAACAACTACAGTTTCACCAACACTCAGCTCAGCTAAATCAACTCCCAAACCTTCATCTTCAATTGATTTCCTTCTTCTCTCAGACTCTTCAATCGACTGATTCAATAATTCAGACTCACCAACCATAGTGGCCTTACGTTTGGTGGTCCTCACGTTCTCGTCATCAGAATCCCACTGTTCATCAACCTCAGTTTCTTCCGAATCAACAGACTCTTCATCCACCAAACCCGATCCTTTCTTCGCAGTCGATTTCTTTCTAGCAGCCTGTTGCTTTGTGCTTCCCTGATCAATAGCCTTTCCCTTGCCCTTCCCTTTGGCTCCAGGATTGACTACTTGACGCTTCCGCTTAGTGCTTGAATCAGCATACACTAAGGGATCGTCATTGTCTGAGTCACTATCATCATGTCTAGCTTTGTTCTTGCCTGGATCAGTGTAATCCGGACGAGCCAAAGCGCCAAACAATCTCCTGTTAGGTGGTTTCTCATTATCAGCTACACCTTTGTATCCTTTCATCCTCATCAAGGTTCTAATATTCATGTGATCTTGCCCTAGAATCATTGTCGGATCCTTTTTCAACATTGGATACTTGTAATCAAAGATCATCATTAGAAACCTTGGATACAACATAAACTTCTTAAACTTTATACCCTTCAGCATCTCCAACATGTGGTCAAGAATCATCCCAGACACATTAAATGGTTTGTTGAGTGTCAACGCAACCATTAATGAGCTCAAACTCTTTCTCATCACGTCATAACCACCACTCACACAACCAAAGACATGGATCAGAACATGTGCAAAGTACTTGTACTGCACTCCCAGCTTCCCCTTATACATCGATCCGTCAGTGATTGGACCTTTGTATTTCATCCTTAAGAAGCACGCCTTCTGTTCTGTCCAAGATAACTCCCTGGGATCCTCACTGTCTTCGAACTTAATCTGTAATGCCTCCCGAATGTCAGCTTCAGTCAAGAACATCTCCATCTCCTGAATCTTGCTCTTGATGATAGTCTGATTCTCCCAGTAGTCATACTTAGCGTTCTGGTAGAAATCTTCTATTATGTCTTTGTAAATGATGGTTGGTGTGGCTAGAGCATGTACAATCCTGCTCCTCTTCAGAAATTCAATAATGCCAGTAAACTCCGTGTTCTTCTCCACGTCTCCTAGATACGCGCAACAGTTGTGCGATCGTTCGAAAGGCCAACTGCTCGGTGTAGATGTTTCAGCTACGGGGACTGAATCTTGAACAGTTATCTCTGCTGGAGTCTCAACATTCACTGCTGGAGTTTCAATATTCTCTGGTTGTTCAGCCATCTGCACATAAAAATCAATAAAATGCGTCAAAACACAAAAACGACAAAAATATAAAAATTTTGGTCAAAACTGATCTGCACATTCGCCCCTTTTGGATTGGCCGAATGTGAGATTTTGTGGTCGAAGGTGAAAATATATGGACGAAAGTGAATATGATCTTGATAAAATGTCACATTCGTCCGTTTTTGAGTACATTCGCCCAAACATCTCCACTTTCGCCCGTTTTATATCACCCGAATGTGAAATGTTTATCCCCAAAATTTTAAAATTTTTCAATTGTTAGTTTTGACTTGTAATTTTGATTCTGAAACATACTAACAAGGCCGAATAACACTCGTTTATAATCAATTTTATCAATACATCAGTTTACATAGGTTTTCAACTAGAATTAGGGTTCTTTTTGTTCAATCGATCAAAATTATCTTCTACACATGTTTTTATCCTAATTCCTTCCACAATCTCCCCCTAAAACCTATGTATAATGATCGGCAATCAAAATCAAACATCAAACAACATTAAAAATTTCTAGAATAGAAACCCTAGGTCCCGGTCCTTTAACAGTCAAATCTGATCTGGTTTGTTATCCAATACCTGTAAAAGTAGGGTTAAAATGATAAGCAATGAGCAGGGAACAAATCAAGGGAACATAAAGATCACGAGCAACAAGGTCTTGGTATGACAGAAATGTTTGAAAAATTTTGAATGAGGAACTCGAAAGTGACAGGTATATATATAAGGTGCCACCTTCGACCGGTTCAGATGGACGAATGTGGGAAAGGATCACATTCGCCCCAACTTAATGGCACTAGAGTGATAAATGTCCACCTTCGCCCCTAATTAAAGACCCGAAGGTGAATCTGAATACCCGGAAGTGGAAATTTCACCCGGAAGTGAAAAGAACCACATTCGCCCTTTTTCAATACGGTCGAAGGTGATGATTTTTCCACATTCGACCCATTTAAGGGGCGAATGTGAAAAGGAAAAATCTGAAAATTTCGGCAAATCACGAATTCGAATCCCGTTCAACATTTTTCAATCCGTTAAGCTTCCAAAACTCAAATTTTCACATTTTGAATGTTACAAAGACCAGATGGTGTTATCAAATCTCAGAAATTGACCATCAAGCATCCCCGGATATCAAAAATAAATCAGAAATGCAAATCTTTTGGATTTTCTGAAATTTATATCAAAACACACCTAAAATCTTTTTGGATTTTGTAACTTTTTGACAATAAAAGTAAAATGCAACAAAATAAAATGCATCAAAGTAAATGAAAGCAGTAAACATTTTGTGATTTCCGGTAAGAGGATCATATCAGTTTTCTGAGAAATCTGAACACAGCGTTGATCTGGTTCAATATTATCATTAGAAACAATATGTGACACGGCAATTGCTGATATTGTTGTCCACATAAGCTCACATGCAGACAATTACGCAATGCTTTAAAATGATACGAATTAGATGTATTAGACTAACACATTGTGGTTCCCACACACACGACATACTCCCGTATCAAGAAGTAATCTGCACAAAGACTCATTGTAAAGCGTGATTATGGTTTCGTCGTCTGTAATTGTACAAGATATAATGCATAGAGGTATACAGGTCAGCAAATTAATGCAGCAAAGTAACATATGCACCATACCAGGTTGAGGGACTGATATTAATCATGATTTGCATCAATGATCAATACGATATTATAGATAATCTTTGATCATCATATAACATGGAAAGTTCCTCAATTCGGTAACTTTAGGATTTGGCATAAAGCTCTTTTATAAAGACATCCTGTCTGATCTAGGTCCGTAATGACTTACAGCAGAAGATCAGATAGGCTATCCCCAGACAACTAATAACATAACGACCCTAAACCTCCGAGTTTTGTACAAACACCCTATCAAACGAAATTACGGTACTAAGACCATATGCCCATGAGGTGTTCATCCACAAACGCGTAGTTTGTTATGTTTGTATCACTAATGCACGCAATATAAAGTCTACGAAGCCTATCAGCATATCACACGTAATCAACATACGTCTCATTAAAACTATACAATTCTTTAGCCTGTGTCAGATCACCACTGATGTACTATCATTTCCTCTTTTTATCCAGGAAATCATTTTGGGTTTTTCTAATTTTTAGGTATTTTGAAATTTTTTTTCAATGTTTTTGGTTTTTCTGATAAAATGACTCCCCCTAAAATAAAGAACATATTTTTGGGTTTTTAATTTTTCTGAAAAACAAAACAAAAATAAAATTTGAAAGAAACAATCCACTTGAAAGCATCAACTTCTTTGAGGATTAAACAACCCCTTCGAAAGCATCAACTTCTTTGAGGATTATGATAGTAAAGAGAAATTCCCAATTAGCAAAGAGAAATTCCCAATTAGCAAAAATTTAAAACTAAAACTAAAAACGAAAAATGATAAACCGAGGAGCCGATTAGTCCTGTTTTTCCTTTATATTGTTTACTTTCAAAAGATATTCAAAGCGGGATCTGTCAAAAGCTTTTGTAAACAAATCTGCACGTTGGTAGTCAGTATGGATTTTGACCATGTCAATCAATTCCTTAGCATAACAGTCACGGATAAAATGATATTTAATCCGGATATGTTTAGCTTTAGAATGATTTTCAGTATTTTTAGTTAAAGCAATTGCGGCTTCGTTGTCACAGTGTATAGGGGTTTTAAGAAACTGCAAACCGTAATCGACCATCTGTTGTTGGATCCAGAGCACTTGCGAACAGCAACTCGAGGCTGAAATGTACTCGGCTTCACATGTAGACAGTGCGACGGAAGTCTGTTTCTTGCATTGCCAGGTAATTAACCTGCTCCCTAAAAACTGGCAACCGGCTGTTGTTGATTTGCTGTCTTTGTCACAGCCGCCCCAATCTGCATCACTAAAAGCAATAAAATCAAAATCATCATCATTAGGGTACCAAAGTCCTTTTGATGGACAACCCTTCAGATATCGAAGGATACGCTTGACCGCCGTCAGATGACTTTGTTTCGGCTTCGATTGGTAACGCGCACAGAGACACGTTGCATACATAATATCTGGTCGAGACGCCGTCAAATACATCAGAGATCCGATGATTGCTCTGTATGTAAATGGATCTGTCAGCTCCCCCTTAGCGTCCACTCCAATCCCGTGATTGGGTTGAATCGGGGTATCCATTGGCTTAGAGTCCTCCATCTGGAATCGGCTCAAGATGTCGGCAACATATTTCGTCTGGTGAATGAAGATCCCGTCGGGTCTTTGATCCACCTGTAAGCCTAGGAAAAACTGCATTTCTCCCATAGCGCTCATTTCGAACTTCTCCTGCATAACAGTTTCAAATTCCCTGCACAAGAGTTCGTTAGTTGAACCAAATATAATATCATCAACGTAAATCTGTACTAGAAGCAAGTCATCTCCCGTCTTCTTCGTAAAGAGGGTACAATCGACGAGGCCGCGCTTGAATCCTTTGGAGATGAGGTATGTACTTAGCTCCTCGTACCACTGTCTTGGAGCCTGATGCAAACCATATAAAGCTTTGTTCAACACGTAGACTTTATCCCGGTGGATTGGGTCCTCAAAGCCCGGTGGTTGCCCGACATAAACCTCCTCCTTGACTTTACCGTACAAAAATGCGCTCTTGACGTCCATTTGATAGACTTTGAATTTCTTATATGAAGCAAACGCAAGGAACATCCGAATAGCTTCCATTCGTGCTACTGGTGCATAGATTTCATTGTAATCAATTCCTTCAATCTGATGGAAACCCTGCACAACCAATCTGGCTTTGTTCCTTACAATAACTCCACGATCATCTTTCTTGCACTTAAACACCCACTTAGTGCCAATTTTCTTTCTTCCCGGCGGCAAATCTGTGAGCGTCCAGACTCCTAATTTCTGAAATTGCAATAACTCTTCCTGCATTGCCTCAACCCAGGCATCTTCTTGCAAAGCGTCTTTGTATGTCCTTGGCTCTACCTGGGACACATAACATGCAAACGACCAATCATTTTGGTCACCAGATTTCTGAATTTTGGCATACAATGCTAAGGCACCAAAACTCTCTGGCGTATTAACGCTTTTAAGCTGCCCTCTGGTCATCACTCCACTACCAGGATCTCCGATCACTTGCTCCAGCGGGTGAATACGATGAATCCGAGATTCCGGATTAACAGGTACAATCACTCCCGTCTGAGCAGTCAAGTTCTCTGCAGCATCCTGATCATTACCCGTGTTAGATGATGAAGCAACATTTGGATTTGGAGTTGGGTTCACAGTTTGCTCTTCTAAATCTTCAGCATTTTCAAGAACGGCTTCTTCAAATTGTTCATCTTCAGATTCTGAAGTGTCTAATGAAGTTGAAGCTTCTTGAAACAACTCTTCTTCTTGCGTAGGAGCACTGGTATCACTAGAAGCTGGTGGGGGGTTTACGGTGATTGGACGCATCAACGGTGAAGTTGCCGCGTTTTCACATTCGTAAAGTAATCTGATCACAGCTTCTTCAACCAGGCTATCTAGATTGAATGATTCAAAGAAATCTTTGTAATCAAACATCCAATCAGGGCCCGTGCCTTGCAAATTTTGAGTATAACGTTGAACTTCCACATTAGCCCAATCCTCCACTTGACGAGTTCGCTTGTTGAATACCCGTTTGAGCGGGGTTGCATATCCAACAAAATATCCCTCTTCAGCTTTAGGACTAAACTTCTCGCTTGGATTCAACATCGTACATGGCGCCCCAAATGGTTCTAGATACTCTAGATTGGGCTTTCGTCGGTGTAACAGCTCATAAGATGTTTTTCCAAACTTCTTCACTGTCAAAACCCGATTTAATGTGTAATTAGCTGCATAAATCGCCTCGTTCCAGAACATTACTGGAAGATTTGAGTCAGCGAGCATTGTTCTTGCAGCCTCAATCAGAGTCCTATTCTTTCTTTCAGCAACACCGTTCTGTTGCGGGGTATATGGAGCTGAATATTCATGATGTATCCCTTTGCTTTCACAAAGTTCATCCATCTTTGCATTTTTGAACTCCGTCCCGTTGTCACTCCTGATTCTTTTTATCATCAAGTTGTAGATATTCTCTAGCCGAGTGAACAGAACTTGTAAGTTAGTAAAGGTGTCGCTTTTGTTCTTCAAACACATTACCCATGAGAATCGTGAATAGTCATCAGTGACGACTAAACAATAAAGCTCTCCAAGATGACTTTTGCGCTTGACCGGTCCAAAAAGGTCCATGTGCAATCGCTCAAGCGGCATCTCAACAGAGTTAACTTTCTTCACCTTATGGGATTGTCTGTGTTGTTTTCCTTTCATGCAGCTCACACACTTGTCGTTCAGATGGAAATGTTTCACGTTTACTCCATCGACAAGTCCATTTCTCACTAACTGATTCATTTTCCTCAGATGAATGTGCCCCATCCTGCGGTGCCACATTATCGATTCTTTTTCGGTCGCCTTGGATAGAAAGCATGTTATCTGTCCCTGTGGTGTCATTGCCTTGGACATATCAAGAATATAAAGATTGTTGACTCGAGGTGCCATCAACATAACCCACTCCTTTGGAATCTTGAAGCCCGGTTTGAGGATGTAGCAGGATTTGTCATCAAAATGCACAGAAAATTGTTTATCGCATATTTGACTGACGCTCAACAGATTATAGTCTATCTGTTTGACATAAGAAATCCGCTCGAAAGTCACAATTCCGTTACTCACGCTCCCTTCCATCGTTATATAACCTCCTTTATTACCCGCGAACGCAACATATCCTCCATTAATATTCTTCACATCAAACAGCAATGCCAAATCCCCCGTCATGTGGCCTGAAGCTCCACTATCAACAATCCAAAGACTGCTAATAGGGCCAACTGAAGCTCCCTGCACACAAAAAGTAAACAATTAGTTCTTTCGGGGGACCCAAGCCTGAGTCTTGGGCCTTTGAACTTTGGCTTTCAAAGAATCATTCTCAATGACTTTCTCAACAACTTTTTGTTTTGAATCAACCGTTTTCTGATTTTTCAAAACAGATTCACTTTTCTCACTCACCTTTGACGTAGAGGCTCCTGGAGAACCATTAGGTGTCCAAGATTGTTCAGACCTTTTGAGAATACGGATTTGAGATTTTGGTTTCTCAATAGGTTTCTGAACATTGTTACTGAAAGTAACTTTCTTAGCAACCTTATCTGAATTAACAGACTTAGGTCCAACATTTGACTTGACAATTGGTTTTTGTGGAACCTTTTGTCTATCAGCTGTTGTGTTCACCACTGGTTTTCTCCAAGATTGTTCCATTGCAATCCGATTCCTCCGATCATAATGAAATGGACGGTTGTTCCTCATTTGAAAATTGTTTTGATTATGAAAATGTTGTTGTTGAGGAACAGTCCGTCTATGCGGTGGGATATAATGATCAATCGGCTTTTTGATGGAATTCTTAACCTCAACTTCATGTCTCTTGTGCCTTACATATGGACACTGAGCAAGTAAATGCCCGCGTTCTCCACATTTAAAGCACTTTCTATATTCCTCAAACACATAATGAGCATTTGGTGAAGCAAATGTTTTTACAGGAAATTGATCATTATATTGTTGATTTCTTAAACTCTCAGGAAGTGGTCCTTTCGAGTAAAAAGGTTCATGAAAACCATTTGCTTTATCATCAGGTCGAATGAACTCAGTGACATGGATTTTTGGCTCTTGAGGAACTTCTGAAAACAGTTTCTTTAAGATTTCTGGTGGAATTTCATTGGTTCTTTCATGTTTTGGAAACCAAATTGTGCTTTCTTGCCAGATTTTATCAAGTTTAGAATAGTTAACGTTTTTAATCGGAAATTCCTCATCAGCAATGATTTTATCGGATCCTTCCATCCGATAAAACACCTTTACAGGTTTGTCACTTGGTTCATTCAGCTCATTCTTTTCAATCACATTCTTAATAACATTCTTTTTCTTAACATCAACCTTTTCAGACTTTTTATCATGAATAGCCTTAGCCATCGGATGTACATGATCAGATGGTGATACTGGTTCGGTAGTAATGATGTGATTTTCTTTTGGAATCTCACATTCATTATCAGATTTATCACTACCAGTATCATCATTATCTGAGTCTGAACTATCACTCTCAGCATAAACACCCTCATTGTTCAAGCCCAAAATCGGTCTCACATCTTCAGGATATGGATCACCAATACTCGAGGTATTAGATTCCATATCTGATGATGAGTTTGATTTCACCGAACTCTCCGGTATAACTTGATGATAGTTATGGTTCTCAAAAAGAACCGGAGATGGTACAGACTTGTAGTTGGTGGTGTTATCATCAATGATATGATCCACGACATAAGCAACATTCTTATAGCTTTCTAACTTCTTGTTAACCTTTTCAGCAAAGCATTTAATGGCAGCCATTTCTAACTTGGTGTTTTCAATTTCATTGATGTAGTTATTTATGGCCAATTGTTTCAATGACAAAGTGTTTTTCAAGTCAGAAATGTCCTTTTTATAGCCATCTAATACTTTGTTAAAAGCATTTAACTCTTTGCGAGTAGATTGACAGTTTTGAATAGCACTATCACGTGAAATTCGGAGTTGTTTATTCTCCTCTGTCAACCTATCACAAGTCCCACAGTATTTATCACTCATGACATCAGTGCTAGATTCAGAACTTACAGGTTTTGGCGGTTCGGTCATGGCCATCAAAGCAAAATGAGCTTCCTTTCCAGTGAAAAACTTTGAGTAGTCGATCTTGGTGAAAGCATCATCAGCTATGCACGACTTCCTCGTCATCAAAAAGTCAGCTTCTGCCAGCAACTGGTCAATATCATCATTCAAAGAATCAACACTTCCCTCTGTGTCTGATTCGCTCTCACAATCTGAATAGACTGATTTACACTCCTCGGGAACATCAGAAACTGAATCAATCACCATCCCAGATCTCTTCTCCTCAGCCTTAACCTCAACAGGTTCACTCTCCACTTCCATCTCAGTCTCAGAATCATCACTCTCACTCTCCTCAGTTTCTTTCTTCTCATCAACTACCATCGACTCTTCCAAATCAACCTGATAAGCAACACAAGCCACATTCCCACCAGTAGTTACTTCTTCAACTCCTATTTGCATACCCGACCAGTCAAACCTCTCATCTTGCTGAGTTACCAAAGCTTGGTTCTGATTTGCATTCTGTTGAGTCTCAGTAGGTGTAGTGATCGGTACAACTGTTCGGTTTGGGTGATTAGGAGATTGGTTTTGAATCTGGTTTTGTGTGTTTGGTTGTCTGTTTTGGTTGTTAAAGTTTCGGTTTTGGTAGTTGTTGTTGTTTTGGTAAGAAACTTGGTTCTGTTGACGGTTCTGATAATTTGCATTGAAAGGGTTTCGATTACCTTGTTTAGGTGGCTGGGTGCATTCCCGTTTGAAGTGTCCTTTCTCTCCACAATTAAAACATGTAACCTTCTCCTTATTGAAACCATAGGTTGTATTGGGAGAAGTTGCCAAGTCAGTCCTTCCAGTTTTCTCTATGAACTCTGTTGCTCTCCTCATTATACTCGCAAAAGCCCATTGAATGTCTATGAGTTCCATCTCTTCTTTATCGATCTGTGCGTAGTCTTCGTTGGTCAAGTTGTTGTTCCCAATCTGACTAGCAACCAATCCATTGTAGGATGAAACCATAGCAGAGACTAATGCAATGTGTTGCTGAGCAACCTCCACAGTCACGTTTCCTAAGTTGGATGTATCCAAAACCACCGGTTGTTTATGTTGAGTAATTTGGTTTGATGGTTGTTGTGATTGGTTAGCAGTGTAAAAACTAGCTTGTTGCATTGGAGAGACTGGTGAAATGTAGGAAGTATATTGTGGTGGTGTGTATGATGGTTGTGTGTAGGAATTGTATTGTGGTGGTGTGTAGTTGGTGGTTGGTTTTGATGAATCCATGACATTAGAAATACATGCAACATGTGGTGCAACGCTTCCAGAGCTCGAGTTTCCAGCTGAAACTGAAGTACCTCCAAAATATAGACTCGGATTCTGAGGAATCTGTGACCTCCTAGCTTTCCTCCTATCCTCCAGCTCTTTGTTCTCCAACTTCTCAATAAACTCTGAAATGGTCCAGAATTGATAAGCATCCTTCTCTCTGAGTACCTCCACATGCTGATCCCATTGTGGTGGCAAAGCATCTGCAAACTTATCCACCTGCTTAGTCATGGGAATCTGTACACCATAGCTAGACAATTCAGACAATAAATGCATATATCTCGGAGTTAGTTCTTTCAAAGTTTCATTATTAATGAAAGAAAAATTATCAAACTCTTTAACCAATTCCTCCATTCTAAGACTCCTGGTCTTTTCATTTCCATCATGCTTTCTCTTCAGCTTATCCCAAAGCTGCTTCGATGTAGTACATGTCCCAAACTGATGCAACAGGTCACTTGTGATCGCCTGTGTCAGTTGAGAGAACGCCTTCTTCTCCACCACGTATTTCTTCTTTTCATCCTCAGTCAAGCTCTCCAGAGGAATCAACTCACCGGTATTCTCCAGAATTGGTGCTGTGTATCCTTTGACGATCATGCTCCATGCCTCAGCTCCCTCAACTCCCATGCCTTCCAAATGGATCTTGAACATGGTGTGCCACTGGTTGTACTCTTGCATATCCATGAGCTTAGGTGGCCGAGTTCCACTACCTGTAGACAAATCCTTAATCAAGGTAGAGATAGCGTTAGTGGTTTGAGTATTTACCGCCGCTGCAGCTACTCCCCAGTAATCTGATTGTAATGCCGGATGTGCTACATTCTGAGGCATCGTGCTCGTTGTTGTCATGTAGTTATGTGGTTGTGAGGATTGCGTGTTCGTCTTTTGAGCAGCTACTGTCCATGGGTCCATTGTCTGCTGTTGTGGTTGTGTTGTCGCTGATCCCTGAGTAGTCTGAAAACGCCACATGATCACAATCTGAAAATCTCAACACTTAGAAAATTTTTCAGCAAAAAATACTACGTTCGCCCGAAAAGTACTACTTTCGTCCAAATTTTTCTAGGTTCGTCCAATCTGTCACACTCTCGTCCCTTTTATCTCACTTTCGTCCAAATAGTAACAACCGAAAGTGGAAATGACCAGAATGTAAATCACACAAACACACTTTCCACTTTCGCCCGAACTAAAAACGGTCGAATGTGGAATATAATACCCGAATGTGAAAAATTTCAAACAAGTTTTCAGGTTCGTCCACTCAAACACTCAGGTTCGCCCACTTTTTGTCAGGTTCGCCCACAACTCTCAGTCCAGGTTCCAGGTTCGCCCCATATCAGCAGATCTCATTTTTGAAAAACGGTTATTGTTTGAAAAACGGTTATTTTGATCTCAGATTTTCAAAAGTTCATGGATTTGAATGATCTTAATCAGGTTATGTTTCGGATTTGATTTGGAACAACTTTAAGTCTTGGAAAACTTGATTTTGACCACAATTTCACCTTTAAATCGATCAAAAACTATGTTTTTAAGAGTTTTTGTAAAAACAGATGATAATTTGTCTAAAACATGTCCAAATCAACTCTGATCTTATCAAACTTGTTGTTGTATGATCCTCTATGCTCTGATACCACTTTGTGAGCGTTGGATTTTATCTAAAACAGGATTATATGATCATACAAGTCACAAATCTAGGTGCGGAAACCCTAGATCTGAACAAATTGATAAGATACAAATCACGACACAATCAAGATCATTTTCAATATCATTTTCATAGATTAACTTCAATCAATAAGCATTTACAACTGTTTATGTTAATCTAGAATCACAAAGACAATCTCTCAAAAACACTCCTAAACCTGATCTGAACCTGGACACAAATGATAACTCTCTTACATAATCAAAAACTCAAAAACTATATATAGCCTCTGCACATTCGCCCCTTACAGATGGTCGAATGTGGGCATTTTCCACATTCGCCCACTGCAAGTGGTCGAATGTGTTCTTCAGTCCATGTCCTGTCTTCCTTCGTCCATTCCAGTTCTACCTTCGCCCATCCTGATGCACCTTCGCCCAGATTATCTTCATTCGCCCATCCAAAAGTACCTTCGTCTATCCACTAACATATGTTAATAATAGTATATCCAATCCTTAGTCCCAAAATGCATCAACAAACTCCCCCTCGACTATTGATTGGATAGTTTTCTCTGATAGTCCATCGTCTTGTTCATCAGCTTTATTCTGAGCTGCTTCTTTTGCTCAGAAGTCATTGGCGGCTCGAATGTTTTCTTCACAGGCTTTGAAACATTGGCGATCTTCACAGTCTTGCCAAGTTTACCCTCCAAGTTGCTTCCAGCGTTAATATCGTATGCAAAACAAACTCCCACAACTTGAGTGTACTTCCTCGCCTGAACAAAATCATTGGGTTCATAATAGATCGGATTAAAGAACAACATGATGATGTCTTCAAAAGTGCAGTTTATCAGCCACATAGGATCAAATACATGAACATGCTTGTATTTGTCCTTTCCATCCCTCAACACAATCACTGCTTCTGCCTTCCTCTAATCGTAATACCAGAATATGAAATCAGCACTGAAATGCTGTGGCATTGGCATCAATGGTATCTTTCTCATCACATTTGGTGCTTTATATATCAAAGTCACACGCTTCATGTTGGTTTGAGGATCAATATCCCTATGCTCTTTTCTTCTGGGATATTGAGGCTTGAACCTGTTCCATCTTGTGCGACTTTCCCAAACTAATTTGTCTGCACACCAACCGACATGCGATCCATTTACCTCGGCACCTGACATTGGGAATCTGCATAAATCTCTTACCGCCCAGTATGGTAGAGTAAGCAAATCACAGAATCTGTTGAAATACAGAATTCCGGTTTTCTTGCATTGCCAGGTAATTAACCTGCTCCCTAAAAACTGGCAACCGGCTGTTGTTGATTTGCTGTCTTTGTCACAGCCGCCCCAATCTGCATCACTAAAAGCAATAAAATCAAAATCATCATCATTAGGGTACCAAAGTCCTTTTGATGGACAACCCTTCAGATATCGAAGGATACGCTTGACCGCCGTCAGATGACTTTGTTTCGGCTTCGATGGGTAACGCGCACAGAGACACGTTGCATACATAATATCTGGTCGAGACGCCGTCAAATACATCAGAGATCCGATGATTGCTCTGTATGTAAATGGATCTGTCAGCTCCCCCTTAGCGTCCACTCCAATCCCGTGATTGGGTTGAATCGGGGTATCCATTGGCTTAGAGTCCTCCATCTGGAATCGGCTCAAGATGTCGGCAACATATTTCGTCTGGTGAATGAAGATCCCGTCGGGTCTTTGATCCACCTGTAAGCCTAGGAAAAACTGCATTTCTCCCATAGCGCTCATTTCGAACTTCTCCTGCATAACAGTTTCAAATTCCCTGCACAAGAGTTCGTTAGTTGAACCAAATATAATATCATCAACGTAAATCTGTACTAGAAGCAAGTCATCTCCCGTCTTCTTCGTAAAGAGGGTACAATCGACGAGGCCGCGCTTGAATCCTTTGGAGATGAGGTATGTACTTAGCTCCTCGTACCACTGTCTTGGAGCCTGATGCAAACCATATAAAGCTTTGTTCAACACGTAGACTTTATCCCGGTGGATTGGGTCCTCAAAGCCCGGTGGTTGCCCGACATAAACCTCCTCCTTGACTTTACCGTACAAAAATGCGCTCTTGACGTCCATTTGATAGACTTTGAATTTCTTATATGAAGCAAACGCAAGGAACATCCGAATAGCTTCCATTCGTGCTACTGGTGCATAGATTTCATTGTAATCAATTCCTTCAATCTGATGGAAACCCTGCACAACCAATCTGGCTTTGTTCCTTACAATAACTCCACGATCATCTTTCTTGCACTTAAACACCCACTTAGTGCCAATTTTCTTTCTTCCCGGCGGCAAATCTGTGAGCGTCCAGACTCCTAATTTCTGAAATTGCAATAACTCTTCCTGCATTGCCTCAACCCAGGCATCTTCTTGCAAAGCGTCTTTGTATGTCCTTGGCTCTACCTGGGACACATAACATGCAAACGACCAATCATTTTGGTCACCAGATTTCTGAATTTTGGCATACAATGCTAAGGCACCAAAACTCTCTGGCGTATTAACGCTTTTAAGCTGCCCTCTGGTCATCACTCCACTACCAGGATCTCCGATCACTTGCTCCAGCGGGTGAATACGATGAATCCGAGATTCCGGATTAACAGGTACAATCACTCCCGTCTGAGCAGTCAAGTTCTCTGCAGCATCCTGATCATTACCCGTGTTAGATGATGAAGCAACATCTGGATTTGGAGTTGGGTTCACAGTTTGCTCTTCTAAATCTTCAGCATTTTCAAGAACGGCTTCTTCAAATTGTTCATCTTCAGATTCTGAAGTGTCTAATGAAGTTGAAGCTTCTTGAAACAACTCTTCTTCTTGCGTAGGAGCACTGGTATCACTAGAAGCTGGTGGGGGGTTTACGGTGATTGGACGCATCAACGGTGAAGTTGCCGCGTTTTCACATTCGTAAAGTAATCTGATCACAGCTTCTTCAACCAGGCTATCTAGATTGAATGATTCAAAGAAATCTTTGTAATCAAACATCCAATCAGGGCCCGTGCCTTGCAAATTTTGAGTATAACGTTGAACTTCCACATTAGCCCAATCCTCCACTTGACGAGTTCGCTTGTTGAATACCCGTTTGAGCGGGGTTGCATATCCAACAAAATATCCCTCTTCAGCTTTAGGACTAAACTTCTCGCTTGGATTCAACATCGTACATGGCGCCCCAAATGGTTCTAGATACTCTAGATTGGGCTTTCGTCGGTGTAACAGCTCATAAGATGTTTTTCCAAACTTCTTCACTGTCAAAACCCGATTTAATGTGTAATTAGCTGCATAAATCGCCTCGTTCCAGAACATTACTGGAAGATTTGAGTCAGCGAGCATTGTTCTTGCAGCCTCAATCAGAGTCCTATTCTTTCTTTCAGCAACACCGTTCTGTTGCGGGGTATATGGAGCTGAATATTCATGATGTATCCCTTTGCTTTCACAAAGTTCATCCATCTTTGCATTTTTGAACTCCGTCCCGTTGTCACTCCTGATTCTTTTTATCATCAAGTTGTAGATATTCTCTAGCCGAGTGAACAGAACTTGTAAGTTAGTAAAGGTGTCGCTTTTGTTCTTCAAACACATTACCCATGAGAATCGTGAATAGTCATCAGTGACGACTAAACAATAAAGCTCTCCAAGATGACTTTTGCGCTTGACCGGTCCAAAAAGGTCCATGTGCAATCGCTCAAGCGGCATCTCAACAGAGTTAACTTTCTTCACCTTATGGGATTGTCTGTGTTGTTTTCCTTTCATGCAGCTCACACACTTGTCGTTCAGATGGAAATGTTTCACGTTTACTCCATCGACAAGTCCATTTCTCACTAACTGATTCATTTTCCTCAGATGAATGTGCCCCATCCTGCGGTGCCACATTATCGATTCTTTTTCGGTCGCCTTGGATAGAAAGCATGTTATCTGTCCCTGTGGTGTCATTGCCTTGGACATATCAAGAATATAAAGATTGTTGACTCGAGGTGCCATCAACATAACCCACTCCTTTGGAATCTTGAAGCCCGGTTTGAGGATGTAGCAGGATTTGTCATCAAAATGCACAGAAAATTGTTTATCGCATATTTGACTGACGCTCAACAGATTATAGTCTATCTGTTTGACATAAGAAATCCGCTCGAAAGTCACAATTCCGTTACTCACGCTCCCTTCCATCGTTATATAACCTCCTTTATTACCCGCGAACGCAACATATCCTCCATTAATATTCTTCACATCAAACAGCAATGCCAAATCCCCCGTCATGTGGCCTGAAGCTCCACTATCAACAATCCAAAGACTGCTAATAGGGCCAACTGAAGCTCCCTGCACACAAAAAGTAAACAATTAGTTCTTTCGGGGGACCCAAGCCTGAGTCTTGGGCCTTTGAACTTTGGCTTTCAAAGAATCATTCTCAATGACTTTCTCAACAACGTTTTGTTTTGAATCAACCGTTTTCTGATTTTTCAAAACAGATTCACTTTTCTCACTCACCTTTGACGTAGAGGCTCCTGGAGAACCATTAGGTGTCCAAGATTGTTCAGACCTTTTGAGAATACGGATTTGAGATTTTGGTTTCTCAATAGGTTTCTGAACATTGTTACTGAAAGTAACTTTCTTAGCAACCTTATCTGAATTAACAGACTTAGGTCCAACATTTGACTTGACAATTGGTTTTTGTGGAACCTTTTGTCTATCAGCTGTTGTGTTCACCACTGGTTTTCTCCAAGATTGTTCCATTGCAATCCGATTCCTCCGATCATAATGAAATGGACGGTTGTTCCTCATTTGAAAATTGTTTTGATTATGAAAATGTTGTTGTTGAGGAACAGTCCGTCTATGCGGTGGGATATAATGATCAATCGGCTTTTTGATGGAATTCTTAACCTCAACTTCATGTCTCTTGTGCCTTACATATGGACACTGAGCAAGTAAATGCCCGCGTTCTCCACATTTAAAGCACTTTCTATATTCCTCAAACACATAATGAGCATTTGGTGAAGCAAATGTTTTTACAGGAAATTGATCATTATATTGTTGATTTCTTAAACTCTCGGGAAGTGGTCCTTTCGAGTAAGAAGGTTCATGAAAACCATTTGCTTTATCATCAGGTCGAATGAACTCAGTGACATGGATTTTTGGCTCTTGAGGAACTTCTGAAAACAGTTTCTTTAAGATTTCTGGTGGAATTTCATTGGTTCTTTCATGTTTTGGAAACCAAATTGTGCTTTCTTGCCAGATTTTATCAAGTTTAGAATAGTTAACGTTTTTAATCGGAAATTCCTCATCAGCAATGATTTTATCGGATCCTTCCATCCGATAAAACACCTTTACAGGTTTGTCACTTGGTTCATTCAGCTCATTCTTTTCAATCACATTCTTAATAACATTCTTTTTCTTAACATCAACCTTTTCAGACTTTTTATCATGAATAGCCTTAGCCATCGGATGTACATGATCAGATGGTGATACTGGTTCGGTAGTAATGATGTGATTTTCTTTTGGAATCTCACATTCATTATCAGATTTATCACTACCAGTATCATCATTATCTGAGTCTGAACTATCACTCTCAGCATAAACACCCTCCTTGTTCAAGCCCAAAATCGGTCTCACATCTTCAGGATATGGATCACCAATACTCGAGGTATTAGATTCCATATCTGATGATGAGTTTGATTTCACCGAACTCTCCGGTATAACTTGATGATAGTTATGGTTCTCAAAAAGAACCGGAGATGGTACAGACTTGTAGTTGGTGGTGTTATCATCAATGATATGATCCACGACATAAGCAACATTCTTATAGCTTTCTAACTTCTTGTTAACCTTTTCAGCAAAGCATTTAATGGCAGCCATTTCTAACTTGGTGTTTTCAATTTCATTGATGTAGTTATTTATGGCCAATTGTTTCAATGACAAAGTGTTTTTCAAGTCAGAAATGTCCTTTTTATAGCCATCTAATACTTTGTTAAAAGCATTTAACTCTTTGCGAGTAGATTGACAGTTTTGAATAGCACTATCACGTGAAATTCGGAGTTGTTTATTCTCCTCTGTCAACCTATCACAAGTCCCACAGTATTTATCACTCATGACATCAGTGCTAGATTCAGAACTTACAGGTTTTGGCGGTTCGGTCATGGCCATCAAAGCAAAATGAGCTTCCTTTCCAGTGAAAAACTTTGAGTAGTCGATCTTGGTGAAAGCATCATCAGCTATGCACGACTTCCTCGTCATCAAAAAGTCAGCTTCTGCCAGCAACTGGTCAATATCATCATTCAAAGAATCAACACTTCCCTCTGTGTCTGATTCGCTCTCACAATCTGAATAGACTGATTTACACTCCTCGGGAACATCAGAAACTGAATCAATCACCATCCCAGATCTCTTCTCCTCAGCCTTAACCTCAACAGGTTCACTCTCCACTTCCATCTCAGTCTCAGAATCATCACTCTCACTCTCCTCAGTTTCTTTCTTCTCATCAACTACCATCGACTCTTCCAAATCAACCTGATAAGCAACACAAGCCACATTCCCACCAGTAGTTACTTCTTCAACTCCTATTTGCATACCCGACCAGTCAAACCTCTCATCCTGCTGAGTTACCAAAGCTTGGTTCTGATTTGCATTCTGTTGAGTCTCAGTAGGTGTAGTGATCGGTACAACTGTTCGGTTTGGGTGATTAGGAGATTGGTTTTGAATCTGGTTTTGTGTGTTTGGTTGTCTGTTTTGGTTGTTAAAGTTTCGGTTTTGGTAGTTGTTGTTGTTTTGGTAAGAAACTTGGTTCTGTTGACGGTTCTGATAATTTGCATTGAAAGGGTTTCGATTACCTTGTTTAGGTGGCTGGGTGCATTCCCGTTTGAAGTGTCCTTTCTCTCCACAATTAAAACATGTAACCTTCTCCTTATTGAAACCATAGGTTGTATTGGGAGAAGTTGCCAAGTCAGTCCTTCCAGTTTTCTCTATGAACTCTGTTGCTCTCCTCATTATACTCGCAAAAGCCCATTGAATGTCTATGAGTTCCATCTCTTCTTTATCGATCTGTGCGTAGTCTTCGTTGGTCAAGTTGTTGTTCCCAATCTGACTAGCAACCAATCCATTGTAGGATGAAACCATAGCAGAGACTAATGCAATGTGTTGCTGAGCAACCTCCACAGTCACGTTTCCTAAGTTGGATGTATCCAAAACCACCGGTTGTTTATGTTGAGTAATTTGGTTTGATGGTTGTTGTGATTGGTTAGCAGTGTAAAAACTAGCTTGTTGCATTGGAGAGACTGGTGAAATGTAGGAAGTATATTGTGGTGGTGTGTATGATGGTTGTGTGTAGGAATTGTATTGTGGTGGTGTGTAGTTGGTGGTTGGTTTTGATGAATCCATGACATTAGAAATACATGCAACATGTGGTGCAACGCTTCCAGAGCTCGAGTTTCCAGCTGAAACTGAAGTACCTCCAAAATATAGACTCGGATTCTGAGGAATCTGTGACCTCCTAGCTTTCCTCCTATCCTCCAGCTCTTTGTTCTCCAACTTCTCAATAAACTCTGAAATGGTCCAGAATTGATAAGCATCCTTCTCTCTGAGTACCTCCACATGCTGATCCCATTGTGGTGGCAAAGCATCTGCAAACTTATCCACCTGCTTAGTCATGGGAATCTGTACACCATAGCTAGACAATTCAGACAATAAATGCATATATCTCGGAGTTAGTTCTTTCAAAGTTTCATTATTAATGAAAGAAAAATTATCAAACTCTTTAACCAATTCCTCCATTCTAAGACTCCTGGTCTTTTCATTTCCATCATGCTTTCTCTTCAGCTTATCCCAAAGCTGCTTCGATGTAGTACATGTCCCAAACTGATGCAACAGGTCACTTGTGATCGCCTGTGTCAGTTGAGAGAACGCCTTCTTCTCCACCACGTATTTCTTCTTTTCATCCTCAGTCAAGCTCTCCAGAGGAATCAACTCACCGGTATTCTCCAGAATTGGTGCTGTGTATCCTTTGACGATCATGCTCCATGCCTCAGCTCCCTCAACTCCCATGCCTTCCAAATGGATCTTGAACATGGTGTGCCACTGGTTGTACTCTTGCATATCCATGAGCTTAGGTGGCCGAGTTCCACTACCTGTAGACAAATCCTTAATCAAGGTAGAGATAGCGTTAGTGGTTTGAGTATTTACCGCCGCTGCAGCTACTCCCCAGTAATCTGATTGTAATGCCGGATGTGCTACATTCTGAGGCATCGTGCTCGTTGTTGTCATGTAGTTATGTGGTTGTGAGGATTGCGTGTTCGTCTTTTGAGCAGCTACTGTCCATGGGTCCATTGTCTGCTGTTGTGGTTGTGTTGTCGCTGATCCCTGAGTAGTCTGAAAACGCCACATGATCACAATCTGAAAATCTCAACACTTAGAAAATTTTTCAGCAAAAAATACTACGTTCGCCCGAAAAGTACTACTTTCGTCCAAATTTTTCTAGGTTCGTCCAATCTGTCACACTCTCGTCCCTTTTATCTCACTTTCGTCCAAATAGTAACAACCGAAAGTGGAAATGACCAGAATGTAAATCACACAAACACACTTTCCACTTTCGCCCGAACTAAAAACGGTCGAATGTGGAATATAATACCCGAATGTGAAAAATTTCAAACAAGTTTTCAGGTTCGTCCACTCAAACACTCAGGTTCGCCCACTTTTTGTCAGGTTCGCCCACAACTCTCAGTCCAGGTTCCAGGTTCGCCCCATATCAGCAGATCTCATTTTTGAAAAACGGTTATTGTTTGAAAAACGGTTATTTTGATCTCAGATTTTCAAAAGTTCATGGATTTGAATGATCTTAATCAGGTTATGTTTCGGATTTGATTTGGAACAACTTTAAGTCTTGGAAAACTTGATTTTGACCACAATTTCACCTTTAAATCGATCAAAAACTATGTTTTTAAGAGTTTTTGTAAAAACAGATGATAATTTGTCTAAAACATGTCCAAATCAACTCTGATCTTATCAAACTTGTTGTTGTATGATCCTCTATGCTCTGATACCACTTTGTGAGCGTTGGATTTTATCTAAAACAGGATTATATGATCATACAAGTCACAAATCTAGGTGCGGAAACCCTAGATCTGAACAAATTGATAAGATACAAATCACGACACAATCAAGATCATTTTCAATATCATTTTCATAGATTAACTTCAATCAATAAGCATTTACAACTGTTTATGTTAATCTAGAATCACAAAGACAATCTCTCAAAAACACTCCTAAACCTGATCTGAACCTGGACACAAATGATAACTCTCTTACATAATCAAAAACTCAAAAACTATATATAGCCTCTGCACATTCGCCCCTTACAGATGGTCGAATGTGGGCATTTTCCACATTCGCCCACTGCAAGTGGTCGAATGTGTTCTTCAGTCCATGTCCTGTCTTCCTTCGTCCATTCCAGTTCTACCTTCGCCCATCCTGATGCACCTTCGCCCAGATTATCTTCATTCCCCCGATCCAAAAGTACCTTCGTCTATCCACTAACATATGTTAATAATAGTATATCCAATCCTTAGTCGCAAAATGCATCAACAAAAGGCTCGAAAGTAGAAATAGGGTTCGAATGTGTAGACTACACATGAACACTCACATTCGACCGTTTTAAAAAGCTCGAATGTAAAGGAAAATTCCACATTCGACCCATCGAAGGGGCGAATGGAGATTGGAATTTTTGAACATTTTAACAAATTTAAAAATCGAAACCCGTTCAATCTTTTTCTCATCTTTTAAGCATCCAACACTCATCATTTCATATTTAAAAGTCACAAAACTCAAATGGTTCATCAAGTTTCAGAAAACGACCATCAATCACCATCCGTTATAAAAAAGAATACATAAATGTAAAATCTTTTTGGTTTTTCTAAAATTTATGCTAAAACACACCTAAAATCTTTTAGAGTTTTTGTAAATTTTGAACAAATGTAAAATGCACAAATGTAAATATAAAACAGTAAATTTTTTGTGATTTCCGGTAAGAGGATCATATTAGTTTTGAGAAATCTGATCACACCGTTGATCTTTAGTATTTATTATCATTAAAGTAAATGTGTGATCCAGCAATTGCTAATATTGGTATCCACATAAGCTCTTATAAAGACTTTTATGCGGTGTTTGATACGATTCTATAGTATAAACAAGATTGTCTGTGGTTCCCACATACATGACATACTCCCGTATCAAGGAATAATTTGCACAAAGACTCATTGTAACACGTGATTATGCTTTCGTTATCTGTAAGATTACAAGGTACTGAGGCACAGAGGTGTACAGGTCAGCAAATCAATGCTGCAGAGTAACGTGTGCACTCTACCAGGTTGAGGGCTAATATCAATTATGATTTGCATCAATGATTAGATACGATGCATTAGATAATCTTTGATTATCTTCATACATGGAAAGTTCCTCAATTCGGTAACTTTGGGCTTTGGCAATAAAGCTCTTTTAGCAAGATACCCTGTCTGATCTAGGTCTGTAAAACCTTACGACAGAAGATCAGAAAGGCTATCCCCAGATAACTAGTAACATAACGACCCGAAACCTCCGAGTTTTGTACAAATACCCTATCAAACGAAATTACGGTACTAAGACCATATGCCAATGAGGAGTTCATCCACATTACAATTCGTTTGATATGTATGTATCTAACACGCAGTAATAGGTCTACGACGCCTACCAGCACATCACATAGACTCAACACACGGCTTATATATCATTTCAAATCTTTAGCATGTGTCAGATCCCCACTGATGTACTCTCATTTCCTCTTTTTCTCCTGAAAATCATTTTAGGTTTTTCTTGTTTTTTGGATTTTTTCAGATGTTTTTGGATTTTTCAATGTTTTTGGTTTTTTCAGAAAATCTGAAACTCCCCCTAAAATGTAAAACATATTTTTGGGTTTTTGAATTTTTGAAAAACAGTAAAACTAAAAACGAAAAATGATATACAGAGGTGATGATTAGTCTTGTTTTTCTTTTATACCGTTAGCTTTTAACAAAAACTCGAATCGAGATCTATCGAAAGCTTTGGTAAAAAGATCTGCACATTGGTAATCAGTGTGCATTTTGACCATGTCAATCAACTCTTTGGCATAACAATCTCGGATAAGGTGATACTTATCCGGATATGTTTAGCTTTTGAGTGATTGACCGTGTCTTTAGTTAATGCAATTGTAGCTTCGTTGTCACAGTGTATAGGGGTTTTAAGAAATTGCACACCGTAATCGACCATCTGTTGTTGAATCCACAGAATCTGTGAGCAACAACTTGAAGCTGACACATATTCTGCTTCGCATGTGGATAGTGCGACTGTTGTCTGCTTCTTGCATTGCCAGGTCATGAGCCTGCTCCCTAAAAATTGACATCCAGCCGTTGTGGATTTGCTGTCTTTGTCACAACCACCCCAATCTGCATCACTAAAAGCAATTAGGTCAAAATTATCATCATTAGGGTACCATAGTCCTCTCGACAGACAACCCTTCAGATATCGTAGGATTCGTTTGACAGCTGCAAGATGACTCTGTTTCGGCTTCGACTGATATAGTGCGCAGAGACATGTGGCAAACATTATATCTGGTCTGGATGCGGTAAGATACATCAGAGATCCGACGATTGCTCTGTATGTAAAAGGATTAATCAGCTCCCCCTTAGCGTGAACTCCAATCCCGTGATTAGGTTGGATCGGGATATCCATCGGCTTCGAATCTTCCATCTGGAATCGGCTCAAGACTTTAGAAAAGTAATTTGTCTGGCGAATAAAGATCCCCGTTGGTCTTTGTTCCACCTGCAGGCCGAGGAAAAACTGCATCTCTCCCATCGCACTCATTTCGAACTTTTCTTGCATCACTTTTTCGAATTCTCTGCACAAAAGTTCGTTAGTAGATCCAAAAATAATGTCATCAACATAAATCTGGACTAGAAGTAAGTCATCCCCTGTTCGTTTGGTGAACAGAGTGAAGTCTACCAAACCGCGTTTGAATCTTTTGGATAGAAGGTACGTGCTCAGCTCCTCATACCATTAGCGTGGAGCTTGGTGCAACACGTATAACGCTTTGTTCAGAACGTAGACCTTATCCCGGTGGATAGGATCTTCAAAGCCTGGTGGTTGACCTACGTAAACTTCTTCCTTCACCATACCATAAAGAAACGCACTCTTAACGTCCATTTGATACACCTTGAATTTTTTGTATGAAGCAAATGCTAGAAACATGCGAATTGCTTCTAAACGTGCCACAGGTGCATAAATCTCGTTGTAATTGATTCCTTCCACTTGATGAAATCCTTGTATAACCAGTTGAGCTTTGTTTCTCACGATTACGCCTCTGTCATCCTTTTTGCATTTGAACACCCATTTGGTTCCAATCTTTTTCCTGCTTGGAGGTAAATCTGTTAGTGTCCACACTCCCAGTTTCTGAAACAACAATAACTCATCTTGCATCGCCTCTACCCAAGCATCATCCAAAAGAGCATCCTTGTATGTCCGCAGTTCGAACTGCGAAACATAACAAGAAAAAGACCAGTCATTTTTACAACCTGATTTCTGAATTTTAGCATATAAAGCTAGAGCGCCAAGATTTTTTGGTGAGTTTGCATTCCGAAGTTGTCATCTAGTCATTACACTGCTACCAGGATCACCAATAACTTGCTCGAGCGGGTGAATACGATGCATCCGAGATTCCGGATAATCAGGTACTTGCACTCCCATTTGAGTAGTCAAATTCACTGGAGGTGTCTCTGTAGCAAAATCTAGAATAGCTTCACTTGTGACATCATCATCATCTTCCGATTCTGATGAATTAAGAGTTGTGGAAGCTTCTTGAAACACTTATTCTTCAGATGCTCCTAACATTGGCATCATTAGAAGCTGTTGGAGGATTTACGGTGATTGGACGCACCAACGGTGATGTCACTGCGTTTTCACACTCGTAATATAATCTTAATATAGCCTCTTCAACCAAGTCATCTAGATTGAATGATTCAAAGAAATCTTTGTAATCAAACATCCAATCTGGACCACTACCCTGTACATTCTGAGTGTATCGTTAAACTTCAACGTTAGCCCACTCCTCTACCTGACGAGTTCGTTTGTTGAATACCCATTTGAGCGGGGTTGCATATCCAATAAAGAATCCTTCTTCAGCTTTCGGTGCAAACTTCTCAGATGGATTAAGCATAGTACACGGTGCTCCAAATGGTTCTAGATACTCTAAGTTTGGCTTTCGTCTGTTCAACAGTTCGTAAGAAGTTTTGCCCAACTTCTTCATTGTTAACACACAATTCAGTGTGTAACAAGCTGCATAAATAGCTTCATTCCAGAACATTACTGGAAGATTAGAATCCACAAGCATTGTTCTCGCCGCTTCAATAAGAGTCCTGTTTGTTTAGACCATAAACATTCTCTAATCGAGTGAACAGAACCTTCAGATTGTTAAAAGTGTCGCTCTTATGATGCAAGCACATTACCCACGAGAATTTGGAATAATCGTCAGTAACCACAAGGCAATATAACTCTCCAGCATGACTTTTACGCTTGACAGGTCCATATGCAAAAGCTCAAGTGGCAATTCCACAGAGTTTACTTTCTTTGGTTTGTGGGATTGTTTGTGTTGCTTTCCCTTCTTGCAACTCACATACTTGTCATTTAGATGGAAATGTTTGACATTAACGCCTTCAACAAGTCCATTCTTCACCAGATGGTTCATTTTTCTGAGGTGAATGTGTCCCATCCTCCTATGCCACGTAATAGATTCTTTTTCTGTAGCCTTGGAGAGGAAACACGTTACTTGGCTTTGTGTTGTCATCGCCTTTGACATGTCGAGAATGTAAAGATTATTCACTCTCGGTGCTTTCAGCATGATCCATTCTTTTGGAAGTACAAATCCGGGTTTGAGTATGTAGCAAGATTTGTCATCAAAGAATACAGAACACTGTTTATCGCATATTTGACTGACACTAAGCAGATTATAATTGATCTGTTTCACATACGAGATCTTCTCAAAACTCACAATACCATTACTCACACTACCCTCCATAGTAATGTAACCTCTTTTGTTCCCAGCAAATGCTACATATTCGCCATTGATGTTTCTAATGTCGAACAGCAGTGACAAATCCCCTGTCATGTGACCAGAAGCTCCACTGTCAACAATCCAGAGACTGCTAACAGGGCCAGCTGAAGCTCCCTGCACATATCAAGTAAAAATATTAGTTCTTTTGGGGGACCCAAGCCTGCTTGGTCTTGGGTCTTTGAACATTTTGTTTCAAAGACTCTTATTCACTTTCAATTGAATTTGAATTGACTTTTTTCTGATCAACCAAATTCTTTTCACTTCCAGATTTTTCATTTGCTTTTGAAGTTGAAGCACCTTGAGAACCCACCGGTGACCAGCATTGTTCTGAACGTTTCAAGATCCTGATCTAAGATTTTGGGGTCTTAGTCGGTTTCTTTACTTCATTCTTAAAGGAAACTTTCTTAGTTACCTTCTCTGAGTTAACAGAGACAGGTCCAACCATTGATTTAACAGCAGGTTTTAGTGGAACATTCTGTTTATCTACAGTTGTGTTCCCCACTAGTTTCTTTAAAGGTTTTTCCATGGCTATCCGGTTACGACGATCATATGCCATCTGACGATTATCCCTCTTTTGAAAATATTGGCTTTGATTATAAAAAGGTGCTGGTTGAGGGACAAAACGTCATTATGGATAACAATGATTGTCGACTGGACTTTGATATTTCTGCTTCACTTCAACCTCGTGCCTCTTGTGCCTTACGTACGGGTAGTGAGCAAGTAAATGCCCTCTCTCCCCGCACTTAAAGCATGCACGGTATTCTTCAAACACGTTCTTGGCATTCGACTTTGCATAAGTAGTGATAGGATATTGGTCATCCACACACCTTCGTCTTAAACTCTCAGGAGCTGGGTCCTTTGAGTAAGTCGGCTCAAGAAAACTGTTCGCCTTTTCCTTCAGCTTGATAAACTCGGTGACATGAACCTTAGGTTCTTTAGGAACATGCAAATAAATTTTCTTTAAGATCTCTAGAGGTACATCATTGGTTCTCTCGTGTTTTGGGAACCAAATAGTACTCTCCTGCTAGATTTTCTCAATCTTGGAGTAATTGGCAAACTTAATTGGATATTCCTCGTCAGAAATAATCTTATCGGATCCTTCCATCCGATAAAATACTTTGACGGGTTTGCCATTCGGTTCATTCTTTTCAACTTGCTTAACTTACTGATTCACTCGATGAGCGTTAGCTATTGGATGAAGAATCTGAGAAGGTGATACCGATTCATTGGTGATAATGTGATTTTCAATGGTAATATCACTCACTTTCTTAGTTATCTCATCATCCGAATCAGAATCATCAGTTACAGCAGTTACCCCCTCATTGTTCAATCCCAAAATTGGTCTAACATCGGAATTTGGATCTCCAACACTAGAAGTGTTAGATTCATCATCCGATGTAGAATCAGATTTGATTGAACTCTCCGGTGTTATTGAATGTAAAGTGTGATTTTCAAATAACACGGGAGATGGAACCGCCTTGTAGTTTGCACTATTCGGTTGTGAGGGTTCTTCAATAATATGATCAACAACGTAAGCAATATGTTTGTAACTTTCTAGCTTCTTGTTGACCTTTTCAGCAAAGCACTTGATGGTTTCCATTTCAAGTTTAGTTTCTTCCAATTCATTGATATAACTGTTAATGGCTAATTGTTTCAAAGAAAGTGTTTTCTTCAAATCAGAAATATGCTTTTTGTAACCATCAAGCACTTTTATTGAATTCATGTGCTTCTTTGCGATAAGATTGACAGTTAAGTCTAGCACTCTCAAGTTATATCCTGAGTTGCTTGTTCTCTTCTGTCAATCTATCACATGTTCCACAATATTTGTCACTATTCATGTCTATGGTGGAATCAGAACTTACCTGTTTCGGAGGCTCTGTCATCGCCATCAAAGCAAAGTGTGCTTCCTTCCCAGCAAAGAATTTGGAATAATCAATTCTTGTGAAAGAATCATCCATTATGCAAGACTTGCGAGTCATAAGAAAATCAGCTTCGGCTAGAAGTTGATCAATGTCATCATCTAGTGAATTAACACTAGCTTCAGAATCAGGCTCGCTCTCCGAATCAGAATAGACTAAGTCATGCTCTTCCGGAATATCAGTGACTGAATCAAGAATAAATCCTGGAGTCTTCTCAACAAGAATATCAGCTTCTACCACCATTTCTTCAATCATCACTTCAGATCTCTTCTTAACCTCCAAAACTTTTTCAACTACCAATTGGCTCCTCCAAATCAATTTTATGAGCAACACAGCCACATTACCAACTGTAATCTCTTCAACACCTAGTTGCATTCCAGTCCAGTCAAATCCTTCATCCTTCTGAATTACCAAAGCCTGGTTTTGGTTATCTGATTGGGTTTGGCTATTTGGTGTGGAAATTGGAATGATGATTCTGGTTGGATTATGTGGTGTTTGATTTTGGGTCTGGTTTGATGTAGTGGTTTGTCTAACAGAATTGTTTGGTGAGGCGTTTTGTTGGTTTTGGTAATTATTTTGTGATTGATAGTTGTTATTGTTTTGGTTTTGATAAGATACCAGATTCTGAGATTGACGGTTCTGGTAATTGGTGTTAAATGGATTCCTGTTTCCTTGTTGAGCTGGCTGTGTGCACTCTCTCTTGAAATGACCTTTCACACCATAGTTAAAACATGTGACTTTGGCTTTGTTGAAGCCATATGTGGTGTTGGGAGATGTAGAAAGATCAGTTCTACCAGTTTTCTCTATAAACTCGGTCGCTCGTCTCATGACCCTAGCAAATGCCCACGGTATGTCAATGAGCTCCATCTCCTCCTTGTTGATTTGAGCGTATTCTTCACTGGTTAAATTGTTATTACCAATTTGACTTGCTACCAAACCATTTTAAGAAGCTACCATAACAGATACCAAAGCTACATGTTGCTGAGCTACTTCAACAGTGACATTGTTCAAGTTAGATGTCTCCAACACTATTGGGCTTTGATTTGGTTGACTTTGATTCATTTGAGGAATGTATGATTGTTGTTGAGGTTGGTTCATACTAGCTGAATAGCATGCAACTTGTTTCATTGGTGAAAAAGGTGGGATGTAAGTAGTAGGGTATGATGGTGGAGTATAAGATGAGGTTTGAGCTGGGTAGTTTATCAGGGTTTTGGTTGGTCCAATAACGCTTGAAACACAAGCAATGTGTGGAGCAACAAAACTACTAGTACTTGAACTAGTCAGAGTAGAAGATGTACCACCATGGTATAACTCTAGATTTTGAGGAACTTGTTCCCTTTTTGCTTTCCTCTTCTCTTCCATCTCTTTGTTCTCCAACTTCTGAATGAATTCATTGATGGTCAAATATTGATAGGCATCTTTCTCCTTTAGGACTTCAATGTGTTGATTCCAGTATGGTGGTAATGCATCATCGAACTTATCCACCAATTCAGACATAGGTATATTAATCTCATAGCTTGAAAATTCAGTCAACAAATGGCAATACCTAGGAATCAACTCCTTCAACGTCTCATTTCCCATGTAACTAAAATTCTCAAACTCTTTTCTTAACTCTTCCATCCTTAACTTCCTAGTTTTCTCGTTCCCATCATGACGATTCTTCAACATATCCCACAGCTGCTTTGAAGTTGTGCAAGAACCAAACTGATGTAGAAGATCAGTGTTGATAGCCTGAGATAGTTGTGAGAACGCCTTCTTCTCCACCACAAACTTTTTCTTCTCATCCTCAGCTAAGCTTTCCAATGGAATTGGTTCACCAGTGTTCTCCAAAACCGGTGCTACATAATCCTTAGCTATCATTTGCCATGCCTCAGTGCCTTCCATTCCCATTCCCTCCAAATGAATCTTGAACTTGGTCTTCCATTGATTGTAATCCACCATCTCCATTAGCTTTGGTGGACGACTCCCACTACTTGAAGATAAATCATGAATTAGCGTAGAAATAACATTGGTAGTTTGAGAGTGTACCGCAGCTGCTGCAACTCCCCAATTATCATTCATGGGTTGTTGTGGTGGTTGAGCAACTGTTTGTGGCATCGAACTAGTCATTGCTAAGTAATTGATCGGCTGAGATGATTGACTAGTCATCTTCTGTCTAGATACAGTCCATGGATGCATCGTCACTTGCTGTTGTTGTGTAGTATTAGGCCTCGGTGTTGTTGGAAAGTTCCACATATCGTCTACGAACCCTGAAACACGAAACACTTAGAAATTTTCTTGATCAGATTCTACGTTCGACCGTTTATCTATAATCGTGGGTTCGAAGGTGGAAATATTCCAGGTTCGACCCTTTCTGATGACTCGAAGGTAGAATATAACAAAAAATCTCACTTTCGAGCAAAGTTAACCCATTTTCGACCTCACGTAAGGTCGAATGTACACAATCTGGTCGAATGTACAACAACACACTTTTTACCTCTAGGTTCGACCTTAAAAATGACCACGTTCGTCCTAAAGTTCTCAGATTTGACCTAAAACTCACACTTTCAACCGTTCTCCCCAAGGTTCGACCCTATAATTTTGAAAAACGGTTATTCTTTGAAAATCAGTTAATTTGACCTCAATTTTTCAAAAGTTGAAGAATTTTGATGATGTTTTGCAGGTTTTGCTTCGGAATTGATTTGGAACAAGTTTAATGAAGAGAATCAAAAACAAAGATATTGATCAAACAAGTATACCAATTCAGGTGCGGAATCCCTGAATCAGTTACGAAATGATAATATAATCAGCAAAACACACAAATCACTTTAAACATTCCATTTCATTCATAAACATTCTTGATTAAGCTTACAAAAACGTGTTTACAATGAAATAAACAAAGTTCAGACTCAAACACAACCCTAGGGAGAAAACCAGATCGAAGGATGGAAACAAAAGACCAAAACTTAACATGAAAATGAAAATCAACATATATACAGACCTGCACATTCGCCCATTCGTTAGGTCGAATGTGCAGGTTCGCCCCAAAGTTTGGGCGAATCAGCACACATCTCTACAAACCTCTCCCTTCGACCTGTTTCTTCTATCTTCGACCAAAACTAAGTGACCTTTGACCCTTTATATCCACTTTCGACCCTACGTAAATGCCAAAACAGATTTGTATGTGCAATCCAATAGCACTAGTTGCAAAACGTGTATCAAGAACTAAAACCAACACATAGGCAGAGAACTTGATGTGTATAGTATAGGTTTCCATGGTAAATACCGAGTATCGTATTCCTTGAGAACACACTTTCCCCTACCGAACCTTTCATCAAATAACTAATCGGGTTTGAAAAGAAAATAAAACGGAGGGGTTCTATGAAAAATAGGTGTTTGAAAAAGGGTTTGCTTTTAAAATTAAAAAGATAAAATAGTAGAGATAGTGGACATGCACATCTCGGGGCCCTCCGTAAATGTAGTTAATTTTATTATTTGAAACAATATTAGATTTAATTATCGGTGAGGAGGACAGGAGTGAACTTGAAGTGTCTGGCTCTACGAGCTGAGAAGCGGTGAATGATATAACTTCCAGATGCGCGTCACCGTATAACCGTGAAGGTTCATCGGATGAGCCCTACATTTACATGTGCTTCCCAAACCGCGGTCAAGTCGCTAGTTCTCTTAACTTATCTTCTTAATTTAAAATGGATGCTGGACTTCCGACAAGGAACACCGTACACCTCCCTTAGCTCTCGCGTTCCTTTCCGAAGGATCTCTTCTTAGAGTCAGCCCTAGCAACATCATATCCCCTAAATAGGTTAACGGCTACGAACACCGACGGATCTCCCTTATAGTCAGCCTAAGCAACATGTATCCTCCATTGGTTAACGGTTTTGTACTAACGAGAACTAGAAATAGTATTCTTGTTTTATTTATCTTAAAAGTGACAACTTAATTATTTATTGATCAGGTAAATAAAAGTTTGGTTTAGTAATTTATGACTTAACAAACCCAACCCGTAACCTCCCGAGATGAATGAAGTCCCTAACAAAGGTGGAACATAATCCTAATGGTGTGCGATCCGAAGATCATTAGTGCACTTATAGAGAATCCTCCCTTTGCCAAAAAAAGTCACTCATTCATCTGGTAAGAACGAGAAATGTGTCACTCAAATCTGGTCCACTTCAGAAGCCATTGCTTAGAATCCAGTTTGGATACCAGAAGCCCGAAGGATCTATCTCACTATCGGTTTCTTTGCCTTGGATCTAGCTCGGGACTACCAAAAGCTGATTGAACCCCATGATAGTTTATTAATTAAGTTAAAGGTTGATTTTAAAGGCTTATCAAATTAATCACTAATTGAACCTTTCACAAGATAAACAAATAAGAATTAGTTAAGAAGATAACACACCAAATAACTAAAAATAAATTACCCATAATAATAAAACTCTACAAATCGAAGTGGGTTCGGACAGAATAGAAAGATACAACCATAGTGAATGATCAACACAAGAAAATGGCTGCTCATAGACAAGCCTTCCATCTCCTTGATACTCTGTATCTTGGATAATCCTCACGACCGTCAATGTTTAATTGCATGAACTACTCTACGATCCCATGCTTGGCCAGGATAATCAACGTAGGATGAGGCCTAACCTTGGTGGGATGTTAGGATGGCCCTAAGGCCTTCCACAAGAGCCCAAGATCTCTAGAAGAAGTTTAGAAGTCAACACAAGAAGGCACAAGACTAAATGAGATGGGAATCCAAATGATTGAGTGAAGCTTACTATTTATAGAGCTGCCAGGGGTGCACGGGTGTGCAGAAGGAGTGCGCAAGGGCGTGCACACTGCACAACGTACATTCTGTTGCTGCAGATGTGGTCTGTCTATACTTTTTCTGTTGCACGGGCATGCCAAAGATGTTGCACGGGCGTGCAGGTGGAGATAGCTGGATTTCTTGTCCCCCCCCAAGTTGGCTGCATTGTCTTCTACTGTGGAGGGCCTCCGTGAAAGTGTGCATGGGCGTGCTGGGTCAGTCCCGGACTGAGTTTATCATTGTTTATGTCCTGGAAACGTCTTCACATATATGGGAAACATGTTTCATGTCTCGTATCCTCGGGAATCTCCGGATTTCATCTATTTTTTCCAGAAAATCACTTGTTTTTGGTTTGGAGCTCAAATTTCCTGAGAAATACAAATAGGAACGATTTAGTGGCTAAAACCAATAATTTGAGCTCAATTCTGCCATATTATGAGACTAATTATGAACGTTTTACATGTTAATTTTGTGACACATCACAATACCCCACACTTAGACAATTGCTAGTCCTCAAGCAATCAAACTGTCCTAAGGCAAACAACAATTAACAAATCATCAATCCACTTGGTTATTTTATTCGAAAAAATAAAAACTAGATGACACATCTACTTAACCCTTGGATTACGCTCAAACCTATACCTGCTCACAATGCTCACCCTACAGTGGGTGTTTGTTATATTTATGTTGCCTCAAGGTTCTCCTCTGGTACCTCATCCTCCTGAGTTGCCCTTTTGGGTTTATTAGTAGTGGGTTTCTTTGATGGAAGTTTTCTTTTGAAGATGACTGTTGTGAGTTCCATAGCACTGGTAAGACGGTCACAATACAAGGTGGAAAGGACTACAACCCCATTGTCTTTTCTATGATAGAGACAAGAAAGCTTATGCAACACGGGTGCAAGGCCTACTTGACCTACGTGACTAATGTACAAAAAGAAACCACACATCTTAAAGAGGCACCGATCATTCCAGAATTAGAAGTTGTATTTCCTGAAAACCTGCCGGGAGTGCCACTCGAAAGGGATGTTGAGTTTGGAATCGAGTTAGTTTTGGGGACAAGCCCGTCGCTAAGGCACCTTACCGCTTGGAACCTTCGGAGCTTCAAGAATTAATGACCCAGTTACAAGAGATGCTTGATAAGGGCTTCATTCGGCTGAGTGTGTCCCCGTCAGGAGAACCGATATTATTCGTGAAAAAGAAAGATGGAACCTTGTGGATGTGTATTGATTACCGCAAATTAAACAAGCTCACCATCAAGAACCGATACCCGCTTCCTAGGATAGACGATCTGTTCGACCAACTACAAGGTATGAGCTGGTTCTCAAAAATCGATATGCGATCGGGCTACCATCAATTAAATGTGAAAGAAGAAGACATCCCAAAAACCACATTTCGTACCACATACGGGCACTACAAGTTCCTCGTGATGTCATTGGGCCTCACTAACGCACCTGCGGCGTTCATGGGCCTTATGAATCGAGTGTACAGGCTTATACTAGACAAATCAATGATTATGTTCATCGATGACATATTGATATATTCGCGGAGCGAGGCTGATCATGCTCACTATCTACGTGAGATATTATCTATTCTAAGGAAGGAAAGACTTTATGCTAAATTCTCTAAATGTGTTTTCTGGTTACGGGAAGTACAATTTCTAGGGCACATTGTTAGTGCCATGGGTGTATTGGTGGACCTCAAAAAATCGAAGTCGTTGCTAAATGGAAACCACCAAGAAATCAATCTAAAATCCAAAGCCTTATGGGGCTTGCGGGTTATTACCGAAGATTTATCCAAGATTTTTCCAAAATTCCTGCTCCATTGATTAAATTGACCTGTAAGGATGAAAGATTCATTTGGGGGAAGGATCAGGAACGAGCATTTGATACCCACAAGGAGAAATTAACCCATGCCCCCGTGTTAACCTTACCCGAAGGCACGAAGGAAATGGTGGTATATTCTGATGCGTCCCACTTTGGATTGGGATGCGTGCTTATGCAACGAGGTAGGGTGATAGCATATGCCTCAAGACAATTAAAGCCACATGACACCCAGTATCCAACTCATGATCTAGAATTGCCAGCCGTTGTCTTCGCTTTAAAATTTTGGAGGCAATATTTATACAGTGCGAAGATCATGATCTTCACTGATCACAAAAGCTTGAAATACTTCTTTGAACAGAAAGACTTGAACATGAGGCAAAGAAAATGGCTTGAGACACTCAACAATTATGACTGTGAAATCCATTGCAATCCCAGGAAAGCCAATGTGGTAGCTGATGACTCACAAAATTAAAACATAAAACAGGCATAAACAGTCTCATAATAGGGTAGAATTAGGCTTATATTATTGATATTTGGTGCTTAATTCATTCCTGATTGTATTTATCAGGAAATTGGTGCTCCAAGCCGGAGACAGAGGATTTCCGGGTAAAAACAAGCAAAAACTGGAGATTCCTGAAGATATGAGACTTGCAGCATGTTCCTTGTATGTTTGAATATGTCAAGGGGTTTAGTGAATATGTCAGCTATTTGATTAGCTATTGTCACATGCTTCACTTCAATCTTGCCTTTTTCATAGCAATCCCTAATAAAATGATACCTGATTTCAATATGTTTAGTCTTTGAAAATTGAACAGGATTTTGAATGATGCTAATGGCAGATTTACTGTCTACAAGCAATGGTGTCTTGGTTTCTTTGATTCCATAATCAAGAAGTTGATATTGGAGCCATTGTATCTGTGATGTACAACTTGTAGTTGCAATGTCTTTAGCTTCAGCAGTTGAAGTTGCAAAAGATGTTTGCTTCTTTGATTGCCAGGACACTAGACAGCTTCCCAAGAATTGACAACCACCAGATGTTGATTTTCTTGATATTTGAGAATTCGTTTTAGGATCGTAATCACGAACTGTGATCTCACGAATACCAACCGTAGGGTGCGGAATCCCCTCCGATCGTGCAATATGATTCAGAAATAAACGTAATCGATCGTGACGAAAACAGATAACGAATCACCAAGCAATTTCCATAACTTTACTCTTATATTAGATCAAAATATCAACAATTACAATTCAAACCTAGACCTAATACAAAGAATATCACACACACACAAACCTAGGAAAAGCTCCAAATGATAACTCTCTCAAAATAACTAACTTTTCCCTATTTATAGACTTCCCACCTTCGCCCCTTTCATGAGGTCGAAGGTGTTCATTCGACCCTTTTAGGGTTCGAATGAAGCCTTCTTCAACAATCAATCTACATTCAACCATCCGACAGGTCGAATGTAACTTCAAGCTAAATTCTTGGTCGTTTTTCTGATTATCTGAACCTTCGACATTCAGTACTGGATCACTAGCTGGGGACATACATGAAAAATGTACTTACAATCTCCCCCTTGGACCTAGCTAGTGATGTACCAAATCAGAAAGTTAACAATTCCTCATGTCTTGATCTCATCATCTTGAACGACTTGAAAACTTTCCATCTTCATGCACGTTTGTGTCGAGGTTCTTGTCTATCTCTGCAGTAAGCTTCAAAATCTTTGACAGACTCAAGAAATCTTGGCTTTGTCTTTTGTTGGTCCAGAGATGAAGACAGAAATCAATATTGAATTCTTCGATCTTCAATCCTTTCTTTAACAATCTCTGACTAGTTTCTGTTGTTCTGGTGATCTTGATGTTCAGGTTTGGGTCTTGTCCAGTTACACGCTTTGTCGATGAGTCTTGAGCAGTGCACCTGTTGTGTTTGATTCTGCAGAAAAAATTACTAAAAAAAACTGCACAAACTACAACCAGCATTAGACACGACAAAAATCTCGGAAGTACTCTTCACATTCCTTTTGACCCTCAATAGTTCTCCCCCTGAACTATTAAAAAATTTTCATTTGCACCAGAAACTTGAAAATTTGAAATTTGATTTCCTTTTTACAACTCTCAAGCATCTAAGCTTTCATATTAAGTATCCTGATGCATGCTAATGTATATATAAAAATATGCACAAGTTAAAACCCTAGACTCAACTAAACCACGCACAACCGGCAAGTGTACCGTTCGTTTGTAGCAAGCAAATAAGACCAGGTATCGAACCAATGGACTCAATTAAACACAGAAGATTAAATTGTCACTGAATTGCTTGTTTAAACTATTAACTAAGGAGGGTTTAAATTGAAAATATAAAAATTGATTAATTATTAATTAACTAAATTACCCTAAATTAAATTAAATTAAGAACTAATTAAACTAAAATAAAAACCGAACTAAAGTGATGGAAAAATCAAGCAAGGGAAAGACTGGCTACCTAGGTAAGAATCCTTAGACATAATACTCAATCCTGACTAAGAAACCCGTTTGGAGACCCTAATTTCCAACTACTCTCCTCCTGCAGGTAAGGCTAGTAAGCTAGAATCAAGGCGGGACACGTGTAGAAATGCTAAAATGGATCTGGATCGCCCTAGCGTACCAAAATCCCACAGAAATCAGATTAAAACCTCTCCTGGATTAAAACCCTCAAACTATGAAGCAGACTTAAACTCTACTGAAAGAAACCTAGGAAAACTCTAAACATGGACAAGTAGCGACTCCCGCCCTAGCGCTTGCCAACTACCGAACAATGCCTAGTTAGTTACGTAGCAATCTCGAGTTAGATTTCTCACCCTCAAGAATGGACTACACGTTTTAGTTAATTTATTATATTAGTTTGTTATACTTGTGTCGTACTCCAACTCCAAATACTAGCACGCTAACCTAAGTTGACGAACTAGATTGATTTCAAGACCTAGGGGGTATCTCTACATGCCTAGCTCCACAAAACCAGTAAACAAATTTCAAATAAAATTAACACCAACACACATATATCAAATCCAACAATAAAAATTAAAATCATGTAATTCTACACATCCAAACGGAAATCAAACGTCATTCAATCATATTATTATCTAAATCATCATCCTAAGTAGCCATGAAAATGTCTAGCCACTCATAGTATTATAAAACATCATCACAAAATAATTAAACATAGTTTTAATTATGTCTATAGAAAAAATAAATAAAAACTAAACCTAACCCTAGGCTTCTTAAATATTAACCTTTAGCGTGCCCGGGACCTTTTCTCCTTCACTGCCCTTCTACTCGTCACCGCTTCTGGCCGCTTGAATATTGGTGGAATGTTGAATTGTTGTTGAATGAATAATTCTTCATTCGAATGAATATATCATTCTCCCAATCTAATCTGCCGTCAAAACATGTGTCTATCCCTTGAATATTTTTTTTTCGACCGACTTATTATTTGTGTGTAGAATTGTGATTTGTTTGGCTTGGGCTACGGCCCAAGTCAATTCTTTTTTTTAATTATTATTATTATTATTATTATTATTATTATTATTATTATTATAACTCCATGTTCCTGGCTCGGTTGTTTTTGGTTCGACCAAAGTTTTTCGTTTACGCTCCGACGTCTATGAAAATATGCCCTCAAGTGTCTGTGTCTCAATTAAAATTCTTTCATTTTAAGCTCATTTTCCACGAACACCTATAAAATAATAAAATAAATAAACACCTAATAAAAATGACACAAAACGAATAAAAACTTGACCAAATAATATACAAAATACATAGGAAAATAGATGTGTTTTACGACACATCAAACATCCCCACACTTGACTCGTTTTCGTCCCTGAAAAAGAATTACGCAATGGGATCACAATCAAATAATCTGGCCTCAAAACATAGGTTACTTCAATTTTAAAAATCTAATCACGTGTCAACTGCGATTGCAGTATACTTGTCCTCTTAAACCCAACCACCGGTTTCTAAGCTTCTTATCATGTTAGTTTATCTTTAGGTTCATTTAGTCTACCTAGGGTCTCACACTAAAGAAACCACAGTTTCACCTAATCGCGCCTCAAGCTTATGAAACAAAAGAAACAACCAATTGACTATTCCTAACCGTTTTATGTAGAAAACCGAGAGAATTTAAAATCATTTGTTGTTTTTTTTTTTCATCTCAGCATACTTAACTCAGAGGGTGTGACCAATCCAAGTCGCTATCCCAGTGGCCAGGCACCTTAAGCTTCAGCATTTTCGCTTTGATTTCTAATTAATTCATGAGCTTTTTTAGATATTTATTTTCAGACAATCATAGAGGGAGTCGAGTCCGGAGTCACTATCCCTAGAAACGACACCATTGGCCTTGACCTTATTTTATATTCAACTCTTTTTTTTTTCTTTTTTCAACTTTTGATTAGAAATTCTAACGGTTTTAAACTTATAACAGTATTCCTTATACTATTATTGGCGGTTTCAGCTTCCCCATTTTTTCCTAGATGAGAACCCACAAGGTATCCTAAAATATTTAGGTGTATTAGCTTAAAGGAAACTTTTCTACCGGCTGTGCCTACCCACACATCCCAAGTCAACACGCTTTCGATTATTTATTCTTCTAATACATATAATATTTGAAAACCAGACACTTGTTTTTATCTATCATTTCCCATATTTTATAATGCAAACTTCAAAATCAGGGACATTTTTTTTTTCAATTTTTTTTTTCATTTTTCATTTTTTTTTTGGACTCAAACCGATGCTATATACAGATTAAACAAGAGTTTCCCATCCCCACACTTAAACTCTACATTGCCCTCAATGTAGGAATAGAAAACAACACAAAACAAAAAAAAAAATTTAATTCCGAATACAAAAATAAAGAGACGAGGGCAAATTGGAAAGGACTTAGCTAGTTAATTTTTTTTCTTTGTAAGCTCCAAAACATTAGTCCAATCCAGCTCGATCGTATAGCATTTCATTCGCGATCGGCTCTAACACAATGGTAAACTTTTGGGTTGCTTCAATATAACGTACAGCTCCAGAATCGCCCGAATGGAGATTGAGTACGAGCGGTACAATCCAAACCTGCACAAGATAAAACAAAAACCCAGTAGAATACCGAACTAAAAAATAATAATAATAAAATAAAATAAAAAGACTCAAACTAGTAACCTAGACACATAATAAAAGCAAAAACACAAAGACGACGCAACTAAGTAACGAACATGAAAAGAATATACAAACTCTACACTTGGGGGTATCCCCACACTCTCACAAACCTACTCGGGATTGATCCTAGGGAGGTCCGAAACCTCCACATCCTCATCAACGCTCATCCCATCCTCATAATGCTTCAACCTATGGCCATTCACCTTCCATCGCTGGCCATCCTCACCTTCAATCTCAATCGTACCGTAGGGAAAAACTTGTGTAACAACATAAGGACCTGTCCAACGCAACCTAAGCTTTCCTGAGAACAACCGAAGACAAGAATTATACTGTACCACTTTCTCCCCACACTTAAATTCTTTCACTCTCTTCAGACGCTTATCGTGCAACTTCTTAGTTTTCTCTTTATAATCCCACGATCTCATATAAGCATCATCCCTCAACTCCTCTAACTCATGAAACTGAAGGTATCTATGCTTACCTGCCTTATCTAGATCTAAATTCACCCTCTTCAATGCCTAAAATGCCTTATGCTCTAACTCAACCGGTAAATGGCATGCTTTCCCATAAACTAACCGAAAGGGAGTGGTGCATATCGGTGTCTTAAATGCGGTGCGAAAAGCCCACAATCCATCCTCTAGGTGATCTGACCAATCCTTTCGATTCTGCCCCACTGTTTTCTCTAGGAATTTCTCTTGATCCCGCGATTGGTATTTTCCACTTGACCACTTGTTTGTGGATGATAAGCCGTAGAAAGCCGATGGGTAACCCCATAGCGTTTCAAAGCTTTCTCCATCTGGTCATTGCAAAAGTGTGTACCACGATCGCTAATCAAGGACTTAGGAGCACCAAACCTAGAAAACAGTGTCTTTAAGAACCTCACAACAACCCGTGCGTCATTTGTAGGCAAAGCTTGAGCTTCCACCCACTTAGAAACATAGTCAACCGCAACTAGGATGTATCAATTCCCACGAGAATTGGGGAATGGACCCATGAAATCAATGCCCCACATATCAAATACTTCAATGGTCTGAATAGGATTTTGGGGCATCTCATTACGGGATGAGATATTACCGGTCCTCTGACAGGCATCACAATGTCTCACAAACTCTTGGGCATCCTTAAAAATGGTCGGCCAGTAGAAACCCACATCAAACACGCGTTTGGCAGTATTAGCCGCCCCGTAGTGACCTCCTACTCTACCCTCATGACAGTGCCTAAGGATATCTCTCGTCTCCTCACCAAAAACACATCTCCTCAAAACCTGATCTGGTCCTAACCTAAACAAGTAAGGATCATCCCACAAGTAGTACTTAGAGTCGGCTATTAATTTCTTTTTCTCCTGAAAAGTAATATCACTCTTAAACTCACCCGAAACTAAGTAATTAGCTATGTCGGCATACCAAGGGAAGTCCCTACAGATCCTAGCTACCACAGACATCAAACTCTCATGAGGAAAATCATCCCTAATCCTCTCTTCCCTACCTCTCTCTAACTCCGAGTTCTCTAAACGCGATAGATGATCCGCAGCTACATTCTTAGCTCCACTCTTATCCCTAATCTCAATATCAAACTCTTAAAGAAAAAGGATCCACCTAATCAGTCTAGGCTTTGCATCTTTCTTGGAGAAAAGATGCCTAAGAGCGGAATGGTCGGTAAAAATGATAGTCTTGGAGAGCACGAGATACGTCCTAAACTTATCACAAGCAAAGACGACGACTAGCAACTCCTTCTCTGTCGTCGCGTAATACTCTTGGGCATCATTGAGTGTTTTGCTAGCATAGTAAATGGGATGGAAATGCTTGTCCCTATGCTGGTCCAACACAGCCCCAACAGCAAAGTCGCTAGCATCACACATGATCTCGAAAGGAAGAGTCCAATCTGGAGCGACCAGAATGGGAGCAGTCACTAAACGCTCCTTCAACAACTCAAATGCCTTGACACATTCAGCAGAAAACTCGAATGGTCGATCTTTCTCAAGAAGTTGGGTCATCGGGCGGGCAATCTTAGAAAAATCCTTAATGAAACGCCTATAGAAACCCGCGTGACCTAGAAAACTATGAATAGACTTCACAGAAGTAGGCGGCGGGAGTTGGGAAATGGTGTCGATTTTAACTCTATCAACCTTAATCCCCGCCTGTGAAATCTTGTGCCCAAGCACAATACCCTCACGAACCATGAAGTGACACTTTTTCCAATTAAGCATCAGGTTCGTCTCCTCACACCGAGTAAGAACACGCTCTAGATTACGCAAACAATGATCGAAGGAACTCCCAAATACAGAAAATCATCCATGAAAACCTCCATGGAATCCTCGATCAACTCATGCAAAATCGCCATCATACATCGCTGAAACGTGTCCGGGTCATTACATAGCCCAAAAGGCATGTGTCGATACGCAAAAGTGCCAAAGGGGCATGTGAATGTGGTTTCCTCTTGATCCTCAGGTGCAATAGGGATCTGAAAGTAACCAGAGAAACCATCCAGAAAGTAGTAAAACTGCTGACCCGACAAACGCTCAAGCATCTGATCAATAAAGGGCAAGGGGAAGTGGTCCTTGCGTGTGGCGTCATTGAGTTTGCGATAGTCAATGCAAACTCGCCATCCGGTCACAGTCCTAGTGGGTATGAGCTCATTTTTCTCATTTGTGACAACCGTCATGCCCCCCTTTTTGGGGACAACCTGGACTGGACTAACCCAAGTAGAATCAGAGATGGGATAGATCAAACCTGCATCTAACAACTTAATCACCTCTTTCTTAACCACGTCCTGCATGTTCGGGTTTAGCCGTCGCTGAGGCTGGACAACCGGCTTAAACTCCTCAGTCATCAGAATCTTATGCGTGCAGAAAGAAGGGTGGATGCCCTTAATGTCAAAGAGCTTCCACGCAATAGCACGCTTGTGTGCTTTCACTACACACAACAACCTCTCTTTCTCATCCTCTGTCAACTCAGATGATATGATGACAGGCAACTGAGAGTCCGCCCCTAAATATGCATACTCTAGATGAGATGGTAACTCCTTAAGCTCAAGGGTAGGGGGTGTCTCAAGTGATGGTGTCTCTAGAGGTCTCTCCGAATCAGTGGTCTTGAAAACCTGGGAGGCCTCATTAGAAAGGTGAGACTGAACAGCGGGTAGAGACATGTCCCGCTCAAGATCAAACTCAGTCATCTCAATGCACCCTTTATACTCGGTACCGAGCATCTGTGTGTCAAGGGTGTCTCGCTCGCAGAAGCTAGTGAGAAAGTTCCCCACCTGAGTCATGAATGAATCAATGAAGTATAGAGTATCATCGTTCTGGTTAGGGTGCTTCATGGAGTGCTGAACATCAAAAGTGACCTGCTCGTCGTCAACTCGAAAAGTGAGTTTGCCATCAAAGACATCGACAATAGCACGAGCAGTGGCTAAGAATGGACGACCAAGAATGAGTGGAACCTGTGAGTCCTCGTCCATGTCAAGTATAACAAAATCCACCGGGAAAACAAATTTATCAACCATAACTAACAAGTTTTCCACTATCCCGCGTGGAAACTTCACCGATCGGTCGGCGGGCTGAATACTCATGCGCATAGGAGACAGCTCTCCTACATTGAGCCTAGCAAAAACATAGTAGGGCATTAAATTAATGCTAGCTCCAAGGTCTGCAAGAGCATTACTAACAGTGAGATTCCCTATCAGACAGGGAATGGTAAAGCTACCCAGATCAGTCATCTTTGTGGGCAGCTTATTCTGCAACGCTGCAGAAACCTGCTCAGGAAGAGTAACAGAAGAGATCTCCTCAAGTTTCTTTTTGTTTGTGAGCAAATCTTTCAGAAACTTGGCATACTTAGGCATCTTCGAAAGAGCCTCAACAAATGGTAAGTTCACTTGGATCTTTTTCAGCATATCCAGGAACTTACGGTACTGATCAGAATCATCTGGTCTAGCAAGTCGACCAGGAAATGGCGGTTTAGGCTTGTAGGCCTTCACCGGAGTGTCATCTCTCTTCTCACCTTGAGACCCGCTGGTTTGTGCTGTACTTGCTGGCCGGAGCCTAGGTTGCACCTCGCCAGCTGGTGTCTCTCTCTCAACTCCCTCATCAACAGACTCATCCTCGCCTACTGGTAACGAATCATCTACCACCTTCCCACTCCTAGTAGTGATGGCTTTCGCCTGATGCTGCCTAAACGATGAATCAGAGGAGTTAGGATTATTGACAGTGTTACTAGGAAGGCCCCCCAGGAGGTCACTCGCCTACCTGTAAAGCAAGATCTTTCACCTCTTTCTCTAGCCTTTGGAAGGCAACCTGATGTCCCTTAAAGAAGGTGGCATGGTCACGAAGCATGGAAAACATCTCAGCTTGAACTTTAGCCTGCTGGTCCAACTGAGCGGTTTGCCTTTCCAAGAGGGAGGTCAGATCACTCTCAGTACGACTAGAAAATTTCGGGGCATCCCCGGGATTGGGATCCTGGTGGAGATTCTGGCGTGGTGGATACCTCGAATAGTTACCACCTTGCCAATTGGAGTTTTGATTTCTCCAATTCGGACCAGAAGATGAGGTGTAGTTTTGGAATGGTGGTCTAAGCCACCTAGAATTCAAGGAATCGACCTTCTCAGGAGAAGAAACTGGGCATTCAGAAGTATCATGCCCCCCCGACATATCTCACATCTCTCCATCCTAAACCTAAGCTCTTTAACCTCCCTAGCTAAAGACTCAACAGTAGCAGCAAGACTAGTATCAGGAGCAACCTGATAGACACCTCGAGTAGCGGGGGAGCCGTTACTAGTCGTAGGAGTGGAATTCCTAACAGCTTGCTTGCTCTGTTGCTCAGAAAGAGCAAAGCTCTCAAACATAGAATTAGCTGCATCAATGTCCATCTTTTCCATGACATGTCCCTGTGCAGCAGTGTTAAAACGCATCTGAGTTTCATAAGTAAGCCCATTGTAGAACTTCTCTACAAGGGCCCAGTCGGACAAGCCATGATGAGGACATTTACTCAATAGATTCTGGAACCGCTCCGAAGCCATGTAGTAAGGCTCGTCAGCTTTCATGCGAAACGAGTGGATCTGTTCCCTAACACGAGCATCCATGGACGGAGGATGATATTTCTTCATGAACTTAGAGCGCAAACCGTCCCAAGTGGTGATACCCTCGTGAGGAAGAGACTCAAGCCAAGTAGCAGCGCGACCTGAGAGAGAAAACGGGAACAGATGCATATAAATGGTCTCAATGGGAACATTCGCAAGATTGAAAGTCTTGCAAATGCGGACGAAACGAGACAAATGAGCTGGAGCATCCTCCTCTTCAAGACCATGAAACTGAGTAGAGTTAGCAATCACAGTTATGATATAAGATGGAATTTGCCAAGTGTTAGCATTGGCAATGGTAGGAAAAGCAATGGGTGAGTGGACTCCAGTGTAGCCCTCAGCAGCACGCTGGTGAACAGTGCGTCTCTCGTCAGCCATCTTAGTAACAAGGGTTGGAAAAGGAATATGTGGTAAGGAATGAAAAGGTTATTGTTCGGGTGTGGAAGATGAAGAAGAATGAAGGGGTGAAGAAGAACGTACCTGATCGATTTTCTTGCGGATAACCGTTCGAAATTCGCTAAGACGTTTGTGAAGGTCTCGCTCGGGATCCGTGGAAGCAGTGAACTGTGGAGGTCCCTAAGAGCGGGTATGTGGCATACACTGAAAGTGGATAGCAAATAACTTAAGACTAAAAGCACAATTAACAAGTAAAAGCACAAATAATCAGAAGCACGTCCAGCAAGAAACAAACAAGCAAAACAATTCAAGTAAATTCAACACAATGCCTAAATTAAGTCCCCGGCAACGGCGCCAAAAACTTGATGCATGCTAATGTATATATAAAAATATGCACAAGTTAAAACCCTAGACTCAACTAAACCACGCACAACCGGCAAGTGTACCGTTCATTTGTCGCAAGCAAATAAGACCAGGTATCGAACCAAAGGACTCAATTAAACACAGAAGATTAAATTGTCACTGAATTGCTTGTTTAAACTAATAACTAAGGGGGGGGGGTTTAAATTGAAAATATAAAAATTGATTAATTATTCATTAACTAAATTACCCTAAATTAAATTAAATTAAAAACTAATTAAACTAAAATAAAAACCGAACTAAAGTGATGGAAAGATCAAGCAAGGGAAAGACTGGTTACCTAGGTAAGAATCCTTAGACATAATACTCAATCCTGACTAAGAATCCCGTTTGGAGACCCTAATTTCATCCAACTATTCTCCTCCTGCAGGTAAGGCTAGTAAGCTAGAATCAAGGCGGGACACGTGTAGAAATGCTAAAATGGATCTGGATCGCCCTAGCGTACCAAAATCCCACAGAAATCAGATTAAAACCTCTCCTGGATTAAAACCCTCAAACTATGAAGCAGACTTAAACTCTACTGAAATAAACCTAGGAAAACTCTAAACACGGACAAGTAGCGACTCCCGCCCTAGCGCTTGCCAACTACCGAACAATGCGTAGTTAGTTACCTAGCAATCTCGAGTTAGATTTCTCACCCTCAAGAATGAACTGCACGTTTTAGTTAATTTATTATATTAGTTTGTTATACTTGTGTCGTACTCCAACTCCAAATACTAGCACGCTAACCTAAGTTGACGAACTAGATTGATTTCAAGACCTAGGGGGTATCTCTACATGCCTAGCTCCACAAAACCAGTAAACAAATTTCAAATAAGATTAACACCAACACACATATATCAAATCCAACAATAAAAATTAAAATCATGTAATTCTACACATCCAAACGGAAATCAAACGTCATTCAATCATATTATTATCTAAATCATCATCCTAGGTAGCCATGAAAATGTCTAGCCACTCATAGTATTATAAAACATCATCACAAAATAATTAAACATAGTTTTAATTATGCCTATAGAAAAAATAAATAAAAACTAAACCTAATCCAAGGCTCCTTAAATATTAACCTTTAACGTGCCCAGAACCTTTTCTCCTTCAATGCCCTTCTACTCGTCACCGCTTCTGGCCGCTTGAATATTGGTGGAATGTTGAATTGTTGTTGAATGAATAATTCTTCATTCTAATGAATATATCATTCTCCCAATCTAATCTGCCGTCAAAACATGTGTCTATCCCTTGAATATTTTTTTTTTCGACCGACTTATTATTTGTGTGTAGAATTGTGATTTGTTTGGCTTGGGCTACGGCCCAAGTCAATTCCTTTTTTTTAATTATTATTATTATTATTATTATTATTATTATTATTATTATAACTCCATGTTCCTGGCTCGATTGTTCTTGGCTCGACCAAAGTTTCTCGTTTACGCTCCGACGTCCATAAACATATGCCCTCAAGTGTCCGTGTCTCAATTAAAATTCTTTCCTTTTGAGCTCATTTTCCACGAACACCTATAAAATAATAAAATAAATAAACACCTAATAAAAATGACACAAAACGAATAAAAACTTGACCAAATAATATACAAAATACATAGGAAAATAGATGTGTTTTACGACACATCAATAGTTCTCCCCCTGAACTATTAAACATTTTTCATTTGCACCATAAACTTGAAAATTTGCAATTTGATTTCCTTTTTACAACTCTCAAGCATCTAAGCTTTCATATTAAGTATCCCAACATCGGTTATCGAAACTAAAATTGAAACAATCATTTTGATTTTCCAAAGTTTATGTTAAAACACACCAAAAATATATTTTATGAAACTAAGCATATATTCGCGAATTTCCCAGTAAAAGGATCATATCAGTATTGGAACAGCCAGTCAAAACTCTATTTGATCAATTTTCTGCTTTTTAACAATGACCATCCTACAACCATTACCAGTATGTTTGTCCTCTTAAACCTGAAATCATCATTCATTGTTCAGCACTTCAGATACATTATGGTAATATTAGATACTGAAAAATCTATGGTCCTCGCGCACGCGACACATTCCCATATCAAGAATTGCACAAAGTTTCATCGTAACGCGTGATTATACTGTAGTTATCTGTAAGTTACAAGGTATGAGGCACAGCGGTGACAGGTCAGCAAATCAATGCTTCAAAGCGACTTATGCACTCAACCAGGGCGAAGACTAATATCATACATGATTTTCATCATAGTACTGATACGATGCATTAGATTATCTTTGATTATCATCACACATGTTAAGTTCCTCATTCGGTAACTTAAGGATTTGTCATTAAAGATCTTTTATTAAGATACCCTAACTGATCTAGGTCCGTAAATCAATACGACAAAAGATCAGTTATGCTATCCCAGATAACTTTCAATATAACAACCCGAAACCTCCGATTTTGGCAATCTATCAAACGAAATTTCGGTACCAAGACCATATGTCAACAAGACGTTGATCCACATGATTATCAGTTAATGTTTTTAGGTTTATATCACCATGCTGAACTTTAACCTTTGATTTCAAGCCTACCAATATATAATTGTAGTGGCTACTCAATGTTTGTTCATACATTTTGTTTTCAGAGTGGTCTAACAATCCACTGATGTACTATCATCTCCTCTTTTTCACCAGGAAAACTCATTTTTGATTTTCTATTTTTTTTTTAATTTTGATTTTCTGAAATTTTCTCCCCCTAAAAATCTAAAAATAAGTATATTTTTGGATTTTTCAACTTTTGAAGAAAAACAAAATAAAATGATATCCGATGAGGTTTACTCATTGAGTTTCAAAAACCATTTTCCCACTCAGATTACTTTACTCACAAAAATCTTTCAAATTAGTAAAATCATTAACAAAGAGAAGAGAGTTCAGAATAAACCGTTTTGTCGCATCTGTTGTAGAAATCCAAACCCTGAAAGCAATTGCATGAGATTGCAACGTTTTTCGGCTTCACAAGTATGAAACAGACAACAAACACTCTTCTCTCTGTTGAAATCATGTTTTCCTTTTTCAATATCTCTTCTTTTGACCTTCACCTCTCCAATAAATAGCTTGTATACAGATGGTCCACTAACAACTATTAAAAATAGCTAATAGGTCTGTCTAGAACAATCTGTACACTTGTTAAACAATTAGCACGAGAGAGGCACACATCCCTTCACAATGATGGGTCGTCCAAGGTAATCAATCCTCGGAACATCAATCCATTCTTCTTTTGAAAAATCAATTGGTTTTTCAATGGATTGATTTGAAGTAGAAATTGCTATTGATTTAGAAAGTGATTTGGGTTTCCAAACACGTTCAGAGTTTATTTTAGACTTTGTTGAAATCGTTTTGATTGTTGACTTTTCAGGTTTCATGTTTAACACCTGCTTCTGAACTTTGTTTGGAACCTTCTCAGACTTAACTGATAAAGGTCCAGGTTTAGAGTTATTCTTAGGCTTAGCCTTAGAATTCCCCCTTACCTTAGCAACCCGTTCACTATCTACATTTTTGTTCAAAGCAATCTTGTTACGATTGTCATACACAACCTGTTTCCCCTTTTGTTTCTTGATTGATTTTGGGGATACAGACTTTTTGACATTGCCTGAATTTTTACCAAATTTCACTTCGGTCTTTTTCTATTTAACATACGGACAGGCAGCAGCTAAATGCCCACACTCTCCGCAGTTATAACAAGACCTATATTCCACAAAATCACATGCATACCCTACATCCCAATACCAGTAGGGACAATAAGCAGCAATATGACCAACTTCACCACATTCAAAACAGCTTCTCCATTCAACATAACCATGAAAATACTGTGGTGAGTTGTTTCTCCAATAACCATCAAATCGAGAGTGACTTTGAGAATAATAAAAGTCAGGTGTTCTAGATGAAGAACTTTTTGAATTCTTATGATAAGAGTTTTTCATCTGATCATTGCCTTTCAATTTGTTTGGTTTTGGTCCTTTTGCCCTAGGATTTTTCTTTTTGTTCCCAGGCTGATCCTTTTTATTCTCATGTTAGTTAGGACTGAATTCAAAATGTAAATGATCAAATTGATTTCTAAATTGATTTATCAAATCATTATTATCGACAAAGATACATTTAAGTAACGATTGTTCGATATTATCAATTGGAAAATCTTTATTGAAAATCAATTTGTCCTGTCCTACCAACATATAGGATCCTTCAATTCTTTCAGGAAACTTGAGTATGGGTTTTTCTTCAGATTCAGTTTCTGAAGTGACAACCACATTTTTATTTTTCACTTCAAGTTTTGATTTCACCTCAGAATTAGGATCAACAACACAAGGTGTTGTGATTTCCAACTCTGATGTGGAATTATTCTTTGAAATGGTGTTATGATGTTCTGAAATATCTTCCTTAAAAGATTCAATTTGATTCATAAAATTTCTTTCATTATTTTCCAAAATTTTATTTTCAATTTGAAATCTTTCAAGTTTATTTATTAAGTTCTGTTTGTCCTCAAGAAGTTTCAGCACTTCATTTTTCAATTTGACACAATCAGAACAATTAGCACATTCAGCATTAGATTTTACCTCAGCGTCTGAATTATTACCATTATCAGAACCATTCTCAAAATTTTCATCAACATTTGATGCATCACTTTCTCTTGGTTGACTCTGTTCTGAACTCGTATCAGAATTCAAATCACTCTTTGACAAGTCACTTGAATCATCATTCCCCACTTGTTTGACAAGACACACAACATTACTTTTAACACTTTCTTTGTTAAGACACTCATTCACATTAACCATTTTATCAGTTGGTTGCACAGCTGGCCGTGTAACATATTGTTGAATCTTAGATGCAACAACTTGTTCCCATGTTAGCTTTTGTTGGATTGCAGCTTTTATCTGATCATCAGTTCTTGATACAGCCAAGTAATTCATCATTTTTCAACTAAAAATTATTTCAAAAATTTTCTAATGTGGGCGAATGTGGAATTTAGTCCAGATTCGACCGTTTCTAAAGACTCGAATGTAGAAAGTAACAAACTCATTTCACTTTCAACCAAGTTAATCCACTTTCGACCACCCGATTGGTCGAATGTAACACAGATGGTCGAATAAACAACAACACACAAAAACTTTCTAGGTTCAACCAAAATACACTCCACGTTCGACCAGGAAAGGCTAGGTTCGACCCTCAAATCTCACATTCGACCATTTCAGGTATGTTCATCATCTTCAACCTCAAGAACACGAATCTGATTGGTTTTTGACAAAATTTTCACCAAATGTAATGAAATTTGATAGGTTTTGTTCGAATTTGAATTTAGACAAACATTTGTGAAAGGATTTTTGAAAACAACATCAAATTCAACTCCAATTTAATCAAAAACCATGTTTTTATGAAAAGCTTCAAAATTTCTTGGGTTTTGATCTTTAAACCAGAATTCTAATCTGTTTTCATCAATTCAGATCAATTTGCAATCGCGAAATCTAACTTGGCTCTGATACCACTTGAGAATTCGTTTTAGGATCGTAATCACGAACTGTGATCTCACGAATACCAACCGTAGGGTGCGGAATCCCCTCCGATCGTGCAAAATGATTCAGAAATAAACGTAATCGATCGTGACGAAAACATATAACGAATCACCGAGCAATTTCCATAACTTTACTCTTGTATTAGATCAAAATATCAACAATTACAATTCAAACCTAGACCTAATACAGAGAATATCACACACGCACAAACTTAGGAAAAGCTCCAAATGATAACTCTCTCAAAATAACTAACTTTTCCCTATTTATAGACTTCCCACCTTCGCCCTTTTCATGAGGTCGAAGGTGTTCATTCGACCCTTTAAGGGTTCGAATGAAGCCTTCTTCAACAATCAATCTACATTCGACCAGTAATAAACTACATTCGACCATCCGACAGGTCGAATGTAACTTCAAGCTAAATTCTTGGTCGTTTTTCTGATTATCTGAACCTTCGACATTCAGTACTGGATCACTAGCTTGGGATATACATGAATACTGTACTTACAATATTTTGCACCCTGCATAGTCACTATCTGAAAAAGCTGATAACTTGGTTTTGCTAGAAGCAGGATACCAAATTCCAAGTGTAGGAGTTCCTTTCAGATATCTGAAGATTCTTTTGACTGCAATTAGGTGTGATTCCCTAGGAGCTGATTGATATCTAGCATAGACACATGTTGTAAACATAATATCTGGTCTAGAAGCAGTTAGATACAAAAGGGAACCTATCATGCATCTATACATGGTTTGATCAACCTGTTTTCCTTGATCATCTAGTTCAACTTGTGTGGTAGGTGTCATGGGAATGGAACATGATTTACAGTTTTGTAAAGAAAATTTGTTCAATAATTCTTTAACATATTTAGATTGATGTATAAAAGTTCCATTTGTTTGTTGTTTAATCTGAAGTCCTAAAAAGTACTGTAGTTCTCCAATTATACTCATCACAAATTTTGATTGCATGAGTTTCTTAAATTCATCACACAATTTAGTGTTTGTTGAACCAAATATAATATCATCAACATAAATTTTAACAAGTAAGACATGATTTCCAACATTTTTAATGAAAAGAGTTTTATCAATGGAGCCTCTTGTAAAGTTATTTTTGAGCAAAAAGTTGGAAAGTGTTTCATACCAAGCTCTTGGAGCCTGTTTTAGCCCATAAAGAGTTTTGTCAAGCTTGTACACCCACTCAGGATGAGAAGGATCCTCAAACCCAGGTGGCTAACAAACATACACTTCCTCTTTGATCTTTCCATACAAAAATGCACTTTTAACATCCATTTGAAAAACTTTTATTTTGTTGGAAATGGCATAGGCTAGAAATAACCTGATCGCTTCAAGCCTTGCAACTGGAGCAATGGTTTCATCATAATCAATTCCTTCTTCTTGAGAGTAACCTTGTACCACCAGTCTTGCCTTGTTCTTAATGATCATACCAGCCTCATCTAGTTTGTCCTTGAAAATCCATCTTGTGCCAATTGGTAGCTTGTTTGGTGGTAAGGGACAGATTCCCCAAACCTGTTGCTTCTTGAATTGAAGCAAGTCATCTTGCATAGCTTCCACCCAATTGTTGTCTTTGAGGGCTTCTTGGTACTTCTTAGGTTCCAACTGAGAAATGAATGCTGAGAAGAAGCAAAAGTTGGAAAGTTGGTTTCTTGTTAGAACACCTGATGCAATATCACCCATGATTTGTTCCAATGGATGATATTTGTGTTCAATCAGTTGTTGTAAACCACTGACAGGTGTAGGTGGCTCTTGTACTTCATCAAACAAACCACTAAGGTTTATAATGTCTGGTTCAGCTGTTTGAACATCTTCAGTAGTTGTAGGAGCTGAAGCAGATGTTTGAGTTTGTACATCAGCAGTTGTTGAATCAGAAGTTTGTGAAACTTCTGAAGGTTTGAAAGTTGACTTAATGACTGTATTAGGAGTCCATGGTGCTGGATCCTCATCATCAAACCTCTGATCACCATAATAAGTAGGTTTAGATGAAGTGACAGTCTTTTCAGGTCCGAAATGGAAGCTTTCAAGGTCAAAGAGTTCAGCAGGATGTGCTGGAATAAGAGTGTGCTTTGATTCGTTGAACTTGACATTCAGTGTTTCTTCTACTATCTTGGTTCTTGAGTTAAAAACCTTGTAGGCTTTTCTAGTGGAAGAATAACCAAGAAAATAACCTGAATCAACTTTAGCAGCAAATTTTGAAATAGAGTCTTTAATGTTTAGAATGAAACATTGACATCCAAAAGCCTTGAAAAAGGAGATAAGGGGCTTTATGCCATGAAGAACTACATAGGCAGTCTTGGAGTGTCTCTTGTTGAAAAGGACTATATTTAACATGTAGTGTTAACTACTTCAGCCCAGAAATACAGTGGTAGGCCTGAATCAGCTAACATAGTTGTTGCTGCTTCAATTAAAGTCATGTTCTTCCTTTCTACCACACCATTTTGTCAGGAGTTCTGGGAACACTGAATTGTTTAATAATCCCTTTAGACAAACAGAATTCATCCAGAGTTTTGTTCCTGAACTCTGTCCCATTATCACTTCTAATGGCTATGACAGATAGAGAATATTGTTTCTGTACTTGTAGAATGAAGAACTTGATGATTTCAGCTGCCTCATCCTTGGAAAATAAGAAGAATACCCATGTGAATCTTGAATAGTCATCAATAGACTTATAGGAGGACTTATGCTGCTTTCCCTTTAAACAGGATACACAGTGTTCTTGACACTGGTACACTTTTAAGGGTAGACCTCTGGCCAAGCCCATTTTTGTGACTTTATTTATGGTTTTAAAGTTCACATGGCCAAGTCTCCTGTGCCAGAGATCAGTCTCTAAAGTTTATGCCTTTGAGAAGAAACAGGCAGTGTTGTTTAGTACTTTGTCCTTTTCAATGTCCACTGCATAGACATTGCCACATCTTTTGGCTATCAACAAAGTATGATATTCAATGATCTTATCTATCAACTTCTGTCCTTCTGGTGATATGATCTTGCATGCTGTCTTTGTGAAAAAAGGAAGAATATCATTTATCACACATTTGTGACACACTTAGCAAGTTGTACTCAAGGTTTTCAACCAGATTGACCTTGTCAAACTGTATTTTGCCAGAAGAGACATTGCCATGTCCTAGCACATATCCCTTGGCATTGTTCCCAAAGGATACATATCCTTCTCTTTGACTGATAAAGTTATTTATCAGGTATCTGCATCCTGTCATGTGCATTGAGCCTCCACCGTCAACATACCAAATGCTATTTAAGCCTCTGGAGACCCTCTGCACAAAGTAGCAAATTATTTAGATTTAGGAACCCAAGCCAGTTTGGATTTGGGTTTGCTCTTGAGAACATTAACAGTTTGTTCTTGACCAGGTTGAGGAATCCATGTCTTTTTGGCAATGGATTTTTCATTAAGAGCAATGGTGGTATCCTTTTGAGGACCACCATCAACCTTGGTCATCAGTAGTTGTACCATATACATGAGATCTTTAATCTTAGCAGTTTGTGAAACTGCTGATGATGTAGGTCTAATTACTGAAAGAGAAGTTTGAGAAAAAGATTTTTGTTGAGATTTCATCTTTTTTCTGAGTAAACGTGTTTGCTGGTTGTTGTTTCTTGGAAGAAAAAGTTTCTTCAAAATCATTTTTGACTTGTTTTCCCACAACCAGTTGTGAAATTTTCTTGTTGTACTGAATTCCTTTTCTATATCTACAAAATCCTGTCTTGTGGTTAAACAAACCACAGATTTCATATTCTTTTGCCTTTTCTTTTTTATTTGAAGGCAAATTTCTGACTGTTTTGATTTGTTTTAGCTCATCAGCAGTTTTCAGGTTCTCAACTCCTGATGTAGATGAAACTACTGATGGCTTAAAGTCAGATTTTATCAGTACTTCTGAAGAACTTTCTTTGTGAGTTTTTAGAAAGTTTTCATGAAAAGATGTGCATTCTTTCTTTTCAGAAGTTTCATCTGAAACAATTTTTCTCCCATCTTCAGTAGTTTTGGGGGAAAAATCAGTTGGTGTTTCAGTGTGATTGTACCCTATGCCAAACCTAACATTTGAAGCACTTTGTTTGTTAAGCAGCAGTTGGTACCCTTTACAAGATTCTACCCATTTTTCACATACAACCTTGGTGTCAGCAAGCTCTTTTCTGACATTTCCTAGGTCTTCTATCATGATTTTAAGTTGTGCTTGGGTTTCAATAGCATTGTTAGTTAATTTAGAATTTTCTTTTGCCTTTGCAGCAAGTTTTCTTTCTAAATCACATTTCATCTGATTAAATTTTCTCAGAGTCATTTGCTTTGCCTTGTAAATGCACATTGGTCTCTCTTATGAGAGCAAAAGATTCTTTACATGAAGTTGAACAAAGTTTTGTTAATTATTCTTTTGATACCTGAGACAGGGCAGATTTTGAGGTGCAGTCCTCAAATGCCATTAAGGCAGAATTCTTTCTGCCATTGTCAGGTTCTCCCTAGTTGATGTCAAACATTTTGTTGTCGGCATCAGGATTGCACTCAGTAGTGTCAAAAGGAAGACTGCTCCAGTCAACATACCCTGAGGTAAACAAACTTTGTTGTGAGGGTTGCTGAGTCTGTAGAGGTTGTTGAGCAGCTGGAATGGGAGGGATTGATTGTTGGTTCTGCATCTGTTGAGCAGGCATCTGTACATATTGTACTTGTGGCACATATTGTATTTGTGGAGCTTGTGCCTGTACGAAATGTGCACTTCCCTGTGTTCCATTATTCCTATTATAACTAGGGTTAAACTTATTTCCAGACTGAGATTGGTTGTAGCTAGAGCTTCTACACTCTCTAGCAAAGTGTCCCAACTTCTGACACTTATGACATCTAAGTTTAGCCTTGTCAAAACCAATTTTTGTAGAACTGTTTAGTCCTGGAAATTTCCTTCCTGACCTTTTATAAAAAATTTTTGTTTTAATACTTAACATGGCTAGTTGGTGTAAGATGTCCATTTCTTCTAAGTCAACATTGCTGAAATTTTTTAAATCATCCATGATAAAACACATGTTATCAGCAGTTTGACTATATTCATCATTGTCATAACCTGGGAATGATCTTTCTGATGAGATCCCAGCAGTTATGTCAATGTGGTCAAAAGATCCAAAACTATTTGAACAAGTAGGTGAATCTTGTCCCAATAGTGCTGTCCTACCTGGTAGATAGTCATCAGCAGTTTTACCAGAACTTTGCAATTTCTTCTTGTTGGATCAGTTTGCTCTTTTTGCTAAGTAAGAACTTGCTATCTTGACACTTAAGTGTTTAACAAGCCCTTGTAAATCAGATTATAAGCACAGCGGAATGTATAAGTTAAAGCAACACTTTTTATACTAAGGAAGAGTTATTACTCCCCCTTGATGATTGAAACTAATAAATGACAAGTATTTATTATGAATCTAAGCAGTGAATGAGAATTAGATACTTAGACAGATTCACAATAAATACTGAAATGGAATAGAACAGTGAGAGTGTTTGAAGGATTTTTCTATTAAAATCAATGTCTAAAATAGAAGGTTGAAGCCTCCTATTTATAGACGTTTACATACATGTATCTTGCCCAAAAAGCAAGTACAGAAACAACAGAAACAAGTTGCACAAGTTGCAACATTGAAACTAACAAATACAACTAAAAGTAATAATAAACAATAAACTACTGATGCAAAAGGCGGTGGAAAATATCTGATGCTAAGTGCTGATGAATGACAAACTACTGATGAGTAGTTTGTCTTCAGTACTTCTGAAGTGAACTTGTCTGGTTTGGACTTCAGAACTTCTGATGAAGTTTCTTCTTCAGCACTTCTCTTATCTTCTCTTCAGCAGTTCTTTGTTTTCTTTTCAGTACTTCTATACTTAGCCAAAATGACAGAAATGAATTAGACTAAGGTTTCCAAAAGTGGTTTCACCAATCCTCTTTGTCCTAACAATCTCCCCCTGGATTGATGAAGCCAAAACCTTACTAATTCCTTATGTTTTTCTTCTGTCTTGAACAATCTTCCATATCTCTTTGTACATGGTGTTCTTGAGCTGGTTTAACTGACCATCAGATAGAGATCCTCTCTGTGGTTCCAGATGTTGAATTGTGAGCAGGTCTTGTGTTGACAGTTTCTTCAGATCACTGATCTTCTTGTAAGCCCTGCATGAGAGGTCTCTTCTTGTCAACAATACTGAGTTGTTATCAGTAAGTGACCATCTGATGATAGGTATCTTTGACTTGTTAAAGTCAGAAGAATAGGGAACCAGACTTGTCCCTTGGGTTGATGGTCCTGAGTGTTGGATGCTTTCAGTTTCAGTTAACCTCATGTGGGAGTCTCTTCCTTGTTGTTGTTGCATATCAGGCATCTGAACAGTTGGGAGATGGTGTTCAGTCACTATTCTGGTATGCATCTTTTCTTTTATGGTCTTTCGTATTTGGTAGGCAAAAGTGGAAGGATCCCTGAATTGTGTTAACAGAGGTTTCTCCTCAATGTCAAAATCTGAATGGACTATTGAACTTCCTTCAAGTAGTACCATTTTGAAGTCAGTTTTGACATTGTCCTCTGCCTTCTTTCTCTGAGTAGCAGGTCTTCTTGTTGATACACCAGAAGTTCTAACTACTGATCTTGAAGGATCAGCAGTTTGAAACTTCTCTGGATTTGCAGCCTTGGCAGCCAAGTATTTTCTGTAAGTATCCATTAGTCTTTCTTCTTTCCATCTGGATACTGAGGCTTTTGAACCATAGCCCTCTGCTACTAACTCTTCTATTATCTGGGCTCTCTTGGCCTTTCCTTCTTTGCTTGTGGCCAGTTTGTCTGCAAGCAGTTGTGCTCTTCTTGTCAGCTCTTGCATGGAGAGTCCTTTGAGTGTATAGGCTTTAGTCTTGCTGTTCTTGGTAATGTAAGACACCAGTTGCTGTCTTTTATCTTGTTCAGCAATCTCATCAAGGCTAGCCTGCCTTTGTAGTTCAGCTTCATAAGCCTGAAGTTTTTCTTCATGGCTTAAATCTAGATCATCCCTTTCTTCCAGAGTTTTCCAAATCAGATCTTCTCTGGCCTTCTTGTTGGCTGCAACTAAGCTCTTCTCTAATAATTCAGCTGATTGAGAGATAGGAGAAGGGTTTAGTACAGTCATTGTTGTAACAGTTGTAGGCCTGATGGGATCAGATGTTGGTTGAATGGGAGCAGTGGTTCTGGAAGGGTCAGCAGTTTGAGGTTTGGAAGTGTTAACCTCTGATGGGTTGACAACTGCTGATGGTTTGTCAACTACTGAAGGATTGTCTTCAGTACTTTCTGATTTTTCATCAGAACTTTTGCCATCAAAAGTTTCTTCATTGTGCCTTAGGGATTCTTCAGATGTTTGGGTCTCATCTTCTTTTTCTGTTGCATCAATCTCTTCTACTGTCACACCCTCAAAATCCACTTGCGGAGTTTTACCGCGAGGCGCATGACAAACCAGGATCCAAACCAACGATCACAATAAACAAGTCTATATGAACATAAATGCAATTTCAAAACATAGTTTAAAATCCCCGTTTACAGCGGAAGCTTATTTAAAAACAATATCTCAATAATGAAACAATAGTTCAACTTTCAAAAGACCATGCAACCCTATTAAGACGCCGTGCAGACGCGTGCGCCCTAGTCCAGTCGTGCTAACTTAGCGACCTGAGAAAACATGTAAAAGTTTACGTCAGCACAAAAATGCTGGTGAGTTTACAGGTTTTGTATCCAAGTACCAAGTCCACCTGTCCATACTATAACAAATAGAAAACCAGTATACGCTAGCTAGGCGTACGTTTTGTTACTACCACGATTGGAAAACCATTACTAACGCGAATACCAAAAGTATGCCCGATGTAGTTCCTGTTGTTCCTGTTGTTCCTGTTTGAGACAATATGCACCCGCCGACCCTCCAAGTCGACGAGCGGGGTTGGTCACTCCCAATAGCGCTATTCACATTTCCCCGTTGTGCAACCCGCACATTCATGGTTCCCCCCGGGACTTCCAAAGATCGTGTAGTACACAAGAGAAACCCATAGTATGACAGTAGTTACCAAATAATCGTTTTAACACATGTTTTCTCCCCCGAAAGTATAAAACCAGTTTAAAAGAGGGGCCGTAAACTCACCTTAAGTTGCGTTACTCCTTAACCCGAGTAAACCCAGCTGCTATGCTAGTCCCGTAAGCGGCGACCTAACATACGACAGTTACAAGTACTTAGACTAATAACCCGCAGGTTAATTAGTCCCTAGATGTCCAGACCATAACCAAGTTCGTTTGAAAACACCGTGACTGTTTAACCGACCCAAAGTACAAGACTCGACATCCCATTGGTGACCCGAGACTCCCCGTGTTATGTTTACGCTCCAAAACGTACAATAACGCAAGTACACTTAACATACGTTAACGCACAACAAGTTATAGCACATAGTTCACGTATCACCGAAATACATCCAAATATATGTTACCAAGTTATTAGACATGTTACGGGGTTCCTAGCATGTTACTACATGTTAAATCGGGTCTCGGAATGCTAATTTACACTTACAGCAGCAGTACACGCGATTAGGAAAAGTCAACTAGCATTTAGGTTGGTCAACTAGCAATTAGGAGTCCTATTCGCCCCTATTATAGGCGATTAGGGGCTACTCCCCTCTATTATAGGCGATTAGGGGCTACTCCCCTGAACTTTCTAGTGATTAGGGCTAATCACCTGAACTTACTAGTGATTAGGGCTAATCACCTGAACTTACTAGTGATTAGGGCTAATCACCTGAACTGTCACACAATTAGACCTCTACTCGCCTGTGTTATAGGCGATTAGCACCCTACTCGCCTGTAACATAGGCGATTAGGAATGCTACTCGCCTGTAACCTTGCTGTTCCGGTTTTTCGCGCGTTTAATGCTCCAAATCAAATCCAGAACGTGTGTAACTACCCAATATTATCCCAAACACTATCCTAAACATGTTTAACCCAAAACCCTTCGTTCACCCTCGTATAATCAGTCCTGCATGCAATCAAAGTAATCCAAACACCATTCACATAGCATGCAACATCATACTAACACATGTAATCATAACACTATTATCCAATTACTGAGATTTCTATCATCATACTATCAATATCAATCCTGACCTAGCATGATAACCCATCAAATCATCATCAAGAATCATAAAAATCCTATCTTTCTAATCATACACACCCATAACGCACGTATATTAGTTATAATCCGATTAACAACCCTTATTGACGATTTTCAGAAAGCTTTTTCGTTTATGAACAGGTCTGGACCATTAGGGATTGATTAAAAACGTTTACAAAGTGTTATGGATGAGAATCAAACCTTAGGATTATGAAAGAATGATGGTTAGACCTTGAAACCTTGTGTTTTTGATCAAAATCGCCTTCCAGAGGTTGTTTATGTGTTTGGGGCGGTTATGGGACGACTAGGGTTGATATTAGGAAGTTTAGGAGGTTAAGCATTGTATTTATAGGCGTTTCTAGTCGTCCAGCACGTTATAGGCGAGTATGCAGCAGTTTCATGCGATTAGGGCTGCTAATCGCATGATTGTGCAGGTGATTGGGCCTAATCGCCCCTACATACACACGAGTAGGGCTCTAATCGCCCCTAAGGTCCTCTACTCGCCTCCCCTACAGGTGATTAGGCTTCCTAATCGCCTATAGGGGTTGGTTTGGTGCGTTTTGCGCGTTAAAAGGAATCTCGACCCGAGATTCATTCAGCTGCCGAAGAGACATGTCTCGACTCGAATGCTTCCTTAGGAAAAAGATGAGGATACTTAGACTTCATCTGATCCTCCCGTTCCCATGTATATTCCGGTCCCCGGTCCGAGTTCCACCGAACCTTAACGATACGAATCTTGCTGTGACGCAGGCTGCGAATCTTGTAATCAAGGATCTATACAGGTTCTTCCACAATCCGAAGACGATCATCAACCTTGATCTCTTCCAGTGGAACGATGAGAGACTCGTCAGCCAGACACTTCTTCAAGTTTGACACGTGAAAGACGTTATGTACGTTACCGAGCTCCGTCGGTAGATCAAGTCGATATGCCACCGGCCCAATCCGTTCCAGGATCGTAAATGGGCCGACATATCGCGGATTGAGTTTGCCACGCTTCCCAAAGCGTATGATGCCCTTCCACGGTGAGACTTTTAGAAGTACCTTGTCATTGACTTGGAATTCCAGTGGTTTGCGACGCTGATCAGCATAACTCTTTTGCCGGTCCCGTGCCGCCGCCAACCGATTACGAATCTGTACGATCTTTTCCGAAGTTTCGTACACTAGTTCAGGCCCAGTGAGTTGACTCTCACCCACTTCAGCCCAACAAAGAGGAGAACGGCATTTCCGTCCGTACAGTGCTTCGAACGGAGCAGCTTTGATGCTCGTGTGATAACTGTTGTTGTACGAGAATTCTACCAACGGCAGATGAGCTTCCCAACCCTTGCCAAAATCGATCACACATGCCCGCAGCATGTCTTCTAAAGTTTGAATCGTACGCTCACTCTGACCGTCAGTCTGTGGATGGTAAGCCGTACTCATGTCTAGTTGGGTACCCAAAGCCTTGTGCAAAGACTTCCAAAAGTGAGAAGTAAAATGGGAGTCACGATCTGAGATAATAGAAACTGGTACCCCGTGCTTAGAAACAACTTCTTTCAAGTAAAGACGAGCCAAACGATCCATGGTGTCGGTCTCCTTAATAGCAAGAAAATGGGCTGATTTCGTCAACCGATCGACAATCACCCATATCTTGTCGTTCCCGCTTGGTGATTTAGGAAGTTGTGTGACAAAATCCATAGTAATCCGTTCCCATTTCCATTCCGGAATTTCAGGTTGTTGCAGGAGACCCGACGGTTTCTGGTATTCCACCGTGACCTTAGCACAAGTCAAGCATTTGCTCACGTATGAGGCTATGTCCGACCTCATGTTTGGCCACCAGTAAAGCACCTTTAGATCTTGGTACATCTTATCCGAACCAGGATGAATAGAATACCAGGACTTATGAGCCTCATCAAGGACAAGCTCCCGTAGTCCCCCGAACAAAGGAACCCATATACGTTCTGCGAAATAGTGCAGACCATCAGACCTTCGCTCTAGGTGCTTGTCGGCACCGTGCATAGTTTCAGCTTTAAGGTTTTCCTCCTTCAAAGCTTCCAATTGGGCAGAACGGAGTTGATCAGGTAACGATGAATGAATAGTGAGCTGCAACGCCCGAACGCGACGAGGTTTAGTAGATTCCTTCCTGCTCAAGGCGTCTGCTACAACATTCGCCTTGCCCGGATCGTACTTAATAGCACAATCATAGTCGTTCAAAAGTTCGATCCAACGGCGTTGCCGTATGTTCAAGTGTTGTTGGTCGAAAATGTGTTGGAGACTCTTGTGATCGGTGTAGATTGTGCATTTGGTACCGTACAAGTAATGTCTCCAAATTTTCAACACGAATACCACAGCACCCAACTCCAAGTCATGAGTTGTGTAGTTCTTCTCGTGCACTTTGAGTTGACGAGAAGCATACGCAATCACTTTCTCGCGTTGCATCAACACGCAACCGAGTCCGTGAATGGAAGCGTCACAGTAAACAACAAAATCATCAGGACCCTCAGGTAAAGACAAAATAGGAGCAGAACACAGTTTAGACTTCAGTTCTTCAAACGCTGACTCTTGTGATTCACCCCAGTCGAACTTCCTATCCTTCTGAGTGAGAGTGGTGAGGGGTTGAGCAATCTTCGAGAACCCCTGAATGAAACGACGATAATAGCCCGCAAGGCCTAGGAATTGCCGCACCTCAGTTGGCGTCTTTGGTGCTCCCCAGTCCTTGATCGCTTCGATTTTAGCTGGATCAACATGAATTCCTAGTTCATTAACCACATGTCCTAGGAATTGAACTTCGCGTAACCAAAAGTCACACTTTGAGAACTTGGCGTAAAGTTGTTCCCGTCGCAAGAGTTCCAAAACTAACCGCAGATGTTCCCCGTGTTCGGTCTCGTTCTTGGAGTAGATCAGAATGTCATCAATAAACACAATGACGAACTTGTCCAGATATGGTTTACAGACGCGGTTCATCAAGTCCATGAAAACCGCTGGTGCGTTCGTGAGACCGAAAGGCATGACCAAGAATTCGAAATGGCCATAACGTGTTCGAAAAGCAGTCTTCGCAACGTCAGCCTCCCTGACGCGCAACTGGTGATAACCGGACCTCAAATCGATCTTGGAATAATAACTAGAACCCTGAAGCTGGTCGAATAGATCATCAATACGTGGAAGAGGATAACGGTTCTTGACGGTCAATTTTTTCAGCTCTCTGTAGTCCACACACAATCGGAAACTTCCATCCTTCTTCTTAACAAATAAAATCGGGGCTCCCCAAGGGGAAGAACTTGGCCGGATGAAACCCTTGTCCAAGAGTTCCTGTAACTGACTGGACAATTCCTGCATCTCGGGAGGTGCAAGACGATAGGGGGCCCGAGCAATAGGAGCAGCCCCTGGTACAAGATCAATACCGAACTCGACTTGACGATGAGGAGGAAGACCAGATAAATCATCGGGAAAAACATCAGGAAACTCGCGTACCACCGGAATGTCGTCGATCTTCTTTTCATCACCAGAGGAAACAGATAAAAGCGCCAATACGGCTGGATAACCCTTTCGAAGACACTTAAGGGCTTTCATGCTAGAGATGATGTTTAGCGGAACACCACCCTTGATACCGTACACAGAAAGAAATTCTCCATCAGGGAGAGGAATCCGAATAACCTTATCGTAACAGACGATCTCCGCGCGATACAAAGATAACCAATCCATTCCTACCACAACGTCAAAACTACCCAATGGTACCGGCATAAGGTCGATGGGGAACGATAAACCCGACAACTCTAATTGACACTCCCGAAGAACACTAGTAGCTTCAATCGTTTTACCGTCAGCTAACTCAATAATATACTTGGTTTCTAATGGTACGGGTACTACATCTAGCAGTCGACTAACATCCATGGATACAAAACTCTTGTCGGCACCAGAATCAAATAACACGCTAACAGAACGATTATTGAGAAGAAACGTACCGGTGACTGTGTCAGGGTCCTGCCTAGCCTCAGCAGCTCCAATGACGAAGGCACGTGCATTTCTGCCGCCGCCCCCGTTGCTACCATTCCCGTTGTTCCCACCCTGCTTCAGTTTTGGGCAATCCTTCTTGTAATGCCCAGTGTCACCACAGTTGTAGCATCCTTGTTTCTCTGTAGTCCCCTGAGTAGTCGGAGCTGAGCTGTTAGTCGGAGCCTGAGTCGATGGAAGTGTAGCCCGACAATCCTTAGCATAATGCCCTGTTCGCTGGCAGCGGTGACAACGGTTACTGTCGCAGTTCCCTTGGTGATGGCGTCCACACTTGTTGCAATTTGGGCAGTTTTCCCGCATAACCACCCTGCTTGTTACCCGAAGAAGATGAACCCCCATTATCAAACCTTTTACCCTGCTGTGCAGACCCAGATCCTTTCCCGTCATTTTCCCACTTGAGCTTGTTGTTCTCTGGGGCCTTAACTGTTGAACCCTTCGCAGGCAAAATCCCCTCATTCACTTTTAAGTTGGTCATCCTATGGGCCGATCGAACTACCTCCGCATAAGTAGGATGATTCCCAGCAGCCACTAACCCTGCAATTTCCGGTACTAACCCTGAGACATAGTGTTCAATCCTACGATACTCTGGCACGTGCAGATCGGGACACAGCACTGCCAACTCATTCCTCCTCACAGTATACTTCTCGATTTCCGATCCAGTCATCTTGAGGTTCCACACCTCATGCTCCAGCTTCTGTACCTCTTCCCTCGGACAATACTCACGCTTCAGCAACTGCACAAAATTCTCCCATGGCATAGCATATGCCTCCCCAATACCCATGTTCTGGGTGATACCATTCCACCAAGTCAATGCCACGTCCTGAAATAACGCAGCCGAATACTTTACCCGGTCTTCTGGAAGACAGTTACACATCAGAAATACCGACTCCACTTTCTCCAACCACCTTAGCAAGCTAACCGCACCCTCAGTGCCAGAGAATTCCTGGGGCTTACAGTCCCGGAACATCTTGTAGGTGCACATGGGTGGGGGTGGGTCAACAGGACCACCTGAAATGAAACGTATGAGAAACCACGAATAACGTAAACAAGGCTCACCAATGAGGCAAAGAAAATGGATAAAACAACTTACCACCACCGTTGTGCCCTAACTGGAAGGCAGCTTGGAGCAAGTTGTTCAGATCAGCCTGTGATAGGTTAATACCTCCACCACGACACCAGCACCACCGCGACCACCACCACGTCCACCATTGCGACCACCTCCACGTCCTCCACGCACTCCAGACATGATTCTGGCAGAAAGAACGAGAAAATTTAGTTTCGCAGTTAAAGATAACCACTAATGTTCACAAGATCAAAGCCAGATCCAATCCAGGACTATCCCCTCAAACCCAGAGCTCACTAGGGCTTCCATGCATTTCGGTTTATGATTTTGTGTGCACCCAAAATGATAAACCGCTCTACATGGTCCTCCAAGTGTTCTCCTAGTTCAAAGTTCAAATCACCGAACATAGACTCTTAGCTACACACCGTAATACTACGGTAGTTTATGACAAGTGTTTCTATGGGGGTGCGAAAGGGAGATGTCCGAGCCTTGGACAAATCTTAAGAGTACACGAGTTACTCCAATAGACTACACTGCCTAGATAATAAGTAACCCAACCTAAGATAGAACGGATGATGTAACGTAGAAAGACCAACGATTTAGAGACACCCCGACAAGACCATACGTAAACCACTATAACGTTTAGTACCATGTGATCGTCTAGTGTGTGCGACTCGGCTATAGACTAGACTCTACATGCAGTCCTAGTTCACTATAACCATTGGCTCTGATACCAATCTGTCACACCCTCAAAATCCACTTGCGGAGTTTTACCGCGAGGCGCATGACAAACCAGGATCCAAACCAACGATCACAATAAACAAGTCTAAATGAACATAAATGCAATTTCAAAACATAGTTTAAAATTCCCGTTTACAGCGGAAGCTTATTTAAAAACAATATCTCAATAATGAAACAATAGTTCAACTTTCAAAAGACCATGCAACCCTATTAAGACGCCGTGCAGACGCGTGCGCCCTAGTCCAGTCGTGCTACCTTAGCGACCTGAGAAAACATGTAAAAGTTTACGTCAGCACAAAAATGCTGGTGAGTTTACAGGTTTTGTATCCAAGTACCAAGTCCACCTGTCCATACTATAACAAATAGAAAACCAGTATACGCTAGCTAGGCGTACGTTTTGTTACTACCACGATTGGAAAACCATTACTAACGCGAATACCAAAAGTATGCCCGATGTAGTTCCTGTTGTTCCTGTTGTTCCTGTTTGAGACAATATGCACCCGCCGACCCTCCAAGTCGACGAGCGGGGTTGGTCACTCCCAATAGCGCTATTCACATTTCCCCGTTGTGCAACCCGCACATTCATGGTTCCCCCCGGGACTTCCAAAGATCGTGTAGTACACAAGAGAAACCCATAGTATGACAGTAGTTACCAAATAATCGTTTTAACACATGTTTTCTCCCCCGAAAGTATAAAACCAGTTTAAAAGAGGGGCCGTAAACTCACCTTAAGTTGCGTTACTCCTTAACCCGAGTAAACCCAGCTGCTATGCTAGTCCCGTAAGCGGCGACCTAACATACGACAGTTACAAGTACTTAGACTAATAACCCGCAGGTTAATTAGTCCCTAGATGTCCAGACCATAACCAAGTTCGTTTGAAAACACCGTGACTGTTTAACCGACCCAAAGTACAAGACTCGACATCCCATTGGTGACCCGAGACTCCCCGTGTTATGTTTACGCTCCAAAACGTACAATAACGCAAGTACACTTAACATACGTTAACGCACAACAAGTTATAGCACATAGTTCACGTATCACCGAAATACATCCAAATATATGTTACCAAGTTATTAGACATGTTACGGGGTTCCTAGCATGTTACTACATGTTAAATCGGGTCTCGGAATGCTAATTTACACTTACAGCAGCAGTACACGCGATTAGGAAAAGTCAACTAGCATTTAGGTTGGTCAACTAGCAATTAGGAGTCCTATTCGCCCCTATTATAGGCGATTAGGGGCTACTCCCCTCTATTATAGGCGATTAGGGGCTACTCCCCTGAACTTTCTAGTGATTAGGGCTAATCACCTGAACTTACTAGTGATTAGGGCTAATCACCTGAACTTACTAGTGATTAGGGCTAATCACCTGAACTGTCACACAATTAGACCTCTACTCGCCTGTGTTATAGGCGATTAGCACCCTACTCGCCTGTAACATAGGCGATTAGGAATGCTACTCGCCTGTAACCTTGCTGTTCCGGTTTTTCGCGCGTTTAATGCTCCAAATCAAATCCAGAACGTGTGTAACTACCCAATATCATCCCAAACACTATCCTAAACATGTTTAACCCAAAACCCTTCGTTCACCCTCGTATAATCAGTCCTGCATGCAACCAAAGTAATCCAAACACCATTCACATAGCATGCAACATCATACTAACACATGTAATCATAACACTATTATCCAATTACTGAGATTTCTATCATCATACTATCAATATCAATCCTGACCTAGCATGATAACCCATCAAATCATCATCAAGAATCATAAAAATCCTATCTTTCTAATCATACACACCCATAACGCACGTATATTAGTTATAATCCGATTAACAACCCTTATTGACGATTTTCAGAAAGCTTTTTCGTTTATGAACAGGTCTGGACCATTAGGGATTGATTAAAAACGTTTACAAAGTGTTATGGATGAGAATCAAACCTTAGGATTATGAAAGAATGATGGTTAGACCTTGAAACCTTGTGTTTTTGATCAAAATCGCCTTCCAGAGGTTGTTTATGTGTTTGGGGCGGTTATGGGACGACTAGGGTTGATATTAGGAAGTTTAGGAGGTTAAGCATTGTATTTATAGGCGTTTCTAGTCGTCCAGCACGTTATAGGCGAGTATGCAGCAGTTTCATGCGATTAGGGCTGCTAATCGCATGATTGTGCAGGTGATTGGGCCTAATCGCCCCTACATACACACGAGTAGGGCTCTAATCGCCCCTAAGGTCCTCTACTCGTCTCCCCTACAGGTGATTAGGCTTCCTAATCGCCTATAGGGGTTGGTTTGGTGCGTTTTGCGCGTTAAACCCCGTTTTAACATATGTTAATGCATATTCACGTACCGACAAGTCATATAATGATTGTAAACACATAACACAAGTAAATACACATATTTACACTCGTTCACCAATTCCCGGGACTCGAGACTCGTACGTTCCGTATGCCTTGACGATCCTACCGATCGTCACCGTTTGTACACTTGGTTAAGGACCGACATCTAATGAACCTCTAGACCAACATCCAATGATCCTCTAGACTAAACCAATAGTTCCCGAACTATAACCCGACTTAACTAACCCGGTTAAGTACAATATACGCGTGACTCGCTAAGGTAGACTTTCATCTAGACAACGTTGTTAACCAGAATTTGCCGGGTGTCACATCTACTGAGACACCAAACTGTTTGGCCAGTTTTTCTTTCCTGGCCTGATCTTTTTGATCTCTTTCAAGGATGGCCACTCTTGCCCTTATCCTGGCTAGGAATGACTCCTTAGGTTCCCTGATCTTCTCCCCCTTTTTGGATTCATCAAGTTTAACTTTTGAAGTTGAAGGTTGGGAGAATTGTCCTTGAAGATGAGCAATCTGTTTGCTGTTGAAGTCTATTTTGTTGGACAGATCATTCATCTTGGTCTTGATCACTCCAAATTGATTCTTGATAGACAGCTCCAAGTTAGCTGTGTATGTTTGGAAGTGATTTCTGATGAGAGTATTCATCATGTGGTACAGGGGACCCTCTGGGCTGCATAGCTGGTTCAGGTGTATGCTTGTTTGCCCAGGGAATTGGGTAGGCATTTGTTGTGAAGGGGGTGTTTTTAGGAGATCCTCATGTTGTACAGAGGATGCCACTCTAGGGGTTTTAGGGATTGAGTGGGCTTTAACCTGTGCAGGGGTGACTGGCTTCTTGAGCCTGGATACCCCTGAAACAGGACCTTCATAAAGTGCCGTCAATTCAGTAGTTTGTGTTTTTGAAACATCATCCAAATTAATGGAATCATCTGAATCCCTGATGTTGCCCTCAATGAGGACTGTCTCAGTTAAATCATGAGCTGAGCCCAACTCAGTTCTCTCATGAACCTCTTGTTCTTGGTTCTGAGGATTTCCTACTTCAGGCATTAAGCCTTCATCAGTAGTTGCCACATCTGAGGTCTTAGCTATGTTACTTCTATCCTCAGATCCACCACTGGGTGGTAACTGAGTAGTAGCAGCCTCAGATGCCCCAAGAGTCTCTAAAATTGGGCTTAAAGACTCTGGTCCACCCTCATCTCTTGGGATAGGGCTAGAGATGTCCACATCCATGTCTGATGTTGTGGTTATGTCCCCTGTTTGTTGTGGTTGTAGGGGACTGACATAATCAGATGGGACCTTCTCTTTTAGCCCAGAGAGAAGTTTGGCAATTTCTATTGCCTCTTGTTCAGAAATTTGTGGGGTTGGTTCAGTAGTTTGGGCAATAGGTGAAATTTGTTGTTCAGCAGTTTCAAAAGAAGAGTGTGTTTCAATAGTTTTTCTAAGTCTTTTTCTTTTGAATAAAATGGTTATGGGTGCTCTTGGTGGGGTTTGAGATGGATGAGACTGAGAGGGTGTTTCAGTCTCACCTATTTGAAGAGCAGACTGCTCATGAGCATGTTCAGGCATCTCAACCTCCTGAACAGCTTTTCTTTTGGGTTGGTGGGTTTTTGTCTTTGTTGGCTTGGGCTTTTTGGCTTTTGGTGGTGTGAGTTTGGAAGATGTGGACTTCAGGGGGACTTGAGTATGTTGTTGTTCTCCCTGATCATCTTCTGGCCAGGCAGCCGGTTTGTTATGCCTTGAGTATGCTTGTGATGTTAAAGGATTTAAAGTTGAAATTTTTCCCACAAGCATCTCATTACCCAGTTCCCCTATTATGCATTGCATAATGAACCTTGGGTACAACAAAAACTTTTTCTTGGTATTATTGTGATGTAACACCAACTCATTGAAAAATAGTTTTGATGCCCTGAATTTAGTTTCATTCACAATAGAATGAAATATTGGTTGAAAAGTGGAGGGCATCTGGTCATAAGACCCTGTTTTAGGACTCAAACACATAATAATATAATGAAACAAAAGCTTGTATTTTGGTTCAAAATATTTTTTGAAGATAGTAGCATGGGAGAGAGTACCTTGATAACCACACTCTGTCATGGTTAGGTGAATATCAGAATTAGCAACATGGTCAGGGGCAGTTACATCATCCAGACCCAGTCTTGTTGCCAGTGTGGCCGGTGTGATGGTCAGTGGTTTCCCTTTTATTCTTGAGTTGAGGGAAATGACTTCATCATCCGCCGTCACCGTCTCAGCATTTGCCCAGAACTCATTCAGAGTTTCAGTGTGAATTGGTGGGTTTATTGTGAGAGCAGTAAAATATTGGGATTTTACGACAAGATCAATGATCTCATCGTATTGGGACCAGCCTTCTTGTTTTTCAAGAAAGGCCCTTTGATTGTGTCCCTGCTTTAGAACGAGAGCCATGTGGTTTGGGTTTTTGATCGAACAGTTGATTTGCAGGTTTAGGTTATTGAGAGAGTTTTTGAGAGAGAAGGAGGGATATTTTGAGTTTGAAAGGATAAGTGTTGAGAAAAAGTATTTATCAGAAGTTTTAACCGCTTGAATCTTCTTTATTAGAAGTTTTTAAACCGCCTTTGGTTAAAAAATCTTTTTATCAGAGGTTGTAAACTGATTAGGTCAAACCTCTGATGATGGGAAAAGTCAGATTTGCCCTTTTGACTAAACTGCTGATGAAGGATTACTTCATCAGTAGTTCCCATTTCCTCTTCAGTAGTTTTAACAGCTGATGAGAAATGATTTTATAAATACTTTTATTCATAACTTCTTAAGGTTTTTTTATCAGAAGTTACACACTTTTCAGAAATTATCCCCATACTGATGTTTTGTTCATCAGTAGTTTCTCTCTTTTCAGAAGTTTTGTTTCAGACTTTTGTCTGCTTTGTAAGTGAAAAATGAAAATTTAAAATAATAAAATAAACACTTACAAATTTAGCATCCCAAGCATGGATACTAACTTCTGAAATGTTGATGTGTCAAGGGGTTTTGTGAAGATGTCAGCTATTTGATTAGCTGTTGCTACATGCTTCACTTCAATCTTGCCTTTTTCATAGCAATCTCTTATGAAATGGTACCTGATCTCAATGTGTTTGGTTTTTGAAAATTGTACCGGATTTTGAATGATGCTAATGGCAGATTTGCTGTCTACAAACAAAGGTGTCTTGGTCTCTTTGATTCCATAATCAAGAAGTTGATATTGGAGCCATTGTATCTGTGATGTACAACTTGCAGCTGCAATGTATTCAGCTTCAGCAGTTGAAGTTGCAACAGATGTTTGCTTCTTTGATTGCCATGACACTAGACAGTTACCCAGGAATTGACAACCACCAGATGTTGACTTTCTTGTCATCTTACACCCTACATAGTCACTATCTGAAAAAGCTGATAACTTGGTATTGCTTGAAGCAGGATACCAAATTCCAAGTGTTGGAGTTCCTTTCAGATATCTGAAAATTCTTTTGACTGCTATAAGGTGTGATTCCCTTGGTGCTGATTGATATCTAGCACAGACACATGTTGAAAACATAATATCTGGTCTAGAAGCAGTTAAATATAAAAGGGAACCTATCATGCATCTGTACATGGTTTGATCAACCTGTTTTCCTTGATCATCAGGTTCAACTTGTGTGATTGGTGTCATGGGAGTGGAACATGATTTACAGTCATTTAAAGAAAATTTGTTCAATAATTCTTTAACATATTTTGATTGATGTATAAAAGTTCCATTTGTTTGTTGCTTGATCTGCAGTCCTAGAAAGTACTGCAGTTCTCCCATGGTACTCATCTCAAATTTTGATTGCATGAGTTTCATAAAATCATCACACAGTTTTGTGTTTGTTGAACCAAAAATGATATCATCAACATAAATTTGAACAAGTAAGACATGATTTCCAACATGTTTAATGAAAAGAGTTTTATCAATGGCACCTCTTGTAAAGTTATTTTTGAGTAAAAAGGTGGAGAGTGTATCATACCAGGCTCTTGGAGCCTGTTTAAGCCCATAAAGAGCTTTGTCCAGTCTGTACACCCACTCAGGATGAGAAGGATCCTCAAACCCAGGTGGCTGACAGACATACACCTCCTCTTTTATTTTTCCATACAAAAATGCACTTTTCACATCCATTTGATAAACTTTAATTTTGTTGGAAATGGCATAGGCCAGAAATAACCTGATGGGCTCAAGCCTTGCAACTGGAGCAAAGGTTTCATCATAGTCAATTCCCTCTTCTTGAGAGTACCCTTGAACTACCAGTCTTGCCTTGTTCTTGATTATCATACCAGCTTCATCTTGTTTGTTCCTGAAAACCCATCTTGTGCCAATTGGTTGCTTGTTTGGAGGTAAGGGACAGATTTCCCAGACCTGTTGCTTGTTGAACTGAAGCAGTTCATCTTGCATAGCTTGCACCCAATTATTGTCTTTGAGGGCTTCCTGGTACTTCTTTGGTTCCAACTGTGAGATAAAGGCTGAAAATAGGCAAAAGTTGGAAAGCTTGTTTCTGGTGAGAACACCTGAAGCTATATCACCCATGACTTGATCAAGTGGATGATCTCTGTGTTCAATCAGTTGTTGTAAACCACTGACAGGTGTAGGTGGCTCATGTTCTTCAAACAAACTACTGAGGTCTATAATATCTGGTTCAGCAGTTTTAGTTTCTTCAGTAGTTGCAGGTGCTGAAGCAGATGTTTGAGTTTGGCCTTCAGTATTTGTTTGATCAGAAGTTTGTGAAACTTCTGATGGTGTTGAAGTTGACTTAATGACTGTTTGAGGAGTCCATGGTGTAGGATCCTCATCTTCAAACCTTTGATCACCATAATAAGTAGGTTTGGAAGGAGTAACAGTCTTTTCAGGTCCAAAGTGGAAGTTGTCAAGGTCAAAGAGTTCAGCAGGATGTGCTGGAATAAGAGTGTGTTTTGACTCATTGAACTTGACATTCAATGTTTCTTCTACAATCCTGGTGTGAGAATTAAAAACCTTGTAGGCTTTTCTAGTTGAAGAGTAACCAAGAAAGTAACCTGAGTCAACTTTGGTAGCAAACTTTGAAATAGATTCCTTGATGTTCAAGATGAAACATTGACACCCAAAAGCCCTGAAAAAGGAGATAAGGGGCTTCATGCCATGAAGAACTTCATAGGCAGTCTTGGAATGTCTCTTGACCACAAGAACTCTATTCTGAACATAACATGATGTGTTAACTGCTTCTGCCCAAAAGTACAAGGGCAGTCCAGAATCAGCTAACATTGTTCTTGCTCCTTCTATTAATGTTCTGTTCTTCCTTTCTACTACACCATTTTGTTCAGGAGTTCTGGGAACACTGTATTGTCTAATAATCCCTTTAGACAAACAGAATTCATCCAGAGTTTTGTTCCTGAACTCTGTCCCATTATCACTTCTAATGGTTTTGACAGATAGAAAATATTGTTTCTCTACTTGTAGAATGAAGAACTTGATGATTTCAGCAGCCTCATCCTTGGAGAATAAGAAGAATACCCATGTGAATCTTGAGTAGTCATCAATGATGACTAAGCAGTACTTCTTCTTACCAAGGCTCATAATCTTGTCAGGTCCAAATAAGTCCATATGGAGTAGTTGAAGACATGCAGTTGTTTTTGATTCTTCAATAGACTTATAGGAGGACTTATGCTGTTTTCCCTTTAAACAGGATACACAGTGTTCTTGACACTGGTATACTTTCAAAGGTAGACCTCTGACCAAGCCCATTTTTGTGACTTTATTTATGGTTTTAAAGTTCACATGGCCAAGTCTCCTGTGCCAGAGATCTGTTTCTGAAGTTGATGCCCTTGAGAAGAAACAGGCAGTGTTGTTCAATACTTTGTCTTTCTCAATGTCCATTGCATAGACATTGCCACATCTTTTGGCAATAAGCAAAGTATGATCTTCAATGATCTTCTCTATCAACTTCTGGCCTTCTGGTGAGATGATCTTGCATGCTGTCTTTGTGAAAAAGGAAGAATATCCTTTATCACACATTTGTGACACACCCAGCAAGTTGTATTCAAGGTTTTCCACCAGATTGACCTTGTCAAACTGTATTTTGCCAGAGGAGACATTGCCATGTCCTAGCACATATCCCTTAGCATTGTTCCCAAAGGATACAGATCCTTCTCTTTGGCTGATAAAGTTGTTTATCAGGTATCTGCATCCAGTTATGTGCATAGAGCCTCCACTATCAACATACCATATGCTGTTTAAGCCCCTGGAAACTCTCTGCACATAAAAGCAAATTAGTTAGATCTAGGAACCCAAGCCTGTTTGGCTTTGGGTTTGCTCTTGAGAACAGTTACAGTTTGTTCTTGACCAGGTTGAGAAATCCATGTCTTTTTGGCAATGGATTTTTCATTAAGAACCATGGTGGTATCCTTTTCAGGACCACCATCAACCTTGGTCATCAGTAGTTGTACCATGTTCATTTGAAACTGCTGATGATTCAGGTCTAACTACTGACAAAGAATTTTGAGAAAAAGATTTTGGTTGAGATCTTATCTTTTTCTGAGAAAAGGTGTTTTCAGGTTGTTGTTTCTTGGGTTTAAAGATTCTTTCATAATCATTTCTGATTTGATTTCCCACAACCTGTTGTTTAATTTTTTGATTGAACTGAATTCCTTTTCTGTATCTACAAAATTCAGTTTTGTGGTTGAGCAGACCACAAATTTCACTCTTTTGCCTTTTGTTTTTGATCTAAAGGCAAATTTCTGACATTAGTGTAAAGATTTTGCTCATCAGTAGTTTTTAGGATCTCAACTCCTGATGTAGATGAAACTACTGATGGCTTGTTGTCAGATTTTGTTAATACTTCTGAAGTACTTTCTTTAAAAATGCCAGGATTTCTATTTAGAAAGTTTTCATGGAAAGATGTGCAGTCTTTCCCTTCAGAAGTTTCATTTGAAACAATTCTTCTCCCATCTTCAGTAGTTTTGGGAGAGAAATCTATTGGTGTTTCAACATGATGGTATCCTATGCCAAACTTAACATTTGAAGCACTTTGTTTGTTTATCAATAATTGATACCCCTTACAAGATTCCACCCATTTTTCACATGTGATCCTGGTGTCAGCAAGCTCTTGTCTGACATCTCCCAGGTCATTTAGCATGATTTTAATTTGTGCTTGGGTTTCAATAGCTAAGTCAGTTAATTTAGAAACTTCTTTTGTTTTAGCACACAGTTTTCTTTCTAAATCACATTTTATCTGTGTGTATATTCTTTCTAAATCATTGGCTTTACCTTGTAAGTGCACATTTGTCTCTCTTATGAGAGCAAAAGTTTCTTTGCAAGAATTTGAGCAAAGTTTTGTCAAAGATTCTTTTGATACCTGTGACAATGCAGATTTTGAAGTACAGCCTTCAAATGCCATTAAGGCAAAGTTCTTTCTGCCATTGTCTGGTTCTCCCCAGTTGATGTCAAACACTTTGTTGTCTGCATCAGGATTGCACTCTGTGGTGTCAAAAGGAAGGCTGCTCCAGTCAACATACCCTGAGGTGAAAAGACTTTGTTGAGAGGGTTGTTGACGCTGTGGAGGAAGTTGAGCAGCTGGAAAGGGAGGGATTGATTGTTGGCTCTGCATCTGTTGAGCAGGCACTTGAACATATTGTACTTGTGGCATGTATTGCTGTTGAGGAGCTTGTGCCTGTACAAAATGAGCAATCCCTTGAGTTCCATTATTCTTATTATAATTGGGGTTATAGTTATTTCCAGATTGTGATTGGTTAAAGCTAGAGCTTCTACACTCTCTAGCAAAGTGTCCCAACTTCTGACACTTGTGACATCTTAATTTAGATTTGTCAAAACCAATTTTTGTATTACTGGTCAATCCTGGAAATTTCCTTCCTGACCTTTTATAAAACTTGTTAGTTTTAATGCTTAGCATGGCCAGTTGGTGTAAAATGTCCATTTCTTCTAAGTCATCACTGCTAAAGTTTTTCAAATCATCCATGATAAAACATAGATTATCAGCAGTTTGACTTTGGTCATTATTGTCATAACCTGGGAAAGATCTTTCTGATGAGATCCCAGTTGTTATGTCAATATTGTCATAAGATCCATAGGAACAAGTTGGTGAATCTTGTCCCAAAAGTGCTGTACTACCTGGTAGGTAGTCATCAGCAGTTTTACCAGATGATTGTAATTTCTTCTTTTGATCAATTTCTCTCTCAAAAGTAAGTAATCTCCCATGGAGTTTTGTAAGAGTGAGGGAGCTAAAATCTGGTGAGGATCTTAAAACAATGGAGTATGTTTCCCATTTGTCTGGTAAAGACCTTAAAAATCTATGTAGCATAGACACTGTTGTATAGGTCTGACCATTTAACTTTAGCTCAGATATTAATGAGGAAAATCTTTCAAATTGTTGAGTTAAAGTTTCCCCATTAATATGAGCAAATGTCTCATATTGTTGAGCTAAAATCTCTCTGGTGTTGGCAATCACCTCTTCAGTTCCTCGAAACTGTTCTTTAAGACAATCCCAGAGTTCTTTGGCACTTTCACAATGTAAAAGGCCAGAGTATATCTCATTTGGGAGAGCCATTGCCAACATAGAGAATGCTTTAGCATCTAGCTCAAGTTTTAGGAAATCATCATCTGTATATTCTTTAGGGTCCTTAGGGACCTTAACATTAGTTTCAAGATTAACATTTACTGGTTTGTGAGGACCATATATCACAGATCTCCAACAACCTGTGTTGGTTTGTGACAAGGTATGTGCCATTCTCTTTTGCCATATGTTGTATTCATTTCTCACAAGCATGGCAGGTTTAGTGGCAGAACCAGTATTATGTGGATCCATTTTAAAGAGTATTGATTTGTCAGATGACTCTTTTAAGTGATGGATGTTGATAAAAAGTGAACTTTTGATCTTTTTATTGAGTATCAATAAGAGCTTTGTGTCTGATTCTCAATTTGTTAGATTGATATGTGATCAGATAAACCAATGCTCTGATACCAATTGTTGGATCAGTTTGCTCTTTTTGCTAAGTAAGAACTTGCTATCTTGACACTTAAGTGTTTAACAAGCCCTTGTAAATCAGATTATAAGCACAGCGGAATGTATAAGTTAAAGCAACACTTTTTATACTAAGGAAGAGTTATTACTCCCCCTTGATGATTGAAACTAATAAATGACAAGTATTTATTATGAATCTAAGCAGTGAATGAGAACTAGATACTTAGACAGATTCACAATAAATACTGAAATGGAATAGAACAGTGAGAGTGTTTGAAGGATTTTTCTATTAAAATCAATGTCTAAAATAGAAGGTTGAAGCCTCCTATTAATAGACGTTTACATACATGTATCTTGCCCAAAAAGCAAGTACAGAAACAACAGAAACAAGTTGCACAAGTTGCAACATTGAAACTAACAAATACAGCTAAAAGTAATAATAAACAATAAACTACTGATGCAAAAGGCAGTGGAAAATATCTGATGCTAAGTGCTGATGAATGACAAACTACTGATGAGTAGTTTGTCTTCAGTACTTCTAAAGTGAACTTGTCTGGTTTGGACTTCAGAACTTCTGATGAAGTTTCTTCTTCAGCACTTCTCTTATCTTCTCTTCAGCAGTTCTTTGTTTTCTTTTTAGTACTTCTATACTTAGCCAAAATGACAGAAGTGAATTAGACTAAGGTTTCCAAAAGTGGTTTCACCAATCCTCTTTGTCCTAACACTTCTTTTGATCGATTTCTCTTTCAAAAGTTAGCAATCTCCCATGTATTTTTGTAAGAGTGGGGGAGCTAAAGTCTGGTGAGGATCTTAGGACTATAGAATATGTTTCCCATTTTTCAGGTAAAGACCTTAAGAATCTATGAAGCGTAGATACAGTTGTGTAGGTTTGACCATTTAATTTTAGCTCAGATATTAATGAGGAGAATCTTTCAAATTGTTGAGTTAAAGTTTCCCCATTTTTGTGAGCAAAAGTTTCATATTGTTGAGCCAGGATTTCTCTAGTGTTAGCAATCACCTCTTCAGTTCCTCCAAACTGTTCTTTTAGGCAGTCCCAAAGCTCTTTGGCACTATCACAATGTAATAGTCCAGAGTAGATTTCATTTGGGAGTGCCATTGCCAACATAGAGAAAGCTTTAGCATCAAGCTCAAGTTTTAGGAAATCATCATCTGTATAGTCCTTTGGGTCTTTTGGTATTTCTACTTTAGTTTCAAGATTAATATTTACTGGTTTGTGAGGACCATATATCACAGACTTCCAGCAACCGGTGTTGGTCTGAGATAATGTATGTGCCATTCTCCTTTGCTAGATATTGTATTCATTTCTAACTAGCATAGCAGGTTTATTGGCAGAACCAGTATTATGTGGATCCATTTTAAAGAGTATTGATTTTTCAAATATCTCTTAAAGTGATGGATGTTGAAAAAGTGAACTTTTAATCCTTTATTGAATATCAATAAGAGCCTGTGTCTGATTCTCAATGTGTTAGATTGATATGTGATCAGATAAACCAGTGCTCTGATACCAATTGTCGGATCAGTAATGCCTTGATGTTTTGCTTGCTAGTGAACACTTATGTGTTTAGCAAGTTCAATCAGATTTGCATAGCGGAATAAGTAAGTAAAGTTACACTATCAACAGGAGTTATTACTCCCCCTGGATGTTTGAAAACTAAAGACAAGTTTAATGAGAATCTAAGTATTGAATGTGAATGACAATAAATACTCAAACAGATTCTTAGTTAATGATGTGGAAATAACAATAATAAGATTTGAAGGATTTCAGTTTCAATTAAAATCAATGTCTAAAACAGAGGGATGAACCCATCTATTTATAGACTTACAAATACATGAACCTTGCTGTAACGACCCTGCCTGACGTGGCCGGGTCGTTGGGTCGGGTTATCGGAGCTACACAGCGGAATCCAGGGTAATAACAGTCTTTAGTCTTCCAGGATCCACGTCATCATATCTGTTGGGTTACCTGAACACATGTCAAAAATAGTTTCTGTCAACATAAAGTTGGTGAGGTCGTGTATTTTATAAAGTGAATGGCCAGTTCGTTTATTTATAATTCTTGTATAAATATCTTTTATAAATATGCTTTACAATTCTAATTCTGGAGGGGAAAATATATTCTATCAATTCGATTATATGTCTATTATTCCGATTATATTCTATTGGTTGCCATTCCTATCTATGGTATCACTCTGCTTGTGATAAATATAATTATTTCTACCCTCTACTCGGGTAAAACTGGTTCTTGTCCTCTAGTTGGACAAGAAAGGAAATGGCGATACCGTCCAGTACTGTCCTTGTCATTTCTATTACCCCCTTTATATAACTTTTATTAATAATCATTCTTTTGTGTAAAGCATTATTATGTTTTCTTATAAATGACATGTATTCCCCCGAAAACACTTAATAAAACAGTAAAAGTGGGGAGTTCACGATACTCACTTGTTGGCGTTAATCTCTAGCTAATCTTCTTATTACAGTTATATGTCATTTATATATGGATACGTTTTACGCATGGGACTTGTTAGATTGTAATACTTGGATATATATATCATATATGTAATTTATACATATAGAATTCGGTATATATTAGATAGTCCTAAACTCGGGGTTTGGGCATTCTAGGCAAAAAGAAATAAAGCTGGCCTTTACAGCTTGGCACGCGAACCTAAAGAACTCTAGACACGAACTTACCCGAGTCTAGTATATCGTTTTATATATCGAATCTTATATATATAAACATATATATTTTATATATGTTTATTATTCTCTTATTATTATTATCAAGTCCGTACGTTATTCGTATTATATATATATTCGTATAATTCTAATAATATTCCTCGTCTAGTTATTGGACCGGGTTCTATTCCGGTGTTGACCGAGTCACTGAGTCGACTCGGCGACGACTCGTATTCTTCCAATTCAATGATCGGTACCTCGCAATCAATATAATCACCGTGTTAATAAATAGATTACAAGATCGTGACCAATCAACCAATAGGAAATAGTTACCGAATCTTACCGAACTATTATCGGAACATAATCGGGAGTTAATCCGGGCCTTTGGTTAGGGATGATCATCCACATCATAGGTTCACCTCAAGTTACCTGATTATATATACAACACATATTGGTTAGTACCATAATCAAAATAACCATCTATAACCAACCACTATTGGTTATATGGTGATAAACTTCAAAACCACCTCCAATAATATAATCGGGTGATTTCAATAGAGAGTTCACTAATATCAAACATGAGCCGGAGGTGATTAAGATATAACCAAAATCTGATCGGAACCTCATCATAGGTTACCCGGTCCTTCAGTTATCATCTCAATATCAGTTTGTGGGTTATACCAGGCCTACGACAGTCACCATAACCCGGTGACTGTCCGGTTGTCAACAAAGGAGTGGTTTCAAGTATTATCCGAACAGAGGAGAGCAAGGATTGGGGTTCCGATTGATTATCGAACTGAAAAATAGTATAACTAATGACTCATCGGTGACAGTCACTGGTTCATTAATTGAACAGAAGGAAGGGTCACGGGTTCGGGATCATCAGACAGAAAAGATTACCGGTCAGAGACAGAAGGATAAAGGGCTCGGGGCTGCTTACCGGAGGAAGAAGAGGTCGGAGATGGCGGCGGCGATGGTGACTTGGAGATGAGCTGTGGTGGTGCCGGAGAGGTTGGCCGGAGACAGAGGCGGCGGCGGCCGGCCATTGGTCTCCGGTGAAAGCTTCTTTGGTCAGGGCTTTTATAATTCAAACACACACTTTGTGTGTGTGTATGTATAACTTACAGAGAGAGAGAGCGAGAGACAAGAGAGAGAGGGGTTTAAATAGGAGAATTAAATAAGAGGGTGTTTGGCTACGGGGATAATATCTGGAACTCGTGATGTTTGGTAACGGTTATAAGAGTAAAATAATAGGCGTTTGACAGCGGGTTAACAACAGATAAGGAGCGTTTAACCGCGATAATAATAATTCAATAATTATTATTTATATATTCGGTTGAAACGGTTGATCGCGAGATTCGAACTTGAATATTTAATTTAGTAATCGGGTGGTCAGGTCCGACCCGACCCGTTTAAGAGACCCGTAACACCTCGGGTGTTACATTCTCCCCCCCTTAGGAAATTTCGTCCCCGAAATTTGAATGATCTTGTCCTTTTAGACCCTTAATCTACAAGGACGTTACAATTAGAACCAAAATGCTTGTCGTCGAGACAGGATCGGTTCTTATGGTTTGCGAGGAAATCGATCTTGTATCAATCCAATATTAGAACTGTCAATCTGTACGACTACATCTTGATCATATTTCTAATTACGTTTTATCCTTTCTTGCTATAGTCATATTAATACAGATACATAGATTATCTGTATTTTCTAGTATGACTATTAAAGGTTTTTCGTATAGATTGATATCTTCTTTATATGGTGAACATTCTCCTAATCTTGTTTCTCATTAGAATGAGAAATAGACTGAATATTATTCTTATATAAAAACAGTTCGAACATACTTTGAGATTCTAATCGTTTTTCTTCTGAAAGATTTACAAACTTTCAGCAAAACATCGCTAGAGTCTCAAATCGATACCATTTATTTATCGCTTGATATTCGGATTCATTTACAATGATGGATTCTAGTTGGTTCTTAAGAGATAGATACGGAAGTCCCTTCGTTATCATGACTTGAATGGGATCTGAGCTACTACCTCTTATATTTGAACTTTAGAATTTGTCATCATTGTAATTCCGATTCTTAAAGAGTAGAAATGATTTCTCAGATCATTAGACGTATCTTATCCGGAGTCTAAAGGTGCCGGAAAAGACTAATTGAACTCGTTAAATTACACGGTTTTAACAGTTCCTTTTTATTATCTCGATCTACCGAAATCGGTCATTGAGATTTCTCTTAAATCATTGATAATAGTCGTACTGACTATTTCATTGATGATTGACTGCATTGTATCTAATACATATTATTTGACTTTTCTCAGTGTATTATCGTGAATGAGGTCTTTCACAATTCTACAGTCAATATATGTAACTTTATCTTTATAGTCTCGGAATCTACTGGTAACAGTCGTTGTTACGATTCCTTGACTTAAGATCCTTATGGCAATGCATCAATTATTCTTTCTCAAAATCATGATCATCATTCGAGATTAATATACTTATTGCATTAACTATTTCTGTAAAATTCTTTCTTACTTCTAGTTCGGGATTCGTTGACACTCTCGAAAAAAAAAATATTCTTTATAATTTTCTAGTTGTTTTTATATTACTTATATTTTTACCTGTTAATTTCTTTATATATATATATATATATTCTTATTCTGATAATTATATTTCTTGGCATATCGGATGCCTTTCTATTTTTCAGACATATCGGATGTCTTTTTAATTTATAGTTCTTCTTATTTTTCGATTTATATTCTTTTATTTATCTATTCATATTCTTTTATATCCAAGCAAATACTGATAATATCTATAGCACACACTATAAATTCAGTATTTCTATAATATATGTTTGCTTGGAATAATTCTTTCTTATTTATATATTCGATCAAAGTCTATACTATTGGTGTCTGAAAACACATTCCGATAGACTTATATTTAGGCAATATATCATATATATTCTTAATTCGACTTATTATAAGCGAAGCTTATTTCATCAGAATATTCATGTAGATAGTTCTTGCCAGAACAGTGATTTCTCAAATGATCTCTCGCAGCCTTTAACTCGGAACAGGAATTCCGTTCTTCCTTGGCCAGAGAGTTTCACTGGAAAAATGAGCATAATTCTTATTCATTTTTCGTTTTCATTTCGATTATACCTTGCGAATCTCTACGCGATTCCGCTTGGTATCAATTATATTTCGATATATTCGTTAAATAATTCGTTGGATTCTACCATTTCCAGTTTCGGAATCCATATATATTTATATCTGTTTTATTTTTAAGGATTTATCAAATCTTTCGTCACTTCTTATTTATGAATTTCAGCTTGGTAACACTTAACCGTTTTACCAATTTGATCGTATTCAAACTCTCGCGAGTTCTATATAGAAGTGAATGCGAAGATTCTCTTATGCTATCTTATATCCTTATAAAGAATCCTGTGGCTTGAGGGCAAATGTCCAGATATACCTTCTGTGAGGGTCCGGATATCCTTTTCCATAGGGATTCCACATAGGACATACAACTAGCTTTGGTTGGCAATTGAAAATCAATAAAATGATTTCTTTGATTCATAGAATTTAACCGAGCGATGGTTTTTATTCTGCGAATCTATTCCTAGTCGTATTTCACAAAGAAATTTCAACTAGATTGCCAATGATATGGTCGTATTCTCCATATACGATACGCTGATAGTTCAGATTCATATTTATTTTCTTATTATTTCTCTTAATATGTTCGTGACCCTAACATACTGTGATCTCGATAAACTCCTACTCGAATGTTCCTGTGCCTGTGGTGTTCATAATTATGTCGCGATCATAATTACTATTCCACCTCACCTAACATTCCAGTATTCGTTTATTTTAATCGCAATAGGTATGTGTCCCTTACATATTAATTCGATATTCTGTTCTTTATTTCTTCTTGAGTTTGAAATTATATTATTCGGGATAAAACTTGTTGATCTAAGTCTAACGAAATAGACTGTCAATCGTTCAAGAATTTGTTCGTTTCAGAAGATATTCAATATAACAATCCAATCTTTTAATATCCCTGACTTGTTCGGGTCATAGGATTAAGACGGTATTTATATTGTCATAGAATCGAGCGAGTAAGAATTCGGTTTCGTTCGACAGATTCCAAAGTATTTTGGTTACGGAATTTCGAGAATAATATTTTTGTCCAAATATTATTTATTTCTGGAAAGGGTCAAGGATGACGTATAACTAAGATTTTTATATAATTATAAAGACGAGTTTAGATTATAAAACGAAATATGTATAATATTTATTATCGTTTATATTGGAATATTATTGAGGAATTATACAATCGAACATAGATATATATATATATATATATATAAAATTATACTGAAAAGGCTCTTGATATTTATATATACGAATACGGATTCGATTAATAAATCTTTATGAAAATAACATTAAATACGATATGAATTATATTTCGGTAAAATAATACGGTCGTGGTTCTTTTTGTATAAAAACTTTAGGAATAATTTATAATAACAATACTGATTCGAGTTTCATAATAATATTTATTTTTGAAAATAATAACTATCTGAAAAGGGTCGTTGTAAAAATTTTTCATAGTGTCGGAATTCTTAAATTTTTAATAAATAAAGTTCTTATTATGGATTGATAAAACTAACGTAGATTTCTCAAAATATTGAGATCAAAACTTTTAGGTTAAACGGATAAATTTGTATAAAACCTGAGATAGATTCTGGGGTTTTTCAAAGATTATCTATATTTGATTTGATAAAGAAAATATTAACGGATTTACTCAATCTTTTGAATAAATCGTTATCTGAAAATCGGGGTATATATTCTTACTAAAATCGAAATACTGGTTTAGTATAAAAATAATAATGACTAAGAATAAATTCAATAAACTTTCAAAATCATACTAGAAAGAATTAAAACAATATAGATAATCGCGGAATATATTTAACCTTTAATTAAATAGTCGGAGGAAATTCTTTAAAAACACGATATTTATATGTCTCTAGCATATCAGATTTTTATAAAATTTTGGAAATTACGTTGTAAAAATAATATTTCTGGAAACTTGAGCATAGGAATGTTCAAGTTGGAGCGTATATTTGTATTTTATTTATAATTATTGGAATAATCGTAAGGTTAACGATTTAAATGATTACTGAGACTGGAATATTTCGATAATTTATACGAAATTTTTGGAATATACGACGTATGATTATTAATCAACGAGTTTTTCTAGAGAGTGAAATACGATTTCAAACTCTCGTACAAGTCGATTAAAATATCGAAGAATAATTTTGTAATTTTTATATCTATTTATATATATACTTCTATAATTTTCGTGTTTTATATCTGGATTTATTTCTGATTTCTTTTAATATATCTGGTTTCTTTTCTGTAGTCTTTCTTATTTCATATGGCCTTAATATCCTGTAAGATTTCCCATAAATTAATGTGCATATAAATTCACAACTGTGTACAGAATTGTCAATTTATCCCACATAATAATTCTAGTAATATCCTGTGGTGGATTCGTTTTAATTTCTAGTATACGGTTATGGTTCTCACCAACTTTATAATGGTTTGACATTTAGGTACCCAAAAATTTACTCGCCTATTATTTTCTTTTAATATTTCTAATATCTTAATTATTTTCTTAAGCAACATTTCTTTTTAGAAAATATTCTGGTAGATCCCGGATTACTAAAGACTTCAAAACTGTTATTAAGCGCCGCTCTGATACCAACTGTAACGACCCTGCCTGACGTGGCCGGGTCGTTGGGTCGGGTTATCGGAGCTACACAGCGGAATCCAGGGTAATAACAGTCTTTAGTCTTCCAAGATCCACGTCATCATATCTGTTGGGTTACCTGAACACATGTCAAAAATAGTTTATGTCAACATAAAGTTGGTGAGGTCGTGTATTTTATAAAGTGAATGGCCAGTTCGTTTATTTATAATTCTTTTATAAATATCTTTTATAAATATGCTTTACAATTCTAATTCTGGAGGGGAAAATATATTCTATCAATTCGATTATATGTCTATTATTCCGATTATATTCTATTGGTTGCCATTCCTATCTATGGTATCACTCTGCTTGTGACAAATATAATTATTTCTACCCTCTACTCAGGTAAAACTGGTTCTTGTCCTCTAGTTGGACAAGAAAGGAAATGGTGATACCGTCCAGTACTGTCCTTGTCGTTTCTATTACCCCCTTTATATAACTTTTATTAATAATCATTCTTTTGTGTAAAGCATTATTATGTTTTCTTATAAATGACATGTATTCCCCCGAAAACACTTAATAAAACAGTAAAAGTGGGGAGTTCACGATACTCACTTGTTGGCGTTAATCTCTAGCTAATCTTCTTATTACAATTATATGTCATATATATATATGGATACGTTTTACGCGTGGGACTTGTTAGATTGTAATACTTGGATATATATATCATATATGAAATTTATACATATAGAATTCGGTATATATTAGATAGTCCTAAACTCGGGGTTTGGGCATTCTAGGCAAAAAGAAATAAAGCTGGCCTTTACAGCTTGGCACGCGAACCTAAAGAACTCTAGACACGAACTTACCCGAGTCTAGTATATCGTTTTATATATCGAATCTTATATATATAAACATATATATTTTATATATGTTTATTATTCTCTTATTATTATTATCAAGTCCGTACGTTATTCGTATTATATATATATATTCGTATAATTCTAATAATATTCCTCGTCTAGTTATTGGACCGGGTTCTATTCCGGTGTTGACCGAGTCACTGAGTCGACTCGGCGACGACTCGTATTCTTCCAATTCAATGATCGGTACCTCGCAATCAATATAATCACCGTGTTAATAAATAGATTACAAGATCGTGACCAATCAACCAATAGGAAATAGTGACCGAATCTTACCGAACTATTATCGGAACATAATCGGGAGTTAATCCGGGCCTTTGGTTAGGGATGATCATCCACATCATAGGTTCACCTCAAGTTACCTGATTATATATACAACACATATTGGTTAGTACCATAATCAAAATAACCATCTATAACCAACCACTATTGGTTATATGGTGATAAACTTCAAAACCACCTCCAATAATATAATCGGGTGATTTCAATAGAGAGTTCACTAATATCAAACATGAGCTGGAGGTGATTAAGATGTAACCACAATCTGATCGGAACCTCATCATAGGTTACCCGGTCCTTCAGTTATCATCTCAATATCAGTTTGTGGATTATACCAGGCCTACGACAGTCACCATAACCCGGTGACTGTCTGGTTGTCAACAAAGGAGTGGTTTCAAGTATTATCCGAACAGAGGAGAGCAAGGATTGGGGTTCCGATTGATTATCGAACTGAAAAATAGTATAACTAATGACTCATCGGTGACAGTCACTGGTTCATTAATTGAACAGAAGGAAGGGTCACGGGTTCGGGATCGTCGGACAGAAAAGATTACCGGTCAGAGACAGAAGGATAAAGGGCTCGGGGCTGCTTACCGGAGGAAGAAGAGGTCGGCGATGGCGGCGGCGATGGTGACTTGGAGATGAGTTGTGGTGGTGCCGGAGAGGTTGGCCGGAGACAGAGGCGGCGGCGGCCGGCCATTGGTCTCCGGTGAAAGCTTCTTTGGTCAGGGCTTTTATAATTCAAACACACACTTTGTGTGTGTGTATGTATAACTTACAGAGAGAGAGCGAGAGACAAGAGAGAGAGAGGGGTTTAAATAGGAGAATTAAATAAGAGGGTGTTTGGCTATGGGGATAATATCTGGAACTCGTGATGTTTGGTAACGGTTATAAGAGTAAAATAATAGGCGTTTGACAGCGGGTTAACAATAGATAAGGAGCGTTTAACCGCGATAATAATAATTCAATAATTATTATTTATATAATCGGTTGAAACGGTTGATCGCGAGATTCGAACTTGAATATTTAATTTAGTAATCGGGTGGTTAGGTCCGACCCGACCCGTTTAAGAGACCCGTAACACCTCGGGTGTTACACTTGCCAAAAAGCAAGTCTGCAACAAGTTGCATTCTTGGAACTTGCACAAAAATATAAAGTAATAATAAACAAATAAACTACTAAAACATAAGGCGGTGGAATGATTCTGGTATAAGTGCTGATGAATGACAAACTACTGATGAGTAGTTTGTCTTCAGTAGTTCTTCAGTGAACTTGTCTGGTTAGACTTCAGAACTTCTGATCTTTCTTCTTCAGTACTTGTTGAATCCTTCTACAGTACATTAGTCTTCTTTCTTCAGTAGTTCTATACTTAGAATAATTTGCAGAAGAATGAATTAGACTAAGGTTTGCAAAAGTGGTTTCCTTAATCCTTTTTGTCCTAACACATGCAGACCCGTGCGCCTAGTCCGTGTGTTGCTACCATAGCTACCTGAGAAAAGCATGCCAAAAGGTGTCAACATATAATGCTGGTGAGTTCATAGGTTTTCATAAAGCTTTACCAAGTGTTACCAAATGTTACCAAGTTCAAACCTGTCAATACTATGTAATGTGCAAGCCAAAGTACACTAGCTAGGCGTAAGTTTTGCTACTACCACGATTGGAAAACCATTACTAGACACGTTTAGCAAGTTTAGCATATGTTTAAGCCACCTAAATAATGTTTAGCAAGTTCAGCATTGCTCGAGACAACATGCACCCGTCCGACCTCCAGTTGGCGAGTAGAGCAGGTCACGCCCAATAGATCTATCCACGTTTCCCCCGTTATGCATCCCTGCACATTCATGGTTTCCCCCAGGACTTCCAAAGATCGTATAGCAACTCAAAAGTAACCCATAGTATGACATATGTTCAAAAAATATAATTTAGCGCATGTTTTCTCCCCCATAAGTAAAACCAATAAAAGTGGGGTTGTGAAACTCACCTTAGGTTCGCGTCTACTATATAAAATAGTTATCAACAAGTCTTGATAGTTCCTAATAACGGGAATCTATCATAAAAGTTCATATAAGTGTTTTCACTAATAACCTTAAGGTTATCTAGTCCCCGATTTTCCAGATCGTGATTAAGTATGTTTTGAAAACGTGTTCGACTGCTCAACCGGCACACTAGACTGACCCGACATCCCATTGGTGACCCATTCCATAAACTAATCAAGTATACGTAGATTACATGTAAGGTTCAAGCATAAAATATTCAGTTTGCAACAAAAATTGCACATACGGGTTTGTTGGGTCGAATCAGCATAGTTTTAACCTTGGTTCGACCCTTTTAATTTTGGTTCGACCCATCTGAAGGTTCATTCGACCCATACCTAAGTTCATACAACCTAAAACATGTTCATTCGACCTTAACACATGTTTATTCGACCCTAACACATGTTAATTCGACCTAAATCATGTTCGTTCGACCAAAACAAGGTTGTTTCGACCTGTTCATAGTCTGGTTCGACCCCAAAACGCCTCCTTTGAATCCACGACTGGTCGATGGGGTCTAGTTCGACCTCAGTGTGCTGCAATCGTTTTAAAACGTATCAATTCGCATCAAAACAGTCCGAAAACATCACGAAACATCACTAAACACAGCAGTCACGTATGAATAACATATGCCCACAAAACCCTATGAATTTTACTTCAACATCAATCCGTTTTAACACTTACCCAAAAATGGCAAAATTATGGAAACATCACATCATGCAGGAAAACTTTATCCAATTTGGAAACTTTTCGAAATCCTTTCATAATCATTTCAAAATGCTCAGTTTGTTATGTTCGTGAAAACCCCCAATCGTTTTATTAATAATAACATGTTTCAAGCCCAAGATTTAACGAAAATCCGCAAAATAGACATAATAACATCATCTATCCAATTACAACCTAAATCAATCATAAATCAATACCAATGGCAGTCCTAGATCATGTTTTTATCATCTAAATACCTGTTAATCATTAAACAAAACATAACACAACATAAAACACAATTAACACATGTTTATTTGTATGAAAACTCATGTTTAATGATCGGGTTTTGTTTAGAAAGATGTTTGAAAGGTTTTTAATCATAAAAATCACCTTAAAATAGATCTGGACCTTTGGGGTTTAATAAAAACGAATCAAAACGTATTAACAAGGGTTTTAGATAAAAAAACACACCTTAGATCTTTACTTGGAAGATGTTTGTAGGTTAGATTCTGGAAAACAAGGTAAAAAACTTCTTCCCCAGTGATTAAAGTTAAGAGAGAGTGTTTAGAGGCGTTTAGGGTTGGTGAAATGATGAAAAATTGCAAAGTCTGATATTTATACTTGTAGTGCATACGACCCCATGCAAGGGTCAAATGGGGTTATACAAGGTCAAATGGACCTTTTGCCAAGGCCCTTACCCTGGTTCGACCTCCCTTTAAGGTCGAACTACTCACCATGTTTTCCAGATTTTCCAGTTTTGTCGTTTAAACACATTTTGACACATCCTAACGCATGAACATGTATTCCTAACATATGTTAAGCATATAGAATCATGTATAATCATGTTTATACCTTTGAAACACATATTTTCATATTGTATCACATGTATGTATCAATCTATGTATAATACTCAATTTAATTTATGTAATTTCACAAACAACGGGACTCGCGACTAGTGTATACTCAAAACGACTCCCTTGTACCATACTATATACATATTATATCATATATTATTGTTTAAATGATCCAAAGAAATAATGGCATGGGCCGGGGTTCGAACCCGAGCCCATGGCCGGTTCAACATACACAAACAACAAACCAGCTAATCTACACCACATACTTGGTTAGTCTTCAACACATTTTAATTTTATAACGTATTTGGAGTCTTAACAGTTGACCTGGAAAGTCAACTGTGAAGACAATTTACCATAATCAATCCTTCTAAACGCGTTTAATCCCTATTATGGAATGATTGGTGATTGAGAAGGATGATTCGCGTCCATAACACGCCAATTATCATTAAAACATTTCCTAATTGTATCAAATTAACGCGTCATAGACATTAAACGGGTCAAACATTCCAATTCGCTTAACCCGAACCCCACACTATAAATTGAACCCTCAACCACAAGCTAAACTCGCCGATATTACTTACCTCACCTTCAATTTCTGTTAAAAATCATCCTTTCAAGGCTTTTTGCTCGTGTGTTGACTTTTCTGTTTGACCGATCAATTATCACGATTAAGCTTTGTAAGTTTCATTTTTTTTTGTTGGTTTTGTTCATCGGCATTCATACAATAATAACCCTATTTTTAATCGGGTTATTGTTGTTTGAATCTGACTATTGTTTAAACTAGGGCTCGTTCGAACGATTTGGGGAAGAAACACATCTGCAGACATGTATATTTATATATTGCAGAACATAAATCATCACAAACTGATCTACAGATCAGTTGGTGTGACCCTTACACTCAAAACACGAACCGGCCGGATGGCCACGGTTCGAGTCCCACATTAAACGGCTTTTTAGCCTTCCATTAAAAGGATTATATAATCAGTTTCAAGTTATAATATATATATATATATATATATATTTTAACCCAAGATTTATCGTTCACAGGGTTCAGACCAACTGGTCTGAACTTGTGATATTAAACACGAACCGGTCCCAGACCCGGGTTCGATTCCCAGCTTGAACAAAACATTTTTTTACCTTTTAGCTTTATATATTTTCACTAATATTTTTAAAATTGGTTTTAAAATACTAAAATTGCTTTATAAATTCTACAAAAATTATTTTATGTTATTCTAGTAGAAAAGTTTAACATACAATTTTTAGTTTTCCAAAAAATATTTATTTAATATATATAATAAAGATTTCAAGTTTATTCTATTTTAATTATAAAAAATCTATAAAAATATCAAAACGATTATATAAATTCCCACAAAAATTATTCGAGTTTATATAACACTAAACATTTCTGAAATGATTTTTGTTTTTGAAAAATCATTTATTTAATATTTTTAATCAATTTTTGTTATTTTTAATCATAAATAAATCATAATAAATTCATTTTTCAATATTTTTGCACCAAAATTTTATATAAATTATTTCTGTCCATTTAGAACAGAATACAAATTTTAATTTAAAAATTATTTAATTTTAATATTTTTAGATATTAAAGTTATATTTTGACAAATTAAAATAAATAGATTAAATATTCTATTTTTAAGAAAATAATTTTGTAAAAATTATTTTCATACTTAAAACTTTATAATATGACCATCTTTAATCTAAAATTTACAAAAAGACTTTTGTTTATTTATTTATCGAATTTCTCTTATTTATTAAACATTTTAATTATTAATCAAACGAATACTTATCCCCAATTCGAAACCCTAGAAAATACTTGTAGACTAGAAAGACTTAGACTTATTTGTTACCTTATACATAGGGTAATACTTGGCAACTTTGGGGCTACACTTATTCTTTTTCTCGAGACTTAATTCTTTGCTAAGGTGAGTTTACGTAACTATGTTTATGCAATTCTTTATACTTGCAACATTATACTTAAGCAATTCTACATACATGTCTAGTTGTAAAGTTTAATGCCTCATGACTTAGACAATTACAGTTAGACTTAAACTTCAACATACATAATCATTAGCTATGGCCAAGCCGGCGATACTCAATAATAGATCTATTGGATTGACAATCCCACCTAGATTCGTTGACCATCTTTTATGGGGAGCGCGAGTGATTGTTATCGTTCCAACGTGATATTAAGGTGAACCGTGGATGACAGGATGGACCTAAACTAGTCGGAGGTTTGATTATGTGCATAAAACACTTCATGTTTATTCGTGTCGACTTAAACTTACAGTAGACATTTGAATTGCTAAACTTTTATTCCCCCCCCCCCTATTTTTACAACTCAACAGGTAATAATGATGCTTGAAGTCTAGAGAGTTAGCATGAGGAGACAATTTGAAGTTTATGCTTTGTTTGGCTTTTTGATGTATTAGAATTTCATTCAAGACTTATTATGTATTTTCAATTTTGGATATTTGCACTTTAAATAAATTTCAATTAAAACTGAATACCATGTGCTACTGTATACTCATTCTTACGTGACACCTCGATGTTTCCGCCATCGGTTGGGGTGTTATAGATTGGTATCAGAGCCTTGGTTATAGGGAATTAGGTTATTAGAAAATAATCTAGACTATAACCTTAGGGATTTAAAACAGTACTTGCTTCTCTTACTTGTAACCCTAATTGCTTCCTTAATCTTATCCTTATCTTATACCTTATACAACCCTAAGCTTTTACAAGATGACTGCTCTTATTCGTCTGCTGCAATCCTGATCCACCATTAGATTAATAGGACAAAATCCTCAGGTTTAGCCTGAACCACCTTGAGATCTCGTCGAGGTTCTAGATTTTAATAACGAACACGTGTAATCTGGAAGGGTGGACGCCTGTATTCTGAGTCTTCTGTCTAGGCTGGCATTGCGCATATATCCCAATCAGACGAGGGACCCGGATGCCTACCTGGGAATTCTCGGGATGAGTGTTCACTTATAGGCTAAAGCATGTCTTCACTATGTTATTAGAATCTAGAATCTTTGATAAGTCAACGTTTTCGTTTATTCGTTTTAATTAATGAATAAATGATTACATTCCTTATATAACCTCATTCATTTCATTGTGTCTCTTACAGATCATGCCTCCACGTCGCAGCACTCGCAATAGCAATGGTGAGAACCATGAGGAAGGTGGCGACAACCATAACCATAACCATGACCACGACGCTAACCACAACAACAACAATAACAACAACAATGGCGTTGATGCTCAACTAGCTGCGATCATTTCTCAACAAATGGCAAAACATATCGCGACTCTGGTTCCTAACTTACTGGCTCAAGTCATCCAGATAAACGGAAACGGAAACGGAAACAGCAATGGAAACCACAATGGAAACGGGAATGGAAACGGGAATGGTCTCCCAGCTTGCACTCTTAAGCACTTTAATACCTGTAATCCCCCTAAGTTCAGTGGAGAAGAAGGAACTACGGGTCTTCTACAATGGTTCGAGGGTATTGAGAATACCTTCATTAACAGTGAGTGTCCCGATAACTTTAAGGTCCGTCATGCCATGAGTGTTCTTCACAAACGAGCACTCACTTGGTGGAATGAGGAAAAGCGCACCCGCGGAGCTGAAGTTGCACTTGCTATGACCTGGGATCAAGTCAAGGAGATTATGAAAGATGAGTTCTGTCCCCGTAACGAGATTAAGAAACTGGAAGACGAGTTCCACACCCTTGCTCAAGATATTGGGGAAAACCTTGCTTATAATACCCGCTTTCACGAGCTCAGTTTGTTGTTTCCCCATAAAGTTACTCCCCTACCTATAGCCATCGAGAAGTATATCGGTGGCCTACCTATGCAAATCCAAGACACGGTATGGGGAAGGAATCCTGCCACCTTGGAGGAAGCCAAACGCCTGGCGGCTACTCTTACCGATAATCATGTGAAGAACGGTACTCTCTTTCGCAAGAACACCAAGAAGACTGCTGCAAAAGACACTCCTCAGCCCGCTATTGAGATTAAGCCTGCGACCTCAACCAACAGGAAGCGCAAGGCTAAGAACTACATGGTTGCTACCACCCCACCTGCAGTGCAAAACCCAGCGAAGAAACCGTATGTCGGGAACCACCCTCTTTGTAACACTTTTCAATACCACCATCTTGCTGACAGACCATGCCGCCAATGTAATAACTGCAAGCGGTATGGACACTATGCCAATGCTTGCCAAGCCCCTGCCACTCAAAACAACCCTGCCAGAAATAATCCAGCTCCTAATGCTCAAAATGGTAGGCCTGTTCGAGGCTAGTGCTATGAATGTGGAAGCACGGAACATTATTGGGATGCTTGCCCTAGACTTGGAAACCAGAACCAAAACCGCAACCAAAACCAGAACCGCAACCAGAACCAAGGTGCTCGAGGTCGCGCTTACAACCTCAATGCTAATCAGGCTCGCGACAACAACGAGGTGGTTAATGGTACGTTTCTCCTTAATAACCACTATGCATCCATATTATTTGATTCGGGTTCTGATAAGTCATTTGTATCACTAAAGTTTGAACCCTTAGTGGTAGAGGTAGCTAATGGGAAGTCTATCTCGATCGATTCTATTATTCGTAACTGTGTGTTGAACCTTGATGAGCATACCTTCTCTATCGATCTCATTCCTATTGTAACGCCCCAAAACCATCCGTTCGTCTAATTGCGCCATTAGGCGTGATTAGAAAGATATTAAAACTGAGACCTAGGGGGTAAGAATATGGGTTATGTTCTAATATGGAAATAACCTAGTTAATAATATTATTTTTAACTATGAATACAAGGTGTTTGAAACTAGCTTAACTAGTTAAGTTTTTATAATAAAATGACATTCGATGGTTATTTGAGGGACTATAGTTGCCAATGTGGTAAATTGGGTTTTATTAATAAAATTAACAAAGAAAAAAAAAACACACACTTGTGTGTGTTGATCGATATCAACATCAGGAGAACTCTTCATCACCTTCAAAACCCTAAATCAAGAACAAGCTCAATTCAATGCCAAATCATGGGGGTTTTCACTGCATTAGCCAAAATTCGGATCCTCTTAGTCTAATACACAACAAGGTACCTTTAATTTGGCTAAATTTGATGTTATGTTCATGCTTGATTATAGTGAAAATCAAGGGTGTTGTTAAAACGTGAGGTTATAAGTTGTTAGAGGTATCTCTAGCTTTAGGGAGCCTCAATCATGTATAAATCGGTTATGAATCACATTTTAGATGTGTAATTGATTATGTTCAAGCCTAACATAAAGTGGGTTTTGGCTCATTTAGGTTAATCTCATGAAATCGTGATTGTGTGTGATGTATAAGTAGTGGGTTTTTACCCAAAACATGAATGTAGTAAAATCTTGCAATTTGGATGTGATTAAAATCATGTATGTGTGCTAATTGGTAAATAGACCATATGCAAATGGTTAATTAGGCCATGGTGGAGTCTAGAAAGTCTTGAACTCCTTGAATTAAGATAATGAAAAATTGTGCATATGAGGTGTTTGATAAAATGCCTACATGAAACTTGAATTAAGTCAAATGGTGTAAAATTATATAAAATTCGTCACTTTTGACAGCCTTAGATAGTCATCTTGTAAAGGGCATATCTCATTCGTTATTAGGAGTTAGAAGACGAGCCTTATATCGTTGAAAAGCTTGTTGCACATATTACATTTCATATTTAGTCATAAGGAGCTGATTCTGAGTTTTAGTGGGTCAAAACAGCATCTAAAGTTAACATTTCAGTTTTGACAGCAAAGTTGTTTGGTCAAAAATGAAGGACCACAGGATCGATTTGAGGGAATAATCTTGAGAGAGAATATGTGAAACTTAAAGATTCAATATATTACACAAATGAATACAATGTTGGGGTATTTATACTTGTGAAGGGGTGTGTCCCCTTTGATACTAACCAACATGTCGGTTGGATTATTAACTAACATGACCCTTGACTAAACTTAGGATAATATATATACTTAGGATATAATAGATATAATATGGAAATAAGAATTATTATGTTATGTCTAACATTCTCCCCCTTAATTCTTGATTTCCCCAAGGTCTTCAACTCCTATGAGACGTCGCATCTCGAGAAATTTTATTCTTGGTAGTGCCTTGGTGAGTATATCTGCTTTCTGCATCTCTCCACTGATGTGATCAACTTGTATCTGCTCGTTCTCTATGCATTCTCTGATAAAGTGATACCTTATGTTGATGTGCTTTGATCTTCCATGAAACACTGGGTTCTTCATAAGTTGTATTGCTGACTTGTTGTCTACTAGTAGTGTTATCTTCTTTGGTTGTTCACCCGTGAGTTCGCTGAGTACTCCTTGTAGCCATATTGCTTGACATGCTGCTGATGTAGCTGCCATAAATTCTGATTCGCATGATGATAGTGCTACTATACTTTGTTTCTGACTTGTCCATGTGATAGGTGAATCTCTGTAGTAGAATATTGTTCCTGTTGTTCCTTTTCCATCATCTTGGTCTCCATAACTGCTGTCGCTGTATCCAGTGATTTCTGCTTCTTTACTTCTGCTGTATTGAATTCCATAATCCAATGTGCCTTTGATATATCTTATTAAGTGTTTGACTGCCTTCATGTGAGTTGTTTTTGGCTTCTCCATAAATCTGCTAACGTATCCAACTGCGTAGGTGATATCTGGTCTGGTATGTGTAAGATACCTTAAGCTTCCAATTAGCTTTCTATATTCTGTCTCATTGACTGGTTCACTTTCGTCTTCTTTAGTGAGCTTTAGACCTGATTCCATTGCATATTTTGTTGGATTGCAGTCTTCTAGTCTGGCTTCTTTAACGACTTTCTTCGCGTAGGCTAATTGCTTCAATTGTATCTTTCCTTGTGTTTGACTAACTTCTATCCCTAGATAGTAAGTGAGTGGTCCTAAGTCACTCATTTCAAACTTGCCTTGCATTTCTTTCTTGAAGCTTGATATGTCCTTGATTGAACTTCCTGTCACTATTATGTCATCGACATAAACTCCTATAATTATTGTTGACTCCTTTGAAGTTCTCTTGTATACTGCTTGCTCTTGTGGACATCTTATAAATCCAATTTCCTTTAGGATGTTATTCAGCCTTATGTTCCATGCTCTTGGTGCTTGCTTTAAACCATATAGAGCTTTCTTTAGCTTGTAGACTAGATTTTCTTTTCCTTTCTTTATGAATCCATCTGGTTGTGAAACGTAGACATCTTCTTTTAATTCACCATGTAAGAATGCTGATTTTACATCTAAGTGATGTACTTGCCATCCTTTCTGTGCTGCCAATGCTAATAGTAGCCTGATTGTTTCTATTCTTGCAACTGGTGCAAATACTTCATTGTAGTCTATTCCTTCTTGTTGTACGTATCCTTTTGCTACTAATCTGGCCTTGTATTTGGTGATTTGTCCACTTGCGTCTCTCTTGACCTTGAATACCCATTTTAGACCTATTGGTTTCTGACTTGAGGGGAGTGTAGTCAGTGTCCAAGTATTGTTCTTCTCTATTGAGTCTATTTCGCTTTCCATTGCTTCTATCCATTGTGGGTATTCTGCTGCTTCTTTGTAATTTGCAGGTTCTTCATCATATGCTAAATATAGATGTTCATATTCTTCTGGTCTAAGAGGTCGTGTGGCTGCGTAGATGTCATTAAGTGATCTAAGGGCTCGAACTGGTCTATTTTGAGAGCCTGGTGAGTCTTCTAACTCTTGAGTACTTGTCTCAACTGCTGGATCACTTGTCGGCGTTTCTTGAACTGTTATTGGAGTTCGTGTAGCTGTGATTGGACTGCTAAAAAATTCATTATCGCTTTCATTCTCTTGATCTTCATTGTCCTCATTACTTTGCTCTTGTACAGCTTCACTTTCGTGATCTCCATAAACTTCGAATCTTGTCCAAGATGGTTCGTCATTACTTCCTTCTTTTAAGTAGTTGTTCCAATCCCATGGTTCATTTTCTATGAATTGGACATCTCTACTAATGTGTATCTTTTCTTCTATGGGATCATATAATCTATAGGCTTTTGAACCATTTTCGTTTCCTAGATGTACCATTTTCTTGCTTCTGTCTTCTAACTTCTTTAAGTAGGGCGTTGTTACCTTTGCATATGCTATGCATCCAAATACTCTGATGTGCTTGATATTTGGTGCTTTACCATTTACTGCTTCGTAGGGCGTCATTCCCTTTAATGCTTTGGTAGGTAACCTGTTCTGGATGTAAATCGCTTGTCTTGTTGCTTCTGCCCATAAGTTCTGTGGTACGTTCATAGCCTTTAACATGCTTCTGGTCATACTCATTACTGAACGGTTCTTTCTTTCTACTACACCATTCTGCTGTGGCGTGTAAGGTGCTGTAAGCTGTCTAATGATTCCTTTATCCTCACAATATGCGGTAAGAGCTTTAGAAGTAAACTCTCCTCCATGATCCGTTCTTAATCTTTTGAGCTTGTGACTTGTCTCTGTCTGAGCTTCACTTAGAAACTTCTTGAAATTTTCATAAACTTGATCTTTTGACTTAAGCATGTAGATCCACATATATCTTGAATAATCGTCAACTATCAGGAAGAAATAGTTGTTGCCTGCTAATGATGTGGGTGAAATCGGTCCACATAAGTCTGCATGTACGAGTTCTAGAGGTCTCGTAGCTCTAAAACTTGCTTGAGAGGGAAACGGAAGTCTACTTTGTTTTCCCGTAATACATGCATCACATACTTGAGATGGGTGCTGAATCTTTGGCAATCCACGTGCCATTCCTTTTGTGCTTAATTGTCTTAGTGAATCAAAATTCACATGTCCCATACGTGCATGCCATAGCCATGCAGGTGTATCTATTGTAGCTTGTAAACAAATCGGATTTGTTATTCTGAGCTTTACCTTGTAGAGTCTATTTTTAGCTCTTGGGACTTTCATCAATAGGTTGTTGTAGGCGTCATAGATCCATAGATGTTCATTCTCCATAATTACTTTACATCCTGATTCTGTAACTTGCCCGAGGCTTAAGATGTTGCTTTGGAGCGTTGGAATGTAGTATACTTCTGTGACTAGTCTTTGTTCTCCATTGTTACATTCCAGTACTATTGAGCCTTTACCTTTGATGTTAACACACGATCCATCTCCAAATTTTACGCTGCCTGCTATCTTTTCGTCTAATTCTGTGAAATAGGAGCGTCTTCCTGTCATATGATTGCTTGCGCCATTGTCTAAATACCATACTTCATTTCCATTTTCTTCATTGTGATAGCGTTCTGGTATTATTTTCTTCTCTTCGAGAACTACACTTTTTTCTTCACCAACTGCCATAAGTAATGTGGGATCCTCTTCTTCCATTACTAGGTGAGATTCTTCTTGCTTATTTCGAGGTTTAGGACATCTGGGAGCTATATGTCCTAATTCATTGCAATTGTAACATCTTACATTGCTGCCATCTCTTCTGGGCTTGTAACTACTGTTGTCATGACGGTTCTTAGTGGGATTTCGATCACTTCTCTGATCTTGATGGCTATATCTGTCAAAGCTCTTCTTCTCATATCTTTGACTCTTATTGAACTTCCTAAAGTTCTGTCTACCTCGATTCTAATTGTAGTTCTTGTAATTGCTGTTAGGTCTTCTATCTTGCCTTGTAAATAACAGCTTCTCTTGACCGGCTGGTCCATATTTCTTCTCATCTCTTGACTTAAGGCGTTCCTCATAAGCTTTAAGTCTTCCAAGCGCTTCATCTAACGTCATGGAATCTATATCTGAATATTGCTCTATGGATGCAATAATCTGTAGGAACCTTTCTGGTACGGAGTCCAGCAATTTTCGTACCAACATCGACTCTTCAATTGTCGTTCCTAGGGTTTTTTGACTTTGTACTAATCGCACTTAACCTACCAGCAAACTGGTCTATGGTTTCTGTCTCTCTCATTGTAATCATCTCAAATTCTGTGCGTAATGATTGAAGTCTTGCTTTCTGGACTCGGTCAATTCCAATAAATCTTGTCTTTAATGCTTCCCAAATTTCTCTTGCTGTATTATGTGATGCCACCTGCATCACCATATCTTCTGGAATTGCCTGGAAGAGATAGGCAATCGCTGTCCTATCCTTCTTTACATCTACCGTTGACGTGCCTTCTATGGGTTCCACTACTTCCCAAAGACCATTTGCACTCAATATTGCTTTAACACGAACAGCCCAAATCGTGTAATTTGTAGATGTCAACATCGGTGTTTGGAGGCTAAAAGTGAGAGTCTCCTTCGTGACTGTCTCTTTTGATGTCGTTTCTTTCGACATTGTGGGTTTAATGGGAGTCTTCTGCGGACTTTTATTCTTCTTTTTCCCTATTGTCCAAATCTAATATGGACTACCCACGCTTCTTTAGGAACTTTGTTCAACCACTCTTGTCAAACAAATTTTCGACCCCTTCTTAAAGTCGATAACGGTATTGATATTCAAAGAAAAACTATATAGTTTAACAAATTTTTGATATTTTGTAAGGCCTTGAACAATAATACCAAAAGGTTTTGTCAAACTTATGTAGTCTTATAAGTTTTGATTATCAATAAATGTTCCTTTCAATATCTAAAAGTCAAATCCTTTTTGACTTAATAATCCTCCAACAATTTGATTAGTGTTCTTCTAATAACACTTAATCTTTAAAAACACCCTTCTAAAACAAACCCCTTTGTTTGTTTAATATTAATTTTGACTTCAATAATAAATCCTTCTTCGATCAGTGATTAAAAACCCAAAAACTTTCACTGAATAAACTTATAATATCCCTCAAGTATTATAATAATTTTGAGAGTTTGACTTGCCAAAAAGTCAACTCTTTCCTCTTCTTTAACTTACTGCCCAAACAAAACAAACACTTCGCTCGTGTCCGTATGATCCGATTCGAACAATGATTATATCGGATCCTTCTAACAAGTCTCTCTAACTTGTTTCTAATAATCGAATACAAATAATTTTCGAAAAAAAAAATTCCGGGTTCTTGTTTCAAAAGGAAAAATTCTTAATCCTTAATATCTTTGATAAACAATTCTGTTCTGTTTCAGCAATGTTCGAAAACAGATTTTGGAGTTTCAAAAGGATAAAAAACTTGTTGTTTTTTGTTTATAAAATTTGGCGGGAAAAAAGAAAAAAAAAACGAACAGATAAAAAAACAGAGTAAAATTTTTTTCGATTTCTTATATGGATTAAGGTTTCTAAGTATTCGATTAAGATAAACTAATAGGGCAGGGATAGATATAACCGTTTTGATGTTTAAACGATATGTTCTTCGGTCCAGTGTCTCGCCGGAGAAGATGAAGTTTCGCCGGAAAAACGGTCCGGTTCTTATTCTTCTTCTTTTGAACGGTTAAATCTCTTGTGTATTGATCTTCTATCAATCCTGGATTGGCTTTGATGAATGTTCCAACGTATGATCAAGTCTGCGTCGGTCTCTGTTTTACCGGAGGGAAACAGAGAATCGCACTTGATGATCTTCTTCTTCGTAATCAATGGAACTTTGATAAACTTGCGCTCTGATGCCAAATGAAGGACCACAGGATCGATTTGAGGGAATAAACTTGAGAGAGAATATGTGAAACTTAAAGATTCAATATATTACACAAATGAATACAATGTTGGGGTATTTATACTTGTGAAGGGGTGTGTCCCCTTTGATACTAACCAACATGTCGGTTGGATTATTAACTAACATGACCCTTGACTAAACTTAGGATAATATATATACTTAGGATATAATAGATATAATATGGAAATAAGAATTATTATGTTATGTCTAACAAAAAATATGTTTCTGACTTGATCTTTAAATATTCATATAAAATCATAGAAAAATCGTTGGGAGGTGTTCTTTATACGCCTAGAAAGGTCTTTCAACGAAGAACAATCCAACTTTGAACATGTTCAAGTAATTCGGACTTTAAATGGGTCAAAATGGGCAATTACAGCAGCTGAAAAGGAAATCGCTGCACATATTATGTTTCTGACCTGATCTTCAAATATTCATATAAAATCATAGAAAAATAGTTAGTAGGCATTCTTTATATGCCTGGAAAGCTCTTCGAATGTAGCACATTTTGTATTTGAAAGTCGAAATCAGATTATGGGGTTTAGAATGGGTAAAAGCAACCCGAACAGCTGCTGCGCAAAAAGTGCAGCAGTGAAAATAAGGTGTTTTATAAACTTAACACATGTGATTGTCTAGATACCCAATTCCTTAACACTAAATGTTGTTTAGGATGAGATGGGTATATGGAATGAAAGCTTAGTACTTGTGTGCATCATTGACTAAGCTAGTTTACATGAATATGTTTATGGACAGTTTGACTTTTAGGAGTCAAACTGACCCAAACTCAAACCTAGATGAAATGGTGTGAATAAACTCATGAGATGTGTGTTAGTTATTGGAAATAATGACTAACTTGATTAATCTTATGAGTATAGTGAAGGTTGATCTTGTCAAGCTAGGTGCAAGCTTGGAAAGGATGGATCAAGAAGCAAACGGGTCAAGCGAATACAAGCGTTAAGTGCAAGGAAATGAGGTGAATACAAGGTAAGTTTTACTTACATTATTAGATTATAAATATGGCCTAAGTGTTGTATACATTGGTTTTAATCTTATATGGGTAATAAAGGTAAGCCCCAAAGAGGTGAAATCCCTTAATTGGGTCGATTTATGTGAACTCGTATCAAAATAAGATTTATGGTATTAAATCAAACAATAAGATGTGACCGAATGGTGAAATCCATCAAACGGGTCAATTAGTAAGGATATGTGGAAAATGATGTCTTAATTACAATGAATAAATGAAAACAATGGAATGAAGTAGTTACACATTTTGGTAAACGTGTCAAGTGTTGTTGTCACTTGAATTGTAACACCCCAACCGATGACGGAAACATCGAGGTGTCACGTAAGAATGAGTATACAGTAGCACATGGTAACCAAATTTTAATTGAAATAAATTTAAAGTGCAAATATCCAAAAATAGAAATACATAATGAGTCTCAATGTGGAAATCTAATACATCACAAAGCTCAAACAAGCATAGACTTCAAATTGTCTTCATGAAAATACTCTAGTCTTCATGCATCATTATTTCCTGTTGAGTTGTAAAAATGGGGGGGGGGGTCAACTAGAAGTTGGTGAGAATACATAATCCATGTTAAGCAAATAGTTTAAGTATAAAAGTTTAGCAATTCATATGTCTATCGTAAGTTTAAGTCTACATGAATAAGCATAATATGTTGAATCGACATAATCAAACCTCCGACTAGTTTAGGTCCATCCCGTCATCCACAGTTCACCTTAATAATATGTTGGAACGATAACAATCACCCACGCTACCTATGTAGGAGGTACACGTATCCGGGTGGGATTGTCAATCCAATAGATCTATTATTGAGTATCGCCGGCTTGGCCATAGCTAATGATTATGTAATGTTGAAACTCGTTGAAACTCGTTGAAACTGTTGTTGTTGTCTAATTCATGAGGCATTAAAGTTTACAACTAGACATGCATGTAGAATTGCTTAAGTAAAATTTTGCAAGTATAAAGAATCGCATAAACATAGTTACGTAAACTCACCTTAGTATAGTATTAAGTCTTGGGAAATAGTATGAGTGTAGCCAAAAAGATTGCCAAGTATTACCCTATGTATAAGGTAACAAATAAGTCTAAGTCTATCTAGTCTACAAGTATATTCTAGGGTTTCGATTTGGGGATAAACATTTGTTGGATTAATAATAAAATGTTTTAATAAATAAAGGAAAATTTGATAATTAAATAAATGAATGTCTTTTTATAAAATTTTAAGTTAGGAGGGTCACAATAATGTGTTTAAAGTATAAAAATAATTTTTATAAAATAATTTTCTTTAAAATAGAATATTAAATCTATTTATTACAAATAGTCAAAATTTAACTTTAATATTTAAAAATACTAAAATTAAAGAATTAATAGATTAAAAATTATATTTCTGTTCCAAATAATAAGAAATAATTTATATAAAATTTTGGTGCAAAAATGTTGAAAAATGAATTTATTATGATTTAATTATGATTAAAACTAACAAAAATTGATTAAAAATATTAAATAAATGATTTTTCAGAAATAAAAATCATTTCAGAAAATTTATTTGTTATAAAAACTTAGAATAATTTTTGTGGAAATTTATAAGATTGTTTTGATATTTTAATAGAATTTTATAAATATAATAGAATAAACTTGATTTATAAGTTAAACTTTTTCATTAGATTAACTTAAAATAATTTTTTTTAGAATTATTAAAAGAGTTTTAATATTTTAAAACGAATTTATAAAATATAAGTAATATATATAATTAAACTTGTTTGTTTTGATTAAAAACAAAACAAAAGAAAATGTTTTGCCACAGCCAGGGGATCGAACCCGCGTGGCTCAGTTAATGGGCACCAGACACAGCCACTTGGTCCAGACCAGTGGTTGTGTTGGTTTCTGTTTATTTGAAATAAATAACATATACGAAATCGTGTTTATCCCCAAAATAAGCATACGAGCCCTAGGTTTGCAATCGAGTAATTCACACAACATTAGCCCAATTAATCATGGGGCTAATGTTGTGCATATGCCGATTAATGAAACCCACAATAAAAATTAGACTTACAAGCTCGTATTGATTATGATCGCACAGTCAAGACCCGAAGTCAAAATACGAACAGAATTCCAAAAACAGAGTATTGATATGAGAAATTAGAGGTTTAGAAAGAATGTATGGCGAGTTGTGAAGGTCCAGAAAGGTTCAATTTATAGGGCAGTGGCTTGGGTGTTCGAATTGGCAATCGTTGACTTTGTAATGAATGTTTGACGCGTCGTGGATCAATTTTGGTAACAATTGATTGACAATTGCCGTGTGTATGAGTCATAACAGGCCGGTAATCGCGTTGTAATGCCAATCACAGATCAATTACGAGTAATTTGCATGATTAAGGTAAGTCATTGATCTCAGTTGACTTTCCAAGTCAACTGAGATGATTTCGAGCTCATGATATAATTAATTCGCGCTGGGTTTAAAACCAAGAATGAGTGTAGAGCAGCTGGTTGATGTGTGTATATGAGACGGCTTGGGCGCGGGTTCGAGTCCCGGCCCAAGCTTTTATTATTTTTACATGTTTTTAACATATAAACAATATATATACATATATATATAATGAATAATTATCATAGTATTAGGGTTCAAGATGCCACAAAATAATTAATTGCAATCAATAACACTGGAACTTGACGTTTTTATTAAAGATGATACGTAACGTACAAGTATAAATGCGTAATGTTACAGTCTCCCCTACTTTTAGGAATGCAGAGTCTGGTGGAAAAAGATGTGGGTACTTAGACTTCATCTGGTCTTTACGTTCCCAAGTGAACTCTGGACCTCGTTTAGATTCCCAACGAACCTTAACGATCGGAATGCGACTGCGCTTGAGTTTCTTGACTCCAGTATCAACAATCTCGACGGGTTTCTCGATAATGTGCATAGTTTCATCGATTTGCACATCCTCAAGAGGAAGATGGAGGTTTTCGTCTGCTAAGCATTTTTGAGATTCGAAACATGAAAGGTCGGGTGAACATTACTTAGCTCAGGTGGAAGATCAAGTTTGTAAGCCACTTTTCCAACCCTGTCAAGAATTTTGAATGGGCCTACGTATCGAGGAGCTAGTTTTCCCTTTCTACCGAAACGAATCACTCCTTTCCAAGGAGATACCTTAAGTAGTACAAGGTCCCCAACTTGAAATTCCAAGGGTTTACGACGTTTATCAGCATAACTCTTCTGACGACTTCTAGCCTTGAGAAGATTATCCTGAATAAGTTGGATTTTGTCTGTGGTTTCCTGGATTAGTTCGGGTCCAGTGATACGGGCTTCACCAACCTCAGTCCAACAGACAGGTGAAAGACATTTACGACCATAGAGTGCCTCGAAAGGAGCCATGTTAATGCTGGCGTGATAACTGTTGTTGTATGAAAACTCAACCAAAGGAAGATGAGAATCCCATGCGCCACCAAAATCGATGATACATGCCCTGAGCATATCCTAAAGTGTCTGGATGGTCCGTTCAGTCTGACCATCTGTTTGAGGGTGATAAGCAGTACTCAGGTTCAACTTGGTACCCAAAGCATCTTGTAAAGAATCCCAAAAGTGAGAGGTGAAACGACCATCACGATCAGAGATAATGTCCAAAGGTATACCATGACGACATACGATTTCACTTACGTACATCCTTGCCAACCTTTCCACAGAATACTTCTCACGAATAGGTAAGAAGTGGGCTGACTTGGTCAAACGATCGACGATTACCCAAATACTGTCAAAACCTTTGGGTGTACGAGGGAGTTTGGTGATGAAGTCCATAGCTATGCTCTCCCATTTCCATACAGGAATTTTTGGTTGTTCAAGCATACCAGATGGTCGTTGATGTTCAGCCTTAACCTTTGAACAAGTGAGGCATTTTGCAACGAAAAGAGCAATATCTTTCTTCATACCAGGACACCAATAAGAATAACGAAGATCTTGGTACATCTTGTCAGCTCCAGGATGAATAGAATAACGAGACTTATGAGCCTCGTTCATGAGAAAAGTACGAAGATCATCACGGTCGGGAATCCAAAGTCGGTTAAGAAAATAGAGAAGACCATCGGGTTTGGTTTCAAGTTGAGTCTCAGCACCACAGGACATTTCATCGTACATGTTACCTTGGGTGACTGATGTATGTTGACTGGAGAATGCGATCCTGAAGATCAGTACGAACTCTCGCACATTGAAGTTTGATACGCTCTTTACAAATAAGTGCATCAGCCACAACATTCGCTTTGTCAGGATGATAGCGAATTTCGCAATCGTAGTCGTTAAGTAACTCAACCCAACGTCGTTGCCTCATGTTAAGATTTTTCTGGTCGAAGACATGTTGGAGACTTTTGTGGTCTGTGAACACCACACATTTGGTCCCATAAAGATAGTGTCTCCAAATCTTAAGAGCAAAGACAACAGCGCCCAATTCAAGATCATGGGTGGTATAATTCTTTTCGTGAGTCTTGAGTTGTCGAGACGCATAAGCAATAACCTTTCCTCGTTGCATGAGAACACAACCAAGACCTTGGTTTGATGCATCACAATAGACCACGAAATCATCATTACCATCAGGTAGAGACAAGATAGGAGCTTCACAGAGTTTCACCTTAAGGGTTTCAAATGCTTCCTCTTGCTTTGGTCCCCACTCATAAGGTTTACCCTTGTGAGTTAAGGTAGTGAGAGGAACAACGATCTTGGAGAAGTTGGCGATGAATTGACGATAATAACCAGCCAAACCGAGGAAGGAACGGACTTCAGTTGGAGTTTTAGGAACACTCCAATTCTTCACAGCTTCGATCTTTGCGGGATCAACATGAATTCCGTTCATATCAATGACATGTCCCAAAAATTGAACTTCCTTAAGCCAAAATTCACATTTCGAGAACTTAGCATACAGTTGTTCTTTCTTTAGGAGACCCAAGATGGAGTGAAGATGTTGTTCGTGATTGGATTTTGATTTAGAGTAAATCAAAATATCATCGATGAAGACGATCACGAATTTGTCGAGGTAGGGTTTACAAACCCGATTCATTAAATCCATAAACACTGCGGGAGCGTTGGTCAATCCAAAAGGCATGACCATGAATTCATAATGACCATATCGTGTACGAAAGGCTGTCTTGGGAATATCTTCATCGTGGACTGTAAGCTGATGATAACCAGAAAGAAGATCAATCTTCGAGAAGTGGGTTGCTCCTTGAAGTTGATCGAAGAGATCGTCAATCCTAGGCAGTGGATAACGATTCTTGATGGTGAGTTTGTTGAGTTCACGATAGTCGATACACATTCTAAGAGATCCATCTTTCTTCTTAACAAACAAGACAGGGGCTCCCCATGGAGAAGAACTGGGGCGAATGAAACCTTTATCAGAAAGTTCCTGTAGTTGACTGGCAAGTTCTTGCATCTCAAAGGGTGCAAGACGATAAGGAGCTTTAGCGACAGGATTAGCACCAGGAACAAGATCAATTCTAAATTCCACTTGTCGAGCAGGAGGCAAACCAGGTAAATCCTCTGGGAAGACTTCAGGATAGTCCCGAATGATTGGAATGTCTTGGATACTTTTGCCTTTGTCCTTCTTCTCGATCACGTTAGCTAAGAAGGCTGTATACCCCTTTCGTAAGTACTTTTGGGCAGTAGTACAAGACATGAGCTTAAGCTCGCCACAGGGCTTCTCACCATAGATCTTCAAAATCTCACCAGATTCGAGAGGAATGCGTATGACTTTCTCAAAACACAGAATTTCAGCACGATGGATTGATAACCAGTCCATGCCTACTATGACATCAAAACTTCCAAGATGCATAGGGATGAGATCGATAGAGAAAGTATGATCGTCGAGGTTCAACACACAGTTACGAATAATAGAGTTGATCGAGATAGACTTCCCATTAGCTACCTCTACTACTAAAGGTTCCTCTAGATTAGTTTGGGGTAGGTTAAGTAAAGGTTCAAACTTCAGTGATACAAATGACTTATCAGCTCCCGAATCAAATAATATGGATGCATAGTGGTTATTAATGAGAAACGTACCATTCACCACCTCGTTGTTGTCACGGGCCTGGTTAGCATTGAGATTGTAGGCGCGGCCTCGAGCACCTTGGTTCTGGTTGCGGTTATGGTTTTGGTTTTGGTTGCGGTTTTGATTTTGGTTCTAGTTTTGGTTACGATTGGGGCAATTGTTGATATAGTGATCAGGGCTGCCACACTCGTAGCATTGACCACGAGCAGGCCTGTTGTTTTGTTGGTTGGGAGCTGGGGCATTTCTGGCTGGGTTGTTTTGGTTGTTTTGGGCAGCAGGGGCTTGACAAGCGTTGGTGTAGTGTCCATATCGCTTACAGTTATTACATTGGCGGCACGGTCTGCCAGGAAGGTGATGGTATTGACAAGTGTTACAGAGAGGGTGACTCCCGCCATACGGCTTCTTGGTTGGGTTTTGGGTAGCAGGTGGAGTGGTAGCAACCATGTAGTTCCTAGCCTTGCGCTTTTTGTTGCTTCAGGTCTCAGGCTTGACTTCAATAGCGGGTTGAGGAGTGTCTTTGGCAACCGTCTTCTTAGTGCCCTTGCGGAAGAGAGTACCGTTCTTCACATGATTATCAGTAAGAGTAGCCGCCAGACGTTTGGCTTCTTCTAAAGTGGCAGGATTTCTTCCCCAAACGGTGTCCTGAATTTGCATGGGCAGACCACCGATATACTTCTCGATGGCTACCGGCAGGGGAGTAACTTTGTGAGGCAATAATAAGCTAAGCTCGTGAAAGCGGGTATTGTAGGCAAGGTTTTCCCCACTATCTTGAGCTAGGGTGTGGAATTCATCTTCTAGCTTCTTAACCTCGTTGCGAGGACAAAACTCTTCCTTCATAACCTCCTTGACTTGGTCCCATGTCATAGCAAGAGCAACTTCAGCCCCATGGGTGCGCTTTTCTTCATTCCACCAAGTGAGTGCTCGTTTGTGAAGAACACTCATGGCGTAACGAACCTTGAAGTAGTCGGGGCATTCACTGTTGATGAAGGTATTCTCAATACCCTCAAACCATTGTAGGAGTCCTGTAGCTCCTTCTTCTCCACTAAACTTTGGGGGATTACAAGAATTAAAGTGCTTAAGGGTACAGGCTGGGAGACCATTCCCGTTTTCGTTGTGGTTTCCATTTCCATTACCATTGCCGTTACCGTTCCCGATGCCGTTCATCTGGATGACTTGAGCTAGTAGATTAGGAACCAGAGTCGCGATTTGCTGCGCCATTTGTTGAGAAATGATCGCAGCCATTTAGGCATCGACACCGTTGTTGTTGTGGTTAGGACCATGGTTATGGTTATGGTTATGGTTATGGTTATGGTTATGGTTATGGTTGTCGCCACCTTCCTCGTGGTTCTCACCATTGCTATTGCAAGTGCTGCGACGTGGAGGCATGATCTGTAAGAGACACAATGAAATGAATGAGATTATGTAAAGAATGTAATCATTTATTCATTAATTAAAACGAATAAACGAAAACGTTGACTTATCAAAGATTCTAAATTCTAATAACATATGAAGACATGCTTTAGCCTATAAGTGAACACTCATCCCGAGAATTCCCAAGTAGGCATCCGGGTCCCTCGTCTGATTGGGATATATGCGCAATGCCAGCCTAGACAGAAGACTCAGAATACAGGCGTTCACCCTTCCAGATTGCACGTGTTCGTTATTAAAATCTAGAACTTCGACGAGATCTCAAGGGGGTTAAGGTTAAACCTGAGGATTTTGTCCTATTAATCTAATGGTGGATCAGGATTGCAGCAGACGAATAAGAGTAGGTCACATGTAGGCTTAGGGTTACATAGGATAGGGATAAGATTAAGGAAGCAATTAGGGTTACAAGTAAGAGAAGCAAGTACTGTTTAAGTCCCTAAGGTTATAGTCTAGATTATTTTCTAATAACCTAATTCCCTATAACCAAGGCTCTGATACCAATCTGTAACACCCCAACCGATGGCGGAAACATCGACGTGTCACGTAAGAATGAGTATATAGTAGCACATGGTAACCAAATTTTAATTGAAATAAATTTAAAGTGCAAATATCCAAAAATAGAAATACATAATGAGTCTCAATGTGGAAATCTAATACATCACAAAGCTCAAACAAGCATAGACTTCAAATTGTCTTCATGAAAATACTCTAGTCTTCATGCATCATTATTTCCTGTGGAGTTGTAAAAATGGGGGGGGGGGGTCAACTAGAAGTTGGTGAGAATACATAATCCATGTTAAGCAAATAGTTTAAGTATAAAAGTTTAGCAATTCATATGTCTATCGTAAGTTTAAGTCTACATGAATAAGCATAATATGTTGAATCGACATAATCAAACCTCCGACTAGTTTAGGTCCATCCCGTCATCCACGGTTCACCTTAATAATATGTTGGAACGATAACAATCACCCACGCTACCTATGTAGGAGGTACACGTATCCGGGTGGGATTGTCAATCCAATAGATCTATTATTGAGTATCGCCGGCTTGGCCATAGCTAATGATTATGTAATGTTGAAACTCGTTGAAACTGTTGTTGTTGTCTAATTCATGAGGCATTAAAGTTTACAACTAGACATGCATGTAGAATTTCTTAAGTAAAATGTTGCAAGTATAAAGAATCGCATAAACATGGTTACGTAAACTCACCTTAGTATAGTATTAAGTCTTGGGAAATAGTATGAGTGTAGCCCAAAAGATTGCCAAGTATTACCCTATGTATAAGGTAACAAATAAGTCTAAGTCTATCTAGTCTACAAGTATATTCTAGGGTTTCGATTTGGGGATAAACATTTGTTGGATTAATAATAAAATGTTTTAATAAATAAAGGGAAATTTGATAATTAAATAAATGAAAGTCTTTTTATAAAATTTGAATTTAGGAGGGTCACAATAATGTGTTTAAAGTATAAAAATAATTTTTATAAAATTATTTTCTTTAAAATAGAATATTAAATCTATTTATTACAAATAGTCAAAATTTAACTTTAATATTTAAAAATAATAAAATTAAGGAATTAATAGATTAAAAATTATATTTCTGTTCCAAATAATCAGAAATAATTTATATAAAATTTTGGTGCAAAAATGTTGAAAAATGAATTTATTATGATTTAATTATGATTAAAACTAACAAAAATTGATTAAAAATATTAAATAAATGATTTTTCAGAAATAAAAATCATTTCAGAAAAGTTTATTTGTTATAAACACTTAGAATAATTTTTGTGGAAATTTATAAGATTGTTTTGATATTTTAATAGAATTTTATAAATATAATAGAATAAACTTGATTTATTTATTAAATATATTAAATAAATAAATTTTTGAAAACTAAAAATTATAAGTTAAACTTTTTCATTAGATTAACTTAAAATAATTTTTTTTAGAATTATTAAAAGAGTCTTAATATTTTAAAACGAATTTATAAAATATAAATATTATATATATAATTAAACTTGTTTGTTTTGATTAAAAACAAAACAAAAGAAAATGTTTTGCCACAGCCGGGGATCGAACCCGCGTGGCTCAGTTAATGGGCACCAGACACAACCACTTGGTCCAGACCAGTGGTTGTGTTGGTTTCTGTTTATTTGAAATAAATAACATATACGAAATCGTGTTTATCCCCAAAATAAGAATACGAGCCCTAGGTTTGCAATCGAGTAATTCACACAACATTAGCCCAATTAATCATGGGGCTAATGTTGTGCATATGCTGATTAATGAAACCCACAATAAAAATTAGACTTACAAGCTCGTATTGATTATGATCGCACAGTCAAGACCCGAAGTCAAAATACGAACAGAATTCCAAGAACAGAGTATTGATATGAGAAATTAGAGGTTTAGAAAGAATGTATGGCGAGTTGTGAAGGTCCAGAAAGGTTCAATTTATAGGGTAGTGGCTTGGGTGTTCGAATTGGCAATCGTTGACTTTGTAATGAATGTTTGACGCGTCGTGGATCAATTATGGTAACAATTGATTGACAATTGCCGTGTGTATGAGTCATAACAGGTCGGTAATCGCGTTGTAATGCCAATCATAGATCAATTACGAGTAATTTGCATGATTAAGGTAAGTCATTGATCTCAGTTGACTTTCCAAGTCAACTGAGATGATTTCGAGCTCATGATATATTTAATTCGCGCTGGGTTTAAAACCAAGAATGAGTGTAGAGCAGCTGGTTGATGTGTGTATATGAGACGGCTTGGGTGCGGGTTCGAGTCCTGATGCGTGAAATGTGTGATAAATATATTTTATGTCCAATTAATTTCAAAACAAGTTTTAAATGGGAAATACCCACTAAACCACACACTACCGGCAAGTGTACCGGTCGAAAGTAGTAAAGTAAATAAGTCCGAGTATCGAACCGTGGACACTGTAATAGCGGCTCTCGGTACTAAGCTTTCGTCGAGTCCTAGTCTAATAAATTAAAGTGACGTTGATTTAATTAACTACTAAAGAAAATATAAAATTGAATTGAATAAAATGCAAAAAGAAACTCAAATAAAGCAAACGAACAAGTAGAACTGGTTGAGGTCAAATAATGAGAAAATGGCTACCTAGGTAAGAATCAAGGTGACTGACGTATAGCTCTCGGGATTGGATAAATGGGTTTTGGCTACCGGGATCTTAAGATACACTAAACTAGACCAACACTGGAACGCGAATCATTCTCCAACATGTCGCAATACTGAATCTAGGGAAGTGTGTAAACTCACCGGTCTCGGGTTCGGATCACCTCTCGGTCTCTCCAAACTATGCTAAGGTATCCTAAATCTGAATGTCCTCTCGGCCCCCTCAGAAACAATACACCCGGGATGTGTAAGGGATGCAAGGGATAGTTATTCTAACAGATTTCTAACACAGGGTGCTAACAAAACAGGCACGCTAGGGGTGACTCACTCTCGTGCAGACCACGGTCCTGAATACCTACCAAGCTAGACACACTGACACCTAATCTCCTCTCGGTCTCAAAGGTGGTAGAATGCTAAATTACCAAATAATTAATTAAATTGTTTCTAGGGTTTACTACGTCTAGCAACCTCAAAATATATCAAAAACACTCAGTCTAAGATACTAACAAAATCCTAGATCAAAGGATACAAAATCAATTAAACTGGAATTAAGCGAAACAAAAATTAATATTGAGATATTAAGCACGCATACACAAAAGAAACCTATTTAGAAAACCTTTACCAAAAACATTAACCAAAACATTATATAAATCCAACCCGAGAATTATTAGTCAATTGTCACCCGTCATCAATACCTAGGTAGCACTGAAAGCTTAGCTAATCGTGGTCATGGAAAAAGCTAAAAACATAGGTTCAAAATAACACAAACTCATGGTCTAAATATTTATGAACACGGAGTAAATAAATATAAAAACTATAATGTTTAGTGATCAAACCCGAGCCTTTAATCTTGTACCAAGCCTCCCTGGCCTTCAACCCCTTCAAAATTAATCTCTATCTCAAAATTCACGTGACTAGTCCTTTGACTTTGATTTCTCCGTTTCGTCTTCTAGCGGCTATCTTCTCTCTGCTGTTTCACTTTGATTTTGTCTCCTGCTCAAGAATGCAAGTGCCGCCCCTTTCTACTTCTCTCCCCTTCGATTAATATATGTTCCCATATAATATTAGGTTTGATTTGTTTGTTAAGTGGGCCCCCAAACAAGTCTTGATATTTGTTTGTTTTTCCTTTTACGTGGACTATCATGGATTAGAAATCCATATTTAAATTTTATTATTATTATTATTATTATTATAGATAGTATTATACTCGGTGCTCTAGACTCGGGTTTTCTTGGCTTAACCAAAATTGCTCGTTTACGCTCCAACGTCTATGAACACCTGCTCTCAAATGTTCGTGCCCCGATTAGAAATCATTCGTTTTGAGCTCATTTTCCACGAACACCTATAAAATAATAAAATATATAAATACATAATAAAAACGACAAGAAACTAATAAAAATCTAATAAAGCGCTAAAATAAATAAAATAGACAAGTACAAGCCTAAAACTACTAAAACACTAATAAAAAGACTCTAAAATGACTACAAAATACATAGGAAATTAGATGTGTTTTGCAACACATCAAACATCCCCACACTTAAACCTTTTTCGTCCCTGAAAAAGACTGCAATGGAATCATAATTAGAATTCTTGGTTCAAAAACTTTTAGGTTCATTTATTAAGATCTAATCAGGCGTCAACCAAAACTGCCGGTATTGTTGTCCACCTAAACCCAACCACCAGCTAATCAGGCCCCAGTCATGTAAAGCAATTAAGTTCATATTATTACAATCAACCTATGGGTCTCACACTCAAGATATCCGGCTTCACCTAATCCCACCTCAAGCTTTCGAAGCAAAGGTTAAACCAAATAGATTTACCAACCACTGCAAACTAAACTCCCTAATGTATTAGAAATTAAATTTATGATGGATGATGGATGAAGTTTATGAGCTTAGACACATTTTTTTTTTCATACCTAACCCAGAGGTTGTCTCAATCAGAGTCACTATCCCCAAGAGCGACAGCATGAGCTTCGGTATTTATTTTTTCAACTTGACCTCGAGGGAGTTTCGATCAGAGGCTTCAGTTTTTTTTTTTTTTTTTTTTTTTTTTTTTTTTTTTTTTTGGTCTAGCTCAATTGATGGACATGTGGATTTTTTTTGGGGCGCCACTTTTCACCGGATTTATTCTCATAAAAAGGATCAAGTGTGCCATTTAATTAATAATACATATGGGCTTTCAACCTACAGTAGTACCTCTAATTACTATCAGCGGTTTCAGTTCTACCGTTTCTCCTAAGATGAGAACCCACAAGATATCATGATTATTAAGGTATATTAAGACAATCCTGGGAACCTTTCAAAGCCAGCTGGGCCTACCGACACATCTTAAGCAGACACGCTTTCAATCTGTTTATATTCTCATATATATAATATTTTGAAAACCAAAAATCCCAATTTTACTATCATTTTCCATATAGAATTGCACAAAAGATCAGGGACATTTTTTTTTTCTTTTTTTTTTAAATTTTTGTATTTTTTTTTTTTTACTCAACCTAACCTACAACTAAGCAAAATAAAGACGAAGTCTCCCATCCCCACACTTAGAAAGGCACAATGTCCTCAATGTGCTCCAGGATACGACGTAAACTAAAAATAAAAATGCAAAAATAAAATATATAACAACAAAATAAATGGAACGAACTCCCCTGGAATATGTGGCGATAGCTCGTAGAAAGTGTCTCGTCCGTCCATCATCTACAGCCGTATAGCATTTCCTTCGCGGCCATAGTCAGAATCCTGCAAAAATAAACTAAAAAAAAAGTGAAAGTAAAATGACTCAATGACAAGTGAGATGCCTGTTTACAAAAATAATAATTTTAAGATCGACCCCTCCCGAATGGAGATTGAATACGGGCAGGGGAGATCCAACAATGAAAAGGCCAAGGCAATCCCACAAAACTCGACCAAACGAAAATAAACAAAACTGACTCAATTAAATTAAAATACAAGACTCAATTACACAAAACAAAATAAAATAAAAGAAAGTGAGGAAAACATACCTGGATCAGCACGGTGGTGGTCAGTGGCGAGTGATAATGATAATGGTGGAGGTTATGTGGCTTTTTATTTATTATTTCTTTTTGTATAAAGAGAAAATAAAACCAATATCAAACCCCGTATGGATGAAATATTTCCGTGCCAAAGACAAGCTTAACATCCTGCAAAAATAAGACGCAACAAAAACACAAAAAATGCAAACACACAAAATAAACACATAAAATTTTTTTTTTACAAACTCTACAAATTTGGGTTTTCACCCGTGTGATCTTATTCTTATCAAGCACTCTAACCTGGATCAACGAGGATATCTACACCATCCTCATGTAAATCAATCATGTCACTTATGTTATCTCTTCCTAGGCACGACCTTATGCACCTACATCTACAATCACCAGAAAATATTCTTAAATGCGAGTGGTGAATCAGGATCCTATCCCCACACTTAGGTTTATTCACTACCTCAAGGCTTAATTTAAAGAGTGCCCCTCTCTCATCATCTATCTTATGCTCACTTTCACACTCGTGCGATAGCGGAATCTGAACTGAGGGCTTCTCAACCAGCCCCTCGGTACTCTCTACAAACTTAACTACCTCTAATCTATCGGGAGGCTCACCGGCTGCACCGCCCGGATCATGCTCCACAATTTCTACCGTCTCTATCTCCTGCTTCTCCTCTACCTGGTGCCGCCTATCCAATAAGTCTGCTCCACAGATGTAGTCAATGCACCGGTCGACATGTGACATGAAAGTGCCAAGAAAGCACGCAGACTCGACCTGACTACCCGTACTCTCCATAGACCTATTAACACCAAAGGTGATGGAGTCATCCCCTACGCGCAGTGTAATCCGACCGTCCGAGACATCTATCAATGCCCTTGCAGTGCGTAAGAAGGGTCGTCCTAAGATCAACGGCACATGCTCGTCCTCCCGTATATCAAGTACGACAAAATCAACGGGAAACATGAAGCTCTCCACCCTTACTAGCAAATTCTCTAGAATGCCCATAGGGTACTTAACAGATTTATCAGCCAACTGTAAGCACATCCTAGTTTGATTCAACTCCCCAAGATCTAATCTCTTAAACATAGAATAGGGCATGAGATTAATGCTAGCACCTAAATCAGCGAGGGCGTTCCTAACTGTCAAACCACCTATCTGACAAGGGATAGTGAAACTCCCAGGATCGGTCATCTTCTCCGGTAGTTTATTAAGAACGACAGCCGAACACTCCTCACTCAGAGTGACCTGGGAAAGCTCTTTCAACTTCTCCTTACGGGACAACATCTCCCTCAAGAACTTCCCATACTTAGGCATATCTCTATGAACATCAATGAATGGCCTATATTGCTCTAAGTTCTCACTCTTATTCAACCTACCAGGATAGGGCGGTACTGGTTCATAAGGGGCAGGTGGAACATAAACCTTTTTGGGCTCTCCCTCAGACTGTTTCTCCTTCAACCTACTTTTGGGCTGTCCGGTACTTGCTGGGTCTAGCCTAGTAGGGTGCACCTTTCCCGGAGACTCTACCCTAATCTCCTCATCGACACTCTCCTCTTTAACTACCCCACTCTCTCTCGACACCGGGTGATCAACTCCCGTGCTCTTCCCACTTTCGGTAAACACCGCATTCACCTGAACATCTATCGAATTCCTGGTCATCTTACCAACTAACTCTCCTATGACCCTCTCTAAACTCTGGAGCGTGGACCCCTGATTCCTAAATAACAGCTCAAATTCCTGATTTTTCTTTTGTTGCTCCTGATAACGGGTCTCGCGCTGCATCACTATGGTCTCTAGGAGCTTATTCGTCCTAGCCTGATTCTCCTCACTTTTCTTTATTAACTCACTAATCTCAGACTTAGGATCTCCTATACCCTGCCATCCAGAGTTGTAACCCTGGACTTGATCTAAATTCTGGATGTAGTTCAATTCCTCACTAGGACCTACGTGGCAATCTATGGTCTCATGACCCCCTCTACAAATCTCACACTTAGCACTAATCTTAACCTGAATATCCTTCATGACCTTAGCTAAGGATTCTACCTGTGCGGCTAGTGCAATGCTACTCTCGACAGAATGGATACCCTTAGGGGCAGCAGTAACGCCCCCAAAGCCAGGATCAATGTACGTGCTAGTGGCTAGGTCCTCTATCATCTCAAGGCATTCAGCAGCGGTTTTGGATTTCATCATATTACCACCTGCCGTAGAGTCAAGAAGTCTTTTGGTCGCGTCAGAAACTCCAGTGTAGAATTTCTCCACGACTCTCCAGTCCTCAAGACCATGATGAGGGCACTTATTCAGAAGTGCCTTGAATCTGTCCCATGTCTCATAGAAGGACTCCCCTGACTGCTCAGTAAAGGCATAGATAAGATTTTTAAGACGAGCAGTTTTAGCAGGAGGAAAATACTTCTGCAGGAATTTCGTCTGCAGATCAGTCCAAGAGGTGATGGCTCCCTGTGCGAGGGAGTCCAGCCATGTGAGGGCCTGATCAGTAAGTGAGAACGGGAACAGACGCAACCGAATGGCGTCATCAGTGACACCATTAAGCTGGAAGGTACTACAGACTCTACCAAATCTAGTTAAATGGCCATATGGGTCTTCATCACGCATGCCGTGAAACTGAACTGAATGAGATATGGTGTTGATCAGAGTGGGTTCAATGGTCCAGTTGTTCGACTCAACAGTGGGTAGTGTAATACTGGACCGGATGTGAGTGGGTGTAATGTTGATGTGTTCAGCAACAGTCCTACGTGCAGCCATTTCTATGTGATCTATCTGGTGGGCAAAATGTTCTAAGACTGCAACGAAGTACTTCCTATGTACACAGAAAGACTAAAACTATACTAGAATAAGAAAAACAAATAGCAAATAAACAAAAATATTTTTTTTTTCTTTTTTTCTTTTTTTTTTTATAAAATTAAAAATAAAAAAACTAGCAAACTACGAAAGCAATAAAATGACTAGATCCCCGACTCGGGTCGTCCTCGAAAGCGCACTGTGTCCCCGGCAACGGCGCCAAAAACTTGATGCGTGAAATGTGTGATAAATATATTTTATGTCCAATTAATTTCAAAACAAGTTTTAAATGGGAAATACCCACTAAACCACACACTACCGGCAAGTGTACCGGTCGAAAGTAGTAAAGTAAATAAGTCCGAGTATCGAACCGTGGACACTGTAATAGCGGCTCTCGGTACTAAGCTTTCGTCGAGTCCTAGTCTAATAAATTAAAGTGACGTTGATTTAATTAACTACTAAAGAAAATATAAAATTGAATTGAATAAAATGCAAAAAGAAACTCAAATAAAGCAAACGAACAAGTAGAACTGGTTGAGGTCAAATAATGAGAAAATGGCTACCTAGGTAAGAATCAAGGTGACTGACGTATAGCTCTCGGGATTGGATAAATGGGTTTTGGCTACCGGGATCTTAAGATACACTAAACTAGACCAACACTGGAACGCGAATCATTCTCCAACATGTCGCAATACTGAATCTAGGGAAGTGTGTAAACTCACCGGTCTCGGGTTCGGATCACCTCTCGGTCTCTCCAAACTATGCTAAGGTATCCTAAATCTGAATGTCCTCTCGGCCCCCTCAGAAACAATACACCCGGGATGTGTAAGGGATGCAAGGGATAGTTATTCTAACAGATTTCTAACACAGGGTGCTAACAAAACAGGCACGCTAGGGGTGACTCACTCTCGTGCAGACCACGGTCCTGAATACCTACCAAGCTAGACACACTGACACCTAATCTCCTCTCGGTCTCAAAGGTGGTAGAATGCTAAATTACCAAATAATTAATTAAATTGTTTCTAGGGTTTACTACGTCTAGCAACCTCAAAATATATCAAAAACACTCAGTCTAAGATACTAACAAAATCCTAGATCAAAGGATACAAAATCAATTAAACTAGAATTAAGCGAAACAAAAATTAATAGCGGCTATCTTCTCTCTGCTGTTTCACTTTGATTTTGTCTCCTGCTCAAGAATGCAAGTGCCGCCCCTTTCTACTTCTCTCCCCTTCGATTAATATATGTTCCCATATAATATTAGGTTTGATTTGTTTGTTAAGTGGGCCCCCAAACAAGTCTTGATATTTGTTTGTTTTTCCTTTTACGTGGACTATCATGGATTAGAAATCCATATTTAAATTTTATTATTATTATTATTATTATTATTATTATTATAGATAGTATTATACTCGGTGCTCTAGACTCGGGTTTTCTTGGCTTAACCAAAATTGCTCGTTTACGCTCCAACGTCTATGAACACCTGCTCTCAAATGTTCGTGCCCCGATTAGAAATCATTCGTTTTGAGCTCATTTTCCACGAACACCTATAAAATAACAAAATATATAAATACATAATAAAAACGACAAGAAACTAATAAAAATCTAATAAAGCGCTAAAATAAATAAAATAGACAAGTACAAGCCTAAAACTACTAAAACACTAATAAAAAGACTCTAAAATGACTACAAAATACATAGGAAATTAGATGTGTTTTGCAACACATCAAGTCCCAACCTAAGCTTTTATTATTTTTACATGTTTTTAACATGTAAACAATATATATACATATATATAATGAATAATTATCATAGTATTAGGGTTCAAGATGCTACAAAATAATTAATTGCAATCAATAACACTGGAACTTGACGTTTTTATTAAAGATGATACGTAACGTACAAGTACAAATGCGTAATGTTACATGAATCATAGATAAAAACTTGGATAGCATAGTGTTAGCCTTAATGGGTCAAATGGTGATTTTCTCATCATTCGAACCCGACATTCAAAGCCAGTATTTTAAGCTTTATGAATCTCATGGTTAACGGGTCCAATGGTAAATGTATCACCATTGAGTCTCAAGAGACTAATGTGTTCAATCTAGAATGTATGCAGGAGAACACTCGGAAATTGGGCACTCGATGCCTAAGTAATCACAATGGATGCAAGGTATGGGTCAACACCACCCGGTAAGTCCGTAGTTAGATAAAAGCCTTTGGGCAAAGTAAATTCAATTCGAAAACAACCCCTAAGAGGTGTGAAGGCCAAATCGGTAAGTATTATTCTAACTAAGCTTAATGCGCGCCTTGGCGCCAAGTATGTCTAAAACCATAGTTAAATCATGGGATTATAATCAAACTAAGTCCGAGAGGGCTTAGAAGCTTTCAAATAACTCACTAAGTCTTATTAAACAAGTCCCCAAATGCCTTTAAGAAGAGGCTTGAACATGATTTAAAAACACCCAAAGATCGGGGGAAAATAAGCAAGGAAATGAAGGCTAAAGCTAAAAACAAGCTTCAGAGCCGTAGCTTACGGCGCGTGTAAACTCCTAAATTTTCATTTTGTCATTCAAAATTGATCGTTTCATTTTGAGCTGTTTCGACACTTCCATCAATCTAAATGCATTATTATCAATCCCACTAACCATTCTTGTGACATGGTGCTAGGTATGTATTCGTTGGATGTTCTAGAGTGAGGATCAAGTCACGAGGAGAACCGAGCACACCCGAACACTTAAAAGGCTTCCACAATAAACCGTCCCATTTAAAACGCAAACTGTAATACACGTTTTTTAGTAGATAAAATGTAAAACAAAAATTGGTGGGATTCAATGAGTTATGTTTTTGTAGTTACCAAAGTTTTAATCGGGAGTGATTTTAGTTAAGGCCTAAACTCGGAAATTTAAATGACAAATCTCATGTTTACGGTTTAGGGTCTTACAAGTACTTGTAACACCCCAAAATCATCCATTACGCTTAATTACGCCATTAGGCGTGATTAGCAAAATAATAAAACGAGGCTAAACTCATTACTAGAGACTAATCTAGTTAATGTAACAATCTAGAAACCAACTCGAGACTAAACTTGAGGGACCAAAGTTGCCAATATGATAAGTGGGTTTTATTAATGAAAATAAAACAATAAAAAACACACACAATGTGTGTGTGTGTGCGTGTATGAATCAGGAGATTCATCTCCTCCTTCACAAACCAAACCCTAAACCTCAAGAACAAGCTCAATCCAAGCCAAATCAAGGGGTTTTTCAATGCATTAGCAAGAAAGGGGTCATCTAAGGCCTAATGAACATCAAGGTACCTTTAATTCGTGTTGAATTTGATGTTAAACTCGTTTTTAGTTTGGGTCAAAATCTAGGGTTTTGACAAAACGTGAATTTATGAGTTGTTAGAGGTTTCTCTAGCTTTAGGGAGCCTCAATTAGGTATAATTTGGGTATGAATCACATTCTACATGTGCATTTGATTTTGACCATATGATTATGTGAATATGTAAGATTTGGGGTTTAACTTCTAGGTTGAAACCCCACATGATTAGTAGTTTTAGGTGACTCTTAGGAGTTAACATAATGATCAAATTAGATGAAATGCCTAAATATCATGTTATGTTGATAATTAGATACGTGGTTATATTTTGGTTAAAGTTAGATTCTTGAAATCAAGTATTTTGGGTGGATGCACACCAAGTGTTTGATGAAATGCCTCAATAGTCTTGTTTGCAAATTGAGGTGATAACTTGATTTGGGTAATCATGGAATTACCCGTATATAAAACGTGAAACACATGTTTAAAATATGAATCACACCATACATGAAAAGTTTAGCCAAATGATAATTGGGAAAACGAAATGATTGTGTCAATAAACTCATGAGATGTGTTAGTTATTGGATATGATGACTAACTTAACTAATCTTATGAGTATAGTGAAGGTTGATCTTGTCAAGCTAGGTGCAAGCTTGAATGGAATGGATCAAAGAACAAGACGGGTCAAGCGGATATGAGCCTAAAGTGCAAGTAAATGGGAATGAATACAAGTAAGTTTTACTTACACCAATATACTATAACATAGCTTAGATTGTTATAAACATTAGTTTTAAATCTTGAGTGTGAGGCGAAGATAAACCCTAAGGGGTAGAATCTATTAAGTGGGTCGCCTTATGTGCACTCAATACAAAATGTGGTTTATGACCTTAATCGAGATAATGAGTTATGACCAAATGGAGAAATCCATCAAACGGGTCAACTAATAAAGATATGTGAGAAATGATGTTTTAATCCAATTAAATCAATTGAATGAAGTTGTTAAGCATGTTGTTAAATGGGTCAAGTTTGTGACACTTGAACCATATATATAAAACTTGGATAACTTAGTATTATGAACTACGAGTCTAAACGGGTCAAATGGTGATATCCTCACCATGTGAGTCCAATACTTGATGCTTGTATTTCAAGCATTAAGATTCATGAGGTTAAACGGATCAAATGGCAAGGTATTACCATTTGAGTTTCGAGGAATTAATGTGTATATTTAGAAAGCACGCATGTAAATGCACTTGCGCATGCACGCTTGATGCTAAGAATCATGGAGGATACGCACAAGGTATGAGAATGGGTCAGCACCACCCGGTAAGTCCGTAGCTAATTAAACACCTTCGGGCGAAGCAACATGGGTACTAAAACTACCCACATGAAGTGTGGGTGCAGATCAATGAAGTTATATCTATAACTATGTCTAATGCGCGCTAATGCGCTTAGAATCTACTAAACAAGTGAAAACCTGATAAAGGATGAAAATCTATGTCCGGAAGGACTTAGAGGCTTTTAAACAAGTCAATGAGTCAAAAACATTGAAATTGGAACAAGAGGTTTCGCCACGAATGGCTAAATTGAAATATTTGACCATGAAGGGCATTTTGGGGATTTAAAAGATTTCTAAAGGTTGAATCTAAGAAACTAAATCATAATGAAACAAATCGGATAAACGCTTTTGTTGATCAAGTGTCTAATGACTTGACAACTTAATCGGTAGGCATTTTGTGTGGTCAAAAAGTGCCTTGTTTGATTCAAGGCCTTAACGGGTCAATATTGGTAAAAATCAACATAAACACTTAAAATTTTGAACCGGGTCATAGCATTATGAACCGGACTATAATTTCAGTCAAACAAAGGTTTATTTAGTCGGCAAGTCAATACGTATGCTTTGGGAACCATCAAATGCGGTTGCGACATGATTCCCACACATAAAAACCACCAAAATTACATCAGAAGCTTTGCGCGGCCGCTCACAGAGACCGCGCGGCCGGGCGCAGAGAACAGCATGACGACACGATCTTTAAAATTGCATATAAAATCGTAGAAAATCGTTAGGAGGCGTTCTTTATATGTCTGAAAAGCTCTCGGAGCGTAGAACAATTCTTCTTTGAAAGTCAAAGTCGGATTTTGGGTTTTAGAAGAAGTAAAAGCGATCCGAACAGCTGCTGCGCAAAAGTTGCAGCAGTTTGTTCTCCTGATAAAGGGCCGTTTGGCCTGGTTTGTTCCGTTTCGACGTGTAACGACTATCGTACTAGTTTAAGTGTATCATTGACAACCCACTAACCATTCCTTGTGTAATGGTGCTAGGTAAACATGTGATGGAAGTCCCGGAGCAAGGATCAAGCCGCGATAAGAGCCGAACACGCACGAACACTCATCAAGCTTCCGCACTAGAATTCAAGGAACTCCCGTTAAAACGTTAAATGTTAGAGTATGTTTTAACTACTAAAATGTAAAAATTTGTGGGAATCAAACATGTATTTGATCTTAATGGTTTGAGTTTATAATAAATATCAAAGTTTTAATCGGCAGTGGTTTAAGTAAGGTCAGAACCCGTAAGATTAGACGTTAATCACGTGATTACGGGTTAGGGTCTTACAAGTGGTATCAGAGCCATAGGTTTAGTTCTTTGGCGTAACCAAAGCAACAACACAAGAAAGGTTTCGAGGACGAAACCTCCTTAAGGGGGTAGACTTGTAACACCCCAAGATCATCCATTACGCTTAATTACGCCATTAGGCGTGATTAGCAAAATAATAAAACGAGGCTAAACTCATTACTAGAGACTAATCTAGTTAATGTAACAATCTAGAAACCAACTCCAGACTAAACTTGAGGGACCAAAGTTGTCAATATGATAAGTGGGTTTTATTAATGCAAAAATAAAACAATAAAAACACACACAATGTGTGTATGTGCGTGTATACATCAGGAGAACACATCTCCTTCAACCTCCAACCCTAAACACTCAAGAACATGCTTGAATCCAAGCAAATCAAGGGGCTTTTCGTTGCTCTAGCAAGAAACAAGTCATCTAAGGCCTAATGAACATCAAGGTACCTTCTATTTGATGTAATTTGATGTTAATACCCGTTTTTGATTTGGTCAAAAACTAGGGTTTTGATTAAACGTGAAATTTATGGTTAAAAGAGGTTGCTCTAGTCTTGGGGAACCTCAAACATACCTAATTTAGTTACAAATCACACTTAATAGGTGTATTTGGTTTTGATCATATGATTATGTTCATGTGTAGAATTTGGGGTTTAACCTCTAGGTTGAATCCACTCATATCTAGTAACCTTTTGTGACTCTTAGAAGTTGTTGTATGAGAAATTTAGGCAAAATGGTCTAAATAATGTATTATGATGATGATTAGGCAAATGGTGATGCTTTGGCTATATCTTGAACTTTTGAAACTAAGTATATTGGTGGATGCACACCAAATGTTTGATGAAATGCCTAGGCGAGTTAATCTCAACTAGACATGTAAGAAAATACCTATGGATTTAACTAGTAATGATAATGAATACATGATGTTATGGATAGTGAACAAAATTCCATATTATGTATTCTAATAGACAAGTTTGACTCATCCCCAAGTTAGGAATAACAAAGAGGGAGCAAACGGGTCAAATGGATGCAAGGCGAATGCGTATGGAAGCAAGAACGGATATAAGGTAAGTTTTACTTACACCATGTACTATAACATAGCTTAATTGTTATAAATATTAGTTTTAAATCTTGAGTGCGAGATAAAGATAAACCCTAAGGGGTAGAATCTATTAAGTGGGTCGCCTTACGTGCACTCAATACCAAATGTGGTTTATGACCTTAATCGAGATAATGAGTTATGACCAAATGGAGAAATCCATCAAACGGGTCAACTAATAAAGATATGTGAGAAATGATGTTTTAATCCAATTAAATCAATTGAATGAAGTTGTTAAGCATGTTGTTAAATGGGTCAAGTTTGTGACACTTGAACCATATATAAAAACTTGGATAACTTAGTATTATGAACGACGTGTCTAAACGGATCAAATGGTGATATCCTCACATGTGAGTCCAATACTTGATGCTTGTATTTCAAGCAATAAGATTCATGAGGTTAAACGGATCAAATGGCAAGGTATTACCATTTGAGTTTCGAGGAATTAATGTGTATATTTAGAAAGCACGCAGGTAGATGCATTTGCGCATGCACGCTTAATGCTAAGAATCGTGGAGGATACGCACGAGGTATGAGAATAGGTCAACACCACCCGGTAAGTCCGTAGTCGAATAAACGCCTTCGGGCGAAGCAACATAGGTGATAAAAGTACTCACATGAGGTGTGGGTGCCAATCAAGTAAGTTATTTTTATAACTGTGTCAAATGCGCGCTAATGCGCTTAGAATTGACTAAACAAGTGAAAACTTGAGTAAGGATGAAACTCTAAGTCCGGAAGGACTTAGAGGTTTTTAAACAAGTCATTGAGTCAAAAACATTGGATTTGAAACAAGAAGTTTCGCCACGAATGGCTAAATTGAAAGATTTGGTCATGAGGGGCATTTTGGGGATTTAAAGGATTAATAAAGGTTGATTCTAAGAATCTAAGTCGAAATGGAACAAATCGGACAAACGCTTTTGTTGATCAAGTGTCTAATGACTTGACAACTCAAACGGTATGCAATTTAAGTGGTCAAAAGTGCCTTGTTTGATTTAAGGCCTTAATGGGTCAAATTGGGTAAAAGTCGCCATAAACATTCAAAACTAAGAACCGGATCATGGCGACATAAACCGGACCATAATTTCAGTCAAACAAAGGTTTATTTAGTCGGCAAGTCAATAATTAGGCTTCGGGAATCATCATCAAATGCGGTTGCGACATGATTCCCATGCTTAAAAATCACCAAAAAACGATCAGAAGCTTTGCGCGGCCGCGCGCTTAAACCGACCGGCCGCGCGAATAGACCTGCATGTCAGCACGATCTTTAAAATTCCATATAAAATCGTAGAAAAATCGTTAGGAGGTGTTCTTTATATGTCTGGAAAGCTCTCGGAGCGTAGAACAATTATCATTTGAAAGTCGAAGTCAGATTTTGGGTTTTAGAAGAACTAAAAGCGATCCGAACAGCTGCTGCGCATAAGTTGCAGCAGTTTGTTCTCCTAATAAAGGGCCGTTTGGCCTGGTTCGTTCCGTTTCGACGTGTAACGACTATCGTACTAGTTAAATGTTTCATTTGACCACTCACTAACTATTCTTTGTGTAATGGTGCTAGGTAAACATGTGATGGAAGTCCCAGAGCAAGGATCAAGTCGCGATAAGAGCCGAACACACCCGATCACTCATATAAGCTTCCGCAATAGAATCTAACGAACTCCCGTTAAAAACAAAAACTTTAATACATTCTTTTTGTAGCAATGATGTAAAATTTATTGGAACTAAACGTGTATGGGATTCATTAAATTGGGTTTTCATAATTTACCAAAGTTTTAATCGGGAGTGGTTTAAGTAAGGTCCAAACTCGTATACGTGCACATGCCTGTGCATCTATTAACTGCAAATAATTTATCTTGGTTTCCAAAACTAACCCGACTTTTAATCATAGCTGTTTTCTAGCTTTTTGGGTTCATCCCCGAATCCAACCCTCGTTTCTTCTTGGTTTGCTATAATATTATAAACAAACCTTGCATTACACTAACATTTTCCTTTCTTTGGCTAATCCTTATTTTAAGAATTTGCCATTTATTTGGTTTACCCAAGTTTCCGTTTTGCTAACTCGATTGGTGGTCATTGCCCTAACCGACCCGTTTAAAGACTTTTGAGTTTTAGACTTCAAATCGTTTATATATATAGAACGCTTAGTTCCAAAAAGTCCTTTTTCTGATTACCGATCTCACTATAAATTGAGGTCGGTTTTCTTTTCATAAAACACGGTGTAGATTGGTCATTACAACTTACTGTATCGACTAATCTCCTGTTATCACGGTTTGCATCCGATTGTAATAACTATACAATCCAACTGTTATTATAATTTGCATTAAATTGTACCAACGACACAATCTAATGTTATTGCAGTTTACACTTTTTCATCCTTAACCCGAGGGTTGAATGATTTACTGATTTCTCACTGCTCAAGACCGCTGTTTTAGGTCATTAATCCCAAGATTCTCGAATTACCCGAATGTGATTATGACTCAACCCTTGATGAAGGCTCAAGTCTCTCTTTACGAATTTAACCTTCTATAAAATTCCGAGTTTAATTATGACTTAACCTTGATTAAGGTCCAAGTCTGTTTTCAAGCTAAATTTGTTTATAACTCAACCTCGATTAAGGTTCAAGTTTATTTCCGAACTGAATCTATTTATGACTAAACCTTGATTAAGGTTCAAGTTTAGTTCTGAACTGAATCTATTTATGACTGAACCTTGATTAAGGTTCAAGTCGATCTTTGTATCAACCCAGGATAACTCGTATCGTATATTGCCCGTTTTGCTAGCCCAACGTATAAGCTGGTGCCTCGCTCAAGGTCTTGCATGGTTCGCATCCCTGCCATGTTAGATAGTGGACTACGTCCAAACGCTCCAGTTTGTTGTCCTCTTCGCTAGCCCAGCGTATTCTAGCTGGTGCCTCGCTCAAGGTCTTGCATGGATCGCATCCCTTCCGTGTTAGACAGTGGACTACGTCCAAAATCCCCCTGCACCTCACACTTACTAAGCCTTTGTCACATAGGTTGTATATGTATTAATCATAAGAAACCCATGGTATCATATATTTAACACTTACCTGGCCAGGGTAAGTAACTCGCATATGGTACACACAGACTTATTATAATTAAGGCATCACACCCTATGCAAGCAAATTTTGAGCTCATGCTTGTGCCCCCTATTTTATTTGGTAAAACCTTTTTATTGATATTTATTGGATATTTGGTTTTACCTTTACTCATTTTAAACCAACGATGTGTTTTCGTTTCATAAAACTTTATGTGATCATATTCACTGATGTGACCACTACACGACTCTGGTATTCTTTACGTTTTAAACATTAAACAGGATGATTATCCTCATTCATGGTTTCCGTGTTTAGATTTGCCTTTGTGCATTGGTTCTTCACTATTGTGAATAATGCACATTTCCAACTTAGTTTCACTTGGGAATTTGTACTCTGAATGTGAATTCCCGTCCAGTTTTCCCAAGTCTTATGTTGTTGTATGCAACTATCATTCATCGAGTGAATGTTGCACACTAATAAGCATGACATGGTTTCGAGCGTGTACCTGATTGATACTTGCTCCTATGTTCCCTTTCGTTACCGATCCATTAGCTCGAGTAGTTACTTGACTTGGTCCTTAGCGAGCATGCTTTCGACCGTGCTCCCGAACCCTCCACCACTTCGTTGGGTGAATCATTCGATCCTATCTTGATCGAATTAAGATGTTCTCATACCTGTCACATTTACAATTCCAATTGATTAGTAACACGACATGTCGGTATTAGTATGCATCATTATAGTAATATTTATTCTTGTAACGCAAGAATTTCGTTGCCCGAATAAATCCTTGGCTAGGTCCCATACCATCTTTACCAAACTTTTGAGATAGCGTGCATCTACACGATATCACCATTGCTTACTTATAACAATCTCCGATCAAACCCGGATTGTTATTACTGATATTACTTACCGGATTCCTCGATCAAGCCTCGAACCGAACACCCTTTAACACTTTGAGCGCACCGTTTGAGTCCAAGTATCCTTCCCGACACTCGGATCCCTCAAACCTGTGGCTCTGATACCACTTGTAAGACCCTAACCCGTAATCACGCGATCAACGCCCAAATCATACGGGTTTGGACCTTACTTAAACCACTCCGGATTAAAACTACACCTATGCATCTTGGAAGCTTTGATGTCATAGTAGGCATGGATTGGTTATCAACCCATCGTGCTGAAATCTTGTGCTTTGAGAAAGTCATTCGCATTCCTCTCGAATCTGGTGATATTTTGAAGATCTATGGTGAGAATCCTTGTGGTGAGCTTAAGCTCATGTCTTGTACTACTGCTCAAAAATACTTACGAGAGGGGTATACGGCTTTCTTAGCTAACTTGATAGAAAAGAAAGACGAGGGCAAAAGTATCCAAGACATCCCAATCATTCGGGACTATCCTGAAGTCTTCCCAGAGGATTTACCTGGTTTGCCTCCTGCTCGAAAAGTGGAATTTAGGATCGATCTTGTTCCTGGTGCAAATCCTGTCGCCAAAGCTCCTTATCGTCTTGCACCCTCTGAGATGCAGGAACTTGCCAGTCAACTACAGGAACTTTCTGATAAAGGTTTCATTCACCCCAGTTCTTCTCCATGGGGAGCCCCTGTCTTGTTCGTTAAGAAGAAAGATGGATCTCTCAGGATGTGTATCGACTATCGTGAACTCAACAAACTCACCATCAAGAATCGTTATCCCTTGCCTAGGATTGACGATAGTTTCGATCAACTTCAAGGAGCAACCCACTTCTCGAAGATTGATCTTCATTCTGGTTATCATCAGCTTAGAGTCCACGATGAAGATATTCCCAAGACAGCCTTTCGTACACGTTATGGTCATTACGAATTCATGGTCATGCCGTTTGGATTGACCAACACTCCCGCAGTGTTTATGGATCTAATGAATCGGATTTGTAGACCCTACCTTGACAAATTCGTGATCGTCTTCATCGACGAAATTTTGATTTACTCAAAGTCAAAATCCGATCACGAACAACATCTTCACTCAATTTTGGGTCTCCTAAAGAAAGAACAACTGTATGCCAAGTTCTCGAAATGTGAATTTCTGGCTTAAGGAAGTTCAATTTTTGGGACACGTCATTGATAAGAACGGAATTCATGTTGATCCCGCAAAGATCGAGGCTGTCAAGGATTGGAGTGTTCCTAAAACTCCAACAGAAGTCCGTTCCTTCCTAGGTTTGGCTGGTTATTATCGTCGATTCATTGCCAACTTCTCTAAGATCGTTGTTCCTCTCACTGCCTTAACTCACAAGGGTAAACCTTATGAGTGGGGACCAAAACAAGAGGAAGCATTTGAGACTCTTAAGCTGAAACTCTGTGAAGCTCCTATCCTGTCTCTACCCGATGGTAATGATGACTTCGTGGTCTATTGTGATGCATCAAACCAAGGTCTTGGTTGTGTTCTCATGCAACCAGGCAACGTTATTGCTTATGCGTCTAGACAACTCAAGACCCACGAAAAGAAATATACCACCCATGATCTTGAATTGGGCGCTGTCGTCTTTGCTCTTAAGATTTGGAGACACTATCTTTATGGAACCAAATGTGTGGTTTTCACGGACCACAAAAGTCTCCAACATGTCTTCGACCAGAAAAATCTTAACATGAGGCAACGGCGTTGGGTTGAGTTACTTAACGACTATGATTGCGAAATTCGCTACCATCCTGGCAGAGCGAATGTTGTGGCTGACGCACTCAGTCGTAAAGAGCGCATCAAACTTCATTGTGCGAGAGTTCGTACTGATCTTCAGGATCGAATTCTCCAGGCTCAACATGCTTCAGTCACCCAAGGTAACATGTACGACGAAATGTCTTGTGGTGCTGAGACTCAACTTGAAACCAAACCTGATGGTTTACTCTATTTTCTCAATCGACTTTGGATTCCTGACCGTGATGATCTTCGTACCTTCCTTATAAACGAGGCTCATAAGTCTCGTTATTCTATTCATCCTGGAGCTGACAAGATGTACCAAGATCTTCGTTATTCGTATTGGTGGCCTGGTATGAAGAAAGATATCGCTCTTTTCGTTGCAAAATGTCTTACTTGTTCAAAGGTCAAGGCTGAACATCAATGACCATCTGGTATGCTTGAACAACCAGAAATTCCTGTATGGAAATGGGAGAGCATAGCAATGGACTTCATCACTAAACTCCCTCGTACACCCAAAGGTTTTGACAGCATTTGGGTAATCGTCGACCGTTTGACCAAGTCAGCTCATTTCTTACCTATTCGTGAGAAATATTCTGTGGAAAGGTTAGCAAGGATGTACGTAAGTGAAATCGTATGTCGCCATGGTATACCTTTGGACATTATCTCTGATCGTGATGGTCGTTTCACCTCTCACTTTTGGGATTCTTTACAAGACGCTTTGGGTACTAAGTTAAACTTGAGTACTGCTTATCACCCTCAAACAAATGGTCAGACTGAACGGACCATCCAGACACTTGAGGATATGCTCAGGGCATGTGTCATCGATTTTGGTGGCGCATGGGATTCTCATCTTCCTTTAGTCGAGTTTTCATACAACAACAGTTATCATGCCAGCATTAACATGGCTCCTTTCGAGGCACTTTATGGTCGTAAATGTCGTTCACCTGTCTGTTGGACTGAGGTTGGTGAAGCCCAGATCACTGGACCCGAACTGATCCAGGAAACCACAGATAAAATCCAACTCATTCAGGATAATCTTCTCAAGGCTAGAAGTCGTCAGAAGAGCTATGCTGATAAACGTCGTAAGCCCTTGGAATTTTAAGTCGGGGACCTTGTACTTCTTAAGGTATCCCCTTGGAAGGGAGTGATTCGCTTCGGTAGAAAGGGAAAACTAGCTCCTCGATACGTAGGCCCATTCAAAGTTCTTGACAGAATTGGAAAAGTGGCTTACAAACTTGATCTTCCACCTGAGCTAAGCAATGTTCACCCAACCTTTCATGTTTCAAATCTCAATAAATGCTTAGCAGATGAGAACCTCCATGTCCCTCTTGAAGATTTGCAGATCGATGAAACCATGCACATTGTCGAGAAACCTGTTGAGATCGTGGATACTGGAGTCAAGAAACTCAAGCGCAGTCGCATTCCGATCGTTCACTTGGGAACGCAAGGATCAGATGAAGTCTAAATACCCACATCTTTTTCCACCAGATTCTCCAACTCCAACTTCGGGACGAAGTTCCTAAAAGTAGGGGAGACTGTAACATTTCGCATTGAATTATTTGTACGTTACGTTGATTATTAATAAAACGTCGAATTTCATCATTTAACGTCCTTTTAAAAATATTCCGTGACGCATTTGGACCCCTTGTACCATACTATATACATATTATATCATATATTACTGTTTAAATGATCAAAAAAAATAATGGCATGGGCCGGGGTTCGAACCCGAGCCCATGGCCGGTTCAACATACGCAAACAACAAACCAGCTGATCTACACCACATACTTGGTTAGTCTTCAACAAATTTTAATTTTATAACGTATTTGGAGTCTTAACAGTTGACTTGGAAAGTCAACTGTGAAGACAATTTACCATAATCAATCCTTCTAAACGCGTTTAATCCATGTTATGGAATGATTGGTGATTGAGAAGGATGATTCGCGTCCATAACACGCCAATTATCATTAAAACATTTCCTAATTGTATCAAATTAACGCGTCATAGACTTTAAACGGGTCAAACATTCCAATTCGCTTAACCCGAACCCCACACAATAAATTGAACCCTCAACCACAAGCTAAACTCGCCGATATTACTTACCTCACCTTCAATTTATGTTAAAAATCATCCTTTTAAGGCTTTTTGCTCGTGTGTTGACTTTTCTGTTTGACCGATCAATTATCACGATTAAGCTTTGTAAGTTTCAATTTTTTTTTGTTGGTTTTGTTCATCGGCATTCATACAACAATAACCCTATGTTTAATCGGGTTATTGTTGTTTGAATCTGACTATTGTTTAAACTAGGGCTCGTTCGAACGATTTGGGGAAGAAACACATCTGCAGACATGTATATTTATATATTGCAGAACATAAATCATCACCAACAGATCTACAGATCAATTGGTGTGACCCTTACACTCAAAACACGAACCGGCCGGATGGCCAGGGTTCGAGTCCCACATTAAACGACTCTTTAGCCTTCCATTAAAAGGATTATATAATCAGTTTCAATTTATAATATATATATATTTTAAACCAAGATTTATCGTTCTCAGGGTTCAGACCAACTGGTCTGAACTTGTGATATTAAACACGAACCGGTCCCAGACCCGGGTTCGATTCCCAGCTTGAACAAAACATTTTTTTACCTTTTAGCTTTATATATTTTCACTAATATTTTTAAAATTGGTTTTAAAATACTAAAATTGCTTTATAAATTCTACAAAAATTATTTTATGTTATTCTGGTAGAAAAGTTTAACATACAATTTTTAGTTTTCCAAAAAATATTTATTTAATATATATAATAAATATTTCAAGTTTATTCTATTTTAATTATAAAAATTCTATAAAAATATCAAAACGATTATATAAATTCCCACAAAAATTATTATGAGTTTATATAACACTAAACATTTCTGAAATGATTTTTATTTCTGAAAAATCATTTATTTAATATTTTTAATCAATTTTTGTTATTTTTAATCATAAATAAATCATATTAAATTCATTTTTCAAGATTTTTGCACCAAAATTTTATATAAATTATTTCTGTCCATTTAGAACAGAAATACAAATTTTAATTTAAAAAATATTTAATTTTAATATTTTTTGATATTAAAGTTATATTTTGACAAATTAAAATAAATAGATTAAATATTCTATTTTTAAGAAAATAATTTTGTAAAAATTATTTTCATACTTAAAACTTTATAATATGACCATCTTTAATCTAAAATTTACAAAAAAGACTTTTGTTTATTTATTTATCGAATTTCTCTTATTTATTAAACATTTTAATTATTAATCAAACGAATACTTATCCCCAATTCGAAACCCTAGAAAATATTTGTAGACTAGAAAGACTTAGACTTATTTCTTACCTTATACATAGGGTAATACTTGGCAAGTTTGGGGCTACACTTATTCTTTTTCTCGAGACTTAATTCTTTGCTAAGGTGAGTTTACATAACCATGTTTATGCAATTCTTTATACTTGCAACAATATACTTAAGCAATTCTACATACATGTCTAGTTGTAAACTTTAATGCCTCATGACTTAGACAACTACAGTTAGACTTAAACTTCAACATACATAATCATTAGCTATGGCCAAGCTGGCGATATAATAGATCTATTGGATTGACAATCCCACCTAGATTCGTTGACCATCTTTTATGGGGAGCGCGGGTGATTGTTATCGTTCCAACGTGATATTAAGGTGAACCGTGGATGACGGGATGGGCCTAAACTAGTCGGAGGTTTGATTATGTGCATACAACACTTCATGTTTATTCATGTAGACTTAAACTTACAGTAGACATTTGAATTGCTAAACTTTTATTCTTAAACTTAATTGCTTGACATGGCTTATGTATTCTCACCAACTTCTATTTGACCCCCCCCCCCCCCCCATTTTTACAACTCAACAGGTAATAATGATGCTTGAAGTCTAGAGAGTTAGCATGAGGAGACAATTTGAAGTTTATGCTTTGTTTGGCTTTTTGATGTATTAGAATTTCATTCAAGACCTATTATGTATTTTCAATTTTGGATATTTGCACTTTAAATAAATTTCAATTAAAACTTGAATACCATGTGCTACTGTATACTCATTCTAACGTGACACATCGATGTTTCCGCCATTGGTTGGGGTGTTACAATGATCCTCCAGATCATTGAACCCTGGACAATCCTAACCTGGCCCGACTCAACTAACCCATTTAAGTTTGTTTATAAATGTTTTTCGCCAAGATAGACTTATGTTTTGCCAAAATGTTTAAGCTGAACATGCCGGGTGTCACATCGTCCCCACGTTGAAAGAATTTTCATCCCAAAAATTGCTCGAAGCCAAAAAGGAAAGAGACAAAAAGAAAGAAACGGAAAGAAAATTTACCGGTTGTTACATCATCCCCCCGTTGAAAGGAATCTCGACCCGAGATTCACTCAGCTTCAATAGTAACATATCTAGATTCGAATGCACGCTTCGAAAAAGATGAGGATACTTAGATTTCATCTGATCCTCCCATTCCACGTGAACTCCAGTCCACGATTTGAGTTCCAACAAACCTTAACGATGCGGATTTTACTCCGGCGAAGGCTACGAATCTCATAGTCAAGAATCTCAACAGGTTCCTCCACAATGCGAAGACGATCATCAATCTTGATCTCTTCCGGTGGAACAATAAGTGATTCGTCAGCCAAACACTTCTTCAAGTTAGACACATGGAAGACGTTGTGAACACTACCGAGCTCCGCCAGTAAGTCAAGTCTGTATGCCACCGGTCCAATCCGTTCCAGGATTGCGAACGGTCCGACATAGCGAAGGTTAAGCTTGCCACGCTTTCGAAAGCGTATGACGCCCATCCATGGTGAAACTTTTAGAAGTACTCTATCCCCAACCTGGAGCTCAAAAGGTTTGCAACTACGATCGCATAACTCTTCTGACGATCCCATGCGACTGCCAAACGGTTACGAATTTGTACGATCTTCTCCGAAGTTCCGTACACCAGTTCCGGACAAGTGAGCTGGCTCTCCTCCACCTCGGCCCAATAAAGAGGAGATCGACATTTCCGTCTGTAAAGAGCCTCGAACGGAGCTGCCTTGATATTAGAATGGTAGCTATTATTGTAAGAGAACTCCACCAACGGTAGGTGACTCTCTCAAATCTTGCCAAAATCAACAACACATGCCCGAAGAATGTCCTCCAAGGTTTGAATCGTCCGCTCACTCTGACTGTCAGTTTACGGATGATAAGCCGTACTCATATCCAACTGAGAACCCAAGGCTTTATGTAGAGCCTTCCAGAAACGCGAAGTGAAACGAGAATCACGATCATAGATAATAGAAACAGGCACTCCGTGCCGAGAGACTACCTCCTTAAGGTAAATTCGAGCTAACCGCTAAAGTCCGTCAGATTCCTTAATAGGTAGGAAATGTGCCGATTTCGTCAACTGGTCGACAATCACCCAAATCATATCGCAACCACTAGGTGACTTCGATAGCTTGGTGACAAAATCCACCGTGATCCGTTCCCACTTCCATTCTAGAATCTCAGGTTGTTGCAGGAGACCAGACGACTTCTGGTACTCCACCTTGACTTTAGCACATGTCAGCCATTTGCTCACGTAGGAGGCTATATCAGCCTTCATGTTTGGCCACCAATAGAGTATCTTCAAATCCTGATACATCTTGTCGGAGCCAGGGTGAACAGAATACTGGGATTTATGAGCTTCATCGAAGACAAGTTCTCGCAATCCCCCAAACAAAGAAACCCAAACGCGTTCTGCGAAGTAGTGTATGCCATTGGACCTAAGCTCAAGATGCTTATCAGCACTATGCATAGTCTTGGCTTTAAGGTTTTCCTCCTTCAAAGCTTCCAGTTGTGCAGAACGAATTCGGTCAGGTAAAGAGGAATGGATGGTGAGCTGTAAGGCTCGAACACGACGAGATTTCGCGGATTCCTTCCTGCTCAAGGCGTCTGCCACAACATTCACCTTGCTAGGATGATACTTGATAGCACAGTCATAATCATTGAGGAGTTCAACCCAGCGACGCTGCCGCTTGTTAAATCCTTCTGGTCAAAGATATGCCGGAGACTCTTGTGATCGGTGTAAATGGTGCATTTGGTATCGTACAAGTAGTACCTCCAGATCTTCAACGCAAAGACCACCGCACCCAATTCAAAGTCATGGTTAGTATAGTTCTTCTCGTGAACCTTAAGTTGACGAGAAGCATAAGCAATAATCATCCCGCGTTGCATCAACACGCAACCGAGACCACAAATAGAAGCATCACAGTATACAACAAAATCATCCGTACCCTCAGGCAAAGACAGAATGGGTGCAGAACAAAGTTTAAGCTTCAGCATCTGAAATGTTGATTCCTGCGGTTCACCCCAGTCGAACTTCCGGTCCTTCTGGGTGAGAGAGGTGAGGGGTTGATCGATCTTCAAAAATCCCTCAATGAAATGACGATAGTAACCCGCAAGGCATAGGAATTGCCGCACCTCAGATGGCGTCTTTGGTGTTTCCCAGTTTTTAATAGCTTCGATCTTAGCCGGATCCACATGAATTCCCAGTTCATTAACCAGATGACCTAGGAATTGAACCTCGCGTAACCAAAAGGCACACTTCGAGAACTTAGCGTACAACTGTTCTCGCCTTAAGAGTTCCCAGACGGGAATGTCATCAATAAACACGATGACAAATTTATCAAGGTAAGGCTTACAAACATAGTTCATCAAATCATGAACACCGCTAGTGCGTTAGTGAGACCAAAAGGCATGACCAACAACTTAAAATGGCCATAACGAGTACGAAAAGCAGTCTTCGGAATGTCGGCTTCCAGCACACGCAACTAGTGATAACCGGACCTAAAATCAATCTTCGAATAGTAACTAGAACCTGAAGCTGGTTAAAGAGATCATCAATGCGAAGGAGAGGATAACGATTCTTGATGGTCACCTTGTTTAGCTCACGATAATCAACACACATACGAAAACTTCCATCCTTCTTCTTCACAAACAAAATAGGAGCTCCCCATGGGGAAGAACTCGGTCGAATGAAACCCTTTTCCAAGAGCTCTTGTAACTGGCTAGACAACTCTTGCATCTCGGCAGTTTCAAGACGATACGGGGATTGGGTAATAGGAGCTGCACCAGGTGTATGATCAATACCAAATTCAACCTGATGATGACGAGGAAGACCAGGCAAGTCATCGGGAAACACATCAGGAAAGTCACGAACCACATGGATATCCTCGATCTTCTTCTCATCATCAGACGAAACAGAAACAAGTTCCAAAATGGCCGAATAACCCTTCCGAAGATACTTAAGGGCTTTCATACTGGAAATGATACTCAGCGGAGCACCGCTCTTCTCACCATGAAGCGAAAGAGTCTCTACATCAGGGAGAGGGTTCCGAATGACCTTATCAAAGCAAACGATCTCCGCGCGATACAACGACAACCAATCCATGCCCAAAACGACATCGAAACTACCCAAAGATACTGGCATAAGGTCAATAGGGAAGGACAAGCCGACAGTTCCAAGCGACATTCCCGAAGAGTATGTGTCGCTTTGATTTTCTTACCATCAGCCAGTTCTATCAAGTACTTAGCCTCTAAAGGTGTGGGTACTATATCTAGCAATCGACTAATCTCCACAGATTTGAAACTCTTATCGGCACCAGAATCAAACAAAACAGAAACATAGCGATCATTAAGAAGAAACGTACTAGTAACTGTGTTAGGATCCTACTTGGCTTTTGCAGAGCCAATGACGAAAGCACACGCATTCCTGCCGCCGCCTCCATTGTTCCCGTTACCATTTCCACCCTTCACATTCTCGCCCTGTTTCAGCTTGGGACAATCACGCTTGAAATGCCCCGAATCTCCACATTTATAGCATCCCTGCTTCCCTGGAGTCCCCTGAGCAGCAGGAGCAGGAACAACAGTATGAGCCTGAGACGGCTAAAGTTCACCCTACAACCCTTAGCAAGATGCCCCAACTACTGGCACCGATGACAGCGAGTTCGATCACAATTCCCAGAATGATGGGACCCACACTTGTTGCACTTAGGGTGCTTTCCAAAATACCCCCTCGACTTCTGCCCTGAAGATGACCAGACGTATCAAACTTCTTCCCCTGTTGAGATGGTACCGGCACTGAACCCTTCCCCAGACTATCCTACTTCCTCTTGTTATCATCAGAACCTTTCACAGTAGTACCCCGAGGAGGCAAAACATCCTTTGCCACTTTCATGTTAGTCATTCTATGAGCAAAACGGACAACTTCAGCAAGTGTAGGAAGATTCCCGGCAGCTACTAACCGTGACATCTCCGGCACCAACCCAGAAATGTAGTGCTCTCTCCTCCTGTACTCAGATTCGTGCAAATCAAGACACAACACCGCTAACTCATTACACCTCCAAGTGTACTCCTCAACCTCTGACCCAACCATCTTGTAGTTCCAAACCTCATTTTCCAGTTTCTGAACCTCCTCCTTAGGACAATACTCACTCTTCAGACGATGCACAAAGTCCGCCCAAGGCATAGCATGAGCCTCTCCCAAACCCATGTTCTGAGCAGTAGAATTCCACCAAGTTAACGCAGGACCCTCAAACATCGTAGTAGCATACTTAGCCCAATCCCCAGTAGGACAGTTACACATCAAAAACACAGACTCAACCTTCTCCAATCATTAGAGCAGTCCCACCGCTCCCTCAGTTCCAACAAAGTTATAGGGCTGACAGTCCCGAAACATCTTGTAAGTGCACTGAGGTGGAGGTGGATTGACAGCAGCACCTGGGACAAGACACACAGACAAACCACAAAAGAAAAGACACAACACCCAAGAATGAGGCAGAGTTAATAGAAATCAACTTACCACCCAGAACTTTATGTGCAGCCTTGAATAAAGCCAAGGCTGAGAATCCGGTTAAAAACAGAATTCATGGATCGATTACGCGAAAAACAACTCGGTTTGAGACGGGAGATCCGAGACGAGACAGAAACATACGATAACAAAGTCATCACATATTCGTATTAATTCAGAAACGGTTACAGACACTGTCATCAGTAGGATAAACATCTATCTCGGGGCCGGGGGAGGTCGGGCATGACCTCCCCCTTGAGAGCATTCAAAGCATAAACTCAAATCTACTTCCTGAAAACCAACACATGAGATTGCTATTTATAGTCCAACACATAAAGCCACCTTCGACCATATGACTAGGTCGAATGTGAAACTTTTCCACATTCGACCCTTCTGAAAGGTCGAACCAAGACTTTAGTATTGGTCTATAATTACAAATGCATCAGATCCATAAAATGCCCTTATGGATCACCACAATCTCATGTAATACAATACAAAGACTCAACCCTAGTCTATTCGACAGTGACGTCCACATAATAGTGCATCAACAATCTCCCCCTTGGATGTTGCTGGCGATTCCACAAATCTCTTGCACATCAACAGTCAAAATCACAGGTCTCCCCTCAATACATGCACTATTGCATTGAGTAGAAATACAATATCCTTCATGAACCGACCAAGTAATGCACTACGGACATTCAGCATCAATACACAGGAAGTCAACTAGACCACGTATATCATTTGCAAATTCAACGAGCCGCTGAATTACAACTAGATCACCTAGTTACGCCAATGTGAAGTTGACAATGTAATGCACTGCAGTCTCGTAGCATCAGTACCCAGGAATGTCATCTTGACCAAGTACATCACGCGCAATCCAACTAACCTAATAAGACCCCTGCTAGAAGGATTCCATACTGACCGATCAGATATTCAACGTAACACGTAGGTACTACCACTAATTCACGTCTCATATCTGCACTTAACCTTTGCATCACCCTTCACACCAACTGGAGAAGTCTAACTGTCAGTACCCAATTAAACATCTCAAATGTGACTATGTGCAAAACAATCCACTCGGACACTTGTACTTCTATGAAATTCTTTATCTGTGCTGACTGTGATTGCATTAACACATTCTTCTCTTAAATTGTTCTTGTGTAACTTCATCTGTTCGACAGAATACTAGCCGTAGACGAGTGAATCAAGCAATCAGAAGTTTTCAGCAGGAACTACCGGTACAATTGTGGACTTGAAATGCTTCAGAAACTGAAGTTTTCTATAGGGCCAACAATAACCACCAACAGCTCTTGAAATTCTTCAGGACTGTAACCTTGAAACTTTCGTTGAATCTACGTGCCACATGACTCCTACCGGGATCCCTCAATACTTTTGGAACATTGAGATCTCAGTCTTGATATGCTTGTACATAACAACTTTGTTTGAACAAGTTCCTTCAATCACACTGGAATTGGGTTGACTGTTCTTCAACTTGCGGAATAAAATATGTCTATTTTCTGGCCCATAATAGTCATTTGAATCTGATTATTATAATGTTGATTCTCATGACTACCCCACAATAAAACATTTCATCATCATCATTTCTTCAACAATTTATGTAAACATCATCACCATTCTTCCAAAAAATCTTCAAAAATTGCCTTTTTTCATTCTATATGTCGAGGGGGCGAAGGTGGAAATAAAGCTACGTTCGACCGTTTAGTAAGGTCGAATGTACCATGATTGGTTGAAATTCCACATTCGCCTGTCGTAAGGTTCGACCTGTCGTAAGGTTCGAATGTGGAAAATTTCTAGGTTCGTCCTCAAAATCCTACGTTAGAGCGAATGCACTCCACGTTCGACCTCTAGTAGTCACAAATCTTCTGCACATACGACCGTTTGCAGAAAAACCTGTTCTTCTTCAATCTTTTCTGCAAATCAGCCCATAAACACTCTGATTGTTCGAATTTGATGATGAAACTTGTACAGAAAGGTGCGGAAATGAAAACCTAACCCTCGAATTCACAAAAACATGGTGAAATCACATGATTTTGGGTTCAATTAAGAATCTAGGGTTTCTAGGGTTTCAACCTTTCAATCAAGAACTGAATTTTAACGTCTGAAATCATGAAAACGAGCTGTGATTGATTCAAACGACTGTTAGATCGTTCAAATCGGTACCATAGCTCTGATACCAGTTGAGAATCCGGTTAAAAACAGAATTCATGGATCGATTACGCGAAAAACAACTCGGTTTCATATGGGAGATTCAAGACGAGACAGAAACATACGATAACAAAGTCATCACAAATTCGTATTAATTCCGAAACAGTTACAGACACTGTCATCAGTAGGATAAACATCTATCTCGGGCCGGGGGAGGTCGGGCATGACCTCCCCCTTGAGAGCATTCAAAGCATAAACTCAAATCTACTTCATGAAAACCAACACATGAGATTGCTATTTATAGTCCAACACATAAAGCCACCTTCGACCAAATGACTAGGTCGATTGTGAAACTTTTCCACATTCGACCCTTCTGAAAGGTCGAACCAAGACTTTAGTATTGGTCTATAATTACCAATGCATCAGATCCATAAAATGCCCTTATGGATCACCACAATCTCATGTAATACAATACAAAGACTCAACCCTAGTCTATTCGACAGTGACGTCCACATAATAGTGCATCAACAAAGGCCACATTCACTTGCTAATGCAACAAGTTGTTCAGTTCCTCTTGGGTCATGTTAATGTTACCATGACCGCCGCCACCACCACGGCCACCAACACGACCGCCTCGACATCCACCATGAGCACCAGACATAATCTGACAAACAAAAGTGAGAGATTCAGATTCACCACTAGTGTCAACCACTAGGGGTCACAAGAATTCAGCCTAGGTCCAATCCAGGACTATCCATCCAAACCCAGTGTCCACTGGGATTCTCATGCATTTCAGTTTATGATTTCGTGTGCACCCGAAATGATAAACTGCTCTACATGGTCCTCCAAGTATACTCCTAATTCAAACTCAAGTCATTGAATACTATCACCTAGTAATGTGCTTTTACAAGCATACGTGCAAGAGAACATGTGTAAGCGGCTGCGTCTATTGAAGTATAGAGGGGAGATGTTCGAATCCTGGACAGATCTTAAGAGTATGTAAGACCACTCCAATGTACAACACCGCCGTGCAAGGTTCGAGAAGTCAATCCATTCGTCTTCAAATCCCAAAGAAGAAGATAAGAGTAGGTGATATCCATATAAGAATAGATTATGTAACACATAAGCATGATGATGATATAAAGACACCACGACAAAGTTAGTACGTATCCCACTAAAACGACTCATGATATGTGACCGTCTAGTGTGTGTGACTCGGCTATAAACTAGACGCTACATGCAGTCCTAGTTTACTATAACCATTGGCTCTGATACTAATCTGTCACACCCTCAAATTCCACATGCGGGGTTTTACTGCGAGGCGCGTGACAAACCAGGATCGAAGTCAACGGTCAAAATAAACAACAACTATATGAGAGATACGTAAACTCAAACATAAACTTTAATATCTCAAAACTGTAGCGGAAGCAAATTCAAGTACAACCCATGTGACAAAAGTAGTTTCAAATGATTATTCAAAAACATGAACTAAAGCACTAGACACCATGCAGACCCGTGTGCCTAGTACGTGTGTTGCTACCTTAGCGACCTGAGAAAAACATGCCAAAATGTGTCAACATATAATGCTGGTGAGTTCACGGGTTTTCATAAAGCTTTACCAAGTGTTACCAATTGTTACCAAGTTCAAACCTGTCAATACTATGTAATGTGAAAGCCAAAGTACGCTATCTAGGCGTAAGTTTTGCTACTACTACGATTGGAAAACCATTACTAGACACGTTTAGCAAGTTTAGCATATGTTTAAGCCGCCCGAATAATGTTTAGCAAGTTCAGCATAGTTCGAGACAACATGCACCCGTCCGACCTCCAGTCGACGAGTGGGGCAGGTCATGCCCAATAGATTTATCTATATTTTCCCCCGTTGTGCAGCCCTGCACATTCATAGTTTACCCCGGGACTTCCAAAGATCGTATAGCAACTCAAAAGTAACCCATAGTATGACATATGTTCACAAAATATAAGTTTAGCGCATGTTTTCTCCCCCATAAGTAAAACCAACAAAAGTGGGGCCGTGAAACTCACCTTAGGTTCGCGTCTTCTATATAAAAGTGTTATCAACAAGTCTTGATAGTTCCTAATACCAGGAATCTATCATAAAAGTTCATATTAGTGTTTTGACTAATAACCTTAAGGTTATCTACTCCCCAATTGTCCAGATCGTGATTAAGTATGTTTTGAAAACGTGTTTGACTGCTCAACTGACACACTAGACTGACCCGACATCCTGTTGGTGACCCATTACATAAACTAATCAAGTATACATAGATTACATGTAAGGTTCAATCATAAAATACTCAGTTTGCAACAAAAATCGCACATACGGGTTAGTTGGTTCGAATCAGCATAGTTTTAAACTTGGTTCGACCCTTTTAACTTTGGTTTGACCCATCTTAAGGTTCATTCGACCCATACCTAAGTTCATACAACCTAACACATGTTCATTCGACTTTAACACATGTTTATTCCACCCTAACACCATTTAATTCGACCTAAATCATGTTCGTTCGACCAAAACAAGGTTGGTTCGACCTGTTCATAGTCTAGTTCGACCCCAGAACCCCTCCTTCGACTCCACGACTAGTCAAATGGGGTCTTATTCGACCCCAATCTGCTGCAATCATTCTAAAAATCATCAATTCGCATCCAAACAGTTCGAAAACATCACGAAACACAACAGTCACATATGAACAACATATCCCCACAAAACCCTACAAACTTTACTCCAAAATAAATCTGTTTTAACACTTACCCAAAATGGCAAAATTATGGAAACGTCACATCATGCATGAAAACTTTACCCAATTTGGAAACTTTTCGTAATCCTTTCATAATCATCTCAAAATGCTCAGTTTTTTATGTTCATAAAAACCCCCAATCATTTTATTAATAATAACAACATGTTTCAAACCCTAGATTTAACGAAAATCCCCAAAATAGACATAATAACATCATCTATCCAATTGTAACCTAAATCAATCATAAATCAATACCAATAGCAGTCCTAGATCACGTTTATATCATCTAAATAATAGTTAATCATTAAACAACACATAAAACAACATAAAACACAATTAACACACGTTTATTTGTATGAAAACTCATGTTTAATGATAGGGTTTTATTTAGAAAGATGTTTGAAAGGTTTTTAATCCTAAAAATCACCTTAGAACAGATCTGGAACTTTGGGGTTTAATAAAAACGAATCAAAACGTATTAACAAGGGTTTTAGAAAAAAAAAACACACCTTAGATCTTTTCTTGGAAGATGTTTGTAGGTTAGATTATGGAAAACAAGGTCAAAAACTCCTTCCCTAGTGATTAAAGTTGAGAGAGGGTGTGTAGAGGCGTTTAAGGTTTGTGAAATGATAAAAAATTGCAAAGTGTGATATTTATACTTGTGGTTTATTCGATCCCATGCAAGGGTCGAATGGAGTTATACAAGGTCGAATGGACCTTTTGCCTAGGCCCTTACCCTAGTTCGACCCCCTTTAAGGACGAACCAGTCACCATGTTTTCCAGATTTTCTAGTTTGTCGTTAAAATACATTTTAACACATCCTACCGCATGAACATGAAACCTAACATATGTTAAGCATATAGAATCATGTATAATATGTTTATACTTTTGAAACACGTATTTTCATATTGTATCACATGTATGTATCAATCTATGTATAATACTCAATTCAATTTATGTAATTTCACCAACAATGGGACTCACGACTAGCGTATACTCAAAACGACTCCCAATGATCCTCCAGATCATTGAACCCTGGACAATCCTAACCTGACCCGACTCAACTGACCCAGTTAACTTTGTTTATAAATGTTTTTCGCTAAAGTAGACTTATGTTTTGCCAAAATGTTTAAGCTGAACATGCCGGGTGTCACATGGTTTTAGCCACAAACGAAAAGATCCAAGTTGTTCGGGCACACCTCAAGGCCGCACAGGATAGGCAAAAGTCGTATGCGGATAATAGGTGGAGACCGATCGAATTCCAACACGGGGACTGGGTTATGTCGAAAGTATCTATTTGGAGGGAATTATCCAATTCAGAAAATGGGGGAAATTGGGTCCAAGATTCATAGGACTGTTCCAAATTTTGGAAAGAGTTGGTAAGATCCTGTACCGTCTGAATTACCGGACGTACTAAGCGAAATTGAGATTGATTCTAGACTAAACTACGTGGTCAAACCCGTGGACATTCTTGACCGAAAAGTGAAGCGCCTTAGGAACAAGGAAATTGAACAAGTCCAAGTGAAATGGGAAAATCGTAAGGGATCGGACACCAATTGGGAGTTTGAGGAAGAGATGAGGCGGTTCTACCCTCATTTATTCAGTACGTATCTAGTTTCGCAGACGATAATCCCTTTAAGGGGGTATAGTTGTAACGCCCCAAAATTAAATAGAATGAGATTAATCGCGATGATACACATTATGGGGCTTAAACCAAAAAAAATGAACATGAACATTCTATAAGAAGTTTGTGATAAAAACCATTACAAAAGTTAACATGGTTAGTAAACTCATAACTAATTGTAAAACCATGAAACCAACTTGAGGGACTGATGTTGTCATTCCTAAAACTTACTTTTTAGCACTAAACACTCACCAAGGCTTCATTCCCTGATGTTCTTAAACACATGACAAAGACACACACACACCCAACTTCAAGAACCAAGCTAATTCAGCGAAGAATCAAGGTAGTAGACCTTGCATGAGTGAGATTCTGATCATCTAAGGCTTAATCATCTTCTAGGCAACTTTTATCTCATATAAATTGGTATATAATAGCCTATGTAATGATGGGTGAAGTTCCAAATTTCATGTTTTGTCTAATTGATTGATTGTGAAAGGTAACCCTAGTATAAGGGGACCTTAAAACGAATCAATTTGGGTTAATCATACTAAGACACCCCTAAGTGTTGATGATTCATGATTTGGCCTTGTAGGATGTATGCTAGACCTAAATTTTATGATAAATTGCATGTTATAATAAATTGCGAAACTTGTGATTAATTGTAACATTTATTCAGAAAATTATGAAATTTGGGTGTTATGGTTTAACATATGTCTTGAGATTGATTTTGGGATGAGTCATTATGACATGACCCATATAGTATGCTTGTAAATCTCGCACACCAAGTGTTTGTTAAAATGTCCTAATGTGTAAATTTGGACTTAAACTTTCTAAATGCATATAATCTAGTGAAGACTTATAAGAGGTTGAATGATCATATGAACCCATGTTGAAAAGTTGGATTCTAATAGCCGAAATGACCAAACTAATCTCTAGGTAGCAAGAGTGAGACAACGAAGAATCAAGGGTCGAAGCAATCTCGGGGGAAGAAACAATCTTGAAGGTAAGTCCTTCTAGGACTCAAAAACATGTGACCTTATATTCATATTGTGAAAACATTAGCCTAGTATTGCTTTTTAGAGGATAATAGTGGGAATTATAAGAACTTGCGTCACTTTGGTTAGTGTTGTGCTTGTATTGGTGTATTGTTTTGTGATTCAATGAAATCCAAGACATTAATATTGCCGTTAGCATTTAGGAACAAGTTGAAATGTGAAGAATATTCCGTTATAATCTATGGTTGAATGTGGGAAAAATTGGATTAAGAATACAAGGTATGTGTATACCTGAGCTCTTAACATGTCAATTGGCTGATTAAAATTCATGAGTTAAATTGTGGGAATTATAGAAACGAAATCTTGTTTTGGTTAATCATGTTTAAAGTTCACGATTAGAGGCTATTTTTTAGTCTCGCACGACCACGAAACTCAACTTATAGATGCCCTTAATATGCGGTGTTTTTGGATGGGAATATAATGATTTCAGCAGGTTTAAACCGTATCTTACGGTTAAAAGCCATATGCTATGTCTATTATAGGTTGCCATGACCAGAAGCATTCAATCGTATACGACACTAAGGTCGTAGCTTAAGACGAGTAATTTTTAGGAAAAGAAGAAGCCGTAGCTTACGGCGGGCTTATTGGTCAAGGATTTTGGCAAAATTCATTCAACTCTTGAGCCTTTAAACATCTGGGTTCCTTTCCAAATTCGATTAACCTTGTTAATTCGGGTTATTTGGTGTATATTAACGCCTAAACTAACAATGTTTATTCTTGTGAATGCTAGGTATTGATATGCCACAACGGGAGCGTGGATCATGAACGTGCAAGAACCGAACGCAACGCGAATCTAATTTTTGTCTCTTTCGCTATTAATTGTGAACTTCGTACTGTTAATAGGCTTTCTAAACCAAACCTTTTGTAACTAACTCTAGGGTTAACAACGAATACTTAGGTATCTCTTGGAATTGTTTAAGTATGGTTGATTAGTGAATCATTTTACTTAAGAAAATCTGTGAATTCATTCTATTGCCGAGTTAAGATCCATTTAGTCGGGTGGGTCATACATAACATTTATATTACTCAATGTTGGCTAAATATAGTAGATTAGTACATAAGTAATTCAATAATTTACCTTCTCATGTTTGTGTGGTGGTTTCATCAACACCTGCTGGTACTCCATGAAAAATATCTCTACTTACCAAAACACAAATAAAGGAACTCACACATTGAATTTATATACATGTCATATTTATATACATGCCACAGAATAGATAAGAATTCATTTCACCATTTTCTTGAAAGTTTACAACAACTGCTGAACATCTTAACAGTTTAAAATATGCCTTCAACTATTTAATAACAAATACATTTAGGGGTTTAGATTTGTTTTCTTTCATATTGTTTCCTTTCTTCAAGTTTAAAATATGCCTTCAACTATTTAATAAAAACTTTTTTATTCAATGTCACCATGCATATGTATTTTATTTAAAAAGATTATCTAATTATTTAGACATCCGGTTACAATTAGTGTGTCTATTATGTTTTTTTAATTTGGTCTAACTATGATTATGTAGTAACAACTCATCACAATATGAGGATTAGAAATAGCGAAACATTAATTAGCATCATAGATCGTGCAAATCTATAGTTTGTTTTATTTTATATTTTTTATATATTTTATTAAACTGTATATATTTATAGGATAAACTTTAGTACTACCTCAATTAGAGTTCAAATTTTAAAATTGATTCCCATTTTGTTAAGTATAAGATTTCCCATTCTTTTAAATTGATAAGTTTGTTTTGTTTATAGACTAATTAAATACTATTGGATTCTTTTTTACTATTCTTATTAAGTTAAATAAGGATTTTATGATTATCTACACAAGGTTACAACTCCTAAAAAATGCTACAAAATCTCATATCTAGTGAGAGTGTCTATCATTTTAAAGTTTTAAAGGAATTTTAAAACACATAGTACTTATTCGTAAAATTTCAATTTTTTTTAATTTTATTTTTTATAAAAAAATAAAAAATGATAAGTGTTACTTAAGTATGTTTTACACCTGTTTCAAAATGCAAAAAGTACTTTTTTACGGTCACAAAAAATTAGTTTTGATTTTTTTTAATATAATTATAGCAGTCATCATAATGGAACCAGGGTTCACAAGGTAATAATAAGTAGTATCCTTTTTTTATGAGAATTTGTTCATGTGTCAAAGATTGGCTATAGTTATTTCTGTCTTATGTTCAGCCCAGTTTTGGTTTGGCTTTTATGAGGAGCAATAACATTAGACCATGTGTAATGGGCATTATATGGGCATGAATAATCATGATAATGCGTCCAACACCATCCCCTATGGCATTATATGGGCATTAAGAGGGTGGGGTATTTCTAGTATAATGCCCAAATAGGATAAAAATATGGAAAGTAATAACTAAAAAGGGCATTAAGTGGCTTTAACCATTACACCTTCTTTTAAGGGGTCTTACCATAATGATGTGGAGGAAAATGCCCTCTATGATCAGGCGGAAAATACGGCGCCAAATACGGAGACTATTAATTCGGTTGAAGACCTTCCATATTTGGCTAAGTTGACTAATACCGCCATTTTTTCAAAAAATGTGGGCTAGTCGGTTAAAGGAATTTTGGACCAGAGCCCAGTGGGCCAACTTATTAGAGAAATCTTTAATGGGCCACCTGATGAGAGTGGTATGGACTTTCAAGTGGGCTATTCAGAATATATTAAAAGTCGGAAGAGATCCAGATTGGCTTTTCATAACTCTCCAAATGATCATGTCAATCCTTTCAAGACTCGTGGGGTTGAAAATATTGGTTCGGAGAATAACAGTGTGGATGAGGGTAGTTGTTTAGTCAAAGACGTTGCTCCTTTGGATACTCGATTCGACGAGGTGGAGGGTAATCGTACGGAGGTGGCTGATTTCACTGTACAAAGGGCCGAAGCTTCTCCGATTGTTGTTGTTACGGATGAAGTGGTAATGGAAGCAGCTGGGATTAACCAAGAGGTGGATGACACTGTTAAAATTGGGGGTTTAGTGGGTATTGAATTGGAGAACCATGGAGGACAAGTTGCGGATGAGATTATCACAGAATACGCGGTTTGTCAATGAATTTCCTTTCGTTAAACATCCGTGGGATTAGTGGTAGAGGGAAGGCGGGCTGGATTAATAGCTTATAATTGTTGTATAGTATTGATTTTTTGGCGGTTTAGGAATCCAAGACGTCGGATCCGCCTTACTGGTTATTGTCTAGGTGCTGGGGTAGTTCGGGTAACTGTTTTGATTATGTTAATTCAATTGGGGCTGCGGGGGGTCTCATCTGTTTTTGGGATCCTACGTGTTTCCGACAATCCGGAGTGTTTAGATCTCATCACATTCTGATAGTTTCAGGTCTTATGATTCATGCTGATGTTCATGTTAATGTAGCTAATGTGCATGCTCCTAATGATTCGGGAGCTAGACGGAGTTTCTGGGATGAGTTATTGTTGTATTGGCGTTCTCTTACAGGAAGGTGGATTTTCATTGGAGATTTTAATGAGGTCCGTTCAATGGAAGAGCGAGTAAATTCGGAGTTTTCTTTATCAAATGCTTCGGTATTTAATAATTTTATTAGAGATGCTGAGTTGGCTGAGTATAATATGGGTGGCTTTAAATCTACTTACATGTCGGGAAATGGGGAAAAACTGAGTAAGTTGGATAGGGTGTTAGTGTGCTCGGATTTTTTGTCAGCTTGGACTGGTGCTAGTCTTACGGCCGTTGCGAGGCACTTGTCTGATCATACTCCGCTAGTACTTTCGTTAAAGGATTCGGATTTTGGGAGTATACCCTTTTGGTTTTATAACTCATGGTTAGAGTTATCGGGTTTTGTGGACTTTGTTAATATAATTGCTAATCATTTTCTCTCCTCTAGTCCAGCGGACGACGCATTGGCGGCTAAACTGAAATGGCTTAAAGGCCGGATTCGATTGTGGGTTAATGCTAAGCGGAATCGTAGGAATAAGAAACTACTTGAGAGTAAATACATGGTGGCGGCCTTGGAGCTTACGGCTGAGACCAGATCCTTAACAGAGACTAAATTGGAGTCTAGGGTGGAGGCGAGAAAAGTTATTGTAGAGGAGAGGCTAAAGGCTATGGATGTCCAACAAAAGTCAAGAGCAAAATGGGCTATTGAGGGTGATGAGAATGCAAAATATTATCATGGTGTTATAAAAAGGAATTTGTCAAATAACCGGATTCATGGTGTGCGGTGTGATGGTGAGTGGGTTACTGACCCGATTCTAATTAAAAATGACATTGTTCCTTTTTTGCTGAGAAGTTTAGTGCCAAAGGAGGTTCGCGGCCTACCTTTGTGTGTCCGGATATTCCTCGGCTTTCGGCTGAGAATATTTTGCAATTGGACGCCCCGTTTTCTTTAGAAGAGATTACATGTGCTGTGTTTGATTGTGATGGGGACAAGGCACCTAGTCCTGTTGGGATCAACTTCACGTTTATTAGAAAGTTCTGGCCGATGTTGAAGGTTGATTTTTTGAAGATATTCGAGGAATTTCATACGAATGGTTATATTAGAGAAGGGATTTTCTCGGCTTTTATAGCTCTCATCCCTAAGGGTCGCGATAAGGCTACTTTGGGAGATTATAGGCTGATTAGTCTGGTGGGTGTTTTGAATAAGGTTCTAACTAAGGTCCTTGTTCTTCGATTAAAGAGTTTCATGCCTATTCTTGTTTCTGAAGAACAAACGGCGTTTCTTTGTGACCGTAATATTTCAGATGGGCCACTTATTTTGAATGAGATGATTGCGTGGTTAAAGCGGTCAAGATTGAAGGGGCTGTTTTTGAAATGTGACATTGAAAAAGCGTATGATTCCTTGAGATGGAATTATTTGGAGGATATACTAGAGCAAAGGATTTTTTCTCAAAAGTACTTCCGAATAGATCGATTTTGCCGTATCCAAACTAATCAGGTATTTTGAAAAAAATACCATTTTGGCCGGGACCTATTCTTTCTAGTTGATTTATGAATAAAGGTGGTCGTAGGCCCCTATGGTCCAGTGGTTACGACCTCTCTCTTTCACAGAGTAAACGAGGGTTCAAGTCCCTCTGGGGGTATACCAAGACTCAAGACTATAGGAGTGGTATTTTCTATCAAGTCGTAAGGTTGGCTAGAGATTTCTTGTAAAAACACTAGCCCTACTCAGTTCATAATGAGAAGATGAAAATCTTCTTTATCATTTTATCATTATGCACATAAGGGAGGAGCCGTATGAGATGAAAATCTCATGTACGGTTCTGTAACGGAGATTCTTTGAATTGAATGACGACCGTAACGGATGTCAGCTCAATCCGAAGGAAATTATGCGGAAGCTTTACAGAATTATTATGTAGCTATGCGACTAGAAAACAAACGGTTATCTCGATTCATTAGAAATTGGACAGGTAAGGAAATTTCTGGTTGAGTTACGTACTTACTTAAAAACCAATAAACCACAGTTTCAAGAAAAGTACCAATACGCAATGGGGAAGTTAATGCCATTTTTTTTTAGTGAATGTGCCCATATTTGTTCATCATTAGAGGACACTATTTGTAAGAATTTTCCCTTATTTTTTCTTACTTTCTTTAGAAATTTTTCATAATTTATGAATAAAATCTGATTAGTATAAAGTACAATATTATAAATCAAAATAAATTCTGAAATTATAAATAAAGGCTTTGTTACGTTTCCACATCAAAGTAAAATATAGTACTTAGTTCTTTTTTATTTCATTTAATGCCTATTGGTGTTCCAAAAGTACCTTTTCGAAGTCCTGGAGAGGAAGATGCATCTTGGGTTGACATATAGTGCGACTTGTCAGATATATTGGGTCATATGGGATTTCTCCGTTTTCTCCCCAATCGAGATATCCTCTGTTTCGCCCACGAAAGATTAATTGAATCATCAAAAATTTGGAGCGTGAAGTGCAATTAGATCCATTTTTTTTTTGGGGGGGGGGGGATTCTAATTACTATTATCAATTAGAAGAAAACATGTAGGAGTTACTCGAAATAAATACTTCCCTGTCGTCAATTGACAGTATGACTTGGGGCGCAATATAATTTAAGTGGTCAAATCATATATTGGTAAAGCACCTTGAATCCACTGGAGAGTAAAGGATCTTGGATCCAACGCAGAACCCTTTGTGAATGAGAAAGATTGCTATATCTATAGGATTTTCTTTGATGGATAATGAGCCAGCCAAAATGGTATTTTTTTTATTCGATATGGATGAATATAAATAACTGACAATTTCAAAATAATCCGGGATAGACGCAATGTCCACAATACCTGGATTTAATCAGATACAATTTGAAGGATTTTGTAGGTTCATTCAAATACCATGGTCTAATAATCAAGCATTCTGATTAGTTGATAATTTTACTATTAGTTGGGAATTTTGTGAAAGGTTCGACCATATTTCGATTGTTAATACGATATATAAGGACCGCTACTCCAAAGAGTATTACACCCTTGATCGTGAAATATCGATTGCTTGTTGAACCCTGTGAATTGTGTGAAAGTAGGATACTCTGTAACACCCCAACCGATGGCGGAATCATCAAGGTGCCACGTAGTGACGATTGTTCAAAAGCTCATGGTACTAAAATGTAAATATATGATTATTGAATATTGTTTTACAACATGTGAAATTAAATACAAGACAACAAAAATAAAGATAATTGATTGATTTAATCTAAGTCCAAAGTCCTATGTGAAGCGTCAAGCAGCTTATCCTGAAACATGCACGAAAATAATTTTGTCAACATATGATGTTGGTGAGTACTACTTAGCTTTGTACATATAGTATAAGTTTTGAAAAGTAGTACAATTCATGTGTCTAGCATCACCAAGGCATTATGTAAACACGCAAGTAACCAAACAAGACAAAGATCAAATGTAAAGTTGTACAATGAAATTGATAATGAGCACCTCAACACGTGTGAGTCTAATTGAGCACCATAACATAAGTTATGTCTAAATGAGCACCGTAACATAAGTTACGTCTGTGTGTAAAGAGCACCATAACATAAGTTATGTCTAAATGAGCACCGTAACATAAGTTACGTCTGTATGTAAAGAGCACCATAAGTTATGTCTGTATGTATGATTTTGTATGTAAGCTACGTTCATGTTCAAGCATAAGCACAAAGTTAATCAAGACATGTATATGAATTGTAAATGAATAAAATGTATGTGTAAATGAATATGGAAGTTTTGTATACTTGTGCATGAATCACCCCAAAAGTTGTAAAAGCGAAAAAGGGGATAAGTAATACTCACCTTAGCACGGTGGTAAGTCTTGGAATTGAATAAGTGTAAACCAACGTTTGTCAAGTATCACCCTTTGTATAATGTAACAAATAAGTCTAAGTCTATCTAGTCTATAAGTATTTTCTAGGGCTTCGAATTGGGGATAAGTATTTATTTGGTTAATAAATTAAACGTTTAATAAATAAGAGAAATTTGGTAAATAAATAAACAAAAGTCTTTGAGTAAACTTTAAATCAAATATGGTCACAATATAAAGTTTTAAGTGTGAAAATAATTTTTATAAAATTATTTTCTTGAAAATAGAATATTTAATCTATTTATTTCAATTTGTCAAAATATAACTTTAATATTTAAAAATATTAAAATTAAAGAAATTTTAGATTAAAAATTGTATTTCTGTTCTAAATGGATAGAAATAATTTATGTAAAATTTTGGTACAAAAATATTGAAAAATGAATTTATTATGATTTATTTATGATTAAAACTAACAAAAATTAATTAAAAATATAAAATGCACGGTTTTTCTGAATTAAAAATGATTTCTGAAATGTTTATTGTCATAAAAGTTTAGTATAATTTTTGTGGAATTTTATAAAATCGTTTAGATATTTTTATTGAATTTTACATTTATAAATGAATAAACTTGTAATTTTTATTATATATATAAAATAAATATATTTTCGGAAATAAAAATCTGGATAATGATATTTAGGGTATGAACATCATTATGTAAAATTTTGGGAATTTTTGAAGGCTTATAAGTATTTTAAAACAAATTTAAAAAAAAATTTAAATAGGATAACTATCAAGATAAAAGCTAAAAATGTGCAAAAAATAACTTTGTGGCTCATGGGGATCGAACCTGGGCCATAGGCCGGTTCAATGTCTTAGCCAAACACTGTGTTACCAACTAATCTGTGTGATCAGTTGGTGCTAATCTTTGTTTTGCAGTAATTATAAATAATCACGAAAACACTCTTCTTCCCCAATTCAAAGATATCGAACCCTAGGTAATTCAATAATCTGATTTAACAAGCAATAGCCCCTGATATGATGGGGCTATTGTTTGTGAGTGGCCGAAGGTTGAAACCCATCAAAAGTAAAGGACTTACAAGAATCGTAAACGCGTATAAGGCTCGGTCAACTGAAAAAGTCAAAACTCGACTAAAAGCTTCGAATGAAGGATGGTTGACAGAAATTGAAGGTTGAGAGAATGTATATCGGCGATTGTAGGTTGTAGGGAAAGCCTCAATTTATAGGGAAGTGCTCGGGTTGATGTATTTGGTATGTTTTGACTCGTTTAATAACTATGACGCGATAATTAGCCTTGATTGAATGAATTGATGATGATGGTTCGTGGATATGTCGCGTAATCAGTTGTCAAATTGAATCACGAGTCAAATCAGTTAATGTTTACCATTTTAGTTTCAATTTAAGGGTCAAAGGTGGTGTTGACCAAATTGTTTATTGTGGTCTGCTGCTGCTCGTAACAGTCAAGGGAAGAAGGCAACGATGGCTTTCCATTTGTGCATAAGTATTTAGAAGTCTGGATAAAAACAAAAGCCCCATCATGGCCTAGTGGTGGTGTACGTGTGTGTGAACAGAACAGACTCGGGTTCGATCCCCGGTTCTGTCATGTTTTTTTTTTTTTTTTTTTTTTTTGACTAAAGGGAAGGAGAAGTAAGTTGGGCTTGGGCTCGAGTGTTGGGCCGGCTTCTCAGGCTCAGCATGGTGGGCTCCGGATTTGTCAAGGGATTGGACTGGGTTATGTTGGGTTCAAAATAAGAAAAGAATGGTTGGGTTTTGTTTGGGTTTGGAAATAGGTAGATAGATTTGGATTTGTGTTAATGGGTTAAAATGGTTGGTTGGGTCTAATGTTTAAAACCAACAAAAATTTTTTTATCATTATTATTATTATTATTATTATTATTATTATTATTATTATTATTATTATTATTATTATTATACAAAATAAAATAGGAAGAAAAGTGACGGATGTCACATACTCCAAATTCGGGAGTCAAAAAGTTTTATAAAACGTTCTTGGTGGAAAAAAATGTGAATGAAAGATATTTAAGATAAATATAGTTTAAGATAAATATAGTAAGATAATATACTAAATAGATAAGGATATAGAGTATTAATTAGAGTCTGTTAGAGTATTTAAGATAAATATAGTTTAAGATAAATATAGTAAGATAATATACTAAATAGATAAGGATATGGAGTGGGTAGCGGGAATCGAACCCGCATCGTTAGCTTGGAAGGCTATGGGTTATAGTCAACGTTTATATGTATCTAGGGAGAATTCACTTTGAAGCGACTGTTCCGTAGATACATACGTCGTGATATTTTATTTCACAATTGAATCAATTTAAAAAAGACCTAAAGTTAGGGATTTATCAATAGGTAATGTTGCACCAATACCCAACCAGAGGGCCACTGCGGTACCAATCAAAAATACGGTTGTAGCTATTGGACGACGAAATGGATCCCGCTACCCGCTCTATATCCTTATCTATTTAGTATATTATCTTACTATATTTATCTTAAACTATATTTATCTTAAATACTCTAACATACTCTAATTAATACTCTATATCCTTATCTATTTAGTATATTAACTTACTATATTTATCTTAAACTATATTTATCTTAAATACTCTAACAGACTCTAATTAATACATCATTCATGATTGAATATACAATTCAAAAATTTTTATTACATAAAAGCATCTCTTTCCTTAACACACTGGTGTTAAAGATGTGCTTAAGTTTCACTTGACGGCTTGGAATTGGTCTCGAGTCCGAAAGACTTTTTATGAGGTTATTTTTACAACTTTTTGGAGTATTTGGAAGGCTCGTAACGACCTTGTGTTCAATCAAAAAGAGTTTTCGGTCCGGAAAGCCTTTGAAGAGGTTAAAATTATGAGCTATTTGTGGGTATCAAAAAGGGGTAAGATGAGTAATATGTCGTGGGAAGATAGGGGTAGGTTCGATTTGACTAGAATGGGGTAGTTGTTTCGGATTGTTTTGTTATTTTATTTTCTTCGGCATTGTATTTGTTGTTCGCTAGTTACTTGGTAGCTTTTCAATAATAAAGTTTGGTTGGCCGTTAAAAAAAAAAAAGAGGCATCAACCATTACTTATGGTTTTAGTGTTTATGATGCTCATAATGGTATTTTTTTTCTTATTAGTTTCATAAATGCAATAATCATAAGGCATTAGTTGCTTGTACATTTAAATCTATACGTCATTATTAACTAAGACAAAAATCGAAATGTCAACACAAATGAGCAGGTCATTATGGCATATTTTGAATATTTTTAAAATATATCAGTTTAAAAGTTATGATAGGATTAAATAAAAGAATTATAATTTTGCAGGTGAGGGGAGAAAAGTGTAACTACTACCTAAAAAATGTGGGAATTAATGTGTAACTAAGACGAGGTATTAAAGAATAAAATTGTTTGAATTACTATTTTACCCATATTTTAGGGTTAAACATGCAATGCAATAACCAGTTGTACATAACACATGTCTTTCTTGTACATTTCAATCTACTTATCGATATTGACTAGGACAAACATCGAAAGCCGACAAAAATGAGGAGGTCGTAACAATATTTTCGAATGTTTTTTAAACATACTAGTTTAAAAGTTGTAATATGTTTAAATAAAAGAATTATAATTTTGTATGGGATAAGAGAAAAGTGTAACTAGTAACTAAAAATGAGTGAATTAGAGCATTCACTGTAAAATCTTAGTATTTCCTCTATAATTACTTTAAAAACACTACATTTCTCACATCTTTCTATTTAATAATATTTATTCTATACTTTTATCATTATCTTTTCTCTCTGCTCTACTCACAACCACGTTCATAGATATTAAAAAATTATGAATGATGAACCATGTCTCCTCCAAATTTACTGATGAATAGTGTCTACTCTATATATATTTTCTCTCTCTTCTACTCACAACCACTTATACCCACTCTATATAATATGGAGGCCCCCTCACATAATATGGTGAATGCTCTTAAAGTAACTAAAATAAGGTACTAAAGTATAAAAATGTTTGATTGACGATTGTATCCTCATTTTAGGGTTGTTAATAAAAATAAAATTATTAATTTTTGGGTATCGTAAACAACCCATCGCTCATGTATTATATATAATATAGATGCATTATAATTATAATCTTCTATATCTATATATATTGCAAAGGGATTAATCCTACATGTCATACTCTTATGCAATCTCTCATTTGAGAGATGCCACATAGGATGTGATGTGGCAAGTGTAAACCAATTAAAAAAAAGGAATAAATATGATTTAACCTAATCTATTATAATCTTTAACCTAATCTATTAAATACCTAATCTAATAAATCTAAATATTAAAACTTTACTATTTTTTCTCTCGTGTTTCCTCCCATAACTTTTAAACGTTAATATCTTTTACATACGAGATTTTTTAAAGAAAAAAATTACACCAAATTAACGAGTGTTTTATTATCTTTTCAACGAGTACCATAGTGCTATATAAAAAACGGAGAAAAAATGACTATTTTTTGTAACCCGTCAGGTATTGTGTCGGGTTTGAGATTAGTTTAAAAAAATTGTGGGTTTTGGTCGGGTCTGGGATTAGGTGATACCCGACCCGATTACCCGAAACAACATACCCAAATACCCGAACTATATACCCGATCATATACCCATGAATTTTTTAACGCATCACATAACCCTTAGACTAATGCGTTCGATATTTCAATAGTTAACTTTTTTTTCTTATTTCATGTTAGTTCTTTTTAGAATGATCGATTACAAACTTCCGAATTCATTTGTAATGGCACTAGATTTATACCCCGACGCAGAGATTCGTTTTTTTTACATTTGAATATGATAACTTATGGTAGAGATTTGTTTAAAATAATAATAATAATATATTTTATTATGTCATACTATATATTTCAACCCGGGACGCTCCTGGGATAAAAACTAGTATACTATATAGTATAGATATGGTTTAAGCGATCTCAATCTGAAAAGGATTGAGTGGTCAATGTATCTTGGTTGTTTTGTTTTAAGGAGGAAAAGTCCAACTTGAAATGGATGACTTTTGTGGTCAAAGTAAAATTAATTCATCGGGTGTGATGCTTCAAGGAAACAACCCTTTGGTTTTGTGGAAAGTGACGATGTCTTTGGGCCTATGCATGTTTTTGGGACCGGTATTCTGGAACCTTTTGAATTGATTTTATAAAACCTCTATGAAGTCAAAACATTTCGCTTTCTTATTTAAAACAATGTCTATAAATAATTTTCTTTTTATCCCAGTTTTACCCACCTTGATCCTGATCCACAAACCTACAAAACTTGTCTAGGATAAGAAATCATAAACCATGCATAGCTTTTTCTTCAAACATAAATAAAATACTTTAAATATGTATTATGTCAATGGTTGGGATTATGGAGAAAGAAAACCTTACCAGACTGACGGCTTGACCAAAAGTCTATGTATTAATAACCAAGTAGAATGTTAGGCATGTTAACCACAGTCTTGTTTCAACTAAACCATTGAACGTGTAACAATATCTAAATTTAGATGTCTAATTTTAAATATACGCTTACAAACGCACAGAGCTAAAAGAGGACATCAAAACTAACTTGAGGACATCAAAACTAACTTGTAACCGCCGAATTAACAAGGCTGAGATCACTCCAAAATCGATTGAACGGTTGGAATTGATCAAAAATGGAAGTTACTTTAGCAGTGCCAATTACATAGAGCATTATTATACGCTTGGTCCACACATATCACTCATTTTGCTGTTTATCTGGAAAACTAAGGTAGCGTTCGTTTCATGGATTTGTATTGGAATTTGCGAGAGAACTATAATTTGATTTGGAATTTAGATGTGTTCGTTTGATAAACTAGAATGAAATCTCAATGTAATCAAAGTTTGAATTTCCTTCGGTATCTAGTTGAATTACAATTCCTTGTTTTGTTGTAACAAACAACATAAGATGTCGAATATACATTTCAATTTCATCCGAATTCTATTCCATTCCGTGAAACAAACGCTACCTTAATCCTTGCCTCTCCAAGCCGATGCATTAAGGGTAAATGATTTCGGGTAAAAAAAACAAAATCACTAAAGGGATAAAATGAACTAAACAAGTCAAAATTAAAAACCATCAATAATAAATTAAAACTAATTACATGTTAAACTAGTAACATAATTCCAATTGTAAATAAACTTCCCATAATTTATCGTGTTAAACATAAAAACCAATTTATTTCAAAATAAACTCTATTGCAACAGAAAAGCTAAAGCTTTCTAGATAATATCCTGAACAAGAAATGGAGGTGAGGTAGAACGACTAACATTTTATTGTTTATCTGAACCAAATTGCACTATCTGCATAAGGTCCTAATAAGCAACATTTTCAAAGTAAAAGAAAATCTTTAAAAATAAATAAAACAAAATATTAAAAATAAGTCAACGTACAACACCTTCAAACATTATATCCACGGCTGCCATCATTTCTTTGAGCTGCCATTAACGAAGATTCATCAATGGATTCATACATACCAGAAACATTCTCCATTCCATTGCCAGCCTGCACATGATTCCAGCCACCAACTGGTGGCACTTGCTCAGCTTGCATAGATGACCTCACCTGATTATCATAGTATGCATACCTTGAAGAACTTCCAGTTGCATCATTCCTTGCAAAGTCTATGTTCACAGGACCTTTTGGTAAACTAACCACCGAAGCCGAAGCCGCGGTTTCTTTGCTATCACAGCCTGTGAACCTTTGAACCAAGGCCCTAAAGTCGGTTGGACTAGCATTTAGGACAGTGACCGGTGTTCTACGCGAAGCCCTTGACCGCCTACGTATTGGTTTAGGACCAGTTTCACCTGCCTGGCCAGTGGTTGCATGGTTAGAATGATCTCGATAAACAGGTGTTGAGGTAGTAGCATCATATGGTTCACCACTTGCTTGAGCCATGGTTGTGTTGGGATATTGTTGTATCCATTCATCAGGAGAAAATTGGCTCATGCCATCCATAAGTATGTAGATTAGGGTTTTTTTAGCTTTATGGTTGAAAAGCTAGTCTTCTTAGACTGCTTCCAAAGCTTAGTACCTAAGAAACCAACAAGAGTAATATGTCTGCATTTATATATATGCAAAGGGGTGTGGTCATCACCCCACAATATATAGTAGTTGGTAGTAAAAGACTAATAGTATTCGTCCCAATAGATTTTAAAAATCTATAATTTAATATCTTATTTTATCTTATTCATGTCTAAGGCTAAGGTAGTTTGGCTAGCATGTTGTGTAAAATGTTTAATTCCTTGACGAATTTTATTCACGAAGATTGTTTTTAAATACATATATAAGGGGAGAGAATTTGGGAGACAAACAAGCTACAAGTAAATACATTGACTACAACATAATTGACTTTGACTTGACTGGAAACTAATTGAGTGATAATTGTGTGGCACAATTATCGCTAACACGTCCCTGAAGTTTTAGCCGGAGGTGACCGAAGGCATAAACTGGATCGAAAACGTTGAAACAAATGCTCCGGTAGACCCTTCGTGAAAATTTCTGCATACCGGTAATCGGTAGGGACGTGGAGGACCTTGGCGGATCCTAGTCTGACCTTTTCTCGGACAAAGTGGATATCCAGTTCTATATGTTTTGTTTGCTGGTGTTGAACTGGATTATCTGAGAGATAAACAGCCGAGATGTTGTCACAATATATGATGGAGGCGTGGCGAACAGGAATATGCAACTCAAGTAGTAGGATGCGAAGCTAAGTGAGTTCAGCAACTGTGTTTGCCACGGCACAGTATTCAGCTTCTGCACTTGACCTTGAAATTGTTTATTGGCGCTTAGAGGACCATGAGATCAAGTTGGATCCCAAAAACACACAGTATACCGAAGTGGATCGTCTAGAGTCAGGGCACCCGCCCCAATCAGCGTCTGAATAAGGAGTTAATTCTGTTGAGGGGGACTTACAAATAAGTAAACCATGATCTAAGGTGCTCTTGATGTAGCGTATGATCCGTTTGAGGAACTGAAAATGTGGTTCTCGAGGAGCATGCATGAAGAGACAGGCCTGCTGAACGGCATAAGCAAAGTCAGGTCTTATAATCGTGAGATACTGAAGAGCCCCGGCTCGACTCCTGTATAGAGAGCCATCCTCAAAAGTAGAACCACAGTCCGCACTAAGCTTAGAACTAGGCTCAACGAGGGTGCTTGCGGGCTTGCAGTTGGACATATTTGCACGAGTTAGAATGTCTGTTGCATAGGTAGATTGAGATAAAAACCACCCGTCAGGTTGTTTAGTCACAAGAATGCCCAAAATATGATGCAATGTCCCTAAGTCAGTCATTTTAAATTCTGCTGTGAGGGACTTAACTAACTTTTGTAGTAGATCATCACTAGAGGCTGTTAAAATAATATCGTCCACATATAACAAAAGATAAGCCATTTGATCTCCGTGATGGTAAATGAAAAGTGATGTATCGCAAAGACTGCTCTTGAACCCACACTTGTGTTAATAACCTGTAAAACGTTGATGCCAAGCTCTCGGAGCTTGTTTTAGACCATACAAATATTTGTTAAGTTTGTAGACATATTTGGGATGAGATGTAGAGGTAAAGCCAGGTGGTTGGAACATGTATATGGTCTCCTTTAGGTGACCGTTTAAAAATGCATTTTTAACATTGAGTTGGTGGGTCGACCAACCGCGCGATACAGCAAGAGTAAGCACTGTGCGAATTGTGGTAGGTTTAACCCCTGAGCTGAACGTTTCATCACAGTCGACACCTACAGTTTGGCTTTTCCCGTTAACAACCAAACGAGCCTTATGGCGTTCTAAAGAGCCATCCGCGTGGAACTTGTGTTTGAAAAGCCACATGCATCGTATGACTGATACATTCGTTGGTCATGGGACAAGTTCCCACGTGTTGTTGACCAATAGAGCTTCATATTCGTCAGTCATGGCAATTTTTCAGTTTGGGTCCGAAAGGGCGGTTAAATGGGACTTTGGGAGAGGAGATATGGTGGGGGTAGTGTTGGTATTGAGAGAGTAAGGTAGTTTAGGTTTAAAAATACCCGAACGGGGCCGAGTTTGCATGTGATGGGTGGTGGTAGGGGCGGGTAGAGGGTTGGGTTGGTTATGCGGAGGTTCAGGTGGAATGGGGTCGGGAATATTATTAGGAGGGTTGGCCAAAGTGGAGGTGTTGGTTTGGGTATGAGAAGAGGTGTTTGGGTCGATGGGTGGTTGGACTTGGTGAATGGTGGGTGTGGTATGGGCCGATTGGTTATATTGTTGTGTAGGGGGTGAATGTGGTTGGTTATTGGGTATATGGGGGGTGATGGCGATTGGTTATAGGGCTGGGATATGTGAGCCAGAGTTTGTTGTGGTGTGGAAAATGATGTGGGGTCGAATAGGAATGGGTTGGGGTCTAGAAAATCATGTGAGGCTGATGGTGTAGATTGGTGAGTAAGTTTCTTGGGTCGGGTGGTAGATGTGTTGGGGTAACAGATGCATCCGAAGACGCGAAGGTGTAGGATTGTTCACGAAGGTTTAGGAGGGACAAATGGGTGCGGTTTTGGTGTAATTTAGTGGGGAGGATATTGTGGAGGTAAGATGCGGTGTGAAGAGCCTCGCCCCAAAAGTTTGAGGGAAGAGATGCATGAGTGAGGAGAGTCAACATGATTTCGTTTATACGACGAGTCATGTGCTCCGCTTTCCCATTTTGTTGGGAGGTATGAGGACAGGAGAAACGAAGTACTATGCCATTTTGTGAGGTGAAGTTATGGAGGTTTGTGTTGTCAAATTCTCCGCCCATGTCTCATTGGATGGCTTGGATGGGTAGGCGAAATTGGGTGGTGACAAATTGATGAAAATGGGTTATTTTAGAATAGGCTACAGATTTAAAACGAAAAGGGTAAACCCATATATATTGTGAAAAATCATTAATGATTACCAAATAATATTTATAACCTACATGAATTAATAAAGGTGACGTCCATAAATCACAATGCATTAATGAGAAAGGGCATAAAGTAGTATTAGTAGAATCATTGAACGGTACTTGTTTGTGTTTCGACAACTCACAAGCATGACAAAGCGACGATTGCTTTTGTTTATTACAAGAAATAGAATTATTCAAATGAAGAAAATCCATAACGGGTTGACACGAGTGACCAAGTCAGTTGTCCCAAAATGGTGAAGCTTGGGTAGAAGTGAAACAAGTGGTGGTGGAAGCATTTGGTGTGAGCGGGTACAGATCACTCAAACTGTTGTGACGACTCAGGATCGTACCATCCTTGAAATCTTTCACAGAAAAACCATAAGAGTCAAATTCGATCGAAGTGTAATTGTCAATATTGAATTGACGAACAGAAATTAGGTTTTTGACTATGTTTGGGTTGAAAATGATATTTTTAAGGTAAAGGGGTTTTAAGGCAAAGTTAAGGGTTGAATGTCCCGAGCCCAAAACAGGAACTTTATTGCCATTACCAACAATTATTGATGCTATTGGTGCAAACATAGAAAACTTGGCAATGTTATTATTGTTTAAAGAAATGTGAGAAGATGCACCTGTGTCGAAATTCCATTGATCATCCGCGACACTTTCACCGGTTGATGCTGATGCTTTGTCGGCCATGAGTAACTCCAAAGATGTTCTCGGTAGGCAACAATTAACGAAAATAAAATGATGAAATAAAGACAAAGCCGATCGAAATTAGGCTGTGGAAGAAAAAGGATGGCAGGGGATCGAAATCTTCCTATGTGGATGATACCGTGTAAAATGTTTAATTCCTTGATAAATTCTATTCACAAACATTGTTCTAAAATACATATACAAGGGGAAAGAATTAGGGAGACAAACAAGCTACAAGTAAATACATTGACTACAACATAATTGACTTTGACTTGACTAATTGACTTTGACTGGAAACTAATTGAGAGATAATTGTGTGGCACAATTATCGCTAACATGTTGTTCACTCATAAGAAATTTTAAAGTGATTGTAATTTATAGGAAGTGAAATTAATGTTATCTAAAATGTAAAATTCTTTTCTTGGTAAATTGATAAAAAAAAACAAAATATAAATTACGATGTGTAAAACATTAAAATGACAAAATTACACTTTTTATGCCCCCTTCTTTATTTCCCATATGTCCCTTAAACTTCATAGAAGGTGTTTGGGATTGAGTTTGGAAATGGTTTAGGCTTTTTAAAATTCACAAAAACATTTGTTTTTGATTTATTGGCTTTTTGAAAGAGCTGATAATTGTTTTTTTTAAAAAACTAGCAAGTCAGTAAGTCATTTCCAAACTCAATCTCAAACACCCACTTTAGTCTAATTTCATGTTGTATTGATTGTTTTTTCGTTTCATCAGTTTCTAAATATGTCTCGCCCTTAACCAATAATTAACCCACTCCCTGAACTAATATGTCTGTGTTATAATTATGTTTCATCGATTGCTAACCTAATCTTTTATGTTGTTTGGTATCATCAATTTCAAACTCGTTTTTGCAATCCTAGACATGGATTAATATGTTAGGTTTGAAAGATTGAGTAACCATGGTTTATTAATTTCTAGATTTGGTTTGCTCGATGGGAAATTGGGGTTGAAGGATTCCAAACCATATGGGCTTGGTTGCGAATCCGATTGAGGGTCGATGAGAATGGAATCTAATTTGCGAGCCGATTGAAGGTGAATGAGATGGAGCTTAGTGGTAATAGTTGAACCTTCATCAGTGGTATTTAATTTGAAATAAAGCTCAAAAATTTCTTTGTATTTAACTACTACAAATTCCAATATAAATGTTTCCAATAAAAAATACACAAAGTACAACTTTTAACGAATGTTTCCAATACGAATTCCACCGAGCAGACGATAGCTAGAATGACTTTGTAGAAATATGTTGAGTGATGTTTTTCAATCCTCGATGTTCTTCCTTGGAATACGAAGAGTAGGAATCATGATTGTTAGTGCATACATGCCAATTACAAATGTGTTAATAGTGAAATCATTTGTAAAAGTTAGAACCAATTATATAATTTTCAATAATTAGGTATGAACATGACAAATAGGTAAACCACACAAAGTAGCCGTGTATTCCTCTTTCCCTTTGTCTCAATTGCCTAAGTTTTCACATTTTTCTAGTGTGGCGAATTTTAATGACATTATCATTCTAACGATCAACCATAGAGGGTTTAGAATTGTTAAAATTATGAAAGTGTAATTCATATGTTTGGATTATATTAGTAACATTCACAATATTGCACATTTATATGTTGTTTGGTCTGTTGGGCCTGTTTGCCTAATGGGCTCACACTCTTGGGTATAATATTCAAATGAGTTATTTGGGCTTGTTGTGTATGGGTCCTGTATCTCATTTGAATGGCTGAGATCTTGATTCTGGATATACAATCAATGGCTGAGGTGTGATCGACTAATGAGCTGGTGGTATCTTCTGGAGCTTTATATAAAATCATAACATCTTCATTTTATTATTATTAAGTTGTATTATTGTCTAGGGTTTCTCTCTGTATTCTCTTGTGTATTTGTCTAGGGTTTCTGATCTTCATCAAGATATATAAGCCTTTTGTATTTCCTTTATGTATTCTATACCTGATCAGGTGATTGTTATTATCAACTTATCTGAACTTTGTATTGATTCAAGATCTTCTACGATTGTAGAAGATCAAGGGTTTCCTGCGAACTATTGGGTTGGTTAATTAATAATATGTTGGTCACCGTTTTCAGTCGCTATTACCTTGTGTTTTTGTTATATTTGTGTGGTTGTATTTATGAGAGTTTATTTGAATAGAATCATAGTTTTCTACATTCCATTCACGCGAGTATAGCACATGAGTTCTTGACGCTTATCTATGAGTATATGTGTACTTTTGGATTTTGACAGGATCATGGTTACCCCTACTTATGTGATTGTTATTTCGGATTCGGAGGACGATTCCTTCACTGTTCCCGAGACGTCTAGTGACGAGGACGTCGATGGATACTTCGCTAATTTGGAGCCCGATGAGGACGAGGATGTAGACATTGTAGGAGATGGCATGCAACTAGATCCCGTCGTTTCGGATGATGAGCCTGATGTTCCTGCCGGTGAGGCTTAGGGAGATGCTGCAGATGTTGCTGACCCATCCCCTATGGCTGTGGAGCCGCCAACTGTGGTCCCACGCATCGAGGAGGCACCGCCCGTTGATGTGCCGGAGTCTTCTTCCCGCTCTCGGCGTCTGATTATTGGCAGTACGCGCACTGTATGCACTGCCAGGAAGTGTGTGCGCAGGCCCTAGCCCGTGGAGCCTGTGACGCTAGCCCAGCCTAGTCATGCTGCTGAGTCTTCCGAGCCCCCTCAGAAGAAGTTGCTTAGGAGGTCCCAGGCTCACAAGCGGACCTTCATACCTACTGTAGAAAGCTACTTGGCCTATAGCGACGAGGATTCCGACGACGACATCTTCATTTATCTTCATTTCTGCTCATGGTGTCGAGTCCTCCCAGCCCCCTGCTGACCCTCCTGTCCCTGTTCCTCTTGGTACCTTACCTATGCGCCGCACTCTTCACTCGGTGCGTAGCATGGTGGGTACTCATGATGGTTTGATCCGCGATCTCTGTGATCGAGCGGATGAGTTGGAGATCACCGCCTACACTAGTCGCTTTCATGAGTTGTCTTGTTTGGTACCCCACATAGTTACTCCGGAGTACAAAAGGGTTGAAAGGTACATATGGGGACTCTCCCCTAAGATTCGCAGTACGGTAATTGCTGCTGAACCCACCATCATTCAAGGAGCTGTCACCCTCACTCATAGTCTTACGGATGATGCGGTGCGTATGGGCGCATTGCTTAAGAAGGAGGGCGAAAAAGGTGGAAATGCGGGTGATAAAAGAAAATGGTCAGATACCAAGAAAGGTAAAAATGGTGGAAATCGGTCAGGAAAGAAGCAAGAGACTTCCCAGGCATTTGTTGCAACTACTGCTGCTGTTGAGCCCCGCAAGAAGTACAATAGACCGCACCCTCTTTGTAACTAATATAACTATCATCATGTTGCGTCTTGCGATAGCATTTGTTGTGACTACTGCAAGAAGATCGGGCATCAGACTTCTCATAGCCGTGCTAAGGCTGCTGGTAACCCTGCCGGGAAACCAGGATGCTATGAGTGTGGTGCTGCGGATCACTTCAAGAAGGACTGTCCGAAGTTGAAGAACCAAGCTCGCGGTAGAGCTTTTGTGATTGGAGCTGGTGAAGCTTGTGAGGATCCCAATGTTGTTACAGGTATGTTCCTTGTTAAAAACACTTATACTTTCGTACGTTTTGATATTGGTGCCGATTAAGTTTCATGTCGACCAACTTTAGACGGACCCTCGGGGTAGGCTCTAGTAGGTTGGGCACTCGCTATTCTATAGAATTGGCCAACGGTAAGGTTATTGAGTCAGAAGAAGTCGTTGAAGGATGTGCCCTCAACTTGGTAGATCATGAGTTTCGTATAGACTTGTTGCCAATCGATTTAGGTAGTTTCGATGTGGTTGTTGGCATGGATTGGTTGTCGAAGAACCATGCGGAGATCGTGTGCCAAGAAAAGATTGTCGGTATTCCCCTTCCAAGTGGCAAAGTTCTTTTGGTCAAAGGAGAGAACAGCTGAGCCACGTTACGGATTATATCCTGCATGAAAGCCCAGAAGTGGCTTCGCAAGGGCTATTGTGCGTTTCTAGCACACGTGACGGAGAAGAAGTCGAAGGAGTTGAAGATCGAAGACATCCCTGTCGTGCGGGATTTTCCTGAAGAGTTGCCTAGAATGCCGCCTCCGGGACAAGTGGAGTTCCATATTGATGTGGTTCCAGGAGCGGCACCTATCGCCCGTTCTCCCAATCGCTTAGTGCCATCAGAGATGCAACAAATTTCGAGCCAGTTGCAAGAGTTGTTGGATAAGGCTTTTATTTGGCTGAGTTTCTCCCCATGGGGCGCGCCTGTGTTGTTTGTGAAGAAGAAGGATGGATCCTTCCGTATGTGTATAGATTACTGAGAACTGAACAAGCTCACTATCAAGAATCGATACCCTCTTCCCAGGATTGATGATCTGTTTGATCAGCTGCAAGGCTCTAGTTTCTACTCTAAGATTGATATGAGACTTGGGTATCATCAACTTCGCGTGCAAGAGGAAAGCATACCTAAAACAGCTTTTAGGACGCGTTATGGTCATTATGAGTTCTTAGTCATGCCTTTTGGATTGACCAACGCACCATCGGTGTTTGTGGATTTGATTAATAGAGTATGCAAGCCGTATGTGGACAAGTTCGTAATTGTCTTTATTGATGATATATTGATATACTCACGGACTCAAGAGGAGCATGAGCAACATTTGAAGTTGATTCTTGAGCTACTGAAGAATGAGAAGTTATATGCTAAGTTCTCCAAGTGCGAAATTTGGATTCACGAAGTTCACTTTCTTGGTCATGTAGTGAACGAAAAAGGTATTCATGTCAATCCAGCAAAGATTGAGGCAATCAAAAATTGGGAAGCGCCCAAGTCGCCAACGGAAGTGCGACAATTCTTAGGACTCGCTAGATATTATCGACGATTTATTGAGAACTTCTCTAAGATAGATCAATCTTTAACCATTCTGACTCAGAAGGATAAGAAGTTTGAATGGGGTGATGAGCAAGAATCTACCTTCCAGTTGTTGAAGCATAGGTTGTGCAGTGCTCAGATTTCGTCGCTGCCTGATGGTACGGATGCTTTATGGTCTACTGCGATGGTTCACACCGAGTTCTTGGGTGTGTCTTGATGCAAAGGGATAAAGTGATTGCGTATGCCTCTCGCCAACTCAAGGTTCACGAGAAGAATTACACTACGCACGACGTGGATTTAGGAGCTGTAGTTTTTGCAATCAAGATTTGGACACATTACTTGTATAGAACCAATTGTACTGTATTCACAGACCTCAAAAGTTTGCAACACATCTTCGATCAGAAGGATCTGAACATGAGGCAAAGAAGATGGGTTGAATTGCTGAACGATTACGACTGTGAGATTAAGTATCACCCGGGAAAGGCAAACTTCGTAGCGGATTCCTTAAGTCGAAAGGAACGCATCAAACCCCTACGTTTTCGCGCACTAGATTTGACCATTTATTTGAATCTCACGGATCGCATTCGCGAAGCCCAGCAGGAAGCTCTCGAGGAAGCCAACATTAAGAAGGAAGCCTTTCATGCCATGGTTAGATTGTTAGATCCAAGAATAGATGGGACGATGTATTTCGCTAATATGATTTGATTTGGGTCCCATTTTTTGGTGGATTAAGGGAATTGGTACTCGAAGAGGCCCATAAGTCAAGATATTCGGTTCACCCAGGAGCCGATAAGATGTACAAGGATTTGAAGGGACTATATTGGTGGCCTAACATTAAAGGTAGTATTGCTATGTACGTGAGAAAGTGCCACACGTGCTCTAAGGTCAAAGATAAGTACCAGAAACCCTCCAGCTTGTTAAAGCAACCTAAGATACCCGTGTGGAGGTGGGAGCAGATCTCGATGGATTTGGTGGCCAAGCAACCAAAAACATCCAATGGTCATGACCCAATTTGGGTAATTGTGGATCGCCTAACCAAGTCTGCTCATGGCTAATTGTGGAAACGAATAAATTGGAGAATTGGCAAAACTCTATATTAAGGAGATCGTATCCAACTTATTAGACCCACGAGCAATAGATGGAAAGGTCTCAATGAGCCAAATCATGTGACAAGCGACTGCGGGAGACTTGACCCAGCTGTCAAGCCCAATCTAACATGCTTAGTTAGAATTTGTAAATACCAAGGAGTACGGTTTCAAACGAGCAGAATTTTCAGCGAATAGTTCATGAACCATTGAGTGGGAAGTTCGTTTGTGTACGTTTGTTTAATAAATGAACAAACACGAACACAAAATTTTGTTCGTTTAGTTAAACGAACGAACATGAATGGAGGCCACGTTCGTTCGTTTAATAGGGTTTATAGTTTTTATATTTTTTTTATTTTACCCAAGTAAATAAATAAATAATATATGTGAGGTAAATATCTATAACTTATAATAAAAGAATTGAGTTTGTATGAGGTGGCATTCAATGGAGACCTCAACCCCCCCCCCCATTGAATGTGCCATGTGTTATCATGTGAAGCTTTATTTTAAATTTATTTATTTTGTATTTTAAATAAAATATATATATCTATATTATCTTAAAATTTCAAATATGTTAATTAATATTTTTTCCATATTTTCCTCTCACATTTTTTAAATGTCAGTGAACTATTACTTATTTTAAAATTTCAAAAATGTTAATTAATATCTTTATCTTTATTGTTTTCTTATTTTCCGCTCACAATTTTTAAACATCGGTAACTTTTATGTATAACATTTTTTTTGAAAAAAAATTACACCAAATAAATGATCGCTTTATTATTTTTCCACTGAGCACCATATATAGTGCTATACAAAAACGAAAAAAATGTTTTTTAGTGAGTTTTTGTTCATGCAGAAAAAAACACAATGTATTTAGGTAATTTCTTAATCATATATAGGCAAGTCACTAATCATGTTATGATAGTGTATATGTTTTTGAACCTACTACTACATATATGAATTGCCCATGTTTATGTGCTATAACGATATGCTTAGCATTAAAAGAGGTTGAGATTTTTTAATCTACTGGGAACGCAGCATGAGAACCCCTTTTGATAGTATAAACATTAGAACAACTTTCTTTAACATTAAAAGAGGTCGAGACTGTTTACTTCTTTTATCCTTTTTTATTAAGTAATATTAGATTTTTTAACCCCGGGACACTCCCGGGGTAATCAGCTAGTATGACTATAAAAGATCAATAAACCTATTTTTAGCAAACAAGCTCATTATATGTTTCCACATTCCAGCGTTGACGCCCTCCGCCATGCACCTCCAACGCCCTCTTCCATTCACCTCTGATGCAAACTTAGTCTTTTGAGACACTACTTTATTAGGTTTACCAATATTATGTTAAGTACTAAGAAAAGTTTGGATAATTAAGTTATATTTTGGGTGGATCTAGCCATCTAGTTATGTCTTAATGTTTGTAAATTCTATCTTATTCGAATGTTAATAAATGTCCGATCGCATTAGTTTCCGTTCATGAACATTTTTTTGTGTTAGTTTGTATTCATGAGCAATTGTTTGTGTTCATTAAAGTTTGTTTGTGTGCGTTCATGAACAAAATTAACAAACGAACATGAACACAAATGTTTTCTTAACAAACGAACACGAACATAAAATCTCGTTCGACAAGTGTTCATGAACACATAATTTCCTTACCAAACGAACAAAAACAAAGTTTTTTTCATGTTCCTTCGATTCGTTTGCAGCCCTACCAAGAAGTGGATTTAGAGTGCGTTTGTTAACACTCATCACAACCACTCTAAATTTGTGTTTCTTTGTTTTGAAGTCTACTTTCTATAATAATGTTCAAAACTATAAAGATTTTTATTAATGAAGTTTGAAAGTTTCCAAGTAAGTAAACATTAGTTGCAAAGTTTGAAACGAATTGAACTATATATTGACCCTAGGCCTCACAAGGTTTCAATAGTGATGTATGTTGTAGATAAAGAGATCACGTAACTGGGTACGTGGTTTTCTCCGAAAGTATAGGAGGCGATTAGGGTTTCTTCCTTTCACATGGCGGCACGGGATCGGTACAGGGTTAATCAATGGTATGACGCTCCGGTTAGGAAGGGTTGGAGACAAGATGATAGGGCTACAAACCATGTTTAGGATCAAGGAACCAAATACTTTGTTTTGAATTTATCAACGGGTTGTTCCAGAATTGATTATTCCAAGTTTTTCGTTGGGAAGGAAGCACACTTTGCACTGATGGACATGACAGAACCTCCTAAGCAGGTAAGTACTGAATCTACTGTTAATTCAAATTCAACTTGTGTTAAACATTGCAAAGCTTGTGATAAATTGACAGATGAAAATAAGCAACTCAAGGTTCAACTTGAGAGTGCAAAAATCAACTGTCAATCATATCAGAAAGAATCAAAAGAGTTTAACAGAGTACTTGATGGTTATAAGAAAGACGTTTCAGAATTGAAAAAGACTTTGTCTTTAAAACAAATGGCCATAAATAACTATATCAATGATTTAGAAAACACAAAACTGGAAATGGCGACCATCAAGTGATTTGCAGAGAAAGTAAACAAAAAGCTTGAGAGTTATAAGCATATTGCTTATGTTGTTGACCACATAATAGAAGAGCCTTCACAGCCTAGTAGTGCAAACAACAAAGCTGTCCCAGCTCCGGTGTTGTTTGAAAATCATAATTTGTACTCAATAGCACCGGAGAGCTCAGTTAAATCTGACTCTACATCGGATGACGAGTAAAACACATTTAGTGTGGGAGACCCTTATTCTGATGTTAGACCTGTTCTGGGAAATAATGAGGGTGTAGTTGCTGCTGATGATTCTGATGAAGAGGATGAACAGTCTGAGACGGTTTATGAAAAGGTGAGTGATATTCCTGATGAAAATCACATCATCACTACTGAACCTGTTTCACCATCTCAGATTGTCCATCCCATGGCTAACTGTTAGGACAAAAAGGATTGGTGAAACCACTTTTGCAAACCTATGTCTAATTCACTTCTGTCAGATTATTCGAAGTATAGAACTACTGAAGAAAGAAGACCAAACAGCTGAAGAAGGATTCTACAAGTACTAAAGAAGAAATACATCAGAAGTTCCGAAGTCCAAACCAGACATATCACTGAAGAACTAATGAAGACAAACTACTCATCAGTAGTTTGTCGTTCATCAGCACTTGTTCAAGAATCTTTTCCACCGTCTTATGTTTCAGTAGTTTATTAGTTTATTATTACTTTTACTTTTTGTACAAATTCCAAGATTGCAACTTGTTGCAACTTGGCTCTGAACTTGCTTTTTGGCAAGGTTCATGTATTTGTAAAGTCTATAAATAGATGGGTTCATCCCCCTGTTTTAGACATTGATTTTTAATACAAGAAATCCTTTAAAGCTTATCATTGTTATTACCATTTCATTTACTGAGAATCTGTTTAAGTGTTCATTCTCATTCATTGCTTAGATTCTCATTAAATACTTGTCTTTAGTTTTTATCAAACATCCAGGGGGAGTAATAACTCCTGTTGATAAGTGTAGCTTTAAACTCATATCATTCCGCTGTGCTATCACTGATTAAGAACTTGCTAAACACCTAAGTGTTCACTAGCAAGTTCATACAAAGAGCAATTTTGATCCAACAATTGGTATCAGAGCACTGGTTTATTTGATCACATATCAATCTAACACATTGAGAATCAGACACAGGCTCTTATTGATATTCAATAAAGGATTATAAGCTCACTTTTATCAACATCCATCACTTTAAGAGATATTTGACAAATCAATACTCTTTAAAATGGATCCTCATAATACTGGTTCTGCCAATAAACCTGCTATGCTAGTAAGAAATGAATATAACATCTGGCAAAGGAGAATGGCACATACCTTATCACAGACCAACACAGGTTGCTGGAAATCTGTGATATATGGTCCTCATAAACCAGTAAATATCAATCTTGAAACTAAAGAAGAAATTCCAAAAGACCCAAAAGACTATACAGATGATGATTTCCTAAAACTTGAGCTTGATGCTAAAGCTTTCTCTATGTTGGCAATGGCACTCCCAAATGAGATCTACTCTGGCCTATTACATTGTGATAGTGCCAAAGAGCTTTGGGACTGCCTCAAAGAACAGTTTGGAGGAACTGAAGAGGTGATTGCCAACACCAGAGAAATCCTTGCTCAACAATATGAAACTTTTGCTCACATGAATGGGGAAACTTTAACACAACAATTTGAAAGATTCTCCCCATTAATATCTGAGCTAAAATTAAATGGTCAGACCTACACAACTGTATCTATGCTTCATAGATTTTTAAGGTCTTTACCTGAAAAATGGGAAACATACTCTATAGTCTTAAGATCATCACCAGACTTTAGCTCCCTCACTCTTACAAAACTTCATGGGAGATTACTTACTTTTGAAAGAGAAATTGATCAAAAGAAAAAGTTACAAAGTTCTGGCAAAACTGCTGATGACTATCTACCAGGTAGTACAACACTATTGGGACAAGACTCACCAACTTGTTCAAATAGTTTTGGATCTTTTGACCATATTGACATAACTGCTGGGATCTCATCTGAAAGATCATTCCCAGGTTATGACAATAATGATTTTAGTCAAACTGCTGATAACATGTGTTTTATCATGGATGATTTAAAAAATTTCAGTAGTGATGACTTAGAAGAAATGGATATTCTACACCAACTGGCCATGTTAAGTTTAAAAACAAATAAATTTTACAAAAGGTCAGGAAGGAAGTTTCCAGGACTCAATAGTTCAACAAAAATTGGTTTTGACAAATCTAAACTTAGATGTCACAAGTGTCAAAAGTTGGGACACTTTGCTAGAGAGTGTAGAAACTCTAGCTTTAACCAATCTCAGTCTGGAAATAATTTTAACCCCAATTATAACAGGAATAATGGAACACAAGGGAGTGCACATTTTGTACAGGCACAAGCTCCACAACACCGATATGTGCCACAAGTACAATATGTACAGATGCCTGCTCAACAGATGCAGAGCCAACAATCAATCCCTCCCTTTCCAGCTGCTCAACCACCTCCACAGACTCAACAACCCTCACAACAAAGTTTATTTACTTCAGGGTATGTTGACTGGAGCAGTCTTCCTTTTGACACTACTGAGTGTAATCCTGATGCAGACAACAAGATGTTTGACATCAACTGGGGAGAGCTTGACAATGGCGGAAAGAACTTTGCCTTAATGGCATTTGAGGGATGCACCTCAAAATCTGCCTTGTCACAGGTATCTAAAGAATCTTTAACAAAACTTTGTTCAAATTCTTGCAAAGAATCTTTTGCTCTCAAAAGAGAGACTAATGTGCACTTACAAAGTAAAGCAAATGACTCTGAGAGAAAATTCACTCAGATGAAATGTGATTTAGAAAGAAAACTTTCTGGAAAAACAAAAGAAGTTTCTAAATTAACCAACACTGCTATTGAAACCCAAGCACAAATTAAAATCATGATAAATGACCTAGGAAATGTCAGACAGGAGCTTGCTAACACCAAGGTCACATGTGAAAAATGGGTTGAATCTTGTAAGGGGTACCAACTATTGCTAAACAAACAAAGTGCTTCAAATGTTAGGTTTGGCATAGGGTACAATCACACTGAAACACCAACAGATTTTTCCCCCAAAACTACTGAAGATGGGAGAAAAATTGTTTCAGGTGAAACTTCTGAAGAGAAAGAATGCACATCTTTCCATGAAAACTTTCTAAAAACTTATAAAGAAAGTTCTTCAGAAGTACTGATTAATTCTGACATTAAGCCATCAGTAGTTTCAACTACATCAGGAGTTGAGAGCCTGAAAACTACTGATGACCTAAAACCAATCAATACAGTCAGAAACTTATCTTTGAAAGAAAAGAAAAAAGAATGTGAAATCTGTGGTCTGTTCAACCACAAGACAGAATTTTGTAGATACAGAAAAGGTATTCAGTACAACAAGAAAACTCAACAACTGGTTGTGGGAAAACAAATCAGAAATGATTTTGTAGAAACTTTTTCTCCTAGGAAACAACAACCAGTAAAAACCTTTTCTCAGAAAAAGACAAAATCTCAACAAAGATCTTTTTCTCAAAATTCTCATTCAGTAGTTAGACCTAAATCATCAGCAGTTTCACAAACTGCTGAGATTAAAGATCTCATGAACATGGTACAACTACTGATGACCAAAGTTGATGGTGGTCCTCAAAAGGATACCACCATTGTTCTTAATGAAAAATCCATTGCCAAAAAGACATGGATTTCTCAACTTAGTCAAGAACAAACTGTAAACGTTCTCAAGAGCAATCCCAAAGCCAAACTGGCTTGGGTTCCCAAATCTAACTAATTTGCTATCTTGTGCAGAGAGTTTCCAGAGGCTTAAATAGCATTTGGTATGTGGACAGTGGAGGCTCAATGCACATGACAGGATGCAGATACCTGATAAACAATTTTATCAGTCAAAGAGAAGGATCTGTATCCTTTGGGAACAATGCTAAGGGATATGTGCTAGGACATGGCAATGCCTCTTCTGGCAAAATACAGTTTGACAAGGTCAATCTAGTTGAAAACCTTGAGTACAACTTGCTGAGTGTGTCACAAATGTGTGATAAAGGATATTCTTCCTTTTTCACAAAGACAGCATGCAAGATCATATCACCAGAAGGCCAGAAGTTGATAGAGAAGATCATTGAAGATCACACTTTGTTGATAGCCAAAAGATGTGGCAATGTCTATGCAGTGGACATTGAAAAAGACAAAGTTCTGAACAACACTGCATGTTTCTTCTCAAAGGCATCAACTTCAGAGACTAATCTCTGGCACAGGAGACTTGGCCATGTGAACTTTAAAACCATAAATAAAGTCACAAAAATGGGCTTGGTCAGAGGTATACCAGTGTCAAGAACACTGTGTATCCTGTTTGAAGAGAAAACTGCATAAGTCCTCCTATAAGTCTATTGAAGAATCAAAAACAACTGCATGTCTTCAACTTCTCCATATGGACTTATTTGGGCCTGTAAAAATCATGAGCCTTGGTAAGAAGAAGTACTGCTTAGTCATCATTGATGACTATTCAAGATTTACATGGGTATTCTTCTTATTCTCTAAGGATGAGGCTGCTGAAATCATCAAGTTCTTCATTCTACAAGTAGAGAAACAATATTCTCTATCTGTCAAAACCATTAGAAGTGACAATGGGACAGAGTTCAGGAACAAAACTCTGGATGAATTCTGCTTGTCTAAAGGGATTATTAGACAATACAGTGTTCCCAGAACTCCTGAACAAAATGGTGTAGTAGAAAGGAAGAACAGAACCTTAATTGAAGGAGCAAGAACAATGTTAGCTGATTCAGGCCTACCATTGTATTTCTGGGCTGAAGCAGTTAACACTGCATGCTATGTTCAAAATAGAGTCCTTGTCAACAAGAGACACTCCAAAACTGCCTATGAAGTTCTTCATGGCATAAAGCCCCTTATCTCCTTTTTCAGGGCTTTTGAATGTCAATGTTTCATTCTAAACATCAAAGACTCTATTTCAAAGTTTGCTGCCAAAGTTGATTCAGGTTACTTTCTTGGTTACTCTTCCACAAGAAAAGCCTACAAGGTTTTTAACTCAAGAACCAGGATAGTAGAAGAAACACTGAATGTCAAGTTCAATGAGTCAAAACACACTCTTATTCCAGCACATCCTGCTGAACTTTTTGACCTTGACAGCTTCCATTTTGGACCTGAAAAGACTGTTACTTCATCTAAACCTACTTATTATGGTGATCAAAGGTTTGATGATGAGGATCCAGCACCATGGACTCCTCAAACAGTCATTAAGTCAACTTCCAAAACATCAGAAGTTTCACAAACTTTTGATTCAACAACTGCTGATGTACAAACTCAAACATCTGCTTTAGCACCTAAAACTACTGAAGATACTGAAACTACTGAACCAGACATTATAAACCTCAGTGGTTTGTTTGATGAAGTATAAGAGCCACCTACACCTGTCAGTGTTTTACAACAACTGATTGAACACAGAGATCATCCACTTGAACAAATCATGGGTGATATTGCATCAGGAGTTCTTAACAGAAACCAGCTTTCCAACTTTTGCTTCTTCTCAGCATTTATTTCTCAGTTGGAACCTAAAAGGTACCAAGAAGCCCTCAAAGACAACAACTGGGTACAAGCCATGCAAGATGAGTTGCTTCAATTCAAAAAACAACAGGTTTGGGAAATCTGTCCCTTACCACCAAACAAGCAACCAATTGGCACAAGATGGGTTTTTAGGAACAAACAAGATGAGGCTGGTATGATTATAAAGAACAAGGCAAGACTGGTAGTACAAGGTTACTCTCAAGAAGAAGGAATTGATTATGATGAAACCTTTGCTCCAGTTGCAAGGCTTGAAGCCATCAGGTTATTTCTGGCCTATGCCATTTCCAACAAAATGAAAGTTTACCAAATGGATGTTAAAAGTGCATTTTTGTATGGAAAAATAAAAGAGGAAGTGTATGTTTGTCAGCCACCTGGGTTCGAGGATCCTTCTCATCCTGAGTGGGTGTACAAACTAGACAAAGCTCTCTATGGGCTCAAACATGCTCCAAGGGCCTGGTATGAAACACTTTCTAACTTTCTACTCAAAAATAACTTCACAAGAGGCTCCATATAAAACTCTTTTCATAAAACATGTTGGAAATCATATCTTACTTGTTCTAATATATGTTGATGATATCATATTTGGTTCAACAAACACAAAACTGTGTGATGAATTTAAGAAACTCATGCAATCAAAATTTGAGATGAGTACAATGGGAGAACTGCAGTACTTTCTGGGACTACAGATTAAACAACAAACAAATGGAACTTTTATACATCAATCAAAATATGTTAAAGAATTATTAAACAAATTTTCTTTACAAGACTGTAAATCATGTTCCACTCCCATGACACCAACCACACAAGTTGAACCAGATGATCAAGGAAAACAGGTTGATCAAACCGTATATAGATGTATGATAGGTTCCCTTTTATATCTAACTGCTTTTAGACCAGATATTATGTTTTCAACATGTGTCTGTGCTAGATATCAATCAGCTCCTAGGGAATCACACCTCATTGCAGTCAAAAGAATCTTCAGATATCTGAAAGGAACTCCAACACTTGGAATTTGGTATCCTGCTTCAAGCAATACCAAGTTATCAGCTTTTTTAGATAGTGACTATGCAGGGTGTAAAATGTCAAGAAAATCAACATCTGGTGGTTGTCAATTCTTAGGAAACTGTCTAGTGTCCTGGCAATCAAAGAAACAAACATCTGTTGCAACTTCAACTGCTGAAGCTGAATACATTGCAGCTACAAGTTGTACATCACAGATACAATGGCTCCAGTATCAACTTCTTGATAATGGATTCAAAGAAACCAAGACACCATTGCTTGTAGACAGCAAATCTGCCATTAGCATCATTCAAAATCCTGTTCAGTTTTCAAAAACCAAACATATTGAAATCAGGTATCATTTCATAAGAGATTGCTATGAAAAAGGCAAGATTGAAGTGAAACATGTAGCAACAGCTAATCAAATAGCTGACATATTCACTAAACCCCTTGACACATCAACATTTCAGAAGTTAGTATCCATGCTTGGGATGCTAAATTTGTAAGTGTTTCTCTTTACATTTCTGCACATATTTTTCATTTTTCATTTACATCTGTTTTCAAGTTGAAAACTTCTGAAAAACAAACAAGAGAGAAACTACTGATGAACAAAACATCAGCATGGGAATATTTTCTGAAAACTGATTAACTTCTGATAAAACAACCTTCAGAAGTTATGAATAAAGTATTTATAAAGCATTCTCATCAGTTGTTCAAAACTACTGAAGAGAAAAGTGGGAACTACTGATGAAAAAAATTCTTCATCAGCAGTTTAGTCAAAAAGGGTAAATCAGACTTTTCCCACATCAGAAGTTTGACCTAGGCGGTTTAAAACTTCTGATAAATACCTTTTCCAACACTTATCCATTCAAAAAGCAAAAATTCCCTCCTTCTCTCTCAAAAAACTCTCAAACCCTGAACCTGCAAAAAACACTGTTCGATCCAAACACACACAAACCACATGGCTCTAACTCTGAAACAGGGACACAATCAAAGAGGCTACTTCGAAAAATATGAAGCCTGGTCCCAATACGACGAAATCATTGATTTAGTCGTTAAATCCCAATATTTCACCGCCCTCACCATCGACCCTCCAATCCATACTGAAACTCTAAATGAGTTTTGGGCAAACGCAGAGACGGTAACGGTGAACAACAAGGTGATCTCCCTCAATTCAACCATAAAAGGGAGATGAATGGCAATCACACCGGCTATTTTGGCAGTTAGGCTGGGATTGGATGATGTAAATGCCCCAGACCAATTTCCAAACTCTCAAATCCATTTAACCATGACAGAGTGTGGTTACCAAGGTACTCTCTCACACGCTACAATCTTTAAGAAATATTTTGAACCAAAGTATAAACTGCTTTTTCATTATATTGTTATGTGTTTGAGTCCAAAAACTGGATCTTATAATCAGATGCCCTCAACTTTTCAACCAATTTTTCATTCCATAGTGAATGAAACAAAATTCAGGGCATCAGCACTTTTCTTTAATGAGTTGGTGTTACATCATCTCAATACTAAAAAGAAGTTTTTGTTGTACCCAAGATTCATTATGCACTGCATAATAAAAGAACTTGGAGAAGAGGTGCTTGTGGGTAAAATAACAATTTTAAACCCTTTATCCTCACAAGCATACTCAAGGCACAACAAACCGGCTGCCTGGCCAGAAGATGACCAAGGGGAACAAGAACCAGTCCCATGGAACCCTCATCTTTCAAACCTACACCCCCAAAGGCCAAGAAACCCAAGCAACAAAAACAAAAACCCACCAAACCAAAAAGAAAAGCAGTTCAGGAGGTTGAGATGCCTGAACTGACTGCTGTGCAATCTGCACTTGATAAAGATGTGACTGAAACATCCTCTCAGTCTCATCCATCTCAAACCCCAACAAGAGCACCAATCACAATACTTTTCAAAAGAAAAACACTAAAGAAAACTATTCCTATTGACTCTTCTTTTGAAATTGTTGAACCCATTGACCAAACTACTGAACCAGCACGCCAAATTTCTGAACCTGATATTGAAATAGCCAAACTTCTCTCTGGGCTAAAAGAGAAAGTCCCATCTAAACATGTCAGTCCCCAACAACCACATCAATCAAGGGACATAGCCTCAGAACTTGACATGGATGTGGACACTCAAAGCCCTAACCAAAGAGATGAGGATGAACCAGGGTCTCTAAGCCCAAACTTTGAAACTCTTGGTACTTTTGAGGCTGCTACTACTCATTTACCACCTAGTGGTGGATCTGAGGAAAGAAGCAACATAGCTAAGACCTCAACTGTGGCAACTACTGATGAAGGCTTAATGCCTGAGGTAGGAAATCCTCTGAACCAAGAAAAAGAGGTACATGAGACAACTGAGTTGGGCTCAGCTCATGATGTAACTGATACAGTCCTCATTGAGGATGTAATCAGGGATACAGATGATTCCATTAACTTGGATGATGTTTCACAACACAAAACTACTGAATTGACGGCAACAAGTGAAGGTCCTGCACCTGGTGTATCTATGCTCAAGAAGCTAGTCACACCAGATCAGGTTAAAGTCCACTTAATCCCTGATTCCCCTAAATCGGCATCTTGTTTACAACAAGAAGATCAACCAAAAACACACCCCTCACTACAAATACCTACCCAATTCCCTGGGCAATCTAGCATAGACATGAACCAGCTATGCAGCCCAGATGGTCCCTTATATCACATGATGAACACCCTCATCAAAAATCACTTCCAAACCTACACAGCTAACTTAGAGCTGTCCACCAAGAACCAATTTGGAGTGATACAGACTAAGATGAACGATCTGTCCAACAAAATTGACTTCAACTCCAAACAGATTGCTTCTCTTACAGGTCATTTCTCTAAACCCTCAAAACCTGATGAAGCCAAAAAGGGGGAGAAAACTAAGGAACCTATGGAGTCACTTGAAGCCAGGAAAAAGGCAAGAGTGGCTATCTAAGAAAGAGATCAGAGAGACCAAGCCAGAAAAGAAAAACTGGCCCAACAGTTTGGTGTCTCCATTCAAGAAATAGAAGATTCTGAAAAACCTGTTGAATCCCAAGGCCACAATGAAGAAACTTCTGATGATGAAAGTTCTGATGAAGACTCGGAAAATAGTGAAGACAATCCTTCAGTAGTTTTCAACCCATCAGAAGTCAACACTTCCAACACTGAAACTACTGAACAGCCTTCCAGATCAACTGAACCTACTAAACCAACTCCTATTCCAAAGCCTACTACAATTACCACAATGACTGTGCTAAAACCTTCTCCTCTATCAATGTCCAAAGAATTACTAGAGAAGAGTTTAATTGCAGCTGAAAGAAAGGCCAAGGAAGATGAGATCTGGAATGCTCTGGAAACAAGGGATGACTTAAGCCTGAATGAAAAGCTACAGGCTTATGAAGCAGAACTTCAAAGGCAGGCAAACCTAGAAAGAATTGCTGAGGAAGACAAAAGACAACAACTGATGTCTTACATTACCAAGAACAGCAAGACCAAAGTCCATACATTAAAGGGACTCTCCATGGAAGAACTGACAAGAAGAGCTCAACTTATTGCAGACAAACTTGCAACAAGTAAAGATGCAAAAGCCAAGAGAGCCCAGATGATTGAAGAGCTAGTAGCAAATGGTTATGGTTCAAAAGCCTCTGTGTCCAAATGGAAAGAAGAAAGAATAGTGGACACTTATAGAAAATACAAGGCTGCAAGGGCTGCAAACCCAGAGAACTTTGAAACTGCTGAAGTATCAACTTCAGTAGTTAGAACTTCTGGTGTTTCAAGAAAACCTGCTACAAGGAAAAGAACAGAGGAAAATGTGAAGACTGATTTCAGGATGGTACTACTAGAAGGAAGTACAGTAGTCCATTCTGATTTCGACATTGAAGAGAAACCTCTGCTAACCCAATTCAGGGATCCTTCCACCTTTGCCTATCAAATTCAGAAGACCATTAAAGACAAACTGCACATTAAGGTGGTTACTGATCATCACTTGCCAACCTTTCAACTACCTAATGTGATGCAACAAGAACAAGGAAGAGAATCCCACCTGAGAGTCACTGAAGTTGAAAACATCCAACACTCAGGAGCATCCCAGGGTACCACCATGGTTCCCTACACATTAGACTTTGACAAGTCTAAAGTACCTATCATCAGATGGTCCTTTACTGATAACAACTCAGTACAAGTGACAAGAAGAGACCAAACAAGCAGAGCCTATAAGTCGATGAATGATCTGAAGAAGCTATCAACTCAAGACCTGCTTACAATCCAGCATCTAGAACCACAAAAAGGATCTCTCACTGATGAACAGCTGAACCAGTTGAAGAATTCCATGTTCAAAGGAATATGGAAGATTGTGAATGACAGAAGAAAACAATAAGGAATAAGAAAGGTTTTGGCTTCATCAATCCAGGGGGAGATTATTAGGACAAAAAGGATTGGTGAAACCACTTTTGCAAACCTATGTCTAATTCACTTCTGTCAGATTATTCTAAGTATAGAACTACTGAAGAAAGAAGACCAAACAGCTGAAGAAGGATTCTACAAGTACTGAAGAAGAAATACATCAGAAGTTCTGAAGTCCAAACCAGACATATCACTGAAGAACTACTGAAGACAAACTACTCATCAGTAGTTTGTCGTTCATCAGCACTTATTCAAGAATCTTTTCCACCGTCTTATGTTTCAGTAGTTTATTAGTTTATTATTACTTTTACTTTTTGTACAAGTTCCAAGATTGCAACTTGTTGCAACTTGCCTCTGAACTTGCTTTTTGGCAAGGTTCATGTATTTGTAAAGTCTATAAATAGATGGGTTCATCCCTCTGTTTTAGACATTGATTTTTAATACAAGAAATCCTTCAAAGCTTATCATTGTTATTACCATTTCATTTACTGAGAATCTGTTTAAGTGTTCATTCTCATTCATTGCTTAGATTCTCATTAAATACTTGTCTTTAGTTTTTATCAAACATCCAGGGGGAGTAATAACTCATGTTGATAAGTGTAGCTTTAAACTCATATCAATCCGCTGTGCTATCACTGATTAAGAACTTGCTAAACACCTAAGTGTTCACTAGCAAGTTCATACAAAGAGCAATTTTGATCCAACACTAACGCTCATAGAAAGAATCAATCAGTGAAGCCTGTTGAAAAGAAAGTTGAAAAGAAAATTGAAAAGCCAAATGAAGAGAAAAATGAATCGTGTGATAAACCTGTTAAAGTTTTCTATCGGATGCAAGGATCCAATAAGATCATTTCTGATGAAGAATATCCAATTCAATTTGCAAATTATTCAAAAATTGAAAAGATCTGGCAGGAAAGTACCATTTGGTTCCCGAAACATGAGCGAACAAATGATATACCTCCAACAATCTTAAAGAAAATTCATTCGGATATTCCAAAGGAACCATAGGTCCATGTCACGCAATTTATTAAACCAATAGAGAAGTCAAATGGTTTTCTTGAGCCGACTTACTCAAAGGACCCCGCTCCTGAGAGTTTGAGAAGAAGGTGTATGGATGATCAATATCCCATCACTAGTTATTCAAAGTCGAATGCCAAGAATCATTTTGAACAGTACCGTGCATGTTTTAAGTGCGGGGAGAGGGGGCATTTACTTGCCGACTGCCCGTATGTAAGACACAAGAGGCACGAGGTGGAGATGAAGCAAAAGTATGAATGTCCGGTCGATAATCATTGTTATCCACAGAGACGATTTGTCCCTCAACCAGCACCTTTTTATAACCAAAGCAATTATTTCAAAAGGAGGGAAAATCGTCAGATGACATATGATCGCCGCAACCGGATAGCCACTGAGAAACCGTTGAAGAAACCAATGGTGAACGCAACTGTTGACAACAAAAAGGTTCCTGTTAAACCTAATGTCAAACCAACAGTTGTACCTGTCTCTGTTAAATCAGAGAAGGTAACCAAGAAAGTCTCGTTCAAGGATGAAGTAAAGAAACCGGCTGAGACCCCAAAATCTCAGATCCGGATCTTGAAAAGATCTGAACAATCTTGGTCGCCAAAGGGTTCTGAGGGTGCTTCAACTTCACAACAAAATGTGAAACCAGAAAATGAGAAAGATTTGTGTGATAAGAAAAAGGTTGATAAAAATCAAGATGTTTGTGAGAAATCTGATTCTTTGAAACAAACTGTTCAAAGACCCAAGACCAAACAGGCTTGGGTCCCCCGAAAAATCTAACTTCTTTACTTGATATGTGCAGGGAGCTTCAGCTGGCCCTATGAGCAGTTTTTGGATTCTTGACAGTGGAGCTTCTGGTCACATGATAGGGGATCTTTTGCTACTATTCGATATCAAAAACATCAATGGAGGTTTTGTAGCATTTGCAGGAAACAAGGGAGATTATATTACCATGGAGGGTAGTGTGAGCAATGGAATTGTGAGTTTTGAGAGAATTTCTTATGTGAAGCAAATAGATTACAATCTGCTCAGTGTTAGTCAGATATGCGACAAACAATTGTCGAAAGCAATGACCACCCAAGGCCAAGTCACGTGTTTTCTCTCCAAGGCTACAGAAAAAGAATCAATTATGTGGCATAGGAGAATGGGACACATTCACCTAAGAAAGATGAATCAATTGGTGAAGAATGAACTTGTCACAGGCGTGTGAGTTGCAAAAACGGTAAGCAGCACAAACAATCCCATAGGCCAAAGAAATTTAATTCCGTTGAACTGCCACTTGAAAGTTTGCACATGGATCTGTTTGGACCGGTCAAGCGTAAGAATCTTGCTGGGGAGTTGTACTGTCTTGTGGTGACTGATGATTTTTCAAGATTTTCATGGGTTATGTGCTTACACCGAAAGAGCGACACGATTGATAATTTGAAAGTTCTGTTCACTCGACTGGAAAATATCTATGGTCTCAAGATCAAAAGGATTAGGAGTGATAATGGGACGGAGTTTAAAAACGCACAGATGGACGATCTTTGTGAAAACAAAGGTATTCATCATGAATACAGTGCTCCGTATACCCCACAACAGAACGGTGTCGCGGAACGTAAAAACAGGACTCTAATTGAAACGGCGAGAACAATGCTTGCGGACTCAAATCTTCTAGTAATGTTCTGGAACAAAGCAATTTACGCAGCTTGTTATACTCTTAATCGTGTTTTAACGGTGAAGAAGTTTGGCAAAACTTCTTATGAGCTGTTGAATCGTCGAAAGCCGAATTTAGAGTATCTAGAACCGTTTGGAGCTCCTTGTACTATGCTTAATCCATCTGAGAAGTTCGCACCGAAGGCTGAGGAAGGATACTTTGTTGGATATGCAACCCCGCTCAAACGGGTATTCAACAAAAGAACTCGTCAGGTCAAGGAGTGGGCTAACATTGAAGTGCAACGGTACACTCAGAATTTACAGGGAAGCGGTCCAGACTGGATGTTTGATTACAAAGATTTCTTTGAATCATTCAACCTAGATAGCTTGGTTGAAGAGGCTGTATTACGTTTATATTACGAGGTCGAAAACGCAGTGACATCACCGTTGGTGCATCCGATCACCGTGAATCCTCAAGCAGCTTCTAATGATACCAATGTTCCTGCCGTTGAAGAAGAGGTATTTCAAGAAGCTTCCACAACGTTGAATTCATCAGAATCAGAAGATGACGACGATGAGGTTACAAGTGAAGCTATCTTAGATCATGCTACAGTGACACCACCAGTGAACCCAACTACAAATGGTGCTTCATCATCGAATGTGGGTAATGATCTGGTTTCTACAGAGAATTTAACTACTCAGACGGGAGTCCAAGTACCAAATTATCCGGAATCTCGGATACATCGAATTCACCCGATCGAGCAGGTTATTGGTGACCCTGGTAGAAGTGTGATGACAAGAGGTCAATTGAGGAATGCTAACTCACCGGACAACCTTGGCAATCTTGCTTTATATGCCAAAATAAAAAAATCAGGTTTTCAGAATGACTGGTCTTTTGCTTGTTACGTTTCGCAGGTTGAGCCGCGAACTTACAAGGATGCTCTTTTGGACGACGCTTGGGTGGAAGCAATGCAAGATGAGTTGTTGCAGTTTCAGCAACTTGGCGTTTGGACACTGACAGATTTTCCCCCAGGAAGAAAGAAGATTGGAATGAAATGGGTATTCAAATGCAAAAAGGATGATAGAGGAGTGATCGTCAGGAACAAAGCTCGTTTGGTTGTACAAGGATTTCATCAAGTGGAGGGAATCGATTACAACGAGATCTATGCACCAGTTGCACGCTTAGAGGTTATCCGAATGTTTCTGGCGTTTGCATCATACAAGAAATTTAAGGTGTATCAAATGGATGTCAAGAGCGCGTTTCTCTACGGTGTGGTCAAGGAGGAAGTATACGTAGGTCAACCACCTGGCTTTGAAGGTCTTATTCACCGGGAGAAGGTCTACGTTTTAAACAAAGCTCTCTACGGGTTGCACCAGGCTCCAAGGCAATGGTATGAGGAGCTGAGCACGTATCTTCTTTCAAAAGGATTCAAGCGAGGTTTGGTAGATTGCACACTGTTCACTAAACGAACAGGCGATGACTTGCTTCTAGTCCAGATTTATGTTGACGATATTATATTTGGGTCTACGAACGAACTTCTTTGCAGAGAATTTGAACGTGTTATGCAGGAAAAGTTCGAGATGAGTGCAATGGGAGAAATGCAGTTTTTCCTAGGCTTGCAGGTGGAACAAAGACCAACGGGGATCTTTATTCACCAGACGAAATACGTTTCTGAAGTCTTGAGCCGATTCCAGATGGATGATTCGAAGCCGATGGATACCCCAATACAACATAATCACGGGATTGGAGTTGACGCTAAGGGGGAGCTAACTGATCCATTTACATACAGAGCAATCGTCGGATCTCTGATGTATCTCACCGCCTCCAGACCAGATATAATGTTTGCTACATGTCTCTATGCACGTTATCAGTCGAAGCCAAAACAGAGTCATCTTGCAGCTATCAAACATATCCTTAGAAATCTGAAGGGTTGTCCGTCGAGAGGACTATGGTACCCTAATGATGATAATTTTGACCTAATCGCTTTTAGTGATGCAGATTGGGGCGGCTGTGACAAAGACAGCAAATCCACAACGGCTGGATGCCAGTTTATGTGGAGCAGGCTCGTGACCTTGCAATGCAAGAAACCGACCGTAGTTGCATTATCCACATGTGAAGCAGAATACGTTTCAGCATCGAGCTGCTGCTCACAGGTTCTTTGGATAAAACAACAGATGGTGGACTACGGTTTGCAATTTCTTAAAACCCCTATTTACTGTGATAATGAAGCCGCAATCGCATTAACAAAAGACTTAGTAAATCACTCAAAGGCTAAACATATTCGGATTAAATACCATTTTATCGGTGATTGTTATTCTAAAGAGTTGATCGATATGGTCAAAATCCACACTGACTATCAACGCGCAGACCTTTTTACCAAAGCTTTTGATAAATCGAGATTTGAATATCTTTTGAAAGCTAACGGTATTAAAGAAAAACAAGACTGATCACCACCTTAGTTTATTGATTTTTAGTTTAGTTTTACTGTTTTTCATAAAAATTCAAAAATCCAAAAACATTGAAAAATTTCAAAATCCATAAAAATTAGAAAATTTCTTTGCTGACTGCTATATCTTCTTCCCTTAGATTAATGCCGTCCGATTTCTGTGAACAAACGATATCTGGCCAGTCACATATTTGAAATACTCCAGCTTATCCTTGGGAAAAGTAAATTCAAAAATTTATAAAAAATCAGAAAGACCAAAAATGATTTCCTGGAGAAAAAGGGGAAATGATAGTACATCAGTGGGGATCTGACACATTCTAAAGAAATGTAATGCTAAATAAGACGTGTGTCTGAGTCTGAGTGATGTGCTGATAGGCTTCGTAGACCTATTACTGCGTGCCTGATACATACATATCAAACGAATTCTTGTGTGGAAGAACTCCTCATGGGCATATGGTCTTAGTACCGTAATTTCGTTTGATAGGGTATTTGTACAAAACTCGGAGGTTTTGGGTCGTTATGTTATTAGTTGTCTGGGGATAGCCTCTCTGATCTTCTGCTGTAAGTCATTACGGACCTAGATCAGATAGGGTGTCTTTATAAAAGAGCTTTAAGCCAAATCCTAAAGTTACCGAATTGAGGAACTTTCCATGTTTTATGATAATCAAAGATTATCTATTACATCGTATTAGTCACTGATGCGAATCTTGATTGATATCAGTCCTCAACCTGGTAGAGTGCACATGTTACTTTGCTGCATTAATTTGCTGACCTGTATACCTCTGTGCCTCATACCTTGTAAATTACAGACAACGAAAGCATAATCAGGCTTTACAATGAGTCTTTGTGCACTTACTTCTTGATACGGGAGTATGTCGTGTGCGTGGGAACCACAGACAATTATGTTTATACTATACATAATAGTATCAGTTTAAAGCACTGCACAAAAGTCTGCATGTGAGTTTATGTGGATCACAATATCAGCAGTCACCAGATCACACATTGTATTTAATGATAATAATCAAAAAGATCAATGGTGTGATCAGATTTCTCAATAACTGATATGATCCCTTTACCGGAAATCCCAAAACATTTACTGCTTTATCTTTACATTTCTGCATTTTATATTTCTCGTCAAAAATTGCAAAACTCAAAAAGATTTTAGGTGTGTTTTAACATAAACTTTAGAAAATCCAAAAAGATTTTACATTTCTATCTTATTTTTGATAGCTGATGGTGGTTGATGACGATTTTCTAAACCTTGATGAACCATTTGAGCTTTGTAATCTTTAAAATGGGAAATAATGATTGTCGTTGGGTTGAAGGAGGAATTTTTTGTTCATTCGTACGTTTAAATTTGGGCGAATGGGAGAGTTCTTGAGACAAGTTCACTTTCGAACCCTTATGTCTCATTCGAACCTTTAATTAGGGTCGAAGGAGACAAAAGCTTCACATTCGACCGGTATGAACGGGCGAAGGAGTAGCCTATATATACCCTTATCTGCTCATTCGACCCATTCGAAAAAAATTTCAAAAATTCTGTTGATAAGTCCACTTATTGCTCTTTGATTTTAAATCATCTCATTGTCTTCGTGTACTGTTGCTGATCATTTTGCCTCTACAATTACATGTTTTCATCCATTAATGACTGTTTGATCGTCATTTTTGTGTTCAAGCCCTAACTGCCTTAAAACATGAATTGAATGATGATATTTGAACTTATTTTTGATAGGGTTTCATTGTTTGAGTGTTTTAGGGGGGGGGGGGGAATATGCAAAAACATTGGATTAAAAGCAACCAGATTGCATAATCAATTGATTAAAGTCATTCGAACCCTAGTTTTTGAAATAAAACACTAAATCAATGAACAACTGATAAAATTGATTGATAGGAAAGTTTAATCGGTGGTTTTAGATGCTAGATGAATCAAAATGACAAGTTAAAACATCCTGGATTTCAAAATTGAAATTTGAAATGATGAACTGACACCTTCGCCCATTGATGAACGGTCGAACGTGCATATTTGGGCGAAGGAGAAAGTTTATTTGTGCGAATGAAGTTAAACGGTCGAATGAAATATTTTTATCAAAACTTTTCACATTCGAACCTTTGAAACTTCACATTCGCACCCAGAAATTTCTCATTCGAACCTTTATTTGGGCGAATGTAGAATTTAAAAACTAAATTTTCAATTTTTGATTATTTTGTTTGTTTTTAACGCGTTTACTTGATTTGTTTTGCAGTTTTAACCATGTCTGAACAGGAAGGTGCGAGTGTTCCTGCTGGATCATCCTCACAGGCTGCCGAGACAGCGAAGACTGATATTTTACTGTTTGATAATGCACACAACTGCTGTGCATATCTTGGAGATGTGAAGAAGCACACAGAGTTTACTGGGATAATAGAGTTTCTTAAGAGGAGCTGGGTGATTGATGCGATTGCTACACCCGCTATCATTTACAGAGATTTGTTACAGGAGTTCTGGACGAACGCTAAAATGGACTTCTGGGATGGTGAATCTTCTCTGGTCAGCAAGATTCAAGGAGAGCTGATTATTGTGTCAGAGAATGATATTCGAGAAGCGTTGAAACTTGAAGATGTCAAGACAGATCCCAGAGAACTCAGCTGGACTGAACAAAGGAAGTGCTTTCTCAAAATGAAGTATAACAGACCGATTACTGATGGTTCGTTACACAAAGGAAAGCTCTGTCCTCAGTTCAAGTACTTAGCACATGTGATGATACATGTCTTCGGGTCAGCGGCTGGTGGTTATGATTTGATGAGGAAAAGCATAAGCTCTTTGATGGTAGCACTTATATTGAACAAACCGTTCAATGTATCAGGAATGCTTATGGAACACTTATTGGAACCAGTGAGAGGTACAAGGACTAGGAAGTTTCTGTTATATCCTAGATTCCTTCAGATGATTTTCGATTTAAAGTATAAGAACTTGAAGAGAGATCCAAAGCAGATTATTGTTCAGGAGCATATGAACATTAATACTCTTGCCATAATGAAGGCTTATAAGGGGTTGTCTGTGAATGAAAGACCACCAGTGAGACGTTTATTTGGTCACTTAGTCAAGATTGATTATGTGGATCCTGGTCAAGATAAGGTGAGGCATGCTGACAGTGCATCTGATGAAGACAATCCGTTACATCCAGTTGACCCTGAGGCTAAACAAAAGCGTCAGGTAGTGAATGCAGGAGCAAAGAGTGGTAAAGGTAAAGAGAAAGAGATTAGAATTGAAGTTCAGACTGAAGCTGAACCAGCGAAGAAGAAAAGTGTGTCAAGAAGGCATAAAAGTATGGCGAAGAAAGGATTACATCTTGTGGATGAAGCGTCGGTTGATTCTAAGGAGACGCAAGAAGATGAGCGATGGGATTCTGATGAAGAGACTGTAAAGAGCACCACGCCAAAGGCCACTGTGGCTGGTGAGTCTGCTAGTCTGAATAGATCTTTGGAAGAACAGAGAAACAAGAGCCCTATTCGTTTAGATGAAGCTGATGAGGGTCTTAGTTTGGGAGCTGAAGATTTTCATGGATCACCAGAACAGGGGGAGAAACAGAAAAAGCCCCAGTTCAAGAAGAAGGAGAAAGTATTGAAGCCCATGGAAAAGAGAGCTAGAGAGATTGAATCACTGATTGCTGGAAAGAAACTTCCACCAGCATCTAGCTCGAAATCACCGGTTGCTAGTCCAGTTGCTAAGAAGCAGAAAACATCATCAGGAACTGAGAAAGAGACTGACTTACCTGTTGATAAATTTAATGATGCACTGGACAGAGTGTTAAAGAAGATTAAGAAACGAAAGTTGCCTGCTGTTGCTGAAACTTCTACTCCAAAGGTCACAGTTGATAGCGATGTGATGAACGCTGTGAACCGGAAGCTAGCTGACATGATGAAGATAATTAATCAGCAGCAAGCAGAGATTGAGAAATTGAAAAAACAACGATCAGAAGATGCTAGACGTTGTTGAGACATCTCATGACAATCAGGAAGCACTTGAAGCTGAAATTAAATGACTTAGTAAGGAAAACAAGAAACTGTTGAAACACGAACAAAGAAACACCAGACGATACATAGCTTTGAAAGAAGAGAACAAGAAGCTAAAAGAGAGTAACAAGAACATGGACAATCTGATTAAAGATTTGTACTCTCGAGCTCCTCAGTTAAAGAAGGTGAAGAGGACAAAGAACAAGATGTAAGCGAAAGATTTTGACTAAAACAGGATAATATGATCATACAAGTTACAAAACCAGGTGCGGAAACCCTAGTTCTGAACAAACTGATAAAACTCTAATCAAAACACAATCAATATCATTTTCAAAGCTTTTTCATAGATTAACTTTCTCAAATATTCAATTACAATCACACACACGTTAATCTAGATCAATTACAGACTTTCACAAAATAACCTGGAACCTGACCTGAACACATACACAACTAACAACTCTATTACATTCACAAAAACACAAATTCTATATATGGACTCTGCACGTTCGCCCAGTTGATATGGTCGAATGTGGAGTTCTTCCACATTCGCCCACTTCCAAGGTACGAATGTGTTCTGATCAGCTTCCATTTCTACCTTCGTTCACTTATCTTCTACCTTCGCCCATATATGCCTACCTTCGCCCCTTATCAATTCACATTCTACCAATCAGCACTATTTAACATATGTTAGTATCCAATCATTAGTCGCAAAACGCATCTACAAACTCCCCCTCGACTATTGATTGGATTGTCTTCTCTTTTCGTCCATTGCTTTGTTCATCAACTTAATTCTGAGCTGTTTCTTCTGCTCAGTAGTCATTGCAGGCTCAAATGTTCTCTTCACTGGTTTCGACACATTTGCCATCTTCACCGTTTTGCCAAGTTTATTCTCCAAATTACTTCCCGCATTAATGTCATAAGCAAAACAAACTCCAACCACTTGAGTATATTTCCTTGCTTGAGCAGCATCTTTCGGTTCAAAGTAAATCGGATTATAGAAAAGCATGATGATGTCTTCAAAAGTGCAATTAATCAACCACATAGGATCAAATACATGAACATGCTTGTATTTATCCTTCCCGTCTCTCAGCACAATCACCGCTTCAGCCTTTCTCCAATCATAATACTAGAAAATAAAATCAGCACTGAAATGTTGTGGCATAGGCATCAAAGGTATTTTTCTCATCACTTCAGGTGCTTTGTATATCAAAGTAACCCGTTTCATATTGGTTTGAGGATCAATATCCCTATGAACTTTCCTTCGGGGATATTGAGGCTTAAATCTATTCCATCTTGTTCTACTCTCCCAAACCAACTTGTCTGCACACCAACCGACATGTGTACCACTAACTGAAGCACCAGACATAGGAAATCTGCATAGATCTCTGACCGCCCAGTACGGTAGAGTTAGCAAGTCAATGAATCTGTTAAAATACAAGATTCCTGTTTCCCATTTAGCAGCTATGCACTTCAGCCTGCCCAAATATGTCCACCCGAGAGCTCTGCCTTTAAACTTGGCATTATGAAATCTATAGAAGTTTCCTTGAGCTTCAGGCTTCGGTCGGTTCTCATCCATTTCTCTCAACTTCTTCAAATAACTCTTCAATTCATCAGATTGATTTGAAGATTCTTGCTTATCAGCACCAAATACCTTCTCCACAAACTCTGCACTCCTTTGCTGTGCTTTCTGCTTTACTGAATTATTTGGTGTCTCAATGAAATCAGGAAATATTTCATCTTCATCTGTTTCCCTGAAGTACTGAGGAAACTCTTCATGAGTTATATCTTCAACCTCCACTTCATCAATCTCAGGAGTATTCTTATCATCTGAGTGACTTCCAACATCTTTTTCAGAAATGTCTGGAATCGACTCATCTACCATAAACTCCTCAAATGTTTTCCCTACTCTCTGTGCAAGTCCATCCAAAATTTCCTTTGCCACAGAAGCAGGTACTTCTCCTTCTTCAAGATCAGGATCTTCGTATTCCAATTCATATCTTAAGTCATCAGGTTGGAATATCTCAGCGAAACATCCTGTGAACTCAATGGTCCATTCTCTCTTTTCCAACATGTCTTTATACACTTGTTTAGCATCATCTGATAAAGACCTCACCTTCTCATTCCAGAAGATACTTTCATCTGAATCAACGTTCTCACCTTTCTTATTCTTTGAACTTGATTCTCCAGTACTCTTCTTTTTAGATGTTCTTTCTTCAAATGTAAACTTTGAAGTATCATCACCTCCATCATCATCATCATCACTCTCACTATCATCCTCTTTCTGTCTCCCAGACCCTTTAGCATCATCATCATCATCATTATCATCCTCATCATCATTTTTATCTGACTCATCATCATCTTCATCATCATCTTTTTCTTCATCCGATTCAGAATCTTCATAGTCCACTTTTTCTTCTTCTTCTTTATCTTCTTCACCCTCCTTCAACTTGGGTGCAGTATTATATAAATCATCTATCAAATCACTAAGGCGTTTATTCTCAGCCCTTAGTTCTTTGTTGTCTGCTTTAATCAACTTAATCCTGCTCTTGTTTCTTGCACACTTTCCCTCAAGCTTTTCATTCTTTGCTTCAAGCTTCTTAACCTTCTCATTAATCTCATCCTGATTTGATTTAGAAGCAACCACAATCTGAAGCATTTTCTCTTCATTCTGCTTAAACTTAGCTATTTCAGCTTGTTGAGCCACAATCATTTTCATCATATCATCCATTTTTCTGTTCACCTGCTTCATCACATCATCATCCACAGTGACTTTCTTGGATTTGGATCTGGATGGCTCAACTTCCTTTTCTTTCTGAGGCTTTCTGAACATGTCAAGTACATTGTCCAGTGCAACATTAAGTTGATCAGCTGATATTGTTTCTGCCTCTTTAGACTTCTTTTGCTTCTTGGTGACAGGTGAAGATAGCTTTGATGATGTACCAGCATCGGGCACTCTTTTACCTTTCAACAGTTGTGCTAACTCTTTCTCTCTCAACTGTTTAGTGCTTGTCTTCTTAGACATGGTCTTGTGCTTGGCTTTGGGCAAATTTACAACCACAGTCTCTCCAATATTCAACTCTTCCAAATCAACACCTAAACTTTCATCTTCAACATTCACTGACTTCTTTCTTTTCTCAGCTTCCTCAATCGATTTGTTTAAAGATTCAGACTCACCAACCATAGTGGCCTTACGTTTGGTGGTCCTAACATTCTCAGTATCAGAATCCCATCTTTCTTCTACCTCAGTTTCCTCTGAATCCACTGATTCTTCATCAATCAAACCAGTACCTTTCTTTGCAGTTGATTTCTTCCTCACCACCTGTTGCTTAGAACTTCCTTGATCAGTCTTTCCCTTACCCTTCCCTTTGGCTCCGGGATTGACTACCTGTCTCTTCCTTTTAGTGCTTGCATCTACATACACTAAAGGATCATCATTATCAGAATCACTGTCATCATGTCTTGCTCTGTTCTTACCAGGATCAGTGTAATCCTGACTAGCCAAAGCTCCAAAGAGTCTCCTGTGAGGTGGCTTTTCATTGTCTGGTACACCTTTGTATCCTTTCATTCTCACCAAAGTACGAATGTTCATGTGATCTTGACCTAGGATCATAGTTGGATCCTTCTTCAATTCTGGATACTTGTGGTCAAAAATCATCATGAGAAATCTCAGATATAGCATGAATTGCTTCTTCTTCACACCCTTTAACATCTCAAGCATATGATCCAATATCATCCCAGATACATTGAATGGTTTGTTGAGAGTCAACGCAACCATCATTGAACTTAGACTTTTCCTCATCACATCATAACCTCCACTCACACATCCAAATACATAGATAATGACATGTGCAAAGTACTTGAACTGCACACTCAGCTTCCCTTTATACATAGATCCATCAGTGATCGGACCTTTGTACTTCATTCTTAAGAAACAAGCCTTCTGTTCAGTCCACGACAATTCTCTAGGATCTTCGCTCACTTCAAACTTTATCTGAAGCGCTTCTCTGATATCAGACTCTGTAATAAACATCTCCATGTCTTGGATTTTGCTCTTTATGATAGTCTGATCATCCCAGAAATCATACTTCGCATTCTTGTAAAAGTCTTCAATTATGTCTTTGTAGATGATAGTCGGAGTGGCTAAAGCATAGACAACTCTGCTCCTCCTCAAGAATTCAATGATTCTAGTAAACTCGACATTCTTTTCTACATCGCCCAGATAAGCACAACAGTTATGCGTTTTCTCAAACAACCAACTGCTTGTACTTGACGATTCTCCTTCCTGAACGTTCTCTGGAACAGATTCTGAAACTATATTCTCCACTGGAGTTTCAACATTCTCAGTCTGATCAGCCATCTGCACATCAAAAACAAAAACAAACGTCAAAATACAAAAACGACAAAAAATTAAAAATTTTAAGGTTTAAAGGTTCTACATTCGCCCCTTTTGATCTGGACGAATGTGAGTATTTTTGGTCGAATGTAAAATATTCTGGACGAAAGTGAAAAAATTTTGAATTAAAAACACATTCGCCCGATTTCAATCTACATTCGTCCACAAAATGCACCTTCGCCCGTTTTGATAGACCCGAAGGTAGACCTGTTCATCCCTAAAAAATTTAAAATTTTGCCAAAATTGTTTTTAACCCTTGATTTTGATTAGGATACATTCTAATATGGCCGATCAACCTTCGTCTATCATCAATTGTCCATAAATTTCAATTTACATCAGTTTTAAAACAGAATTAGGTTAAAACAGTTTTATACGATCATTTTATCAATCAAAACATGTTATTATCCTAATTCTATCAATCTTCTCCCCCTAAAACTGATGTGGATTGAAATGCAATAAAAAACAAACACTAAAACACACTCTAAGACCCTAAACTGTAAAACCCTAGGTCCGAATACAAAAACGATGATTCTGATTTCGTTAGGGCTCCATTACCTGTGAAATTAGGTTTAAAATGATCAGTAGTTGATAGGGAATCAATTATGCAAGAACAAAGAATCCAAGCAACAAGGTTTGGTAATGAAGAAAAATTCTGAAAAATTGTGAATGAAGGTTCGAACGTGGAACAGGTTTATATAGGAAGTCCACCTTCGCCCGTTTATAGTGGACGAATGTGAAACTATTTCACCTTCGTCCCATCTTAATGGCCCGAAGGTAAAATGAGTACCCGAAGGTAAAAGTTAGTTATAAAGTTTTCACATTCGTCCAAAATGGAAAGGCCGAAGGTAATGATTTTTCCACATTCGACCCAATTAAGGGGCGAATGTGAAATGGAAAAATCTGAAAATTTACCAAATCACGAATTCGAATCCCGTTCAACATTTTTCAATCTGTTAAACTTCCAAAACTCAAATTTTTACTTTTTGAATGATACAAAGCCCAGATGGTGTTATCAAATCTCAGAAATTGACCATCAAGCATCCCCGGTTATCAAAAATAAAGCAGAAATGCAAAAATTTTGAGTTTTCTGAAATTTTATCAAAACACACCTAAAATCTTTTTGGATTTTGTATCTTTTTGACAATAAAAGTAAAAAAGCAACAAAGTAAAATGCATCAAAGTAAATGAAAGCAGTAAACATTTTGTGATATCCGGTAAGAGGATCATATCAGTTTTCTGAGAAATCTGATCACAGCGTTGATCTAATTGTTTTAATATTATCATTAGAAACAAATATGTGACACGGCAATTGCTGATATTGTGGTCCACGTAAGCTCTCATGCAGACAATTACGCAATGCTTTAAAATGATACGAATTAGATGTTTTAGACTAACACATTGTGGTTCCCACACACACGACATACTCCCGTATCAAGTAATTGCACAAAGCTTCATCGTAACGCGTGATTATGCCAGAGTTATACGTAAAATTTACAAAGTATATAGCACAGAGGTGTACAGGTCAGCAAATGAATGCAGCAAAGTAACATGTGCGTATATACTAGGTTGAGGCTGATATTAACCACTGATTTGCATCAGAAAGTCAATACGATGTAATAGTGATCTTTGATCAATAAAACATAAAGTTCCTCAATTCGGTAACTTTCGGTTTTGGCAATAAGCTCTTTTGCAAATATTCTGATGAAACTAGGTCCGTAAATCAATACGACAGAAGTTTAATCAAAATATCCCGGATAACAATAACATAACGACCCGAAACCTCAGATTTTGGCAATCCTATCAAACGAAATTACGGTACTGAGACCATATGCCCATGAGGTGTTCAGCCACGAACGCGTAGTTTGTTATGTTTGTATCACTAATGCACGCAATATTTAGTCTACAAAGCCTATCAGCATATCACACGTAATCAACATACGTCTCATTATACTATACAATTCTTTAGCCTGTGTCAGATCCCCACTGATGTACTATCATTTCCTCTTTTTATCCAGGAAATCATTTTGGTTTTTCTAATTTTTAGGTCTTTTGAAATTTTTCAATGTTTTTGGTTTTTCCGATAAAATGACTCCCCCTAAAATAAAGAACATATTTTTGGGTTTTTAATTTTTCTGAAAAACAAAACAAAAATTTAAAAGAAACAATCCACTTGAAAGCATCAACTTCTTTGAGGATTAAACAATCCCCTTGAAAGCATCAACTTCTTTGAGAATTATGATAGAAAAGAGAAATTCCCAATTAGCAAAGAGAAATTCCCAATTAGCAAAATATAAAAAACTAAAACTAAAACTAAAAAGCGATAAACTGAGGTGCCGATTAGTCCTGTTTTTCCTTTATATTGTTTACTTTTAAAAGATATTTAAAGCGGGATCTGTCAAAAGCTTTTGTAAACAAATCTGCACGTTAGTAGTCAGTATGGATTTTGACCATATCTATCAATTCCTTAGCGTAACAATCACGGATAAAATGATATTTATCCGGATATGTTTCGCTTTAGAATGATTTTCAGTATTTTTAGTTAATGCAATTGCGGCTTCGTTGTCACAGTGTATAGGGGTTTTAAGAAACTGCAAACCGTAATCCACCATCTGTTGTTGGATCCAGAGTACTTGCGAACAGCAACTTGAGGCTGCAATGTACTCAGCTTAACAGGTAGACAGTGCCACAGAAGTCTGTTTCTTGCATTGCCAGGTAATTAACCTGCTCCCTAAAAACTGGCAACCAGCTGTAGTAGATTTGCTATCTTTGTCACAGCCGCCCCAATCTGCATCACTAAAAGCAATAAAATCAAAATCATCATCATTAGAGTACCAAAGTCCTTTTGAGGGACAACCCTTCAGATATCGAAGGATACGCTTGACCGCCGTCAGATGACTTTGTTTCGGCTTCGATTGATAGCGAGCACAGAGACACGTTGCATACATAATATCTGGTCGAGACGCTGTCAAATACATCAGAGATCCGATGATTGCTCTGTATGTGAATGGGTCCGTCAGCTCCCCCTTAGCGTCCACTCCAATCCCGTGATTGGGTTGAATCGGGGTATACATCGGCTTAGAGTCCTCCATCTGGAATCGGCTCAAGATGTCGGATACATATTTCGTCTGGTGAATGAAGATCCCGTCGGGTCTTTGGTCCACCTGCAAGCCGAGGAAAAACTGCATCTCCCCCATTGCGCTCATTTCGAACTTTTCTTGCATGACAGTTTCGAATTCCCTGCATAAAAGTTCGTTAGTTGAACCAAATATAATATCATCAACGTAAATCTGTACTAGAAGCAAATCATCTCCCGTCTTTTTCGTGAAGAGGGTGCAATCGACGAGGCCGCGCTTGAATCCTTTGGAGATGAGATATGTACTTAGCTCCTCGTACCACTGTCTTGGAGCCTGGTGCAAACCATATAAAGCTTTGTTCAGCACGTAGACCTTATCCCGGTGGATTGGGTCCTCAAAGCCTGGTGGCTGCCCGACATAAACCTCTTCCTTGAATTTCCCGTACAAAAATGCGCTCTTGACATCCATTTGATAAACTTTGAATTTCTTGTAAGAAGAAAACGCGAGGAACATCCGAATAGCTTCAATCCGTGCTACTGGTGCATAGATTTCGTTGTAATCAATCCCTTCGATTTGATGGAAACCCTGCACAACCAATCTGGCTTTGTTACGAACAATAACCCCACGATCATCCTTTTTGCACTTAAACACCCATTTAGTGCCTATTTTCTTCCTTCCCAGCGGCAAATCCGTGAGCGTCCAAACTCCCAATTTCTGGAATTGTAATAACTCCTCCTGCATTGCCTCAACCCAGGCATCTTCATTCAAAGCGTCCTTGTATGTCCTTGGCTCTACCTGCGACACATAACACACAAACGACCAATCATTTTGACTACCAGATTTTTGAATTTTGGCATATAATGCTAAAGCACCAAAACTCTCTGGCGAATTAACACTTTTCAGCTGCCCTCTGGTCATAACACCACTTCCAGGATCACCGATAACTTGCTCCAGCGGGTGAATACGATGAATCCGAGATTCCGGATAAACAGGTACAATAACTCCCGTCTGAGCAATCAAGTTTTCTACAGCATCCAGATCATGACCCGTGTTTGATGATGAAGCAACTTCTGGAGTTGGAGTTGGGTTCACTGGCATTGCCTCTTGTTCTTCTGCATGTTCAAGAATGACTTCTTCAAATTGTTTAACTTCAAATTCTGAAGAGTCTAATGAAGTTGAAGCCTCTTGAAACACATCTTCCTCTTGTATAGGAGCATTGGTATCATCAGAAGCTGGTAGGGGGTTCACGGTGATTGGACGCACCAACGATGAAGTCGACGCGTTTTCACACTCGTAAAGTAATCTGATAACAGCTTCTTCAACCAAGCTATCTAGGTTGAATGATTCAAAGAAGTCTTTGTAATCAAACATCCAATCAGGACCCGTGCCTTGCAAATTTTGAGTATATCGTTGAACTTCCACGTTAGCCCAATCCTCCACTTGACGAGTTCGCTTGTTGAATACCCGTTTGAGCGGGGTTGCATATCCAACAAAATATCCCTCCTCAGCTTTAGGACTAAACTTCTCACCTGGATTCAACATCGTGCATGGCGCCCCAAAAGGTTCTAGATACTCTAAGTTGGGCTTTCGTCGGTGTAACAGTTCATAAGATGTTTTTCCAAACTTCTTCACTGTTAGAACCCGATTTAGTGTATAATTTGCTGCATAAATCGCCTCATTCCAGAACATTACCGGAAGATTTGAATCAGCAAGCATTGTTCTAGCCGCTTCAATTAGAGTCCTATTCTTTCGTTCAGCAAGACCGTTCTGTTGTGGTGTGTACGGAGCCGAATATTCATGATGTATCCCTTTGCTTTCACAAAGTTCAACCATCTTGGCATTTTTGAACTCCGTCCCATTATCACTCCGAATTCTCTTTATCTTCACATTGTAGAGATTCTCCAATCGAGTGAACAGAACTTTTAAGTTGTTAAAGGTGTCACTTTTATTTTGCAAACACATCACCCATGAAAATCGTGAATAGTCATCAGTGACAACTAAACAATAAAGCTCTCCAAGATGACTTTTGCGCTTGACCGGTCCAAATAGGTCCATATGCAGTCGCTCAAGTGGCATCTCAACAGAGTTGACTTTCTTCACTTTGTGGGGCTGTTTGTGTTGCTTCCCCTTCTTACAGCTTACACACTTGTCATTCAGATGGAAATGTTTCACGTTTACTCCATCGACAAGCCCATTTTTCACAAGTTGATTCATTTTCCTCAGATGAATGTGCCCCATTCTTCGGTGCCACATTATCGATTCTTTCTCAGTCGCTTTGGATAGAAAACATGTTATTTGCCCCTGTGATGTCATCGCCTTGGACATATCAAGAATATAGAGATTGTTGACGCGAGGTGCCATCAACATTATCCACTCCTTTGGAATTTTGAAGCCCGGTTTGAGAATATAGCAGGATTTGTCATCAAAATGCACAGAAAATTGTTTATCACATATTTGACTGACACTCAGCAGATTATAATCTATCTGCTTCACATAAGATATCCGCTCAAAGCTCACTATCCCATTACTCACGCTCCCCTCCATTGTGATATATCCACCTTTGTTTCCAGCGAATGCGACATACCCTCCATTGATGTTTTTCACGTCGAACAGCAATGCGAGATCCCCTGTCATGTGGCCTGAAGCTCCACTATCAACAATCCATAGACTGCTAATAGGGCCAGTTGAAGCTCCCTGCACACAAAAAGTAAATCATTTAGTTCTTTCGGGGGACCCAAGCCTGAGTCTTGGGCCTTTGAACATCAGCTTTCAAAGTAACATTCTCATTCACATTTTCAACAACTTTTTGTTTTGGATCAATCTTTTTCTGATTGTTCAAAACAGTTTCCTTTTTCTCATTGACCTTTGAAGTAGAAGCTCCTGGAGTACCATTGGGTGACCAAGATTGTTCAGACCTTTTAAGAATGCGAATTTGAGATTTTGGTTTCTCAATTGGTTTCTGAACATTGTTAACAAAAGTAACTTTCTTGGCTACCTTATCTGAGTTAACAGACTTAGGTCCAACATTTGATTTAACAATCGGTTTTTGTGGAACCTTTTGCCTATCAATTGTTGCGTTCACCACAGGCTTCCTCCATGATTGTTCCATAGCAATCCGATTTCTTTGATCATATTGAATTGGACGATTGTTCCTCATTTGATGAAAATTGTTTTGATTATAAAACTGTTGTTGTTGAGAAATAACTCGTCTATGTGGTGGAACATAATGATCAATCGGTTTTCTCATGGAATTCCTAACTTCAACCTCATGTCTTTTATGCCTTACATATGGACACTGAGCAAGTAAATGCCCGCGTTCCCCACATTTAAAGCATTTTCGATATTCTTCAAAAACATATTGAGCATTTGGTGGAGCAAATGATCTAACAGGATATTGATCATTATACTGTTGATTCCTCAAACTCTCAGGAAGTGGTCCTTTTGAGTAAGTGGGCTCATGAAAACCATTAGCTTTGTCATTTGGTCGAATGAACTCTGTGACATGGACCTTTGGTTCTTGAGGAACATCCAAAAACAATTTCTTTAAAATTTCTGGTGGAATCTCATTTGTTCTCTCATGTTTTGGAAACCAAATAGTGCTTTCTTGCCAAATCTTTTCTATTTTAGCATAGTTAGCATTTTTGATTGGAAATTCCTCATCAGAGATGATTTTATCGGATCCTTCCATCCGATAAAACACCTTGACAGGTTTGTCACTTGGTTCATTCTCAAGGTCCTTTCTAATCTCATTCTTTTCAGACTTTTTCTCACGATGAGCAGTTGCCATCGGATGCACATGTTGAGATGGTGACACTGGTTCAGTAGTAATGATGTGATTTTCTTTTGGAATTTCACATGCATTAACAGTTTGGTCATTACCAGTATCATCATTCTCTGAGTCTGAATCCACACTTTCAGCATAAACACCCTCATCATTCAATCCTAAAATCGGTCTCACATCGGAATGAGGATCACCAATACTCGAGGTATTAGATTCCATTTCCGATGATGAGTCTGATTTTACCGAGCTCTCCGGTATAACTTGGTGATAGTTATGATTTTCAAAAAGAACCGGAGATGGCACAGACTTGTAATTAGTGGTGTTATCATTTATGATGTGATCTACCACATAAGCAATGTGCTTATAACTTTCCAACTTTTTGTTTACTTTCTCAGCAAAGCATTTTATGGCTGCCATTTCCAACTTGGTGTTTTCAATTTCATTGATATAGTTGTTAATTGCCAATTGTTTCAATGATAAAGTGTTTTTCAAGTCAGAAATGTCCTTTTTGTAACCATCTAATACCTTGTTGAAAGCATTCAACTCTTTGCGAATAGATTGACTGTTCATGATAGCACTATCACGTTGAATTCGGAGTTGTTTATTCTCCTCAGTCAATCTATCACATGTGCCACAATATTTATCACTTCTAATATCAGTGCTAGATTCAGAACTTACAGGTTTTGGCGGTTCAGTCATGGCCATCAACGCGAAATGAGCTTCTTTTCCAGTAAAGAATTTGGAATAGTCAACCTTGGTGAAAGCATCATCAGCAATGCACGACTTCCTTGTCATCAGAAAATCCGCTTCTGCTAGCAACTGATCTATGTCATCATCTAGTGATGTAACACTTGCTTCCGTATCTGATTCACTGTCTGAATCAGAATAAACCGATTCACACTCCTCAGGAACATCAGAAACAGTATCAATCACCACTCCAGAATTAGTTTCTTCAACCTTAACCTCAACAGGTTCATTCTCCACATCCATCTCAGCCTCAGACTCATCACTTTCACACTCAGTTTCTTTCTTTTCATCCACCATCACCGACTCTTCAATATCAACCTTGCATGCAACGCAAGCCACATTGCCACCAGTAGTGATTTCCTCCACTCCTATTTGCAATCCCGACCAATCAAACCTTTCATCTTGTTGAGTCATCAATGCTTGATTCTGACTCGTGTTCTGTTGTGTCTCATTCGGTGTAGTGATCGGTATAACTGTTCGGTTAGTGTTGTTAGGAGATTGGTTTTGGATCTGGTTTGATGTGTTAGGTTGTCTGTTTTGGTTGTTGTTAGAGTTGTTTTGACGGTTTTGGTAATTGTTGTTGTTTTGGTAAGAAACTCGGTTTTGGTTTTGTTGTTGACGATTCTGGTAGCTTGCATTGAATGGGTTTCTATTACCTTGTTTTGGTGGCTGGGTACATTCACGTTTAAAGTGACCTCTTTCTCCACAGTTAAAACAAGTAACTTTCTCCTTGTTGAACCCGTAGGTTGTGTTAGGAGAAGTTCCCAAATCTGTTCTACCTGTCTTTTCAATAAACTCTGTTGCTCTTCTCATGATGCTTGCAAAAGCCCATTGGATATCAATTAGTTCCATCTCTTCCTTGTCGATCTGTGCATAGTCCTCATTGGTTAAGTTGTTATTCCCAATTTGACTAGCAACAAGTCCATTGTAAGATGAAACCATTGCTGAGACTAGTGCAATATGTTGTTGAGCAATTTCCACAGTCACATTGCCCAAGTTAGAAGTCTCCAAAACCACTTGTTGTTGATTAGGTTGAGTAACTTGGTTCATTGGTTGTTGAGATTGGCTAGCAGTATAGAAAGATGCTTGTTGCATTGGGGAGAATGGTGAAATGTAGGAATTGTTGTATTGTTGTTGTGGTGGTGGTTGTGTGTATGATGGTTGTGAGTAGGATGAAGTTTGTGCCATGTAATTGATGGTAGGTTTTGGTGATTCCATAACATTGGAAATGCAAGCAACATGTGGTGCAACTATCCCTCCTGAACTTGAGTTACTCACAGGAACTGAAGTACCTCCAAAGTATAAGCTAGGATTCTGAGGAACCTGTGCTCTTCTAGCTTTCCTCTTCTCTTCCATTTCCTTGTTTTCCAGCTTCTGTATGAACTCTTGAATAGTCCAGTATTGATATGCATCCTTCTCCCTAAGAACTTCCACATGCTGATCCCAGTAAGGTGGTAGAGCATCTGCAAACTTATCCACCAAATTCTTCATAGGAATCTGTATACCATAACTAGACAATTCTGTTAGCAAATGACTATATCTAGGAGTTAATTCTTTTAAAGTTTCATTTCCAATATAAGAAAAATTCTCAAACTCCTTTCTCAGTTCATCCATCCTTAAACCTCTCGTTTTCTCATTCCCATCATGCCTCCTCTTAAGCACATCCCACAATTGCTTAGAGGTTGTACAAGTCCCAAATTGATGCAGCAGATCATTTGTGATTGCCTGAGTCAATTGGGAAAAAGCTTTCTTTTCCACCACATATTTCTTCTTCTCATCCTCAGTTAAGCTTTCCAACGGAATCATTTCACTTGTATTCTCCAAAATCGGTGCTGTGTAACCTTTAGCAATCATACTCCATGCCTCTGCTCCCTCCACTCCCATGCCTTCCAAGTGAATCTTGAACTTGTTCTGCCACTGATTGTATTCTTGTATATCCATGAGCTTTGGTGGCCTATTCCCGCTACCTGAAGACAAATCGTTAATCAATGTAGAAATAGCATTTGTAGTTTGAGTGTTTACCACCGCTGCTGCTACTCCGCAGTAGTCAGGTTGTGGTGCTGGAGGTGCTACACTTTGAGGCATCGAGCTCGTCATCGCCATGTAGTTAATCGGTTGCGAAGACTGTGTGCTCGTCTTTTGTGCTGCCACTGTCCATGGGTCCATCACTTGCTGTTGTGGTTGTGTCGTTGCTGGTCTCGGAGTAGTCGGAAAATTCCACATGATCACAAACTTCGAAAAATCCAACACTTAGAAAATTTTCCAAAAACTAAGCCTAGGTTCGCCCAAAAAGTTTCACTTTCGTCCCTTTCTGATTCAAGTTCGCCCAAACAGTACCACTCGAAGGTAAAAACTCACCAGAATGTACAAAACACACTAACACTTTTCACTTTCGTCTAGAAAAATTCTAGGTTCGCCCAGTATGAATCTAGGTTCGCCCGTTTTATCAACCGAAGGTGAAAAATGTGACCCGAAAGTGAAAAATTTAACCAACAAATTCCAGGTTCGTCCAAAATAACCTAGATTCGACCAAAACACAACTCACCTTCGCCCACTTGTTCCAGGTTCGCCCATTTTACAGAAATTTTCAGATTTGAAAAACGGTTACACTTTGAAAAACGGTTATTTTGATCTCTGATTTTCAAAAGTTTGTGGATTTGAATGATCTTAATCAGGTTATGATTCGGAATTGATTTGGAGCAACTTTAATACTTGGAATTTTGAATTTTAACCACAAAATCAACTTCAAATCAATCAAAAACACTCAAAAACCATTTTCATGCAAAAACATATGTATTTTGATCAAAAATATGTCCAAATCAGCTCTGAGTTTATCAAATTTGTTGTTGTATGATCCGTATGGCTCTGATACCACTTTGTAAGCGAAAGATTTTGACTAAAACAGGATAATATGATCATACAAGTTACAAAACCGGGTACGGAAACCCTAGTTCTGAACAAACTGATAAAACTCTAATCAAAACACAATCAATATCATTTTCAAAGCTTTTTCATAGATTAACTTTCTCAAATATTCAATTACAATCACACACACGTTAATCTAGATCAATTACAGACTTTCACAAAATAACCTGGAACCTGACCTGAACACATACACAACTAACAACTCTATTACATTCACAAAAACACAAATTCTATATATAGACTCTGCACGTTCGCCCAGTTGATATGGTCGAATGTGGAGTTCTTCCACATTCGCCCACTTCCAAGGTACGAATGTGTTCTGATCAGCTTCCATTTCTACCTTCGCCCATATATGCCTACCTTCGCCCCTTATCAATTCACATTCTACCAATCAGCACTATTTAACATATGTTAGTATCCAATCATTAGTCGCAAAACGCATCTACACAAGATGAGTAGCTGTTGGGTCTATAATAATGAGACTGACGCTATCAAATAAATATTAATGATCCATATTGGTGTTTTACTATTTAGGACCGAGAACAATTCGGTTCTTGGTTATTTAAGGTGTTTGGGCCGGGAACTAGTTAGTTCTCAGTTGGACTTGGGCTAGGCCATGTGGGCCAAACCTAGCATAGGACCTATATAATGTTTTATTCTTGTCATTTGTTAGGTTAGCGGTTTGGTTCATAAAGAATTCTCTTTGTATCAGACGGTTCCATTGAAACCGTATGCAACAGAGAAAGCATAATCTTTGTTTCATCTTTATTCTTGAATCATCACAATCATTGTTTCCGCCTTTGATTGTGATTACTTGATATCGGGTATTTGTTCGGGACTTACAATTGGTATCAGAGCCATTGTAGTCATTTGTGGCTCGGTTTGATATCAAGGGATTCATGTTTTTGCTGCCGTGTTTTGTCGGTTCTAACAGGTTTAATTCGCATCTCTTTTAAATTTTATTTATTTAATCAGTTTTGCGTTTTAGTTTTTATTGGCGGATTTGAGTGTGTTGGAAAATTCTTGAAGAACACGAAGAACATATTCAAAAGAGGGTGTTTGATTTGTTTGTTGGGCTTCCTATTTGAGTTTGCACGTTTCTCGGTGTTTAAGTTGGAAAGGATTTGTCAGATTATAAAATAATAACAAAAGAATTTAATATTATTAATTGGTCAACGTCACATTCTTGAAATTCTGAATTCTTCACCCGGGAACTCATCGAAACCCAGTCGAGAACAGTTTCAAAACTACCTCGAGAACAAGCTGATCCACTCAAGACCACATCACACCAACCAGAATTTCATCCGACAACACTTATTCTTTCGAGAACCATAACCGGAAACCACCTCGAAAATTCATCATCCGAGAACAACAACTTCACTCAAGAACTCAGATCTGAAAACTACCTGTTTCAACAAGAACACCATCACTACTCGAGAACTCATCGGGACTCGAGATCGAACGCACAGCTCGAGAATCCAACTCCACTCTAGAACAACAATTGCATTCGATAACTCACCTTGTAGCCAGAAGACTTCACTCGAGAACCCACCCGGTACTCGAGAACTAGTCCAGATCCGAGAACACAAACAACATTTGACTCGGAATCAACCGGTCAGAATCTGAACCACTACTCGGACACCATCACATCGGGAACCATCCTTCAACTCGGAAATATTTCACAACCCGGAAACACAAACATCTCACCCGGAAACCAAAACCCATTGGAACTTCAACAACACTTAAACCTTTGACCGGATCTAAGGGACGAACGGCAGCTGTTAAGGGCGTTGTTATTATTGATGAGATAGAGGGCAAGATAATTTGTGTTGGTAAAGTAGCATGGAGAGTTTTGGTTTGCATCTTGAAGAAAGAGAGGAGAAGGTGTAGGATTAGAGAGAGAGTGTGTGAATGATTATTGGTGAAGGAAGTTGTTGTTGTGTTTGCTTGGAGAGTGAACAGGAAGAGAGTTAAGTTTAGAGAGGAGAGAGAGTTGTGTTTTGGTAAAGTAAAGAGAAAGGTTGGATATTAAAGAGAAGTATTAATTGTGTGCAGTAAGGACATAGGTTCTCGAGAGTGCCAATTTTAAAAAATAAAATAAAAATAAAAAAAATAAAAAAAAATACCCGATATCAAGTAATCACAATCAAAGGCGGAAACAATGATTGTGATGATTCAAGAATAAAGATGAAACAAAGATTATGCTTTCTCTGTTGCATACGGTTTCAATGGAACCGTCTGATACAAAGAGAATTCTTTATGAACCAAACCGCTAACCTAACAAATGACAAGAATAAAACATTATATAGGTCCTATGCTAGGTTTGGCCCACATGGCCTAGCCCAAGCCCAACTGAGAACTAACTAGTTCCCGGCCCAAACACCTTAAATAACCAAGAACCGAATTGTTCTCGGTCCTAAATAGTAAAACACCAATATGGATCATTAATATTTATTTGATAGCGTCAGTCTCATTATTATAGACCCAACAATCTCCCCCTAGACTGATGCTATCAAATGGTCTTCATAACTTGAATGTAGCATTGTGAATTGTTTTCTCCCCCTGGATTGTTGTTGAGGTGTTGGTGTTGTTTTTGTTGAAAGTCTTCTTTTCTGTACTCTCAAACTCAGGCCTTCTCTCTTCTTCTCTGGGAGTAAGATCTACACTTGGATCATCATCAGCATTTTCTTGAACTCTTTCTAAAAGAGGATGTGAGAGGAGGATTCTCATATCTCTTTCTTTTTCAATCTTTGTCTTTCAAGCAGGATCACAGGTACGTCTGCATGTGTACTTTCATTATCAGAACATGCAATCATATCAAGTTCTTCTGCTCAGGTACATCTTCTTATCACGGTGCTTCATGCTTGTTGGCAACTATAAATCATTATTCATCAACCCCTGTTTCTTGATTCATATTAAATTCTGCACATTCTCAGAATTTTGTAAGCAAACGTTTAAATATAACAGAGGATCCAGTATAATGAACACCAAGAAAATCTAAGAACTTCCAATTGAAATTTTCAAAAGAAACTTGAATTTCTTTAAATCTTTTGGATGACCGGTCAAAACTTCAAGAATGGTTGATTTTATAAAAATTAAACCAAAAAAAAAAAATAATAAACAAAAGCAAAACAATAAGAATCAAAATAAATGAAAAAGAAATTGAAATAAAAATAACTAATTTTTTTTCAGGGGATTGAATCACTGTGATATAGACTCAGGGACACTTATCAACACGGATCTACTCCAGTCGGTCCGAGCAATTGCCAGTATATTCGTCCACTTAAACTTATTGCCTTAGACCTTCTTATTTGACTGTCCGTGATTAATTTATCATGTTTTGGTGTATTAGTTATGGACACTCAAGTAAGTCACAATCAAATCCTAGAATTATATGAGGTACACTCTATCATGCAAGCAGTTTCCCTACCACATATTTTCACGGTGTCTGTTCTAGAATTCTGAAACCTTAACTGGGACTTGGTTGAGAAGAGAAAAGAATAGATCATTAAGAAATAGAGTGGTATAATATACAAATCAATTTGATTTCTCAAATGATATAGGTTTTGGTGTTTTAGGCTCTAGAGGGCCTCTTTTGTTGTGCACATTGGCATCTTTTTGGGCTCATTGGCCTCTTTTGGCGTTTTTGATCTACAGCGCGACAATGTACAGCTAGGTCAACATATATCTGGATGTAGCAGAAGCTGACATTGCCTAGCATCCCCAGGTCTTTGCTTACACAAAACAAAGGAGATACACGAGATTTTCAGAAAAAAGTTTCAGACCTAGAACACAGTGTGTATCGGGACGTCACACAAGCATTCAAATAAAAAATGTACCAATCCCAAGTGACGTTTCCTACTGAGGCCATATGTTATCTTTAAGTGTGTCACTAGATCAGCCAGTTTTCCAGTCGTAAGGACCAAGCCTACCAACACATCACCCTAGAGCCTAACCGTTTCAATGCTGGTCTTACGTGTGTCAGCCTTTTTCACAAGTGATACAACAAAAACTCTTTTTGTAGTTTTCTCTTTTTCACATGTTTTTGTATTTTTCTTATTTTCTCTTCCATCTCCCCCTAAATTTTGTACATAACTCAAATGAAACACTATTTTTGTATTTTCCTTGATTATCTCCCTTCTCCCCCTAAATTTTGTGCATAAATAACGAGAGAATAAACTTTATGTATAAAATTTACCAAAAAATAAGAAAAATCTTTTTGTTCTTTTCTATAACCATTCTCAAAGTAACGACCAATCAACCTTTTTCAAAGTTTGTGCATCAAATTTAAATGTACCTGCCATGCTGACCTTACCTCCCTTATCTCCTTTGAAGGAAACATACTCTGTGTTAAAAGATGTAGAGGTATGTAACAGAGAGATGTCACCTAACATATGCTTGGAACAACCACTACCAACACACCAGTGGTTATTGATAATCCTCCTTGGCTGTCCCTGCATGAATAAGGAGATTAGTTAAAGATTGGTACCTAGGCCATCGCGTTCCTGGGCACTCCTGAAGCATCTATGTAAGACACTTCCCTCAAGCGCATGTCCTTATTCTCATTTGGATCAGTTGTTGTTGCCGCTTTTGCTTTCCAGACTTGCTTAGGCTTAAGAACTAGTTTTGCTACTTTCGGAGTAACAGCTTTCGGTTTCTTAGGTTGTTTAGACTTCTGTGGTTGAACAACCTTCCGTTTGCTCTTGGCAGCATTCCAGTCTCCATCAGACGGTTTGACTTTGGGATTCGCATTCTTCCTTGCCTTAGGTTTTTCAACCTTCATTGGCTTGGAGTAGAAGTTTTCCCTAGGCATAACCTTCTGATATTGTCTGTAATAGGGCACATAAGGACGATGTGCGCAGTTTCTTGTAATGTGACCGGGTCTTCCACAGTTATAGCATGTTTGCTTCTTTGCATAAGGAGCAAGTCCCGGTCTGTTAGATCCCACTGAAGAATGTGAGTGATGAGATCCGTTTGATGATTTGTTTGCAGTCTTCTTACTTTTTCTGCTCTGCTTAGAAGATCTTGAACACCCGTGTGAACAAGATTGTCTTTGCGATGTTGACTGTCTTTGAGCTTTCTGTTTGACTTCAGGAACCTGTTCATGAGAGTTAGCACGAGTAGTTTTTCTATGTGGTGGCACGTATTTATCAGTCGTGCCATTAACAGATAGCTTAGAAACAGTCTTTTTCACATATGGTTCAGCATCTGCAGATAAATTAGATTGTTTCACACAAACATCTGCATTATTAGTGCAAACAACATCATCCCCCTCAACCTTAAGCTCTACCTTAACTTCATCTGCACATGAGGTAGAAGCATCAGTAACATTCACACATTTAAAATCAGGAGTTACTTCCTTTACTGTTCCTGTCCCGATAAGTTTTGAATAAAAAACTACAAAAACATGTGAAAAAGAGAAAACTACAAAAAGAGTTTTTGTTGTATCACTTCCACAACACTTTGCGAAAGATTTTATCTGGTGGTATTATGATTGGAAGATTGCAGAGGCTGTGATTGTGTTGAAGGATGGAGAAAAGAATTTCAAGAAGATACACATATTTGATCCTATGTGGTTGGTTAATTGTTCACATGAGGATATCATTATGTTGTATTGCAATCCAATATACAGTGAGGTGAAGGATGCTGAACAAGCAAGTAAATACCAGCGTGTGGTATTTCTGTGCTTTGCTTATGACATTAATGCTGGATTCGATTTTGATAAGAAGCTTGGGAAGTTTGTGAAGATTCAAGATGTTCCTGATGTCAAGAAGAAAAAGCCGAAACAAGTGTTTGAACCGGTGATGACCAAAGAACAAAAGACGTTATTGCACATAAAGCTTATGAACAAAAGGATGGACCAAGAGCGTAAACAATCAAAGCAATAGTCAAGGGGGAGTTTGTAGATGCATTTTGTGCGACTAATGCTTTGGATTACTATTAACATATGTTTTTGTGTTTTGACGAATGGGCGAAGGAAGAATATATCGGCGAATGAGAGTTTCAGAAGGTACGAAGGAGAACAAAAGGTGCGAAGGAGAGAGAGGAGATCAAAGGTAGATTAGTTGTTAATGTATAGCTTGGTTCGACCATGATGAATGGGCGAACCTGCACATTCGACCAAGCAAAGTGGGCGAATGTGCAGGCCTATAAATAGGTCAAGTTCATTTTGAATGTAAGTTTTGGTCATTTTTGTTTCCCTCCTGTTTGAGTCTCTCGCTAGGGTTTTGTGTAAACTTAATTCACGTCTTATTTTGATTGTAAAGCTTATTATAACGTGTAATTGAGTTTGTTTATCAATGAAATGAAGCTTTTAAAGATGATTTCTGTGTTTTGTTAGTATTGTTATCATTTTGTGATTGATTCAGGGATTCCGCACCTGAATCAAACTTGTTTGATCACTATCTTTATAGATTTGACGATCCTACACGCATACAAATATATATTAATCAAACAAAAAAACACTACTTCAAAACACTAACAAACACACTACAAACCAGTTATGGGTGGTGGATATCCAAACGATCTTGCCAAACCGTCCAATCTTCGGCGATACGCTCGCCGGAGACGTCGTGCACCAGTGTTTTCTTCTCCTCCTCCTCCTCCTCAACAAGTGTTTTCTTCTCCTTCTCCCCAACCACTGTTTTCTTCTCCTCCTCCTTAACCACTGTTTTCTCCTCCTCCTACTCAACGTGTCTCCAACCCCGTCCCCTTCATTCCTCCACTCCCACGATACACTCCCCCACACCCAGATGTTGATTTCACTGAAGAGCAGATTGTGTAGTGTGTAGATTATGTTATGGCTGTTAGGGAAATGAGTCGCCTACAGTTTGTGGAGAACCAACCAAACCCCAACCCCAACCCCACTTCAAGCCCTCCTCCCTGGGAACCCACTAAGGAGGAGTATGAAGCACTAAGGGATGCTCAAGAAGAGGAACACTTCTACAATTATTCCCCTCCTCGCGAGTACTGCTGGATCCGCTCGGATGCGAGATCCAATGGTCGCGATAGCGATCGTTCCCTGTCCCCGCTGTACTACACACTCGAGGACTGAGACAATTACTCTCCATAGGGTAGAAAATTAGGATTAATTATGTAATGTTTAAATAAGTAGTTTAGGATTATCTAGTTTTTAAATAAGTAATTTAGGAATATGTAACTTTTTTTTTTAATATTAGTTGTAACATTTTTTTAATATTAGTTGTGTGTTTTTAATATTATTTGTAATTTTTCTTATATTTATTTGTCTTTTAATTTAATTATTTTGAGTTAATTAATAAAAAAAATAATAAAATAAACAACCAATCAGAAACAGGAGCCTTATCTTTTTCCCCTTATCACTACACCTCTTTTTCACTTCAAGCCCCATGCTGACTCAGCTGCCACATAGACCAATCAGAATCAGAGCCATTAAGTTTTTTCCTTTACCATTTGTTCCAACTCTTTTTCCCAAAGTCATGAGCTGATATGTACTAAAACTATCTAGGGTTAATGGGTATTGTATACAGTATATGTGTTGTAAGTATAAATATACTTTTAACACATTTAAGGTGTGAACTATTATTTGATCAAAACATTTTTTTTAATTCCTAATAAAAAGGTGTTAATTAGTATATAGCGTATGATAAATTTGTTGTGCATATTAATAAACATGTTAAATACGTTTATAAGTATGAACAAATTAATAAAGACTTTTATAACTTCCAAAACAAGGACATAAGGAAATAGAAAATACACAATAATGTACGTGCATGACCTACAAACGTGTTCAAACTGGTGACATCAACAAGTTAATACAAACTTGAGTAGTTGGTAAAGACTTGAAATTTGCATATCATCCTAACGAATGTAACAAAAGTTCAAATATCTTTAAATTATTTTGTCAAGCGTCTTTATATATATTAAAATTTGCAGTAATTGATATTTTATGTGTACATTAATACTAAGTATATAAAAATTATTTTATTAACTTAGAGTATACTAAGTATACTATAGAAAAGATAAAACGAGAACTACACTTTCATAAAAGAACTAAAGAATTCACTTTATAATCACAAACTTATTTTATTCAAAAAAAGAATTTGTGGTTGAAAATTAAAGTTAAATAAAATATAAAAGAGAATATTCCCTTTTAAAATAAGACAAAAAATTGTTGGCCCAGATCTGTACACCGTTGTAAACCCATTGTAATTTTTTTTTTACGTTGGGGTTACCCATTTTTACATCGATGTGTAAAATTTTTTTTTTTGAAATTCACATTTTAAGTCGGGTTTTTTACGGTTTTTTACACGAAAAGTAGGTTCTCATTGGAACCTAATCCTAGTATACTATTTGTGTAATTTTATAAACATAAAAATACACGGGCCAAAACGGTTAGGTTTTGGTGAATTAGACCATTTAAACGACATCTTTCAACTAGCTAATCTATTTGAAAATTCCTAAGATGGAAGGCTTAAAAATGCCCAAATGTTTTACCTTCTAAACATTCAAGGGTTCACGAAAGTAAAAGAAAAATAAGTCTTCGCACGACATCCGTTATATAAATATTCAACAATCTGTAAATATCATAACTAAAGATATTTGCAAGTATTAAAATTTTTAAATTCATAAACGTGAAAAAGCAAAAATATTTTTTTTTTGTTTTTGAACCATAAACTGAAGCTGAAGTTAAAACAAAATATCTAAAACTGTAAACCACGTACAAACCAAACCAACGTTACCAAATTAACCAGCATCTATATATAAAATTGATTTGTCAATCCATATATTCTTGTGTATAGTTTTAGTCAAAGTCCAATTTGGAATGAATGCCTTTTGGGTCAAAGCAGAATTAATACACGGGTTGTGATGCTTCCAGGAAACAACCCTTTGGTCGATGATGATATCATAGCTTTTGACTTGAGTTTTGGTCCTTTGCATGTTGACTCATTTCTAATATACCAACATACTTAAATAAAAAAAAATAATATACAATATTAAGTAGTCAAAATCAATAACTATTAAAAGACTGATATATGAATTAAAAAATATTAAAAAAAAAAAAACTTAAACATGATTGATGCTTTCATAGTTTCATGCATAATTATTCCTACAGTAATTACTTGTTTTCAAAGTTTTTTTTGATCGGCGAACAACTGTGTGGCAACCATCCTTGCGGGGCGTCGTGCCCAAGAATCGACTACTCGACCTCCAGCAGCCCCCGCCTTCTCCCGATGCGCGGAAACCCGAGCCCCACCCGCCCGAAGGCACGACAGTGTTATAGAACTCGGTAAAACCTCACCGCCCGTCAGATTCGAACCGGCGCCACCCGTATTCGATCTTCACCCGGATACTAAACCATAATGTTGGAAGTGAGAATTGAACCCTTGATCACCTAAGTAAACATAAGGCCACTCCACCACTATAGATGGATACTTGTTTTCAAAGTAACTCTTACGATATTATATGTACACTACTAAAAAAATCATAAATATATCTCTTCGGATTTACCTCGGTTTAAAAGAAACCATATTTTTATATCTAGTTTGATCTCAAAGAAACCTTGAGTTACAGTAATTAGGAATAGGCTCTTAACATAAAAAGCGTAGGAACAATTCTGGACCATTAGATCAAAGAGTGACAATATCATCTAATTAATCACGTTTAAAACAAACCCAACTGTCTATTAGTCAACAAAAAATATAAATGCATTTAATTTTTTTATTTTTTAATTTGAACTCCCAATTCACCCAAATCATACGACGGTTATTAAAATTGAGAAAGAAAAGCTACTCCTCTCATTCAATTAGGGTTTTGTGACAAATAAAAAACACACAAAAACACACAAACGACTGCTTATTTTCGATAAACACGAAGAACAGAGCATGGCATCAAAAAAAAAAATCAGGTGTGTTTTTTGTTACATTTCAATATCATGTTAATATTACTTTGATGTTTACACACAAATAGTAACTAAACCTAACAAAAGATGAAAATGAAACAGATAAGGAAGTCAAGAGAAGAACCAAGAAGAAGCATGACAGACCTACAACAAAACCGATAAAAGGTATGTAAAAGATGATCATGTTAAAGTGTGTTTTAGTTTTTGTTTTGATAAGCTATAATGTGTGTCCATAGTGGTTGTGTTTCTGTGTTCTTTGTGATGATAATATTAATGTGCATCTGTTTTTTATTATGATAAAATACAATGTGCGTCTAAAAGTTAATACCAAATTTATAAGTGTGTCTGTTGCAATATGCAAGTAGACAAAAAGTGTTTTGGTTGTTCTATGTTTAGTACTGTATATTAATTGGTTTTTTTGTTTATTAAATAGAGAAATGTACAAGGAATGTGTTAAAAGACGATGATGATTTCCAAACACCTATAAGAAACCTGTTGGAAATAAAAAAAAAAGGATTTAAAAAGTTAATAAAGAAGCTGCCAAAAAATTGGAGGGTGATGTTGAGAAAATGAAGCATAAGTTGAAGAAACAAAAACCAAATGTTGAGCCAATTTTAAAATCAGGCGATGATTTCGAGAGACCAAACAAGAAAGTAAAAAAGGATGAACCTAAAAAGGTGAATAAGATAAAGTAAAAGGAATTTGTAGAATATAGAGATGCTCTCTAGTTAAATTTGTTGACAGCGTCAAGGAGTACACAGCTGATGAAAAAGAAGATGTGAGGAAAATGGGATTTGGATCTGTATTAGACATTAACATTGATTCAATATCCACAAGTTTGGCTTACTGGTTATTAGTCAATTATGACAAGGGAAGAAACATACTAAACGCAAGGAATTGGAAAATCAAGATCACACCATTAATGGTACATGAAGCTTTAGGCATACCAATGGGGAAGAAGCCAATGCTAGAGAAAAATAGTTCATGGAAGAGTTCTAACTCTACAATAGATGATTTCAAGAATCAATTCGAAAAAAAGAAAGTTAGCGTTTCAATGATAACACCGGTGATTAGGCAACAACAAAGGGGCGCCCGGCTTTTTAAGATGAATTTTCTGATGTTATGGAACACAGTTTTCGAGGAGATCACAAAGTCAACAACAATCAATCAAAACTTTTTGCATGATCTCAAAGATGAGGCTGATATTATTAATATGGATTGGTACTCGTACCTAATAAAATGTCTTAGAAGAACAAGAGCTAGATGGAAAGAAGACTAGTATAACGGCCCCATTGCAATGTTGAGTGTAAGTATATAAACGCACAGGTATTTACTTTTAAATGCACTTGCATTTTCTTAAAATATATATAAACGCACAAAAGATTCTATTAAACACATTTGTATTTTTTAAATATATATGATGTTTTATAACATGCAGGTTATCTACACACATGAATACAACAAAAGACATCTGTCTCAATTGAAAATTAGCACACCAGCAGTTTCTTACATAACGTCCAGTTCATTGGTAGCAATGGAAAGTTATCTATACGAAAACGGGCCATTGACTGATATAGAAGAAGATGAAGAAAATGATGTGGAAGATAGTGAAGAAGAGAATGTAGATGGTGAAGAAGATGAAGAAAGTGACGAAATACACAATGATCAAAATGTGAAAGAAGTTGTGGATGTGTTGGTAGGAATGCAAGGCAAAGAGGCAGCTGATAAAACAACTTTGGATGGGGATGATTACACTCTGAATATGGGGAGGACTCTACAAGAAAGGATCCATGTTGATGATGATGATGATGATGATGATGATGATGATAATGGTCCAAACAATGAAAAAGCAGATTAGAGAGATTTTGGAATGAGTAGAGATTAGATAGGCAGAGTATGATGCAACAATGAAAGCAAAGAAGATACAAACTTTAAAGACACTGTGAAATTTAAAAGCACGTGTAAATAATTTCAAACGCACATGTGTGAATTTTAAACGGACTTTGTAAGTATACTGAAATGCACGTGTATTTTACTTAAAACACATGTTGTGTTATACTGAAAATTTATACGCACACATGATACTGTAAACACGCATATCATTTAACTATGTATTTGTCTTCTGTTGTCTCATATTTGGATTAAAACCATGGATAAGAACATAAAGAAGTATCAAGCAATACAAAAGGAGATGGAAGAAATGGTTGAACAAGAACGAAGGAAGTATTTCTGGGTGCATGAAATAATGGAGAAGTGTACAAAGTGGGATGAAGTGAATAACAAAAAATCGAAAAGAAATGTTGAATTTGAGGTTGAAAAAATTTTGGTGGACATAGAAGAAAATATGGTAGGCTTTGAAGTTGAACAAAATGTTGAGTCTGAAGTTAACAAAACTTCAAAAAGGAATGAGGCGGAAAAAGATGCTCGGTTTGAGGAACAGGTTGAGGCTGTTGAAGTTGAAACTTCAAAAAGGAATGAGGGGGAAAATGATGACTGGGTTGAGGAACAAGAAAAGGCCGTTGAAGGTAATGAAACTTCAAAAAGGGATGGCGGAAAATGATGATCGGGCTGGTGACGATAATGCTGCTTCGGACAAGCATGATTTGGCTAAGGATGCAACCTTAGAAGCTGAAAATCAAGAAGAAGAGAAAACAGGCACAACAATAAACATGCTGCAAACCATCGAACCAGGTATTTATGCGGTCAAAGATGTAAATGAAACACCAAATGCACAAAAGCCCGAAAAGTAAAACCCAACAGAAAGAGCTCAAGGTTAAGACAAAGGGAAAGCAGTGGATGACGGTGGAAGGCTAAACAGGGACAAAGAGCCATCATGGGCTTTAAGATCTCCATACACCGGGAAGACTGTGTGCCTGATTGAACAACTAACAGAAGAGGAGATAAGAATAACAGAATACATGTTTGCACCAATTAGGGATAAATTGTAAGTGTCTTTTTCTTATTGTTTGTAAAATATTGTCGAATGTATACTAATTTTTTATTTCGTGAAATCCAGGAAAATTTGTTTTCACTTAGAGACACCGAATGTGATCTTTGAATGTTTCCATCCAGGAATTTGGCTTCACACAAATGCCCTGGATGCATGGACTAATATCCTTAATTATGAGGAGGCTGATCGAAGGAAAGAGGGGTCTGTTCGCAGACTGTTTTTTTAGTACAACAATGATAATATGATTGTTAACCTTTAGACGCACTTATATAATAAATTAAAAGCACGTATGAAAAATAAGTATTTTGTAAACTGGGACAGGGTAACTTTTAAACGCATATATAATACACTTTAGATGCACACCTAGAAGCACTATGTTTGTTAAACGCACGCACAAATTGTTTTAAATGCACATTTATATTTTTATTAATATTTAGTTTCCTAGTAATGCAGCCTGATAACTACTATGAAGAAGGGGTTAGTTGGGTAGATAGACTTGAGATTTTTAATAGCAAAGTTCAAGATATACTACGAAAGTTCAATGCAAACTCATTAGACAACTTCGACATGATTATCGTGCCAGTGTTGATAGATAAACATTTCTATATCTTAAGTTTTGATGTGAGGAATGCAATCACAGAGTTTCTTGACAACTCTAGAGAGGACAAAGAGTTTAGAGAGCTAATGTGCTCAAAGTGGTTTAGTAAAAACTAACAAAATTTAACCTAAACTAGACACTCTAAGTTTTAAATTTATAACCTAAGACTCTCTAAACCTAAACCACACAACCGGCAAGTGTACCGGTCAGTGCAGTACAGCTAAAGTAAGTCCGAGTATCGAACCCACGAGACTCTACTAGAAAACGTAAACTAGACTCGACTACTTATCTACAACCTGACTAAATAATGTTTTGTTGCTTAAAGGGGGGTTTTCTAATAAACTAACAAAAATAAATAAAATAAAACTTAAATAAACTATAGACACAAACTGGGAACTAGAACTAAAATCAGGTTATGGGAAGGCACTACCTAGGCTAGAATCCTACACATGAATGATAATCTTCTAACGGCTATAGAACTGGTGTGGAACCGGGATCTTAAAATAATAAACATCAAGAATAAACTAGACACCCTCGACCCTTCTCAAGGAGAAACCCTAGAATACTGTTGTGCTGTTAAACCACCGGTTGAGAGGTTACCCTCACATGCTTACAAACTCGAATCTTAAAGTACCCGCTAGACAGTCTACCTCACAGCGCGAAAGTCACAGTACACCCTAAAGTGCAAGGGGTAACTGCAATATTTCTGATAAGACTTGGCCTACAAGGAATGCTAGGGAAACTAGGAAGATCTTCTCACAAAGCCTCTAGAACTAGCAATTTAACACCCTAGACAGACCTACAATCTCACACCTCACAGCTATTGAGAATTGGTAGAACACTTAGAATTACCTAACTAACAATTACAACCCCTATGGATAACCTGCAGAATTAACCATAAACTAGCTGCTAACACCTAGTCCGCAACCTAACACGCGTTCATACATGAAAGACATTCACAAAAACGCAAGTGGAGTTTATAAAAGTTATTTAAATAAAACTAAATACGCATACACATCAAACCAGAAAATAAAAAGTTCTTTACTTTAAAATTCACCCACAACCAAAAGTTCCAAAACCAAAATAAAACAAATCAAACAAGTGCAATCATCTCTAACCTAGGTAGTAAAAAGGTTTAGCCAATAAAAGTCATGATAAAATCAAAACAATAAAAACTAAACATATTCATGGTGTTCACAACGGGTTTGATTAAAATAAATAAATAAGATAGAACCAACCCGTGCTGGCACCTATGCTTCAACCTTGCTCCACCTCAAAAGATAATATTCTCTTCCTCTTCGTCGATGCTGTCCAATTATAATCTTGTGCGGCGCTGAAACCTTTCTTCGATAATAACTCCCCCCACAAGAAACTATATGCCCTCCAATATTAATATGTTGTGCCCATTTGTGGGCTTTGGGCCTATACACGTGACTTTTGTCACATTTAGGTTTTAATTTTTATTTTATTATTATTATTATTATTATTATTATTATTATTATTATTATTAGTATATGTAATATTAATATATATAGTAGTATAACTTCGTGCTCTAGACTTGGGTGTTCTTGACTCGATCAAGGTTGCACGTTTAAGCTCCAACGTCCATTCGAACACCTACTAAAATATAAAATAAATACATAAGTAATAAAAATGACACAAAACTAATATAAATATATAAAAACCTATACTAAATAAAATAGACCGGTACAAGCCTAAAACTAATAAAAACACTAACTAAACGACTCAAAAATTATACAAACTTTACACTGGAAATCGATGTATTTTACAATACATCAAATATCCCCACACTTATCTCTTTTTCGTCCCTGAAAAAGAATTATTCTATGGAATCACAGTTAGGTTTACATCTAGTTTCAAAACATAGGTTACTTAATTAATAATCTACTAACGTGTTGATTGCGATTGCAGGTATATTGATCCTCTAAAACCCACACCGGTTTCCAAGCCCCTTTTTATTTATGTTAAGTTCATGTTGATTAGTCTATCTAGGGTCTCACTCGAAGGAAGCCACAGTTCCTCCTAATCCCGCCTCAAGCTTATGAAGCTAAAGGAACAACCAATTGACCATTTTACAACCGTCTTATGTAGAAAACCAAGAGAATTTAAAATCACTTCTTTTTTTTTTTTTTTTTTTTTGCATACTTAACTCAGAGGGTGTGACCAATCCAAGTCGCTATCCCAGTGGCCAGGCACCTTAAGCTTCAGCATTTTTTTTTTCTTTCATCTCAGCATACTTAACTCAGAGGGTGTGACCAATCCAAGTCGCTATCCCAGTGGCCAGGCACCTTAAGCTTCAGCATTTTTGCTTTGATTTCTAATTTTTTTTTTCAAAGTGATTAGAAATTCTAACGGTTTTAAACTTATAACGGTGCTTCTTATGCTATTTTTGGCAGGTTTCGGTCTCCCCGTTTCTCCTAGATGAGAACCCACAAAATAGCCTAACATAATTAATTTATTACTTTTCAAAGGAAACCTTTCTACCGGCCGAGCCTACCCACATATCCCAAATCAGACACGTTTTCAATCAATTTTAATCTCTTATTATACATACTATTTGAAAACCGGACACCTAACTTTACCTATCATTTTCCATATTTTATATAATGCAAACTTCAAAATCAGGGACTTTTTTTTTTCATTTTTTTTTGATTTTTTTTTTTGAACTCAAAACGACTCTATATACAGACTACACGACAGTTTCCATCCCCACACTTAAACTCTACATTGCCCTCAATGTAGGAATAGAAAACGACTCAAAAAAAAATTAAATTCCGAATACAAAAAGAAAAAAAACGAGGGCAAATTGGGAAGGACTTAGCTGGTTAATTTTTAGTAAGCTCCAAAAACTCTAGTCCAATCCAGCTCGATCGTATAGCATTTCATTCGCGATCGGCTCTGACACAATCGTAAACTCTGGGCTTGCCTTGATAAATAATAACAGCTCCGGAATCACCCGAATGGAGATTGAGTACGGGTGGTGTAATCCAAACCTGCGCAAAACGAAACAAACAAAACCCGAGCATAATACCGAACCACACAAAAATAAAAAGACTCAAACTACTAACTTAGACTCATAATATAACAACAAACAAGAAGACGTACCTGCTTGGCAAAATGGCGGTGAATGGTGGTAGAACCAAATGGGTATAAGGAAAAAAAATACGGTTCTCACTCAACGTGAAGGACACTGGTGATCACAACACGCGTCGCAAGCGAAAAAAAATATAACTTTCCGGGGTAATTGCTGTCGCATGAGGCGAACAGGTCAGCCCAGACTCATCTCATTACGTGAAAAGTCTTTTTTCACAGAAAGTTAATTAATTTTTTTTTTTAAGAAAAATTCTCTTATTACCCAAACCTCCATCAAAATTCTCAATCATAAAAAATATATAAAGATAAATACATGGGATCCGCTCATGTGAAATTTCCTTTACCTAAACAAACACGCAAACCTACAAACAGACTCAAAGAAACAAAAACAAATATAAAATAGAAAGATAAAAACCTATGAACCACTACCAAACGACGGACCACAAATAAAAAAAAGAACAACTAGAAAAAAAAATAAGTATAAAAATAAATTTACAAACTCTACAGAGCCTCCCCATACTTAAAGTTAATCAGGGGGCTTCTCTTTTATCTGGACCCGATCTAACCCGTTTAATTCCACCCGGTCCTCGTTAACAATTGAGTATTTATTAGTGGAATTGAAAAATAATCTAAGCATTCTTAACGGGTCAGACCACCAAAATTTAAACTTACCTGGATTGAACCGGATGCGTGGCATGTAGCAAGGAGACTGATCGTGCTTGACTTTCACTGGCTTCTTCTTCTCCAACTCGTGCCAGTCGTTGATCCTCTTCTGATTCCGATTCTTTCTTCTTGTTTTCCTTGCCCTCTCCCGTGGTGTTGTTGATTTTGAAGTTCCATCTATTACCACGGGCCAGCTATGGTGCGCTTCTTCTACCACCATTTCCATAGGATGATCCCCACACTTATTTCTTTCAACTGGTGCAGTTTCTGTCATGTCTGTCTGTTCACCTTCAAGTAGGGCGTCCAGGTATGCTATATCCCCATCGGGATCAAACTCCCCTACTTCTTCATAAGCAGGTAAACCTTCTAACTCCATATCTAAAAACTCATCCTCCGCAGACAACGACTCCTCACTATCCTCATTATCTTCATCTGCACCAAACATCATACCTATGGAGTCCCCCAATTCCACTTCTTCTTCTATCACTTCTCTCTTCACTAACGACCTCTGATACGCCGCCCATTCTTCTTCGCCGTCCTCTTCGTCAGAGTCACTCCCAAAATCATATATAGTAACCTGTGGCACCGGAGGTGGGACTTCAACGTCCATTTTCGTCTCCGTGATTGGGATGATCTCTTCATCTGACTCATCTGCGTATTCCATGATCGGCTCTTTCCCCTCTTCTGGAAACGTTGGGAACAACTCCCCTCGAGCGTTCATGTACCCGAGGTAGTTGCCCTCCTCATCATATGTATAACCAACTTTAGGCAGTTGCTCTTGCTGAACTTTTTCTTCTTCAACCTTTAATTTCCTAGCAATGTCTTATACTGTTCGTTGAAGATCTAAAAGAGCAGCCTGTCGGTCTTTTATGAGGATGTCGTGGTTTTTTAGGAGGGTGTCCTGCTCTGCTAACATGTTCTGGGTATTGGCATCCTTAGCAACTAGTAATGTCAACAGACTTTCTATTTTACTCCAATCATTACCACTATTCTCACAAGAATTGCTTCCAGAAAATTGATCAGGATACTGATAAAAATGTGGCTGCTGATACGAGTCATCATAATAATATGTAGGACACCCCTGTGAATAGTATGGCTGCGCCTGCACAAAGGAATTAGCATAATAATGTGCAGAGGACCCCTCATATTGTGGACATAAAATGGTAAAATGGGGTCCTCCACAAATTTCACACATATTTACAGACTCAAAAGAAATAAAAGACACATAAAATTAGACTCCTACGACTCATAATAAAAAACAGACTCAAAACAAAAAACAAGGAGCACAGATATGGCAGATAAATGTAATCAAAGCTAGTTAACGCAATCGCCAAGAGTCCCCGGCAACGGCGCCAAAAACTTAATGTGCTCAAAGTGGTTTAGTAAAAACTAACAAAATTTAACCTAAACTAGACACTCTAAGTTTTAAATTTATAACCTAAGACTCTCTAAACCTAAACCACACAACCGGCACGTGTACTGGTCAGTGCAGTACAGCTAAAGTAAGTCCGAGTATCGAACCCACGAGACTCTACTAGAAAACGTAAACTAGACTCGACTACTTATCTACAACCTGACTAAATAATGTTTTGTTGCTTAAAGGGGGGTTTTCTAATAAACTAACAAAAATAAATAAAATAAAACTTAAATAAACTATAGACACAAACTGGGAACTAGAACTAAAATCAGGTGGTGGGAAGGCACTACCTAGGCTAGAATCCTACACATGAATGATAATCTTCTAACGGCTATAGAACTGGTGTGGAACCGGGATCTTAAAATACTAAACACCAAGAATAAACTAGACACCCTCGACCCTTCTCAAGGAGAAACCCTAGAATACTGTTGTGCTGTTAAACCACAGGTTGAGAGGTTACCCTCACAGGCTTACCTACTCGAATCTTAAAGTACCCGCTAGACAGTCTACCTCACAGCGCGAAAGTCACATTACACCCTAAAGTGCAAGGGGTAACTGCAATATTTCTGATAAGACTTAGCCTACAAGGAATGCTAGGGAAACTAGGAAGATCTTCTCACAAAGCCTCTAGAACTAGCAATTTAACACCCTAGACAGACCAACAATCTCGCACCTCACAGCTATTGAGAATTGGTAGAACACTTAGAATTACCTAACTAACAATTACAACCCCTATGGATAACCTGCAGAATTAACCATAAACTAGCTGCTAACACCTAGTCCGCAACCTAACCCGCGTTCATACATGAAAGACATTCACAAAAACGCAAGTGGAGTTTATAAAAGTTATTTAAATAAAACTAAATACGCATACACATCAAACCAGAAAATAAAAAGTTCTTTACTTTAAAATTCACCCCCAACCAAAAGTTCCAAAACCAAAATAAAACAAATCAAACAAGTGCAATCATCTCTAACCTAGGTAGTAAAAAGGTTTAGCCAATAAAAGTCATGATAAAATCAAAACAATAAAAACTAAACATATTCATGGTGTTCACAACGGGGTTGAATAAAATAAATAAATAAGATAGAACCAACCCGTGCTGGCACCTATGCTTCAACCTTGCTCCACCTCAAAAGATAATATTCTCTTCCTCTTCGTCGATGCTGTCCAATTATAATCTTGTGCGGCGCTGAAACCTTTCTTCGATAATAACTCCCCCCCCCCCCCCACAAGAAACTATATGCCCTCCAATATTAATATGTTGTGCCCATTTGTGGGCTTTGGGCCTATACACGTGACTTTTGTCACAGGTTTTAATTTTTATTTTATTATTATTATTATTATTATTATTATTATTATTATTATTAGTATATGTAATATTAATATATATAGTAGTATAACTTCGTGCTCTAGACTTGGGTGTTCTTGACTCGATCAAGGTTGCACGTTTAAGCTCCAACGTCCATTCGAACAGCTACTAAAATATAAAATAAATACATAAGTAATAAGAATGACACAAAACTAATATAAATATATAAAAACCTATACTAAATAAAATAGACCGGTACAAGCCTAAAACTAATAAAAACACTAACTAAACGACTAAAAAATTATACAAACTTTACACTGGAAATCGATGTATTTTACAATACATCAAGAGCGATATAAAGGGGTGCCTGAAATAATGGTATGTCACAATCTATTATCACAATTAACAAAAAAACATGAACAAATATTATGTTAAGCAACTGAATTTTGCAAAAATATTTGTAGAGACAAACAATATGCCATTGTTGGATGAGAACTGATGCGTGTAAATGTATATATAAAAATAACACAAGCTTTAATTAAAACGACTCACCTAAAAACTAAACACGCACGGCAAGTGTACCCGTCGCAAAGCAGTAAACAGATAAGACCGAGTATCGAACCCAAAGACGCGAATGCAACTCTAGATCACAACCTATACCGAATACTAGCCTAAATAAATATATATACTTATGTGGGGGGGGGGGGGGTTAAACTAATGATTATAAACTTAGAAGAAACTAAATATAAATAAAATAACCTCAACTGCTTATACGAAACTAGGAACTTGGAGAAATCAGATAGGAAGAAGGCTGGTTACTTAGGTAAAATCCCTAGACACTAGCAATAAATCCTGAATCTAGTAATTAACTTGAGACCCTATTCTTATCTAATAAACCTCCTGTCAAAGATGGCTCACTAGACTTAAGGCGGGATAAGTGTAGAAATGCTAAGATGGATCCGGATCGCCCTAGCGTACCAAAATCCCACAGAAATCAGATTAAAACCTCTCCTGGATTAAAACCCTCAAACTATGAAGCAGACTTCAACTCTACTGAAGAAAACCTAGGAATACACTAAACATGGACAAGTAGCGACTCCCGCCCTAGCGCTTGTCAAGTACCGAACAATGCCTAGTTAGTTACCTAGCAATCTCGAGTTAGATTTCTCACCCTCAAGAATGGACTGCACGTTTTAGTTAATTTATTATATTAGTTTGTCATACTTGTGTCGTACTCCAACTCCAAATACTAGCACGCTAACCTAAGTTGACGAACTAGATTGATTTCTAGACCTAGGGGGTATCTCTACATGCCTAGTTCCACAAAACCGATAAACAAACTTCAAATAAAGTCAACACCAACACACATATATCAAATCCAACAATAAAAGTTAAAATCATGTAATTCTACACGTCAAAATAAAAACCAAAAATCATTAAATACTGCATATTAGGTGTCTAGTTCATAAACCTAAGCAACCATGGAACTATTTAGTTCATAATTAAAATCAGAAACATAGTCACAAAGTCTCGAAAAACAATGATAAACATGTCTCAAAAAAATATAGATGAATTAAACAAACCACTGGGTCTTCAAATAATTAATCTTTAGTGCACCCGAGACCTTCTCTCCTTCCAATTCTCCTCCCTAGGCTGTTGTTATTCTGCTCTCCTTAGAATTCTCTCGCTGCTCCTGTCTTCCTCCCCAAGATAATGTGCCGCCCCAATTGATCATAATATTACTCCCACAATATGAAGCCCTAAAAGTCCTCTTTGGTGTTTGTTGCTTGGTCTGTGGGCCTGGTCACACCATTTTTATTTATTTTTTGTAATTCTTTTTTTTTCTTTACTTTTACTATTATTATTATTATTATTATTATTATTATTATTATTATTATTATTATTATATATAACATATCATTATTATTAATAAACTATTATTATATATAGTATTATGACTCAATGCTTTAGACTCAGGTGTTCTTGACTTGACCAATGTTTGCTCGTTTACGCTCCAACGTCCATTCGAACACCTACCAAAATATAAAATATAAAATAAAAATAAAAAGTACTAAAAATGACATAAAACTAATAAAAATTTATAAAGACCTAAAATAAATAAAATAGAACAATACATGCCTAAAACTAATAAAAGTACTATTTAAATGACTCGAAAACTATAAAAATTTTACACTGGAAATAGATGTATTTTACAATACATCAAATATCCCCACACTTATGTTTTTTTCGTCCCTGAAAAAGAATTATGCTATGGAATTATAATCAAATAATCTGGCCTCAAAATATAGGTTATTTTAATTTTAAAAATCTAATCACGTGCTAACTGCGATTACAGGTATACTTGTCCTCTTAAACCCAACCGCCAGTTTCTAAGTCCCTTATCATGTTAGTTTCATTTTAGGTTCATTTAGTCTACCTAGGGTCTCACACTAAAGAAGCCACAGTTTCACCTAATCCCGCCTCAAGCTTATGAAACAAAAGGAACAACCAATTGACTATTCCTAACCGTTTTATGTAGAAAACCGAGAGAATTTAAAATCATTTGTTTTTTTTTCATGTCAGCATACTTAACTCAGAGGGTGTGACCAATCCAAGTCGCTATCCCAGTGGCCAGACACCTTATGCTTCAGCATTTTCGCTTTGATTTCTCATTAATTCATGAGCTTTTTTAGATATTTATTTTCAGACAATCCTAGAGGGAGTCGAGTCCGGAGTCACTATCCCTAGAAACGACATCATTGGCCTTGACCTTATTTTATATCCAGCTCTTTTTTTTCAACTTTTGATTAGAAATTCTAACGGTTTTAAACTTATAACGGCATTCCTTATACTATTATTGGCGGTTTCAGCTTCCCCATTTTTTTTCTAGATGAGAACCCACAAGGTATCCTAATATATTTAGTGTATTAGCTCAAAGGAAACTTTTCTACCGGCTGGGCCTACCCACACATCCCAAGTCAACACGCTTTCAATTATTTGAATCTTCTAATACATATAATATTTGAAAACCAGACACTTGATTTTACCTATCATTTCCCATATTTTATAATGCAAACTTCAAAATCAGGGACATTTTTTTTTTTAATTTTTTTTTCGTTTTTTTTACTCAAACCGACTCTATATACAGATTAAACGACAGTTTCCAATCCCCACACTTAAACTCTACATTGCCCTCAATGTAGGAATAGAAAACGACACAAAACAAAAAATAAATTCCGAATACAAAAATAAAAAGACGAGGGCAAATTGAAAAGGACTTAGCTGGTTAATTTTTCTTTGTAAGCTCTAACACTCTAGTCCAATCTAGCTCGATCGTATAGCATTTCATTTGCGATCGGCTCTGACATAATGGTAAACTCTAGGCTTGCCTTGATAAATAATAACAGCTCCGGAATCACCCGAATGGAGATTGAGTACGGGTGGTGCAATCCAAACCTGCGCAAAACGAAACAAACAAAACCCGAGCATAATACCGAACCACACAAAAATAAAAAATAAAAAAAACTCAAACTACTAACTTAGACTCATAATATAACAATAAACAAGAAGATGTACCTGCTTGGAAAAATGGCGGTGAATGGTGGTAGAACCAAATGGGTAGAAGAAGAAAAAAAAATCTGGTTTTCGCTCAACGTGAAGGACACTGGTGATCACAACACGCGTTGCAAGAGAAAAAAATATAACTTTCCGGGGTAATAGTTGGACGCATGAGGCGAACAGGTCAGCCCAGACTCCTCACATTACGTGAAAAGTCATTTTTCAGAGAAAGTTAATTAATTTTTTTTTTAAGAAAAATTCTCTTATTACCCAAACCTTTACCAAAACTCCCACTCATAAAATATATCTAAAGATAATACATGGGATCCGCTCATTATGAAATTTCCTCTACCTAAGAAAACACGCAAACTTGCAAAAGACTCAAAGACACACAAAAAAAACAAAGATAAAAAAAATAAAAACCTATGAACCACTACCGAAGGACGGACCACAAATAAAAAAAATGAAATGGTAGAAAAAAATAAATAGGTATAAATATAAATTTACAAACTCTACAGAGCCTCCCCACACTTAAACTTAATCAGGGGGCTTCTCTTTTATCTGGACCCGATCCAACCCGTTTAATTCCACCCGATCCATGTTATTTAGCAAAATTACATTAGTGGAATTGAAAAATATTTTATCGAATTTAAATGGGTCGGGCCACCAATATTTAAATTTACCTGGACCAAACCTGATTCTTGGCATGTAATGAGGGGACTTGTTGTCTCTGCAACTCCTGACCCTCACCCTGTGTCGGTCCAGGTGCCTCTTTGCCTACCTTGTTTTCTCGACTGCCACAAACCAAATGAACAATACTAGATACTTCTCATGTATCCTCTATTGATATTCAATAGGGTTTGGGGTGACTCCATTGCAGACAAGAAGGTGAGGATTCGATGTTCCAGGTTAGGCTCGGAAGTTGCTCACGGTTCCTTTCTAGGTTTCAAAGCTGCAAGCACGCACGCACATCGCAGGTACAATCTAATTATTTAAATTCACGGTTCGGTAGGATTTATAAGGTCGGTATCGAACATGGCGAACCAGAGTTACATGAGTAAACTCTGCAAGGGTTCATACTTGTCGCCGGGAAGATCGTTATTATGTTTATTCATTACCGAGACTAAGCTGGCCGTTAGTACTAATAGAACCAGGAACCGGGTAGAGGAGAGCTCGACTCGGTGGTTTTCCAAGGTGGTCTTCGACCATGTGATCATCAGTTCGTAACCAGCGGTGGTTGTGGGCTCGCGGCTACGGAGGTGACGAGTTCGATGGTGGTTTTGGTTGGTCGTAGCTTCCGAGGTAGTGCGAGACGATGATGATGGTCGGGCCTGGTGATCCTTATAGATTGAAGGTGGTGGATGGTAACGGAAGTAACGACGGCGTGTGGTATCTTAGGTTGGCATTGATGTGGAGCGGTGACCGTGAATGATGGATATAATGTCAGTTGTTGGTGTTGTTTGGTGGTGATGTGTGGTGGTCACTGGTCAACAGGTTGGTGTACGGTGACGATGATAGAATCAATGGCGATATTGAAGTAAAAGTCTAATGAGGACAATAGTATGTTACATGGGGTGTTTTGTAGATGGGGTTCATAATATCGTGATGTAGCCATGGGATGTTGTGATAGTTGCATGGGCATAAGGATATGAGTATATATGTTTCATGAAGATGATGATGTTAGTGGTTTGCGTGACCTTGTGTAGTGCAGCTTATACTTGGGATGACTATGAAGCCAATATGCATATTTATGAATGGAAAATTCATGGTCATCTTTCTAGTGCACGTTTTATTTGTGGAGGACTTTTTTTTATATAAAAAGGGTAAAATCATACAAGATATGGTGAGTTCATGTTTCATGAAGAGGACGAGACGCAGTTTAAGGCGCCTAGTTTACGGATTTGGAAGCCTTGTTATATGTGAGTTCTTGCGCCCACTCTTTTAGTTATTATTTTTCTAAATATTTTGGGCTGACGTGCATGTTAAACCAGTATGATTATTTTTATAAAGTCACAAAATATTTTTATGAAATTACAAATATTTTGTGTACGAATGAAATCCATATTAACTCATACATATTATTTTGGTATGAAACATGAGTAGGCGGAATGCGCCTAATGTTTTATTATATGGTTTGAGTTATATGTGATATTAGAAGTGGGATAGGCCTGCTCTGATTTATGGTATTGTTTTTGTCATGGTTGTCATATGGTTTATGTGTTATTAGAAGTGGGATAGGCCTACTCTGATTTATGATATAGTTATTGTCATGGTTCACATAGTTTATGGTTTATGTGTAATTAGAAGTGGGATAAGCCTAATCTGATTTATGGTATTAGTTTTGCGTCATGGTTGTTACATAGTTTATGTTATATGGGTTATTATAAACTGAGCTATGACAGAAGTGGGAGATGCCTGCTTTGATCTCTAGACTTGGTTGAGTTAAATAGACTTGATTGTACTTTGTGTTGATAAGCGGAATGCGCTTATTATAGTTGGAAATTGAAGTCTTGGTTAAATAGGCGGATTGTGCTTATTCTAGACTTTGATTGTTGCTTGGGGAAAAAAAATAAACAAATTAGCGGATTGAGCTTTTTGTTAACTCTGAGGTTGAGGTATTTTGTTAATTCTTATTTTGACAAAATACTTGTTTATATAAATTTATAAAACTTGAACTCACTCAGCGTAGCTGACTTTTGCATACACGTTAGATTGATTTCAGGTTAAAAGAGAGATGGATGGATGACTGCTTGGCGATGCAAGAAGCTACCCGGCAATTGAAGGCATTTCTAGTGGAAGGCAACTTTTGTTTACACATGATAAATTTTAAATTAGAGTTACAATTGAATAAATATTTTTCATGTGTTGTGCAAGAAGCTACCCGGCAATTGAAGACATTTCTTGGAAAGTTTTTTCTTTCCAAGAAAAAAATTACTCGTGTTTTTGCCTATTTAAGAATGTTAACCCAACTGTTTGACACCGGTTTTGCGGGTCTTACACGTATCAACCCAGATAAACACGAGTTCACATACGCCATCTGCCTCGACTTTAAAAGCACGAACAACGAGGCGGAGTACGAAGCGCGTGGAGGCACACGTGGACTCACTACGCGTGGAGGTAGGCCTCCGCATCGCAGAAAAATTGGGGGCCAGGCACGTGGAGGCACACGTGGACTCACTACTCGTCGCACGACAGATAAACGGGATTTACGACGCAAGGGACGAAACCATGGCCCTTTACATGGAACAGGCCAAACAACTCATGCGCAAATTTGACTCCTGCACCGTAGAACACATCAGGCGCAGCGAAAACAAACCAGCTGATGCATTAAGCAAGATGGCCTCCACCGTTTTCGAACACATGGCAAAGGAAGTCCGCGTCGAGGTCCTCAGTAATCCATCTGTCCCATCGCGACAAGTCAATGTCATCCAAACAAGCAACGCGTCCTGGATGACTCCCATCAAAGCATATCTGTTCTCCGGTACCTTGCCTGACGACAAGTCAGAAGCCCGGAAAATACCGCACAAGGCCCTACACTACCAGCTCATGGACGGCATACTCTATCGCCGATCCTACTTAGGGCCGCTCCTCTTTTGCGTAGACTCCGCAGATGCATCCTTCCTCATTAGAGACATTCACGAAGGAACATGCGGACTACACGCGGGCCCAAGAATGGTAGTCGCCAATCTCATGAACGCAGGATACTATTGGCTGGGCATGCACACCGACGCAGTCAAGGAGCTGCGCAAATGTGATAGCTGTCAACGGCACGCGCCAAACACTCTGCGCCCAAAAAATGACCTGGTGCCGGTCACAGCAGCGTGGCCTTTTCAGAAATGGGCGATTGATCTAGTCGGCCCATTCGTCGTAGTGCCAGGCAATGTCAAGTTCCTCATCGTAGCCATCAATTACTTCACCAAATGGATTGAAGCGAAGCCCCTATCCAAAATCGATGGGGCCCATGTAAAAAAATTCATTTAGGAGTTCATTATTTGCAAATTCGGCTTACCAATGCAACTTGTTAGTGACAACGGCACACAGTTTGCGGACCATATGTTGCAATCATGGTTAGTACAACTGGGCATTCAACAAATATTTACATCAGTTGCGCACCCACAAGGAAATGGTCAAGTCGAAAGAGCTAACCAAAGTATAGTGGAGGGCATTAAAGCGCGGCTAGGAACCAGACGCACAGGGTGGGTAGACGAACTTCCCCATGTACTATGGGCTTACCGCACCCTGACCAAGACAAGCAATGGTGAAACACCATTCAGCCTAACTTATGGTTCCGAGGCAGTAATCCCAGCAGAAATCGGCTACTCCTCCGCGAGAGTCCTAATCGCCGATCAGAGGAATAATGACATAGAACTCCGCCTGAACCTTGACTTGCTTGATGAGCGGTGAGTGTGACAACTGTCACCCTCACGTTTCTTCAAATTGTCAAATCTAGTCCTTGTACTTTACTATTTTTTAAGCCAATAAAAGTTGAGTTTTCTTTCGATCATTATATTTTTTTATTTATATAGAAATGTCTACATTTAACCGAAAACATACATGGAAACATTATTTAAACGTTACCTATTTCGATAAAAAAGGAAATAGAAAGAAAAGTTTATTAATTTTTAAAGTTTATTTTAAGTTTTATGTATAAAATCATCAAGAACTAAACTCAAGGGACCAAATATGCAAATTCTAAAACTGATTTTTATAATACATTTAATCCATTTTATGGTGTGGTTACTCATTCTCCATCATTTCCTTTCGGTTACAAGTAGTAGAATATGTTACAAACGAGTTTAAATAAACCTTAAATTGCTTCATTGTAACCGTTGACCAATTATAAGCATCGAGACCAAACATTTATTTTCCTTGAATAACACTATAAATTGATGACTAAAAATCATTCCCATACCTTTACCCAATCTAAAACTCACATCAAAAACTTCATTTTGACGTCCAGAATCGTTCATATAGTCGGCCCTAGTCTTAACTCTATCTTCTTCTCTTTCGATTCAAACATCGTTGTAAGTCTAATTTGTTTATTCTATTTTGTTGTTTAGTTATCCCTCCTCGAAATCCCTCTGAAATAAGAGGTTATCTTAATCGAATTAGAGGTATTAGAAATCTAGGGTTTAGGGTTTGAAATTGGGGAATAAGATGAAGTAGGTGATAATTTATAAATATCATTACAATTTAAATCTTTCAACATGTGATGCTATGGTGTAGTGGTCATATGTGTGTTTGAACATCTAACTGACCCGGGTTTGACTTCCTTATTCAGCGGGTCTGTAACATTTTTTTTTATTTTCATTCTATCATTTATATTATTTATACAAATACATTTATCTCATAATATTTATAGCAAATTTATTTTTGCTCTAAAAATCATGAAAATTTAGGTGTAGTATTGTGACACCTCATAAAAAATTATCATATTTTTAGTTTGATGAAAATAATTTATTTTCATATTTTTATTAAATTAACTTATTTTAATCATATTTAAATGATTAAAAATTCATTTTTAATGATTTTAATCTCAAATATTTTGTGGAAATATTATTGTACATCAGAAACTTAATTCTAAGTTATTGGTAAAGAAATGATTAATATTTATTAGTTTTTTATTTTTAACCATTTAAACATGATTTAAATTCAATAAATCTGTTTTAAATGTAAATAAATTGGGAAAAAATATGGAAAAATTATTTTCACTATTTTACATCAGAAAATAATCATTTTTCACAAAATATTATTTTTTGGATCATGTCTTGTATTTTTTTAGTCTTATTTATGTTTAATTATACATAATAAATCAATTATTTATTTATCATATTTAAAAGTTGTTTTATAAAAAAAAAGTTTATAAAATAGAAAGATTCCCATGTTGAATGTCAAAATTTTATTTGGTTGAATCATTTGAGTAACTTATAATTAATTGTGCAATAATTATTAATTATTGTAATTATTTGCATTTATAATTAAACTTATTCTTTATCTTAGTTATTCATAACATATTTTTCTTTAAATATTCAATTAGTAGTATTTAAATTTGCTTATCATAATCATAGCTTTTAATCATTTTATTTTTGCATACAAATATAATATCAAATTGAGTTTATACAAATATAATCATTTTAAGGTGAGTATATCTTTCCCCTTTTTCATGTTTTATCATTTTGGGGCTAATCATGTACACTATTATCAAATGTTATTCTTATAATTAATGCAATTCTTATGTGTGTTTGCTCTATGTGAATTTGTGATTATGTTTAGTCAAAATCATTAACCGTTCTGCGGCCTAGCATTTCAATGAATAGTATTATGGTATACCCCCCTTGAGACTCTGTTGAGAGAATCTTGGTCATTGTCTTGTTAATTCATTATTCATTTGGTTATTCATGTGTTAGTCAAATTCATAGGCTTGGTTTTGACTGATACTACTTATTACATAATTGCAAATAGTACCGCACATGAATTGCTAAACACTTTTCTTACTATATGTATTCAAATCAGGGTATGCTCACCAATACATTTTTGTATTGACATATAGTATTTTCGTAAATGTTTCAGGTTATTTTGTGACGCTTCTTTTTAGCTTTTGGATTTATATTTAAGCTTTGACTTTATTGTATTTTAGTTAGACTTGACGCTTTAGAACTATTGTATACTATAATTTCCTTTCAATGTAAAATTCTTCAAATCAATGTATTCAAATTTACACTTTAGTACCATGAGCTATTGAACAATCGTCACTACGTGAGACCTCGATGTTTCCGCCATCGGTTGGGGTGTTACAGCGAGACCTAGCTGCCATCAAAGAGGCCAAGTACAAAACACAGCTAGAGCGCTATTACAACAAGCACGTCAAAAAATGAGCATTCAAGATCAGTGACTACGTCTTCCGCAACAATGAGGCTTCCAATGCCGAAAAGCCAGGGAAGCTAGCACTAACTTGGGAAGGGCCATACAAGATCCAAGAAATCTTGGGCAAAGGCGCATACGCACTAGAAAAACTAGACGGCACGCCCATTCCGCAATATTTGAATGTGGCCCAATTACGCCCATGCTACTTGTAACTTTACTCAACACCATGCTACACATGTCGCGGTACTTATCAATAATAAGAAAAGTTGTTTCCTATATCTGTCATTCTACTTGTTTTTTCCACGCCCAGGTCTTTAAGACAACACTGCAAACTACGTCGGACTAAAGTAGCCTCGTGCTACGGTTAGGACATGAACGAGTCTTCAAGGTATGCCCAACACATTCCGGACTCGGATGCACACCCAACCAAATGCGCTGCAGTCTTCAAGACATAGTTTACTTGTCGGACTGTAACATCGAACCGCGAAGCAATGCTAGGCCTAAAGTCTTCTAGACTTGTTCGAAAGACAAGCCGGACTTAACGAGCCGCACGCTATCCCGCGGCGCGAATACAAGTCTTCAAGACAAGGCCTCATTGGTATGCTTGTCGGACCCAAGGCACAAGTTGTGTCATGCTATAGTCTTCAAGGTACAAGTGCTAACACTTGAACGCCGGACTACCTAGCTAAACACACACGCTAATTCCTACTTATACACCGGGTGACGACTTGGTTAAATAAGTATGACAGGAGTTAACGCGAGACAACACAAGATATAACAAACAAAACTTTCCATTAACATTGGGGATTAAAAACCCAAGAGATATATACAAAAGGAAAAAGTTACAAAAGCCTAACTATTTGAGCCGCTGAAGTCTACCAGCTGCTCGTCCGTCTTTGGCAAAGACCCGGAGAATCCTTCGCCAGAGGCCTTCCGCCGCTCCTCCTCCAAGCGTACTCACTCGGCTTCCGCAGCCCGCTCCTTCACCTCTTCTCCAAGTTTGTCTGATTTCTCAATAAAGTAGAGAAGAGCAGCAGCGGGGTCAACGTGGCGATTACAGTCCGCCACAACTTGAAGGACGGGGAACTCAAGTTTATCAAACTTGGCAAGTTCCGCCAAATACTCGTCCTTCAAGGGCTTCCCATAATGCGCCGCGTCTATTATGCGACCTTCGTTCTGGGCATGGAGGAAGACTTCTTCAAAACCTTCGCCATACCCATAGGCGATGGCGGTAGAGGCTATGTTGGCAACTTGATCGCCAAGCTTCGGCTCCTGCCAGAACCGCTTGAAAATCTGCAAAGACAAGGGAAAGAGTTAGTATATTTTGAAAAAGAAAGGAAAAGGAACGCGTACAAGGATAAGACTTACCCCCTTGATCCCACTGGTCATCAACCAGCAGAGGGATTCTCGCATCCGTTCCTGCTCCACCACCAAGGCATCCAACAAGGCCTTAGCCGCCTCGGCTTCCTTCACAGCAGCTTCGCGGTCCCTGAGCGCCGCATCCCTTTCCTGCTGAAGCATCTCCCTAGCTTCCAGCATGCTGAACCGCTCTTCTTCAAGAGCGTTAAGGCGAGAGTTGGCCTTGTTGAGATCAGCACTCTTGGACTCCAGCTCCTTGCGCATGTCCACAAATTTGAAGCATCCCACTGTTATAGTGTTTTGATGAAAGTATGGATTTTGACCCATTTGGGTGATTCTTGAAGAATTAGGATGTTATGATATGATTCAATGATTGTTTGTTGTTAGGATTCACATTAGAAGGGTGTTATAACATAGGGATAATGATTTGCAAGGTTGTAGGTTGTGAAATCTGATTATTGCCATTTAGGGAAAGATTTCATAGTTAATGAAACCTAGTACTTTGCCATTTTTGGAAATAATCACACCGATGCCGTTAGAGTAGAGATAAATTTGGGGTTTTTGCTTGAAATGGGTTGGTTAATAGTTTAGGTTTGATATTGGGTGATTTTACATGTTTCGGATCTGATTTGGAGGGTTTAACGCGCGAAAACACGTCATGAACCTGCAACAGGCGATTAGGAGCTGCAATCGCCTGCTGCAGGGGCGATTAGCCTTTACTCGCCTGTTGACTCCCCCTAATCACTAGTTGACTTTTCCTAATTGCATGTTAGTTTCCTAATCGCGTGTACTACTGTTGTAAGCGTATTTTGACATCCCGGAACATGATTTGACACCTAGGAACATGATAGGAACCCCGTGATACGTCCGATGACTTAGTAACACGTGTTCGGACTCATTTATGCATTAATTGGGCGTTATGCTAGATAGGGTGAATGTTTGCGCATGCTAAGTGTTTAATTGCATATGTTTCATGATATCTTGTATGTGGCTAACACGTGGGATGTCGGGTCACCAATGGGATGTCGGGTTTTGTGTGGTTTGGTCGGTTTAATGTTTAAACATGTTTTCAACATACACGGTCTAGACAATTTGGGGACTGATTAGCCTTCGGGCCAGTAGTCATCACACTTATGTAAACTCATTGATAGGTCGCCACTAGTAGGGACTATTACACACGTATCAGATTTCTATTTTACTGGGGACGCACTCTAAGGTGAGTTTCACGGCCCCACTCTTTTACTGGTTTTACATTTTCGGGGGAGAAAACATGTTGTGTTCTTTAAACGTGTGTCAATTGTGTTCGCAAGTTCCTTACATTTGGGAGGGTTCATTTGGGTTCATAGTATTCATTTATGTTCAGTATTATATGGCCTATGTTGTGGCGGTTCGTTAGCCGCAATGCGGTAGTTCGTTAACCCCTATGTGGTAGTTCGTTAGCTATGATATAGTAGTTCGTTGGCCATGGGATGGTAGTTCGTTAATCGCGGTGGGCGATAGTTCATTCGGGAGATTCGTTATGGAGTTCAAACGTTTAACGAGTTTTTTCATCGGTCGGTTGTATCATGATGGTCTTTCAAAAGCTCAAGAAACGTTTTTACTTAAAAACCTGTGAACTCACCGGCATTAATTGCTGACGTTCTTTAGCATGTTTTTCTCAGGTCGCTAAGGTAGAAGCTATCGGTAGGCGCACGGAGTCTCACGACGTCTAGGATTCACTTACACGTCTTTTAGTACTTTCAGACTTTTTATGTTTTACTTTAGGTTGTAATAAAGTTTACGCTTCCGCAGCAATGATTAGATTTTTGGAAACTTAATGGGCAATTTACGTTGTTTTCATATCATTTAGTTGTCTTTTATTGTGACCGTTGACTTGGATCCTGGTGTGTCACGCGCCTCGCGGTAAAACCCTGCACGTGGAAATTTTAGGGTGTGACAGATTGGTATCAGAGCCAATGGTTATAGTGAACTAGGACTGCATGTAGAGTCTAGTCTATATCCGAGTATCACATACGTTAGACGGTCACTCATAGTTACGAGTCGTCTCATTTAGTAAACATACTAATCTTGTCGGGGTGTCGGTGTCCTCATCACACAGTATCGTATTATCTATCTTTGGACTATTTCTACACTTATTCTATCTTCTTCTTCGGGTTTGAAGATGAAGAGGCTTATCACTTATACTTGGCAGTAGTGTACATGGGAGTGGCTTCGGCACATTCTTGAGATTTTTCCGGGATTTGGATATCTCCCCTCTATGCTCTAATGTACATACTTGCCTGCACACACACAATTCTACACTAGTACTTGTCATAGTACACCCCTGAGTGATTGTTCACTTTGGGGACCTTCGTGCGATAACAGTTTCTTTTAGGAATGAGGGTGTCGGGTGATTGGAAGTTCTAGCTAGGAGCACGCCTAGAGGACCATGTAAAGCGATTTGTTATTTCAGGTGCACACGAAATCATAAATCGAAATGCAAGAAAATCTTGGTGGACTTCGAGTTCGGACAGATGATCATGCTTGAACCCTGTTCTGAATTCGTTTGGTCACTAGTAGTTTGATCTTGTAGTGATGTTGTGTATCTTGTTTTTGTTTTGGCAGAACATGTCTGGTCGTGCTGGTGGACGTACTGGGGGGCTCCGTGGTGGCGGCGGGGGCCGCACGGGCGGTGGACGAAGTGGTGGGAACATCACCATGACTCAGGCGGAGTTGGATAGCATGTTGCAACAACAGTTGAACATTGCGTTGGCTGCTTTCCAGACTGCTCAGCAGACATTGGAAATACTAATCAGGTGCAGCCTGGGTGCACTTACAAGAAGTTCATGGATTGTAAGCCCCATTACTTCAATGGGACTGAAAGGGGAGTGGGACTGCTCCGGTGGTTAGAGAAGATCGAATTGGTGTTTGCAATGTGCAACTGTCCCGACGCTGATCGCGTCAAGTATGCTTCTGCTACTATGGAGGGACATGCTTTGACCTGGTAGAACTCCACCACTGCGACCCTTGGCCTGGGTGAGGCCAATGCTATGCCATGGTCCGAGTTTATTCAGATGTTGAGGGCGAAGTATTGCCCAAGTGTCACACCCTCAAATTTCCACTGCGGGGTTTTACCGCGAGGCGCATGACAAACCAGGATTCAAGTCAACGATCACAATAAACAACACTATATGAAATACGTAAACCCAATAACATAGATTTCATAAGCGGAAGCATTTAACGAATTTAATGGTTACAAAACAGTGTTCCAAAGTATTCAAGACACTTATTTCAAAACATGCTACTAATCCTAGACGCCAGTATAGACCCGTGCGCCTAGTCCAACCGATGCTACCTTAGCGATCTGAGAAAACATGCCAAAAGAGACGTCAACATATATAATGCTGGTGAGTTCACAGGTTTGTTCAATAGGATATCAAAAGTTACCAAAGTGTTACCATGTCCATATTATATCAATGTTACCAAAGCACGCTAGCTAGGCGTATGTTTTATTACTACTACGATTGGAAAACCATTACTAGACTGTTACCAATGTTCGGCCCGAGTGTGTTCAGCAATGTTACCAATGTTACCAGTTCGAGACAATATGCACCCGCCCGGCCCTCCAAGCCGTCAAGTGGGGTCTGTCAAACCCAATAGATCTATCCACATTTCCCCCGTTGTGCGTCCCCGCACATTCATGGTTTTCCACGGGACTTTCAAGGATCGTATAGCAATACAAAAATTAAAACCATAGTATGACATATGTTACCAAAATAGTTTAGCGCATGTTTTATCCCCCAAAAGTTAAAGCAGTAAAAAGTGGGGCCGTGAACTCACCTTAGGTTGCGTTCCTCAGCAATATAAGAAAGCCAAGCCCTTGATAATCCCACTACCGGAGATTTATCAAAATGTTCACATAAGTGTTCCGACTAATAACCATAAGGTTATCTAGTCCCCGATTGTCCAGATCGTGACCAAGTATGTTTTAAAACGTGTTTAAGTGTTCAACCGACACACTAGACTGACCCGACATCCCGTTGGTGACTCATTACCCTAACTAATCAAGTACACATAGATTACACACAAGGTTCAAGCATAAAACACTTAGTTTGTATCAAAAATTTCATTTTTGAATCAATAGGGTCGAACCACGAATTTTAATCCACCTTCGCCCCTTTTTAAGCTACATTCGACCCTTTGGAAACCACCTTCGACCCATTCGAAGTCACATTCACCCCTTTTGAACTAATTCGACCAAAACTGTCCAGATTCGACCCTGGGATTCCACTTTCGACCACCCGATTGGTCGAATGTGCCTAGGTTCGACCCTGGCAGAATCCTTTTCCCAAAAACGCTTCAAAAACATCCGAAACATCGCGAAACATCGCCAAACATAGCAGTCAAATATGTTTAACATATTCCCACAAAACCCCCACCAATTTTACCCCAAAACATGTTCATTTTATCCCCTTCCCAAAATGGCAAAAATTATGAAAACATCGCATCATGCATGAATTCTTTACCTAATTTGGAAACTTTTTTGGAATCAATCCATAATCATCTTAATAGTGCTCAGTTTGTCATATGTTTAAGCATCTTAAAAAGTTCTATTGATCATACAAGCATGCATCAAGCCCTAGCTTTATTAAAAAACCCCAATTTAGACATGATATTATTAATCATCTAATTGTGACCATAAACAATCCTATATTAACATCAATATCAGCCCTAGATCATGCTTCTTGCATTAGTACAGCAGCAAATCATCAAATAACATATAATATCACATAACACATAATTAACATATGTTTATTGATATGAAAACCTATGTTTAATGATAGGCTTTTGGTTTAGAAAGATGTTTAAAAGGTTTTTATTGATAAAAACATCCTTAGAACAAATCTGGACATTTAGGGTTAGATGAAAACGAATTAAAATGCTTGAAAAAGGTTTAGGATTAAGAACACACCTTGGATTCTTGATTAGATGTTGTTGGTAGGTTAGATTATGAAAAATAAGAGCAAAAACTCCTTCCTTAGTGATTAAAATCGTTTGAGAGTGTTTAGAGACGGTTAGGGTTTGTGAAATGGTGAAAAATGACAAAGTTTGGTATTTATACTAGTCCACATTCGCCCCTTTCACCTGGGCGAATGTATCCACATTCGCCCCTTTCACAGGGTCGAATGTACCTTGTTTGGTTGAATGGAATTCTATTATTTTTGTATCCTAGGTTCGCCCCTTCATTAGAGGTCGAACCAGGATCCTTTTCCAGGTTCTCCCCCACGCTGTGGTCGAACCCGAATCTATGTTTTTCTAGTTTTTCCAGTTTGTCGTGTTTAACGCATTTTAACGCATCCTAACACATGAACATGCAACCTTAATCTATGTTTAACATATTTAAGCATGGATGATTATCTCCACATCGTCTAAACACGTATTTGCATATAATCCACCATATAAGAATCAATCTACACATAGCACTTGATTTAGTTTATGTAATTTAAGCATGGATGATTATCTCCACATCGTCTAACAACGGGACCCGGTACTAGTGTATTCCCAAAATGACTCCCAATGGTCCTCCAGACCCTGGACAATCCTATCCTGACCCGACTCAACTAACCTGGTTAAGTCCGTTTATAAATGTTTCTCGCTAAGGTAGACTTAGGTGTTACTAAAATGTTTAAGCCAAACATGCCGGGTGTCACACCAAGGGACGAGATTATGAAGTTGGAACATGAGTTTTGGAATCTGAAGATGGTTGGGTCCGAGATCTAGGAGTTTACTGCTAGGCACAACGAGTTGGCTGTTATGTGCCCCGGTTTGGCTACACTGGAGTACCGGAGGATTGAGCACTACGTTGCTGGGTTAGTGTCGGAGATTGCTGGGCTTGTTGCTGCTGCTGATCACACTACTATGTTGGCCACTGTTCGGGCAGCTCACAAACTGACTAACATGAAGGTGGCTGAGGGTGTCTTACCTCCCAGGGTTGCTGCCGTGAAAGCCCCTGTGGATAACAAGCGGAAGTGGGATGGTACTGGGAAGAGTGTGAGTTCGGGTCAAGCGCAGCAGCAGGTGAGGAAGACTGAGGCTTTGGGATCGTCTTCGGGTCAGAGGCAAGACGGGTACACGGGTAAGCTGCCGGAGTGCAATCAATGTGGGTTCCATCATTATGGCAGCTGTGAGAAGTTTCGTTGCAACCGTTGTAAGCGTGTGGGCCATGTTGCTAGAAACTGCAGAGTCAATCTCCAGACAGTTCCAGGTCAAGCGATTGTCCCTGCTCCTGTTCCTCAGGGAAACCAAGGGTGTTATAACTGTGGGGAGTTGGGGCATCCCAAGCGTAGTTTCCCGAAATTGAATCAGGTCGAGGCAAGGGCTGCGGGCGGTGGTGGAAACAACGAGGGTGGCGGTCAGGCTACTCGTGCTCATGCTTACGTCATTGGTGCTATGGAGAACGTGGAGGATCCTGATACTGTTACTGGTGAGTTTCTTTTCTTAGTATTCGTTGTACTTTGGTTTTATCCTTATTCGCATCTTTGGGCATTTCGCATCCATCACGTGTTTTCGGTCTGGTACATGGTTATCATTTTGCATTCATGGGTTTGATGTGGGTCCTTTGGAGATGCTACTTGGACGGTACCGATGTGTCGTTTAAACCGATCACAGTAGTCTCGAGTAGGCCTTCTATCAGGAGAATTCGTTGTTTTGCATTCAACTTGGGGAGGGCGGTTCCCGGCCTGGAGTATCTGTTGTTATCTTTATTCATTCGTGGTTATCCTTTCGTTTGCATTCTGGGAAACGTTACTTCGGTTAGGTCAACACTCATTACTGTCGAAGAGTGAATCTCGGGGCAAGATTCCTTTCAACAGGGGGATGATGTGACGACCGGGAAAATTTTTCTTTTTATTGCTTCGTTCTCTCTTACTTCCGAAAATTTTCAGGACGAAAATTCTTTCAACAGGGGGATGATGTGACACCCGACACGTTTAGGTTAACATTTTATAAAACACATAAGTCTACCTTAGCGAAAAACGTTTTCAAACATACTTAACTGGGTCAGTCGAGTCGTTTCGATAATTCTGGGAATCATCGGGAGTCGTTACAATGATCCGCGGGATCATCGGGAGTCGGTCCATAACCATGTGTACAAGGATTGGTGATTCATGGAATCGTCGGGTTTAACGCACACACGTAAATCTCGAGTCCTGAGAATTAGTGAACGGATGGGAATGTGTTAGTTATCGTGCATTATATGTTTGTAATCATTATGTGACTTATCGGTATGTGAATACGTGCTTATATGTGTTAAAATAGTGATTACGCGTAATTGCATGACATTATAGGTGATTACGCGTAATTGCATGACATTATGGGTGATTACGCGTAATTGCATTACATTATAGGTGATTACATGTAATTGCATGTAAATAGGGGTGATTAGCCTAATCTCCAGACAAATAGGCGATTAGGAAGAGATTATGGGCGATTAGAGCTCTAATCGCCAGTAGTACAGGCGATTAGTTATCTAATCGCCTGATCTGTTCTTGTAATCACCTGATGAGTGTTACACGAGTAAAAACACCTATAAATACAACCCTTGACTCCCCAAACACCATTTGTGCAACTCTAACAGATCCTAAACCTCCCACACACATCAAAACACCTCTGGAACTTGTTTAGCTTCAAAACTCACCATTTCCAAGCTTACACACCTTTCTTTGATAATACCCAAGGTGTGTTCTTCATCCCAAACCCTTGTAATGTTATAGTTTTGGTTCCCAAAAGTCCAGACCTTGTTTTACTAAGTTTGTGTCTTTAAAAACCTTTGAAATGAGTTCCAAAAACAAGTCTACACCATAATACTTGCTATACGTGAAGTATTTATGCATATGATGATTTTTAGTGGTTAGAACATGAATGTTTCCATGTAATTGATGTACTTCTGATGTGTAGGAGTTATTAGGATGATTATCTAAGGATTTGAGCTATTGTTATAGTGTTTTGATGAAAGTATGCATTTTGACCCATTTGGGTGATTCTTGAAGAATTAGGATGTTATGATATGATTCAATGATTGTTTGTTGTTAGGATTCACATTAGAAGGGTGTTATAACATAGGGATAATGATTTGCATGGTTGTAGGTTGTGAAATCTGATTATTGCCATTTAGGGAAAGATTTCATAGTTAATGAAACCTAGTACTTTGCCATTTTTGGAAATAATCGCACCGATGCCGTTAGAGCAGAGATAAATTTGGGGTTTTTGCTTGAAATGGGTTGGTTAGTAGTTTAGGTTTGATATTGGGTGATTTTACATGTTTCAGATCTGATTTGGAGGGTTTAATGCGCGAAAACACGTCATGAACCTGCAACAGGTGATTGGGAGCTGCAATCGCCTGCTGCAGGGGTGATTAGCCACCTAATCGCCTGATGTATCAGGCGATTAGCCTTCTACTCGCCTGTTGACTCCCCCTAATCACTAGTTGACTTTTCCTAATTGCATGTTAGTTTCCTAATCGCGTGTACTGCTGTTGTAAGCGTATTTTGACATCCCAGAACATGATTTGACACCTAGGAAAATGATAGGAACCCCGGGATACGTCCAATGACTTACTAACATGTGTTCGGACTCGTTTATGCATTAATTGGGCGTTATGCTAGATAGGGTGAATGTTTGCGCATGCTAAGTGTTTAATTGCATATGTTGCATGCTATCTTGTATGTGGATAACACGTGGGATGTCGGGTCACCAATGGGATGTCGGGTTTTGTCTGGTTTGGTCGATTTAACGTTTAAACATGTTTTCAACATACACGGTCACGGTCTGGACAATTTGGGAACTGATTAGCCTTCGGGTTAGTAGTCATCACACTTATGTAAACTCATTGATCGGTCGCCACTAGTAGGGACTATTACACACGTATCGGATTTCTATTTTACTGAGGACGCACTCTAAGTTGAGTTTCACGGCCCCACTCTTTTACTGGTTTTACATTTTCGGGGGAGAAAACATGTTGTGTTCTTTAAACGTGTGTCAATTGTGTTCGCAAGTTCATTACGTTTGGGAGGGTTCATTTGGGTTTATAGTATTCATTTATGTTCAGTATTATATGGCCTATGTTGTGGCGGTTCGTTAGCCGCAATGCGATAGTTCGTTAACCCCTATGTGATAGTTCGTTAGCTATGATATAGTAGTTCGTTGGCCATGGGATGGTAGTTCGTTAATCGCGGTGGGCAATAGTTCATTCGGGAGGTTCGTTATGGAGTTCAAACGTTTAACGAGTGTTTTCATCGGTCGGTTGTATCATGATGGTCTTTAAAAAGCTCAAGAAACGTTTTTACTTAAAAACCTGTGAACTCACCGGCATTAATTGTTGACGTTCTTTAGCATGTTTTTCTCAGGTCGCTAAGGTAGCAGCTATCGGTAGGCGCACGGAGTCTCACGGCGTCTAGGATTCACTTGCACGTCTTTTAGTACTTTCAGACTTTTTATGTTTTACTTTCGGTTGTAATAAAGTTTACGCTTCTGCAGCAATGATTAGATTTTTGGAAACTTAATGGGCAATTTACGTTGTTTTCATATCATTTATTTGTCGTTTATTGTGACCGTTGACTTGGATCCTGGTGTGTCACGCGCCTCGTGGTAAAACCCCGCACTTGGAAATTTGAGGGTGTGACAATTTGAGTTTACAAACTACATAATAAATAAAAATAAAAGAAAACATAAAAAAAGTCTTCTAATAACCAAATGGTAGAAAATGATCTTTCTTGCCATCATCATCGAAACAAAACCACAAACAAATCAATGAAAACCAGTAGATGAAGACAGCTCGTATTTAAATGTCATCCAACTCTAAAAGCCCTAAAGATTGAAAATAGGGACATGATGTTGATGAATACTATATAACAATAATGGATTGATGTTTCAGTTTGATAGGTAATCTATTTTCCTTTGATTGTAAGAATCTTTCAAAAATTTATGGAAAGATATCTGAATAATATGGGATGGAAACATGTATGTGAGAATAGTTAAACGAATATTGTGAATTCTTCTACCTTTAAAGATGGTAAATGAATATTGCGAAATCCTCTACATTTATAGGGTGAATATAGTAAATATTCGTAAAGTTGCTTTTCAACTTTATCAGTTCGATTTCAATTAAATCTAACGTTGAAACTTACTTTGGGACTTTTTATTTATTTTTTATATAATGAAAGACAATTACAACATCAATAATAATAATAATAATAATAATATTAAAACAGAACATTCAAAATCGTAATAATTACTTTTGCTAATTTTTATAACATCTGTTTCAAGCGAATTTGTGTTTAGTAGAATGGGTTCAGATGTAGAGACTTTTTATAACATCTGTTTCAAATGAATTTGTGGTAAGAAATTTAAACGAAATAACATGTATATTGCTGCATTTGCCGACTCTTACCAAAGAAGGAAAAAAAACTATTAGTCTTTTCAATCAAAAAAAATAAAATAATAAAATAATGTTTTAAACAATATTAGTCTTTTCAAATACATAATTACAAAAGCTCGAGAATTTATAACTTTACTCAGATAAAGCAAATAGATAGAAACTTGCAAAATACGACACTCATTAATGATAGATGTACTTTATTTTACTATTGTTAAACAACTAAAAAATATTACCAAAAATTTACATATTATCATTATTTTTTATTATTTTTATTTTAACAAAAAGTATTTTATTTGTACTCATTTGATTATAAATAATGTGAACTCTTTTACTTATGTTATAACTTAAAAAACGAAACTATATTTTATAACAAAAAAATAATAATTAAATAATTATGTCAATTAAGAAACTTCAAAATCGTAATCATTATTTTGCGTCTTTTGTAAAATCAGTTGACAGTAAAAACAATTCTTGTTACAAAAAAAATCTGTAGAAGCAAAAAACCGTCAAGAAACTCAGCGTATGAACATCTTTTGTAGAAGAATTAAAGTTTTTGTTAAAGTATCAGTATAAATTTAAAATACAAAAAAATTCAAATTGATAAATAAAATCTAATTATGTGTAAAACAACTCTTCATATTTTATTTTTTCTACTGGAACAACTCTTCATATTCTATTTTTTTTATTTAACACTCAAATTTCCTAAGAAACCACAATTACTATTTAGCAAGATTTGTACAAATATAATACGAGATGTTTTACATTTTATATTATAATAATAAATGTTTAACTTTTGTTTTATCTAAATTCGACATCAAACGGTTGTTTTTATTTTCTTATATATAGAACTAAAAATAATAAATATAAATATATTATTTATGTATATGCATTATGAATTTGAGTTTAATTGAAAAATATTGAATTCTTAAACTTCCTAAGTAACTTCAAAAACGTAATCATTATTTTAGGCCTTTTTATTTATTAATTATTTATTTATTTATTATAAAAAGAAAAACAAATGGAACAGAACAATAATAATAAAATAATATTGTTAATAAACTAAATTCAAAATCGTAATCATTACTTTCTTAGCCGTTGAGTTTTCAACAGATGTTGTCAAACAAAACTGGAACATTATTTACAAATAGATTCTATAACCTGTAAAAAGAAGAAAATTTTCACAACCTTCACTATAATTTTATTACAAGATTAAATTTGTAATTAAAGTATCACTATAAACTTAAATTACAAAAACTTTTTAGATGTAAAAAAAATAGTGTTTAGTAACATCTTTTGTGTCACGAAATCTATACATCTAATAAAATAAACTCAATTATGACACATGGCACTCTCATATTGCACCTTCAATCCTCTCTCTTCCCATATTGTGCCATGTGCCTCAACCTTAGAATTTATAAACTTTTCTTTTTTTAAAAAAAAATCAAAAAACATTCAATTACTTTTGGTCAAATCGTTTACTAATATTATTAACTTTCCTAAAACCTTGCTCAATCATAAAACCACTGTATTATGACAATTATTAACTTTCCTAATTTTTTAAAAAATTCTTCCCTTATACTCTTCCTTTTCAAAAGCTTTTTTCTCTACAGAATTTGGATGATTTATCACATCGGTTATCCCTCACCCTCATCCTTTTCTCAATCACCAATATTTACTAATATCTTAATTATCCTCCTCTTCGATTTCTTCTTCTCCATTGCAGTCGATGTGTACAATGATTAGATGAAGCATCTTCTTGGCTCCAACTATAGATCCTACCCGCTCCAGATCAAAGTTATAACCTAATGTTATACTCATTTTGAAAACCCTAACTTGGACTCAGAGACGCTTCTTCTCCAAGAATAATTTCATCTTCAATGTTTATCACAATGATTTGATTACATCTTCCAGTCCATCGTTCTTATCCACAATCTCCTACAAAACCCCAATCAACAAATCCATGAAACTTCAATCTTCATGTCTACTATAATATATTAATCTTCCATCATCTCTGAATCTTTAATCTTCAAGGTGTAAACCGATAAATTGCTCCTTGATCCTGATACTATTGTTGGGTTTGTTAGAGAATAAGGTTAGTTTTTATGCATTTGTTTGAGCAATTACGGATATTATCATTTATTATTATTGCTGGATGGTTAGTTGTTTTGTTTTGGGTTTGAATAAGGATGAGGATACTTTCTTTGCTGATTATGTAGTTTCCCACATGAAACTTTTCGAGTTGGGGTAAATAGTCAACATTTTAGGTCTCCATCATTCATATGTCTCCATTCTTCTGATAAATTTGTTTGGAACTATTGCAGATTGCTGATGCTTAAAGTGTGTGATGGAGGGAGGGCGACCTGTTTGGAAGTTTTATTTTGTATGTTACGAGTGTTTTTGTATTGTTGTCAAGAGATTATAAAAACACACTGTGAAACATATTGAAGCATATGAGACCCTCTTGAGTTGGGGTTGCAGTTTGAGTGTGCAATTCATGAGCATGTTCTCCTTTGTCTTCGTGTTTATTTTTTGGTTTGTTCTTTGTGCGTTGTGTTTATCATTCATTTCGTTTGGTAGGTATGTGATTGGTCAATGATTGTGGATTTCGTTACTGTTTTTCGTTCCTAGATCGGCGTTGTGGTGGAGTGCATGGGTAAAACGCAAATTTTATAAAGTGGTAAAATATCCAATTCGACAAGTATGTTGGGTTTATTTGACCCATTACATGTGTACTTTGGTAAATCTTCTATGCATCTAATAAATCAAACTCAATTTTTACACATGTCCATCCCATATTGCACCTCTAATTCTCTCTCCTTCCCATATGGTGACACATGGCAAAACAATAGAATTTTTAAAATTTTATTATTTTTTTAAAATCCAAAATTCTATTAAAACATAAATATGGTCAAAGTGTTTAATAACTTTGACTATTCTATTTTTAAAATTCAAAAAAGAGTCATTAATGTTTTTATAAAAAATTTAATTTTTAAAAATAGAAAATCATTCATTAATGTTTCGATCAAATTGTTTAATAACTTTCCTAAACACTATAATCCATATTTTTAATTTTTTTTAAAATAAAAAACATTTAATGACTATTTTATTTTAATCAAAGACTTCTTTTGTACGCTTCTCTTTCATTCTTCTGTATCTATATTCTTTCTCATTCTCATTGACTGCCTCAAACATTTGTTCCACCACAACATAAACATCGCCACCAAACAACCTTTCACCTCTTGATTCAATTACGTGTAGGTTTTATGTTTTTATTGCTTTTTTTTATTTTTTGTTTTTAACCTCTGTGTATAGTTGTGATCCATTTTTGGTATGAATATATAGTATTGGTTTTCAGGTTATATTATTCAACAATTGCGGTTTCAACGATAAATTGAAGTTCATTACGTACAGCAGCATCTGGTGACGACTTTCAGGTTATATTCTTCATCAGTTAGGATTTTTAAATAGTTCATAAAATTGTTTTTTTTAGTGCAAATGAATTAGGTTTGGACTACCGGAAGAAAAATAAAGGTATTAGCCTAAATTCTTTGTCTTTTTTAAGTTCGTTAAATTACAGTATTATAAAGAATAGTATTAAAGTATATCTTTTAAAATTACTTTATTTTTAAACATTCAAAATCAAAATTTGTATGCGTATGTATGGATCATATAACAACAAAGAATGATCAAACAAGTTAGTTTTAGGTGCGGAATCCCTAAAACAATCACAAAATAATAGTCAAACAGATCAAAACAAGTAAATCATCATTTTCAAAAGCTTTTCATTAATTATAAACTCGATTACACGTTTAAAGATGGATACAAACAGGGTAAGAACGTGAAAAGAGCTAAATAAACTTCTAGAGAGAATATCAGAAAGTGGAGGGAATAATATGACAAAAAGTTACATTCAAAAATCAAGCTTGTCTATTTATAGACTGCACATTCGCCCACTATGTTCATGCGAATGTGCAGGTTCGCCCAAACTGTCTGGTCGAACCAAGCTATACAATAAACACTATTCTCATTCGACCAAAACTTCCTCCATCGCACCTTCTGATCTTCCTTCGACCATATCAAAATCTTCCTTCGCACCTACTGAAACATCTTCGCACCTTCGACATTCACCAAAACAAGTTTATTGTTCAATCTGAAGCATTAGTCGCACAATTGCATCTACAAACTCCCCCTCGACTATTGCTTGGATTGCAGTCTACGTTGTTCATCCATTCTGATGTTCATCAGTTTGATATGTCGTTGAATCTTCTGTTCTTTAGTCAAAACCGGTTCCTGAAATTGCTTTGGCTTCGTCTTTTTCAATTCAGGCACCTTTTGCTTCTCAACAAACTTCCCGAGCTTCTCGTCATAGTCACAACCCGCGTTAATGTCATACGCAAAGCACAGAAATACCACACGTTGGTATTTTCCTGCTTGCTCAGCATCCTTCACATCAGAATGGATCGGATTGTAAAACAACATCATGATATCCTCATGTGAACAGTTGATTAACCACATGGGATCAAAAATGTGTATCTTTTTGTAGTTCTTCTCTCCGTCTTTCAGTACAATCACAGCCTCTGCAATCTTCCAATCGTAATACCACCAAATGAAATCTTTAGCGAAGTGTTGTGGGATTGGCAACAAAGGAATCTTTTTCAACACTCGCGGTGGTTTATACTTTAACGTCACCTTGGGCATACCTGTAATCTGATCAATATCCTTTTTATGAACAATTCGTTTCGGATATTGTGGTTCAAACAAATCCCACTTGGTTCGGCTTTCTCTCGTCATCTTCTCAGCAAAGTAGGTAATCTGACTATTTGACGCTCCCGTTAAACGGTGACGGCAAATATCACGAATTGCCCAATAGGGAAGAGTCTTCAAATGATGAAACTTATCGAAATATAAGATCCCCTTCTCCCACTTCACTGCAATGCATCTCAATTCTTTAACAAACTTCCAGGCCAATGCACGACCTTTGAAAATACCACTATGAAGTTTGTAAAAGCTTCCTTGTATTTCAGCTTTCGGACGGTTATTCTCTTTTTCTTTCAATTTCCTCAAGAATTCTTTCAAACTCTCCGATTGCTCGAACCGTGGTTTATCATGCCCTTTGAAAATTTCATCTTCAAATGCTTTACTCTTCTCTTTCGCCAGTTTCTCGGCTTGGTTTAGCACTTTATCTAAGAATCCAGGAAATCCACAATCTTGATTAGTCTTGAAGTATTGTGGATACTCCTCACTCGTTATGTCTTCCATTTCAACATACTCAAAAGCAGGAACATCACGGTCATCAGAATGATTTCCGGCTTCCTTCTCAGGTATCTTTGGAATGAAATTGTCAGCGAGTAACTCTTCCAAAGTCTTTCCCACCTGTTTGGCTAAACCCTCAAGTATCTCTTTAGAAATCGCCGCAGAAACCTCTCCATCTTCAAGATCAGGGTCATCAAACTCCAACTCAAACAGTTTATTACTCGATTCGAATATCTCTGGAAATCTGCTAGTCATGTCAATCATCCAGACTCGATCTATGAGCATCTGGCGATACATGTTCTTGTCTTCTTCAGATAACGACTGCAGTTTCTCATTCCAGAATATATCGTCATCCACATTTTCTCCTGGAGTCTTAGAGCTCGACTCTCCACCCTTACTTGAATCACGCTTTTCATATGTGAACTTTTCAGCATTATCATCATCATCATCATCACTACTATCAAAAGCAGAGCTGTGTCCATCACTCGATCCACCATCTGAACCTCCATTATCTCCATCATCTTTCTTCTTCTTCTTTTTAGTATCATTACCTGCATCTTCATCAAGTTCTTCATCTTCTTCTTCGTCAGATGGTTCAAAATCGACTTGCTCTTCATCTCTTTCCTTATCTTCTTCACCAGCTTGAATTTGAGGAGCTCGAGAGTACAAGTCTTTGATCAAATCATCCATATGCTTGTTACTCTTCTTCAATTGTTTGTTCTCCTCTTTCAAGACAATAATTCTTCTGGTGTTTCGTTGCTCGTGCTTCAGCAACTTCTTATTCTCTCTTTTCAACCTCTTGATAGTTTTCTTCAAAACTTCATTATCATCATGGGATGTGACTACGACTTCCAACATCTTTTGATCATTTGTCTTTAATTGCTCGATCTCAGTTTGTTGTTTGTTGATAATACTCATCATCTCAGACAATATTTGATTCACAGCACTCATTATATCACTATCCACTGACACCTTTTTCTTCATAGGTGGTTCAACAACATCAGGCAGTTTGCCTTTCCTAATCTTCTTCAGCACATTATCTAATGCTTCGTTAAACTGATCAACAGGTAAATCTTCACTCTGTTGTGTGCTCAAAGTAGTCGCAGTCTTTTGTTTCTTTTGTGCTGGTGCAGTAACTGGTGACTTAGAACTAGAAACTGGTGGAAGTTTCTTACCAGCTATGAGCGATTCAATCTCCTTCTTTCTCTTAATACTTGGTTTCTCTGGTTTCTTCTTCTTTGACTTATCAGCTTGTACGGGAGAACCAGGAAAATCTTCTTCAGCATTCAAAATCATTTCATCATCATCAACAAGAATTGGACTCTTATTCCCTTGATCTTCAACATTCTGACTAGCAGACACACCAGCCTCAGCGGCCTTGGGTGTGGTGGTCTTTAACGATTCAGTCTCCGAGTCCCAATGTTCTTCTTCTTGCGTCTCTTCTGAATCAATCGACGCTTCATCCACAATGTGTAAACCCTTCTTTGCCATCGTCTTGTTTCGTCTAGGTGTGCTTTTCTTCTTCTCCTGTTCAGTCACAACCTCTACTCTTATCTCTTTCTTCTTGATCTTTCCACTCTTGGCACCGACATTCACAACCTGTCTTTTGCGCTTCGCATCAGGATCAACAGGATGTAATGGATTATCAAGATCAGAATCACTGTTCGCATGTCTCACAAGCCCTTCACCTGGATCTGTATAATCTATTCTTGCTAGATGTCCAAATAAACGCCTTACTGGTGGACGTTCATTGACTGATAATCCCTTATACGCCTTCATCCTAGCAAGTGTATTAAGCGACATATGTTCCTGAACAACTATGTGCTTAGGATCTCTTTTCAAGTCTTTGTACTTGTTGTCAAACACCATCTGGAGGAAACGAGGATACAGTAGAAACTTCAGATTCCTCGTGCCGTTTACGGGCTCTAGCAAATGTTCCATCAGCATGCCTGAAACATTGAACGGTTTGTTCAACACCAAGGCAACCATCATAGAGCTGATACTTTTACGCATTAAATCATATCCTCCAGCTGCAGATCCGAAGACATGTATCAAAACGTGTTCCAGATATTTGAATTGAGGGCACAGTTTTCCCTTGTGCAATGAACCGTCAGTGATTGGTCCATTGTATTTCATTCTTAGAAAGCACTTTTGCTGATCCATAAAGCTAAACTCCTTAGGATCTGTCTTCTCATCATCTAAGTTCAACGCTTCTCGTAAATCCTGTTCACAAACAATAACTCTCTGACCTTGGATCTTGCTAGTCAAGCACGACTCACAATTCCAGAAATCAAGCTTCGCTCCTGACCAGAATTCTTGCATCATATCTCTATAGATAATCGTCGGTGTAGCAATCGCATCTATCACCCTGCATCTCTTCAAGAATTCTATGATTCCGATAAACTCCGTGTGCTTTTTAACCTCTCCGAGATATGCACAGCAGTTATGCGCATTCTCGAAGGCTAAAAGCTCTTCAGGAACTCTCTTGGCAGGTTGTGAGGATGATCCAGCTTGCTCAGTCGTCTTTTCCTGCTCGGACATGGTTAATTCTGCAAAACAAAACAAAGACACATGTTAAAAATCGACAAAATTCAAATTTTGAAAATTTTGGTAATTACCATTCTCATTCGCCCAAACGGGGGTACGAATGAGAAAAATGAATGGTACGAATGAGAAAAATGAATGGTACGAAAGTATGAATTTTTAGTAAAAAGTTTCATTCGCCCAACATTTCTTCATTCGACCAGTTGGTTATCTCCTTCGCCCATTCGAAAGGGTCGAAGGAGTCTGTTCTTATTTTGAATTTTCAATTTTGAAATTAAAGGTTCCTGATCATGTTCTTTTGATTTGTATTGCACCTAACAATGCCGATTAACCATTCTATACTAACAGATTCATCAATTATTCATTATATTTGTGTTTTCAATTAAAACTAGGGTTCTAAACACAACAGATGATCAATTGATCAAACTGTTGGTTTTGAATCCATGGTTTAAGGTTATTCTCCCCCTAAAACACACATATAATGAATCCCAATCAGCAATTGAAACAATGAAGTAGATTATTATCAGTTTTAATAGTTAGGGCTCGAATCAGAAAAACAGGGATAAGTCCATCAATCCTTGATATTAACCTGTATAAGATAGTGGAAAATGATCAGTGTTTGTAGACGAGCACAATGAGAAGGTTCAAAATAGCAAAGCAACAAGGTGAGGTTAGAGTAAAATTTTCTGAAATTTTTTTTGAATAGGTTCGAATGAGACAGGAATGGTATATATAGGCATCCTCCTTCGCCCATTTTATTCGTACGAAAGAGAAACTTTTGTCTCCTTCGACCCTAGTGAAAGGTTCGAATGAGCCAAAAGGGTTCGAATGAAACATATGATCAAGAACACTCTCCTTCGCCCGTTTAAAACATACGAAGGAACATGAAAAATCCCACATTCGACTAACCGAATGGGCGAATGAAAAATGGGATTTTTGATAAATTTTCCAAATCTCAAAAACGAGTCCCGGTCCAATTATTTTCCAACTTTTAAGCATCCAACAATCATGTTTTCACATTTAAAAAGTTACAAAGCTCAAATGGTGTAACAAGGTTTAGAAAATCGACATCAACCACCATCAGTTATCAAAAATAAGATGGAAATGAAAAATCTTTTTGGATTTTCTAAAACTTATGCTAAAACACACCTAAAATCTTTTTGAGTTTTGTAATTTTTGACGAGAAAATAAAATGCAAAAATGTAAATGAAAAACTGTAAATGTTTTTGGAATTTCCGGTAAAGGGATCATATCAGTTATTGAGAAATCTGATCACACCATTGATCTTTTGAATTATTATCATTAAAGACAATGTGTGATCTGGCAACTGCTGATATTGTGATCCACATAAACTCACATGCAGACTTTTGTGCAGTGCTTTAAACTGATACTGATATTTATAGTATAAACGTAATTGTCTGTGGTTCCCACGCACACGACATACTCCCGTATCAAGAAGTAAATATACAAAGACTCATTGTAAAGCGTGATTATGCTTTCGTCGTCTGTAATTGTACAAGATATAATGCATAGAGGTATACAGGTCAGCAAATTAATGCAGCAAAGTAACATATGCACTATACCAGGTTGAGGATTGATATTAATCATGATTTGCATCAGTGATTAATACGATGTAATAGATAATCTTTGATCATCATATAACATGGAAAGTTCCTCAATTCGGTAACTTTAGGATTTGGCATAAAGCTCTTTTATAAAGACACCCTGTCTGATCTAGGTCCGTAATGACTTACAGCAGAAGATCAGAGAGGCTATCCCCAGAAAACTAATAACATAACGACCCTAAACCTCCGAGTTTTGTACAAATACCCTATCAAACGAAATTACGGTACTAAGACCATATGCCCATGAGGAGTTCATCCACACAACAAGTCATTTGATATGAATGTATCAGGCACGCAGTAATAGGTCTACGAAGCCTATCAGCATATCACACAGACTCAGACACACGCCCTATATAGCAGTACATTACTTAGAATGTGTCAGATCCCCACTGATGTACTATCATTTCCCTTTATACTCCAAGAAATCATTTTTGATTTTTCTGATTTTTATAATTTTTTGAATTTACTGTTCCCAAGGATAAGCTGGAGCATTTCAAATATGTGACTGCCCAGATATCGTTTGTTCACAGAAATCTGACGGCATTAATCTAAGGGAAGAAGATATAGCAGTCAGCAAAGAAATTTTCTAATTTTTTATGGATTTTGAAATTTTTCAATGTTTTTGGATTTTTGAATTTTTTCTGAAAAACAGTAAAAATTTAAACTAAAAAGTGATAAACTGAGGTGGTGAGCAGTCCTGTTTTTCTTTAATACCATTAGCTTTTAAAAGATAATCAAATCTGGATTTGTCAAAAGCTTTGGTAAAAAGATCTTCGCGTTGGTAATCAGTGTGGATTTTGACCATATCGATCAACTCTTTAGCATAACAATCACGGATAAAATGATATTTAATCCGGATATGTTTAGCCTTTGAGTGATTTACTAAGTCTTTTGTTAATGCGATTGCGGCCTCATTATCACAGTAAATAGGGGTTTTAAGAAATTACAAACCGTAATCCACCATCTGTTGTTGGATCCAAAGAACCTGTGAGCAGCAGCTCGATGCTGAAACGTATTCTGCTTCACATGTGGATAGTGCAACTGCGGTTTGTTTCTTGCATTGCCAGGTCACAAGCCTGCTCCCCATAAATTGACATCCAGCCGTTGTGGATTTGCTGTCTTTGTCACAGCCGCCCCAATCTGCATCACTAAAAGCGATTAGGTCAAAATTATCATCATGAGGGTACCAAAGTCCTTTCGATGGACAACCCTTCAGATATCTAAGGATACGCTTGAAAGCTGCAAGATGACTCTGTTTCGGCTTCGATTGATATCGTGCACAAAGACATGTCGCAAACATTATATCCGGTCTAGACGCTGTGAGATAGATCAGAGATCCGACGATTGCTCTATATGTAAATGGATCAGTCAGCTCCCCCTTAACGTCAAGTCCAATCCCGTGATTAGGTTGTATCGGGGTGTCCATCGGCTTCGAATCATCCATCTGGAATCGGCTCAAGACTTCAGAAACGTATTTCGTCTGGTGAATAAAGATCCCCGTTGGTCTTTGCTCCACCTGCAAGCGTAGGAAAAACTGAATTTCTCCCATTGCGCTCATTTCGAACTTTTCCTGCATAACTTTTTCAAATTCTCTGCACAGAAGTTCGTTAGTAGACCCGAAAATAATATCATCAACATAAATTTGTACAAGAAGCAAGTCATCTCCTGCTCGTTTCGTGAACAGTGTGCAATCTACCAATCCGCGTTTAAATCCTTTCGAGAGAAGATACGTGCTCAGCTCCTCATACCATTGTCTCGGAGCCTGGTGCAACCCGTAGAGAGCTTTGTTTAAAACATAAACCTTATCCCGGTGAATAGGGTCCTCAAAGCCTGGCGGTTGACCTACGTAAACTTCCTCTTTGACCACACCGTAAAGAAATGCGCTCTTTACATCCATCTGATACACCTTGAATTTCGTCCATGATGCAAAGGCTAGGAACATTCAGATAGCTTCCAAACGTGCAACCGGTGCATAGATTTCATTGTAGTCGATTCCCTCAACCTGATGAAAACCTTGAACGACCAAACGAGCTTTGTTTCGCACCATGACTCCTCTATCATCCTTCTTACACTTAAACACCCATTTGGTTCCAATTTTCTTTCTTCCCGGGGGCAAATCTGTCAGCGTCCATACACCGAGTTTCTGAAATTGTAACAACTCTTCTTGCATTGCTTCCACCCAGGCATCATCCAAAAGAGGTTCCTTGTACGTCCGCAGTTCGACCTGCGAAACATAACAAGCGAAAGACCAGTCATTTTGAAAACCAGATTTTTGTATTTTGGCATATAAAGCAAGATTGCCAATATTTTCTGGTGCTTGAGCATTTCTCAACTGCCCTCTTGTCATCACGCTGCTACCAGGATCACCAATAACCTGTTCAAGCGGGTGTATCCGATGTATCCGAGATTCCGGATAATCAGGTACTTGTACTCCCGTTTTAGTTGTCAAATCCTCTGTAGAAACCAGATCATTACCCACATTCGATGTTGAAGCATCAGTTGTAGTTGGGTTCACTGGTGGTGTCACTGTAGCATTGTCCAGAATAGCTTCACTTGTTGCATCATCGTCTTCATCTTCTGAATCAGATGAATTAAGCGTTGTAGAAGCTTCTTGGAACACCTCTTCTTCCATACAGGAGCAGTGGTATCATTAGAAGCTGCTTGGGGATTTACAGTGATCGGACGCACTAACGGTGAAGTTACGGCGTTTTCGACCTCGTAATATAAGCGAAGTACAGCTTCTTCAACCATGCTATCTAGATTGAATGATTCAAAGAAGTCTTTGTAATCAAACATCCAATCTGGACCTCCACCCTGTACATTTTGTGTGTATCTTTGTAATTCGACATTAGCCCACTCCTCGACTTTTCTAGTTCTTTTGTTGAATACCCGTTTTAGTGGGTTTGCATATCCAACAAAATAACCTTCTTCAGCCTTTGGTGCGAACTTTTCCGAAGGATTAAGCCTTGTACATGGGGCACCAAATGGTTCTAGATACTCCAGATTCGGCTTGCGTCAGTTCAACAACTCATAAGAAGTTTTGCCAAACTTCTTCACTGTTAAAACACGGTTTAGAGTGTAACATGCTGCATAGATAGCTTCGTTCCGGAACATGACTGGAAGATTTGAATCTGCAAGCAGAGTTCTCGCCGTCTCGATTAGAGTCCTGTTCTTTCTTTCTGCGACACCGTTCTGCTGGGGTGTATACGGAGCGTTATATTCATGATGAATTCCCTTGTTTGCATAAAGATCTTCCATCTGAGCGTTTTTGAACTCCGTCCCATTATCACTCCGGATTCGTTTGATCTTCAGACCATAGATATTCTCCAGACGTGTAAACAGAACCTTCAGATTGTCAAAAGTGTCGCTTTTCTGATGCAAGCACATAACCCATGAAAATCTAGAATAATCGTCAGTCACCACAAGACAGTACAATTCCCCGGCATGACTTTTACGCCTGACTGGGCCGAATAAGTCCATGTGCAAACGCTCAAGCGGTAGTTCAACGGAATTGACTTTCTTTGGTCTATGGGCCTGTTTGTGCTGCTTTCCCTTTTTGCAACTAACACACTTGTCATTCAAATGGAAATGTTTTACATTAACTCCCGTGACAAGTTCATTCTTCACTAACTGGTTCATCTTTCTCAAATGAATGTGTCCCATTCTCCTGTGCCACATTATAGATTCTTTTTCTGTAGCCTTAGAGAGGAAACACGTGACTTAGCCATGGGTGGTCATAGCTTTGGACATATCGAGAATATACAAATTGTTTACTCTCGGTGCCTTTAGCATCACCCACTCTTTTGGAAGTTCAAACCCCGGTTTCAAGATATAGCAAGATTTGTCGTCGAAATACACAGAAAATTGCTTATCACAGATTTGACTAACACTGAGCAGATTGTAATCTATCTGTTTCACATACGATATCCGCTCAAATGTCACGACCCCATTGCTTACACTACCCTCCATCGTAATGTAGACTCCTTTATTTCCAGCAAACGCTACATAACCTCCGTTTATGTTTTTGATATCAAAGAGTAGCGTGAGGTCCCCTGTCATGTGACCAGAAGCTCCACTGTCAACAATCCATAGGCTGCTAACAGGGCCAGCTGGAGCTCCCTGCACATATCAAGTAAAGAAGTTAGATCTTTCGGGGGACCCAAGCCTGTTTGGTCTTGGGTCTTTGAACATGTTGTTTCAAAGATTCTTTCGATTCACAAACATCTTGGGTTCTCTCAACCCCTTTCTTCTCACTCTCAACTTTCTTTTTCTCAATGTTCACATTTTGTGAAGTTGAGGCTCCTTCAGATTCCTTTGATGACCAAGATTGCTCAGATCTTTTCAAGATCCGGATCTGAGATTTTGAGGTCTCAGCCGGTTTCTTTACTTCGTCTTTAAATGCAACCTTCTTGGTTACCTTCTCTGATTTAACAGAGACAGGTCCAACTGCTTGTTTTCCATTAGGTTTAGGAGTAACCTTTTTGTTATCAGCAGTTGAGTTCATCACAGGTTTCTTAACAGATTTTTCAGTGGCTATCCGGTTGCGATTATCATAATTCATCGGACGGTTTTCCCTCTTGTTGTAAAAATTGTTTTGATTATAGTAAGGTGCTTGCTGAGGGAAATACCGTCTCTGTGGATAACCGTAGTTGTCAACCGGATACTCATGATGTTGCCTCATCTCCACCTCGTGCCTCTTGTGTCGTACGTACGGGCAGGCGGCAAGTAAATGTCCCCTTTCCCCGCACTTATAACACGCACGGTATTCTTCATAGTTTTCTTTGATCGGCGACTTGGAAAAACTAGCAATGGGATATCGATCAACCATGCATTGTTTCCTTAAACTCTCAGGAGCTGGTTCCTTCGAGTAAGTCGGTTCAATAAAACTATTTGCTTTATCAACTGGAAAAACAAATTGTGTGACATTGACCTTGGCATCTTTATCCGAATAAATTTTCTCTAAAATTTCTGGAGGAATGTCATTGGTTCGTTCAAATTTTGGAAACCAAATTGTACTTTCCTGCCAGATCTTTTCAATTTTTGAATAATTGACAAATTTAATCGGATATTCATCATCAGACAAAATCTTATCGGAGCCTTGCATCCGATAGAAAATTTTCACAGGTTTGTCACACGATTCGTTGCTCATGTCATTAGTTTTCTCAGTTTTAATTTCATTTTTCTTTTCAACCAGTTTAACCACATTTTTCTCAGATTTAGTTTCAGTTTTCTTTTCAACCGGTTTAATCACATTTTTCTCAATTTTCTTTACCTCTTTCTTTTCAACACTCTTACCAACAGACTTTTCAGTTTTCTTAACAACATTCTTACGATGAGCATTTGCCATGGGATGAACGATCTGAGATGGTGAGATTGGCTCAGTAGTGATTATATGATTTTCATCAGGGATATCACTATCATTTTCAACCGTCTCAGATTGTTCATCTTCTTCATCAGAATCATCTGCAGCGACCACACCCTCATTGTTTCCCAATACAGGTCTCACATCAGAATACGGGTCTCCAACACTAGAAGTGTTGGGCTCGTTATCTGATGTGGAGTCAGAATTGACTAAAGTCTCCGGTGGTATTGCATGTAAATTATGGTTTTCAAACAACACCGGAGATGGGACCGCCTTATAGTTTGCACTATTCGACTGAGAGGGTTCTTCTATGATATGGTCAACTACATATGCAATGTGCTTATAACTCTCTAACTTCTTGTTCACTTTTTCAGTGAAGCACTTGATGGTTGCCATTTCTAACTTGGTGTTTTCCATTTCATTAATATAGTTATTAATGGCAAGTTGTTTAATTGACAAAGTCTTTTTAAGTTCAGACACATCCTTTTTATAACCATCAAGAACTTTGTTGAAATCTTTTAAATCTTTTTGATAAATCTGACAGTTTATTTTGGCACTCTCAAGTTGTACCTTGAGAAGCTTATTTTCGTCTGTCAGTTTTTCAAAATCAGCACATTTAACACAAACTTTAGAATGAGATTCAGAACTTACCGGTTTAGGAGGTTCTGTCATTGCCATCAACGCGAAGTGAGCTTCCTTCCCTGCAAACAATTTGGAGTAGTCAATCTTGTTGCACGCATCATCCACCATGCACGATTTGCGGGTCATAAGGAAGTCAGCTTCAGCTAGCAATTGATCAATGTCATCATCTAGTGAATTCACACTAGCTTCCGAATCAGAATCACTCTCCATATCCGAATAAGCTGAATCGTAGTGCTCTCCAACATCCGTGACAGAATCAAGAATCATTCCAGATTTCTTGTCTTCACTCTCAGCAATCACATCCTCATTCACTTCCTCTATTTTCAACTCCGACACTTTCTCAATCACAACCTTCTCTTCAATCTCCTCATTCTCATCCAGACTCATCTTCTGTGCCACACAAGCCACGTTTCCAGCAGTAATCTCCTCCACCCCCAATTGCATACCCGTCCAATCAAAACCTTCATCCTTTTGAATCACAAGTGCTTGGTTTTGATTGTCAGTTTGGTTTTGGTTTTGGTTTTGAGTGTTAGGTGTAGAGATAGGAACAATGGTTCGGTTTGGATTTTGTTGAGATTGGTTTCGAGTTGTGGGTTGTCTAGTGTTGGTATTTTGTTGTGTGTGTTGACGGTTCTGGTAGTTGTTTTGAGGTTGAAAACTTGAGATGTTGGGACTGTTGTATGAAACCTGATTTTGGTTTTGTCTGTTTTGGTAGGTTGAATTGAACGGGTTTCGATTACCTTGCTGTGCAGGCTGTGTACACTCTCTCTTAAAATGACCCTTCTCACCACAATTGAAGCATGTAACCTTGGCTTTGTTGAAGCCATATGTGGTGTTGGGAGAAGTTGAAAGGTCAGTTCTTCCAGTCTTCTGGATAAAGTCAGTGGCTCTCCTTATTATGCTCGCAAAAGCCCACTGTATGTCCATAAGCTCCATCTCCTCTTTATCGATTTGTGCGTAGTCTTCATTGGTGAGATTGTTGTTTCCAATCTGACTCGCAACCAAACCGTTGTATGATGCAACCATAGCAGAAACTAAAGCAACATGCTGTTGAGCAATCTCAACAGTCACATTGTTAAGATTAGAAGTCTCTAACACAATCGGACTTTGATTTGATTGTGCTTGAGTAATCTGCATCTGATTCATGTAAGGAGTATATTGTTGTTGTTGTTGAGGTTGACTTGCTGTGTAACAGGCAGCTTGTTGTAATAGTGAAAAAGGTGGAATAAAGTTTGGTGTTGGATAGGATTGTGGTGTGTATGATGGTGTATATGATGAGGTTTGGGCAAGATAGTTGATTGGTGCTTTTGTGGGTTCAACAACATTGGATACACATGCAATGTGAGGAGCAACATTTGAAGTAGTGCTTGAAGCAGAAAGAGAGTTAGATGTGCCACTCACATACAGATCTAGATTCTGTGGAATCTGCGCTCTCTTGGCTTTCCTCTTCTCCTCTATTTCTTTGTTTTCCAGCTTTTGAATGAACTCGTTGATAGTCCAATACTGATATGCATCCTTTTCCTTCAACACTTCAATGTGTTGGTTCCAGTATGGTGGTAAAGCATCAGCAAATTTATCCACCAGTTCTGACATCGGTATGCTGATCTCATAGCTCGAAAGTTCTGTGAGCAAATGGCAATACCGTGGAACCAATTCTTTTAGAGTCTCATTGCCCATGTAACTAAAGTTCTCAAATTCCTTCTGAAGCTCTTCCATTCTTAGCTTCCTTGTCTTCTCATTACCATCATGTCGGTTTCTCAGCATATCCCACAATTGTTTGGATGTTATACACGATCCAAACTGATGCAGCAAATCAGTGTTGATCGCCTGGGATAACTGAGAAAACGCCTTCTTCTCGATAGCAAACCTCTTTTTCTCATCATCAGCCAAATTCTCCAACGGTATCGGTTCTTCAGTATTCTCCAAAATAGGAGCAACATACCCCTTTACTATCATCTGCCATGCCTCGGCTCCTTTCCTTGTCCCTCCACATGGATCTTGAACTTTGTCTTCCATGTGTTGTACTCCTTCATGTCCATGAGCTTTGGTGGACGATTGCCGCTTCCTGATGATAGATCATGAATAAGATTAGAAGTCTCTAACACAATCGGACTTTGATTTGATTGTGCTTGAGTAATCTGCATCTGATTCATGTAAGGAGTATATTGTTGTTGTTGTTGAGGTTGACTTGCTGTGTAACAGGCAGCTTGTTGTAATAGTGAAAAAGGTGGAATAAAGTTTGGTGTTGGATAGGATTGTGGTGTGTATGATGGTGTATATGATGAGGTTTGGGCAAGATAGTTGATTGGTGCTTTTGTGGGTTCAACAACATTGGATACACATGCAATGTGAGGAGCAACATTTGAAGTAGTGCTTGAAGCAGAAAGAGAGTTAGATGTACCACTCACATACAGATCTAGATTCTGTGGAATCTGCGCTCTCTTGGCTTTCCTCTTCTCCTCTATTTCTTTGTTTTCCAGCTTTTGAATGAACTCGTTGATAGTCCAATACTGGTATGCATCCTTTTCCTTCAACACTTCAATGTGTTGGTTCCAGTATGGTGGTAAAGCATCAGCAAATTTATCCACCAGTTCTGACATCGGTATGCTGATCTCATAGCTCGAAAGTTCTGTGAGCAAATGGCAATACCGTGGAACCAATTCTTTTAGAGTCTCATTGCCCATGTAACTAAAGTTCTCAAATTCCTTCTGAAGCTCTTCCATTCTTAGCTTCCTTGTCTTCTCATTACCATCATGTCGGTTTCTCAGCATATCCCACAATTGTTTGGATGTTATACACGATCCAAACTGATGCAGCAAATCAGTGTTGATCGCCTGGGATAACTGAGAAAACGCCTTCTTCTCGATAGCAAACCTCTTTTTCTCATCATCAGCCAAATTCTCCAACGGTATCGGTTCTTCAGTATTCTCCAAAATAGGAGCAACATACCCCTTTACTATCATCTGCCATGCCTCGGCTCCTTTCCTTGTCCCTCCACATGGATCTTGAACTTTGTCTTCCATGTGTTGTACTCCTTCATGTCCATGAGCTTTGGTGGACGATTGCCGCTTCCTGATGATAGATCATGAATAAGTGTGGATATGGCATTGGTCGTCTGCGAATGAACTGCAGCTGCTGCTACTCCCCAATAGTTGTCAATTGGTTGTTGTAATGGTTGCACAACTTGTTGAGGAGCCGAACTAGTCATAGCCATGTAATTGATTGGCTGGGATGGTGGACTAGTTTTCTGGGCTGCAACTGACCATGGATCTTGTGTTGTCTGCTGTTGTGGTGCTTGAGTAGGTCTTGGCGTTGTTGGGAAGTTCCACATCTTAACCTGTAAACGTTTAAACACGAAAAGATTAGAAATGTTTTAAAACAGGAAACTCGTTCGTACTATCGAACGTGCGAATGAGAAATAATCTTCTCCTTCGACTGTTTTGATTGATACGAATGTGGACTGATATCACAAAAACTCTTTCGACCGCTTTCTTCTCTCGTTCGACCGTTTTCCTTCTCCTTCGACCGTTCGATCAATCGAAGGTAACACCAATGGGCGAATGAGCAAAATAAGCAATGAAAGTCTACGTTCGACCACTAAAAGACCTCCTTCGACCACAAAATCCCTCTTTCGACCAAATGAAATTCCACTTTCGACCACTCTCTCTACGTTCGACCCCTGATAATTCAAAAACGGTTATTCTTTGAAAATCCGTTAATTTTGATCATGTTTATCAAATGTTGATGGATTTTGATGATCTAAATCAGGTTTTGAATCGGAATTGATTTGGAACAACTTTAATGAAGAGAATTATCCAATTTAACCTTGAAATCAAGTTGTAATCAATCAAAATCTTATCACATTAGTTTGTTCAATGAAAACATAAACTTTTTGATCAAAATTGGGTCCAAATCAACTGAGAAACTATTAATTTGTGGTTGTTTGATCCAGAATGGCTCTGATACCACTTTGTATGCGTATGTATGGATCGTATAACAACAAAGAATGATCAAACAAGTTAGTTTTAGGTGCGGAATCCCTAAAACAATCACAAAATAATAGTCAAACAGATCAAAACAAGTAAATCATCATTTTCAAAAGCTTTTCATTAATTATAAACTCGATTACACGTTTAAAGATGGATACAAACAGGGTAAGAATGTGAAAAGAGCTAAATAAACTTCTAGAGAGAATATCAGAAAGTGGAGGGAATAATATGACAAAAAGTTACATTCAAAAATCAAGCTTGTCTATTTATAGACTGCACATTCGCCCACTTTGTTCATGCGAATGTGCAGGTTCGCCCAAACTGTCTGGTCGAACCAAGCTATACAATAAACACTATTCTCATTCGACCAAAACTTCCTCCATCGCACCTTCTGATCTTCCTTCGACCATATCAAAATCTTCCTTCGCACCTACTGAAACACCTTCGCACCTTCGACATTCACCAAAACAAGTTTATTGTTCAATCCGAAGCATTAGTCGCACAATTGCATCTACAAAATTTTAAAAAAAAAATCGGTTTTTAAAATTAAAGACATTGAAACACAAAATAAATGCTTAATTCTTTGATTTGTCACATTAATATTTTTAGCGTATAATTAGCATTTATCATGATTTACACAATATTGGAAACATCTAATGTAAATAATTATGATTACCATTTGATTAAAAACATTTAAACACAAAATAATTAATCATATATAAATATAAATACATTTATAAACAAAGTTAAATTTGAAATTTTTTCATCACAATTAATACGCCTATTTTCATATGAATTGCTTTATTTTTAAACATTCAAAATCAAAATTTAAAAAAAAAATCGGTTTTTAAAATTAAAGACATTTAAACATAAAATAAATGCTTAATTCTTTTATTTGTCACATTACTATTTTTAGCGTATAATTAGCATTTATGATGATTTACACAATATTGGAAACATATAATGTTAATAATTATGATTACCATTTCATTAATAACCTTTCAACACAAAATTATTAATCATATATAAATACATTTACAAATTTATTTTTACACATTCAAAATCAAAATTTAAAAAAAAAATCGGTTTTTAAAATTAAAAACATTTAAACACAAAATAAATGCTTAATTCTTTGATTTGTCACATTACTATTTTTAGCGTATAATTAGCATTTATAATGATTTACACAATATTAGAAACATCTAATGTTAATAATTATGATTACCATTTCATTAATAACCTTTAAATACAAAATTATTAATCATATATAAATACATTTATAAATTTATTTTTAAACATTCAAAATCAAATTTAAAAAAAAAAATCTGGTTTTTAAAATTAAAGACATTTAAACACAAAATACATGCTTAATTCTTTAATTTGTCACATTACTATTTTTAGCGTATAATTAACATTTATCATGATTTACACAATATTGGAAACATCTAATGTAAATAATTATGATTACCATTTGATTAAAAACATTTAAACACAAAATTATTAATCATATATAAATATAAATACATTTATAAACAAAGTTAAATTTGAAATTTTTAAATCACAATTAATACGCCTATTTTCATTTGAATTGCTTTATTTTTAAACATTCAAAATCAAAATTTTAAAAAAAAATCGGTTTTTAAAATTAAAGACATTTAAACATAAAATAAATGCTTAATTCTTTTATTTGTCACATTACTATTTTTAGCGTATAATTAGCATTTATGATGATTTACACAATATTGGAAACATATAATGTTAATAATTTTGATTACCATTTCATTAATAACCTTTCAACACAAAATTATTAATCATATATAAATACATTTATAAATTTATTTTTACACATTCAAAATCAAAATTTAAAAAAAAAATCGGTTTTTAAAATTAAAGACATTTAAACACAAAATAAATGCTTAATTCTTTGATTTGTCACATTACTAATTTTAGCGTATAATTAGCATTTATAATGATTTACACAATATTAGAAACATCTAATGTTAATAATTATGATTACCATTTCATTAATAACCTTTAAATACAAAATTATTAATCATATATAAATACATTTATAAATTTATTTTTAAACATTCAAAATCTAATTTAAAAAAAAAATCTGGTTTTTTAAATTAAAGACATTTAAACACAAAATACATGCTTAATTCTTTGATTTGTCACATTACTATTTTTAGCGTATAATTAACATTTATCATGATTTACACAATATTGGAAACATCTAATGTTAATAATTATGAATATCATTTAATTAATAACCTTTAAACACAAAATTATTAATCATATATAAATATAAATACATTTATAAACAAAGTTAAATTTGAATTTTTCATCACAATTAATTCGCCTATTTTCATTTGAATTACTTTATTTTCAAACATTCAAAATCAAAATTTAAAAAAATCCGGTTTTAATTTAAAGACATTTAAACACAAAATAAATGTTTAATTCTTTGATTTGTCACATTACTATTTTTAGCGTATAATTTGCATTTATCATGATTTACAAAATATTGGAAACATATAATATTAATAATAATGATTACCATTTCATAATAACCTTTAAGCACAAAATTATTAATCATATATAAATACATTTATAAACAAAGTTAAATTTGAATTTTTTTCATCACAAATAATTCGCATATTTTCATTTGAATTACTTTATTTTCAAACATTCAAAATCAAAATTTAAAAAAAAAATCGGTTTTTAAAATTTGGCGAGCATGCGCTCCACTGCAAGGAATTACCGGGGTTCAAATACCGCCATGATTTGGTCAGAGATGTTCTATGGGATGTGCTTCGAAGTGCGGGGGTCTCAGCCAAGAAAGAAGCACCAGTCAACTTTCTGACTGATCCGCGGGAGGGGAGATCTACCTTGCGTCCTGCGGATGTTCTTGTGTTTGGATGGGTTGGGGGCAAACATGCTTGTGTTGACTTGACAGGGGTGTCCCCCTTGGTAGGTTTGCGAGACAGCGGCTTTGTACCGGGGCAAGCAGTTTTGAAGGCAGAAGCTAAGAAGGTCGCTAAGCACGAAGCAGCCTGTTTAGAGAATCAACATGTGTTCCTACCGTTTGCTTTTGACACATTTGGATCCCTGGCCCCTGAGGCAGTACGGTTTCTGAAACGAGTGCAGAAGGTGGTCCACGGTGACTCGCAGAGCCCTAAGAACCAAGGGTTTGTGTTTAGCAGGATAGGCTTTGCGATTCAAAAGGGGATAGCGGCGCAGGTTGTTGCCCGCTTACCCACCATCTAAATGTAACTTGTTTTTGAATTTAATAAAAAGTTTCTGTTAAAAAAAATGCTTAATTCTTTGATTTGTCACATTACTATTTTTAGCGTATAATTAGCATTGATTTACACAATATTGGAAACATCTAATATTAATAATTATGATTACCATTTCATTACTAACCTTTAAACACAAAATTATTAATCATATATAAATGCATTTATAAACAAAGTTAAAATTGAATTTTTTTCATCACAGTTAATACGCCTGTTTTACCTTTTATATAATCAATTATGTATACTTATTTTCGGTAATGAAGTTTGTTTACCTTTCCATGTTTTCATTTATTTTTTACACAACTTATTGTTACATCATCTCTGACTTAATTTCATGGTTACTTTTAATTATTAAACATGGCTCCCATAATTTATAAGGCCTTAAAAGTCAAACGAGACTGTTTTCATTTTAACTTCTCATTTTTTTTAAAAAAAAATTCAGCTATTATTTTTGAAAATTTGTGCATTTGGTCAAGATGAATGATTTAAACTTTTTTAAGTTGACTCGCTTGATTATACATTCATGTAATGGCAATGTAACTTGGAATACACATAACTAGGGTAAATTCAATAAGTTCTTATTACAGTTAGTAGGTTGTATGCATTAGAGGTACACTTTGTAAAAGTTTTGTCCAATTATTCCGCTTAGTACTAAAGGTGGATGTACCTCTTATGTTGTTGAGAAACATAGATCAACAAAATGGCTTGTGCAACGGCACGAGATTAAGAATCACGAAACTTGCAAAGCGTATTATTGAATCCGAAATCATATAAGGTGGAAACATTGGTACCAAAACTCTTATTCCTAGAATAAATATGATACCATCTGATAACAAGATTCCAGTGAAGTTCCAAAGGCGTCAATTCCCAATATATGTTTCGTAATGACCATCAATAAAAGCCAAGGACAGTCTCTATCGAACGTTGGATTGTATTTAAGAGACCCCGTATTATCACATGGCCAACTTTATATCGCATTATCAAGAGTTAAAAGCATGGCAGGGGTGAAATTACTTATACTAGATAGTTATGGGAATGTCAAAACTAAAACAAAAAATGTGGTGTATAAAGAAATATTTAGTGATATTTGAATAAAATTTGTATTCGTTGGTTTTAAATTTTAATAAAATATTTCTACTATATTTTTCTTATACGTTATACTACTCCAAATAATTGTACGTTGGTGAACCGTGTTTCCACGCGGGCAAATATCTAGTCAGTTAATAAAACTAAACAGATAGTTAATACTTAAGGGTGTTACAACAATGGAAACATAAATGGAAAGATAGATAATCTCTCGATTAGGATAACAGATGTTAAAAAGAAAACCACTGTTACTACAAACGGTTTTCTTAATACAAATATTATTAAAAAACTACTTTGATTTCAATTAATAAATTTACAACAACAAAGTTAACAAACTAAAAATAAATCCCAATAAACATAAAAGAACGCTTCTAAGAAAAAACACTAAAGAATGATCTTCTTGAAATAGAATTCAAAACAAACAATCAAACAAAACGAATGTCGGTCTTTAAGTTCTGTTGCACCTACATTAAAAGCCCACCAGGCCTTCATAAATAGGATTTGCATGTAGTACTAACAGATTTATGTTTTTCTTTGACTGTAAGAATCTTCAAAATACAACAATCTGAAGTTCACTGCAGATGGATTGTTAATAATGGTTTTTCCTTTGATTGTAAGAATCTTTTAGAATATTGATGGAAGGAAACTTGATCGTAATATCATTATAACTAAGTGATAAAGAGTTTGAAATTGAAAAAAGTTGAAGGCATACAAGATTGAGAAAAGAACATTGATATTTAACTTCATTTATAGAGTGAAAGTGAATAAATAATTTATTTGTAAATTTAATTTTCAAATATAAATTTAAACTGTAACAAAATCATTTATTAAAGAATTAAATGTTATTAAAATAATATTATAAGCTATATTTACATAAATAATTCCAACTTCATAACTAAAGTCCTTAACTTTAAAGTATTTTACTTTTTTTGAAAACATTAACTTACGTATTTTATTTTAATTAATATTCTAGAATGGTCTCGGCTCCAGGTGGGCAGGTTTACGTATTTAGTATATTAGGATTTGCTATTCAAAAAGAGGTGGCAGCACAGCTTGTTGCCCTTCTGGCCGCTATTTTGATGTAATTTTCTTTTTCTTGGAAGGATAAAAAGTATATACGTCTATTTATAAAAAAAAAAATACGACCAAAATATTAAGTGTAACACCCCAACCGATGGCGGAAACATCGGGGTATCACGTAGTAACGATTGTCCAAAAGCACATGGTATTTAAAATTCAAGTTCCATTAAATAAATATTCTAATAATGGAATTTATTACGACGAAAAGGAAACAATACTAAATGTTCAATATCAAACTAAGCCAATAACCAAATAAAAATAAAACTAGACTTCAACTTCTAATGTCCAAAGCACGTAGAACTTCAAGCTGCATTATTCCCTGAAACATTTTTAAGTTGGAAAATGTGGGGGTCAACTATAAATAGTTGGTGAGTAATACATTTGTTTTAAAAAAAATAATTTGCAAAGTTTTGTAAGTCATGTCTATATATCAAAACAATTTGTAATAATATTAATCGGAAACCATGGTGTTGTATAGTCAACCCTAGTGACAATGACGTAACTCAAGGAGCTAGTAAAAATCTGTTTCAATCATCCATCAATTTATGCGGGGGATGGGCTTGTCGAACCTATAGCGCTATAATCTACTACAGTTGGCTTGATCAAAGTTAATGACTACACTGAGGCGGGTTCACCAACTAATAATAAAAGCAAATGTGTAAAGATATAAGCAAGACAAAAAGTAAACATGTTTCACCCCTAAAAATATAAAAACATTAAAAAGCGGGGCTATGTAAAACTCACCTTAGCAAAGCAAGCAAATTTCCAAATAGTGCAACTAAGGTTGAGAGAATCCTAAAGGATTATCCTAAATAATTCTGTAACATCCCGAAAATCCATTTCGCTTAATTACGCTATTAGGCGTGAATAAGAAATGGTTGGAGGTCGAGCGAGGACGTGGATTGTATGGGATCGCGGTCACGTAAACTAATAAAGATGACTTGTATTAGATGTACTAATAAACAATAAAAGATGAAACACCTATAATATCTTGTAGCTATGGGTTCCAAACATAAGAGAATGTTTTTATAAAGCAAGAAATTTTCTGGTTCGAACTTCCGCTGCGTATTTTTGTAGATGCATTTTGTGCGACTAATGCTTTGGATTACAATTAACATATGTTAGTGTGTTTTGTCAAATGGGCGAAGGAAGAAAGATTGGGCGAATGAAAGATTCTAAAGGTGCGAAGGAGACTTATTGGTGCGAAGGATAGATAGGAGGTCGAAGGTAGAATAGATGTTAATGTATAGCTTGGTTCGACCATGATGAATGGGCAAACCTGCACATTCGACCAAGCAATATGGGCGAATGTGCAAGCCTATAAATAGGTTAAGCTCATTTTGAATGCAAGTTTTGGTCATTTTTGTTTCCCTCCTGTTTGAGTCTCTCCCTAGGGTTTTGTGTAAACTTAATTCATGTCATATATTGATTGTAAAGCTTATTTTAACGTGTAATTGAGTGTTTTTATGAATGAAATGAAGCTTTTAAAGATGATTTCTGTGTTTTGTTGATATTATTATCATTTTGTGATTGATTCAGGGATTCCGCACCTGAATCAAACTTGTTTGATCACTATCTTTGTAGATTTGACGATCCTACGCGCATACAAAGTGGTATCAGAGCCATTATAGATCAAACAACCACAAATTGATAATTTTACAACTGATTTGGACCCTATTTTGATCAAAAACTTTATGTTTTCATTGATAAAACTGAATTGGTGATAATTTGATTGATTAGAGCTTGTTTTCATGGATAAAATGCATAATTCTCTTTGATAAACTTGTTCCAAATCAAATCCGAAGCAAAACCTGATTAGAATCATCAAATTCTTTCAACTTTTGATAAATTTGATCAAAATTAACTGATTTTCAAAGAATAACCGTTTTTGAAAGTGCAGGGTCGAACCTAGGGAGAATGGGCGAAAGTGTGTGTTAATCTGGTCGAACCAAAGGATTTTTGGTCGAAGGTGGTGTTTTAACCGGTCGAACCTAGAGTTTGTTAGTGTATTGGTGTACATTCGACCATATTTGTCTCATTCGACCATTTGGACGGTCGAAGGTGAAATCAAACGGTCGAAAGAGGGTTTAAACGGTCGAAAGTGATTTGTGTTTGTCTTACTTCTCATTCGTATCTTTGTAAACGGTCGAAGGAGAGAAATTTGATTCATTCGACCACTCGACACATACGAAGGAGAAATCTGTTTTAAACTTTTCTAATCTTTTCGTGTTTAATCATTTTTAGATCAAGATGTGGAACTTTCCTACTACACCACGACCTAACACGACACCACAACAGCAGACAACCATGGATCCTTGGTCGGTTGCTGCCCAAAAGTCTAGTCAACCATCACAACCTATCAATTATATGGCTATGACTAGTACTATTCCTCAACACGTTGCGCAACCACAACCGCAACCGATTGGTGACTATTGAGGAGTAGCAGCAGCAGCGGTTCACTCATAGACAACTAATGCCATATCAACTCTCATTCAAGACTTGTCCTCGGGGAGTGGAAACCGTCCACCTAAGCTTATGGAAATGGTCGACTACAACACGTGGAAGACCAAATTCAAGATCCATTTGGAGGGTATGGGTTTAGAGGGAACTGAGGTATGGCAAATGATTGCGAAAGGCTATGTTGCTCCGATCTTGGAGAACACAGGAGAGCCTATTCCATTGGAAAATCTAGCAGATGATGAAAAGAAGAAATTTGCTATTGAGAAGAAGGCGTTTTCTCAATTGTCTCAAGCTATCAACACTGATTTGCTTCATCAGTTTGGTTCTTGCACAACGTCAAAACAGCTGTGGGACATGTTGAGGAACAGGCATGATGGAAATGAGAAGACTAGGAAGCTAAGGATGGAAGAGCTTCGAAAAGAGTTTGAGAATTTTAGTTACATGGGTAACGAGACATTGAAAGAGTTGGTCCCAAGGTATTGCCACTTACTCACAGAGCTTTCAAGCTATGAGATTAGCATACCTATGTCCGAATTGGTGGACAAGTTTGCCGATGCATTGCCACCGTATTGGAACCAACATATTGAGGTGTTAAAAGAGAAGGATGCGTACCAGTATTGGACTATCAACGAGTTCATACAGAAACTGGAAAACAAGGAGATGGAGGAAAAGAGGAAAGCAAAAAGGGCTCAAATTCCTCAGAATCCGGAATTGTATCTTGGTGGTACATCTTCTTCCCATTCTACTTCAAGTTCTACTTCTAATGTTGCTCCACACATCGCGTGCGTATCCAACATTGTTGAACCACCCAAAACACCAATAAATTACCTTGCTCAAACATCTTCATATACCTCACCATCATATCCAACAACAACTACTTATATTCCACCATTTTCACCCATGCAACAAGCAGCATGTTACTCTGCTAGTTAACCTCAACAACAACAACCATACAATCCTCAAATGAACCAGATGCAAATTAACCAAAGTCAACCTAACCAAAGCCCGATTGTGTTGGAGACATCAAATCTAAACAATATTACTGTTGAGATTGCCCAACAACATGTAGCATTAGTTTCAGCAATGGTAGCATCATACAATGGTTTGGTTGCTAGTCAAATTGGGAACAACAACTTGACCAAGGAGGACTATGCACAGATTGACAAGGAAGAAATGTAAATGATGGATATTCAATGGGCCTTTGCAAGTATCATGAGAAGAGCCACTGATTTTATTCAAAAGACTGGGAGAACTGACCTTTCTACTTCTCCTAACACCACTTATGGCTTCAACAAAGCCAAAGTTACTTGTTTCAATTGTGATGAGAAAGGTCATTTCAAAAGAGAGTGCACACAGCCAGCACAACAAGGTAATAGAAATCCATTCAACTCTACTTACCAAAACCGACAAACCCAAAATCAAAATCAAGTATCATACCAAAGTTCCAACATTTCAAGCTTTCAACCTCAAAACAACTATCAAAACCGCCAAAATAACTAACAAAATAACAATGCTAGACAATCCACAACACAAAACCAAAACCAAACACAACAGAATTCAAACCGAACAATCATTCCCATTTCTACACCAAACACACAAACCCAAACCGAAAACCCAAATCAAGCTATGGTGATACAAAAGGATGAGAGTTTTGATTGGACCGGTATGCAGTTAGGTGTTGAAGAAATTACAGCTGGTAATGTGGCTTGTGTGGCACAGAAAATGAATTTGGATGAACCGGTGGAGGTTGAAGAAGAGATTGTGACTGAGAAGATGAGTGAGTTGAAGATTGAAGAGTTGAATGATGAGATGAATGTTGATGTTGAAGAGAAGAAATCTGGAATGATTCTTAATTCAGTTGCTGATATTCTAGAGCAGTTTGATTCTACTTATTCTGATGAGGAGAGTGAGTCTGATTCTGAATCTAGTGTTAACTCACTGGATGATGACATTGACCAGTTGCTTGCTGAAGCTGACTTCTTGATGACCCGGAAATCATGCATAGTGGATGATGCTTGCACCAGAATTGATTATTCCAAGTTTTTCGCTGGGAAGGAAGCACACTTTGCACTGATGGCCATGACAGAACCTCCTAAACAGGTAAGTACTGAATCTACTGTTAATTCAAATTCAACTTGTGTTAAACATTGCAAAGCTTGTGATAAATTGACAGATGGGAATAAGCAACTCAAGGTCCAACTTGAGAGTGCAAAAATCAATTGTCAATCATATCAAAAAGAATCAAAAGAGTTTAACAGAGTACTTGATGGCTATAAGAAAGACGTTTCAGAAATAAAAAAGACTTTGTCTTTAAAACAAATGGCCATAAATAACTATATCAATGATTTAGAAAACACAAAATTAGAAATGGCCACCATCAAGTGCTTTGCAGAGAAAGTAAACAAAAAGCTTGAAAGCTATAAGCATATTGCTTATGTCGTTGACCACATAATAGAAGAGCCTTCACAGTCTAGTAGTGCAAACTACAAAGTTGTCCCAGCTCCGGTGTTGTTTGAAAACCATAATTTGCATTCAATAGCACCGGAGAGCTCAGTTAAATCTGACTCTACTTCGGATAACGAGTCAAACACATCTAGTGTGGGAGACCCGTATTCTGATGTTAGACCTGTTCTGGGAAATAATGAGGGTGTGGTTGCTGCTGATGATTCTGATGAAGAAGATGAACAGTCTGAGACGGTTGTTGAAAAGGTGAGTGATATTCCTGATGAAAATCACATCATCACTACTGAAGCTGTTTCACCATCTCAGATTGTCCATCCCATGGCTAACGCTCATAGAAAGAATCAATCAGTGAAGCCTGTTGAAAAGAAAGTTGAAAAGATAATTGAGAAGAAAGTTGAAAAGAAAGTTGAGAAGAAAATTGAAAATAAAATTGAAAAGTCAAATGATGAGAAAAATGAATCGTGTGATAAACCTGTTAAAGTTTTCTATCGGATGCAAGGCTCCGATAAGATCATTTTTGATGAAGAATATCCTATTCAATTTGCAAATTATTCAAAAATTGAAAAGATCTGGCAGGAAAGTACCATTTGGTTCCCAAAACATGAGCGAACAAATGATATACCTCCAACAATCTTAAAGAAAATTCATTCGGATATTCCTAAAGAACCCAAGGTCAATGTCACACAATTTGTTAAACCAAAAGATAAGTCAAATGGTTTTCTTGAGCCGATAGTACTCAAAGGACCCCGCTCCTGAGAGTTTAAGAAGAAGGTTTATGGATGATCAATATCCAATCGCTAGTTATTCTAAGTCGAACATCAAGGAAAATTATGAAGAGTACCGTGCATGTTTTAAGTGCGGGGAGAGAGGGAATTTACTTGCCAACTGCCTGTATGTAAGACACAAGAGGCACGAGGTGGAGATGAAGCAAAAGTATGAATGTCCAGTCGATAATCATTGTTATCCACATAGACGATTTGTCCCTCAACCAGCACCTTTTTATAATCAAAGCAATTATTTGAAAAGGAGGGAAAATCGTTCGATGACATATGATAAACGCAACCGGATAGCCACTGAGAAACCGTTAAAGAAACCAATGGTGAACGCAACTGTTGACAACAAAAAGGTTTCTATTAAACCTAATGTCAAACCAACAGTTGGACCTGTCTCTGTTAAATCAGAGAAGGTAACCAAGAAGGTAGTGTTCAAGGATGAAGTAAAGAAACCGGCTGAGACCCCAAAGTCTCAGATCCGGATCTTGAAAAGATCTGAACAATCTTGGTCACCAAAGGGTTCTGAGGGTGCTTCAACTTCACAACAAAATGTGAAATCTGAGAATGAGAAAGATTTGTGTGATAAGAAAAAGGTTGATAAAAATCAAGATGTTTGTGATAAAACTGACTCTTTGAAACAATCTGTTCAAAGACCCAAGACCAAACAGGCTTGGGTCCCCCGAAAAATCTAACTTCTTTACTTGATATGTGCAGGGAGCTTCAGCTGGCCCTGTGAGCAGTCTTTGGATTGTTGACAGTGGAGCTTTTGGTCACATGACAGGGGATCTTTCGCTACTATTTGATATTAGAAACATCAATGGAGGTTATGTAGCGTTTGCAGGGAACAAGGGAGGCTATATTACCATGGAGGGTAGTGTGAGCAATGGAATTGTGAGTTTTGAGAGAATTTCTTATGTGAAGCAGATAGATTACAATCTGCTCAGTGTCAGTCAGATTTGTGACAAGCAATTTTCTGTGTACTTTGACGACAAATCTTGCTACATACTCAAGCCGGGTTTTGAATTACCGAAAGAGTGGGAGATGTTAAAGGTGCCGAGAGTGAACAACTTGTACATTCTCGATATGTCAAAAGCCATGACCACCCAAGGCCAAGTCACGTGTTTCCTCTCCAAGGCTACAGAAAAAGAATCGATTATGTGGCATATGAGAATGGGACACATTCACCTAAGAAAGATGAATCAATTGGTGAAGAATGAACTTGTCACAGGCGTGAACGTCAAACATTTTCACTTAAATGACAAGTGTGTGAGTTGTAAAAAGGGTAAGCAGCACAAACAATCCCATAGGCCAAAGAAAGTTAATTCCGTCGAACTGCCACTTGAACGTAAGAGTCATGCTGGGGAATTATACTGTCTTGTGGTGACTGATGATTTTTCAAGATTTTCATGGGTTATGTGCTTACACCAAAAGACCGACACGTTTGATAATTTGAAAGTTCTGTTCACTCGACTGGAAAATATCTATGGTCTCAAGATCAAGAGGATTAGGAGTGATAATGGAACGGAGTTTAAAAATGCACAGATGGACGATCTTTGTGAAAACAAAGGTATTCATCATGAATACAGTGCTCCGTATACCCCACAACAGAACGGTGTCGCGGAACGTAAAAACAGGACTCTAATTGAAACGACGAGGACAATGCTTGCGGACTCAAATCTTCCAGTAATGTTCTGGAACGAAGCAATTTACGCAGCTTGTTATACTCTTAATCGTGTTTTAACTGTAACATTATGTATTTTTTCCCAATATTATTCGGTTTTTTTTTTATCAAATCATATTTATTTTAAAAAGTTGTCTCAAATCGTACAAGAATATGTGATTCTTATTATTTCTTAATAATAGTAATAAAGCGATTCGATCATATAATTAGTTTACGAACTTAATGTAAATAATAAACTACGTAGCACATCTAAAAATAATATAAATGGATTCGACCATATAATTCTTTTAACAGAAAAGGTCAAAATTTTGTTGAATCCCATTGACAAATGACAAGGCTACGAATCTCTTGATAGTTTATAATAATCTATATCTCTTATAACCATAATAATTTTTTTGTATTTATTTTTGTTTCAAATTTAGAAATTTAAAAAATTAAACACCAACATATTATCCTACATTAATGCAAATGCATTTTGTCTGTCAATTATCGAGCAATCATGTAGCAATCAACTAGTAATCCCAATCCATAATTACGGAATTTCTAACCGAAATCAAATCAAGCAATTATTGAAGATTTTTGTATATAAACCAACCCGGCTCCTTGTTTCCTCTCTGTCCAACCCCCGCTAACACCCGACCGGTACCGCCACTATTCCCGCGACGAATCATTTTGGCACCAACACCGCAGCCGTTGCCGCACCACTCCGCGCGTGATACCTCGCCAAACAGCTCTGCCACCACCTCTATTAGACCTGTTTGCACATCCTAAATCGTAGAAGGTGTTGCCTCCTTTTTCGGCAGTTGCCATCGGTCTTATATCGCAATTAAGGTAATAATCCAATTCATGAATATGTTATTAGTTGTTCTTCTATTTATCTGTTTTTATATATTAAAATCAATTCATGAAACCTCAAACGTGACATACAAACATATTAAAAACAATTTCCTATATATTATTTTCTGAACCAGACTAGTCTAAATACTATCTATTTAAGTTCTTTTGTAAAAAAAAAAAAAATACATGCATTTGGTAGGTAACAATACGGACAAGATTTCATCATTTTCGTAAGATGATGTTGTAAAGACTAAATATTGATAGTTTCATTCACACTAATAGTTCTATATCTACCTTAGTAAATAATTAAGATTCTCTTTCAAATGATTTCACAAACAAGAATTTCATATACATATTTTCAAGTAGATTATTTATGGTTATATAACTACGAGTGTATGTGCATATATATTTAACATAGCTACAAACTATTTAACATAACTACAAACTTTATTGAGTAGTCAAGTAAACAAATAGACTTTTTTTAATAAACTACTATCTTACATATTATTATTATTATCTTTTTTTTTACTTTTTATTATTAATATCGTATATATGTTTCAATTAAAATTCATTGAAAAATCATGAATCGAAGCATCTAAAAATGTGTAAACTTAATAGAGTAATTAAATCAAAAGTAATATACTATGCACGAACACTATGACTATAGATTCTAAAATATCACTCTTAATTAGGTGCAAGCATAATTTCGTTGATTCCCGTTAAATTGTAGCAAGTTCATCACAATCAAGGTGAGTTTACGTAACCTTGTTTATGCAATTCTTTATACTTGAAACTTTATACTTAAGCAATTCTACATACATGTCTAGTTGTAAACTTTAATGCCTCATGACTTAGACAAAGACTATTAGACTTAAACTTCAACTTGCATAATCATTAACCCTGATCAAGCCGGCGGTATACAATAATAGATCTATTGGATTGACAACCCCACCTAGATTCGTTGACCATCTTGTATGGGGAGCGCGGGTGATTGTTATCGTTCTAACGTTATATTAAGGTGAACCGTGGATGCGGGATGGACCTAAACTTTGTCGGAGGATTGATTATGTGCATACTATACTTGTTGTTTATTCATGTAGACTTAAACTTACATTAGACATATGAATTGCTAAACTTTATTCTTTTAAACTTATTGCTTGACTTGGCTTATGTATTCTCACCAACTTCTAGTTGACCCCCCCCCCCATTTTTCCAAACTCAACAGGAAAAAAAAATGATGCTTGAAGTCTAGAGCTAGCATGAGAAGAGTTTTGAAGTTTTAAGCTTTGTGTGATTATTGGATGTATTAGATTTCATTCAAGACATTTAATGTAAGTCAATATTGTAACGAAAGAAAGGGTTATTTAAACTTATGTATTACCATGAGCTACTGAACAATCATTCATACGTGGCACCTCGATGTTTCCGCCATCGGTTGGGGTGTTACATTAACGGTGAAAAAGTTTGGCAAAACTTCTTATGAGCTGTTGAATCGTCGAAAGCCGAATTTAGAGTATCTAGAACCGTTTGGAGCTCCTTGTACTATGCTTAATCCATCTGAGAAGTTCGCACCGAAGGCCGAGCAAGGATACTTTGTTGGATATGCAACCCCGCTCAAACGGGTATTCAACAAAAGGACTCGTCAGGTCGAGGAGTGGGCTAACGTTGAAGTACAACGGTATACTCAGAATTTACAGGGAAGCGGTCCAGACTGGATGTTTGATTACAAAGATTTCTTTGAATTATTCAACCTAGATAGCTTGGTTGAAAAGGCTGTATTACGTTTATATTACGAGGTCGAAAACGCAGTGACATCACCGTTGGTGCGTCCGATCACCGTGAATCCTCAAGCAGCTTCTAATGATACCAATGTTCCTGTCGTTGAAGAAGAGGTATTCCAAGAAGCTTCCACAACGTTGAATTCATCAGAATCAGGAGATGACGACGATGAGGTTACAAGTGAAGCTATCTTAGATCATGCTACAGTGACACCACCAGTGAACCAAACTACAAATGGTGCTTCAACATCGAATGTGGGCAATGATCTGGTTTCTGCAGAGAACTCAACTACTCAGACGGAAGTCCAAGTACCTGATTATCCGGAATCTCAGATACATCGAATTCACCCGATTGAGCAGGTTATTGGTGATCCTGGTAGCAGTGTGATGACAAGAGGACAATTGAGGAATGCTAACTCACCGGAAAACCTTGGCAATCTTGTTTTATATGCCAAAATACAAAAATCTGGTTTTCAGAATGACTGGTCTTTTGCTTGTTATGTTTCGCAGGTTGAGCCGCGAACTTACAAGGATGCTCTTTTGGACGATGCTTGGGTGGAAGCAATGCAAGAGGAGTTGTTGCAGTTTCAGAAACTTGGCGTTTGGACACTGACAGATTTGCCCCCGGGAAGAAAGAAGATTGGAACGAAATGGGTTTTTAAATGCAAAAAGGATGATAGAGGAGTGATCGTAAGGAACAAAGCTCGTTTGGTTGTACAAGGATTTCATCAAGTGGAGGGACTCGATTACAACGAAATCTATGCACCAGTTGCACGCTTAGAGGCAATCCAAATGCTTCTGGCGTTTGCATCATTCAAGAAATTTAAGGTGTATCAAATGGATGTCAAGAGCGTGTTTCTCTACGGTGTGGTCAAGGAGGAAGTATACGTAGGTCAACCACCAGGCTTTGAAGATCCTATTCACCGGGATAAGGTCTACGTTTTGAACAAAGCTCTCTACGGGTTGCACCAAGCTCCAAGGCAATGGTATGAGGAGCTGAGCACGTATCTTCTTTCAAAAGGATTCAAGCGAGGTTTGGTAGATTGCACACTGTTCACTAAACGAACAGGCAATGACTTGCTTCTAGTCCAGATTTATGTTGACGATATTATATTTGGGTCAACTAATGAACTTCTGTGCAGAGAATTTGAACGTGTTATGCAGGAAAAGTTCGAGATGAGCGCAATGGGAGAGATGCAATTTTTCCTAGGCTTGCAGATGGAACAAAGACCAACGGGGATCTTTATTCAACAAACGAAATACGTTTCTGAAGTCTTGAGCCGATTCCAGATGGATGATTCAAAGCCGATGGATACCCCAATACAACCTAATCACGGGATTGGAGTTGACGCTAAGGGGGAGCTAACTGATCCATTTATATACAGAGCAATCGTCGAATCTCTGATGTATCTCACCGCCTACAGACCAGATATAATGTTTGACACATGTCTCTGTGCACGTTATCAATCGAAGCCGAAACAGAGTCATCTTGCAGCTGTCAAACGTATCCTTAGATATCTGAAGGGTTGTCCGTCAAGAGGACTATGGTACCCTAATGATGATAATTTGACCTAATCGCTTTTAGTGATGCAGATTGGGACGGCTGTGACAAAGACAGCAAATCCACAACGGCTGGATGTCAGTTTATGGGGAGCAGGCTCGTGACCTGGCAATGCAAGAAACAGACTGCAGTTGCATTATCCACATGTGAAGCAGAATACGTTTCAGCATCGAGCTGCTGCTCACAGGTTCTTTGGATCCAACAACAGATGGTGGATTACGGTTTGCAATTTCTTAAAACCCCTATTTACTGTGATAATGAAGCTGCAATCGCATTAACAAAAGACTTAGTAAATCACTCAAAGGCTAAACATATCCGGATTAAGTACCATTTTATCCGTGATTGTTATGCTAAAGAGTTGATCGATATGGTCAAAATCCACACTGATTACCAACGCGTGGACCTTTTTACTAAAGGTTTTGATAAATCGAGATTTGAATATCTTTTGAAAGCTAATGGTATTAAAAAAAACAAGACTGATCACCACCTCAGTTTATCGCATTTTAGTTTAGTTTTACTGTTTTTCAGAAAAATTTGAAAATCCAAAAACATTGAAAATTTTCAAAATCCATAAAAATTAGAAAATTTCTTTGCTGACTGCTATATCTTCTTCCCTTAGATTAATGCCGTCAGATTTCTGTGAACAAACGATATCTGGGCAGTCACATATTTGAAATGCTCCAGCTTATCCTTGGGAACTGTAAATTCAAAAATTTTAAAAAATCGGAAAAACCAAAAATGATTTCCTGGAGAAGAAGGGGAAATGATAGTACATCAGTGGGGATCTGACACATTCTAAAGAAATGTAATGCTATATAGGGTGTGTGTGTCTGAGTCTGTGTGATGTGCTGATAGGCTTCGTAGACCTATTACTGCGTGTCTGATACATACATATCAAACGAATTGTTGTGTGGATGAACTCCTCATGGGCATATGGTCTTAGTACCGTAATTTCGTTTGATAGGGTATTTGTACAAAACTCGGAGGTTTTGGGTCGTTATGTTATTAGTTGTCTGGGGATAGCCTCTCTGATCTTCTGCTGTAAGTCATTACGGACCTAGATCAGATAGGGTGTCTTTATAAAAGAGCTTTAAGCCAAATCATAAAGTTACCGAATTGAGGAACTTTCCATGTTCTATGATAATCAAAGATTATCTATTACATCGTATTAATCACTGATGCAAATCATGATTGATATCAGTCCTCAACCTGGTAAAAGTGCATATGTTACTTTGCTGCATTAATTTGCTGACCTGTATACCTCTGTGCCTCATACCTTGTAAATTACAGACGACGAAAGCATAATCACGCTTTACAATGAGTCTTTGTGAATTTACTTCTTGATACGGGAGTATGTCGTGTGCGTGGGAACCACAGACAATTACGTTTATACGATACATAATCGTATCAGTTTAAAGCACTGCACAAAAGTCTGCATGTGAGTTTATGTGGATCACAATATCAGCAGTTGCCAGATCACACATTGCCTTTAATGATAATAATCAAAAAGATCAACGGTGTGATCAGATTTCTCAATAACTGATATGATCCCTTTACCGGAAATCCCAAAACATTTACTGCTTTATCTTTACATTTCTGCATTTTATTTTTCTCGTCAAAAACTGCAAAACTCAAAAAGATTTTAGGTGTGTTTTAGCATAAACTTTAGAAAATCCAAAAATATTTTACATTTCTATCTTATTTTTGATAGCTGATGGTGGTTGATGACGATTTTCTAAACCTTGATGAACCATTTGAGCTTTGTAATCTTTAAATAAGAAAATATGATTGTCGGATGCTTAAAAGTTGGAAAATATTTTGAACGGGACTCGATTTTGAGATTTGGTAAAATTTTCAAAAATTCCTGTTCACTTTCGCCCCTTCGTTGGGTCTAAGGAGGAATTTTTTGTTCATTCGTACGTTTAAATTTGGGCGAATGTGAGAGTTCTTAAGACATTTTCTCTTTTGAACCCTTATGTCTCATTCGTACCTTTAATTAGGGGCGAAGGAGACAAAAGCTTCACATTCGACCACTATGAACGGGCGAATGAGCTGCCTATATAAAGCCTTATCTGCTCATTCGAACCATTCTAAAAATTTTTCAAAAATTCTGATCTTAAGTCCACTTATTGCTTTTTGATTTTAAACCTTATCATTGTGTTCGTCTACTTGTGCTGATCAATTTGCCCTTATCTTTACAGGTTTTCATCAACTATTGAATGATTAATCGACATTTTTCATTTTCAAACCCTAACTGATCAAATACTCATTAAAACATGATAATTGATTTAATTTTTGATAAGGATTCATTGTTTCAGTGTTTTAGGGGAGATAATCCAAAAACTTAGGGTTTTAATCCAACACATTGATCTTTTGATTAGTTTTTAGGTTCGAACCCTAGTTTTTATTAGAAAACACTGAATCAATGCTTGTTTAATGAAATTGATGATTAGGAAAGTTTTATCAGAGGTTTTAGTTGCTAAATTAATCAAAATGACAGTTTGAAACAGCCTGAAATGCAAAATTGAAATTTGAAATGAAGAACTGACTCTTTCGTCCATTACGAACGGTCGAACGTGCAAAACGGGTGAAGGAGAAGGTTTATGTGGGTGAATGAGGTTAAACGGGCAAATGAAACATTTTTTCAAAAACTTTTCACATTCGAACCCTTGAAACTTCACATTCGCACCAAGTTTTTTCATTCGAACCTTTAAACGGGCGAATGTAGAATTCAAAAATCAAATTTTCAAATTTTGTTTATTTTGTTTGTTTTTGACGCGTTTACTTGATTTGTTTTGCAGTTTTAACCATGTCTGAACAGGAAGATACGAGGGTTCCTGCTGGATCATCCTCACAGGCTGCCGAGACAGCGAAGACTGATATTTTACTGTTTGAGAATGCGCACAACTGCTGTGCATATCTTGGAGACATGAAGAAGCATACGGAGTTTACTGGGATTATTGAGTTTCTGAAGAGGAGCCGGGTGATCGATGCATTGCTACACCCGCTATTATTTACAGAGATTTATTACAGGAGTTCTGGACAAACGCGAAAATGGACTTCTGGGAAGGTGAATCATCTCTGGTCAGCAAGATTCAAGGAGTGCTGATTATCGTGTCAGAGAATGATATTAGAGAGGCGTTGAAGCTTGAAGATGTAAAGACAGATCCCAGAGAACTCAGCTGGACTGAACAAAGGAAGTGCTTTCTCAGAATGAAATATAACGGACCGATTACTGATGGTTCGTTACACAAAGGAAAGCTCTATCCCCAGTTCAAGTACTTAGCACACGTGATGATACATGTCTTCGGGTCAACGGCTAGTGGTTATGATCTGATGAGGAAAAGCATAAGCTCGTTGATGGTAGCACTAATATTGAACAAACCGTTCAATGTATCAGGAATGCTTATGGAACACTTATTGGAACCAGTGAGAGGTACAAGGACTAGGAAGTTTCTGTTATATCCTAGATTCCTTCAGATGATTTTCGATTTGAAGTATAAGAACTTGAAGAGAGATCCGAAGCAAATTATTGTTCAGGAGCATATGAACATTAATACTCTTGCCAGAATGAAGGCGTACAAAGGTTTATCTGTGAATGAAAGACCACCAGTGAGATGTTTATTTGGTCATTTAGTTAAGATTGATTATGTTGATCCTGGTAAAGATAAGGTGAGGCATGCTAACAATGCATCTGACGAAGACAATCCGTTACATCCTGTTGACCCTGAGGCAAAACGAAAGCGTCAGGTAGTGAACGTGGGAGCAAAAAGTGGTAAAGGTAAAGAGAAAGAGATAAGAATTGAAGTTCAGGCTGAAGCTGAACCAGCAAAGAAGAAAAGTGCGTCAAGAAGGCACAAAAGTATGGCAAAGAAAGGATTACATCTTGTGGATGAAGCGTCGGTTGATTCTGAAGAGACGCAAGAACATGAACGATGGGATTCTGATGAAGAGACTGTAAAGAGCACCACGCCCAAGGCCACTGTGGCTGGTGAGTCTGCTAGTCTGAATAAATCAGTGGAAGAACAGAGAACTAAGAGCCCTATTCACTTAGATGAAGATGATGAGGGATTAGGTTTGGGATCAGGAGATTTTCCTGGATCGCCAGTACAAGGGGAGAAACCAAAGAAGCCCCAATTCAAGAAGAAGGAGAAAGTATTAAAGCCCATGGAAAAGCGAGCTAGGGAGATTGAATCATTGATTGCTGGAAAGAAACTTCCACCGGCATCTAGCTCAAAATCACCGGTTGCGAGTCCAGTTGCGAAGAAACAGAAAACATCATCAGGAACTGAGAAACAGACTGATCTACCTGTTGATAAATTCAATGATGCACTGGACAGAGTGTTAAAGAAGATTAAGAAAGGAAAGCTGCCTGCTGATGCTGAAGCTTCTACTCCAAAGGTCACAGTTGATAACGATGTGATGAACACTGTGAACCGGAAGCTAGCTGATCTGATGAAGATAATTAGTCAGCAGCAAGCAGAGATTGAGAAACTGAAGAACAACGATCAGAAGATGCTAGACGTTGTTGAGACATCACATGACAATCAGGAAGCACTTGAAGCTGAAATCAAACGACTTCGCAAAGAAAACAAGAAGTTGTTGAAACACGAACAAAGAAACACCAGACGATATATAGCTTTGAAAGAAGACAATAAGAAGCTAAAAGAGAGTAACAAGCACATGGACAATCTGATTAAAGATTTGTACTCTCGAGCTCCTCAGCTAAAAGAAGGTGAAGAGGATAAAGAACAAGATGAGGAGCAGGTTGATTTTGAACCGTCTGATAATGAGGAGGAGGAAGATGAGGATCTTGATGAAGATGCAGGAAATGCTCCTCAAAAGAAAAAGAAAAAGAAGAAGGATGATGGAGATGATGATGGTTCGGATGGTGAATCTGGTGATGGAGGCAGCTCTGCATTTGATGATGATGATGATGATGATGATGATGATGATAATGATGATACAGATAAATATAAGTATGAGAAACGTGGATCTGGAAAAGGAGGTGAATCCAGTTCTAAAGCTCCTGAAGGATCGGTTGATGATGATACGATCTTTTGGAATGAAAAGCTGGAGTCATTGTCTGAAGATGATAAACGGATGTATCGTCAGATGCTTACTAATCGAGTCTGGACGATAGACATGACCAGTAGATTTTCTAAGATCTTTGAATCAAGTGACAGGATGCTGGAATTGGAATATAATGATCCAGATCTTGAAGATGGTGAAGTTTCTACGGCTATCTCAAAGGAGATTTTGGAAGGTTTGGCAAAGCAGGTTGGGAAAACGTTAGAAGAACTATTAGCTGATAACCAGATTCCTAATCTACCTGAAAAGGAAGCTGGAAATCATTCTGATGATCGTGACGTACCTGCATTTGAGGAGATTGAAATTGAAGATATAACTAGTGAAGAGTATCCAGAATATTTCAAGAAAGATAAAGATTCTGGATTTGCTGCATTCACTGAAGAGTTGCTAAAAGAAGCCGAGAAACTTGCTCGAGAAAAGAGTGATAGGTTTGTTGAAGAAGTGTTCAAGGGGCATGATAAACCGAACATTGAACAATTAGACAGTTTGAAAGAGTTACTGAGGAAATTAAAAGAGAAAGAAGCCAATCGTCCAAAAGCAGAGATTCAGGGAAGTTTCTATAAACTCCACAACGAGATGTTTAAAGGAAGAGCGTTGGGTTGGAAGTTTATAAAACAGTTGAAGTGTGTTGCCGTTAAGTGGGAGAATGGGATATTGTATTTTGACAGATTTCATAATCTGAAGACTCTCCCGTACTGGGCTATTCGTGATGTTTGTAGACACAGATTGACTAGATCCTCTAACGATCAAATAGCTTATTTTGTTGATCGAATGGCGAGGGAAAGCAGGACGAAATGGAATCTTTTTACACCTCAGTATCCAAAGCGGATTGCTCACAAGAAAGATATTGATGCTATTACCGGTTTGCCCAAGGTGACTCTAAAGTACACACCACCGAAAGTGTTGAAACATATTCCGCTATTGTAGATTCCACAACACTTTGCAAAAGATTTTATTTGGTGGTATTATGATTGGAAGATTGCAGAGGCTGTGATTGTGTTGAAGGATGGAGAAAAGAATTTCAAGAAAATACACATATTTGATCCTATGTGGTTGGTTAATTGTTCATATGAGGATATAATTATGTTGTATTACAATCCAATATTCAGTGATGTGAAGGATGCTGAACAAGCAAGTAAATACCAGCGTGTGGTATTTCTGTGCTTTGCTTATGATATAAACGCTGGATGCGATTTTGATAAGAAGCTTGGGAAGTTCGTGAAGATTCAAGATGCTCCTGATGTCAAAAAGAAAAAGCCGAAACAAGTGTTTGAACCGGTGATGACAAAAGAACAAAAGACGTTATTGCACATAAAGCTTATGAACAAGAGGATGGACCAAGAGCGTAAACAATCCAAGCAATAGTCGAGGGGGAGTTTGTAGATGCATTTTGTGCGACTAATGCTTTGGATTACAATTAACATATGTTAGTGTGTTTTGTCAAATGGGCGAAGGAAGAAAGATTGGGCGAATGAAAGATTCTAAAGGTGCGAAGGAGACTTATTGGTGCGAAGGAGAGATAGGAGGTCGAAGGTAGAATAGATGTTAATGTATAGCTTGGCTCGACCATGATGAATGGGCGAACCTGCACATTCGACCAAGCAATATGGGCGAATGTGCAGGCCTATAAATAGGTTAAGCTCATTTTAAATGCAAGTTTTGGTCATTTTTGTTTCCCTCCTGTTTGAGTCTCTCCATAGGGTTTTGTGTAAACTTAATTCATGTCATATATTGATTGTAAAGCTTATTTTAATGTGGAATTGAGTGTTTTTATGAATGAAATGAAGCTTTTAAAGATGATTTCTGTGTTTTGTTGATATTATTATCATTTTGTGATTGATTCAGGGATTCCACACCTGAATCAAACTTGTTTGATCACTATCTTTGTAGATTTGACGATCCTACGCACATACAATTTTCAGTTTGAAAGGTTTAGGGTGTTTCAAGTTGGTATCAGAGCCCTGGTTTGAGTGAAATCTTGTACAAGGAAGTGAGTACTTGAACTCAAACTTGTGTGCTCTTGAAAGCAGTGACCCGTACAATCCAAGACTCGATCAAGGCCCAAAGGTAGAATTTAATATTAACTCACATGACATGTTAAAAGCTAATTGTGGTGTTTATGTTAAGGTGGGCTTTTGTGGAGAATGAAGAGGTCTCAAGGACACGATTCAAGATAGATCGCAGAAATTGTGGATAAGATGTAATAATCACAGGTACTAGATAATTAACTATTGGTATCGGTGGGAGGAAAATTCTCAGGGATGGCAAAACTTAGAAGGAAAAAAAAACAACCATGTTGTTAGGGAATGAAATTGAAAATATAGCACGAAGCTGAAAACCAGTCCCCAAGCATAAGGTAATGGTTACATGAAGGCACGTGTGTAGCATGTGGACTGCGCACCTGGCTAGTGCACAAGAAGCATGCGATACACGTGAGACCATGAGAATCATCACCGGTATGCCTGGTAAAATTGGGAAGTATGTGGTCATGTGGGTGAATGGGTGGAATAAAACTTCTATAAAAGTGTGCATGTGAAGCGGGTTCCCTTAAAAGGTACGAAACTAAACGTATGTATATTGTGCCTATAAATTAATTATGGCAATGAATGAATAAGTAACTAGACGTCAGTTGTGGGTAAAGTAGATAACTCTCAAGTGATATAGAACAGTCTGTATTGAAAGGAAGGGTTGGAATGAAGGGTTTGAATCCGTAGGTAAGCACGGATCAAACCTATATAAATGAAAGGATGGAATGAAAGGTTTGAATCCGTAAGTAAGCACGGGTCAAACCTATATGAATGAAAGGTAGGAATGATAGGTTTGAATCCGTAAGTAAGCACGGATCAAACCTATATGAATGAAAGGTTGGAATGAAAGGTTTAAATCCGTAAGTAAGCACGGATCAAACCTATATGAATGAAAGGTTTAAATCCGTAAGTAAGCACGAAACATACCTATAGGAATGAAAGGTTGAAATGAAAAATCCGTAGGTACGCACGGATTAAACTTATATGAATGAAGGGTAGAAATGAAAGATTTGCATCTGTAGGTAAATACAGATCAAACCTATATAAATTAAAGGTAGAAATTAAATATATGAATCCATATGTAAGTCCCTCCACTTACTTGTTAGTCGGCTCATCCTCGATAGCATAAAAATGTTGAATGACCTTGATGGGTCAAATGGGTGGAATTGTAGAAATTGTAGAAATTGTAGAAATGACACTGAACGGGTCAAATGGTGGAAATATAAAAATATAGAATAACCCAAGTAATGGGTCAGATTAGTTGGAATGTTATAGAAATATAGAATAGTCTATGGAGCGGGTCATTTGGATAGGAATGAAGAAGAGAATACATTTTCACTAACCAAGGTAAAGGACAACTTAGTAACTTAGTTTAGATATGCATGTTGCGTGGCATATAAAAATGCATATATATGTAATGGAAGATGGTAAGGCATGGTATTAATGTGAGTTTATTTCAGAAACCTATGGAAACGAATGAACGGTTGATCTTTTGAAGGATTCGTACCTCTATATGCAGGAAATGAATGATGTTATGAGATGCAAGAATGTAATGTAGAAATTTTTATAAAGTAGTAGAATATGGCGCATTTACTTTGAAAAGTCAAATTGTAGAAATTGTGCAAGATAGTGAATAAAATGTAAGGATCTTGCATAAGAAAATGAAATAAGTAATGTAGTATAGCACGTAAACGGGAGATCAAGAAGGGAATGTATATAATTAGGCATTACAGGTGAAAGAAAACTTGCATAGACCATTGAAGGTCAATTTTCATGAATGTAAGGAATATGTCTAACCAATGATTTCGTAGATATGAATGGTCGAATTTTGGATATGATGAAATCTACAAGACAGGTGATATGATGTTAACGAGTTTGAACTCGTCATGTGAATGAACTTATGAAGGAGCAGGTCAATCCGACATAAGGATGGTTGGTTAATGCTGTGAAAGGAAGGTTAGTAAATTTGGTTATTTTGTGATTGTTAAGTAGGAAATTGATATGTTGAATATTACCCCCGTATGAATGAATGGTATCTCAAGTATGATGTATTTTGGAAGGTTTGACTTTTAAAGGTCAAAAGATGAATGAATTTTAGCTTAGACCCGGTGTTTTTAAGCAATGGATATATGTTTCTACAGTAAGTAGTACATGAAATGAAGTAACAAACAAATTAGCATGATTAGAATGGCTCTGAAATTTACTAAAAAGGGGTGGGTGTATATGGTAGACGTACCGATTCAGTAGTGCCTATGGAATTATGCCTAACTCTCAAGTTAAGTGAGAATGAATGGGGAATGAATTAGTAGGTATGTTGTGAAAGTGAAAACCACGATTTAAGGATTGGGATATATGTATGTATATAGTCTAACTAACTACATGGTTGAAGGGACTTAAAAAGGAATGCTAATAGTGGAATATTGTAGTAATTCCGTGATGTACGCCTTGTGACTAATGTGGGAATGAACGACTAAGTAGTATTTATGGGTTAAATATGTAACTAATCGATTTATTGTGTTTAATAAATGTGATAGGCCTCTTGTAATATAAGAGCGTAAGAACAAAACATAGAAATATGTTTTGCCACGAGTAAAGTTAGTTTTATAGTCTATATGTGGGCTAGCAACATGGCATGAAACTTTGAATGAAATGAATGAGTAAATAAGTAAGTAGAGAATTCCTGGTATGGTAGTAATGAAGGAGGTTTCGGGGACGAAACCTTCTTTAATGGGGGTAGACTTGTAACATCCCGAAAATCCATTTCGCTTAATTACGCTATTAGGCGTGAATAAGAAATGACAAAACAAATTAAATAGTAGAATGAGCCTTTTATGGATAATAAAACGGGACGATAAGAATGTGGGTTATGCTCTAATATGAAAATTACCTAGTGAAAGTTATTATCTTTATAATGGGGAAATAACAATAGAAAGAAACTTGCATAGTTAAGGTTTTGATAATAAATGACTTTGGGGTAAACTTGAGGGACTAATAAGGAAATTATTGGTCAAAATTAAAATGGCAAGAACACCCCAAATGGGGAAAACGAATTCAGCCGTAAAGGGGCTTCTTGAGCCAAAAACCAAGCTCTAATCTCACCAAAATTGAAGAAGAGATGCAAGGGTTTGAGTGTTCACATGATGGAGTGCAAATTTGCGAGTTATCTACAAGTTTGAAGCTTTTGGTAAGAACCCTAGTACCAAACTCATCATATCTCGAAACCCATATGTGGGTTTTGAGCAAATGATGTTAAATTCGTATTATTGCTTGATTGTAAGTGATATTGATCATCTCTAATGGTTTAGAGATGAGCTACTTACTAGAAGTTGCTTGTTTGCAAAAGATGATGATTTTGGGTTTTCATTAGAGCTTTAATGTTGCTAAAGTTAGTTGTAAATCCATATAATTGTAGGAAAAATGTGTAGTTGATGATATTTATGTAGAAATTGGTCATGATTGAAGGTGATTATGTGTTTTGGTGGAATGTGTGTATTAGGAGCTTGTACAATGTGCTCAAAATATGGTACGCACATCAAGTGTTTGATGAAATGTCTAGATGAACTTGCATGCAAGTAATTGATGAATATGAATGGAATATGATGATTGTTAGTAAATTAACATAAAGGATGTGTTTTGATGGAAACCATAAGTGAATTAGAATGGATTGTATGGAGGTATGTATGTATGCACGTAAGTGATCTTATGGTTGTATGTGTCCTACAATATGTGAATATGATGTTGTGGTGAGATTTGGTGGTGTTAGTTGATTTGGTACAAAATAGTGTGAAATTAGTCACTTTGGACAGCCCTAGATAGTCATCTTGTAAAGGGCATATCTCATTCGTTATTAGGAGTTGGAAGACGGACCTTATATCGTTGAAAAGCTTGTTGTGCATGTTACATTTCATATTTAGTCATATGAGGCTGGTTATGAGATTTAGTGGGTCAAAACATCATGATAAGTTAGTAAATTAGTTCTAACAGCATGCTGTTTGGAACATTTTATGTGCAGACCTGAACTTTAAAAATGCATATAAAATCATAGAAAAATCGTTAGGAGGTGTTCTTTATATGCCTAGAAAGGTATTTGAATGAGTAACATTTTGTATTTGATAGTCAAGGTCTGATTTCGAGGTTTAGAAGGGGGAAAATGAGCTTGAACAGCTGCTGCGTAGAAAATTGCTGCACATTTATAATGTAATCTTTATTAAGAAAAGGTGTAAGAATGTACACGCTGTATTAGTCTTGGAGTACGGATTGTGGGGAAAGAATAGCATATTATGTGGCATTCAAAAGTGTCTAAAAACACTTACCAACTAGTTCATGCAAGCATTTTCACTAACGGGTCAAACGGGTAGTATATGGAAAGACTTATTGAATAGAACTAGTTGTTGAATGTATTTATGTCATGTTTGAATGATGTAGAACGAGTACTAATGTTTGAATAGGTAAGTTCCAAATTAGTATTCTAACACGGCATGTTGACTTGAAAGTAAGCTAGGTACAAGAAGCTTAAAAGTTAACGGGTCAAGTGGATATGATCTCGAGCTAGGGAAAAAGCTTGGGACTATAAGTCAAAAGCGTATAAGGCGGAAACACTGCTACGGGAAAAGGTAAGTGACTCATTATGCAAACTCTTGGTTTAGTAAGTAATTGTATGTTTATGTATAAATATAGAATGGGAACAAGTATCAAATGGCAGTTTATAACAAGGTAAGCAAATTGATGTTGTTAGTGAATGGGTATAGTTCACCATACAACAATGAAAGTAGTTGGGATAAATGGGCAACAAAGATAAAATGAGTGAGGTAATTAAGCATGAGACAAACCCAAGATTAACAAGTATGACATAAGAATGAATGGTAAAATGTACGGATTGATATGTGTGTATGTATATAGATGGCTACATTTATCATGGGTTTAGCTATTTAGATTGAATTGTATAGATATGCAAGGACACACAAATGGTAAACTGTTTGGTAAGTAGAGCTATCACGCGTCGGGTGATTGTGTAATAGTGCATGGGTGCTTATGCCCGGGTATGTGTGAAGGTGTTTTGTATGTAAAAGTTGGTCGTTATGTGTAGATTGAGTATAGGTTCGTTCGGAAACGACATGTTTGTTCTAGAGAATACACGAAGGAAGAATGGTATGACGGGTCAAGATAACTTGTAAATGGGAATTGTACGTGCGTGTGTATTGTAGTGTTACTAATCTTTTGTTATGAGGATAGTAATAAAGATGCAGGTATGTAAGCATGAATATATGGAAATTGGAGGATAGGATCCGGAGACCGGATCCGAACTTGCAAAAAGGCGTTTGGATATGATCATTAAGTATTATTGATGTTATTTCCATATTTTGAATATTTGCATGAAGTCACTTAATGAACTAATGAAATGGTTATGTGGTAGTTGCAGGTTGTCTAGTCTAGCTCACAAAGTAAGAAATGGTTGGAGGTCGAGCGAGGACGCGGATTGTATGGGATCGCAGTCACGTAAACTAATAAAGATGAGTTGTATTAGATGTACTAACAAACAATAAAAGATGAAACACCTATAATATCTTGTAGCTATGGGTTCCAAACATAAGAGAATGTTTTTATAAAGAAAGAAATTTTCTGGTTCGAATTTTCGCTGCGTATTTTCAGTTTGAAAGGTTTAGGGTGTTTCAAATTCACAATAATATAATCTAATTAAAAGAAAAATAATAATAATAATAATAATAATAATAATAATAATAATAATAATAATAATAATAATAATAATAAATGGAGTCTAAAGCAATATAGGGTTATAGGCACCAAGGGTTTTAGTTTCAGATTTGGGAATAATATTTATTTATATGACGTGATTAGATTTTTAATTATTATATATGTACACACTTGGCTTATGAGAAAATTAGGTAAGACAATAATAATAACTTAACAAAAATTGTTTACAATGATTTTAAATAAAAGTTATGATACGTGTTTAATAAAACATGAAGTCTTAACTATCATAATAGTTAATTAAATTCCAAAATTTCAAATGTTTTATCCAATTAATAATTTACCATAAGTAATTATAAATTAAAATAATTATAAAATGAAAACTTATTAATACATATATATTCTGATAAAAACTATATATATATATATATATATATATATATATATATATATATATATATATATATATTTCTGTAAAAAAACAAGAATTTATAATAAATTTTTAGACCCTTAGTCTTACAACAACATAATATGTTTGTAAATCTTATTTTATATATCAATGAAATTTAAGATTAATAACTATTGAAATTATGTTAAGGAAACACTAAAAGTAACTAAACATTACATGCATGTTTTGGCCTATTTTGTTCTGTTGAGTAAGACAAATAGACAAAAATAAAACTAATACATATATTTTTTTAAACTATTATATAATCATAAAAATACAAAAACAATTGTAATCGGTTTGAACCCAGGAACTGGGTGTGGGTTTAAGCATCAACACAAGCATGATAACCAGCTTGCCTACAAACTACTTTGTGTTAGTGTCATTAAAAATTTATAACCAGGTTTCAAGATATCATGTATTCCCAAACCAACAAAAACCTTAGTTCTATAAACAACCGATAATGCCTGACAAAAATAACGATTTAGAAAATAGATCAAGCGATATTATAATTTAGACTAAAACGTACAGAAAGTGTATAATAGTTACTAGAAACGAAGTCGAAACATAGAGACGAAGAGGGGCGGTCGGCGTTGAACACTCCGGTTAAGCTCCGGCTACCACAGAATACGGCTCAACGACTTAATATTGAAGTGTCGGTTTGTTTGCGGATCGTTTCTAAGTCGAAAAATGGTTTGAATTTATAAGGAAAGAGTCGTACCGAACTGTTTTAGGTTGAGAACCATAAATTCCGATTTAGTGGGGATCGAGATTATAAAAACAGTTTCAATTTTAAAACTCCGGATTATAGGCGCATATGGTTCACGATAAGGATTAAGATGAGTTTATTGCTTGAATTTGCGAGATAACCCGGTGGTTTGACCTCGCCGTAGAATCCGGGCAATCCGGTGAAGAAGGAAGAAGTTGAGTTTGTTTTCAAACTCTTATTTTTTTTTTATTTTTTTTCAAAAACAACCCCTCTTGTTTCAACCTTTTACAAAATGGCACCAACTTAAATTATCTTTATTATTAGTGATATTATTGTTAACTTTACCCACTTATACAAATAGATTTGCAAACACTCCATTAAAAGTTATAAATTTTATAAATTTCAATAACTTGTTGAAATTTTTTATAAAGTCATTAATATTTATTATTTTATAAACGAGTTAATTACCAATTTAGTCCCTGAGGTTTGTTAAAAATTGCCACTTTCATCCAAATCTTTTTTTTGTTACATCTGTGTCCCTGAGGTTTCATTTTTTTGCCATTTTAGTCATCAGCACTAACTCAGTTAACAAAAACCCAGTTAAGTCAGAGGCATTTTTGTCCATACACACCAAACTTTTTCCTTTTGCCATTTTCATCCAAAACCCTTTTTAAATTTATTTTAATTTTTGTATGTATATATGTATGTATGTATATATGTATGTATGAAATATGGGAAAGTTATAATCATCATTACATATTGGGAAAATGGATTTAATTACTCCAAAACCCTTATTAGTATTATTATTATTAATTTGTTTTTTAAATTCTATACCCCCCCCCCCCCCTTCTGTGAAACAACACTTCATCTCCATCCTCACCACCACCACCACCACCTTCTTCTTCACTTTGACCCCAACCACGACCGTCCTCCTCCATCACCATCGCCTTCAACCACCAACCACAACCACCAAAACCGTACCTCCAACAGAACTACAGATTCCATCAGAGGTAGTAAAACGGGTATTTATTTTTAGTCCCCAACAATAGAGGTAGTAAAACGGCAGTACACCAAACCAAATAAAGACACCAACCATTACACCAACCAAATTACAATTTTTCAATAATGCTAAATTTGCCCCACGTGTCCCAATCCTTGTAATTTTTACCCAAAGAGAGGCTAGGTCTTTTTTTTTAATTACTTCAACCACTGATCTATCTAGTGCCTGGATGACTTGTTTGAAATACCAGTCGGAGTTCGGTGTGATAGTGGTGGTGAGCGACGAGGAGGAGTGTTAGGTGGAAGATGATGAGGCGAGTCAAAGCGGAGTATGGTTGGTTCAGATCTGTTTCAAACCAGTAACCTGTGAGAAGGTTGCCTGATTGCGACAGGGATAGATCTGATCTGAACGGAAAGGGTGACTCGATTACTGGTGGTTTAATTCATTCCTCGCGGAAGCAGTTGAAGCTTCACCGGTGGTCTTGCTGACGGACAACTAAGAAAAGGAGACAGGCAGTTTCAGATCGGTGGCAGGGTTGATAGAGGTGTTTGGTGGCAGATGGTGGTTCGGTGGGTTGGTAGGGTGGGGTGGTGGTGGCTTTGATTGTAATGAAGAAGAAGAAGGATTGGGGGTTGGTTGGATTTATAGAATTTAAAAAAAAATAAAAATAATAATAAAAGTTTCAGAAATGCCCCTTAAGTTTTAGATTTTACATTTTGGCCACACAAAAGTTTTGGTTTTTACATTTTGGCCACGAAAACATACATACATACATACATACATACATACATACATACATACATATATACATACAAAAATTAAAAGAGTTAATTGCCAATTTAGTCCCTGAGGTTTGTCAAAAATTGCCACTTTCATCCAAATCTTTTTATTTGGTCAATTTAGTCCCTGTGGTTTCATTTTTTTGTCATTTTAGTCCCTGTGGACTAACAAGATTTGGATGAAAGTGACAATTTTTGACAAACCACATGGACTAAAATAACAAAAAAAATGAAACCACAGGGACTAAATTGACCAAATAAAAAGATTTGGATTAAAGTGACAATTTTTGGCAAACGTCAGGGACTAAATTGGTAATTAACTCAAATTAAAATAAATTTAAAAAGGGTTTTGGATGAAAATGGCAAAAGGAAAAAGTTTGGTGTGTATGGACAAAAATGCCCTTGACTTAACTGGGTTTTTGTTAACTGAGTTAGTGCTGATGACTAAAATGGCAAAAAAAAATGAAACCTCAGGGACACAGATGTAACAAAAAAAAGATTTGGATGAAAGTGGCAATTTTTGACAAACCCCAGGGACTTAATTGGCAATTAACTCTTTTATAAACACAGACAAATATTATGTATAAAAAATAGGAAAAGAATTTTGATCGAAAGATATAACGCCACCGATATTCTTTATTAATAATACTAAAACGAAACGATTACAACGGAAAAATTCAAATCGTTACATTAAGTATCAATACAAATTTATAAGAAACATCACTGAAGCTAATACTTTCAATACAAATTTACATAATTATAAATTATAAATAAAAAAATAGTATTGTAGAAGAAATAAATAAACCTTGATAACTATTGAATGTATGAGCTCCAATGAAGTTACTTACAAACGTTCATTAAAGAAATACATTATACAGTCCAATATAAAGAAAAGGAAGCTTATAATGAACTCTTGGAGGGAAACTTATAGCGTAAACTTCTTCTTTTAAAAAAAAGGACTATAATAAAATAAGATTTTTAATAATTTAAAAAAGTAAATATTATTATTAATTACACAATCGATGTGACACTCTGCAAACTCAGGTTAGTAACATTGATCAAACTAGTAAGTCTACCTTAGCGAGTCATGTATATTACGTACATAAGTGGGTCAGTTGAGTCGTTACGATGGTTCGGGGAATCATTGGGAGTCATTACAATGATCCACGGGATCATTGGGAGTCGGTCCATAACCATGTGTACAAGGATTGGTGGTTCGTGGAATCACCGGGTTTAACGCACACATGCAAGTCTCGAGTCCCAGGAATTGGTGAACGGATGTGAACGTGTTAGTTATCGTGCATTATGTGTTTACTATCACTATATGACTTGTCGGTATGTGAATACGTGCTTATATGTGTTAAAATAGTGTTTAACGCGCCAAAAACCCAAACAGCCCTATAAGGGGCGAGTAGCAGGGGTGATTAGCCTAAATGCATGTAAATAGGGGGTGATTAGCCTAAATGCATGTAAATAGGGGGTGATTAGCCTAAATGCATGTAAATAGGGGGTGAGTAGCCTAAATGCATGTAACAAGGGGCGATTAGCCTAAATGCATGTAAAAAGGGGCGATTGGCCTAAATGCATGTAAAAAGGGGCGATTAGGAGGTCCTAATCGCCTGTTGCAGCCCCCAATCGCCTGATCTATTCTTGGCCTGCACTATTTTGCTGAACGTGTTTGGGTTCCTTTGTTCGGAGGTTTGCGGGAGCTCGTTCTTGATGAAGCTCACAAATCTCGATATTCTATTCACCCTGGCTCCGATATGTATCAAGACTTGAAGATACTTATTGGTGGCCGAATATGAAGGCAGATGTAACTTCGTACGTAAGCAAGTGTTTGACCAGTGTTAAGGTCAAGGTTGAATATCAAAAGCCATCCGGCCTTCTACAACAGCCCGAAATTCCCGAATGGAAGTGGGAACATATTACGATGGACTTTGTGACCAAACTCCCGAGGTCGCCCAGTGGTTGTGACATGATCTGGGTGATCGTCGATAGGTTAACAAAGTCTGCACACTTCCTCGCTATTAAGGAAACCGATAGCCTTGAGCGGTTGGCTCGTTTGTATCTTAAGGAAGTGGTCTCTCGGCACGGGGTGCCTGTTTCTATTATCTCCGATCGTGATCCTCGGTTCACCTTGAATTTCTGGAAATCCTTGCATAGGGCTTTGGGTACTCAGTTAGATATGAGCACAGCCTATCATCCGCAAACTGACGGTCAAAGTGAGCGGACGATTCAAGCGCTAGAAGACATGCTTCGAGCATGTGTGATCGATTTTGGCAAAAGTTGGGAGAGTCATCTATCGCTGGTGGAATTCTCTTACAACAATAGCTACCACTCTAGTATCAAGGCAGCTCCGTTCGAGGCTCTTTACGGGCGGAAATGTCGATTCCCTCTTTATTGGGCTGAGGTGGGTGAGAGTAAATTCACCAGCCCAGAACTTGTGTTCGAGACTTTCGAAAAGATCGTACAAATTCGTAACCGCATGGCAGCAGCTGGGGACCATCAAAAGAGCTATCCCGATCGTCGTTGCAAACCTTTGGAATTCCAGGTTGGCGACAGGGTTTTATTGAAAGTATCTCCGTGGAAGGGCGTTATACGTTTTGGGAAGCGGGGCAAATTGAATCCTCGGTATGTAGGACCATTCGCAATTCTGGAACGGATTGTACCGGTGGCATACAGGCTCGATCTGCCAGCTGAGCTTAGTAATGTTCATAATGAATCTCGGGTCGAGATTCCTTTCAACAAGGGGATGATGTGGCAACTGGAAAAAATTTCTTTTCTTTCGTCTCTTCCTTTTGGCCTTGGGCAATTTTCGAGACGAAAATTCTTTCAACAGGGGGATGATGTGAAACCCGGCAAACTCAGGTTAGTAACATTTATCAAACTAGTAAGTCTACCTTAGCGAGTCATGTATATTACGTACTTAACTGGGTCAGTTGAGTCATTACGATGGTTCGGGGAATCATCGGGAGTCATTACAATGATCCACGGGATCATTGGGAGTCGGTCCATAACCATGTGTACAAGGATTGGTGGTTCGTGGAATCACCGGGTTTAACGCACACATGCAAGTCTCGAGTCCTAGGAATTGGTGAACGGATGTGAACGTGTTAGTTATCATGCATTATGTGTTTACTATCATTATATGACTTGTCGGTATGTGAATACGTGCTTATATGTGTTAAAATAGTGTTTAACGCGCCAAAAACCCAAACAGCCCTATAAGGGGCGAGTAGTAGGGGTGATTAGCCTAAATGCATGTAAATAGGGGGTGATTAGCCTAAATGCATGTAAATAGGGGGTGATTTGCCTAAATGCATGTAAATAGGGGGTGATTAGCCTAAATGCATGTAAAAAGGGGAGATTGGCCTAAATGCATGTAAAAAGGGATGATTGGCCTAAATGCATGTAAAAAAGGGGCGATTGGCCTAAATGCATGTAAAAAGGGGCGATTAGGAGGTCCTAATCGCCTGTTGCAACCCCCAATCGCCTGATTTGTTCTTGACGATTAGAAACACCTATAAATACAACCCTTGACTTGTGAAACATCATTTATGCAACCCTAACTGATCCTAAGCCTCCCTCACACCTTAGAACACCTCTGGAACTCGTTTTGCTTCAAAACCCACCATTTCCAAGCATACACTCCTTTCTTTGACAAAATCCAAGGTGTGTTCTTCATCCCAAACCTTTTTAATGTTAATGTTTTGGTTCCCAAAGGTTTAGACCTAGTTTTATCAAGTTTGTGTCTTTAAAAAGCTTTGAAATAAGTTTCTAATACAAGTCTAAACCTTTATTCATGCTCTATGTGAAGTATTCATGCAAGAAATGTTTTTTGATGGTCAAAACATGAATGTTTCCATGTAATTGATGTACTTATGATGTGTAGGAGTTATTAGGATGTTCTCCTAAGGATTTGAGCTATTATTATGGTGTTTTAATGAAGATGTGCATTTTGACCCATTTGGATGATTCTTGAAGATTTAGGATGTTATGATATGATTTGATGATTGTTTGTTGTTAGGATTCACATTAGAATGGTATTATAACAGAGGAATGATGATTTGCAAGGTTGTAGGTGATGAAACCTGATTATTTGCCATTTAGGGAAGATATGCATACTTAATGAAACCTAGTACTAGGCCATTTTTGGAAATAATCGCAAATAGGGTGTTAGATCACTAATAAATTGGGGGGTTTTGCTTGGAATGGGTTGGTTAATGGTTTAGGTTTGATATTGGGTGTTTTCACATGTTTCAGATTTGATTTGGAGGGTTAAACGCGCGAAAAAGTGGAACAGACCTGCAGGGGCGATTGGGGAGTCCTAATCGCCTGTTTGAACATGTGATTGGCCCAATCGCCTGACAGTAGGGGCGATTAGGCTCCCACTCACGTGTATAACATGCATTTACAATCCTAAATGCTAGTTTGACCATCCTAATCACTAGTTGACTTTCCTAAATGCTAGTTTGACCATCCATATCACTAGTTGACTTTCCTAAATGCTAGTTTGACCATCCTAGTCACTAGTTGACTTTCCTAAATGCATGTGTGATAGCCTACTCGCATGTACTGCTGTTTTAAGTGCATTTTGACATCCCGAGACATGATTTGATGCCTAGGAACACGTTAGGAACCCCGTGACATGTCTAATAACTTGGTAACACGTGTTCGGACTCGTTTATGCATTAATTGAGCGTTATGCTAGACTTAGTGGACTTTTGCGCGTGCTAACTGTTTAATTACTTATGTTGCATGATAAATTGTATTTGGCTAACACGTGGAATGTCGTTGTAAGTGCATTATTAATGTATGTCCTCAGCTAGTGATCCAGTATTGAATGTCGAAGGTTCAGATAATCAGAAAAACGACCAAGACTTTAGCTTGAAGATACATTCGACCTGTCGGATGGTCGAATGTAGTTTGTATTTGGTCGAATGAAGATTGATTGAAGTAGAAGGCTTCATTCGAACCCTTAAAGGGTCGAATGAACACCTTCGACCACATAAAAGGGTCGAATGTGGAAAAGTTCCACATTCGACTTAATCACAAGGGCGAAGGTGGAAGTATATGTAAAGGGAAAAGTTTGTTATTTTGATAGAGAGTTATCATTTTGAGTTTTTCCCTAGTTTGTGTGTGTGTGATATCCTCTGTATTAGGTCTAGGATTGAAGTGTAATTGTTGATATTTTGATCTAATACAAGAGTAAAGTTATGGAAATTGCTCGGTGATTCGTTATATGTTTTCATCACGATCGTTTACGTTTATTTCTGAATCATTTTGCATGATCGGAGGGGATTCCACACCCTACGGTTGGTATTCGTGAGATCACGGTTCGTGATTACGATCCTAAAACGAATTCACAAGTGGTATTAGAGCATAGGCTCGATTTCACGATTGCAAATTGATCTGAATTGATGAAAACCGATTAGAATTCTGGTTTAAAGTTCAAAACCCAAGAAATTTTGAAGTTTTTCATAAAAACATGGTTTTTGATTGAATTGGAGTTGAATTTGTTGTTATTTTCACAAATTCTTTCACAAATGTTTGTCTAAATTCAATTCCGAACAAAACCTATCAAATTTCATTACATTTGGTGAAAATTTTGTCAAAAACCGATCAGATTCGTGTTCTTGAGGTTGAAGATGATGAACAGACCTAGAACGGTCGAATGTGAGTTTTGAGGGTCGAACGTAGCCTTATTTGGTCGAACGTGGAGTGTTAGTTGGTCGAACCTAGAAAGTATTAGTGTGATTTTGTTCATTCGACCTTATTGGGTACATTCGACCAATCGAGTGGTTGAACTTGGGTTTAAACGGTCGAAAGTGAACTGAGTTTGTTATTTTCTACATTCGAACTTTATCAAACGGTCGAACGTGGACTAATTTTCACATTCGACCACACGACATTTGAAAAGGGTCGAACGTAGAATCTGATTTTCAAAGATTTTCATTCTTGAGGTCGAACCAAGACAGATGTACATTCGACCCTTGTAAAAGGTCGAATAAGACTGGTTACTTCTACATTCGAACCTACGAATATCCGGATAATATTTTTCAAATTATAAGGTGTAAAAAAAATTTCGAAAGCCTGTTTTTAGAAAATTTTTGAAACATTTTTTGTTGAAAAATGATGAATTACTTGGCTATGTCAAGAACTGATGATCAGATAAAAGCTGCAATGCAACAAAAGCTAACATGGGAACAAGTTGTTGCATCTAAGATTCAACAATCTGTTACACGACCAGCTGTGCAACCAACTGATAAAATGGTTAATGTGAATGAGTGTGTTAACAGAGAAAGTGTTAAAAGTAATATTGTGTGATATTCTCTGTATTAGGTCTAGGATTGAAGTGTAATTGTTGATATTTTGATCTAATACAAGAGTAAAGTTATGGAAATTGCTCGGTGATTCGTTATCTGTTTTCATCACGATCGTTTACGTTTATTTCTGAATCATTTTGCACGATCGAAGGGGATTCCGCACCCTACGGTTGGTATTCGTGAGATCACGGTTCGTGATTACGATCCTAAAACGAATTCACAAGTGGTATCAGAGCAACTAAATGGGTATTCAAATGCAAAAAAGGAGTGATTGTAAGGAACAAAGCTCGTTTGGTTGTACAAGGATTTCATCAAGTTGAAGGAATTGATTACAACGAGATTTATGCACCTGTTGCACGCTTAGAAGCTATCCGAATGTTTCTAGCGTTTGCATCTTATAAGAAATTTAAGGTGTATCAAATGGATGTTAAGTGCGCGTTTCTTTATGGTGTGGTCAAGGAGGAAGTTTACGTAGGTTAACCACCAGGCTTTGAAGATCCTATTCACCGGGATAAGGTCTATGTTCTAAACAAAGCACTCTACAGGTTGCACCAGGCTCCAAGGCAATGGTATGAGGAGCTGAGCACGTATCTTCTTTCTAAAGGATTCAAGCGAGGTTTGGTAGATTGCACACTGTTCACAAAACGAACAGGCGATGATTTGCTTCTAGTCCAGATTTATGTTGATGATATTATATTTGGTTCTACTAACGAACTTCTTTGCAGAGAATTTGAACGTGTTATGCAGGAAAAGTTCGAGATGAGCGCGATGGGAGAGATGCAGTTTTTCCTAGGCTTGCAGGTGGAACAAAGACCAACGGGGATCTTTATTCACCAGACGAAATACGTTTCTGAAGTCTTGAGCCGATTCTAGATGGATGATTCGAAGCCGATGGATACCCCAATACAACCTAATCACGGGATTGGAGTTGATGCTAAGGGGGAGCTAACTGATCCATTTATATACAGAGCAATCGTCGGATCTCTGATGTATCTCACCGCCTCCAGACCAGATATACTGTTTGCCACATGTCTCTGTGCACGTTATCAGTCGAAGCCGAAACAGAGTCATCTTGCAGCTGTCAAACGTATCCTTAGATATCTGAAGGGTGCACATTGGGGTGGCCTAATCGCTTTTAGTGATGCAGATTAGGGTGGCTGTGACAAGGACAACAAATCCACAACGGCTGGATGCCAGTTTATTGGGAGCAGGCTCGTAACCTAGCAGTGCAACAAACAGACCGCAGTTTCCTTATCCACATGTGAAGCAGAATACTTTTCAGCATCAAGCTGCTGCTCACAGGTTCTTTGGATACAACAACAGATGGTGGACTACGGTTTGCAATTTCTTAAAACCCCTATTTACTGTGATAATGAAGCCGCAATGGCATTAACAAAAGACTTAGTAAATCACTCGAAGGCTAAACATATCCGGATCAAATACCATTTTATCCGTGATTGTTGTGCTAAAGAGTTGATCGATATGGTCAAAATCCACACTGATTATCAACGTGCAGATCTTTTTACCAAAGCTTTTGATAAATCACGATTTGACTATCTTTTGAAAGCTAAAGGTATTAAAGAAAAACAAGACTGATCAACGCCTCAGTTTATCGCTTTTTAGTTTAGTTTTTATTGCTTTTCAGAAAAATACAAAAATCCAAAAATGTGTTTTACATATTTCGATAGAATTTATTTTCAGAAAATCCAAAAACATTGAAAAACCTCAAAACTCCATAAAAAATTAGAAAAATCCAAAATGATTTCCTGGAGAAAAAGGGGAAGTGATAGTACATTAGTGGGGATCTGACACATTCTAAAGACATGTAATGCAATATAAGGCAGGTGTTTGAGTCTGTGTGATGTGCTGATAGGCTTTGTAGACCTATTACTGCGTGTCTGATACATACATATCAAACGAATTGTTGTGTGGATGAACTCCTCATGAGCATATGGTCTTAGTACCGTAATTTCGTTTGATAGGGTATTTGTACAAAACTTGGAGGTTTCGGGTCGTTATGGTATTAGTTGTCTGGGGATAGCCTCTCTGATCTTCTGCTGTAAGTCATTACGGACCTAGATCAGATAGGGTGTCTTTATAAAAGAGCTGTAATGCCAAATCCTAAAGTTACCGAATTTAGGAACTTTCCATGTATTATGATAATCAAAGATTATCTATTACATCGTATCAGATCATTGATGCAAATCATGATTGATATCAGCCCTCAACCTGGTAGAGTGCACATGTTACTTTGTTGCATTGATTTGCTGACCTGTATACCTCTGTGCCTCATACCTTGTAAATTACAAACGACAAAAGCATAATCACGCTTTACAATGAGTCTTTGTGCATTTACTTCTTGATATCTTGTCAAACAAGTGGGGAATGATGATTCAAGTGAATTGTCAGAGAGTGATTTGAGTTCTGATACGAGTTCAGAAAAGAGTGAATCAAGAGGAAGTGATACATCAAATGTTGATGGCAATTCTGAAAATGGTAATAATGCAGATGATGAGGTAACTTTAAAATCTGAATGTGCTAACTGTTCTGAGTGTGTCAAATTGAAAAATGAAGTGCTGAAACTTCTTGAGGACAAACAGAACTTAACAAATAAACTTGAAAGATTTCAAATTGAAAATAAAATTTTGGCAAATAATGAAAGAAATTTTATGAATCAAATTGAATCTTTTAAGAAAGAAATCTCAGAACTTCATAACACTATTTCAAAGAATAATTCCACATCAGAGTTAGAAATCACAACACCTTGTGTTGTTGATCCTGATTCTGAGGTGAAATCTGTGTTTGAAGAGAAAATTGAAAATGTGGTAGAAACTTCAGAACCTGAATCTGAAAAGAAACCCATATTCAAGTTTCCTGAAGGAGTTGAAGGATCCTATATGTTGGTAGGACAGGACAAATTGATTTTCAATAAAGATTTTTCAATTGATAATATCGAACAATCGTTACTTAAATGTATCTTTGTCGATAATAATGATTTGATAAATCAATTTAGAAATCAATTTGATCATTTACATTTTGAATTCAGTCCTAACCAACATGAAAATAAAATGGATCAGTCTGGGAATAAAAAGAAAAATCAAAAGACAAAAGGACCAAAACCAAACAAATCGAAAGGTAATGATCAGATGAAAAACTCTTATCATAAGAATTCAAAAAGTTTTTCATCTAGAACACATGACTTTTATGATTCACAAAGTCACTTTCGATTTGATGGTTATTGGAGAAACAACTCACCACAGTATTCTCATGGTTATGTTGAATGGAGAAGTTGTTTTGAATGTGGTGAAGTTGGTCATATTGCTGCTCATTGTCCCTACTGGTATTGGGATGAAGGGTATGTATGTGATTTTGTGGAATATAGGTCTTGTTATAACTGCGGAGAGTGTGGGCATTTAGTTGCTGCCTGTCCGTATGCTAAACAGAAAAAGACCGAAGTGAAATTTGCTAAAAATTCAGGCAGTGTCAAAAAGTCTGTATCCCCAAAATCAATCAAGAAACAAAAGGGGAAACAGATTGTGTATGAAAATCGTAACAAGATTGCCTTGAACAAAAATGTAGATAGTGAACGAGTTGCTAAGGTAAGGGGGAGTTCTAAGGCTAAGCCTAAGAATAACTCTAAACCTGGGTCTTTGTCAGTTAAGTCTAAGAAGATTCCAAACAAAGTTCAGAAGCAGGTTTTAGATAAGAAATCTAAAAAGTCAACAATCAAAAAGATTTCAACAAAGTCTAAAATAAATTCTGAACGTGTTTGGAAATCCAAATCACTTTCTAAATCAATAGCAATTTCTACTTCAAATCAATCCGTTGAAAAACCAATTGATTTTTCAAAAGGAGAATGGATTGATGTTCCAAGGATTGATGACCTTGGACGACCCATCATTGTGAAGGGGTGGGTGCCTCTCTTGTGCTAATTGTTTAACAAGTGTGCAGATTGTTCCAGACAGACCTATTAGCTATTTTTTAATAGTTGATAGTGGAGCATCTGTATACAAGCTATTTATTGGAGAAGTGAAGGTCAAAAGAAGGGATATTGAAAAACGAAAACATGATTTAAACAAAGAGGAGAGTGTTTGTCGTATGTTTCCTACCTGTAAAGTCGGAAAAAGTTGCAATCTCATGCAATTGCTCTCAGGTGATGGATTTCTACAACAGATGCGACATTACGGTTTATTCTAAATTCTCTTATCTTTGTCAATGGTTTTACTATTTGAAAGAACAAAGTGAGGCAAGTAATCTGAGTGAGAAAATTGGTTTTGAAATTCAATGAGTAAACCACATCGGATATCATTTTGTTTTGTTTTTCTTCAAAAGTTGAAAAATCCAAAAATATGCTTATTTTTAGATTTTTAGGGGGAGAAAATTTCAGAAAAATCAAAATTAAAAAAAAATTAGAAAATCAAAAATGAGTTTTCCTGGAGAAAAAGAGGAGATGATAGTACATCAGTGGATTGTCAGACTACTCTGAAAACAAAATGAATTGATAAACATTGAGTAGCCACTACAATTATATATTGGTAGGCTTGAAATCAAAGGTTAAAGTTCAGCATGGTGATATAAACCTAAAAACATTAACTGATAATCATGTGGATCAACGTCTCGTTGACATATGGTCTTAGTACCGAAATTTCGTTTGTTTGATTGCCAAAATCGGAGGTTTCGGGTCGTTATATTGAAAGTTATCTGGGGATAGCCTCTCTGATCTTCTGCTGTAAGTCATTACGGACCTAGATCAGACAGGGTATCTTAATAAAAGATCTTTAATGACAAATCCTTAAGTTACCGAATGAGGAACTTAACATGTGTGATGATAGTCAAAGATTATCTAATGCATCGTATCACTACTATGATGAAAATCATGTATGATATTAGTCCTCACCCTGGTTGAGTGCATAAGTCGCTTTGAAGCATTAATTTGCTGACCTGTCACCGCTGTGCCTCATACCTTGTAACTTACGGATAACTACAGTATAATCATGCGTTACGATGAAACTTTGTGCAATTCTTGATACGGGAATGTATCGCGTGTGCGGGGACCATAGATTTTTCAGTATCTAATATTACCAAAATGTATCTGAAGTGCTGAACAATGAATAATGATTTTGAGTTTAAGTGGACAAACATACTGGTAATGGTTGTAGGATGCTCAATGTCAAAAATAGAAAATTGATCAAAAAGAGTTTTGACTGACTGTTTCAATACTGATATGATCCTCTTACTGGAAGATTCACAAAAATATGTTTAGTTTACTTTTATGCAATTCCATTTGAAAATTAAAAAAAAAATTGGGGTGTTTTAGCATAAACTTTGAAAAATCAAGATGTTTTTGTTTCTACTTTATTTTTGATAACCGATGATGGGATACTTAATGTGAATGCTCAGATACATAAAAGTTGAAAAAGATTACAGATTTTCAAGTTTCTGGTGCATATTAAAAATGTTTAATAGTTCAGGGGGAGAACTATTGAGGGTCAAAAGGAATGTGAAGAGTACTTCCGAGATTTTTGTCGTGTCTAATGCTGGTTGTAGTTTGTGCAGTTTTTAGTAAATTTTTTCTGTAGATTCAAACACAACGGGTGCACTGCTCAAGACTCATCGACAAAGCGTGTAACTGGACAAGACCCAAACCTGAACATTAAGATCACCAGAACAACAGAAACTAGTCAGAGGTTATTAAAGAAATGACTGAAGATTGAAGAATTCAAGATTTGATGTCTGTCTTCATCTCTGGACCAACAAATGACAAAGCCAAGATTTCTTGAGTCTGTCTAAGATTTTGAAGCTTACTGCAGCAATAGACAAGAACGTCGACACAAACGTGCAAAAAGATGGAAAGTTTTCAAGTCGTTCAAGTCGATAAGATCAAGACTTGAAGAATTTATAACTTTCTGATTTGGTACATCACTAGCTAGGTCCAAGGGGGAGATTGTAAGTGCATTATTCATGTATGTCCTCAGCTAGTGATCCAGTATTGAATGTCGAAGGTTCAGATAATCAGAAAAACGACCAAGACTTTAGCTTGAAGATACATTCGACCTATCGGATGGTCGAATGTAGTTTGTATTTGGTCGAATGAAGATTGATTGAAGTAGAAGGCTTCATTCGAACCCTTAAAGGGTCGAATGAACACCTTCGACCACATAAAAGGGTCGAATGTGGAAAAGTTCCACATTCGACCTAATCACAAGGGCGAAGGTGGAAGTATATGTAAAGGGAAAAGTTTGTTATTTTGATAGAGAGTTATCATTTTGAGCTTTTCCCTAGTTTGTGTGTGTGTGATATCCTCTGTATTAGGTCTAGGATTGAAGTGTAATTGTTGATATTTTGATCTAATACAAGAGTAAAGTTATGGAAATTGCTCGGTGATTCGTTATCTGTTTTCATCACGATCGTTTACGTTTATTTCTGAATCATTTTGCACGATCGGAGGGGATTCCGCACCCTACGGTTGGTATTCATGAGATCACGGTTCGTGATTACGATTCTAAAACGAATTCACAGTCGTGTCACCAATGAGATGTCGGGTCTTGTCTGGTACGGTCGGTTTAACAGTCAAAGGTGTTTTCTAACGTACATGGTTATGGTCTAGACATTCTGGGACTAGTTAACCTACGGGTTATTAGTCTGGGTACTTATATACGTCTTATGATAGGTCGCCGCTATTTGGGGCTATCATAGCTTATTGATTTAACTATATTCAAGTAACGCAATCTAAGGTGAGTGTCACAACCCCGCTTACCTGTTTTGCTTTCGGGGGAGAAACATGCTACATACTTACTTACTAAAAGTCATGTTATGTTATGGTTACTTTACATTACTATACGGCGTTTTTATACAATGTCCCAGGGGGAAACCATTAATGTGCGGGTTGTACAACGAGGGAAATGTGGATAGATCTATTGGGCCTCACAAACCCCACTCGACGGCGGGGCCGGGCGGGTGCATATTGTCTCTAGCTCCGGGTTTACCGAGGCATCGGTAACCCAGTCATCTGGGCATGCTTCATCTATTGGTTCATGTTTAGTAATGGGTTCCCCACCGTAGTAGTAAAAACACTTAACATCTAGCTAACGTTCTTATAACCTAGTAGTAACGGATATGATCTTTTCAACTTGTAACAACTCTTTTATAAAAAACTGTGAACTCACCAACATTATATGTTGACATTTTTGGCATGTTTTCTCAGATAGCTAAGGTAGCAGTTAATGGACTAGGCACACGGAGTCTTGCACGGCGTCTAGAGTCTTGTTTCATATTAAACAATGTTTACAAACTGTAATATGTCTTTTGGTTGTAAACAAGAAATGCTTCCGCTGCTGGTTTATGGCTCAAAGCATAATGTTTTGGTCTCAATATATATTTAGTGTTTGTTTATTGTGATCGTTGACTTGGATCCTGGTATGTCACGCGCCTCGCAGTAAAACTCCACAAGTGGAATTTGAGGGTGTGACAATCGAGGGGCTAAATCTTTAATCGAGATTTTCTTAGAATCAATACTGTACATAATTATTAGCAACATCACACTTGCTTGTAAACAGATTACTCCCAAGCAAGTACGGTACTATTTTTATATTAAAAAACTGTTGAACTAAAGAGGCATTTAAATCAAACCGATTCACCTAAAGATGTACACAGAAACATGAACATAATTTTATTACAGATAAACGACGGGCTGAATATAATAAATCGACTTTCAAATTCGTCATTATTATTTCTCACTCACGTCTAAGATGAATTTAATTAGAAAACACTATACTATTTTATTATTTTAAAAAAATATAGGATATTGTATATAATTTTATTTAATTTACTTTTAGATATAGCTTATAAGAGAAGCTATATGTTATCATTATACCTAAAGAATAATTAAACAAAAACAATTTTCTATATTAACTTTAAACGTTGGCTCAAAGATTTAAATTTGGGCGGGAAAATATTGAACACTTGTTAGAAATATTATTATTTTATTTTTTTTTATTTTTTTGACAGAAAAGGGTAAATTACATATTTTTTCAGCAAAATATATTTTGATATTATATAAATTTTTATATTTTTATATGTATTATCTAACTTCAACACTAAGATCAAATACCTTAGATTTTGTAATTAATAATCAAAACAATAGAAATATTTAGAATACAATATAATATGATCAATATTTTGTTCGATTAATTTTACAAATTCTATAAATAACTTAATATTACTAGCTAAACTTCATATTATACGTTTTTATACAAATAATCATCTACTTTAACAAAAGTAAACCAGTGTTGAAACATATCTTCTATTTACTGTATTACACTGTTTCAAAAACATCTGTTGACTGTTCAACAGTATAATGTTCGATTAATTTTACAAACTTGTATAAATAAGTTAATATTAACTAATTAAACTTCATATTATACGTTTTTATATAAATAACCATCTGCTTGACCAAAAGTCAACCATTGTTGAAACGTATCATCTATTTACTATATGAAACTGTTTCAAAAAGATTTGTTGAATGTTCAACAATATAATAAAAAAACAGAGTTAGTATATGATACAGATGTTAACCTTCAAAAATTTTCGTTATATATATGCCACGTCATTTCACAAAAACAGATTTTTTGCCATATCAGCAACCCTTTTTCATTCTTTTCTTCCTCAAAAAGAAAAGTAACACTGTCTTATTGAGTTTTAAATACACAAAGACGGTTTTCCCTCTTCCACAACCTAAATAGATTTCACATCATCTTCTTCAATCATCAGCATGGATCTTCAATTAAAAAGCCCCCATAACATTCTACCATACTTGGTTAAAACAGAGGATAACCCACAATTTCATTCAATAATAGATATTTTGGCAGATTCAAAATACCTAACCATTCTCAACGCTGACCCTCCAATATATGTCGAAACTCTAAAAGAATTCTGGGTGAACGCAAAACTTTTAAATGATGATAAAAAGATTGTTTCGAAAATTGGAGATACAGATATTCAGATCACCGAAGAATCCATCTCAACAACATTTTCAATAAACGACTTGCAAGGTAAAGTCTTGAAAGATGAACTCAATGCAGAATTTACTAAAAGAGGGTATGCAGGAACAACGACTGGGCGACAATAATGAAACCCGATTTTCCCCCAGCAATGAAGTTTTTCTTCCATACTTGTGACATCCGTCACTTTTTCATTATATATATATATATATATATATATATAATAATAATAATAATAATAAAATAAATAAATAAAATTCAGTTTCTTTATTATATATATACATTTTTTTTTAAATCACACATAACCCATTAACCTACAACCCAAACCATTATCTAAACCCAACACCTCTAACCCAACCATCTCCTCCCTGAAGCCCAATTGCTGCTCGGCCCATAACCCACGAAGCCCATCAGACCAGCCCAAAGCCCCTTCCCTTCACTTAAAAAAAAAATATATGTTTTGCCCCTGCCGGGACTCGAACCCGGGCAGGTGGCCGGTTCAAGGAGACACAACACACGCGTGTACCACTGAGCTACCAGCTCGTTTCTGAAATAAACCCAAGCCTAATTGTATTTAACCCTTTATAAAAAAAAAAAAAAAAACATACCAGACCTTCCCTTTCATGTCTGCTGTGCGACGCAGATCCACCAAACAAAAAAAAAAGGGAAACGAGCTGAGATCGTGGGAAAGATAATCACCCTTTACTACTTCTATTGACCGGTCTATCACGCGTTGAACCCACTATCAATTATCCTCAATTATTGCCAATTTTAAACAATTAAACGCGTGTGTATTTAAACCACGGTCAACATACCAATTCGATGATCTAGACGTTTACACTATAAATTGGACCCTCCCTAGCTAACTCAATGTGCCGAACAATCCTTCTCAACCTTCAATTTCTCACAAAAACCTCCTGTTCTTGATTATTAATCGCGTGTTGACCATTCCGTTGACCGAGCATTCGAACACGATTTCATTATTGTAAGTCACGTTTCTTTGATGGGTTTTGTTCATCGTCCATCAACAAGCAATAACCCTATGATTAATCGGGTTATTGTTTGTTGGATTGGTGTATTGATAATCTAGGGCTCGAAATTGGGGAAGAACATCAATTGAATCGTATGCATATAATTTAAACAGTTAGAAACTAAACACAAACACTGAGCTGGGTCAGATGGTTGTGTCTAGTGCCTGTGAGCTGAACAACGCGAGTTCGAGCCCTGGCCAAAGCTGCATTTTATTTTTGAAACCCTTTTATTTATATATTTTACCTAATAATATTTTAAAATCGTTTTTAAATACTAAACATGTTTTATAAATTCTATAAAAATTATTATGTGATCCTCAAATGATAAAGTTCATCACCCAATTTTTAGTTTTTCAAAAATAATTTATTTAATATATATTATAAATATTGCAAGTTTATTCATTTAAAATTGTAAAATTCAATAAAAATATTTAAACGACTTTGTTAAATTCCACAAAAATTATCCTAAACTTGTATAACAATATATATTTCAGAAATAATGTTTATTTCTGAAAAACTGTTTGTTTAATATTTTTAATCAATTTTTGTTAGTTTTAATCATAAATAATTCATAATAAATTCATTTTTCAATATTTTTGCACCAAAATTTTATATAAATTATTTCTAACTATCTAGAACTGAAATACAATTTTTAATTCAGAAATTCTTTGGTTTTAATATTTTAGATATTAAAGTCATATTTTGGCAATTTAAAAGAATTAGATTAAATATTCTATTTTCAAGAAAATAATTTTATAAAAATTATTTTCAAGAAAATAATTTTATAAAAATTATTTTCATACTTAAAACCTTATGTTGTGACTATATTCAACTTAAAACTTTACAAAAAGACTTCTGTTTATTTATTCATTAAATTTCTTATATTTAATAAACAAATTGTTTAATAAACATATAAACGTTTATCCCAATTCGAAGCCCTAGAAATACATATATCCTAGAGTTATTTCCCTTACACATTATCGAATACTTTAGGTTGATCATTTTGGAGTAATCTCAATTCATATCTCGTTGTCCAGTTAAATCTCAAACTACTACGTGAACTATGAGTATTCCTACCCCTTTTTGCTTTTATACATTTTTGGGGTGTTACATGTACACTATTACAATTTCAAATACAAGTTTACATTTTTACAAATACAATTCTAGTACTATGTGCATTGCTTACAACGTGCTTTATGCTTAGACAATACATGTGGATTACATTTGTACTTAGTGAAATCATTAACATGGTACAAGCCGACCTTAACATTGGATAGCGCTATTTGGATTGGCAACCCGCCTAGATTGATTCTCCCCCTTTTTCATCGGAGAATCCGTGACCAGTGTTAAGTTATCATCCATTTATTGGTTGAGTACACTACAATTCATACAGTACATTATACAGTCACAGGGTTGATTTCGCTCATTTGTATGATACATAGTTTACATATTTGCACTGTAGCTTGCACTTGAATTGTATAACTTTTCAACCTACTATACATATCAAAACTAGGAATGCTCACCAACATTTCATATGTTGACCAAATCTATTTTGTACATGTTTCAGGTGCAGTTTGATCTAATGCTTTAACAAGAGACATTTAGTGATTTATTTTAATTCAGTTATTTCAACAGTTACATTTCATTTAAGACTTTGTATTTCCATTTCAATGTAAAACAGTTATTGGTTTATTCGATAATATTTACATTTTAGTACCATGTGCTTTTGAACAATCGTCACTACGTGACACCTCGATGATTCCGCCATCGGTTGGGGTGTTACAATACTCTTCTTATTTGTTTATCCGCAAAGACAACTTCTTTTAATGAAATACCTTTGAGCATACAGTATCTTGGGTATGGAATTTTAACAAACAATGATTACAATTTATCGAAGGCTGTATTCTCAAATTTAATTCGCAATTTGAAAGGGATGAACTCTACTAACAGTAAGTCATTCCTACTGTATCCACGACTGATAAGCTTCTACTTGAAAAACCTTTTGACTGAAGAGAATTTTAAAAAAGGTGAACCTACTACAATTAAAAGCTTGTCACAAGAAACATTCACAAAAATGTTACAATTTAAAAGCAAAGAAAGTGCACTTTCAACATCTGTCGTTGCAACACCTGTTTCTGAAACAACTGTTAATACTGCTGTCCAAGATACTACAAAAACTGTCGTAGAAAACACAAGAGGAAAGTCAACAAATAATGCTAAATCCAAAAAGACCAAAAGAATGAAAACACAAAGTTAGGCAGATACCATTTCCTCTATACCTCCTACAACTGAGAAGGCACAATCAAATCAAACTGAAATTGAGAAAGTAAAAACTGTTGACACTATACCTAACGACTCTGTACCGGTTGGAAGTCCGAAGAAGCAACAAAAAGGAACATCCACATCTTTTGACAGTGACTCAACTGTCGTCATTGAAACAAATACCACAAACACATCTGCTAGGATTTCTGATAATCCTATTAATGAATCTGATGACTTCGAAGATCAAGAATTGACGGAAAGAGTCAACAAACGTGAATCTTCAATGCAAGAAATGATTGACTTCTACAATGGCACACCAGCATCTATTGCCAGTAAGATATGGGAAGTCATTGTCCCAATTATCCATACTCATAGAGAAATGGCAGACCTTAATCATAATTCTCACATGGCATTGATAAGAAATATGGTGGATGCTAGATACAAAGATACTCAAGCTGACATCAAGGCCATCAAAAACCATCTTCTCCAGACCACTGGCTCTGCCCCAACAACAATTTATGAAGAAGATTCAGAAAATAACAATGATGTCGAAAAGAAGAAGAAAGGCCAGGAGAAATTAATAAACCTGCCACCTGACAAGAGAGCACAAACAAAGACATCAAACCCTGCTAATGCGCAAACAACTGATAATCAAGGATCTGTTCCAGTCATAAGCACTGTTGAGCATCAATCTACAGTGGCTTTAGAGAAGAGAGTTGATGAAAGTGCAAACCAAAAGGCAAATACAGAGATGTTAAATAAGTTGAAAGCGAACAAGGAGCGAGAAGCCAAAGTTGCCGTATTGATTAAACAAAGAAAAGAGCTGCAAATGAAAGAGGATGATATAGGCTGCTCAAAAAGAAGAAAAGTACATAGAAGACATGCAAAAGAAAACCTAACATTCCCTGTAAACACTGATAACCAAGAAACAACAAAATTACCAGCCCAAACACCAATCGAAACAACATGTGTTCCAATTGAAAATGTGCAAAGTAATATGCCAACCACAGATCAAGCATGTATCTTCAGAGAACCAGAAGGCCTTTCAGAACGTGTCCTTGACTTAGAATCAATCAAACCTGAGATTGACTCTTTTTACTCAATAGATGATCCATTGTCACGGTCTTTCAAGTCTCTTGAAGGTTTTGAAAAGCCTTTGAATTTTAAGAAGTATATGCAGTTGAAAGACAAACAAGTTGACATCCTTTTAAAGCATAAAAGTGTAGGAAAAGATGACAAGGAAACGCAACTAATATGGTAGGATTTACTAAGTAAATTAGCAATTTTAGAAGAATACTCAAGCAAGCTGTCGAAGAAAGTGTCTAACAGGGAACCTGATTCTGATGTGGAAAACATTTTGAGAGAAGGATATCTTGAGGAAATAATGAAAGCCAAAACTTACAAAGCCACTAAAACTCTATTTGTCTGTTGGGATTCTAAGTCATTGAAGAATGAACTTAATAGAATTAAAGAGATGGCTAAAAAACCTAACCAGAAACAAATTCCACCAAATTGGAAGACGGGAAAACAAAGTGACCCTAAAAGACTTTTAAAGTTAAAAAGAAAAAGACAGGAGTTGGTGGATGCTGGTTATGGAGAGATGTCACAAGTTTCTCACTAGAAGGAATCAACACTGATGGAGTATTACAAACAGCTTGAGGAACGAAGGAAAGTTGATCCAACTCTGCCACCAAAGCCAAAACAACAAAAAACAAAAAAACTCTGTTCTCAATAGATGATCTTATGACAGACAGATTGGGGGAAATGATCGGGAAAAGTAATCCATCAGAATCAACAAAAGAAAAGGAAGAGCCAGATAACAACAGTTTGTTGAATACTTAACAGTTGATAGCCCAACAGATAGTAAACAATGACAATTTAGATAACATCTATTTAAATAGCATCTATTATATTTCTGGTAATATTGACTGACAACGAATATAAGATCTGTTTAAATACAATATGTTATATTTCTGATGATACTGAGTAGCACTTATATTTGATTATTTCGCATTATGGTACAACAGTCTTTGAATAATAGAAAATTCAACAAAACAGATATTACTTAACAGACTATCTATACTGAAAAGTAAGGTTTCTAAAAAGTATGTAAGATCGGCATAATATAGTTCAATTCCAACTTATATACAAAAAAGTTTAATATAATAATAATATAAAAAAATAAATTCTTGTCTACTAAATACACATTTACTCAAAAAGTTGATAACTCTTAGGTTTACATCGCTTCTTCCGGGGTCCTTTGCATGTAGAGGATAGCTCACCAACGTTTAGTTTATCAAAATATTCAAAACCTCTTTTTTCCATTGGGAGTTATAGTACAATCCATTACAGCATCGACAGCAGACGAGTCACCGGTAACAGATACAATATCCTTCAAACAATTGACAAAAACAAATAATTATCTGTTAAATAGAAACAAAAGCTTGACAAACAATTTAATAAACTTACACAAAAACATACTCACCTTTAACATCAGTTGACTGCCACCCTGCTCAGATTCTGATTGGTTAAAAGACTTGAATTCCAATTCTGCTTGACTGACCTAAAGATTGTACATACAAAACTGAAATAACTTGATCCTTGAGATCTTTTCATTAACATGCCAAGGGTATATATACAAGAATGCATTATCTCTAATATGGAAAGCCTAACAACCTTTCCTCTAATTTCTCAATTATAATTAATTTACATAAATGTGTATTATCTATTATGGAGGTTTGGATGTGTTTGGACGACCTCCAAAAGAAACTAAGAGGATGAATTTTGATATTCAAGACTTGGAGTAAGCGTTTCCCTTTTTGTTGTTTGTAAATTATTTTTGTTACTTTCATTTTGGCCTTTAAATTATTGTTGTTTACTTTCATTATTTAATTTCTATATTTTTTATAATATATTTATCTATGTTTGTGTATTGATTTTATGTAGTGATACAATATTGCGATGTATTATGTGGAACTTTTATGCAGAACAGTTTAACAAATTCATCTTTGAAAACGCTGGTAATAACCATATAATGGTTGTTATACAACATGGCAAGGTTAAGGAGTCCAAAGGTAATTTATTTTAAACTGCTGTTATTAATACTTTGTCACTTCATTGTGGTTTAATATATGTATATGTATATGTATATGTATATATTTAGATCAATTTATAGTTGAAAGTGACAACTTTGGAACTCGGATGTTTATTTATAATTAAATTAGAAAATTTTTATTTATTTATAAGGAGGTACAATGTCGTTTTTTATTTATTTATAATTAAATTAGAAAATTTTGAATTCTTTTATTAACTCGAGCTATTTTTTTAGTCTTATATTGAAGCATGGACAAGATGCTTCTTACCTTACGAACACTCTTTTTATTCGTTGCTTCAGGAATTCATTGTTGGTTGTGAGTATAAACATGTTGACGAGCTTATGGAGATTGATATGGTTATATTATTTTTTTAGTTATGATTAATATTTGTTCTTCATATTACAACCTTTTTTTCTTAAGTAATAACTTATATATATATATATATATACACACTTTTCAGCCAATGTCTTGTGTTGTAGTTGCGACGATAAAAATTGTTTAAGAAGGCTATGGTTGGTTTTATGATGCGTGTTGCAGATGTTTAGGTAATGTGATTAGTAAATCAGAATTGTTACAGCTTCATGAAAGTGTTACTGAAGAAACTCTCAAACTGCCTGCTTCTGCGTTGTTTTGTTCGAAGTGTGAATGTCTTTGTACCTCCACTGCTACAATGTAATTAGATCTAATTAATTACAATTTTTTTACATAAGATGATTGCTTGTAATTATTAGTATATATGCTTTTAGATAACTTTTTCGTGTATCTTTTTTAGGTTCAAGGTGCATGTCAGGGTTCAGGATGAGACCGGTAGTGTATCCTTTGTGATGTTTGACCGAGATGTTATGAGAGTTGTCGGATCTTCTGCAAGTCGTATAAGAGAAAGGCAGTTGAAACTTGGTGATAGTGAAAGTTTGCCTCAAGAATTGTTTCGCTTGCTTGATAAGATGCTGCTTTTTAAAATTGATGTTTCTGAATACAATCTTACAAACGACTCCCATGTTTGCACAGTATTGAAAATATGTGATAATCTAGTGGTAATTTCTAAGTTAATTGCCGTTAATAGTAATTCATATTGTAATGTGGATGTGGTATTAAGTTAAAACCATATTTAAGAATTGGTTATTATCTTTTAGCTTTGAATGTTGTCTCAGCTGTTAAATTTTGTATTTTTGTTTTTGAAATAACTTGATCCTTGAGATCTTTTCATTAACATGCCAAGGGTATACATACAAGAATACATTATCTCTAATATGGAAAGCCTAACAACCTTTCCTCTAATTTCTCAATTATAATTAATTTACATAAATGTGTATTATCTATTACACCCCCGCAGTCGAAGCCGGAGGTAACCGAAGACTGAGACTGGAGCGAAAATCTTCAAATAGTACTCGGGGAAGGCCCTTGGTAAAGATATCAGTGATCTGATAACGAGATGGAACATGAAGTGTATGTTTGGCAAGGAGCTTTTAAGAGCTTTTAGGAGCTTCAAGCTTCAAGCTTTTAAGAAAAAGCTCCTACATAATAAAAAGTCTTGTTTGGTTGAAGGGGCTGGAAGCTTTTAGGTTAGAGAAAAAGCTCTACAGTGAAAAGCTACTAGTAGTAGCTTTTAAGAAAAAGCTCTACAAGCTACAAGCTTTTAGTTAGTAAATGACACAAATACCCATTCTATTTTTAAAATAAAATAAAAACCTTCTTTACAATCTTTTAATTATGACCATTTTGGTCATTTTATACATTTTATTAAAAGCTCCAGCTACTCTGCCAAACACCAAAATATATTTAAAAAGCTAACAGCTTTCAGCTACCAGCTTGCAGCTTCCAGCTACCAGCCTCCAGCTAGTTTTGCCAAACATACCCGAAGTACTCGAACGTGACCTTTCTGAACTTTCTCGCGAACAAAATGAATGTCGAGCTCGATGTGCTTGGTACGCTGATGTTGAACCGGATTACCTGACAAATAAATGGCGCTAACATTATCACAGTACACAAGTGTTGCGGATGAGTAGGGACTTTGAAGTTCTAGAAAGAGATTCCGGAGCCAACATACATCAGCAACGACGTTTGCAACCCCTCGGTATTCAGCCTTTGCACTGGAACGAGAAATGGTGGCTTGGCGTTTGGACGACCAAGAAATAAGGTTATCACCATAGTATACGCAAAATCCACTAGTGGAGCGTCGTGTATCTGGGCATCCGGCCCAGTCAGCGTCAGTGTATGCTATTAAGCGCGGGTCCTTGGAAGGACTAAGAGTGAGGCCAAAGCTGATAGTACCCTGAAGATATCGAATAATTCTCTTGAGAGCGTTCCAGTGATCTGTCTTTGGTGCATGCATGTGAATGCAGATTTGTTGAACTGCATACGTGATGTCTGGTCGGGTAAATGTGAGATACTGCAGAGCACCTGCAAGGCTACAGTATAGAGATGGGTCATGAAAATTGGTGCCAGCATCAGAGCCAAGTTTAGAATTAGTATCGACTGGAGTGTGCACGGATTTGCACGAGGACATGCCTGCTCGTTCAATAATCTCCTGAGCATAGGCGTGCTGCGAGAGGAACATAGTGTCTCCGTGTCGTTTGACGGAGAGTCCTAGAAAGAAGCTAAGGAGCCCGAGATCTTTCATAGCAAATTCGGCAGAAAGATGAGTCATGAGAGTGGTGCAGAGAGAATCCGAGGAAGTAACAAGGACAATATCGTCGACATAGAGAAGAAGATATGCGACCTGAGAGTCCTGATGAAAGGTAAATAAAGAAGCATCACACTTGCTTTGTGCAAAACCCAAAGTAAGAACGTAGTCGGTGAACCGTTGATACCACGCTCTAGGGGCCTGTTTTAACCCGTAGAGAGACTTTTTGAGACGACAGACATGGTCTGGGTAGTCTTTATTATGAAAACCCATGGGTTGATGCATGTAGACTGTTTCGTTCAAGTGGCCATGTAAGAAGGCATTGGTGACGTCTAGCTGGTGAACCTGCCAAGACTGAGAGAAAGCAAGTGATAGAACGGTACGGATGGTAGCAGGTTTAACCACGGGGCTAAAAGTCTCTCCACAATCTATACCAATCTGCTGAAGGCGACCATCACAAACTAACCGCGCCTTATACCGTTCCAACGACCCATCCGATTTAAACTTATGTTTGAATAACCACATGCTCCTGATAACATTCATGTTCGGTAACCTAGGTGTTAATTCCCATGTCTCATTCCTAATAAGAGCTTGGTATTCATCAGTCATGGCTTTATGCCACACCGGTATGGATAAGGCATCGGTAGGGGACTTGGGTATTGGAATGATAGTGGAGGTGTGAAGGTTAAGGCTTTGTTTTGGTTTAGTGATGCCATCCATGGCGCGGGTGCGCATAGGATGCCGGGACTGTGGTGGTGAGTGAGTGGTTGGATTGGGCTGAACAAGAGATGTTGTTTGGAACAGGGGCGGACCAGGTTGTGGGGAGTCGGGTGTGTGTGAATGGGCCGGAGGAGAGATAGGCGGTGGGGTTGGAGTTCGTGGGCTGGAAGCAGTGGAGTAAGGGGTATGAGGGGCTGAATGTGGGCCGGGTAGAGTGGAAGGGAATTGGGCCGAGGGTGGATCAGTGTTGGTGGGCTGAGGGGAGGATGGGGCGGAATGTGGTGGGGCGTTGGGTGAGTCTGTTGAGGTGGGTCGGACGTAAGGCCATAAGGAGGGCGGGATGGTGGATAAGAATTCATAGGACGGGGGGGTGAATAGTATTGGCAAAAGGAAAAGTGGGCTCGTCAAAGGCGACATGCCGAGAGATGATGATGGTTTTGGTTTGAAGGTTGAAACATTTGTAACCGTGGTGGGTGGTGGGGTAACCCAAGAATACACAAGGCGTAGAGCGTGGGTCAAGTTTATGAATGGTAGTGGAGGGGGTTAATGGATAGCATAGGCAACCGAATACACGAAGGTGGTCGTAGGTGGGTGTGCGTTGGTAGAGGAGTTCGGTGGGTGTTTTGTTTTGGAGGTGTTTAACGGGTAATATGTTTAGTAGGTAAGTGGCGGTCTCGAGGGCATGGTGCCAAAAGGTGTTGGGTAGAGAGGCATGATGAAGAATGGTGCGGATCATGTTATTGATTGTGCGAATCATACGTTCTGCTTTCCCATTTTGAGACGATGTGTGTGGACACGAACGTCTAAATAACATGCCATGGGTGGAGAAGAAGTTTTGGAAGGAAGAGTTAATGTATTCGGTGCCGTTATCACATTGGAAGGTTTTGATGGGACGGTCAAATTGAGTTGTTATTTGTTTTTGAAAATGACAAAATGTGGTGTAAACTTGTGATTTATTTGATAAAGGGTAGGTCCATAGAAAGTTGATTACATCATCAATAAATAGCACATAATATCTATGACCATTAGAGCTTAAAATTGGAGAAGTCCATAAATCACTATGAATTAAATAAAATGGAAAATAAGTGCGAGTAGTAGAGGTAGCAAATGGTAGTCTAATACTCTTGCCAATTACACAAGATTGACAAACATTATTATGATAATTTGAAAATTGAACAAAACTAGAATTCTTTAAAGATTGTAGAGGTGCACGCCCGGGGTGACCGAGACGTTGATGCCAGAGGGATGATGTGATGGCAGCAAAAGTGGCAGGGAAGGTGGTTGTTCCGGGCCCAAGCATGAGTGGATATAGATCACCGCTGCTGTTGCACCGGAGGATAGGGATCTGGCTCTTGTAGTCCTTCACAAGAAAACCAAATGGGTCAAATTCAACAGATACAGAGTTGTCGGTAGTGAACCGACGAACTAAGATTAGGTTTTTAAGTAATTTTGGTGCATAAAGTACGTTTTTGAGGACAAGGGGCAGGTAGGGCGGTGGTAGGGTTTGATTGCCATGTCCATGTACCGGTATGGTAGAACCATCACCGACAACTATTTGGTGACCCAAGCCATTATTAGAAAAAGAATCGAAATTAACATAGGTGTTGGACATGTTACCTGTCGCGCCGGTGTCCATATAACCAGTTGGTTCTTGTTGTTGATTCAGTGACATGGCTTGAAGAGCTTGATCAATATCGGTCGATGTGTAAGCAGCATGATGGGCCTAACTGTTGGGCTTTGAGCCGAGGATGCCTTGACCAGAACTATTATTAGTGGGCCTGTTGGAAGAAGTGGGATAAGGACAAGGGGGTGCGGCCCACTGTGAAGGAAATTGTGGTGTCTGTTGGGCTTGCTGTTGCCACGGCCCAAAAGGTGGAGCAGGCCAGCCCCAGTTCTGATATGGCGGCATCCAATAGTTGAAAGAAGGAGGATACGTGCCACGTCCGTGGCCCCAGTTAGTTCTGCCACGTCCGCGACCCCGAGGTTTTCCGCGAGACCTGGACTGATCATAGGAGTGATCCAAAGGGGGCGGAGATGGTGCAGACCGGGTCGATGTTTGGAGAGCAGTTCCAGCAGCCTTGGACGCTTGAAGAGCACTTTCGGCCTTTTGAGATTCTAGCATGCACAATTTTGAGCGAGCTTTGTGGAATGGGATTAAGGGCTCCTGGCCTTGAAGAATAGTCCCAAAACTTTCGTACTGCTCGGTGAGACCTGCAATAAGCTGCAAAACAAGATCAACATTAGAAATAGGTATCCGACACTGGCCAGTTGGTCCGAAAGGGTCTTAAGGCGTTGGCAATAGGCGGAGGCATTCGGGAAGGATTCAAGACGGGTGGTAGTAAACTGATGGCGTAAGTGAAGCGCACGGGCGCTCTTGTTGTCTTGAAAAAGATCTTCAAGAGCGACCCATACTTGGTAAGCGGTTTTGTCTTGGCCGGGTTCGATGACGGTATGAACGAGATCTTAAGAAATAGTACTGAAGATCCATTGTTTGACAATAGAGTCCAGCCTATCCCAAGTTTCGTCAGTGGTGGAGGATGTGGCGGCCGCTTTTTCTTTGTCAGCGGGTTGGGCGGGAATGGGCAGTTGTGGGGGAAGAAGATGATTGTAAACTTGGTACGCCTTACAGTGAATTTTGAATAACTTAGAACATGTCGGCCAATGAGCAGTGTCGTATTCCAGTTTGATGGGAATAAAATTGGTGATGTTGGTCACAGTCACCGCGGGATGAAGTTTGTCAGCTATGTGAAGAGAAACGGATTGAGAAAGCTGACGAGGAGAGGTGAAGTAGAAAGAAGAAAGGCAGCAGTGGGTGAGCGGGTAAAGAGGAAATAGCAGACGAGGAGGAAGAGTGAATCGACCGTAGTGGGCGGCCGATTGGTTGAGGATCAAGATCTGCGGCGGCTTAGGATGTAAACCTAGCCTGATACCATGAAATAACTTGATCCTTGAGATCTTTTCATTAACATGCCAAGGGTATATATACAAGAATACATTATCTCTAATATGGAAAGCCTAACAACCTTTCCTCTAATTTCTCAATTATAATTAATTTACATAAATGTGTATTATCTATTACTCCATGCCAAATGAGACCACCGGCAACATCTATAAAACGTGCATATAATTCAAAATATGAAACCAAAACTTTTAATATACTAAATATTAAATTTAAATTAAGAAACAAACCAACAAAAAAAAGTTCTTTGGCTTCGCCTTTAAGAATATCTTTAAAAGCAATTAAATTGAATCCATACTCTACACCTTGCCAACCAACAATACGGCTAACAGTAGTTCAACGATAGAAGTTGATCTTATAATCATGTGCTACAACTTTGAATGGATCCTTGTTTTCACCAACACCAAACTTAGATAGAATAACGACATCATCCTCTTCAAGTTGATGGTCAAAAAGGTGGATCAAATGACTCTTTATGAAGGCCTGAATCTTATCACCCTTAAATAAATATAAAAGAAAATATAAAGATAAAAAACAACAGCTTAAACAAAATAAGGTAAAGCAAAAACATGACACAAACAAAATTTATATTTATATCATCAATAACAACATAAAATAACCTTAGAGAAAAATTACATTACCTGCTCATCAAACAACACCATTTCGATCTTAAAACTTTCTTTCCACTAAACATCAACGAAAGAACTTAAATAACATAACATAAATTAAACGAAAAACATGACAGAAACAATATTTATATTAATAACATGAAAAATAACATGCAAAAATAACCTCATAGAAAAATTACATTACCTGCTCATTAATCAATATCATTTCTATCTTAAAACTTCCTTTCCACTTTCGTATGATACGAACCTTGAGAAACTAGATATCTTTGGATGGGTTGAGATCACAAACAAAACTATCAATTTTCCTATGAAGATCCATTGAGAAAGATTTCAAGAAAAAAATTTTGAAAGGAGATTTTATAAATTAATTTGTGAGAGAAAATGGTTGTGTATGAGGAAAGCATCTGCGAAAATGATGATTATATAGCTGCAAAAATCACACTTCCCTATGTTAATTCAAAATTTCCCTCTTAAAATTTCAAAAAGTTAAGGGCTGAATATATACTAAGCAGTTGTTCATAAAAACTGCTTATAGATAACAGCTAAGAGGATATGTGCATAACGTCTGCTGTTGGTTGGCATGGCCAAGGATTGAGAATCGCTGTTGAGAGCAACAGCGGTGGTTTCACATGGCCCACGCCTTTTTTTGAATATTTTAATGCGATTAATGACGTCAGTTTTTGCATCATACACGCATTGGTGGCCAGTCTCTCCGGCTGACACATCAGCTTTCTGACGTCACTCACGCTTCTCCTATTATGGAAAGTATAGATAGATATGAATTGGTGACCTTCTTAATGGGTAAATTATCTATGATTATAACACTAAAATAACTTTAATTGCCTAATTGGAACAAATTTTTTTATAAGTGACCTGATTAGAACACTGCTAAAACTAGGTTACTATTTAGCAAAGTTACCCTTTTATTAAATCACTTCAGTTGTGTTTACGTTTTGGTTTATTAAATCAGTGATTTAAGGGACTTAAAAAGTGCATTAGTGGTTGTTACTAATCTCTTTCATTTGATACTAACGTTTTATTACAAGCCGGGTTTTTTTTAAAGGTAAATTTCATTCAAAAAATGTTACAATGGGTCCTCAAAGCAAGGACCCAATGGCACAAAAACGACATTACACCAAGTTCAAAGGAAAATTACACCAAATGTTCCGATCTATATCTTTAAATCTAGACCTATTCCGAACCCAAAAATACGATGTTTTTATGCTCTCCACGACTTCAAGTGCTCTTCGACTTTTTCCTTTGAAGATTTTATTATTTCTTTCATTCCATAACGCCCACATGGTGGTAATAATAACCCCTCTCAAGATGTATCTACATTGCTTCGTAGTAGTTTGTAAATCCACCGTCTTTATAAGGTCCGAAACTTCGAAAGCAAAAATAGGAGCCAACCGACACCAATCTTGAATCCTTGACCAAATCTCAGTCGCATTGAAACAAACAGTAAATAAGTGAAGCGTCGTTTCTTCGTCCGAGTTACAAAGATCACACACAACATTCGGCAAAGGAACCCCTCAATTGGTCAGCTCCGTCTTCGTTGGTAAACGATTAATCGTTGCTCTCCAAGCCATTATTTTGCACTTCAACGACACCCAACCTTTCCAACTCATATGCCAATTATTTGTCATTGAAGAATCGCTCAACATCAACTGTTTGGCCTTGTTTACTGAGAAGAAACCTTTGTTATTTGCAGTCCATTTCCATCCATCTACGCCACCTTTCCATTCGTACTCGTGTATGTTTGACAGCAGACTGAACAGCTCGGTAACCTGCTCCGGTGTGGAGGGAGCCGCACGCCAGTCCCAAAATAGCATTTTAACCCCACTAATAACTTGCAATATGTCCGACACTGTCGCCCATTTGTTCTTTTCAATATTCTGAATAAGTGTGGATAAATATTGCGAAGCGGTTCGCCATGAAGCCAAGAGTCTACCCAAAAATTAATCGTCGCCCCGTCACCCACAACACCAAGAAAGTAGCTATTGAGCGTATTGCCATTCCATATTTTCTTTTCCCGCACTTTAACAATCTGTTTCCAACAACCACTTGCCGAAGGAGTACATGGCAACAAAGTCCATGTTCTACTCGACCCATGACATCCCAAAACTACTTTCTTCCAAAGGATTCTAGCTTCTTTCTTAAAGCGCCACGTCCATTTAAGGAGAAGCGCATCATTAACATATTGCAATTTGGTGATTCCCAAGCCTCCCATCTTCTTTGGAAAAGTAATAATATCCCAAGCAACCCAATTTATCTTTTTATCATCACTAGAACCGGCCCTCAAAAAAAAAACGCCTCATCATTGCCTCAATATTCTCAATAACCGCCTAAGAGCTTTATAAAGAGAAAGATAATAAATAGGCAAATTCTCAAGAACCGATTTAATAAGGATCAAGCACCCCCCCCCCCCCCAATAGATAAATGTTTTGCTTTCCATGACACCAATCGGTTCTTTACCACATCGACCACCGAATCCCAATTACTAATTCTAGACATTTTAGCTCCCACTTTAATGCCCAAATACACGAAAGGAAAACCACCTCGCTTACATCCCAAAACCTCGATCATATCCTCCACTCCACTACAAGCCGGTTATTCGTTTTTTTTTTTTTTCATTCCCCTAAATTACGTACACTAGCCTTCATCAAATTCCTTTATTAATATAAAGGATAATGAAAGCCCATAAGCGCGCACCAACAAACACACACGTGCCATCGATCGCTTAAGACACGCATTTACCATTGACCTCTTCTAACACAATTTGAAAGGTTGGCTACAAAAAGTATGCAAAACGATACATTTACATCAAATAGAGATTATACATGAGCTAAAGCAATGAATAAATCACACAAAGACTCATTGAGCCCTCTTTTCTTTCTTCACATTGTAATCCCCCCCTTTTTTCTACTCTACAGTTATTTCCAATATCGTTGTAAGTCTCGGTTTTCTATATCTGCGAAGAAGCAACGAAGAGCATACAACACTAACCGATGATAGAGCCATGCATGCCCCTGCAACCCATGGTGGCAACTTCAATCGTAACCATGGATACAATACACCAGCAGCAATTGGAATAGAGATCACGTTATACGCCATGGCAAAAACATAATTAAGTCTGATACGAGTGAATGTCTTTCTCGAAAGATCAATGGCTGTGATCACATCTTCCAAATTGTTTTTCATCAAAACATAATCAGCAGCCTCTATTGCAATATCGGTACCTGCCCCAATTGCAATACCAACGTCGGCTGCTGCCAGGGCTGGGGAGTCGTTGATGCCGTCCCCCACCATTGCAACAATGCTACCGTCTTTTTGAAATGAACGGATGACATCAGCTTTTCCAGCTGGCATCACTTCCGCCCGTATGTCTTGAATATCCACCTAAATAATGAAATAATCAGAAACAGAAGTTGTTTATCCATATATTAAAAGACTGATTAAATTCTGTACCTCCTTTGCAACTGCTCTGGCAGTCCGCCAGTTATCTCCGGTGACCATAATGGGTCGGACACCCATTTTCTTAAGCCCTTCAACAACGACAGCTGCTTCTCGTTTTAACGGGTCTGCCACCCCCACAACACCGATTATTTCAGAATCATACGCAACCAGTATACCCGTTTTTGCGTTTTCTTCTAAATCAACCACAAAATTCTCAACATGATTCGGAATTTCAATTCCGTTTTCAGTCAGCAAACTCCTGTTACCAACCTGTTTGATAGAACTTCGTGTAAGTAACATTTCATGACTAATAATAATATCTTCTGTTAAAACAGAAATATATCGTGCTCTCTCACCAAAATCAATTTGCCATCGATAAGACACTGAACACCTCTTCCAGGAACGACACAAAAATCGAACACATCAAGAAGCCATGCAGACATTGCTGACCCGTCATTTTTCTGTTCAGAATCTTTACTAGCCTCAAAGAATTGAAAATGGCGAGCGTATTCAAGTATTGCTTTTGCTAGTGGATGTTCACTACTTGCCTGAAACGAAAAACTAATTTAATATATAATTTATTTATACAAAATGTTGAAAGTAATTATGAAAGTAGTCGTTAGTCAACCTCGGCAGAAGCTAACAATCTGAGGAAATCTCCACGGTCCATTTCTGTGAATACTTTGACACTGGTTACTGTGGCTTTACCTTGAGTTAAAGTTCCAGTTTTATCAAAAATTACATATTGGACCTTTTGGGCCCGCTCTAACGCGTCTCCACCTTTGATAAGAACACCATTATTGGCTCCAACCCCTGTTGCAACCATGACCGCTGTCGGGGTGGCCAAACCAAGTGCACACGGGCATGCAATTACAACAACCGATATTGCAAACATAAGAGCAAAATCAAAGTGGTTTCCGTTTTCAGTCAGCCATTCGTCCGAGTAAGCTCCAAGGTAGCCACTAATATACCTAGATTCATATGAAGTACAAAAGATAAGAATACTGTTACTACTTTGGTCTAGAGTTTCCACGGTCATGTCCAGAGAATTTGAGGTGGCAAACTAGACTAGATAGGTCAGGTAAGGAGTCAAAACAATTAGTGTGGGTTAGGTCAAAACTGGATGGGTTCAGGTAAGGGGTCAAAACAATTAGTGTGGGTTAGGCCAACCCAAAACACAATACTCATCATAATGGATTTGCTAAACATGCTTAAATAGAGTATATGAAAACATCAAAAAAAATTTAACTTTTTTATTTGAGAGATAGAGGAGGCTTTAAGGTACTTCAGATGACTTTCAACCCATTTGACGTGTTTCCCTTTTAGTTAAATAACTCAGATTGACCCATTTGGCCCCGCTAGAGATGAAACATAAATCAAGTCGAATCATATATAAGTAAATAGAAAACTCATTAGAAACTTACCACACAAGAAATGTCAAAAATGACAAACCAACAACCGTGGGGACAAAGATGCTTGCAACCTGAAACACCGCAACACAATATGGGTAGGTAGACTGTCGTATTTGCATACCATGATTTTTTATATCTTTTAAACCATTTACAATACGAGAAACAAAAAAATATTATGAAGCAAGTACTTGATGTAGAAAAACAAAGGATAATTTATAACACCATCCATCCCAAGGAAAATGCAACATTTTCCACTTTAAGCGCCCCAGGAAAAAAAATGTCTTTTCTAATTAAATTCTGATCCACACTTACCTAATTGTATTAGTTTTAATTCACATTTTCTCATTTTCTTGTTAAAAATTCACGTCAACTACATGACATTTTGAACAATGAAAACAAATTAAAGATAATAAGCATGTGTACTTACATAATCAGCAAATTTCTGAATAGGTGCTTTTGACATTTGTGCCGTCTCAACAAGGGAAATAATCTGGCTCAGAACCGTGTCAGAACCGATTTTCGTAGCCTGAACATGGAGTGAACCATGAAAATTTATTGTACCTCCAATTACCAATGAATCAATCTCCTTCAAAACAGGTGCAGATTCACCAGTAACCATACTTTCATTCACATAACTTGAACCCCAAACAACACGACCATCAACAGGAACCTTTGTACCAGGAAGAACTTTTAATACATCACCAGGCTGAATCAGCAATGCATCTATTTCCCTTTCTCCAACATTCTTTCCACCTATTATTCAGAAAAAGAAAATCAGGAATTTAAATGTCACAACCAAATGACATCCACAAAACGACTAATATTTAAATTAATAAGATCCAAGTTTTAAATTTTAATCCCATCTTTGTATAATTGTATGAGGTTACACTTGCTATCCATAAGGCCTAGATTGGATACCTTGAACTACTTAAACTAAATGTGCCTAAAATTTATTCTTGACGGGGCAGATTAGTCGTATAAAAATATGGGTAAAAGTAAAAAGGGTGAAACCTTGGTTTTTTTAAGGCACACCTAAGTGTGAGGTGAGCTGGAAAACGCCTCAGGGACTTGAGGCGGTGCCTCATGTACTTCCAGTTGGATAAAATTAGAGTGTGTAGAAGGGTGATATGTAAAAATAACCAAAGGGGTGAAAATATTATGAAAGGTTCGCTGGATAGAACGTTTGTAAGTAAAACAAATGAGAGAGACCAACACAGCTTTTGGTTGTAAATAAAGCTTATTTTGTTGTACATAGAACAACGCCTCGCATACGCTATTCATGTGCCTTGGCTCTTGGGACCTAAACGCCTCGGAGAGCGTCACGCTATTTTAAGCCAAGGGTGAAACATGGTGCAAATCACCCAATTTGTATTTTCGGGGCTTACAAGCTCCATTTCAACCCATTTTGACATATCACCCAACCTGTCCACCGCCAACTCTAAGTTAAAAAACTACTTGTCTCAATGGCAGAATCCAAGTTGTAAGAAGACGTTATAATAAACCTTAGTACCGCCACATAATCTTGTATGTTTGACTAAATATACAGGAAGCATCATACCTTTGTCTTTAATGAGTAGCAAAGCCGTAGCAGGCACAAGTTCAACTAGCTTCTTTATAGCATCTGATGTTTTCCCTTTTGCAAGAGATTCCAAATACTTTCCCAGCAACACAAAGGTTATTAACATAGCACTAGTTTCAAAGTAAGTTGGAGACCAAAATCCAGTAATTGCACCGTACAAAAGTGCATACACAGAGTACACATATGATGCCGTGGTACCCAGTGCCACCAATACATCCATATTTGTTGACCAGTTACGTAATGCTCTGAAAGCTGCAATATAAAAACGCTTTCCAATAACAAACTGTACAATGGTGACCAATATCCAGTTCAACCAATCACCCATTTGGAAGGGCCCACATCGTTTGAGCAGTAAGGCGTAAAGAAGAGGAATGTGAGGACATATGAATCGCATAAGAAAGATTGGGAACTGCAAATTAAGATAAAGAGTTTGTTAAGCAATCACAAAAGGACGGTTTTGGTCTGGTTGGGTAATAGGTCAAAACGATACCATTTCCTACAGAAAAGAGAACAAGAGATGTAATCAAATGAAGGTGATTCACTTACACTGAGAAGAAGACTGGATGTAAACAGCCTATACATTTTCGATGATTCTTCCTCATCTTGAGATACCATTCTTGCAAACGGATTCTTTACATGCAACTGAAACCTTCCGGAACTTTCTCTAACAATTGCATCAACCAATGATCTAGGACCAAGAATCTCGGTATCAAAAAGAACGTCTAATTCTTTCGATAACCTACTGAAACCAAATTGTTTTACTCCTTTCAAATTACAAAGTATGCCTTCCAATGTTTGTGCATCCAATTCACTCAATACCCCAACCACACCTAATATAATCTTATCCTGCTCACTGCTCTGTACAAATGCGGCATCAAAACCAGCATCTTCAATCGCATTGACAATATCCTCTTTGCTTATGACTAAAGGATCATATTCCACTTCCCCTAATGAAGTCGGTAAAGAAACAACTGCTCGTTTTACACCATCAAGCTTCCGTAAGATACCTTCAACGGAATTAACACACGCTGCACATGTCATCCCACCAATCGTAAACTGGCCCACTAGACTTCCTCCTTGTGTTTTTGTACGATTGGTATTCTTTTCTTCTAAAATCTCCGCTTCAAATCCCGCATCTTCTATTGCATTCTTAACATCATCTTCCTACATAAATAACATAAACAGGCCATATAACCACTAGAGAAGATTGCAATTACGCATAGATTTATGCATATAAAGAAGATCATATCATTTCATCTATATGTCAAACTAATCCATTAATTTCATCAAATATTGCAATTATGACGACTTCACAAGTACGCACTACCTAATCTATCATCTTTAACTATAAATCAATCACGACAGACACTGATAATTCTAGTATTATATACATCTTTTTCATCGTACTTTCATCTTCAAAACAAATCATATTCTTAAGAAGCAATCTAAATGAACTAACTTAAAAATCTAAAACCAAATGAACATTTAAGAAGTAATATTATGTTTAACAGAAAAACTGCAAATCTGCTATTAAGGTAATTGTGAGCTAAAAAACATACAAATTAGATCAACTTTAAATAAGATCAAAGATATTTTAAAAAATTAATCATTTTAAAAACTTTCATATTAATAATTACAAATATTCAATCATATCATATTTTAATTATCTGTTACCAATTCGAATTACATCAAACACAAATGCAATAATAATAATAATAACAACTTAATTGATTCAAGACACTAACCTTGACTAAATTAGGATCAAACACAACATCAGCTTTATGCTGCAAAAGAGCAACAGAAGCACTAACGACGCCGTTTAAGCTCATCAAAGCTCCTTCAACGGAACTGGAACACGCTGAACACGTCATCCCAGTCACTTTGACCTGAATTCGCTTCAAGCCGCCTTCCTCTAAACCATCGCTACTCTTATCATTATTATTATTATTATTGTTAGTGGCATAAACGTCGTCGTATGAATCGAGGAGCCTGACGTCCTCGAGATCATCGCCAACATCGATGGCGGTTGAATCGCGGGCTCCAATTGAGGTCAGTTGGAGGTCTTTGAACGTCGGGGACATTGTAAAACCAGGGGCGACTAAAACAACTGTGTATGTGTTTACTTTGTATGTATATTATTATTATTATTATTTGTTATTTTTTATATTTATATTCAGAGAGAGAGAGAGAGAAAGTGTGGGAAGGAGGTGGTGAAGAGGGACAGAGAGAGAGGGGATTGAAATAATAATAAGAAGAGAAGAATCCCAGGCAGGCTATAGTGTTGCTGGTGGGTAAGGTAAGGGCAGGTAACCAAATACATATAATCATAGTTTATATATTGAATTTACAGGATTTATATTTAGTCCCTTTATTTTTAGTGTTTGTTAAATGTGGATCGAACGTTACGATAGGTGTTACTGAGTTCTAGATGTAGTAATGTTGTTGTCATAGGGACATGGAAGACATGATTTTGAGTCGTGGAAATAGTTAAAATGTAGGGTAAGAATGTGTACATCGGGGTCGAGTTGGCTTGATGAACTCCACGTGCGCAAGAGCCTTGTGCAATGGGTTTGATCTTTTTCTTTAGATGTTTGTAAGGTGTTTAAAGATTTAACGATACGGAGTGAGTAGTAGGTGTTTTAATGACTAAATGGGTTACGTGTTGGGAATGTCAATGATATTGATAAACGGACTATGTGTTGGAAATGACTATGATGATGTGACTAAACGTGCTACGTGATGGAAATGACAATGATGTTACTAAACGGGCTACGTGATAGAAATGACAAGATGTTACCAAACGGGCTACGTTTAGGAAATGACAATGTTGAACCGGGTTTGGCCTTTTTCTTTTAATGTTAAACTCTAATACATAGATTAAGCAATATTTGATTTAGTTTAACTTTTGTTTAATTATTTATTTATTGGTAAATTCAAAATACCAAACAAATAAAAGAATGAATCTAAAAATTACTCGTTTAACAAAATCTAAAATCTGTATCAACATGTTATCTACCAACCCAAAAGGTCATAATAAATACTTTATGCACCATGTGCCACTTTTTTTCCAAATGACCCTATTGTTTCTTCTAATGTATATGAATTTGGTGTGACCAACACGTTCTCTAACATAAATAATTATTTGAATCCTCATAATATTTTTTTTATATGTTATAAGTGTCGGTCATTTCTTACTTTTCAAAATGAGGTAGTACATTACATTTATCCATACATTATAATAGACTTTAGTTTATCATATACGTAACATAAAAAGAAGATGACTCGTGTTATTTTCTATAAGTCTATAAATTTTATTTCGTGTGGGACTGTAAAGTAATAAAACCACATGTCCAGATCTACTTAATCATCTTTCCATATTAAGTGTGATGGATGACATGAAAGTATACAACTATACAAGATTTTTGTAGTTGAGTTTGTTTCATTAGAGGTTGATTGGACCTGGCTTCAAGCCTTCAATGGCCTATTTATAGCATGAAGTGTAACTAAAGTCAAAACTCATAATATTTTTAAACATTTGGACTTCATTTGGAAAGTTATGATAAATTAAGGGGCCATTTCTGCTTCTTATCCATAAAGAAAATGTTCCTTTTTGAACTAAAACACAAAGATTAGGTAGGGGTGATTTACCGGATATAGCCCTTGATATTGCTTAATTTCCAATAATATCCCATTTTGTACGATACATGAAGTTGTACTACACACGTTTGACTTTTCATTATTCTTGGAGGGAGCCTGCTTCTCGACGGCTGAATATTTCTATGGTCATTATGGTAATTTAATATCTTACAGCATTCTCAATAGCTTTTACATCCCTTATTCACTCACAACTAATCACAACCACATATTATATTAAAAACTAGTTTTTATCCCGGGAGCGTCCCGGGTTGAAATATCCCGGAAGCGTCCCGGGTTGAAATATCTAATATGACATAATAAAATATATTATTATTATTATTATTATTATTATTATTTTAAACAAATCTCTGCTATAAGTTATCATATTCAAATATAAAAAAAAAAAAAAAAAAAAAACGAATCTCTGCGCCGGGGTATAAATCTAGTGCCATTACATATGAATTCGGAAGTTTGTAATCGATCATTCTAAAAAGAACTAACATGAAATAAGAAAAAAAAGTTAATTATTGAAATATCGAACGCATTAGTCTAAGGGTTATGTGATGCGTTAAAAAATTCATGGGTATATGAACGGGTATATAGTTCGGGTATATGGGTATGTTGTTTCGGGTAATCGGGTCGGGTATCACCTAATCCCAGACCCGACCCAAACCCGACCCAAACCCACATTTTTTTTAAACTAATCCCAAACCCGACACAATACCTGTCGGGTTACAAAAAATAGTCATTTTTTTCTCCGTTTTTTATATAGCAATATGGTACTCGTTGGAAAGATAATAAAACGCTCGTTAATTTGGTGTAATTTTTTTCTTTAAAAAATCTTGTATATAAAAGATATTAACGTTTAAAAGTTATGGGAGGAAACATGAGAGTAAAAATAATAAAGTTTTAATATTTAGATTTAGTAGATTAGGTATTTAATAGATTAAGTTAAAGATTATAATAGATTAGGTTAAATCATATTTATTCTTTTTTTTTAATTGGTTTACACTTGCCACATCACATCCTATGTGGCATCTCTCAAATGAGAGATTGCATAAGAGTATGACATGTAGGATTAATCCCTTTGCAATATATATATATATATATATATATTATAGTTTCTCTTTTCTCCACTCACAACCACTTTCAACAAATATTAAAAAATAAATACAGTTTTCCTGTTTTCCCTAAATGATTCTCAAATAACTCAAAATTTACTGATAAACAGTAGATTTCTTATTTTCTTCACTCACAACCACTTCCAACCTCATAAAAAATTGTAGGGTTTTATCTCACCAAAAAATGGGGCACTAACGTGAATGCTCTGAGTAACTATAAAATCATTGTATTTCGTATGCCCTTCTCTTGTGGGTTTGGTTCAACTACGGATACGGGGCTCCAAGGGCGAAGCTTCTTTGTGGCTGGGCCACACCTGGCCTCACTGTTTTTTTACTTAATGATGTAAATTTATGTGTTCTCAACTTAAAATTTTGTATGTATTGAGCTCAGCCCCCACCCTTTTAAGGGTCTCGTAACTTTCAACCCACCCAATGGGCACTTCAACGGTCAATACAACTCTTTCATGTAAAATTCTTTTCTTTTGTTTTTTCTCTATATTTTTTATTTGGTTTAAACTAAAAAACTTAGTTACCTAAGAGGACATGTGTTTTTAATTTTTAAGGGTGAATTCTCTCATTTGTGTGCATGTTAGTTTGGTAAAAATGTCACTTTCATCCAATAGTTTGTGTAATTGTGAAACCTTGGCACACATGACGCTTTAGATTGCTCATGTATTTATAACCAAAGAACGGGTAGTATTTACCGAGTCTCCTACAACAAGTATAAATGCATGAGCACTATAAAACGTCTAAATGCATATTAAGGTCACACCATCAGTTTGAAGAAATGAAAGTTTGTACATGTTCATCTTGTATGCTATTATGTGTCTATCATCAAGCTATTGCGGAGTTGGACATCATATGTCGTACAATTTTGGATGACAAAAAAGACCATTTGATGAAAGTGAATTGTTTTTTATACCAAAACATAGGAAAGAAAATGACAAAAGTTACTCTTAAAATATAAAGACATGTACAACGGCCATTTTACCCTCTTAGTTAACTAACATTTTCAATGGGCTTAGGAAAATTGGATGAAACTGGCAGGTTTTAGTTTTTTCAAGGACGAAAGAAATACAAAAATAGAAAATGGACTACAATGTCATACTTCACATAACCTCAGTGATGAGCCAACAAAATTGACAGTTTACTCTTATTTTAATAACTAATTTAATTTTAAATGTCGTATAAGCAGAGTCATCCGTCATCCCTGAGATTATAGAGGTCAATCAGTTATCCATATTTTGTTATTCGCCGGTCAAAGTGAAGCTGCAACTTGAGCATATATGATTTTATAACTAGTTCTTGAATGCTTAACAAAAGATATAAATTCATCTTCGAACCTTTACATTGAATTATTTATCGTATCAAATTTTATCCTTCTTAAAAGTCTTTAAAGCTTAATTTTACGTCTTCATGAACTATTATCCTAGACTATTTCCAAAGACGTGTAATTCTAGCAAATCTTGTTTAATCCGCTCACCCAAATTCAATTTAGAAAACAATCTTATTGTTCAATTAACTCATCTTATGTTGCTAAATGCTAATCAAATCAATTAGTTTAAGATCTCAATATGTTAAAGAACTCAATAAGTATGAGAAAGTTAAAGTTCAAAAAAAATTAGTTTAAGATCTCAATAAGTATGAGAAAGAGTATAGAGAGAGGCTATTATACAAAGCATCCTTAAAATACAAAGTGTAAGAAGCCATCCTGACCATCCATCTGCGTTTTAATCAAAATCATCGTACATTAATTACAATCGCGTGTTTTTAATGGCAGTTAACAAGAGGAGGGCAAATTAGACAAATTGCCACTATAATAATTTCATTTTTTTAATAATAGCGCCCAAATCATCTCATTTATGGACGGTTACATAATTAAACACTATAATCGTGGAATTCACACACATAAAACACACACAAAATCAATATCCCTGTAACCAAAAAAACAGAGCATTCTATCAACGAAGAAATAACAATCGATCAAAGCAGGATATGGCTCCAAAACGCAAATCAAGTAAGTAAATGTTCATATTGTTATTTTCATTTTGATCGTATGAGAAAATAAATTAAATAATTGTGCCTGTTAATTCTAAAACCCTAAAAAAACGAACCAGGTGAAGGAAGAGAACGAATGAGCAAACTGAATCATGACAGGCCTTCGAAGGGAACTAATACAGGTATGGTTTAGATCTGTTTTATGAAATTAGTAAAGGCGTTTTTGATGTTTTGAATGATGAACATCACGATTTAATGATTTTTTGATGAAATTAGTAAAGGCGTTTTAGATGTTTTGATGAAAGTAGTAAAGGCGTTTTAATGATTCTAATGATTAATAAGAATTTGTAGGTGCGTTTGTGGTAATAATAAAGGCGTTTTATTGATTTTAATGATGAATGAGATGATTTGTTGACTTGTGTTTAAAAATTGGGCAAATGTGATTATAAATGCGTTTTATGTAATTACTGAAGGCGTTTTATTGATTTTAATGATGAATGAGATGATTTGGTGATTTGTTGTGTTTAAAAACTGGAAGATTATGATGAATGCGTTTTGAAAAATTAGTAGATGCGTTTTACTGATGTTAGTCATTAGTAAAGGTTATCATATACGGATCTCATATAATCATATGAAAAAAGGTATGTATGTTTCACAAACTGCAGTCATATGAAAAAAAAACAGCATGTATTATGTTGTTTTTCAGTAATTATAGTAAATAAGACCTCTTTCTGAACTTGGCATAAAATTAATATGACCCAAAACTATAAATCTGACCTAATTAGTAAAATTTGTTTATAAAAATCAGTGTAAAATATAGTAAAACTCATGCATAATGAGTAAAGGCAAGAGATAACATTTATATATTACAAAGTAACAATGTTTAAAAAAAAGTAAAACACATTTGTAAACCCATAAAACGCATGTGTATCAATGTTCATCAATAATTTGCTCATCAGAAGTTAGGCCATCAGTGGTTTGATTCAGCTGTAGTTATTAACTTCTTCTTCAGTAGTTACAAACACTTCATCAGAAGTTATCAATCAACAATAATCAGTAGTTTCATTGATCAGATAAAACGCATTTGTTATACTTAAAACGCATTTGTTTATCCATAAAACGCATTTGTTAATACTTAAAACGCATGTATTTATTTTTTGACAACGTGTAAATATCGAAGATGCTACATCAAACATACTTGATGAGAATGTTGCATGGGATAATGTTATTGATGAAATTGTTGGAGACAATACATCAAATAGGGTTGACGAGAATGTTGCAGGGGATACATCCAGGTTGGTAAAGATGATGGAAAATGCTTACGCGAAGGTGCTAAAGCGAGTAGATAATATGAGATGAAAGTTTTAAGATTGATAAGTTTGTTAATTTTGCATCTTTACATTGTTGAATGTTACAGTGTTAGACCTGAATTTCTCTTTTGGTATTAAAAATGCATGTTTCATTTGATGTTTTGTATGAATCATATTAAAACGCATTCAATAAATACTAAAACGCATTTGATATATGGAAGAAATCTATTTAACTGGTGATATAAAACCAATACATAAAACGCATTTAATATCACTTAAAACGCACATACATTATTATTCATGCCACATTTTACATTATGAAAAACAAACAACACAAACACTACTTAAAACAAAATGATAATAAAGTAGCATAGAACAAGACACCGAAGACATTATGAAGGCTAGAAGGTTTAAAGTGATTTGAGAAACTTAATCTTCATTTCCATTAAGCACCTTAAAAGAGCTATGGATTTAGTAAGCTCTTCAACAAGATTCATATCTCTTTGTTTTGAATCAATCATGAACATCAATGCCAATTCATGAAGCCTAGAATCTGGCATCGTCTTGAGAATGTTACAAACTTCATCTTTTCTAGAAATGCCTTCATGGACATTGTTCAAATCATTCATCAAAACACTCTCCGAAGAATGATCCTTGATGATTTGTTCCTCAATCCTCTTAATAATGTTTGACTTCGTCAAAACACATTGACAGTGACATCTAACAGAAATAACAACATAAAACATCTTCCCCATTACAAACACTGTTACATTGAAAACTCTGTTTACTAAACCTCTGATTTGTAAACTACTGATGTGTAACGCCCAGCGTTTCTCAAATAATATACTAATAATATTTTATTCATAAGACGATGCGTTAATTCGTTAACAATAATATCTCGTTAAAATATATATATATATATATATATATATATATAAAATACATTCTTAATTCTGTAATAAATTTAAATTATTTAAATTCGCCAAATAACGCGTCGTAAGTAATAACTCACTAGTAAACCGTCACTTATCTTTGTAAATTTTAAACGCGACTAAAATTATATAAAACGAATATATAGCCTAAATACTCTTTTATGTCGGTTATTATAAATAGTTTACGTATTATAATTACCTAAGTGCTTAACCGAGTTGAACTGTTAATGAGAAACACGATTTAATGGGTTCGTATACGTGGTGTCTATTTAACCTACACCAAAACTCTATCTATATAATATCCCAAATCCATCTCACCTTCATCTTCATCAACCTAAACCCTAGCCACCACCACCATTAAACTTACCCTCACTCTCTTCCTGCTCTCTTGACTCCCGCTCACAGAACCACCATAAAAACCACCTCCACACACCAGATCTGTCGAATAGGAACACCTTCGGGCAACCCCCGGGTCTGAAACCTTGTGTCCAACAGCTTGTACCACCACAACCGACGAGATCGACTCTCACCTTCCTGATTCTTGGCTGAAACAACCCCCAAATCCTCTCATCTCTCTCTCTCTCTCTCTCTCTCTCTCGCAGGTCTCTCTCTCTCTCTACCCTCTCTCTCCTTCCACTCGCATCTCTCTCTCTCTCTGGTTGAATATGAGCCGGCCGACCACCATACCCATGGTGGCGGCGGCGGGATGTTCTGAAAGCCCAGAAGAGGGCAGAATGTGGTGGTGATGCTCGGCCGATTAAGGCTGTGGCGGTGGTGGTTCGAGTAGCTGTGAAGGAAAGGAAGATGATGGCGGCGTCGGGTTTAGGATGTGGTTGTGGTTGTTGCAGATTGGTAGGTGGCCAAGTTGTTAGTCAGGCTCATTTTCGATTAGTATGGTTATGGTCCAGTTTGGTTATAGATGTGGCCGGGTTAGTCGGTTTCGACGTGTGGGTGGATTATGGGCTTCGATTTGTGGTTTTTGATGATTTGGTCACGTTTTGAGACTCAAGGCTCGGTTTGGTTGATAAGCGGCTCTGTCAAGAATGGCCAGATCTGGTTCCAGTCGTGGTCTCGGGCTCATGGTTTCGTTTCGGGTCAGATCTTGGGTTGGATCCGATTTGTAAAGCTTGGATGTTCGGGTCGATTTCTGATCAAAGAGTCTGTCTCGGGTCAGATATGCTCGGGTTTATCTTGTGGTTATGGATGTGGTTTGAATCTTGTTTCGAGTCAGATTTCGATCAGTTTCGTTTTGTTGTCGGGTCTTGGTTCGGGTCAGATCTGGATAGTCAGCTGGTCAACACGCAGTCAGGTGGTCAACTGTGGTCAAACCGGGTCAACCTCAGTCAACTTCGATTTCTGGTCAAAGCTGGTCAGCGCGGGTTACGAGGCGTGTACGCAAGGATTCACAAGCTTATTCACGGAAGGTATAACGCGCCGCGCCTTAGTTACTATTCTTATTTTCGTTTACATCGTACATGTATATATGTATGTATTTAAAAGTGTAAACGAACCGAACCATAACAAAAGTTATTTTTATTACTAGAATTATCAAGGCGTCAAACCATATATATATATATATATATATATATATATATTACTTAACAAATGAATAGTTTCTCATTCTTTATAGTCTATAATAAATTGAACCTTTAGTCGCGCTTAAAGACTTAGTTAAATTGTATTGTGTTTTGAGAATTCGGACGATTGATTTTTGGGAAAATATAGACAACTTGCGTTGTCTGGTTTTATGCAAAAACAGAGGAAACTCTGCCCAAATTTTTACAAAATATAAGAAACATATCGAGCATTCAAATCTATAAATAACGTCACGTTTTACAAATAGACACTATCCCAACTCTACTTGTCATGATAGAGATATGTGTACATAAAAATATATTTATTAATATGTATATATATAAACCTAATAGTATAAATATTACTAGTCTTCGAAAATAAACTAAAACGCTAGTCGAGTTACACTAATAATGTTTTCGTTAACAAAAAGTGTTGTTTTAACAATAATTTCTAGATGCGAGTTCGTATAACATATTACGATAAGCATTTTCACTAACTATTTACGCACGCATGCATTCGAACAACTAAACAAGTACAATTGGTTCGTTAAGTCATACACTTATTAAGACACGCATTCTTTTAATACGTGTCTAGGTAGTTAGATAAACTATCTTTACAACCATAACAAAACAAGCTTATTTGCATTAGAATTTAAGGCATCGTTTATTTGTAATAGGATACAAGAGTTCTATTAATCCAAGTTCAGACTTGTTGCTACTTGCAAATACTTACACAGTGAATTTCAGGTGAGTTTTACATAGCCCCTTTTCTATTTATCACCATTTTTGGGGTGAAACATGTTACAACATCATTTATGCAATTCAATCATCAATGTGTCTATGTGTTTTTCTATGTTGCATTATGTCTTGAACATGACTAGGGTAAGCACAATTCTAGCATAATCATTAACATTGATCAGCCGACGGTATACATTGATAGATCTATTGGACTGACAATCCCACCCGGATACGTGCCTCCTACAAAGGTAGCGTGGGTGTTTGTTATCGCATAACATATTCGAGTGAACCATGAGCGTATGGGATGTACCACATTATAACAGTCACAAGGGTTGATTATGCACTCGATTTACTTCTAGTATGTTTTCACATATGGACTAGATTGCCATGACACTTGAATTGCACAACATTTTTTATTCGATTATCAAAACCTATGTAATTCTCACCAACTTTTGTTGACCCAAAATATTTTCAAACTTAACATGTTTCAGGTTATAGCTTGCTCGAAGATTAGAGTATATGCTTGAAGATGCGTAGCTAGTATTTGTTATTTTGATGTACAAATTCTTAGAACAATTGTATGTAATTTATTTAAATCATTTATTGAAACTTATTATTTACCATGAGCTACTGAACAATCATTCATTCGTGACGCCTCGATGTTTCCGCCATCGGTTGGGGTGTTACATGATGTGTAACAGCTGATGGAATAAACTCTGATTTCTTGAATCATCTGTTGGAGCCTAAGTGTTGTTGACTCCAACATACCTTTGTTACATTGAAAACTCTGATGACTAAACCTCTGATTTATAACTGAATGTTTCATTTGATGTTTTGTATGAAGAATATTAAAACGCATTCAAATAAAAACTAAAACGCATTTAATATATGGACATCTATTTAACAAAATATCAAAACGCACTTTAAAATATCATAAAACGCATTTGACCATTATCAATTACCTAAAAACCACCAGTTACCTCAAAACGCGTGTTACATATCATAAAACGCATTTGACCATTATCAATTACCTAAAAACCACCAGTTACCTCAAAAAGCATGTTACACATCATAAAACGCATTTGCTTATTATCATATACAGAAAACAACAAAATTACATTGCATCCTTTTGTGTTCAACCATGAAATCAAACCTCTCGCCGCCATGTTCATCGGTGTTATTAAACATCTTCCTCTATAATATCTACATTCAAAATTAAACAATTATCAATCAACCTCTGTTCATCTCTGACTTTTGTGATCTACAAAAATACATCAAAACAGTAAAAACTAACCTTCAAAATGTAGATTATGAGCATCGACGACATCATCTTCTTCTCTGATTATGATTTCAGGTTCGTTGTTTAGGTCTGATAAACAATTAAAAATCAAAATAAGATTACGATTATGTGAAATTAAAAAAAAACAGAGTAACGTACCAAACATGATGATCAACTCTGCAATTGAGTATGATTTTGGTGAAAATTTTGATCGAGTGATGCAATGTGAATAAGATTTTTGAATAACGTAAGAATTGATGATGAAGATCGTGAAATCAGTTATAAAAATTTTAATTTTGATTGAACGATAAAACAGGGATTGTGAAAATCATAATTATGAACGTGATTAATTGATGGATGTATATGTCTATAATACCCCTCTCATAATTGAAAATCAGTTTTTTTGTTTTAACGGACATCTTACACGTGACATATTTTTGTGGCTTCCTACACTTTGTAGGTTAAGAAACTTTGTACCCAATACTTTCTCAAGAGTATAATAATGGAAAAACGTAGTAAATAAAAGTTATATTATTATCTTAAGGTAGCCTAAACCCTAAAGTGAGTTGTCAATAGCAAAATTTCCATTAATTAAACGTCAATGATATATATATATATAGAAGAGTTGTGCTTAAGTCATGGGTGTTTTTTCAAAGATTCTAACAGCATTCATTCATGTGAATGGCGTGAGGCATAAGTCAATTTTGCCGATGGTTGGAGTTGACCAATTCTGACTCCACGCGTTAACGACCGTCACTAACCACCATTTCGTAAACATACCCCAAAAGCTACTAGAACATCAAAAGTTTTCAATTGAACCGGTCATTTATATATATATTTTAATCTACAAAAATTAAATAATATATTAATCCTTCAAATATTTCAACCCTTAATGATGGTTTAGGACTTTAAGAAACATAAGGGTCGTAGGCAGGTAATGTGGTTGTTGGTCTTAGTGTTGGTGTTGGTGTTGGTTTCTCTTAGTGTGTGTGGCTTCGATGTGGAAATGAGGATGGGTTAAATATGGGACAAGTTTTGATGATTTCAATTCTATACCCGATTGTAAAATCATGTTGTATACCAGTTGGGCACACGTTACTCATTACTCGTCGCGTTAGTGGGTATCCGGCATAGTTCATTCAACTATTGACTTACAATCGACCGCTTTTCTTTTACGCTCAAGCTTTTTGGCTTTGATCTTGTTTTAGATGAGTAGTTTTGACATGGTCAACTAGTCAAGGTCAATCCACGGCTGACCATGCATTGTTCGTGTATTTTTTTTGAACGGTAAATTTCACTCCTTGTGAGACTTGAACCCATAACCTACTCCTTAGGTGTTTCTAGAAGCTTTGCTTCTACCATTGGGTCACCAACCTCAATGGCTGTTCGTGTATTTTCTATCCAAATTTCTTTATTGATTTATCTTGTTGGTTATATATTTTGGACACACTTATTAGAATTTAAAAAGTTAGGATATGGACATATGGATAGTTATGCTTAACATTTGGATAATATGTTAATATTTTTTAATATAATTAAAATAAAAACAAGAAATGCCATTTACATGTGATCATGTATGATTGTATGTATTAACACAATCGGGGTTGATGTAGGGTCTATTAAGCGGGTTAAGAAGGGTTGTAAAGGGATATGGTATTAAAGCATTACAAATACCATACCATCGCCCAATTAGAACCGGCATTGCCTGGCGTCCACCCGCCCGTTTTACGTCAGCGGATCGTTTAGCGTCCATCCGGCCATTTTACGTCAGCGGAAGGTCTGGCGTCCACCCGCCCGTTCTACGTCGGCGATACTTCTGGCATCCAACTGACGGCAGAAGTAGCACTACCTGCCCGATTTACGTCGGCGATACACCCTGGCGCCCAATCGGCGCTAGGCGCAACATCGTTCGTCCGTTCTACGTCAACGGGCTCAGCATGCTTCGAAGCTTCCCCAGCAAGCCGAAGGAAGCTTCGCCAACACAACTGGAAGATACCTTTTGGGGCAGCCTTGGGACTCACCCCTGCCCCAGACAAAATATCTCTGACGCAACAGGCTGCCCGTCAGAGTTCCTCTCCAATCAGAGACTGCTCTCAGTCTGACATGCAGAAAGGACGACGAAGTGGCAGTCTCCCACCCAAGATATCTTCCAGACAAACAGACTTTCTCAACCTGTCTCGAGGCCCGAGAAAAGGTATGATTACCCACCGCCCTCGGTCTACCAACAGGCGGGCGCCACGTGTCCGCCGACCATCAGCGTCCACTCAATGGGCGCCATATGTACAGCCGCCAGGACGGTAATATCCCCCCTTAGTATTTTATTTTCTCCTTTTTATCAAAAGCCACTTGCACCAAATGGGCTTAAGGACTTGGGCCGAATTCTTGGAGACACCTCTACCTGGGCCGGGCCCCTCAAGGGTAGAGGATGGGCTAAGAAAGTGTGGTAGCTAGGTACTATAAAAGGAGAAGCTCCTTCTCCTTTTGTTGGCATCTAATATCACATATATACTTTCACTCAAGAAGAATACGAACTCCTTCGTACCTTCTTCAACCCCCTTGTTTATTTCACTAACTTTTAGAGGCTCGGCTCTTCTAATCGGTAGTCTTCTAAACTCCTTGGTCTTGTCCTTAGACCCACATGTATTTTATAAACACACTCTCTTTATCAAATACCGTAGATTCACTCCACGGATTAGTGCTTGTTCGGTAATCCAGGATCCGTGTTTCTTAATTGGCGCCATCCGTGGCCTTACCACAAATACTCTAAACAAAACAGCTTTATCAAACATACCCATTAACCCACATTGAAAAATGAACACTTCACCTCCAAGAGTATTCTAACCCTCTGGGGTCATCGAAGACATTACCGACGCCACCCCAGGATCTCACCCAACATCTGGGGACCACGACAACAACCAACAACACCCCACCGTCACCCCCAGAAACCTAGAATTCCAACTCACTGATCCAGCACCTCCAACCGAGGAGGAGATCGACACCCTGAACAACGACTGGTACGAAAGCCAGAAACGTATTCTGGACGCTCAGCTGGAACGCGGCCGACGCACTGGCAAAGCCATCGCGGGTTCCTCCTCCAAACCACCCGCATGAACGACGGCTGCTGCCCGTCATGGGGAAGGTCCAGGGCAACCCCCTGCGGACCAGGCCCGTGCAGAGCACAACCAGTTCGACAACGATGACTATGACGAAAGTTCATGGGAGGATGATGCCTCCAGGGACTACCGTCATAGCCCATACTACAGACGGGAGTGACTAAACAGATACAACGACGACGCCACCACAAACCTGTCACTCCCCTATAGACCAACCGCCTTCGCGGACAAATCCAAATTTACAAGGCGCATATCGCAAGCACCAATACCGCCAAGGCAAAGCCTCCCGACCAACGTTAGAATATACGACGACCTCACCGAACCCGACGACCACCTTGGCATCTTCAACCAAGCCGGGGCCGTCATCGGATGGACCCTACCCATTTGGTGCCACATGTTTGCCCAGACACTTACGGGGGCCGCAAGGGTCTGGTTTGACAACCTCCCCATCGGAAGCATCGACAGCTACGAATAGCTGATCGACAAATTTTCGCTGCACTTTAGCCAACAGCGTCGTCACAAGCGCGACAAAAGCTAGATCTCTCTATGCAAGCGGAGAGACACAGAACCGCTCGAAGACTTTATCATGCGGTTCAACAAAGAAGCACTCCAGTTAGGAAAGGGGGACGAGGCAACCCGGACCTCCTTCCTGGCCAACGTCAACAACGATGGCCTCTAACACACCCTTCAAGGGAAAGACGGCGTCCCAGACTCCTGGGAAGAGGTTGTCCGCATTTCAAAGTTATACGCGGGCAACCAAAAAACGATGCGCCAAAACCAACGAGGGAGCTCTAGTAACAGCCGCAGCCGCAACAACAACCGAGCATCTGTCTGGAACCGTATTTCAGGCTTCACTGACGAAGGCCGATATTCAACTTCTGGCGACGCCAGAAACATAATTGGTAACAAACAAACGCGCGACCAGCGCAACAACGGCCGCCGGAACCAAGACTAGACCCCCCTCACCAAAACACCATCCCAGGTGTTGTTACAAGTCCTCTCAATTGGAGAGGTAACTTTCAAACTCCCAAAGCCCATGGGCACGAAACGAAAAAACGTTGACACCACCAGATTTTGCGATTTCCACAAAGACGTGGGTCACGACACCGATAACTGTTACAGCCTCAAGATGGAGATTGAGGCAGCCTTACGCTTCGGGAAGTTGGCCAACCTGGTCAAAAATATCCGCGCCTGCGCACGCCGACAAGGCGAACCCAAGGCCATCAAAGAAATCAAAACACACTACATCCGCGGCGCATACAACCGACAGTGCAATATGACGCGCAACACCAAGCAAAAAACAAACCTCGCCGACATGGCGAACACGTCGCAACAAGCAGAAGCCGCGACATCCGGAAATTGGAGGGAGGCCCAAGTCATCCTCCCAATAATACCAGGGGGCGCAAAATCAACAACCCCACTCACCATCACAGCACTGTTCGGACATTACCGAACTCACAAACTGATGTGCGACGGCTGAAGCAGCTTCGACATCATGTACCAGCAGTGTTTCGACCAACTCGACGATGAAGACAAAGCACGCCTGCAACCTGATGCACCTATCGCAGGTTTCTTCAACGAAGTCTTCCATCCGATTGCCAACTCCTCATACGACATATTGCTGGGCAGACAAGGTTTAGCAAACTTCAACTCCACCGCATCAACTCCTCACCAAACCATGGGTATTCCAACACCCACGGGGATTGCATACATCCGAGGCAACCAAGAATGCCTCATGACAACTGAGCCGGCGGAAGACACTGCGCCGCCAGCACCACCCCCACTAAAAGAAGAAGAATTGGTTCTCAACCCGGCCTTCCCCGAACAAACCATTACCTTGGGGCCGACCATGTCCCCCCTAGTAAGAATACACCTAAAACAACTGTTGGTGGCAAACAAAGACATCTTCGCCTGGCAGTCATCAGACATGGTCGGCGTCCCAAGACACATAGCCGAGCACCGCCTCAACACCTACAAGGACGCGCGCCCGGTTGCCCAGAAAAAACATCCACTGGGCCCTGACAGGGTCAGAGCCATGAACGAGCAAGTCGATGACCTACTCGAAGCAAGCATCATACGAAAATGCAACCACTAAACCTGGGTAGCTAATCCTGTCATGGTCCTCAAGAAGAACGGGTCTTGGCGCATGTGCGTCGACTACAAAGACCTCAACAAAGCATGTCCCAAAGATCACTACCGCTTACCAGAGATCGATCTGAAGGCAGACTCTCTAGCGCCATTTCAATACAAATGTTTCCTCGACGCATATCGAGGATATCATCAAATATAGATGGCCTATGAAGACGAAGACAGAACCGCCTTCAAAACGGATAAAGGGGTATACTGCTACACTAAAATGCCTTTCGGACTAAAGAACGCTGGCGCAACCTACCAACGCTTTATGGACCATGCCTTCATCAACCAAATCGGCGTCAATCTTGAAGTTTACGTCGACGACTTGGTAATCAAAAGCACCCAAGAAGACACCATGCTACTGGACATTCAACGCACCTTCGAACAGTTGCGCGAAATCAAGATGAAACTCAACCTGGGCAAATGCTCCTTCGGAGCCGAAGAAGGGAAATTCTTAGGCGTTATTGTAACCAGGCGCAACATCGTTCGTCCGTTCTATGTCGGCGATACTTCTGGCATCCAACTGACGGCAGAAGTAGCACTACTTGCCCGTTTTACGACGGCGATACACCCTAGCGCCCAATCGGCGCCAGGCGCAACATCGTTCGTCCGTTCTATGTCAGCGGGCTAAGCATGCTTCGAAGCTTCCCCAGCAAGCCGAAGGAAGCTTCGCCAACACAACTGGAAGATACCTTTTGGGGCAGCCTTGGGACTCACCCCTGCCCCAGACGAAATATCTCTGACGCAACAGGCTGCCCGTCAGAGTTCCTCTCCAATCAGAGACTGCTCTCAGTCTGACATGCAGAAAGGACGACGACGTGGCAGCCTCCCAGCCAAGATATCTTCCTGACAAACAGACTTTCTCAATGTAACACCCCAACCGATGGCGGAAACATCGGGATGTCACGTATTGATGATTGTTCAGTAGCTCATGGTGAATAATAAATTTCATTAAATGATTTAAATAAATTACATACAATTGTTCTACAAGAATTCGTACATCAAATTGAATAAAACTATGCACATATCTTCAAGCAAATCTTCAAGCAAGTAGAACCTGAAACATGTTAAAGTTGAAAATATTTTTGGGTCAACAAAAGTTGGTGAGAATTACATAGGTTTTGATAATCGAATAAAATTGTTGTGCAATTCATGTGTCATGGCAATCTAGTCCATATGCGAAAACATACTAGAAGTAAATCGGGTGCATAATCAACCTTGTGACTGTTGTATTGTGGTACATCCCATACGCTCATGGTTCACTCGTTTATATTGCAGTAACAAACACCCACGCTAACTTTGTAGGAGGCACGTATCCGGGTGGGATTGTCAGTCCAATAGATCTATCAATGTATACCGTTTGGCTGATGAATGTTTATGCTAGAATTGTGCTTACCCTAGTCATGTTCAAGACATAATGCAACATAGAAATACACATAGACACATTGATGATTGAATTGCATAAATGATGTTGTAACATGTTTCACCCCAAAAATGGTGATAAATAGAAAAGGGGCTATGTAAAACTCACCTTAGCAAAATGTTATATCTGTTGAAAAATTGAATAATGGTGTTGCCCAAATGTATCAAGTATCACCCTATAATAAGGTAATAAATATGTCTAAGTCTATCAAGTCTACAAATGTATAAGTTTCTAGGGCTTCGAATTGGGGATAAATGCTTGTTTGATTAATATAAAAAACGTTTGATAATTGAGGGAATATTAATAAATAAATAACCAAAAATCTTTTTAGGAAATTTAAAGTTAAGATGGTCACAATAATGTATTTAAAGTGTAAAAAATAATTTTTACAAAATTATTTTCTTTAAAATAGAATATTAATTCTATTTATAACAAATTGTCAAAATTTAACTTTAATATTTAAAATATTAAAATTAAAGAATTTTTAGTTTAAAATTTATATTTCTGTTCTAAATAATCAGAAATAATTTGTATAAAATTTTGGTGTAAAAATATTAAAAATTGAATTTATTATGATTTAATTATGATTAAAACTAACAAAAATTGATTAAAAATATTAAATAAATGATTTTTCAGAAATAAAAATCATTTCTGAAAAGCTTAATGTTATAAAAACTTAGAATAAATTTTGTGGAAATTCATAAGATCGTTTTGATATTTTTATAGATTTTTATAAATAAAATGGAATAAACTTGATTTATTTATTAAATATATTAAATAAATAAATTTTTTGAAAACTAAAAATTGTAAGTTGAACTTTTACATCAGATTAATATAAGATAATTTTTGTAGAATTTTTAAAAATGTTTTAGTATTTTAAAATGAATTTATAAGATGTAAGTAATATATATATGTATTTAGTTTTTGTTTGTTTTTAAAGCATAAAAAGGAAGAAAAACCGCCACAGCCGGGAGTCGAACCCGCGTGGCTGAGAAGGCGAGCACCAGACACAACCACCTGGTCTAGCCTAGTGGTTGTGTTTGGTTGCTGTTTATTTAAAATAAATACCAACCATAAAAAGTGTTCTTCCCCAAATTTCAAATGTGCGAGCCCTAGATTCAGCAATTGAACGATTTACACAACATTAACCCAATTAACCTTAGGGTTAATGTTGTGTATGTGCCGAACAACAAATCCCACAAAAAAAAATGTTACTTACAAACACGTTATGAGCACGAATGATCGGTCAAGGCTTAAAGTCAAAATACGAACAAAAATCAATGAACAGAAAATTTTCGAGTGAAATTGGAGATAAAGAAGAGATGTTTGGCGAGTGTAGAAGGTCCAGAAGAGTTCAATTTATAGTATAATGGTCTGGTGTTCGATTTGGCAATTGTTGACCTCGTTTTAATGTTTGACGCGTCAAAAACACGAAATTGGTAAGAATTGATGGTTGATTAGCCGCGTGCAGACTCAATGATGGCCGATAATCACGAAACTTACCATCTATGCATGATTAATTGATAAATTGATAGCCTTGGTGTTGACTGCGAGCGGCACTTGTGTGCAGCGAAACAGTAGCAGCAGTCAAAAAGCCCTTTTATATAATTAGAAACGTGATAAAACACGAGATGGACTGTGGCTCAACTGGTGAGGACGCGTGTGTGGTTGTGGCTTGGCTCCGGTTTGAGCCTCAGGAGAAGCAGCCATTTTTTTTTAAGTGAAGGAAGGGTAAGGGGGTTTGGGCCGGGTTCCAGGTGGGCCGGGGATTGAGTTGTTGGGCTGTGATGCTGGGCTCCGAGTTTCTAAGAGTTTGGGCTTGGATCTGATTGGGTTCCATGTTGTTGTGTTATCATGTATATATATATTTTTTTTAAAAAAAAAAACTGAAATATTATTATTATTATCAAATACATTTATATATATATATATGTATGAATAATTATCATTGTATTAGGGTTCTAAATATCACCAAAAATAATAATAAAACGTGTCGTAACATACAATCATTTAATGCGAAATGTTACACTCAACCTGTCTCGTGGCCCGAGAAAAGGTATGATTACCCACCGCCCTCGGTCTACCAACAGGCGGGCGCCACGTGTCCGCCGACCATCAACGTCCACTCAATGGGCGCCACCTGTACAGTCGTCAGGACGGTAACATCCCCCTTAGTATTTTACTTTCTCCTTTTTATCAAAACCCACTTGCACCAAATGGGCTTAAGGACTTAGGCCGGATTCTTGGAGACACCTCTACCTGGGCCGGGCCCCATCAAGGGTAGAGGATGGGCTGAGAATGTGTGGTAGCTAGGTACTATAAAAGGAGAAGCTCCTTCTCCTTTTGTTGGCATCTAATATCACATATACTTTCACTCAAGAAGAATACGAACTCCTTCGTACCTTCTTCAAACCCCTTGTTTATTTCACGAACTTTTAGAGGCTCGGCTCTTCTAATCGGTAGTCTTCTAAACTCCTTGGTCTTGTCCTTAGACCCACACGTATTTTATAAACACACTCTCTTTATCAAATAATGTAGATTCACTCAACAGATTAGCGCTTGTTCGGTAATCCAGGATCCGTGTTTCTTCAGGTTGACTTCCTACTTCTCATGGAACACGCCAAGGTCCATTATTCTGGTGATGATCGACGTCAAAATGGTTGTTTCCTCAATCATATTCTTCACATGAATCACATCCATGACTCATCTTGAACATTCTTTGACCATTGCTACTATGTTTACTTTTAAATTTCATTATGTAACATATATGTTTGTAACATAAGGTACACACTTACAAACTCGGTTTCCAGCTTCTGTAGTTCGCTTCGAGGGCAGTACTTGTCCATGAGCATTGTTTTGAGATCGGCCCAAGCAAGAATGTATGCTGTTTCTCTGCTCAGGGTTTTTACTTGCAGATTCCACCAAGTGAGGGCTTCATCCTGAAAGGTACAAGTGGAGTATTTTACCTTTGATCCTCGGAGCAAGCACTAATGTCGTGGACTGATTCGGTTTTCTCTATCCACTCGACAATTCCTACAACGCCTTCATTACCACGAAAGTTCCATGGTTTGCATGCCATGAAGGTTTTGTATGAACAGCCTTGACTAGAGTTTTCAACCTCATGGTCTGTTTTGCTTCGGCGACTCCCGGTACCTCCAGAACCTCCGCTTGAGTAGGCCCGTGCTGCATCGTGTCGAGCAATTGCCTCGGCAATTACCCTGGCCAACTTGGCGGGTGTGGACGGTAGTGGCTCGCCTTCGGTTGTTCGTGTGGAATGTCGGGTCTGCATAACTAAAAGATGGAATACAACAAACGTGAGTAGCGTACATACCATAACCAACATAGTCATATAAATCAAACCATGCATTAACATTATGTCATCACATCATTACATAATTTCTCAAAAGTAGTTAGGTTTTTGATACAAAATAGGCGGGTGAACCGTAATTAGTGTTTAAGTCATAACATCCATAGTCACAAAACATCATAAGTCAAACACATGCATAATCATCATAAAACATAATCTAAGAAGGGGGTGGGAAAGCAGCAGCAAGAGAGATAATAGCCTCCCTCATACGCCTATCTGTCTCCATCGCCCTACGCTCTAATATCTCCACTCGTCTACCCATCTCCGATCGCTCTACTCTGGCAGCTAGCCTCCCCTACTCAGCCTCTGCTACATGACCCTCAAGCTCCCAAACTCGGCCCTCCAAAGCCGCCAGCTGGACGTCATGAGATATAATAACGCTGCGCTCGGGAGGGGTCTCCCCGATGAGCCTCCCAAGCTCATGGTCTCGAGGTCATCCTCCTCGTCTCGGTGCGCAAGGTCGCTGGTAAGACTAGGTAGGTAAGGCCGTTTGCGGGCCTGTAAGCGTCTCTTGAGCCTCTTCGATGGCTCACCTACCTCGACGGCTAAGGGTATAGGCTTAGAAATGGCCGGCTAAACGGGCTCAAAAACAGGGACAGTAAGGAAAATCGGGGTCCTAGCAAGTATAGCTATCACTAAGGCCGGTCGAGTCCTCTTGTGAGGAGTACACTTAGTGACTAAACGTCTTGAAGTGTCTAAGCGTAAATAGGGGTTTAAGCTGGCCGGTGGGGATGAGACAGAAGGGGTGACAGAAGGATGGGGGTCAGAGATAGCTAGGGGTGGAGTGTCATCGTCCGCCTCGTCGTCGGAAGTATGTCTCTGGACAGGAGGTGAGTCAATGTCCATCTCAGACTCGGAGATCCACCCATTATGATGGGACTCGGGGGCTGGCTGGGTGAGAGGTAAATCATCCTCCTGGGAATCATCTGCTAAGTAATCTGGCTCTGACTCGGGTGAAGAAACGAGATCAATAGTGATGACCATGTTTCCTGTCACAACATGCACATATATGTAAACAATCATATGCATAAATAAATAAATCATGGTACTAGTATGTCTTCGTGGAGCGGCTTGAGGTTTGAGGGGTGCAAGGAGAGACTTCATGGCACTTTGTGAAAACGTTTCGAAAAATTCTTTAAGTTATAGTTGACTCAAAAGAATCCTAGTTCGCTATAACCTCGTGCTCTGATACCAATCTGTCACACCCCGCCTAGGCGGAAACACGGGAGTGCAACGACCGAAAGGTTTTCAAGCACAAGGTTCAAGCAATACACATTTATTCAAAATAGTACCACCATGAAAGATGGAATTTGTCATGAATTTATTGAAAGTTAACCATAGTGTAAACATATGAACATTGTCTTATGGAAATTGGAAACATAACATTTTGAAGCTGACAAAAGGCATCAAAGTGATACCATGGTGTGCATGCTTGAACCCTTCCCTCAATCCTCTGTGGCCCTCCATTAGTTACCTAAAACACATGCATAAGGAGTTTTGTCAACAATAATGTTGGTGAGTCTATGGGTTTTGAATGTACTGTAAAATGAACGTGTCATCCGTGTTTGACCAATCATGAGCTAGCTAAGCAAATGATCACTGTGAGAACCATGAGTCATGTAACCAAACCTCTTGTGACATCCGTCACTCTCGTCTTTCATCTAATTGACAAAAATAATCCTTCAAAATTTCCATTATAGTCCCTGTAAGTTTCGTCGTTTTCAAATTTAATTTCGGAGCGAACTAAAAAAAAATTATCATTTATACTTATTATGGATCGGGTATAAGTTTCAATCAAATACGTGTCTTGAAACGTCTACGCAATGGATTTTATAAAAATTTCAAGTTTTATAAAAGTTTAGAGTTTTAAAAGTTAAATATAGTTAACTTGGTTAAGTCTTTATAAAGGAAAAATTAACCTAGTTATACAATAAACTAACCTAGTTATTAATTGAAGGACTATTCTTGCCAAATCAATAAACTTTCAAAAGCTTTTGCTGGTTTCCCCCCGTTTTTCTGTTCCGGCGATTCTTTGCCGGCCGGCGACCGAATTCCGGCCAAACCCGAAATCAATGATTAGGACGTTTTTTTTAACGTTTAAAGTTTCCCAAGCGTGTCTCCATCATTTCAAATTAGTTACAAGGGTCAGTAACTGTATCATAACGCGTTATAATCAGGTTCTAATCCGGATTTAGTTTTGTAACCGCCGGAAATATAAAACGCATTAACACGAGCCTTTTACTCGACCATTATATAAACTGATAGTGCCATATTGTTTCTGCACCCTTACACAACACAAACCCACGAAAAAATCACATAAATATGTTCTGACATGATGTCTAATCGTGAGTTTCTGTTCGGGACTTGAAGCTTAGCTTACGGCCAAAATACGCGATGTGAGTCTCTAGTGTTTATGCCATTTTGATCCTTGTAGTGTCCTCTTTAAAAGCCCTATGATTTTCCTGGCTTAATCTTGTCTTAATCGGGTTATTATAAAACCTAGGGTTAGGGTTCTTAGTTGTTAGTTTAGGGAAGAAGAAGAAACTTGGGTTTATGTTAAAATATTAATGGATCAAACATTTCAACAAGTTGTGTTATGGTGTAGTGGTTGTGCTTGTGTTGTTCCATGTGGGGTACCTGGGTTCGAGCCTAAGCACAACCAAATCTGTTTCTTTTTCTTGTTTTTTTTATTTTCATATTTAAACCTTTATATAATCATAAAAATTCAATTTAACATACAATATTCATAATAAATTCATTTTTGCTCCAAAAATTATAAAAATTTAGGAGTAGCATCTTGACACCATAAAGAAAATTACCACACTTTTATTTTCTGGGAAATATCTTATTCTCATATTTTTATTGAATTTATTTGTTTTACTCTTATTTAATTGATTAAAAATTTATTTTTAATGATTTTACTCTCAAACTTTTTGAGAAATTATTTTTCACCATCATGAACTGAAATAAAAACTATTGGTTCAGAAAACATGATTTAATCTCATTAAATCAGTTTTAAATATGAATAAGTTTATATAAATTATGGGAAAATTATTTTCATTAATTTACATCAGAAAGCATCCATTTTCTATAAAAATAGCATTTTTGGATCATGTCTTGTATTTTTAATCTTATTCTCATTAAACATTTATTTATCTATACTAACTAACCTCTATTTTATAAATATTTTTCTTATAAAATAGAAATATTTTTATATTGGAAAGTCTTAGTTATTGTTTGTTGGATCATTGTGTAACTTATAATCATTTATTTATACATTTATAATTATTGTATTTATTTACACTAATTAGTTAAAGTAATTAACTACATTATTTTGTCTTAATTATTCAAACATAATTTTTATCTAAATATTCAATTTGTAATAATTATATTACCTAGACCGTATTTACAAACTTTGGTATGTTATTATACAACTCTTACATTAACGCGATTTATCATAATCATAAAAAAACTCTTTAATTCCCCAAATCGACTTAGCAAACCCTAATGCCTTAGACCCTAGTTACCTTAGACTCTTAGACATTTCCTTATGAGTATTCATATACATTATAGGTTGAATTCCTCGAAATTCCCATTACTTAGCTCACGACCGCTTAAGTTGGATTATTGATCGCTTTCGCAAACTGTGAGTATATCTTTCCCCTTTTTCATGTTTTACACTTTTGGGGTGACTCATGTACGCTTATTACTTCACTCACTTAATCATGTTTTATCATATATTCACAATCGCAATTCTTGTATGTGTTTTACTTGTTGATTCGCTGATAGTGTGTACTTATGACCTTAATCATTAACCGCTGGGCGGCCTAGCATAGCAATAAATAGTACTTAATTATTGTTATGTGTGAACGATTATTCATCGCCTACTATGAGTGAATACTATATATATGTGACTCTTGATTCATTAAACGAAGGTTTGATTTTGGGTGGCATTTGTACATAGCTTGAACACTAAATTGTAGACAGTATAACACGTGAATTGCGAAACTCTTTTTCTACTATATGTATTCAAACAGGGTATGCTCACCAATACATTTTTGTATTGACCAAATTATTTTCGTACATGTTTCAGGTTGTTATGAGATCACTTTTAAGCTTTTGGATTCTTATTTAGATTTTGATTCATTGTATTTCAGTTTAAATAGTTAGTTTGAATCATTGTATCTTTGTTTTTCTCATGTAATAAATTATTCAATCAATGTATCATTATTTTCACTTTTAGTCCATGAGCTATTGAACAATCGGCACTACGTGACACCTCGATGTTTCCGCCATCGGTTGGGGTGTTACACCTCTTGACTGTGGTGCCTCGTGCATTGTACACTAACGACAACGTATGTATAGTAGAATACTAACACTCTTTTGCATGTGGCCGGTTTGAGCGACTAACCAAGAGTGGGGGTGTCAACCCAATAGATCTATTAAAGTGTTCCATGGCTAAATGTCTAGCTAATGGTTACAGTGAACGATGTATGAGGACTAGTGAGCTCATGAACCAAAATGTCTCATGTTCCACATGGTAGTCATGCTAGAATGTACACACACTTGAAAATGACACAAGTATTGATGCATGTATTTCCCCCAAAATGTAAAATAGTAAAATGGGGCCATAGAAAACTCACCTGTTTGAATCGTGTGTGGTCTAGTGAGATCACCGTCCTGACAAATGATACCCTATGATCATTATGGACACGGTAAGTCACCCGGAGGTTGTTTATCATACAAATTGTTCACCCGACACTTGTGGACCATTGCGTTTAGTGTGTTTAATTTTTCTTGATACTTGTTAATGTTCTAACAAAACATATAGATCCAAAACTTTTTTGTTTCGAAATGTAGTAACCATGGTGAACTATCACGGGCCTCATATGGGGTAATTGGGCCGTATATTAGCACCAATTCACCATGTGTGGTTGGTTTTTGAGAAAACATTGCTTAACATATGTGTGGAACTCTTTTTAGGTCCATTTATAGTCAACACATGTTTCGGCTCCTATTAACACATGTTAGTTAGATGTAGCCGATTAGTGTTCATTGTACAAAAGAAAATGCCGATTAGTTAATGAATCATCTTAACCATTTCTAAACTTATTCGAGCCTTGTAGTGTTATTACATGATATATTCGTGAGTTTTGCATCATTTTAAGTCTTGATCACCATGTGGTTAGCCTTATCTTTAAGCCTAAGTCGAGTGAGCTTGCAATCATGAAATCCGATTCATTTCATGGTGATCCAAGTCGTCCATGGTTTTAAAAGCATAAATCGACTACTTGTGATTGTAACAATGCCGGTTATAGTGATGTTAAGACAAGATTATATGAACAAATACTAGTATTAAGACAATGTGCCTAAGATTTATATCAAAATTCATTGTTTTGAAAATCTATTATCTTGTAGTGTCATGTGCCTAATCATGATGTTATAAGGCCGAGTATTGGATCTAACAAGAGGGCATATTGAAGGAAAGAAGCTTAAAGTGTAATGGATTTTACCTAGAAGGCTTAGAGAGCCGTGGGGTTGCTTCCTTCTTCCTTGATGGCTTTGGCTTGGTGCTCCTAGTCTTGGCCGATTGTTTTCTAAGAGAGTGGAAGTGTTTGTGTTGAGTGATGGTGCAAGAATGAAGGTGAGGGTGGGAGGTCTTATATACGCGATATATGTGGACAAAAGAGGCTTAATATGGCAAATGAGTTAGCTTAAGATTGATGCAATGTCTAAAGCTTGATCCTATTAGGTGTAAGTCTTGTGTAGGCTATGAATCAAACAAAAAGATGGCATGCTTTTGCTCTTGTGTGTGCCGATGGATGGGACTAGACAATCAAGGGGTAGGTTGACTTAATCTAGTGGGATTTCTTATCTTGTTTGAGTGCTTATTTTGGTGATTGTTGACAACTAAGCATGAGCTTGTGTCCTTGTTTCTTGTGGCCGCTAAATGGGTATCCAAAAGAGGAAGGCTTCCTTTCTTGGGAGGAAGTGTATCATTCTTGTTTATGTGAGAGTTGGTGTAAGAAATGTGTAAGACACAAACAAGCATGGGCCGATTTTTGGGAATCAATATTTAGGGAGGGTTGACTTTACTCTAACATGGTGTCATACTTTATATTTCCATTTTGGTGAAATGGTTGACCTCATGAGCTTCTAGATGTCCCTCATCACTTGTCCTCTAGCCTTGGTGTTGTGTTCTCATTGGATCGGCCATAAAGGCCTCCTAGGAGTTAGGATGGATGGTGACAATACATGTGTTCCTAGCTTGTCCTATGTTGTTTCTAGTGGTGTCTTTTCGGCCGCAAATCCTTGGAAGGTGGAAGAATGTTTGTTCTATACTAAGAGTGGAAAGGTGTAGAGCCTTGGATGGTGTCATGAACTCATGCTTAACTAATTGGATATAAACTTAGGGTGATGGTGATCTCTTTTGACATATGGATCGGCTTAGATAGTTTAGGCATCTTAAGTTTAGGATCCACATAGAATAGTGTTGGATTGATAAGATGTTTCCTTGGCAAGTAGGTGATGGATCGGCCGAAATCATGGAGTCAAGGGAAAGGACTTGTCATTCATGAGTTGTGTAGATGTCTATGTGTTTGATCATATATGTGTACATATATGTAGAGAACTAGACAAGGTAGATAGGTGACTAGTCCAAGGATAAATAGTTGTCATGTGTGTGTATATATGCCGTGTGTGTATATACATATGTTTGCATAGCTCTAAGACAATAAGCTTGGTTATGATCCAATACTTAACATGTTATGTTAAATAAATCGGCCTATTCATGTTAATAGTGTTGTGATTGTTCGTTGTATAGCCTCTGGTACACCTTTGATATAGGAATATCATCCGGTTTCACAAGAGTAAGAGTTTGTTAAGTTCCATGCCTCTTGATGACGACATTAACATGTATTTTGTTTCATGCGTGTCATGGGTTTGTTGAATGATTTCCCATGATGATCTTTGTGTTCACAAACATGTGTTAGAGATGCATTATCATCTGTTAGAGGGCATAACCTCTTGTAATGCTTGTTTTGATGGTGTGTCCGGGTGTTGTATGACTAAACAAGTGCATTGTGTTGAGTTTTCTGATTAAATCATGCTCTACTAGCCTGGGAGGGTATAGTGTATGCAAATTGTCTAAATATGCACATATATCGATGTCATAACTGAAACATGTACGGACGTTGACCTGTTACGTTGACTGTTGTCATAGTGATGTTCCTCCAATTTGCAGATTTGTGGTTGAAACATAGGAAACATAGGAAGTGAAACTGGAGTGATGTTCATGAACTGAAACTGTTGTCATTCATCATTGTAATAAATATGATGTTGTGTTCTTTGTGTTGTACTTTGTTCATATTTTGTTAATGTAGGTGTATGCATTCAACATTGTAATAAATTTGATTTTGTGTTCTTTGTGTTGTACTTTGTTCTTATTTGGTTAATATAGGTGTATGCATTCAACATTGTAATAAATTTGAATTGGAATGAAATGAAAATGATGTTGTTACTTAAACATTGCATAAATTTTATTCATAGCAACTTGTTACATCTGCATCATGTTTTGGTTGTTCATCACTTCCATTTGTTACATGTTTCACTTCTAGTGACGATCATCATCAGAGAATGAATCAGACCGACGCTCATCTTTATACGGGTCGTGGTACCCCTCATCATCAGAGTCTGCATAATCCCAGGCTTTTTTCAAAATCTCAGGATCATAATCGTCGTATGGATTAGCTTCTTCCTGTTCCTTTTCTGTCTTTCCTTTATGATCATGTTCATCATCAGCAGCATCTTGTTGATTATGAATCAGTGGATCTGCAAACTGGTTCAACTGCACATGTTCATCATCAGCAGCATGTTTTGGTTGTTCATCAATTATTGGATCATCTTCATCATCAGTAGCATGTTGTGGTTGTTGATCTTGTGGTTATTGATCTTGATCATTACCAGCATGTTCATATTGAGTGTGTTTGGTTTTTAGTCTTTTGTTTTTTTGTGTTTTTTTATCTATCTTACTAATTGGATTATATGGTCATTTAGTGTTTTTTTTGTTTTCTATTTATAGTGAATATGGCCGTTATACAGGGCAATATGGCCGTTAGAAATGACATTCAATTCATGATCATACTGACCTATTTGCATACTTGACCCATTTGACTTAAATAAGTCAAACCATTCATGAAACAAACTTATGATCATACTGACCCAAACTACACAAACCATTAACATAGGCTGCAAAAATTGCCCAAAACTGAAGTGACCAAAATGACCAAAAATGAAGTGCCCAAAATTAAGCCATTATACCCTGACCCATTATCAACCAAACTGCACAAACCATTAACATAACCTTCTTAAACCAAAATACCCTGACCCATTAACAACCTACCCAAAATGACCACCATACCCTGACCCATTAACAACCTACACAAATCAACACCATTCAAGCTGCACACCCTGACCCATTAACAAACTGCAGCCTATGTACATCATAACAAACTGACCCATTTGAAGGTGACTGATCCAACATCATAACAAACTGACCCATTCAAGATGCACAACTGACCCATTTGACAAACCATTTAACAAACTGCAGTGACTAACAACATCCTAACAAACTGACTCATTTGATGGTGACTGATCCAACATCATAACAAACTGACCCATTTGACAACCATTAACAAACTGCATTGACTAACAAACTGCATTTGACATGTTCATTAACCTTGACCCATTTGACATGTTCATTAACATTATGACCCTGCACAACCATTAACATGACTGATTCACTAACATTATGACCCTGCACAACCATTAACATTAACATATGACTCATACACAATAACATTAACATACAATCATTCACAATAACAATAACATTAACATATGACTCATACACAATAACATTCATTCATCCATTATATTCATTTCATTACCAAAACATTCATTACATAATATTCATTCTCCATCTTCATCAAAACATGACTTTTATGACTTTGATTACAAAAAACATCCACCAAACCTAGAAACCATGACTGCACAACCACCAAAAAACATCCAAGACCTGCACATACCCTATACCTGCACATACCCTACACCTGTACATACCCTAGACCTACTTCATAACATAATACATCACAAAAAACATCAAGGCAAACACTAGACCTAGTTTCAGCATCTTGTTTTCATTCTCTGTTTTCTGCAACACTTGATCAGCTTTTGATTTCTTGGCACACATTCTTCTGACATTGTCTTCATGGTTTTGTATGGTGTCCAACAGAGCAGGTATCAACATAATAGGGTTTGTACAAGTAGGGGGTTCATCCAGTCAACGAAACCACATCCATTTGTGCAACGATGGTACCTACGTCCTGGATTCTCATTCGTCCATGAAATTCCGAGGTCTGTTGTTGCTCCACACCTGCACATCACCATTGTAGTTTGGTTGGATGGTTGATTGAGATTATTGATGATGAACGATTGAAGGTGAAGCTTAGGGTTGAAGAATAGGGGATTAAATAGGGAGGGAAAGTTAATTGATTAGATATTTTCGTTAAGATTTTTTTAATCAAGGATTGAAATGACCAAACTACCCTTCATTTACGAGTTGAAATGACCCAAATACCCCCTCAAGGGATGAAATGACCAAACTGCCCTTCATTAAAGAGTTGAAATGACCATAGTACCCCTCACGTGAGCTGCACGTGGGGGTGATGTAACGGCAGATAGACGGACGTTAGCTAGAGGGACGTAAAGTGTTAGAAAACTAAACCACATGTACTCAAGGTGTTAAGCTTGAGTTGAACCTGTTAGTTTAGGCAAACCACAGGGACAAAAACTGCAATTTTCTCTTTATTTTAATTTAAAGTATTGTAATTTATATTATTTGTCTTTAATGAAATATTATTTGCTTTAATTTATTAAAATAATAATTAGGTAATCATTGCAAGGGGCATTGCAGGGCTTGAAACCACTACACTTATTTTTAATTTCAAGCCCCATAATATCTCATATGTTACTAGGATGTCACATGTCATATAATGCCTATAACTTAGGCTTGAAATTCCCTTACCACTACAAATGATGAAAATGTTTATACCTATTATATAACATGTTAAAATCATGTGTAATGGGAAGATGAAATTTTCATAGAGCATCGGGCATTAATTGACACGTGACATGTGGGACCATTAAGGGATTCAAATTAGGATTGGAGTGTAGTGGTAAGGTGAAAAATTTCATGAAGCATCCAATCGTTTAATATTAAATATTTTTTTTAAATAAAAACAAATAAGGATGAGGTGTAGTGGCCAACTTGATTCTGATTGGCCAAACAAAGATGAAAAACGCCATGGAAATTTTTTGGGTGGGCATGAAAACGCCTCAAATTGAATGAAGGGGGCGGTGTTACTTTTGGATGGGGGCGTTTTTTTATCCAAAAACGCCCAAAATAGTCACCATTACATATGGTATAAGAAATTATCTCAAGATAGAAATGTCAGAACTTTTTTAGTCAAGATTAAATCTTTTTGAAGGTCTTTAGCAAAGAAATGCAATATAAAACAGTTGAAGATAATAATGATCATATACGGAAGTGCTAGAAAGAAAAAAAGGAAATCTATAATGGAATTTGCCATGCCTTCTTACCACATATTTTCTCAAAAGCCTAAAAAGGAGTATGACTCTGACTCCACCAAATTAATAGTCTTTTTTTTTAACGGAAAACTAAAGAGTCATCGGGTACTATCGTACGCGGCCCCCATTGACAAAGGGAAGCCTACAGCCTTGGAGCCGAACTCACGAGCCTCGCGGCGGTCCAACCCGCACGCACGAGAGACCCTAGCCCACCCGTGTGCCAATTCCAGGGAAAACCCGGCCCGCATACCCACCCGAAGACACGACGATAGCAAACCGGTAAAACCTGGCTGGCTCAGAAGTCGAACCCATAACCACAAAGGTTAAGTGTCTCTCCCTCATCACCTGATACCACTCCACCACAAGAGTGATTTTTATGATTTATTAATTACAATTGAAAAGACTTGAAATAGAAATTTGAAATAGACTATTAACTATTAACGGGTTAGTCTATTTCAAATTTCTATTTCAAATCTTTTCAATGTTAATTAATAAATCATAAAAATTAACTTTCTCATAAAAATCAAAACAACATACAAAATATTTATGTTTTATGAGATATGGGTGCCAAGACAAAAGATAGGTGGGTAATGTTAGTCTGTGCTAGACGCTAGTTTGTTGGTGGAGTACTGACTATGGATTAATCAGGATTAATCGGATTGAATTTTTATATATATTTATCCAAATATATACATATATAATGCTTATTTTACACTTTATATGTATAAATTTAGAACTTTAAGGGCCAAATATAAACTAGTGAATATGGAGGGGGTTTAAATATTAACATACCTATACTAGATATCCCTAATCACCTCAATTGTTCACCGTATCCCGTTTTTTCCTCCCCATTCTTTCTTTCATCGTAAGGAACCATCAGACGCCAATTAGGGTTCATGGAGTTTTATTGATTTTGTTTCTAAATCATAGATTATCATCCAATTTGGAGGTAAGAACTTGTTTTATTTGATCGATTTGCTCCACTTTTGACCCGTTCGAATTCATTTTTTACCTAATTTTAAGTTTTATTTTTAGGTCTGACTAATTGGTGATTAATCGCGACACCGATTAATTGAGTGATTAGCCCTAAATTAAATAGTAAAGTGAGGACTAGTGATTAATCAGTGATTAATCAAATCAGTGATTAATCGGGATTTTTACTATTTTGGTCCACGGGGAACAACGCACTCAAGTATTAGAGGCTAGAGTTATATGACACCGGTAAATTCTTTCGTGTGTTTTAAGTATTCAATACTCATTTTACTTGTTTTATTTATATACCAGATGGTCAAATGACACTTTTTATTATAAAAAATTGAAAAAAAATTACACAAAATTGTCCTTTATTTATTAGTCAAATTGCATCCTATGTCTTTTATATTTTTTTTTTCACTTCTTATATCATTTTTTATACATTTGTTACACGCTATGTCTTTTAGATTAACTTCTGTTAAAAAAACTCAGTTAACTCACACATGTGCCCCTCACGTGAGGGGCAAATGTGTAAATTCACTCTTTCTTTCTTCTCCCACCTGATTATAATGTTTAGAAATTTGGGCTCAAAACCTACATTCTTCATTTAAGCTAAGTCCAATGTTCTATGTGAAGCGTCAAGCAAGCTTATCCTAAAACATGCACGAAAATAAATTTTGTCAACACATAATGATGGTGAGCACTACATAGTTTTGTATATATAGTATAAGTTTGAAAAGATGTACAATTCAAGAGTCTAGCAATACTAAGGCATTATGTAAACACGTAAGTAACCAAATAAGACAAGATCAAATGTAAAGTTGATAATGAACACCCTAACACATGTCAAGTCTAAAAGAGCACCATAACATAAGTTATGTCTAAATGAGCACCGTAACATAAGTTACGTCTATATGTAAAGAACACCATAACATAAGTTATGTCTAAATGTACGATTTTGTATGTAAGCTACATTCATGTTTAAACATAAAGCACAAAGGTAAACAAGACACATATATGAATTGTAAATGAAGAAAAGTTATGTGTAAGTGAATGTGTAAGTTTTATATACTTGTGCATGAATCACCCCAAAAGCGTAAAAAAAAAGGATAAATAATCCTCACCGTTTGTGTAGTAACTTGAAATCTACCTAACAGCGAGATTGAAATTAGAATTATCCCAAAGGATCAACCTAAAGGAACATGTAATTTGTAAGGGAACGAAGTTAGGGTCTAAGGGGTTGTTTGGTTGATTAAGTGCTGAATTATTAAGATGTCTGAATAGTTAAGGGCTATGAATGATTAAGTGTTGAATGGTTCAGCTATGCACCAAGTCTGAATGGTTCAGCTCTTAACCATTCCATTCAGAGCCTTTTTTAGATTGAAACAAACAGTCAGAATGCTGAACCATTCATAGCTGAATGGTTCAGAACCTCATTAAGAGGCTACCAAACAGACCCTAAGTTATCTAGGATTAGGCACTTAGGGTTATATAGACTAGATTTGGGGTTTTTAAGGCTTTTGATTTAAACCATAATTAGTATTGAATCATTTTAATTATTTAAAGAAAATTTTATAACTCAATTATCTTTTAACAATTACTTCAAATAATAAAGACATTTAAAATAATTGAATGTGTAAATATTGGAACAACTTGAATATGAAATAAAATTAGAAATTAATGGAATAGGTCAATAAATCAAAATAAAATTAAAAATTACAAGTCATCTTAATTATGCGAAAATAAAATAATTTTAAGAATTTTAAAACTTATAATTTTGGTATTTTGTGTATTTTAAATTGATTTGTAAGCATTAAAATGCGATAGTTAGGATTTAAATACCAATAAAATGCAAAAATAAAAAAATAAAAAAAAAAATACTATTTTCATTTTATAACAGTTAACAGTAGTCAATATGTAATATAAGTGAAAAATGATTTTTAAAAATTATTTTCATATCATTTTCATTTAAAACCGAATTTAATTGAATATAATCAATTAAATAAGATTAAATTGTAAAAATAGGTAAAAATAACCTTTTAGTAAAAAAATAAAATTACTAAAAAGTTTTATATGGTTAGAAATAATTCCACAAAAAAATTTGGTATTAAAATGATTTTTTTATGAATCAATTATGATTTAAATTAAATAAATACATTAAAAATAATAATTATATATATATATATATTAGAAAAAATAAAATTATGAACCTAAACTTTAGCGTCTTATGAAACTAGGATAATTTTTATAAAAATTTTAGACCAAGTTTACTATTTTTAATAACTAATTGAATTTATATAAATTAAAAACAATATAAGGGAAAAGGTGAAAAAAAAAAACAATACACAAAACCGCCCCCATGGGACTCGACCCGGTGACCTGATGGTTTTAAAGTCACGCCCAGACCAACTGGTCTAAGTGTGTGCTTGTTGAATATTATGGATTCGATCTATTTTTATACAATACCCGAGAACAACAAAAATCCCCAAATAACTATTATAAACCCTATATCCTAATCGACCTAATTCACCAAACAATCGATATAGAAACACAAATCAATTATAGGGCTATTGATCTATACTAAGAATCGACCCTAAAATATGGTTCAATTCGAACATACCGTGTATACTAGCGGCTCAATTGGAACACGAGCAAACCGAACAAAGACTTAAATCTGGGGAAGAATGAGGATACGATAGAGGTAACCGATTAAGGGGTTGTTTAAATCTCTACTTTCTGAGTATTTGTGCGAGTTCAATTGATTCGAAGATGAGTATCTATACAGATTCAAAATTTTGAGTTTGGAATGTTCATAAACGATTTTAATTCGATTAATTAGTAATGATTAGCGGATTGACAACACGTTTTCACAATTATGGAAGGTTGCCAGTCAAAGGGGAATAGATTACGTGATTAGATTGGAATAATACGCGTAAAATATGGTGATCGTTGTTGTCGGATCGAACTAGGTTCGAATCCGGTTTTTGGGTACTAACCGGGTAAAGGAGAAAGCTGCGGCAGATGGTTTTGGGCCTGCAGACGAGTTTGGGCCAGGTTTAAGTGTATTGGACTGCATTTTATTGGGTTGAAGTTGTTGGGTATTGGTTTAAGATTGATATGGGTAATAAGTAATGGTTTAAGTTGGTTTTTGCAAACTTCATAAAAAAATATATACTAAAGTTTATTAATCTGATGTTTTTAATATGTAAATTTAAATAATCACCATTTAAAAAAAAGATTTTATACATTTATATAAGAAAAAAAATACGACTTCGGTTTATAGAGAACTTTAAAAACACAAGGACTAGAAATGGAAATATACGAGGGACTAAAGTTGTTTAAAAGAGATAGTGAAACGTGACGGATGTCACACTCCCCTCCACAACTGCTGCCACCACCATTGTCGTTCCCCAAAAGTGTAAAACCCGTAGGTTTTCATGGTGCGGCACCGTGCAGAAGTGAAGAGAAGTCAATGAGCAAGTTTCGCTCACAAATCTGGAAGAATCGTCCTCCAATGTTAGTGTTTCAAACATATGGGGAAAATTCCTTAACCCCTGTTATAGATTCAGGCACCCCTGGTGCTAATTCGGACTTAGCTGAGGATAATTTAGTTCATACCTGAGCTATGAAAGTGGTGCATGATTATCAGTTGCTGAAACAAGCTGCGGAGGCCAAAGGGATTCCATTCCAACCAACAAAAGGGTGCAAGAAATCAGCTTCAGTGCAGATTAAGGAATTTGTAGGTGTTAGGCGCATAAAAATTACAATCAGGTGAAAGATTAAGAAAGGGAAACCTCTGATTATTGTGTTTAAAAACAAACTCTAAAGGTTTTGAGCAAAGAAGGTTTGGATGGTGCAGCTCATATGGATTTTTTTAACAATGTCAATGTAGATTAAGGGTTTTGAAGGTTTGGATGGTGAAATGACTTGTTTGCCCCTCACGTGAGAGGCACATGTCTGACTTAACCAGGTTTTTTAGCGATCGTTAGACTAAAGGACATAGGTTGTAGCATAGTTAGAAAAGAAATGACATAAGGAGTGAAGAAATTAACATAAAGAACATAGGATGCAATTTCACTAATAATTAAAGGACAATTTGTGTAAATCTCTCTAAAAATTTCAAAGGAAAAAAAAGGACACCAGAATAGCTACAGAGAAAGTAGTGATAAAGTGGAATCTAACTGTGGATCCGGATTTTAATACTTATGTTATTATTATTTGTATTGGGGATTAGATCGGTATCGATACTGTACCTTTACCGGTACTGAAATACAGAAAAAGTGGGTACCAAATACCATGCCGAAAATATCGGTTCAGTATTGATATCGGTGCCGGTTTATTCGGTACTATACCACTTTGGCACCGCATTGACTTTTTCCAATTTATTTCACCTAATGTTCGTAACCGATTGATACTGACCATTGTATTACAATTAATTTAAATCTATAATCTATAACAACTAATAAACAAAACCAATTGGTGACCCTTGTCACTCCATCATTTAACTTTCAATGTTTTCCCTCATATTTTATATACATAGCATCCTCTCATTCATGCTCAATAATTTCCCCCACTCTAAAGTATTCTTCTGGCTTCTTTATAAATTTTATTTTAACTATTGATTATGTTATTTTTTATTATTCTTATATGAATATATATAACTTTTTTTAATGCATGTTTAGATTTATTTTTATTCTCTAAAGTTTAAAATTCAAAATATTAATATTTATTGAACCGTGAACCACACGAACAATAATCTAGTTATCTTACTAATTTAAAACAATAGACTTCATTTTTTTAACGGCGAATTTATTACTCCTTGTGAGACTTGAATCCAAGACCTTACATTTAAGTGTATTAAAAGGTTTTGCCTTGCCATTGAACCACTGACCCTAATGGTAACAATAGACTTCTTAGCTATTCCGTTTCCTGTGAATTTGTTCTTGAGCTGTTAATGGGTTGTTTTCTTAATTCAAGTTAATGAATTTGCTGCTAGGAAAAAAAAATCGGTAATTATGCACCAGTAAAATAAAATTTATGAAATATCGATGTATTATGGAAATATAGTAGTTAAACAGTTCCTAAAAAACCTTATAATTCCATAATTAAATTCGGTAACAATGCCGATTTTAACAAAAATAACCGATGCCGGTATTTACTGATACTGAAATTCAAAAAAATCTAATACCATTACCGGTACCATTTATGATGGGTTGGTATGATACTGATACAATATAGTATTCCAGTATAAAATTTCATCCCTGATTTGTATTGAGATCCTAGCTAACTTAGTTGGATATCTAATAGGAAAGATGTCCCATGGACCATGGTGTTTGTATTATCATGTTATGCGCTATATCGAGGTGGAGAAACATAGTTGTCGATTTTTCTCAGAAAGTCCAATCTATGTCTTTGTCGTTGCACTCTAATCGCAACAATAAACATAAATTTGATTGGTTTAAATGATCATCTAATCCTAAGCCATGAGTTTTTCATGCTAGCTTTTTAAAGGTGAATTATTTTAACAATTTGATGAATGTGGAAAGGTGTTATAGTTGGTTGTGCACTTGTGCCATGTGTTTTCTAAATCTAAACTATTTTTTTAATTTCTTTTTTTAATATTAATATTTATTTATGGTCAAAGGATTTAGTATAATGATTGATATGGTTGTTTGAGTATATGAAACAAAGTCTAAGGAGAAGGTGTAGTTGGTGCAACGTCAAAAATGCAACAAGATTTTGGTTATGAGACCACATCACACACCAACATTAACCAATCAGGTGTCGAGTGCAGTCCACGTCAATTCTACACTTTGGTGAGATGTCCATCAACCAAACATCTTTAACGACTAGACTCCACTAAATATCAACCATTTTCGAACATACAAAGATCCTAGACTTTGCTTTAAAACTAATTATTTGATATTATTCATAATATTAGAGAAGTGTTTTGACGTAAAGTCGGTTTTAAGTAAATAATATGGTTTGGCAACATGTTGTTTAATAATCTCTTGCATTCAAGTTAAGGAGGAAGGTGAATACTCCGGCTATTCTACTTTCGTTATTATTGTTGTAACCACAACCTGCAAAAACAATATATTCTAACATCTATTACATTTAGCAAAAGAAAATAAAATACTTTCGTTATTATTGTTGTAACCACAACCTGCAAAAACAATATATTCTAACATCTATTACATTTAGCAAAAGAAAAAAAAAATAGATGTAACAAACTCAAGAAATATCAAAGCTATGTAAAAAATATTGAAACCTTGTCTATCTCGCTAAGCTCGTTAACATGTTTCTATTGCGCTCTAACAATGAATTCTTGATGCAATGGATAAACAGACTAGGAAGAAAGTAGTGTTTGAGAAGTAGAATCAGATTCTTGTGCTTGTTTTAATATAGAACTAAGAAAATGGTACAAACAATTAGTATCCAAAGCCTAGAAGTCTCAATGAAATTTCAAATATAAATATAAATACAGGGCCGGCCTTGAAAATTGAGGTGCCCAGGCCGAGCTGTAAAAATTGTGCCCCCTAGCCTTAGCTTTTTAGGCCTTAACGAAATAAATAATGTAAACTATTTTTTAAGCTAAGATTAAAGTAATATCAAATTGATGGATCAAATTTTATTTTCCACTTAGGTTGTAGTCTAACGGTAGAGGGAACAAACTTTCTTGGGGGAGGTTGGGTGTTCGAATCCCACAAAAGGTGAAAATATAAATGGGTGACAGTCTAGCAATTAAAAAAATTGTTTCATAACAAAAATAAAAAATAAAAAAGAAGATAAAACCAACTAGTAAAAAATAAAAACAACTAAGTGTGAGCCCTTCTCATTTCATCTTCTTCATTCTCTCTTGTTCTACACTCATTTATAAACCTGCAATTTTTTTTTTCTCAAACCATTTCATTTTCTTCTTTAATTCTTAACCTCTCTCAACATTTCTTTACTTTTTATTTTATAAAATCTACCATTCAGTTTGATTAATATTTGATTAACAATTTAGGGCTCAAACATATAAAAATCCATCGAATTAAGGACATTACTGTTAAGAAAACTTGGATTGTCGGAGAGTCAATGTGTGACGACCGGGAAAATTTTTCTTCCTTATCGTTTCATTCTCTTTAACTTCGGGAAATTTTCGGGACGAAAATTCTTTCAACAGGGAGGATGATGTGACACCCGGCATGTTTAGGTTAACACTTTATAAAACACATAAGTCTACCTTAGCGAAAAACGTTTTCAAACATACTTAACTAGGTCAGTTGAGTGGTTATGATGGTTCCGGGAATCATCGGGAGTCGTTACAGTGATCCACGGGATCATTGGGAGTCGGTCCATAACCATGTGAACATGGATTGGTGATTTGTAGAATCACCGAGTTTAACGCACACACGCAAATCTTGAGTCCCGGGAATTGGTGAACGGATGGGAACGTGTTAGTTATCATGCATTATGTGCTTACAATCATTATATGACTTGTCGGTATGTGAATACGTGTTTATATGTGTTAAAATAGTGATTGCGTGTAATCACATGACATTATAGGTGATTACATGTAATCACATGACGTTGTAGGTGATTACGTGTAATCACATGACGTTGTAGGTGATTACGTGTAATCACATGACGTTGTAGGTGATTACGTGTAATCACATGACGTTGTAGGTGATTACGTGTAATCACATGACATTATAGGTAATTACGTGTAATCACATGTAAATAGGGGGTGATTGGCCTAATCGCCAATAACACATGCGATTGGGGGATTTTTAAGGGCGATTGGGGCCTAATCGCTAGTAGGTACATGCGATTAGGAACCCTAATCTCCTGTACTGCTGCATAATCGCCTGACATGTGTTGAATGACTAGAAACGCCTATAAATACCACCCTTATGTTGTAAAACATCATTTGTGAAACCCTAACACACCCCAAAGCCATCCCACACCTTATCCTACCTCTGGAACACGTTTTTTCTCAAGAAATCACCTTTCCAAGCCTTACACCTCATAATCTAGCAAATTCAAGGTGTGTTCTTCATCCCAAACCTTTGTAATGTTATTGTTTTGCTCCCTAAAGGTCCAAACCTGGTTTCTAAACATTTGTGTCTTTGAAAACTCATTAAAATCAGTTTCTAAACAAACCTAAACCTCTATGCTTGTTATATGTGATGTATTCATGCAAAGATAGGATTTTTATTGTTAAAACATGATTGTTCTTGTATTATTGATATGTTTCTGACCTAAATGAGTTATTATGATGATAACCTAGGAGTTTGGAGGGTCATAGATGTGTATTGTTGATGATAGGCGTTTTGACCCATTTGAATGATTATGAAGGATTGATGATGATATGATATGTTTTTGTAACACCCCAACCGATGGCGGAAACATCGAGGTGTCACGTATGAATGATTGTTCAGTAGCTCATGGTAATACATAAGTTTAAATAATCCTTTATTTCATTACAGTATTGAATTACATTAAATGTCTTGAATGAAATCTAATACATCCAATAATTAAACAAAGCTTAAAACTTCAAATATCTTCTCATGCTAGCTCTAGACTTCAAGCATCAGTATTTCCTGTTGAGTTTGGAAAATATGGGGGGGTCAACTAGAAGTTGGTGAGAATACATAAGCCAAGTCAAGCAATAAGTTTTAGAAGAATAAAAGTTTAGCAATTCATATGTCTAATGTAAGTTTAAGTCTACATGAATAAACATGAAGTATAGTATGCACATAATCAAACCTCCGACAAGTTTAGGTCCATCCCGCATCCACGGTTCACCTTAATATAACGTTGGAACGATAACAATCACCCGCGCTCCCCATAAAAGATGGTCAACGAATCTAGGTGGGATTGTCAATCCAATAGATCTATCACTGTATATCGCCGGCTTGGCCACAGCTAATGATTATGTAAGTTGAAGTTTAAGTCTAATAGTCTTTGTCTAAGTCATGAGGCATTAAAGTTTACAACTAGACATGTATGTAGAACTGCTTAAGTATAAAGTTTCAAGTATAAAGAATTGCATAAACAAGGTTATGTAAACTCACCTTAGCAAAGTGTTAAGTCTTGTGAAATAGAATAAGTGTAGTCCAACGTTGCCAAGTATTACCCTATGTTTAAGGCAATAAATAAGTCTTTCTAGTCTACAAGTATTTCTAGGGTTCCTAATTTATTTGAAACGTAATAAAAGGAGTGTAACATAAATCATAAAAAGTTTTAGTTAATTGTTTGATAAAACAAGTTTTAATGGAAATTGTTCAAAATATATAATCAATTGTATACGTTTATAGAAAAAAATAATAATTAGATTTTAATCCTTTAAGGGCTTAGGATAATTATTTCAATTACAATGATTATCTAAATTTAGTTTCATATTAAGAGATTTACATGCTACGTAAATTGCAATGACCCATTTATAACAGTATGTTTTTTTATTTCAGAGATTAAAATAATTTAATAAAATTAGTTTGAACAAAAACTTATAAGTATTAAACTAGTACTAAAAAAAATAGTTAATTGGATGACAAACATTAAATAATTTGATATGGGTTTATCATTTTAAATAATTATTAGAAAAAGAAAATGTTTTAAACTTCAAATAAGATGCAAAAGAAAAGTTGAGATATGAAGTTTATTTAGTATAAAGGATATGATAGTCCATGTGCCCCAATTATTAGTTTCTTAAACAACAACTTCCCAAACTTGACCAAATTAGGAACAAAGTGCAACACCCCAACCGATGGCGGAAACATTGAGGTGTCACGTAAGAATGATTGTTCAGTAGCTCATGGTAGTACACAAGTTTAAATAATCCTTTATTTCATTACAATATTGAATTACATTAAAGTCTACATCAAATAATCAAACAAAGCTTCAAATATCTCCTCATGCTAGCTCTAGACTTCAAGCATCAGTATTTCCTGTTGAGTTTGGAAAAATAGGGGGGGGGGTCAACTAGAAGTTGGTGAGAATACATAAGCCATGTCAAACAATTAAGTTTAAGTATAAAAGTTTAGCAATTCATATGTCTATCGTAAGTTTAAGTCTACATGAATAAACATGAAATGTTGAATCGACATAATCAAACCTCCGACTAGTTTAGGTCCATCCCGTCATCCACGGTTCACCTTAATAATATGTTGGAACGATAACAATCACCCGCGCTCCCCATAAAAGATGGTCAACGAATCTAGGTGGGATTGTCAATCCAATAGATCTATTATTGAGTATCGCCAGCTTGGCCATAGCTAATGATTATGTATTGTTGAAACTTGTTGAAACTGTTGTGGTTGTCTAGACCATGAGGCATTAAAGTTTACAACTAGACATGTATGTAGAATTGCTTAAGTATAATGTTGCAAGTATAAAGAATTGCATAAACATGGTTACGTAAACTCACATTGGCTAAGGTGAATTATCCTCTAAGTGTTGTGAATGTATGCGAGGCGAATCCCAAAGACTCAACAACGTAGCTAGACCAAATTGAAGAAATAAAAACGAAAAAGAAAGAATATCAAGCTTCCAATTTGCCAATTACAAGAGCTTATAATCAAAGCTTCAATTGTAGAAGTAATAGATTATAGAAGAAAGGTATGCGGGAAACTTTAATCGGATTGAAACAATCGATTTAGAGGTGCAAAGTATAATGGGTCATAGGTGGGTTTTTATACTAGTTTTGGATTCAATTAGCCATTAAAATTGGTCAACACCATAAAGTAAGGTTTTATGATGAATTGACTATTTGACTAAGACTTTGACTAGGACTCAAGGCTTTGATATATATATATATATAGGATTAGGTTCAATAGAAAACCAACCCTTCATAAAAGAACTAGAAAACCCACCTAAACCAATAAGATGATGCCATGTGTCTTTGTTTTGTTTTATTAGTGAAGGGTAAAATTGTAACTAAACATGAAGATATTATTAATACCCCACCCCACCCACCCCACCCCATTCTATACCACACCCTCACTCTCTCTCCTCTTAACTCTTTCTCTCTCTTATTCTCTCTCTATCTCTCGTTTATTTCATCCAGAGGATGAAAGATTCATATGAATAATAATAATAATAATAATAACAACAATAATAATAATGGATGATGAACAACATATGATAAACAAGATGCTTCTTCTTCTTTTTGTTTTGATAACTTCTCTATTCGAAACAAGATTTGTGAATAATAATAATAATCATCGATGAACAGATCTGGGGTGATGGTGCAAGCTTGATGTCGATCCTTCGATGGTGGTTGTGTTGGGTTCGATGGTGACGGTGGATGTGGTGGGTTTGATGGTGACGGTGGCTGTGTGTGGGTTCGATGGTGGATGTGGTGGGTTTGATGGTGACGGTGGCTGTGGGTTCGATGGGATGGTGACGGTGGATGTGGTGGGTTTGATGGTGACGGTGGCTGTGTGTGGGTTCGATGGTGGATGTGGTGGGTTCGAGCTGTGGTGGGTTTGACGGTGGCTGTGGTGGGTTCGATGGTGGTCCGATGATGGTGACGATGGTGGTCAGGTATTATTATTATTATTATTATTTTGTTTTGAATGAGACACTGGTGTTACAGATCTGTTCGAAACAAGATGAACATGTGTTACAGATGATGATGTTGTGTTCGAAGACGATAATGATGCTGGTTTGAAGAAGATGTTGATGCTGGTTTGAAGACGATGATGCTGCTTGAAGCTAGAAAAAAATGAGGTTTGTTGGGTTGATTTTTGCAGATTTCTTTATTTTTAAGTAGTTCCATGCTATTATATGTTTTTTAAAGATTTTTTTATTTTTAAAATTCTCAAATGTTTTGGTGACAGGTTTTTGGGTGTACATTAGTGTAGTTGCCCTTTTTAGTGAATTATTGTTGTTTATATTGATGATTTTGGTGCAACTGTGATGTTTACACTAGTGTAAACTATCTTTTACACCAATGTAAACTGATGTAAATTGATGATTTTGTGGTTTGATAGTTTGGCTATGTGTTTAAAGCTGATGATGGGGATCAAGAAAACGAAGAGCGAGTGGTTTGTCGTTTACATGATGATTTCGGTGCATGTTTGATCATCACACTGATGTAAACTGTTTTTACATTGATGTAAATGTGTTTTGCCATGTTGTTATTGTAATTTTTATACACTGGTGTAAATGTGTTATGCCATGTTGTTATTGTAATTTTGCCATGTTGTTATTGTAATTTTTATACACTGGTGTAAATGGAGTATTTCCTTTGTTTTTAATATTAATCTCAAGTTTTATAAATATATTTGAGTGTTTTACACTAGTGTAAATAATATTTACACATAGATTATTCGAATAGTGGGTGTAGATCATTTTACAAATGAAAAAAAATCTGTGATTTCTTTATGTTGAAAAATAAAATGAATAAAAATAAAATAATGTTAAAAACACATGGGGGGTGGGTGATGGTGATGTGATGGGATAAAGGGAGGAGAGAGAATGGTGTATAAGATTACAATCCTACCCTTAATCATTTTTATAATATTTTCTTTATACAATAAAATAATAAGGGGTGGAAGAAGACAAAAAAAACATGTGGCATCACAAAAACCATTGGATCATCAAAGATCAATGGCCACGAATGGTTTCCGATGTTCTTTTACGAAAAGTATGTTCTCATTTTAGCCTAACCCTATATATATATTTATTTATTTTGAAACGAATTTATATCTTCTTTGTTTGAGATTATAAATGTAATTGGAAAAAAATGATTAGCTTTAAATAATAAATAAAAATATCATTAGTTTGAATTAGAAAATAAAAACACCGTCTTATAAAATGACGATTTTATAAATAGAATTAGGATAGGACATATGTCATGATTGAAGATTTTTTTTTAAGTACAATGATAAAAAGAATTTAGAAAAACAGAGTGCACGGATAAAGATAAGAATACTTAGAAATAAATTAGACTTTATATCATGGATCGGGAAATACTTTAATGCAAAATAAATGGGAAAATTCGTGAGGTTACAGTCTCCCCTACTTTTAGGAACTTCGTCCCGAAGTTATAAAAAAAACACCGGGTTGACAGTGATTGGGTTGAAATTAGGGCAACTGTGAATTGGAAAATTTGTGTTATGGCATGACATGAATTTATAGGTAACAGAATAAACTGTTTCGAATAATTTAGTAAGAGGTTTGATAGGTGTGGGTTTTAAGGGTTGGATTAGGTTCGTCTAAAACAGCAAGGAGAATAAGAATCTTGCAAAACACTAAACTTTAAGTTTTAGGAATCTTAAAAAGAAATGCATGAGTTAATTGACTATATAAATACTAAACAGGTAACTAGAGTTTATAATTGGTTATCTACCAAAAACCTTGATAGAATTTCACACTACCTTAACGTACCTGTAAATTCATGATTACGTTCCGGACCGTAATCACCAATTTACCTTACATTAGGGTTTTGTGTCCTTCTATGACTCTAAACACACATGTAAGTAATGCAAAATAACCTTGTGATTGAATCGTATACAATGTATCCAAAAATGAGTCCAACTGTTGAGCAGGAAAAAGACTTCTACCAGTCAGTGAGTAAGAACCTCTACCGATTGTTGAGCAGGTGCGATAGCCTCTACCAGTCGTTGAGCAGGTTGTAGGGCCTCTACCGACTGTTGAGCAGGCATGATGACCTCTACCAATCGTTGAGTAGGTTATTTGGTACTCTACTAACTGTTGAGCAAGTACTTCATCCTCTATCAGTTGTTTGATTAAGTGCACCAATTATTACACATATGAATTGCAAATTGATAATATGTACATGTAAGCAATCAAGTATCAAGTATATCATACGAGTTGTAATAGAGTTGCCCTAGACAAGGTTAATGACTCTAGGTGTGTCTATAGAAAATAGTTTATATTCCATGAATTCTAGTTTCAAATGTTTAAATATGGTAGATAGTCGAATCCTCATGTATAACTAAGGATTATGTTTGATGCAACACACAATCAAGTTTCAATAGTTTGGTTATCCTGGGTAACTAGCTCATGTGTGAGAAGGTGAAGGATATGAATTTAGTTCTTGAGAGGATGATGAAAAATCTTGAAGCAGAATCAAGGTTGTGAGAGATAGTGAATGTGAAGATAGTTTATAAAGAGTTTATTTTATAGTAAGGAGATTACGTAGCAGTGTAAATTTTTGGGGTTTGGATCAAAGGTTATAATCAAGTGTATAAGAAAACATGATTGTGGTATATGCCAAATATTGTAAAAATTTGAACAAGTTGAAAATGAGTGAGTGTCGATGGAGAATTTAGAGACTAGATATTATTCCTATGGAAAAAAAAAATCTTATTTTCAAAATTGGTTTTATACATAAAGCAAAAGTTGTTAAATAGTACAAGCTAAGTGGGCTTTGATTAAAATATTCCCGTTAGTTGGAGATTTCAAACATGACATTAGGTTTTGAAGATCAAGGTTCTATTAAGTGATTTTTAATAGTTTAAAGCATTATATAGAAAATTGTTTGTTACGTCAATAAACAATTGAATTTAAGTTCGAGGACATCTTTTGACAAAAATATGTACTTTGTAAAGTTACTAGGTAATGAAAATACAACAAGATTTAGAAATCTTTAGTTTGTGTTAAGGTATGAGGTTATAGTTTTTAAAAAATAAGTAACATGTGGAGAAATGAAATAATATGATTTGGGTAGGGTGTTGAATATTTAAAAAGTGGCTAAGATGGTAAGGTGAAGTGTGATTGTGAAATCCATAGATGGTTATGAAATGAGATTGATTTAAGTTGTAAAATTTTGAGATTTTAGAGCTTAGTTTAAGAAAAGTGAGTGTAATCATTTATTTCATTAATTAAAACAAATAAACGAAAACGTTGACTTATCAAAGCTTCTAAATTCTAATAACATAGTGAAGACATGCTTTAGTCTATAAGTGAACACTCATCCCGAGAATTCCCAGGTAGGCATCCGGGTCCCTCGTCTGATTGGGATTTATGCGCAATGCCAGTCCTAGACAGAAAACTCAGAATACAGGCGTTCACCCTTCCAGATTGCACGTGTTCGTTATTAAAATCTAGAACTTCGACAAGATCTTCAAGGTGGTTCAGGCTAAACCTGAGGATTTGTCCTATTAGTCTAAGAGTAGATCCAGTGATGGAGAATAATCATCTTGTAGGGACTAGAGTGGGGATAAGAAGTAGGAGGGAGATAAAGAATAGCAAGTAAAAGGAGCAAATACTGGTTATAATCCTATGGTTATAGACTAGATTATTTTTCTAATAACCTAATTCCCTATAACCATGGCTCTGATACCAATCTGTAACACCCCAACCGATGGCGGAAACATCGAGGTGTCACGTAAGAATGATTGTTCAGTAGCTCATGGTAGTACACAAGTTTAAATAATCCTTTATTTCATTACAATATTGAATTACATTAAAGTCTACATCAAATAATCAAACAAAGCTTCAAATATCTCCTCATGCTAGCTCTAGACTTCAAGCATCAGTATTTCCTGTTGAGTTTGGAAAAATAGGGGGGGGGTCAACTAGAAGTTGGTGAGAATACATAAGCCATGTCAAACAATTAAGTTTAAGTATAAAAGTTTAGCAATTCATATGTCTATCGTAAGTTTAAGTCTACATGAATAAACATGAAATGTTGAATCGACATAATCAAACCTCCGACTAGTTTAGGTCCATCCCGTCATCCACGGTTCACCTTAATAATATGTTGGAACGATAACAATCACCCGCGCTCCCCATAAAAGATGGTCAACGAATCTAGGTGGGATTGTCAATCCAATAGATCTATTATTGAGTATCGCCAGCTTGGCCATAGCTAATGATTATGTATTGTTGAAACTTGTTGAAACTGTTGTGGTTGTCTAGACCATGAGGCATTAAAGTTTACAACTAGACATGTATGTAGAATTGCTTAAGTATAATGTTGCAAGTATAAAGAATTGCATAAACATGGTTACGTAAACTCACATTGGCTAAGGTGAATTATCCTCTAAGTGTTGTGAATGTATGCGAGGCGAATCCCAAAGACTCAACAACGTAGCTAGACCAAATTGAAGAAATAAAAACGAAAAAGAAAGAATATCAAGCTTCCAATTTGCCAATTACAAGAGCTTATAATCAAAGCTTCAATTGTAGAAGTAATAGATTATAGAAGAAAGGTATGCGGGAAACTTTAATCGGATTGAAACAATCGATTTAGAGGTGCAAAGTATAATGGGTCATAGGTGGGTTTTTATACTAGTTTTGGATTCAATTAGCCATTAAAATTGGTCAACACCATAAAGTAAGGTTTTATGATGAATTGACTATTTGACTAAGACTTTGACTAGGACTCAAGGCTTTGATATATATATATATATATATATAGGATTAGGTTCAATAGAAAACCAACCCTTCATAAAAGAACTAGAAAACCCACCTAAACCAATAAGATGATGCCATGTGTCTTTGTTTTGTTTTATTAGTGAAGGGTAAAATTGTAACTAAACATGAAGATATTATTAATACCCCACCCCACCCACCCCACCCCATTCTATACCACACCCTCACTCTCTCTCCTCTTAACTCTTTCTCTCTCTTATTCTCTCTCTATCTCTCGTTTATTTCATCCAGAGGATGAAAGATTCATATGAATAATAATAATAATAATAATAACAACAATAATAATAATGGATGATGAACAACATATGATAAACAAGATGCTTCTTCTTCTTTTTGTTTTGATAACTTCTCTATTCGAAACAAGATTTGTGAATAATAATAATAATCATCGATGAACAGATCTGGGGTGATGGTGCAAGCTTGATGTCGATCCTTCGATGGTGGTTGTGTTGGGTTCGATGGTGACGGTGGATGTGGTGGGTTTGATGGTGACGGTGGCTGTGTGTGGGTTCGATGGTGGATGTGGTGGGTTTGATGGTGACGGTGGCTGTGGGTTCGATGGGATGGTGACGGTGGATGTGGTGGGTTTGATGGTGACGGTGGCTGTGTGTGGGTTCGATGGTGGATGTGGTGGGTTCGAGCTGTGGTGGGTTTGACGGTGGCTGTGGTGGGTTCGATGGTGGTCCGATGATGGTGACGATGGTGGTCAGGTATTATTATTATTATTATTATTTTGTTTTGAATGAGACACTGGTGTTACAGATCTGTTCGAAACAAGATGAACATGTGTTACAGATGATGATGTTGTGTTCGAAGACGATAATGATGCTGGTTTGAAGAAGATGTTGATGCTGGTTTGAAGACGATGATGCTGCTTGAAGCTAGAAAAAAATGAGGTTTGTTGGGTTGATTTTTGCAGATTTCTTTATTTTTAAGTAGTTCCATGCTATTATATGTTTTTTAAAGATTTTTTTATTTTTAAAATTCTCAAATGTTTTGGTGACAGGTTTTTGGGTGTACATTAGTGTAGTTGCCCTTTTTAGTGAATTATTGTTGTTTATATTGATGATTTTGGTGCAACTGTGATGTTTACACTAGTGTAAACTATCTTTTACACCAATGTAAACTGATGTAAATTGATGATTTTGTGGTTTGATAGTTTGGCTATGTGTTTAAAGCTGATGATGGGGATCAAGAAAACGAAGAGCGAGTGGTTTGTCGTTTACATGATGATTTCGGTGCATGTTTGATCATCACACTGATGTAAACTGTTTAGAAAAATAGAATTAGGATATGACATATGTCATGATTGAAGATTTTTTTTTTAAGTACAATGATAAAAAGAATTTAGAAAAATAGAGTGCACGGATAAAGATAAGAATACTTAGAAATAAATTAGACTTTATATCATGGATCGGGAAATACTTTAATGTAAAATAAATGGGAAAATTCGTGAGGTTACACAAAGGGCACCTCAAACACATCTTCATATTTGTGTTTGGCAGGAAGCTCGAGATCGAGAAAAAAAAAATATAAGACTCACAGTGCCGGAGGAAGAGGCGGTGATGGCGAGCGCCAGAGATTAAGACCATTAAGGGACGGTGGTCTGGAGTTGACGGTTGTCGGTTACCGGTGGCTTGTCGGGACGGAGCGGCATCCGTTTGACACAAGCAGAAGGGAGGAGACCAAGAAGGTATGGAATGTGGTTCACGACGGTGGTGGATGTTGCGAAACCGCTAGTTCAATACGGGTTTGTAGACGGATTTATCCAGCACACGCCAACCCACAAGAGATCGATAGAGAGTTGGGTCAGGAAATGGTTGATATAAACTTTATGGTTCATCTTGTTTGTTTCATTTCTATACAAGACTATATATACACATACAAACACAACAAAGATGGAGATAAAAGCTCCTCTAGACTTTGACTCAATAATTATACTTTGACTCAATAATTACACATAATTATTTGACTCAAGACTTTGACTCCAAGAATTATGTTGTCAAGACTTTGATTCTTGACTCAAGGCTTTGATATATATATATATATATATATATATATATTTATTTTGAAACAAATTTATATCTTCCTTGTTTGAGATTATAAATGTAATTGGAAAAATGATTAGCTTTAAATAAGAAATAAAAAATATCATTAGTTTGAATTAGAAAATAAAAACACCATCTTATAAAATGACGATTTTATAAATAGAATTAGGATAGGACATATGTCATGATTGAAGATTTTTTTTAAGTACAATGATAAAAGGAACTTAGAAAAATAGAGTGCACGGATAAAGATAAGAATACTTAGAAATAAATTAGACTTTATATCATGGATGGTGAAATACTTTAATGCAAAATAAATGGGAAAATTCGTGAGGTTACAGTTTTGTTGATTGTATGAGATTAGAGTTTACTCTAGGATGATGCTAGAACAGTAGGATAATGTCGGACAACGTCGTTATGTGATGAAATCTGGATATTTGCTATTTAGGGTAAGTTTTGCATGTTGATGTGATGTTTACATGCTAATTATGCTATTTTGGGAAAACGCTTGCGTTCGGGACGGTTAGGATGATAATAAATTTGGGGCTTTTGCTTGAAATAGCTTGATAAATGTTTTGGGTTTGATATTGGGTGTTTCCATATGTTTCGGACCTGATTTGGAGGGTTAAACGCGCGAAAAGGCGGAAACAGCTGCACGGGGCGATTAGGGCATCCTAATCGCCTGAAGTGTAGGTGATTGGTCCCAATCGCATGAACTTAGGGGCAATTGGGAGCCCAATCGCATGTACATCATGTGATTACGATCCTAATCACTAGTTGACCTTCCTAAATGCATGTATGATAGCCTAATCACATGTAACACATGTGATTACGATCCTAATCACTAGTTGACCATCCTAATCACTAGTTGACCTTCCTAAATGCATGTATGATAGCCTAATCACATGCACATCATGTGATTACAGTCTTAATCACTAGTTTGACCATTCTAATCACCAGTTGTCTTTCTTAATTGTATGTTTGATTTCTAATCGCGTGTATTGCTGTTATAAGTGTATTTTAACATCCCAAAACATGGTTTGACACCTAGGAACATGTTAGGAACCCCGTGACATGTCTAATAACTTGGTAACACGTGTCCAGACTTGTTTATGCGTTAATTGGGCTTTATGCTAGACATGGTGAATTTTTGTGCATGCTAAGTGTTTAATTGCATATGTTGGATGATATCTTGTATTTGGCTAACACGTGGAATGTCGGGTCACTAATAGGATGTCGGGTCTTGTCTGGTTTTGTCGGTTTAACGTTCAAACATGTTTTCAACATACACAGTCACGGTCTGGACAATTGGGGACTGATTAGCCTTCGGGTTAGTAGTCAACAAACTTATGTAAACTCAATGATAGGTCGCCACTAGTTGGGGCTATCACACGCGTGTCGGATCTTTCTTAACACATCAGACGCAACCTAAGGCGAGTTCACGGCCCCACTTTTATTAGTTTTGTTTTCGGGGGAGAAACATGCTTACACACTTTTAACACATGATTTCAAGTTATACTATGGCTATCTTTATTTTACTATACGGCTCATCTAAATCCCAAGGAAACCACTAATACAGGTATGTAGCGGGGAAATGTGGATAGCGCTATTGGGCCTGACAAACCCACTCGACGGCTAGAGGCCGGGCGGGTGCATATTGTCTCAAACACATAGGGCCTACCGGGGATGACGGTAGTCCGAGGGGTATCACACAGTAATAAACACAGTCAGCAATGGTTTGAGACAATATGCACCGGTCGCTTATTATAAAACCTGTGAACTCACCAGCATTTTATGTTGACATCTTTTTGGCATGTTTCTCCGGTCGTTGAGGTAGTGTAACATCCCAGTTTTATATATATTTATTTATATACACGTCAAGATAATAAAGGTTTATTTTAGCGAGACTTTTATTCATGAGACAAGTGACAATAAAACAAGATAATTGTAGAGGCCTTTTTGGAAACATGAGGTAAATTGTGGGACTAGTATGTAATTATTAAGGCTTATATTGCAATTTAGAGGTAAGTAAAGGGGTGTATGCGCAAAATGCTATTCATCAACAATTTTATAAACCCTAAGAGCCGTAACTACCATTCACGCACACTCAACTAGTCAAACACGATGGTACGATTGTTAGGAAATTCAGAAGCGCAAATTTTCTTCGGCCAGCGGTCTTTTGCTATTGTAAAGCTGATACTAAACGCAGTATGCCTACTTCTGGTTATAACAAGCGGTAGCGACGAAACTTTTGAGGGTATCAATTGATGATTCGGGTGATAATGTGGATAATGACAACACTGATGGTACTTACGAGATATCGTGAGATAGGCAATGTCATCAGTGAGGATCCATACCATGATTAGTCGACTGCTTGTTGTTGAGGGAAACTTCATATGAGAACCTACGTGTTAGGAATTGTGAAAGTCACTACGTAATTCTCTACAAGGAGAAAGTCGAGCACGAGATGGGTATATTTGATGAGTAAGGCATCGAAGGTAAGCGGTTTGGAGAGAGTAAGAGCGAATGATTCAAGCTTAAAAAGTCAAGAACGGTTGGTAGACAAAACTTATTTATTTTCATAAATAGACTGGATTGTAGATCAATGCAACAACAATTATATTCTAATGGTGACCTTGCTTCGCTTAAAGATGTGGACGTGTAATGTAAAGGCTTTGGATTCGTATGGTCATTGACGAGTGGGATTCGAGGACGAATCCTCTTTTAAGAGGGGTAGACTTGTAACATCCCAGTTATATATATATATATATATATATAGTATGAGTATTAACAAGAAACCCAAGTTATATGGTAAACCTTAGAAACCTAATATGTGGCTAGAATTAAGCCACATCATCATGATCCAAAATCAATTTAATAATAACAAAAGGGTAAGGAGGTAATTTCACATCTAGCATCTTTTGCAACCCCCATATGACACTTCCCAATGCACAGGTACGATTTGTACCTCTTCTCCCACTTCCCCATGCTTCACCTTTCCTTTTGACAACTTGCAATATTATCATCTTCAATCTCCTAAGAATTCCACCATTATCATTCTCTTTAACCTCTAAAAAAACCCCACTATTTTACATAGCTTCTTCAACCTTTCCATGGATTTTAACATAGCTTCTTTCTCTTACGCTGTGGATCATGACTTACAAAACTCGTCACAAATTATTTTGTCTTCTAATTAGTCATCCCCCAACATGGATCGTGAGTTAGAGATGCTAGAGGTGAAAGGAGGAAGCTTCGAAGGCTTCTCTTACTTTAGTCATCAAGGCTATATACTAGTTTGATTTCACTTTTTTATTTGGTTGTATCTCTCACACTCAAAAAATGGCAAGGAAATCACCACACCTCCTACTCAACATATGATGAATCTCAAGTTCGATAACAGATCTGGGTTTTTTTAAATCCTTTGGTTTTTTGCATAAGAAGACGGATCGAGTTCGATGACAGATCTGGGTTATTTTTTCTTTTGTTGTAGTTCTAACTTTCATATTATTCTCTTTTTCATAATAAGATCAAGATATTCAATTATTGATTCTACTTATCACAATTTGTTCTTATCTTATTTTTTTGGCATTCAAAATTATATTTGGTTTTATTTTCTGGTGAATTGTGCTTATTAGATTAAAGATATATAGAATTTAATAATTATTATATAATTATAAATAGAATTTATTTTCTGGTGAATTGTGCTTATTAGATTATAGATAAAACTTTACAAAGTTTTTTAGATTTAAAGTGAGATCTAACTTATATATCCTTGAAATTGTAGATTTAAGCACTAAATAGTTGTATAATAAATTATCCTCAGTTAACACATGTTCACATTTGTACCCCGGCTAACATGTGTTACTCCTGTTTAGTATGTTAGATGATGTGTTGGTCACACCGGTTAATATCTCATCTATTGTTTTACAGTTGATAACGAAGACCCCCCACTAGTTAACATATGTTACCAAATAACACATGGGTAGGTTTTTGTGTGGTTCAATAGTTTGTAGTGATACTTTGTAATAACGTGTGTTAATAGTTTGTATATTTTATTTCTCAGTAAACTTATGAAGTAAAAACTTATGAAGGAAGCCGAGAAAAATATGTAGAAAAACTTTTTAATAACGTTTTCTTTTTTGTACTCAATGTATAGAGTTACTAGATTTATTTTGTTAAAGTGGTTAATAGTTTGTAATGATACTTTGTAATAACGTGTGTTAATAGTTTGTGTGCTTTATTTCTCAGTAAACTTATGATGTGAAAACTATAGGGGTAAGCAAGACAACAAAAAGGCTGACAAAATAAACACAAGTTTAACATATGTTACCAAATAACACATGTTAACCTGTTATGCAACATTAATACATGTTAACCATCTATGCAGTTCATTTGAATGTCATGGGTAAGTTTTTATGGGGTTCAATAGTTTGTTACTAAAATAACACATCCAATCCAACATTAACACATGTTACCCTTTACATGCAGTTCATATGAATGTCTTGGGGTAGGTTTATCTCTTGTTCAATAGTTTTTAATGATAATTTGTAATAATACGTGTTACCAAATAACATGTGTTAACCTAATGTGTGTTAATAGTTTGTATGCTATGTTTACTTATTTCTTTTGTAAACTTATGAAGTGAAAACAAGAGTTGTAAGAAAGACAAAAAGGTTGACAAATGATACAGGTTAGATAACATATGTTAGCCCTTTATGACCAACTAACACATGTTAACCTTCCATGTAGTTCATTTGAATGTCATCGGTAGGTTTTTGTGTGGTTCAATAGTTTGTAATGATACTTTGTAATAACGTGTGTTAATAGTTTGTGTGCTTTATTTTCTCAGTAAACTTATGAAGTGAAAACTATAGGGGTATATGGGGGCAACAGGTTTAACATATGTTACCACACCACTCATACTAAGAAATGTTAGATCTTCTCATGGGTATATGGGGGCAACATGTTTAACTTTTATCAGATTAGATTAACACATGTTAGTCCTTTATGACCAGCTAACACATGTTACCCTCGTATGCAACATTACCGCATTATTTGTACTTGCCCCATTATAATAATATTTCTTAAAAGAAAACGTAGGAGAGAGGAGAGAGAATGGTGATGTTTGAAACATTATAATAATATGTTACAGGTTTAACATATGTTACCACACCACTCATACTAACAAATGTTAGATATTCTCATGGGTATATGGGGGCAATAGCTAGGTTTAACTTTATCAGATTAGATAACACATGTTAGCCTTTTATGACCAACTAACACATGTTACCCTCGTTTGCAACATTAACACGTTATTTGTACTTGCCCCATTATAATAATATTTTCTTAAACAAAAAGTAGGAGAGAGGGTGTGACATGATCCATTATAATAATATTTTCTTAAACAAACAGTAGGAGAGATGAGAGAGATGGTGTGACATGACCCATTATAATAATATTTTCTTTATCAGATTAGATAACATATGTTAGCCCTTTATGACCAACTAACACATGTTACCCTCGTATGCAACATTAACACATTATTTGTACTTGCCCCATTATAATAATATTTTCTTAAACTAAAAGTAGGAGAGAGGGTGTGACATGACCCATTATAATAATATTTTATTAAACAAAAAGTAGGAGAGAGGAGAGAGATTGTGTGACATGACCTATTATTATAATATTATAAATGTGAAAAGAAAGAGGAGGGAGGAGAGAGGAGAGAGAATGTGTCATAACTTTTCTGAAAAATGTGCCATGACTTGTGATATGATAGAGAAAGAGTGTGTCTTACACACATATTTCTCTTCCCAAACTACCCTTGCATGTCCTTTTAAGCATTAAAATAATATTATATCTAACATCAAGTACAAAGAATGAATCCTATCCATTGATTTAAAGAGATGGATGGTCTAGATGGAGTTTCCAAGGTTTACCATCTAAGGGTGGGTTTCCATTATATCCCTTCCCTATATATATATATATATATATATATAGGATTTGGATCATTTGAGAACCACTATTTAGGGAGAGAACCAAAGAACCAAGTGTGAACACAAAAACCCCTTCACCAAAAAATAAAAAAAAATAATAAAAAAATTATATAACCTAAAAAAATAAAAAAAATAAAAAAAGTAAAAACACCAAAATGTTTTTTTAGTGTTAATCTTTCTGAAAAAAAAATAAAAAAATACAAAACAAAATAAAAAAATACAAAAAATGGCCTTTTTACGTCATAATTACGTCATATACCGTATGCACATGTGCATTTCACTATTAAAGCACACTTTTGAATAAATTATCAATTGCCATAATGAAATGATCATTTAAATGGACGTGATATGATATATAAGGTGGAAAAAAATGTATTCAATGATCTTTAAATAAACGCGAAGTGCATTTCACTATTATAGTTAGGTTTTTTTTTCATGGGTTTAGCTTTAGGGTTTAGTTTTTAGGTATAACGAGTTAAGCATACCCCGCGCGTTGCGACGGGATGTTAATTATGAAAGTCTCTAGTATCAAATGCGAAAATTATTTCGCATAATTAGACTAAAGCAACCCACAATACGAAACACTACAATGGACACATTCATAATAATCAACATACATTATTTCACACAACCACAAAACTATCAATTTGGTTTAAAAGGTTGAAGTTAGGGGTGTTAAATGTAAGTATTTTTTTTAAGGAACAAAAAATTGCAAGGGTCGAGATTTTAACTTACGTCCATTCAATGTCCACACAACAACCACACTCCACTTTTGTATCATAATTTGTTCTAGCTTTTCTGTTTAAATATACATATAAAGATAATTACTGACTTGGCAAAAAAATTTGAAATGTTTCACTGATAAAAGTTATAAACGGAATGCATAGATGAAAATAATAATCATCATTATGATGCTTACCAAAACCTATTAAATAAAAGAAAGGATCTTTCAAAAATAAAATAATTTTTTTTTTTTTTTTTTTGGGGTTTGAAAACTACAAATGTTTGATTCGACGTACAGATTTTATAAATGTGTGTATATGAGGTTAAGAGGGTGTTTGGGATTGCGTTTTGAATCTGAATTTTAGATTATTGCGTTTTGAAAATGCAGATAATTAGTTTTTAGTGTTTGGGATTGTGTTTTGAAAACGTAGATAATCAGTTTTTTAGGCTATCAAAACGCAATAATCTATAAGTAGCTCTACACCTACTGTTGCAAAACGCATAATTTGTTTTGAATAATCAATCCCAAACACCCCCTAAATATATTATTAAGAAAGAAGGCTTGAGTTACAAAAGCCCGTGTGGCTTGATTTCCACCAAATAGAGTTTGCCATTATTTCTAAAGATAGTGCAATATTTTCATCTTCGTGTATCTCTACTCCGTCTCTCAGTTTCTTTATTGTTTTGAAAGGCAAGAAATGTATATTCATCAACAATAATGTTAACACCAAAATGAAATTGTCACTAATAATCTTGTTACCAAAATTTTGTGCCACCAAAATCAAGTTTATATTTAAACTCTGTCACCCACAAAACTTGGAACCAAACTGTAATTTATTGACACACACCGAATCACTTCGAAATTGATCCGTAACTTCAATTTAGATGTTTATTTGTCACCGATTTCAACCATCTCATGTAGAATTTCACTGAACCAAATAGTATATGCACTCCATGTCGAATCATACACCTAGTCAAATCGTATTCACACAGAAATACATCGAAACAACACCGAATTACTCTGGCTTACACCGAATCACACCCAAGTATGGCCTCATCCAAATTAATATGGATACATCCTAATAATCTGATTTCGAAAATAAACCTACCATCTACCAGTTTCAAAATCACTTACAGAATTTCAGAAGCCATGTAGATAGTAACAGGAATAAATAGAAGGTCAAATTGATCTACCGAATAAATAACCATATAGAAACTAAGAGAAACGAAGATTAGATCAATTTCCTCCGGCCGATAAATAATGGTTGCCCACAAAACGGAAACGATGATCGGAAGCATGCATGCATCAATGCATGAATGTTAGTATATAAACACACATGAACAGAGCAAGAATAAAGATCATACTAATATACTATGCGGGTGGGTATAGGAATTAGAAACCAATTCGATATGGCAACATAAAAGACAATGTGAAATTAAACCTTAACGTTGAAAGGAAATGACGGAAAACTGAAATTAAACAACGAATTTGTAAGAATCTTAACCGACGGTTGGTGAAATTAGAAGGGTAAAGATGGCGTTGACAAAAGGAAATAGGAAGAAGTAATAACCGTTGGTCCGTTATAGGCTACTGAATATGAATTAAGGAATTAGGGGAGAGGATCTAATAAGGTGATATAGTTAACGCCTTTAAAGTTGAAAGTTAAGTTGGTTTTTGTATTATTATATAATGGGAATGGGGTTAGGTTTTTTGGGGTTGTTGGTGAATAAACTTAAAAAACCCCCTATATAAAACTATAAAATAAGATAATTGTACTACATGCACATGTGCATTTCACTATTATAGTTAAGTTTTTTAATGGGTTTAGCTTTAGGGTTTAGTTTTTTGGTATGGTGGAAGAGGGGGTATCTTTTTGGGGGGGATGAGATGGAGCGTTTTGGTTTTTGGGGGGTGTGGGGTTAGCTGCACATGTGCATTTCACAATTGGAGGGGAGGGGGTGGGGGTTGGGGCGGTGTGGGGGATGGGGGGTTTAGGTTTTTAGGGAGTGAGGTGGGTGGGTTTAGGTTTTTAGGGGGTGAAGGTGGGGTTTTTAGGTTTTTTTTGTTTGTGTTGACAATGGTTCTCTGGTTCTCTCCCTAAAGTTGGTTCTCGTATGATCCTTACCCTATATATATATATATATATATATATATATATATATATATATATATATATATATATAGAGAGAGAGAGAAAGGGTAAAATAAAAACACACTTTTCGTAAAAGAACTACAGAAACACACTTTTCCACCACACACTTATTTTAATCAAAAAAGAATTTGTGGCTCACAATTAAAGTTGAATAAAATAAAAAAGGGAATATTCCCTTGCCTAATAAGACAAAATACGGTGGGCCATGGTCATTTACACTGCTGTAAAATATATATATATTTTTTTACGTCGAGGTTACCCGTTTTTTCACCGGTGGAATTTTTTTTTTTTAAAATTCACATTTTACGTCGGTGTTCTCGCGGTTCTTTCACGAAAAGTGTGTTTTCATTGGAACCTAATCCTATATATATATATATATATATATATATATATATATATATATATATATATGGGAAAGTTAATTTGAGAACACCTATATTTCGTGCGAACCGTGAGAACGGCATCTAAAACCATTCAAATTCAAAAAAAAAAATTACACTTGTCTTTATTACTAAAATACAATCTCAAAAACACAATTTACGCGTAAAAATTCAAACGTATACGAAAATAAATTGTTTTTACACATGTGTAAATTTACTGTTTATACATGTGTAAACTGTTTCATTTACACATGTGTAAAAAGTTAATTTGAAAGTGTTTTTGCAAGAAAAGATGAATTATTTGGAAAGAAAATTCATTTATTAATGTTGTATTTTGATTATAATGAGGTTTGTATTAAAAAAAATTGATTTTGATTGATTTTTTTACTTGTTCTCACGGTTCTCACAATATTTAGCGTTCTCAAGATAACCCTCCCCTATATATATATATATATATATATATATATATATATATATTGAAGAAACAAATAGTCTCACCTCCGGTTAGGGATGATAAGATTATAAGTTACTACAGGGTTGATCCTTCACTAACAGCTACGGCTTGGGGATACCTGCAAATAAGAGTGAAAGTGCGGGTGTGGAGACGACTACACGAGGTAGTTGTTTATGACAAAAACGGGGTGAATGGGGGATACTATCTAGTATGATAGCTCTCCAGGTCAGTAGAAAGTGTCCTCTCCTATTGGGGGTGTGACCCCTTTTATAGGAGAGTCCGTATGCCACCATTACCCAAGTCCTAACCATGGTTAGGTTGTCTCCATCACCCTTAATTATGTTAATAAGGTGATATATGGAAAGCTAAATTGAAGGGAACAGTGGAATCAAATACCGCCTTAACTGGTGTAGTTACGTGATTCATGCATGGCTATTGACCATGCATGATATTCGCCTTGACCGGTATATGACCGACCTTTGACTGTTGACTGTGCATTTAATGAGCTTTGACCAAATCCTGCGCATGGCTTTCTTCCGCGCGCCAGTATTGTGCCGGGTTTGGGTATACAGGGTGGTGTATTCAGTACCCAATCCCATCAAGTCCCCCCAGTCCAGTGTGTCTCTCATCTAAGAAGTGATGAAGAGATGTGAGGGATGCTGGACTTATTTGTAGTGGGTTGATGCTTATCGTCTTTCCGCTGCTTATTGACTTTGTGTGCATGTTTGCGTAAACATTCTGCGGAGAACGGGTTTTGAAATTTACGTCAGCTGTCCGCACTGATGAGACACGTCAGTTTGCATGTGTGGACACTTGTCATTTCCCCCTTGTATTTGAAAATTTGTGGTCCATATGGCGAGTGTTAATGACGTGACTTCTGTCAATTGGGACGTGTGCAGAGACGTGTGAGCGGCGGTTGTCAGGCGAGTGGGCGCGTGAGGCGCGTGTGACGTCGGTTTGTTTTCCATTACACACGTGTCATTACCTCATTGGGCTCATCTCCGAAAAGCTTGTCCATGACGTCAGGCACATTAATTGCAAAGCCTATAAATTAAATTTTGAATGTGGCTCTTCCATTTCAACTGTTTCAAAGTTTGAATTTCTTTTCTTCAACGTCTCTATTTTCCCAAAATTACCATATCCTTCCACAATGTCGCAAGATTCCCAAGATGTGCAAGAGTCAAGCAAAACATCTGATTCTGTCAAAGATCTGGGGAAGGAATCATCCAAAAGTATAGAGGCCACCACTATTAAGTGGGATGAAGCCTCTTATTTGAGTTTTCTTGACCAATACGGCATTTTGCCGGAATGGGAGCCTGAACTTCCTGCTGAGGGAAAAACTGCTTTAAAGGCCCCTCCTGGTAAAATTGCTTTGTATGCTGCTACTTTTACCAAGTGCTGCTTCCGTTTGCCGGCCACCAAATTTGTGGTGGACGTGTTGCTGAAATATGGAGTGCACCCTACACAATTGACTCTGTATGGGTGGTGCCGAATACTGCATTTTGAAGCCACATGCCGTTCGTTAGAGATTGAACCCACATGGGAGAGATTAAATGTTTTCTATGTTCTTGAAGCAGCGCGTGGTGGAAGTGGTTGGTTTAGTTTGGGTATTCGCCGGAAAGTTAAACAGCTTGTATCGGAAAAAGTGAAATCCATGTACGAATGGAAAGACAAGTTTTTTTATATCAAACATGGTGTTATTCCTGCACCCTTCCAATGGATGGTGCTTGGTTTTTAGAGAGAAGATTGCTGAATTCCCCCCTATGGTGGGGTATAAAGATCAGGATTGGTATAAAACGCTCTGTGATCATGCTACTCCCCTGATGATGGATGAATGTCCTGAGAGTGTTTTGAATTTGCTGGGAATTAGCCTTATTTGCCCCGAGGGTCAGGACCCGAATCCTCCAAAAGGTATTGAAGTTATATTTGTTTTTTGTCTTATAGTTCTGCTTTGTGTTATTGCTCAGATGTTTCTTTATTCATCCAGATGTCTCCCTATTTCAACTGTTTGCTAAGCGGGGTGAGGCGAAGGTGCTGTATACTCCGGTTGTTGCCGGTGTGCCGCGCTTGTCTGAGAGAACCAGTGGGAATTTTTTGCATCCCAACCTTGTAGATCCTCCAAAATAGTATGTTCGGACAGGTTTGTGGTCTCTTATCCGTGTGTTTTTGTATGATTATTGCCTTTTTATATATGCGAAGGAAGCGCACTAGGTACGCGTTCTGCGTACTGATCCAGCGCGTTCCTCGTGGTAGGTGCGGGTATACAACTCCGCAGGAAAGCTAAAATCGATGTTGAGGAGGTTACTTCAGAGCGCAAGGAGTCCTTTGGTTAGTCTTTGTAACTTCGTAACTCATTTCTTACGTATATTTTAACTTGATACAGATGTGGTTACCGCGCCAGGCACGAGTACTTCGAGGAAGCGAGCTGTGGCTAGCAAGAGGACCAAACCACCCGCTACGCCTATCATTGTTGAAGAAGTTGATGAAGACTTGACTGAGTCTGACACAGAACTGGAGCATAAGCGCGCCAGGCGTTCTTCTCCCATCCGACAGTCGGGTGGTGTTGCTGAGGATTTATATCAGCAGAGAATTACCGAGTTGAATCAGAAACAAGTGCAAGTTCCCCAATCCTCAGTTGGGAGTCTGGATGTTACTTCGCCAGAACCTATTCCCGCGGTTCCGGTAAATGTATTCAAACCATTGACGTGGCCGTCCACGGACAAGCTAGAGATCCCTGTGAAACCTCCGCCTGTGCGCGAGAACTTGCCTATGAAGACTTTGAGGAATTTATCTGGTACACATGTTTTTCTTCTCTCTTTACCATGTTTGTGATAAATGTGTTAAAATACTGTGAGCAGCATTTTATGTAGGGCAACATCCTTTTGCAGAATCTCGGAAGAAGCATTCCTCTGTGTTGTTGAAGGAAGTATCTTCATCTGCTCAGCCAACTGCCGTGACCGCGCAGGTGATGCCGGTTACTGCTGAAACAATGGTTGATGGAAACTTGTTATCTCAACCTAAGCCCATTCCGGAGGATCTGGTTATTGAGGTGGAGAAGGATGTCATGCCGCAGCAAGAACCTGCCCAAGATGAGTTGGTGACTGATATTGAGAAGGATGTCGGTAAGCGAGTGGATGAGTCTGTAACACCAAATTTGGAGACAGGTTGTCTTGATTTGACGGAGCAAGCACATGAGCCGAGCCCGTCACAAGGATTTGAAGCAGCGCTTAACAGTGGGAAGAAAGATGAAGTTGTAACTGAGAATCCATCCAACTTCCAGCGCACAGTGGTTGATTCTACCATCTTTTATACTGATACTTCCGCCAGTGTTGGTGGTAACTCTGGTCATCGGCGGAGAACGTTTTCCTCGCGCCCGGCTGATTCTTCTAGACCGTATCAGCCGCGTTGGGATATCCTGGACACAACTCGTTTTACAAATGCGCTTGATGCGCAAGAGTTTGTCTTGATGTCCGTTCCTCCTGCGGAGCGTGATTATCAGGATAGTGTTGATCGACGCTCTCTATTCATTGACATGGCCATGAACCTCTCTCTTGGTGTCAGCGGTCTTGGTTCCCTTATCAGGCGTGAGAATGAGTTTCAAAGGGATTACCAGAATTTGAAGGATTCTGAAGCTGCGCTGTTGAGGCGGGAGGAAGAGTTCCAGCGCGTTCGCCATGACATTCGTGCTGAAATTGAGCATCATCAAAAGATTGCTCGTGATGCTGTTGAAGAGTTGGAGAGAGTGAAGAAGGAGAAGGCTGATGCTTCTCATGCTTGGTCGGTAGCTTGTAAGAGGACTAACCTTGAGACTGAACAACTGCGGGCCTTCATTAAAGAATTGAAACTTGAGAATACTAATTTGAAGAAGGAGGTGGAGCAGACCCGAGCAGCGTCCGAAGAGAAGCAAGCTGAACTTGCTGATACCATTCAGAAATATAACTCTCAGCATGATGAGCTTATTCGCGCAACCTCTTCTTTGTCTGATGTGGAGACCAAGATGAAGGCACTGACTTTGGAGAACGCCCAGATCCAGGAAGAGAAAGCCTTGGCGGAATCCTCTTGTACGCAGGCAAAAGTGGAGTTAGACAAGGTGCAGGCTTTGTTTCAGCAAGCCACTGACCTGGCTGTTGCTGCCAACGAGAGGATTGCCTGGTTAATGGGCGATGGAGTTGCTGGGGTAAGTCATAATATTTTCCTTTTGTATCCTTGCTATTTGCTTTTGAATTTTGTTTTATGTGCTATCTTATTTTGCGCAGATATTCAAGCGTGTTTGGAACGATCCTGCGCTGACAGAAGTAATTGCACGCATCTCCAGTTCTTCCGTAAAGCAAGGTATCAAGATTGGTTTCTCCGAAGGCTTTTGCCACCATGCTGAGGGCAAGGAAAAAGAATCCGGACCATATGAGAATGAATCATACGATGATGAGCTGCTCAAAGCCTATGATGATTACGAGCATCTGAAGTTCGAAGTCTTTGACCTGTTAGAAGCCTGCGCGAAGACTGATGATCTTGCTGGGGAGCTGCGCAATTATTTTATCAAGTCCGATCGCCTTGGTGCGGAGCTTGCTGAGAGAGCACAGATGGAAGAGAAGGGCAAAACTGTGGCGACTGATGCTGAAGCGGGAACATCCTCCGCTGCTGAAGGGAAACGCGCAGAGGGCGCTGGGAGTGATGATATCTCCCAATACTTGAACCTTTAGTATTTTATGTATGATGAACACTATTGGTGCACCTTGGTTGCATGTCTTGTCTTAAACACTTTAATTTTCATGTATGCTGAACAGTGTAGCTCTCTTTATTTTTATTTTCCACATATGCATGGTAATCATTGGATGACGTCATTCTTTATGCATCTGACGCAGGTGACTGTCAGTCTGCCTTTGACGTGACTGCTGTGACGGCGGTGACAGAATGCCTGTCAGTCTTCCCTAGGGTAATTGAGTGGTTACCATTAATGGTAATTAATGGTTGTAACCTCTCTCCTCTATATATAGTAAGTGCATCTTCATAGCAGTTTATACTTAAAAATTTTACACCATCTTCTCTGAAAAAATGGCGTCCAACTCTTCAAGCAATGTGCTAAGTGCCAAGGAGATTTCAGCAGTGCAGGGCATTATCCGATTGTCTTGTTATCCTGATCATGATTGTTCTTCCACCGAAGCTCTTGATCGTTTGGCAGAACATTGTTCATTCCTGCTATCACAAGAGGACATGCGTCCTGATTATTTAGATGATCAGGGTACCATTGATGGAAAGCCCTTAACGATGAAGAAGCTATCTGAGTTGGGAGATGTGAAGAAGACGACCACCAAGAAGGTTAGGGGTTAGGATATATATATCCTATATGGGAGTCTATATGTATAAAGTTGTTTCTTTTTGAGTGATTGTTGGATCACTGTGTCATGGGGTTTTAGTTTGTGTGTTTTGTAGTTCCCCCCTGTTTGGTAGTTTGGTATATGTGATAATCATCTATGGTTTTGGTATGTAATCTGTATTTTGCTGACCACCAGTTTGTATAAAAATGCTTTTTGTAATGTAAATGAACTTGGAAATCAATTCCTTATTACAAAATTATTGTAACATGTTACATGTAGCATATACGTAACTGAGCTGCATTCCAGGTGCGTGGAATTGGTGAACCATCTAATCGTTCTAAGGCATATGCCCCTTTTCCCAATACTTCTTGAATTTTGTAAGGCCCTTCCCAAGTTGGGGCCAGCTTCCCTGGTTTTTCCGCATTTGAGGCTTCATTGTTGCGGAAGACAAAGTCACCGACGCGGAAAGTTTGTTCTTTGACCCGCGCATTATAATATTTTTCTAACTGTCTCTTGTATGGGGCTTCTCGAACACAAGCCGAATCTCTCCGCTCATCTAGGAAATCTAGATTCATGCGCAGCTCTTTGTCGTTGTCAATTGTTTGCGCGAGCAAAATTCTTAGGGAAGGATTTGTAACTTCCGTTGGGATAACCGCTTCAGTTCCGTAGGTTAGGCTGAATGGTGTCTCCCCATTACTTGTCTTGGGGAGTGTACGGTGGGCCCAAAGAACATGTGGTAATTCATCTACCCAACCGCTGCGCTTTGTTCCCAAGCGTGTTTTGATTCCTTCTACAATACTTCTGTTTGCGCGTTCAACCTGACCGTTGCCCTGGGGGTGCGCCACAGAAGTGAAGATTTGTTTGATCTTCATGGAGTGAAGCCATTCTTGTAAGTGCTGGTCCGCAAATTGCGTTCCGTTGTCACTTACAATCTCCATGGGCAGTCCAAATCTGCAAATTATGAACTCCCATATGAATTTCTTGATGTTGCGCCCGTCGATTGTGGCTAATGTCTTTGCTTCTACCCATTTGGTGAAATAGTCGATGGCGACTAGTAGGTATTTGACATTGCCTGGCGCGGTGGGAAAGGGTCCCACTAGATCGATGGCCCATTTCTGAAATGGCCATGCTGCGGTGACCGGTACCAAGTTATTTTTTGGCCTGAGTGTTCCTGGTGCATGTCTTTGGCATGCGTCACATTTCCGCAATTCTTTAACTGCGTCAAGTTGCATTCTGGGCCAAAAGTATCCAGCATTCATAAGCTTAGCCACGACCATGCGGGGACCTGCATGCAGTCCGCATGTACCCTCATGAATGTCTTTAATCAGGTATGTTGCTTCTGCGGAATCGACGCATCTGAGTAATGGTCCAAGATAGGACCGTCGATATAAGATGCCATTATTTACTTCATAATGCAAGGATTTGTGTTGCAGCTTTCTTGCTTCCGCTTTGTCGGCCGGGAGAACAGGTTTGGTTAAGAAGGCCATTATTGGGGTGATCCAGGATTCTTTTCCTGTTTGGACCACGTTCACCTGTTTTGACGGAACAGATGGTTTGGCTAGTGTCTCAACTCGGATGTCTTTTGCCATGTGGTCGAATGCAGTTGATGCCATTTTGCTCAAGGCGTCCGCTGGCTTGTTCTGGCTTCTGCGGACATGGATAACTTTGCAGTAAGGGAAATCATTCATTAGCTCTTTGGTATGCTGCAAGTATAGGATCATGGTCGGTTCCCTTGCTTCATACGTGCCGTCAATATGATTGGCGACTAGCATTGAATCAACGTGCGCCTCAATGTGTTGCGCGCCCATCTTTTTGGCAATCCGCAGGCCAGCAATCAGAGCTTAATACTCTGCCTCATTGTTTGTTGTTTGGAACTCGAGCCGAATTGCATATGTGTATTCTTTTCCCTCCGGTGTTATTAAACGTAGGCCTGCGCCAGCGCCTTCGTCATTACAGGCTCCGTCTGTGTATAACTTCCATATTTGGGTTTCATCGGGCGTGATCGAATTGGATGACGTTTCATTGGTGCACTCTTCAACTTTATCTGCTGGGACTTCTGTTATGAAGTCCGCGAGAACTTGTCCTTTGAAGGAGGGTCTTGTTTTATACGAAATTGAGTGCTCCCCCAATTCTATTGCCCACTTTGCCAAACGCCCGGAGAGTTCTGGTTTGCGCAAGATATCATTGATGCGGAAATCTGTGAGGACGTTGATTGGGTGTCCTTGAAAATATCTCCGCAACCTTCTCGACGCATGGATTAATGCCAGGACCAGCTTTTCCATTGTCGAATAGCGTGTTTCCGCATCTAGAAGCATGCGGCTGACATAATAGATTGGGGTTTGAACCCCTTTCCGGTCAACCATGAGAACTGCCCCGATTGCCTTGTCTGTCACGGACAGGTATAAGGTAAGTGGTTCTTTTGGTAGCGGAGCTGTGAGTGTTGGCAAGTTGCCCAAACATTTCTTCATGTCTTGGAATGCGGTTTCTGCTTCTTCCGTCCAGTTGAAGTTGGACTTCTTCAAACAATTTTTCAGTGTGTCCACGAAGGGAAAAGATTTGGACGCGTAGTTTGACAGGAACCTGTTCAAAGCTACGAGTCGTCCCATTAGCGTTTGTACTTCTTTGATTGAGGATGGTGATGGCATCCGCTCAATTGCTTGAACTTTCTCTGGATTTGGACGGAATCCATCTTTTGTTACCACCACGCCGAGAAACTTTCCTTCCTCCATCCCGAAGGAACATTTCCCCGGGTTGAGTTTCATCCGCACACTTCGTAACTGATCAAATGTTTTCTGTATGTCGAGTAACATTTGATCCTCCTCTCTGCTTTTGATCACCAGGTCGTCAACATATACTTCTAGGTTCACACTGATTTGCTTGACAAAAGCGGTGTCCATTAGTCTTTGATACGTTGCCCCTGCGTTTTTCAGCCCAAACGGCATTTTAGTGTAACAAAAGGTACCCATATCTGTGCGGAAGGCGGTTTTGTCCTCGTCCTCTTTGGCCATTTGTATCTGATGATAGCCCTTGTAAGCATCGAGGAAGCATTTGAATCTGTATGGCGCCAAAGAGTCGACTTTTAGGTCAATCTCGGGCAGTGGGTAACAGTCTTTTGGGCATGCCTTGTTTAAATCTTTATAATCGACGCACATGCGCCATGTGCCGTTAGACTTCCCCACCATGACCGGGTTTGCTACCCATGTTTGGTATTTGCTTTTGCGCAATATACCGGCCTTCAAGAGTTCCTCCACTTGCTCGTTCATCGCCTTTGTTTTTTCTGGCCCCATGCTTCGTTTCTTCTGAACAACAGGTTCCGCATTCTTGTAAACATTAAGCCTGTGCTCCGCAATGTGTCGCGGAACTCCGACCATGTCTGATGGTTTGAATGCGAAAATGTCCATATTCTTTGTCAGCATTTGTTTTAGGTGAGTGCGAATGGGGTCAGAAATTGCATGGCCGATGACAACTGTTTGTTCCGGGAATAGAGGGTTAATAACCCATTTTTCCGGTTCGGTCCGAACAGTTGGTTTTGCTTGCTTTGAAGGCCTTGATGTTTCTGTTGCATGACACGTTTTGTTTCCACTGATAAACGCGACTCCTGTTCGCGTCGGAAAACCCATCATCTGGTGCGGTGTAGAAGCATTACAATTGAACTTTGCCAATCCTTCTCGTCCGAGTAGGATATCATGTGAAGAATTGACGGGGAGCACGGTGAAGTCGCACGTTTCGGTGCATGAGTGTTTCCCGTCTGAGAGTGTTACCGGGAAAGTGAGCGTGCCCAATGGGTAAATGGATTCATGGATGAAACCGGAGATCGGCTCCGTTGTTGGTACTATTCTCTTCTTGTCCTCATCATCCAGCTGGTCAAAACACTGCTGGTACATGATGTCAGTGCTGCTGCCATTATCTAGGAACATGTATCGTGTTCGATAATGGCCAACAACCCCTGTTAGGATTAATGGACCTGTGGAGCATGCTCCACCTTTTACCCTTGGCATAATCACTTGTTCCTCTTTCCAGGAATCATTCTTCGCCTCTATGAAGGTACGCTTATGACTTGCGTTCCTGTGAATCATGTTGCACGTGCTGCGGGAGGCGCTATAGACGTGATGCGCATTGAGATTGCGTATCTTCTTTTGGGAGGGTTCTCCTATTTCTGTGTTGTCCCTCTGTTTTCTTCTCATGTTTTTTTACAAGATGTGTCAATTGACCTGATTTGCTTGCGTTTTCGATTTCCATCTTCAAGCTGTAACAGTTGTCCGTCATGTGACCGTGGTCCTCGTGGTATTCACAGTACTTTGATCTGTCCACGTTTTTCCTGTCACTGCGGAGCTCTTGCGGCTTTGGAAACTGGATCTGCTCTGTTTTTAACACCTCGGATGGTGTTTTGGACAATGGTGTCCAATCATAATTCTTCTTTGAGTGCCCCTTGTGGTCGCGGGACCCTCTTGAGCTCAGCATGTTTCTTGCATCTTGCGAGGAAGAATATTTTCCTTCCTCTGCCGTGCCTGAAATTCTTGACCAAACGGACTGCTTGCCCTTTCCTCTGTTATTTGAGGGTCCATGATGACCACTACCTTGTTGTGTGTTTTTGTTGCGTTGGAAAGAGCGTTTTGAAGATGCGTAAACTTTGGCAGCTTCGATTACTTCATCCCAAGCTTCCGACACTCCGTCTTTGCCGGTTAAGCATCTCATCAGATCATCGTTTCTTACCCCGTGTATAAAGGCTGCACGGGTAAGTTCTTCTCCGCATCCTAGCTGGAGTGCTTCCTTGTTGTATCTGACTATGTAGTCTTCCAAAGACTCATTATCGTTGCGCGAACACAAGAGGATGTGAGCCTTGTCCTTCTTATGTTTACGCAAATGAGAGAAATGGTTTTTGAACTTCTAATTAAATCATCGAAGTCAACGAGACTTCCCACCGGCAAACTCTCGTACCAAACTCTAGCTGCTCCTGTTAGTGTTTGTACAAATAGGTGACACCAGGCTTGCACTGGCCAAAATTTGGAGCTGCCAGCGCAATCGAATGCATGCAGGTGATCATCAGGATCACGCAGGCCGTCATATCTTCCGATAGTACTTGGTAACTTGCATTCTTGCGGCATTGGTGCCTCTGCAATCCTTGCGCAGAACTTCGAACGTTCTGCAAAAGTTTTTGGTCTGTATGGCTTGTACAGATCATCATCTTTAGGGGCCAAGCTACTGGCAGCAGTTTTGGAATGCTGTTTCTTACTTGTATCGTGATATACTTCGTCTTCAGATTCGTAGCCGTTTGGTTCACCGTTCAGGTTGACGGGGTCCTGGCCGTGAGTATTTCTACCACGGCCTCCACCACGTACCGCCTGACGGTGTCCCTTTGCGTGACGACCACTGTTGTTCTTCCGTGGGGATTCTGAATCATCCCCACTCAAGTCGAAACTTAACGCCTTCTGAGTCTTGAGTTTTGCTTGTTTCATTACCATCTTCTGGTATTCAGCAATCGTCTTTGAATTTTGTTGGGCTAACCATTCATCAGGTTCAACCGAAGAAAGGTTGTCCTGTGCCTTTTTTCCTCCATTTATTCCCCCTTTTGTTGGGTGGAATTGGAATGTTGAGGCTTGTTGTTTCTGGGCCACATTCTTGGTAATTGTGTTTGGTGTTACGTCTTGAATTTCTTCGTTGACTGTGGCCTCGACATCAGTGTTGTTGTTTCCATCCTTTGAGAAAGCCATTGTGCTAGTTTGAAAGATTGTTGTAACCGTAACGGATGGCGCCAATGAAGAAACAAATAGTCTCACCTCCGGTTAGGGATGATAAGATTATAAGTTACTACAGGGTTGATCCTTCACTAACAGCTACGGCTTGGGGATACCTGCAAATAAGAGTGAAAGTGCGGGTGTGGAGACGACTACACGAGGTAGTTGTTTATGACAAAAACGGGGTGAATAGGGATACTATCTAGTATGATAGCTCTCCAGGTCAGTAGAAAGTGTCCTCTCCTATTGGGGGTGTGACCCCTTTTATAGGAGAGTCCGTATGCCACCATTACCCAAGTCCTAACCATGGTTAGGTTGTCTCCATCACCCTTAATTATGTTAATAAGGTGATATATGGAAAGCTAAATTGAAGGGAACAGTGGAATCAAATACCGCCTTAACTGGTGTAGTTACGTGATTCATGCATGGCTATTGACCATGCATGATATTCGCCTTGACCGGTATATGACCGACCTTTGACTGTTGACTGTGCATTTAATGAGCTTTGACCAAATCCTGCGCATGGCTTTCTTCCGCGTGCCAGTATTGTGCCGGGTTTGGGTATACAGAGTGGTGTATTCAGTACCCAATCCCATCATATATATATATATATATATATTTATTTATTTATATACACGTCAAGATAATAAAGGTTTATTTTAGCGAGACTTTTATTCATGAGACAAGTGACAATAAAACAAGATAATTGTAGAGGCCTTTTTGGAAACATGAGGTAAATTGAGGGACTAGTATGTAATTATTAAGGCTTATATTGCAATTTAGAGGAAAGTAAAGGGGTGTATGCGCAAAATGCTATTCATCAACAATTTTATAAACCCTAAGAGCCGTAACCACCATTCACGCACACTCAACTAGTCAAACACGATGGTACGATTGTTAGGAAATTCAGATCCGCTCCAAGGTGTGTGTACGGTTCTGGCAGCAAGTTGTGTCCGGTGTGTGTGGCCTTCTTGATCAAATCCGGATTCTTGAGGTGCTGGATAGCGACAGTTTGCCATCGGTGAAGTTTGGTTTCGTTCAGGTAACATATGTTTCGTTTTCGTCCGTGTTCTAATACGAGTATGGTTTTAGTGATGGCTAGGGATGATCCAACGATCAGGTCTTGACGGCTTCGACCAAGGCTGGTGTAAAAACCAATAAGGTTTATCGACTAGGTTACGGTTTCTCAGCGAACCATGACGCAACGTGCGAACCTAGTTTGGTTGTAATTTATTAATGATGGAGTTTGGTCGGATGAGCTTGGATTAGGGTACGGTATACATGGGTTCATTGTCGGTTACGTTTGAGACGTTATGTTGATCTTATGCTGGTTGGTTTTGATTTCGTATATGTAGTGATGATCCTTAAAACCCAGTTACAGATTTTAAGGGAAGGCATGAGTTGGCTGTTTGATGTGAAGTCATGATATGTTTCAAGTTTTAGGGTAATGATGTGAAGGGTGACGAAGACGATGGCCTAGGTAGGTTGTGGTGGCTGTGATCGGATGCAGTGGAGTGGCTATAGGGAGAGACGACGTACGGTGATGGTAGTGATCGGGTCTTAACTCATGTGGTGATGGGGATAGAAAAAGTGGTGTACGATGGACATGATGTTGTTTGACGGTGGTGCGAGGTGGTCGTCAAGGTAGCATACGATGATGATGGCGGTGCTCACTAGTGTTGACTGAGTAGAATTTGTGGACGGTCTTAATGCAGGGGACTAGTATAGTTGAGCTCATGGTAGTGTGAGGATGGAGTTGTTAGTTTTTGTTATTTTCATATGAAGCAAATGGATAGGATGCATTGGATGTTGATAGGTGATTTGCAAGGTGATGGGTGAGGTTTGCATGCAACAACTCTAATGTGTGTGTGTGTTTCATAAAGAAGAAGTGTGTACGTGAGTTCATGAAGATAAAGATGTGTGTGTTCATGCAGATTGCTTTACAAAATAAGCATGGATAGAATTAAAAGAATGTGGTGATGGCATGAACCGTAAATATGGTGTTGGGTAGAGGATGGTTGGGGATACTTTGAATAAAAGACATACATCCATTCATGCGTGGGTAAGGGCTCGGGTGGACTTCTCAAGTCCGAGCGGGTCGCGAGTAATCTGGTCCGCAATGATTCGGTCCTTGGACTTGGTTGTTAGAGGTGGTTTTGGATGAGCACAAGTTTGAGGTAGGTGTGCAGTTGCGTGGGTGGTAGCGATTCGCGTGGCGGTTCACGATCCGAAGCGGTTTGACGTGTGGAATTTGAAGCTTTGCAACCGGTGAGTTCTAATCCCCCTATTTTGCTGTTTTTAAATATTTTTGGGGCTATCATACATGCTATACCTGTTTTTCCTACATCTTAATGTGTTTATTAAATTAAAGAGCTCACCGACTTAAATGTTTTCATAAACGTTTTCTAACGAGTTGGTTCTTCAACGGTTGAATGAGTCAAGAGACTTAGAGGTACAATTTTATGATACCATAATGAGAGTTAGGCAGAGTTATTATTAATAAGAGTCGAGTCTTGGTTTTTAGCCTAGATGGTGAATGGTTAGAAACATAGATGTGTCGTGTGACACTTATAGAGTAATGAGATACGAGATATGTAGTTGGGTTACACGTGCGTAGGGATGCGTGTGTGTCTTTGGATGTTTGGAGATGGGCTTAGTGGCGAGATTAAATTGCTAGTGGTTAACCCACATAAAGATGCAAGATGTCGAGTTATAGGCACCTATGTGTGTGTGTGTGTGTCTATGTGCTATGTGTATGATGTAGCACCCTCGTGGTGTTTTAAAGAGTAAGCCTTAGTGGCGAAGATGATTGTCGTTGTCCTCGTGACGCGATGAGTGCCTTAGTGGTGAAGATGATTGTCGTCCCCGTGACGCGATGAGTGCCTTAGTGGCGAAGATGATTTTCGTTGTCCTCGTGACGCGATGAGTGCCTTAGTGGCGAAGATGATTGTCGTTGTCCTTGTGACACGATGGGTGCCTTAGTGGCAAAGAGGTGTGATCGGTCAATTTCTTGTGAATTGACCAAACTGTGTGGTAGGTTCCCACCTTATGTGTTTTATTTGCATTCATATAGATAAATCGGTGGGTATGTGTTGTGTTTTTGTTAAAGATGATAATGTAGAGTTTCTTGTGATGAATTGTAGTGGGGGGTGCCCGGTACAATTAAAAGGAGTATAGATGAACTAGTCGTGTGTAGCGACATTGCGTTGCAGAGTCATAGTTGTGGGTCGAGATAAATGATAAGTAAGTTATGATTATGAGTCATATTGGGTGGGGTGTTGATGATAAAGTGTTTAAATAATTAATGATGACTTTAATGCGATGAAGTTGAGTTTTAAAAATAAAGTGTTTATGAGGTTTTTTAATTTTATAAACTTCAACTATTAGAATTCACTCAGCGTAGCTGACTTTTGCATGTATGTTAGATTGTGTTGCAGGTTTGTTCGAGTTGGTGATGCATCTTGGCTAGCGGATGGGATTACTCGTGATAGCATGGATGGCATTCGTAGTTTACAGATTTATCAACAAACTATTTTTAAAAAAAAAACAATTTGTACCGTTGTAATTATTTTTCCGCTGCGTCATTTTAATAAAATTGTTGATTTTTAAACGGTACACTGTAATGAGATCCGACGGTAGGGTGCCCGGGTTTGGGGCCTTACAAGTTGGTATCAGAGCAGTAGTTTAAGGGATTTTGGCACTTCAAAATGCCTAAACTTAAGCTTTAAATGGGACTGAGGTAACGAATGCCACTACGAGTGACCGCGAGCCAAGAGGTATGATTTACGTGTTGCCTTTGGTTGTTGTACTTACTTTCTGATGTGTGCTTCTTTCCTGAATTTTGTGATAGCTATATGTGGAAGGTAGAAAACTAGTATGAGCATGTTGGGAAATATTTAGAACCCAAGTAGTAGCATAGACAACCAATCGCACTTGATCAACGTTGTTGGCGGCTAGAGGCCGGGCGGGTGCATATTGTCTCAAACACACAGGGCCTACCGGGGATGACGGTAGTCCGAGGGATATCACACAGTAATAAACACAGTCAGCAATGGTTTCAACCGTAGTAGTAGTAATTAACTTAACGCCTAGCTAGCGTTCACACAACATAGTAGTAACGGTAACGGTTTTCAAAGGAGTTATGAAACGCTTATTATAAAGCCTGTGAACTCACCAACATTTTATGTTGACATCTTTTTGGCATGTTTCTCCGGTCGTTGAGGTAGCAGCATCGAGTGTAGGCGCACGGAGTCTCACGGCGTCTAGGATTCACTTGAAAACTTAATGGGCTGTTTATGTTGTTTTAAGTATCATATAGTTGACGTTTGTTGTGACCGTTGTCTTGGATCCTGGTTTGTCACGCGCCTCGCGGTAAAACCCCGCACGCGGAATTTGAGGGTGTGACACAATGTACCCCCGAAAAATTGGGCCCGGGCCGGGAGTCCTCCCCGCACCCCTTAAGGGCCGGCCATGTATTGACATTGTACCTCCTCCTTAGATGGTTAACTTCATCAATTTCTTCACTGAGAAAGAGTCGAGTTCCAAACTTGTCACTTTGTACTGTCAATTGTTCTAAATATAACAATATAAATATACTTAGTGACCTAAATTAACATTAACAGCTACTTTATAATACCAAAAATGTAACAGAAATTACCCTTCCAGTCCTTAACCTTGCCATGCTGTATAATATCCATCACATGCTCATTAGCCGTGTTATTAGAAATCAAGTTCTTAAACTGTACTGCATAATCATTCCACATTGCACATCATAAAATCACACCTCTACATTAAAACAATAAATTTTTGGATGTAAATATATATATATATATATATATATATACAAAAAGGGGAACTCAAGATTTGATATGGAACATTTATTACATCACTAAATGAGGTAGACATACAAAATAATATAATCACTTGAGGAGTAATTTCTTGATCTCGTTTATTACACCACTTCATTAATTCTTACTCTCTCCGTCCATATTTAAATGTCATGGGCCCCAAAACACACATTTTAAGAAATATTTTGTTTGTATGTGGTAAAATGACAATAATATCCTCAAAAGTGGTGATTGTGTTTTGTCTTTTATAGGCAAAACTGGAATTGCATTTCTCTTTTTGGAAATTGACATTTAATTTGGGACAACCAAAAATAGAAAGATGGACATTTAAATAGGGACAGAGGGAGTACCATTTATTACACCAATGATTGTAGTGTGTATTAACTTTTGGAAACATAAAAATTACCACACCTGTAAAGTATGGATGAATACAATCATTGTTTCTATTGCTAACTAATAACATAGGTTTAAGGTGTGTTATACATTTAAACATTTACTTTACAAACAAAATCTTTAACAATATAAAGCAATGCTTACTCCAAGTCTTGAATATTAAAATTCATCTATTTGGTTTCTTTTGGAGGTCGTCCAAACACATCCAAATCCCACACCAAATTACACTAACACCAACATCTATAAAAATAAAAAAATACAACTCTATCAAACATCTATAAAAATTATATATATATATATATATACAATTAGCAACTTGGATCACCTCTAAGAGTCACCACCTTTCATCATCACTTTGCACCGTTTCTCAAATTAATTAGTTGGGTCACTTTTAAGAGTCACCACCATTCATCATCACTTGGAACCATTTCACAAATTAATTAGTTAGGTCACCTGTAAGAGTCACCATCCTTCATGATCACTTAGCACTGTTTCACAAATTAGTTAGTTGGGTCACCTTTAAGAGTCACCACCCTTCCCCATCACTTGGTACCGTTTCACAAATTAGTTAGTTAAGTCACCTCTAAGAGTCACCACCGTTCCTCATCACTTGAGACATTTTCACAAATTAATTAGTTAGTCAAGTCACCTCGAAGAGTCACCACCGTTCCTCACCACTTGACACCTTTTCACAAATTAATTATCAACATTAATCCCCTCTAAGAGTCATCACTCTTTTCTACAATTAGCAACTTGGGCAACTTCTAAGAGTCACCACCCTTCCTGTCCCTTCCCACCGTTTCAAAAATTATTACACATACAATTTGCAACACCATAGTGTATGAGGATCGAATTGTCAAAAACAAAGACGTTGATCAAACAAGTATATCAATTCAGGTGCAGAATCCCCGAATCGATTACGAAATGATAATAATATCAGCAAAACACACAAATCACTTTCAAAGTTTCCATTTCATTCATAAACATGTTAATTAATCTTACAAAGTATTGTTTACAATGAAATAAACTATTTTTAGACTCAAAGAAACACTAGGGAGAAAACACACTCGAAGGAGGGAAACAAAATGACAACTAATTAACTTAAAAACTGATTCAGCCTTTATATAGACCTGCACATTCGACCAAACGTATGGGCGAATGTGCAGGTTCGACCAAACAATACGGGCGAATCAACACTATATTCTACAAAACTTCTCCTTCGACCTGAGCTTCTACCTTCGACCATTTTACATCACCTTCGACCCTGTCAAAACCCACCTTCAACCTCCCGAATGTGGCAAAACATAATTGTATTAGCAATCCAATAGCACTAGTCGCATAATATGCATCAACAAACTCCCCCTCGACTATTGCTTGGATTGCTTAAGCCTTCGCTCTTCGTCCATTCTCTTGTTCATCAGCTTGATGTGCAGTAAGGTCTTCTGATCGTTCGTCATTATTGGTTCATGAGTTTGTTTCGGTTTCTTCTTTTCTTTCTGAACTTGAACAAACTTCCCCAGTTTCTTATCATAGTCGCACCCCGTATTAACATCCCACGCAAAACACAAAAATACCACACGTTGGTATTTTGCAGCTTGTTCACTGTCTTTTTTCTTCACAGTAGATCGGGTTGTAATACAACATGATAATATCTTTATGAGAACAGTTTATCAACCACATTGGATCAAAGATATGTATCTTCTTGAAATCATTCTTCCCATCTTTCAACAAGATAATAGCCTCTGCCGTCTTCCAATCATAGTACCACCACATAAAGTCTTTTGAGAAGTGTTGTGGAATAGGCATCAAAGGTATATGTTTCAAAACTGTCGGTGGATCATATTTCAAAGTAACCTTGTTCATCCCCGTTATCTGATCTTTAATCTTCCTATGAACAATCCTCCTCGGATACTGTGGGGTGAACACATCCCATTTCGTCCTACTCTCTCTTGCCATGCGATCTGCAAAGTATCCAACAGCATCGTTGTTCACAGTAGCGCCTGACAACGTATGTCTGCAGACATCGCGTACAACACAATAAGGTAGTGTTTTAATGTCATGGAATCTGTCGAAATACAGAATTCCCTTTTCCCACTTCACTGCAACACACCTCAGCTGTCTTAAATATTTCCACCCGAGAGCTTTACCTTTAAACAGTTCATTATGAAACTTATAGAAACCTCCCTGAATCTCATTCTTTGGTCGGTTGGCTTCCTTCTCTTTCAGCTTTTTCAATAAGTTCTTTAGATCGTCCGATTGTTCAACATTCGGTTTCTGACTTTCTGAATTCTTAAAGACTTCATCAACAAACTTCTTGCTTTTCTCACGTGCAAGTTTCTTAGCTTGGCTTAACAATTCTTCAGAAAATTCAGGAAATCCAGAATCCTTATCATCTTTAAAGTATGCTGGATATTCCTCACTTGTAATATCCCCTATCTCAACATCTTCAAAAACCGGAGTATCTCTATCATCAGAGTGATTTCCTGCTTCTTTCTCAGGAATATTCGGAATGTAATTCTCACTCATTAACTCTTCAAGAGATTTCCCAACTTGTTTAGCCAGACCTTCAAGTATTTCTTTCGAAACAGCTGCAGAAACTTCACCGTCTTCAAGATCAGGATCATTGTACTCAAGTTCGAATCTCATGTCATCTGATTCAAATATTTCTGGAAATCTTCCTGCCATCTCAATCGTCCAGACTCTGTTTGTCAACATCTGATGATATAACTTCTTATCCTCCTCAGATAAAGATCTGATCTTCTCATTCCAGAAAATATCATCATCATCAGTATTGCCACCAGGAGCTTTCGAACTCGATTCTCCTGCATCTTTTCTTGATTCTCTCTTTTCACACTTATACCTATCTGTATTATCATCATCGTCATCATCATCATCATCATCATCATCATTTGCAGAGCTATTATCATCTCCAAAATCATCACCTGAACCATCATTATCATCACCATCCTTCTTCTTTTTCTCAGGAGCATCACCGACATCCTGTTCAATATCTTCATCATCTTCTTCATCTTTTTTCGACTCAGATGGTTCAAAATCAACAAGCTCTCCCTCTCGTTCTTTATCCTCCTCCCCTTCTTGTAACTGAGGAGCTCTTTCATACAATTCATCAATTAGCTTTCTAAGCCCTTTGTTATCTTTCTTTACCTGCTTGTTCTCAAGTTTTAAAGCCATGTATCTTCTAGTATTTCTCTGCTCATGCTTTAACAACTTCAAATTCTCATTCTGGAGTAACTTAATCTTAGCTTCCAGCTCTTCCTGACTCTCCTGTGAAGACTCAACAATGTCTAACATCCTCCTGTCATTCTTCCTCAACTGATCAATCTCTTCTTGTTGCTGGTTTATGATCTTCATCATCCCAGTCAGCTTCTGATTAACTGCATCCATCACATCTCCTGATACAGTAACCTTTGGAGTAGAAGCCTCAACAACTGGAGTCTTTTTCTTAAACTTGTTCAAGACTCGTTCCATAGCATCATTAAAATCATCAGTTGGAATAGTACTATTCTCAGCAGTAGATGACTTTTGTTTCTTTGCTGCTGGGGATGTTACGGGAGACTTAGAGCTAGAAACTTCAGGAACTTTCTTTCCTGCAATCAGACTTTCAATTTCCTTAGCTGTCATCTTCTTAGGCTTTTCAATCTCAACAGCCTTAGCTTTCTTCTTGTATATTGGATTCTTTTGCTTTTCTCCAGCCTTTGGTGATCCACAAAAATCTCAGAACCCAATCCAAGACTCATATCAATATTATCCATCACAACTGGACTCTTCATCCTTTGTTCTTCCAAAGTTTGATTAAGACTCTCAGATTCACCAGCCACAGTGGCCTTGGGCTTGGTTGTCTTAACAGTCTCGTCAGCAGAATCCCATCTCTCATCCTCCCGAGTCTCTTCAGAATCTATAGAATCTTCATCCACCAAACGTGTTCCTTTCTTCGCAACACTCTTTTGTCTACGAGATGTTTTCTTTGGCGGTTCTGCTTCAACTTCTTTCTCCTTACCTTTACCCTTACCACTCTTAGCACCAACGTTAACAACTTGTCGCTTTCTTTTGGCTTCAGGATCAACAGGACATAATGGATCATCATTATCAGATTCACTATTCGCATTCCTTGCCTTATCCACACCTGGATCTTGATAATTTGGATTGATCAAGTGACCAAACAAGTTCTTCAAAGGTGGTCTTTCGTTTACAGGTACACCTTTATAACCCTTCATTCTCACCAACGTACTCAGACTCATATGATCCTGTACAACAATCTGAGTTGGATATTTCCTCAACTTCTTGTATTTCTGATCAAATATCATCTGCAGGAATCTAGGATAAAGCAGAAACTTCTTACTCTTCAGACCTCTCAAAGGTTCAAGCATGTGATCAAGTATCATCCCAGATACGTTGAATGGTTTGTTCAGAATCAGTGCAACCATCAAAGAGCTAATACTCTTCCTCATGACATCATATCCTCCACTCACAGACCCAAATACATGTAGCATCACATGAGCCAGGTATTTAAACTGTGGGCACAGTTTACCTTTGTGTAGGGCTCCATCTGTGATAGGTCCATTATACTTCATCCTCAAAAAGCACTTCCTCTGTTCTATCCAAGATAAGCATCTCGGATCAGCCGGCTTGTCTTTTAGTTTCAAAGCTTTCCTAATATCACCTTCAGATACAATTACCATCTCCCCCTGAATCTTACTGATAATTGTAACATCACACAAATTTTCTTTATATATATATATATATATATATATATATATATATATATATATATATAGAACTCCCTCGTTTATTCATCCGATTCATGTTTACAGTATCTTTACCATCCATTTTGTTAATTTTTTTGTTTAAATAATTACGTATAATCAATATTAAATTGGATTGTATTAAATTCTGATTTAAAAACGTTATAAAAAATGTTTGCCTGTGCCAGGATTCGAACCCGAGTCCCTGGCGGGCTAAACCTTAACCACACCACACAAACCACTACACCATTTGGTGTTTTGTGATTTTAATTAAAACCAATTAAACTTAAACCCTTTCAAGGTCCCTTAGTCAAACCTGAAAAGTCAAACGTAATCTCCTAGTCAAGTCAAGTCAAAGTGTTAGTAAATATGGTCTCCTAGTCAAGTTAAAGTGTTAGTAAATATGGTCTTCTAGTCAAGTCAAAGTTGTTCCTAAATTCTAGCCTAGTCAAAGTAGCCCCTAATTACAACTCCAAATTTTACACTATAAATACACTAGCCTACCATTTAACTCTTTGTACCATTCAAAAAAAAAAAAAAACATTATTATCCCATCTCCCATATACTAAAGTTTTCATCCGTCATTATCTCCTCTAGCTAGTTTCGAGTTTTCCAAGGCATTATTACTAAGTGTTTGCACGCTCAATAAAACGCACGAACTCATTATGCACCTAAGGTGAGTTTACATAGCCCCTTTTTCTGTTTTACATTTTGGGGTGAAACATGTTTAAACATTTTATACACTATCATTTACTCATTCTTACATTGTTGAAACTTATGATTCAATTAAAAACATTTTATACACTCTCATTTACTCATTCTATCATTTGACTGTAACAAAAAGACACAGTACAATCATTAACATTGATCAAGCCGCCTGTTTAGATTATAGCGCTATAGGTCTAACAAACCCATCCCCCCGCGTAAATTCAGGGATGATCGATAACAGTTACACTTTTACTAACTTGCGAGTCAGGTCTCAGTCGACATAAGGTTTGATTGTACAAAAGACGCATTGTTACATGTCGGACTCATATTCTATCATTACTCATTATTATACTTCAACTATGATTGCTATACAACATATTGTTTTCAATTATATGCAAAACCTATGTAATTCTCACCGACTTTTGTTGACCCAAAATATTTTCAAACTTAACATGTTTCAGGTTATAACATGCTCGAAGATTAGAGTTAATGCTTGAAGATGCGTAGTTAGTATTTTTCATTTTGATGTACAAATTCTTAGAAAAATTGTATGTAATTTATTTAAATAATTTATTGAAACTTATTATTTACAATGAGCTACTGAACAATCATCAATACGTGACATCCCGATGTTTCCGCCATCGGTTGGGGTGTTACAGATTGGTATCAGAGCCATGGTTATAGGGAATTAGGTTATTAGAAAAATAATCTAGTCTATAACCATAGGATTATAATCAGTACTTGCTCCTTTTACTTGCAACCCTACTTGTTTCTATTCTCTATCTCCCTCCTACTTCTTATCCCTACTTTAGTCCCTACAAGAAGATTGTTCTCCATCACAAGATCTACTCTTAGACTAATAGGACAAATCCTCAGGTTTAGCCTGAACCACCTTGAAGATCTCGTCGAAGTTCTAGATTTTAATAACGAACACGTGCAATCTGGAAGGGTGAACGCCTGTATTCTGAGTTTTCTGTCTAGGACTGGCATTGCGCATAAATCCCAATCAGACGAGGGACCCGGATGCCTACCTGGGAATTCTCAGGATGAGTGTTCACTTATAGGCTAAAGCATGTCTTCACTATGTTATTAGAATCTAGAAGTTTTGATAAGTCAACGTTTTTGTTTATTCGTTTTAATTAATGAATAAATGATTACACTCACTTTCCTTAAACTAAGCTCTAAAATCTCAAAATTTTACAGCTTAAATCAATCTCATTTCATAACCATCTATGGATTTCACAATCACACTTCACCTTACCATCTTAGCCACTTTTTAAATATTCAACACCCTACCCAAATCATATTATTTCATTTCTACACATGTTACTTATTTTTTTAAAAACTATAACCTCATACCTTAGCACAAACTAAAGAATTCTAAATCCAGTTATATTTTCATTACCTAGTAACTTTACAAAGTACATATTTTTGTCAAAAGATGTCCTCGAACTTAAATTCAATTGTTTATTTATTGACGTAACAAACAATTTTCTATATAATGCTTTAAACTATTAAAAATCACTTAATAGAACCTTGATCTTCAAAACCTAATGTCATGTTTGAAATCTCCAACTAACGGGAATATTTTAATCAAAGCCCACTTAGCTTGTACTATTTAACAACTTTTGCTTTATGTATAAAACTAATTTTGAAAATAAGATTTTTTTTTATCCATAGGAATAATATCTAGTCTCTAAATTCTCCATCGACACTCACTCATTTTCATCTTGTTCAATTTTTTACAATATTTGGCATATACCACAATCATGTTTTCTTATACACTTAATTATAACCTTTGATCCAAACCCCAAAATTTACACTGCTACATAATCTCCTTACTATAAAATAAACTCTTTATTAACTATCTTCACATTCACTATCTCTCACAACCTTGATTTTGCTTCAAGATTTTTCATCATCCTCTCAAGAACTAAATTCATATCCTTCACCTTCTCACACATGAGCTAGTTACCCATGATAACCAAACTATTGAAACTTGATTGTGTGTTGCATCAAACATAATCCTTAGTTATACATTAGGATTCGACTATCTACCATATTTGAACATTTGAAACTAGAATTCATGGAATATAAACTATTTGCTATAGACACACCTAGAGTCATTAACCTTGTCTAGGGAAACTCTATTACAACTCGTATGCTATACTTGATACTTGATTGCTTACATGAACATATTATCAATTTGCAATTCATGTGTGTAATAATTGGTACACTTAATCAAACAACTGATAGAGGATGAAGTACTTGCTCAACAGTTAGTAGAGTACCAAAGAACCTACTCAACGATTGGTAGAGGTCATCATGCCTGCTCAACAGTCGGTAGAGGCCCTACAACCTGCTCAACGACTAGTAGAGGCTATCGCACCTGCTCAACAATCGGTAGAGGTTCTTACTCACTGACTGGTAGAGGTCTTTTTCCTGCTCAACAGTTGGACTTATTTTTGGATACATTGTATACGATTCAATCACAAGGCTATTTTGCATTACTTACATGTGTGTTAGAGTCATAGAAGGACACAAAACCCTAATGTAAGGTAAATTGGTGATTGCGGTCCGGAACGTAATCATGAATTTACAGGTACGTTAAGGTGGTGTGAAATTCTATCAAGGTTACGATAGACAACCAATTATAAACCCTAGTTACCTAGTAGTTCATTTAGTCTTTTTATAGTCAATCAATTCATGCATTTCTTTTAGGATCCCTAAAACTTAAGTTTAGTGTTCTTACTAGATTCTTATTCTCCTTGCTATTTCAGACGAGCCTAATCCAACACTTAAAACTCACACATATCAATCCTCTTATCTAAATTATTCGAAACAGTTATTTCTATTACCTACAAAATTCATGTCGTGCCTTAACCCCAAATTTTCCAAACCACGGTTGTTCCAATCACCCTCAACCCTGTGTTTTTAATAACTTCGAGACGAAGTTCCTAAAAGTAGGGGAGACTGTAACATCACACAAATTTTCTTTATATATATATATATAGAACTCCCTCGTTTATTCATCCGATTCATGTTTACAGTATATTTACCATCCATTTTGTTAATTTTTTTGTTTAAATAATGACGTATAATCAATATTAAATTGGATTGTATTAAATTCTGATTTAAAAACGTTAAAAAAAATGTTTGCCTGTGCCAGGATTCGAACCCGAGTCCCTGGCGGGCTAAACCTTAACCACACCACACAAACCACTACACCATTTGGTGTTTTGTGATGTTAATTAAAACCAATTAAACTTAAACCCTTTCAAGGTCCCTTAGTCAAACCTGAAAAGTCAAACGTAGTCTCCTAGTCAAGTCAAGTCAAAGTGTTAGTAAATATGGTCTCCTAGTCAAGTCAAAGTGTTAGTAAATATGGTCTTCTAGTCAAGTCAAAGTTGTTCCTAAATTCTAGCCTAGTCAAAGTAGCCCCTAATTACAACTCCAAATTTTACACTATAAATACACTAGCCTACCATTCAACTCTTAGTACCATTCAAAAAAAAAAAACATTATTATCCCATCTCCCATATACTAAAGTTTTCATCCGTCATTATCTCCTCTAGCTAGTTTCGAGTTTTCCAAGGCATTATTACTAAGTGTTTGCACGCTCAATAAAACGCACGAACTCATTATGCACCTAAGGTGAGTTTACATAGCCCCTTTTTCTGTTTTACATTTTGGGGTGAAACTACACTATCATTTACTCATTCTTACATTGTTGAAACTTATGATTCAATTATAAACATTTTATACACTCTCATTTACTCATTCTATCATTTGACTGTAACAAAAAGACACAGTACAATCATTAACATTGATCAAGCCGCCTGTTTAGATTATAGCGCTATAGGTCTGACAAACCCATCCCCCGCATAAATTCAGGGATGATCGATAACAGTTACACTTTTACTAACTTGCGAGTTAGGTCTCAGTCAACACAAGGTTTGATTGTACAAAAGACGCATTGTTACATGTCGGACTCATATTCTATCATTACTCATTATTATACTTCAACTATGATTGCTATACAACATAATTTTTTCAATTATATGCAAAACCTATGTAATTCTCACCAACTTTTGTTGACCCAAAATATTTTCAAACTTAACATGTTTCAGGTTATAACATGCTCGAAGATTAGAGTTAATGCTTGAAGATGTGTAGTTAGTATTTTTCATTTTGATGTACAAATTTTTAGAACAATTGTATGTAATTTATTTAAATCATTTATTGAAACTTATTATTTACCATGAGCTACTGAAAAATCATCAATACGTGACATCCCGATGTTTCTGCCATCTGTTGGGGTGTTACAATAATTGCTATTTCATTATCCCAAAAATCGATCCGTGCATTCTTCCAAAACTCCTTCTGATGGTCTCTATAAATGATAGCAGGTGTGGCAATAGCATCAACAACTCTGCTCCTCTTCAGGAACTCAATGATACCAGTGAATCTGTATGTTTCTTCATTTCTCCAAGAAACGCACAACAATTGTGAGCTTCTTCAAAAGGTAATTCCTCCTCAGGCTTCTTCCCAGCAGCCTTTTCAGATGAACCTGCTGGAATATCAGTACTTTGAGGTTTAGCCATTGAGAATCTGCAAAAACAAAGCACGAAAACACATTAGAATCGGACAAAATACACAAAATTGAAATTTTTGGATTTTGGAATTCCACCTTCGACCAAAACGTGGGTTCGAATGTGAAAAATACAAGGTTCGAATGTGGAAATAAGGTTCGAATGTGAAAAAGTTTGATTAAAATTGTACATTCGACCTTTGTTCCTCTTTCGACCGTTTGAACAAGCCTCCTTCGACCAAAAAGTCACATTCGACCCTTCCAAATGTTCAGATTTTGATTTTGACAAAATTAACATGCCATTTTCATTTGTTTAGTTTCTAACATGACCGATTAAGCTTTTAAACCAATCAATTTTGTTAATTATTCAATCATTAAGTGTTTTCCCCCAAATCTAGGGTTCGACAAGTTTAAACAATCAATTGTTCAATCCAGTGTGTTTAAACTCTTGATTTTGGTATGCTCTCCCCCTAAAACGCTTAAGGATTGAATCCTAATAAAAAATTATAACAAAAATAGTCTATAAAACCACAAACGATTCAGTGTAAGGGTTTGTTCATAAAAATGACGATTCTGCCTTGAAATCTGGATGAATACCTACAATTTTTGTCTAGAAATGATCAGAAACACTCAAGGATCACAGTTACAAGGTGTAGAAAAAACGAGCAACAAGGGGGTGTAATCACAGAAATTTGAAAAATTTTCGAATGAAGGTTCGAACGTGCAGATGAGGTTATATAGGCTCCACATTCGACCCTTTTGCTTGGGTGAATGTGAAAATATTTCCACGTTCGACCTTATTTAAAGGTTCGAAGGAAGAAATATGGTTCGAATGTGCAACAGATACATGAACACTCACATTCGACCGTTTAAAAAGCTCGAATGTAAAGGAAAAATTCCACATTCAACCCATCGAAGGGGCGAATGAAGATTGGAATTTTTGAACTTTTTACCAAATCGCAAAATCGAATCCCGTTCACAATTTTTCTCAACTTTTAAGCATCCGACATTCATCATTTCTCATTTAAAGATCACAAAACTCAAATGGTCCATCAAGTTTTAGAAAATCACCATCAACCACCATCGGTTATAAAAAATAAAATAGAAATGTAAAATCTTTTGGATTTTCGAAAAGTTTTTTTTTGTTAAAACACACCTAAAATCTTTTTGAGTTTTTGTATTTTTGACGAAAAATGTAAAATGCAGAAATGTAAATATAAATCAATAAAAGTTTTGTGATTTTCAGTAAGAGGATCATATCAGTTATTGAGAAATCTGATCACACCGTTGATCTTTTGATTTGTATTATCATTAACGACAATGTGTGATCCGGCAACTGCTGATATTGTTGTCCACATAAACTCACATGCAGACTGTTGTGCAGTGCTTTAGTGTGATACCCCACAATTTCAGGTTCTCACTTTAACTAAACTCTAGTTACATTCCTGGCATTATACTTAACTAGGGTTAGCTAGAGAGGACACACGTTGCACAGTTATAGGTTAATAACTGCATGAAGTGGTAATTCGAGGAATTACCGGACTGTATACATGATTAGTGAACCTCGGACGTTGGTGAACGATGAAGTTAAATAATTATGAAGTAATTGATTGAGATTGATTGCGATTACGTGCTTTTATGATACTCTGTGAAACTATGTGCAAACCGTATGTGATTACGTGAATTTAAACCGAATACCTTAATAAAAATTGTAATAGGTGGACCGGTAAGATGGTTGGGGTCTTAACACATGGGGTTACACGTATTATGGTCCAAAATAGCGAAAACATCAATGAAAACACGTTGTACGACGAAGCAGGTAACCCGGCGCGGGCCAAAGCTTTGTGAGCGGCCGCTCACAGTCTACGAGCGGCCACGCGCAGACACCTGATATCCCCAAACCGCCTTAAACATGCATTTAAACAACCTTAAGCCTCTTGTATCTCCAAAACTCAAACCCTAATCGCCCCTACTGCCCTAATTACGAAATATTAACCCCAAAACACCTGCTAAGGTGCAAGAACATCGATCGGGAAGCTTCAAGAGCATTCGGTTGATTGTTTCGAAGAGCTTGTGGTATAATCCTTAATCTATTATGCTTTAATCTTCTTATTATGTTATAAAAACCCTATAACTAAGTTTTTCCAGGTCTGAGACCTTTTTATAAAGATTAAAACTTGAAGTTTATGAAGATTTAACGGGTTAAACATGATAGTAGGCGATTAGTGATATGATAGATTACTTGTTGCGCAAATTTGTGATGTTTTGATCGTTAGGGTTTATGATTTTGCATGTATTATGATAGGTTCTGATCTTGCTAGGTCTTATGAATGTTTTGTAATGATTGTTGATTGTTGTTGATCGATTATATGCGCACGTGAGTCGTTTAAATAAGGGTTTAGGCATGATTAAAATCTGGACAGAATGTTTAGGTCAACTTATAGGGTCTGTTACATGGCTTTAACATGATGATTTTGATGTTTTCTTTGCATGGTTATATTATACCTGGTCTTAGGTTTTCATAATGGGTAAAATTGAGTGATTTGGACGTCGTTTGATTAGTTTTTAGAATTTTCTTTGAATAAAGGTCATATCAGATTTTCAGATTAACAAACTGAGTCAACTTTAAATCGTTATAACTTGAGTTTTATAAAGAATTAAGTTATGAAATTTTTACAATAGATTAATATTGGAATAATTTGACTGTTCCAAGTGGATTCATCCCGTTTGGATGAATACACAATTTTTGGGATTTTTTCTACTAAACTGACCTGTTGTGGAGGTTTTCTGGACATAGCTGTGTTGAACGAATTTTAATAATTTTTGTGTTTGGTTTTGAGACAAAACAAACATATGTGTTATTAAATTACTCCCAAAGAATATTCAGTAAAAATATGGGAGTTTAACTCATTGATTAAGTATTTTAAATAAATTAGTTTTTGTGGCGCACAATCTGTCCTAAAAACGCAGATTGTGTATTATGTGTTTATGTGACTAATTGGAGTCTTATGTGGTATGTATTTGATATGTACTTAAATGGGCACTTGTATGAGATGCATATGAAGTGTAAAACTAATGTTAACCAACATATTCACTAACGGGTCCGTAGGGTTTACTGATGCATGTAGAATTACTAGGTGTCACTTACACGATTTTGGAACATTTAAACGTCTTGGACAAATGGGTTATATGGTGTAATGGTATTACACATATACTTACTTAGTGACACATATTAGGGAGTCGGTAGCACACCTTACTTTGGAGTTTGGATTTGTTTGCGTGCATACTAAGGTTAGTTTCACTACTCTTTTCTCAAAAGCATGCGTCTCGGGTTTGAGACAACGTACTTAACTTTTTCTAGTCCGGTTTGGGACTACTTACACATCCCGGGTTGGGATGCTATGGCTCCTTGTGTGGGTCGGTTTTTGACTCCTTGTGTGGGTCGGGTTTTGCTAGTTCGCAAACTGTGTCCTTGATGAACTAAACCAACTCTATCACTGTAAGTGCTTCACATACCGAATGAGTTGCCGGGTTATGGCAAGAGAGTTATTAGTTGATAGCGCTATTAGGTCTGACAAACCTCACACCGGCTCGGAGGAGTGCGGGAGTGAACTATAACTTAACAGATTTATCATTGTTGATAGACAATGATGTAAGGCATGCAACTCACATTTGTGACTACACATACATCAGCAGTTCGGTGTTAGTTATCATGATTGGGTTAGCTACCCCTAGCATGCGATGAACTAGTGGTTACACGGTTTTTGGAACCAATTCAATTACTATGCTTTACTTGGTTACGTGTGTAACATTTCGCGTTTAATAATTGTACGTTACGTATAATTTGGATAAAAAAACGACAAGTTCTATTATTATTATTTGCATTTAATTATTTTTGTGGCATTTTGAACCCTAATATTGTAAAAATTATTCATAATATATATATATATATATATTAAATATATGTTAAAAATAATTATGCTGAGGCCGGGGTTCGAACCCGAGTCCTCAGCCGGTTCATTATACACACACACACACACAAACCAACTGCTCTAGCCATGAATCTTGTTTTAATCCGGGCACGTTATAATTATAACATGACTTCAAAAACATCTCAGTTGACTTGGAAAGTCAACTGAGATCAATGACGTACCAAAATCACAATCTTTGACTCGTAATTAAGCTGGAATGGACATCACAACGTGTTGATGCACTATTATGTGGACGTCACTGTCTAATAGACTAGGGTTGAGTCTTTGTATTGTATTACATGAGTTTGTGGTGATCCATAAGGGCATTATATGGATCTGATGTATTTGTAAATATAGACCAAAATCTAAGCTAGATTCGACCGTTTGTGATGGTGCGAATGTGGAAAAGTTCCACATTCGACCTCCTTAAATGGGCGAAGGTGGCTTATGGCTTTGGACTATAAATAGCAATCTCATGTGTTGGTTTTCATTTGTAGATTTGAGTTTATGCTTTGAATGCTCTCAAGTAGGAGGTCATGCCCGACCTCCCCCGGCCCTGAGATAGATGTTTATCCTACTGATGACAGTGTCTGTAACCGTTTCTGATATAATACGAATCTGTGATGACTTTGTTATCGTATGTTTCTGTCTCATCTCGAATCTCCCGTCTGAAACCGAGTTGTTTTCGCGTAATCGATCCGTGAATTCGGGTTTTAACCGGATTCTCAACTGGTATCAGAGCTATGGTACCGATTTGAACGATCTAACAGTCGTTTGAATCAATCACAGCTCGTTTTCATGATTTCAGACGTTAAACTTCAGTTCTTTATTGAAAGGTTGAAAACCTAGAAACCTAGATTCTTAATTGAACCCAAAATCATGTGATTTCACCATGTTTTTGTGAATTCGAGGGTTAGGTTTTCATTTCCGCACCTTTCTGTACAAGTTTCATCATCAAATTCCGACAATCAAAGTGTTTATGGGCTGATTTGCAGAAAATATTGAAGAAGAACACGTTTTTCTGCAAATGGTCGAACGTGCAGAAGATTTGTGATTACGAGTGGTCAAACGTGGAGTATATTCGGTCGAACGTAGGATTTTGAGGACGAACCTAGAAATTTTCCACATTCGAACCTTACGACAGGTCGAACCTGGAAATCTTCCACATTCGTACCTCACTACTGGGCGAATGTGGAATTTCAACCAACCATGGTACCTTCGACCATACACAGGGGTCGAATGTAGGTTTATTTCCACCTTCGCCCCTTCGACATAGAGAATGAAAATTTGGTATTTTAAGGGGTAAAAAATTTCGAAGATTTTTGGGAGAATGGTGATGATATCTACATAAATTGTTGAAGAAATGATGATGATGAAACGTTTTATTGTGGGGTAGTCATCAACAGTATGATAATCAGATTCAAATGACTATTATGGGCCAGAAAATAGACAGATTTTATTCCGCAAGATGAAGAACAGTCAACCCAGTTCCAGTGTGATTGAAGGAACTTGTTCAAACAAAGTTGTTATGTACAAAAATATCAAGACTGAGATCTCAATGTTCCGAAAGTAATGAGGGATCTCAGTAGGAGTCATGTGGCACGTAGATTCAACGAAAGTTTCAAGGTTACAGTCCTGAAGAATTTCAAGAGCTGTTGGTGGTTATTGTTGGCCCTATAGAAAACTTCAGTTTCTGAAGCATTTCAAGTCCACAATTGTACCGGTAGTTCCTGCTGAAAACTTCTGATTGCTTGATTCACTCGTCTACGGCTAGTATTCTATCGAACAGATGAAGTTACTCAAGAACATTTAAAGAGAAGAATGTGTTAATGCAATGACAGTCAGCACAGATGAAGAATTTCATAGAAGTACAAGTGTCCGAGTGGATTGTTTTGCACATAGTCACATTTGAGATGTTTAATTGGGTACTGACAGTTAGACTTCTCCAGTTGGTGTGAAGGGTGATGCAAAGGTTAAGTGCAGATATGAGACGTGAATTAGTGGTAGTACCTACGTGTTACGTTGAATATCTGATCGGTCAGTATGGAATCCTTCTAGTAGGGGTCTTATCAGGCTAGTTGGATTGCGCGTGATGTACTTGGTCAAGATGACATTCCTGGGTACTGATGCTACAAGACTGCTGTGCATTACATTGTCAACTTCATATTGGCGTAACTAGGTGATCTAGTTGTAATTCAGCTGAGCGTGCCGGTTGAGTTCGCAAATGATATACGTGGTCTAGCTGACTTCCTGCGTATTGATGCTGAAGGTCCGTAGTGCATTACTTGGTCGGTTTACGAAGGATATTGTATTTCTAACTCAATGCAATAGTGCATGTATTGAGGGGGAGACCTGTGATTTTGACTGTTGATGTGCAAGAGATTTCTGAATTCGCCAGCAACGTCCAAGGGGGAGATTGTTGATGCACTATTATGTGGACGTCACTGTCGAATAGACTAGGGTTGAGTCTTTGTATTGTATTACATGAGATTGTGGTGATCCATAAGGGCATTATATGGATTTGATGTATTTGTAAATATAGACCAAAATCTAAGCTAGATTCAACCGTTTGTGATGGTGCGAATGTGGAAAAGTTCCACATTCGACCTCCTTAAATGGGCGAAGGTGGCTTATGGCTTTGGACTATAAATAGCAATCTCATGTGTTGGTTTTCATTTGTAGATTTGAGTTTATGCTTTGAATGCTCTCAAGTGGGAGGTCATGCCCGACCTCCCCCGGCCCTGAGATAGATGTTTATCCTACTGATGACAGTGTCTGTAACCGTTTCTGATATAATACGAATCTGTGATGACTTTGTTATCGTATGTTTCTGTCTCATCTCGAATCTCCCGTCTGAAACCGAGTTGTTTTCGCGTAATCGATCCGTGAATTCGGTTTTTAACCGGATTCTCACAACGTGATTACCGGCCTGGAACGAGTCACACACACATCAATTATCCTTCAATTCATACCCATTTATACGTTTTGACGCGTCAACATTCAAAACAAAGTCAAACATGCCAATTCGAGCATCCAAGCCCCAACACTATAAATTGAACCTTTCTGGACCTTCACAACTCGCCATACATTCTTTCTAAACCTCTAATTTCTCATAACAAATCGTTGTTCTTGGAATTCTTGTTCATGTTGACTTCGAAGCTTTGACTGTTCGTTCATAATCAATTCAGCATTGTAAGTTTGATTACTGATGTGGGTTTCATTAATCGGAACATACACAACATTAACCCCATGATTAATTGGGTTAATGTTGTGTGGTTTACTCGATTGCAGAATCTAGGGCTCGTTTGCAATTTTTGGGGATAAACACGATTTCAATTATGATATTTATTTAAAATAAACTGAAACCAAACACAACCACTGGTCTGGACCAGGTGGTTGTGTCTGGTGCTCTCAGACCAAGCCACGCGGGTTCGATCCCCGGCTGTGGCAATCTTTTCCTTTTTTTGTTTGTTTTATTTTAAAAACAAATAAACTAATATATATATATATATATATATATATATAATTACTAGTATTTTAAAATTAGTTTTTAAAATACTAAAACTCTTTTAATAATTCTACAAAAAATTATTTTAAGTTAATCTAATGACAAAGTTTAACTTACTATTTTTAGTTTTCAAAAATTTATTTATTTAATATATTTAATAAATAAATCAAGTTTATTCTATTATATTTATAAAATTCTATTAAAATATCAAAACAATCTTATAAATTTCCACAAAAATTATTCTGAGTTTTTATAACAATAAACTTTTCTGAAATGATTTTTATTTCTGAAAAATCATTTATTTAATATTTTTAATCAATTTTTGTTAGTTTTAATCATAATTAAATCATAATAAATCCAATTTTTAATATTTTTGCACCAAAATTTTATGTAAATTATTTCTGATTATTTGGAACAGAAATATAATTTTTAAACTAATAAATCTTTAATTTTAATATTTTTAAATATTAAAGTTAAATTTTGACAATTTGTAATAAATAGATTTAATATTCTATTTTAAAGAAACTAATTTTATAAAAATTATTTTTATACTTTAAACTCATTATTGTGATCATCTTAAATTCAAATTTTATAAAAAGATTTTTGTCTATTTATTTACTAAATTTCTCTCAATTATCAAACATTTTTATTATTAATCAAACGAGCATTTATCCCCAATCTGAGGCCCTAGAACATATACATTTGTAGATAGACTTAGACATATTTATTACCTTATTATAGGGTGATATTTGGCATTGTTGGGCAACACATATTCTATATCACGAGACTTAACATTTTAAGGTGAGTTTACATAGCCCCTTTTTTCTGTTTTACATTTTGGGGTGAAACATGTTTAAACATTTTATACACTATCATTTACTCATTCTTACATTGTTGAAACTTGTGATTCAATTACACTATCATTTACTCATTCTATCATTTGACTGTAAAAAAAAGACACAGTACAATCATTAACACTGATCAAGCCGCCTGTTTAGATTATAGCGCTATAGGTCTGACAAACCCATCCCCCCGCATAAATTCAGGGATGATCGATAACAGTAACAACATTTAACTAACTTGCGAGTTAGTCATCATTCGACACAAGGTTTGGTTGTACAAAGACGCATTGTTACATGTCGGTATCATACTCTATCATCATACAACTGTGAATGTTGTACAAACTATTGTTATCAAGTATTTACAAAAAACCTATGTATTCTCACCAACTTTTGTTGACCCAAAATATTTTCAACTTAACATGTTTCAGGTTCTACTTGCTTGAAGATTTGAGTTAATGCTTGAAGATGTGTGCATAGTATTATTCATTTTGATGTACAAATTCTTGTAGAACAATTGTATGTAATTTATTTAAATCGTTTAATGAAATTTATTATTCACCATGAGCTACTAAACAATCATCACTACGTGACATCCCGATGTTTCCGCCATCGGTTGGGGTGTTACAACGTGGTTTTGGAAACCCGCGCATTTACATACTCACTTTCTTTACTTAGTAAACTCACCAACATTGTTTGTTGACCCACGATATACATGCTTTTGCAGGTAGTTAGCTTCCGATGCCATGATTAGAAAGCACTGCACACTTCACTGCATTGGGGCCTTGGGCTTACACCTAAATTACATATCATGCTTCTACGTTTTCTTTCATATGGTTTTAATTTGGGTGCGTTGTTTTGCGCATTTGTTTGGCGCATGGTTTTAAAAGGTTTAAATTTGGTTTACGCTTCCGCAGCTTAACTAAACTTGGTTTTTTAAAACGAACTAAATGGTTTGGGCATTTAGAGTTCGTTCATATGACTTATGGCTATGGGATCCTGGTATGTCATGCGCCTCGCGGTATAAACCCCGCAGTGGAAATTTGAGGGCGTAACATTTAGACCGATACGACTAATTATAGTATAAACACAATTGTCTGTGGTTCCCACACACACGACATACTCCCGTATCAAGGAATAATTGCACAAAGACCCATTGTAATGCGTGATTATGCTTTCGTCATCTATAATTTACAAGGTATGAGGCACAGAGGTGTACAGGTCAGTAACTCAATGCTACAAAGTAACTTGTGCACTCTACCAGGTTGAGGGCTGATATCAATCATGATTTGCATCAATGATTGGATACGATGCATTAGATAATCTTTGATTATCGTTATACATTGAAAGTTCCTCAATTCGGTAACTTTAGGATTTGGCTTTAAAGCTCTTTTATAAAGAAACCCTGTCTGATCTAGGTCCGTAAGAACTTACGACAGAAGATCAGAGAGGCTATCCCCAGATAACTAATAACATAATGACCCAAAACCTCCGAATTTTGTACAAAAACCCTATCAAACGAAATTACGGTACCAAGACCATATGCCCATGAGGAGTTCATCCACATAACAATTCGTTTGATATGTATGTATCAGGCACGTAGTAATAGGTCTACGAAGCCTACCAGCACATCACACAGACTCAAACACACGCCTTATATTGCATTACACTTCTTTAGCATGTGTCAGATCCCCACTGATGTACTATCATTTCCTCTTTTTCTCCTGGAATCATTTTGGGTTTTTCTAATTTTTATGGCTTTTTGAATTTTTCAATGTTTTTGGTTTTTCTTAAAATAGACTCTCCCTAAAATGAAAAACATATTATTGGGTTTTTGAATTTATCTGAAAAACAGTAAAAACTAAAACTAAAAAGCGATAAACCGAGGTGATGATCAGTCTTGTTTTCTTTTATACCATTAGCTTTTAAAAGATATTCAAATCTTGATTTATCAAAAGCTTTGGTAAAAAGATCTGGACATTGATAATCAGTGTGGATTTTGACCATATCGATCAACTCTTTTGCATAACAATCACGGATAAAATGGTATTTAATCCAGATATGCTTAGCTTTCGAGTGATTGACTAAGTCTTTAGTTAATGCAATGGCGGCTTCATTATCACAGTAAATAGGGGTTTTAAGAAATTGCAAACCGTAATCAACCATCTGTTGTTGAATCCACAGAACTTGTGAGCAGCAGCTTGAGGCTGAAACGTATTCTGCTTCACATGTTGATAAGGCAACTGCCGTTTGCTTCTTACATTGCCAGGTCACGAGCCTGCTCCCCATAAACTGACATCCAGTCGTTGTGGACTTGCTGTCTTTATCACAGCCTCCCCAATCTGCATCACTAAAAGCAATTAGGTCAAAATTATCATCATTAGGGTACCATAGTCCTCTCGACGGACTACCCTTCAGATATCTTTGGATCGGTTTGACAGCTGCTAGATGACTTTGTTTCGGCTTTGATTGATAACGTGCACAGAGACAAGTGGCGAACATTATATCTGGTCTAGATGCGGTGAGGTACATCAGAGATCCGACGATTGCTCTGTATGTAAAAGGATCGGTCAGCTCCCCCTTTGCGTCAACTCCAATCCCGTGATTAGGTTGTATTGGGGTATCCATCGGCTTAGAATATTCTATCTGGAATCGGCTCAAGACTTCAGATACGTATTTGGTTTGGTGAATAAAGATCCCCGTTGGTCTTTGGTCCACCTGCAAGCCTAGGAAAAACTGAATCTCTCCCATCGCACTCATTTCAAACTTTTCCTGCATAACTTTTTCAAAGTCTCTGCACAAAAGTTCATTAGTAGATCCAAAAATAATGTCATTAACATAAATCTGCACTAGAAGCAGGTCATCCCCTGTTCGTTTTGTGAACAGTGTGCAATCTACCAAACCTCGTTTGAATCCTTTGGATAGAAGATACATGCTCAACTCCTCATACCATTGTCGTGGAGCTTGGTGCAACCCATGGAGAGCTTTGTTAAGAACGTAGACCTTTTCCCGGTGGATAGGATCCTCAAAGCCTGGTGGTTGACCTACGTAAACTTCTTCCTTGACCACACCGTAAAGAAATGCGCTTTTAACGTCCATTTGATACACCTTGAATTTCTTATATGATGCAAACGCTAGAAACATGCGTATAGCTTCTAAACGTGCAACAGGTGCATAAATCTCGTTGTAGTCGATTCCTTCCACTTGATGAAAGCCTTGTACAACCAGTCGAGCTTTGTTTCTCACGATCACGCCTCTGTCATCCTTTTTGCACTTGAACACCCATTTGGTTCCAATCTTTTTCCTACCTGGAGGTAAATCTGTTTGTGTCCACACTCCTAGTTTTTGAAATTGTAATAACTCCTCTTGCATTGCCTCTACCCAAGCATCATCCAAAAGTGCATCCTTGTATGTCTGCGGTTCAACCTGCGAAAAATAACAAGCAAAAGACCAATTCTGACAACCTGATTTCTGAATTTTAGCATATAAAGCTAGAGTGCCAAGATTTTCTGGTGAGTTTGCATTCCTAAGTTGTCCTCTAGTCATCACGCTGCTACCAGGATCACCAATAACTTGCTCGAGCGGGTGAATACGATGAATCCGAGATTCCGGATGATCAGGTACTTGCACTCCCGTTTGAGTAGTCAAATTCTCTGTAGAATCCAGATCATTACCCAAGTGGGATGATGAAGCAACATTTGGATTTGGGTTCACTAAAAGTGTCTCTGTAGCAAAATCTAGAATAACTTCACTTGTGACATCATCATCATCTTCCGATTTTGATGAATTGAGAGTTGTGGAAGCTTCTTGGAACACTTCTTCTTCAGCTGTAGGAGCATTTTCACACTCGTAATATAGTCTTAATACAGCCTCTTCAACCAAGCTATCTAGATTGAATGATTCAAAGAAATCTTTGTAATCAAACATCCAATCTGGACCGCTACCCTGTACGTTCTGAGTATACCGCTGAACTTCAACGTTAGCCCACTCCTCTACCTGACGAGTTCGTTTGTTGAATACCCGTTTGAGCGAGGTTGCATATGCAAGCTTTTGGTGTGAACTTCTCAGATGGATTAAGCATAGTACACGGTGCTCCAAATGGTTCTAGATACTCCAAGTTCGGCTTTCGTCTGTTCAACAGTTCATAAGAAGTTTTGCCAAAATTCTTCACTGTTAGCACATGATTCAGAGTGTAACAAGCTGCGTAAATGGCTTCATTACAGAACATTACTGGAAGATTGGAATCCGCAAGCATTGTTCTAGCCGCTTCAATTAGAGTCCTGTTTTTACGTTCTGCGACACTGTTCTGTTGAGGGGTATACGGAGCACTATATTCATGATGAATTCCTTTATCTTCACAAAGAGCATCCATCTGTGCGTTTTTGAACTCTGTCCCATTATCACTCCGAATTCTCTTGATCTTCAGACCATAGACATTTTCTAATCGAGTGAACAGAACCTTCAGATTGGTAAACGTGTCGCTCTTATGATGCAAGCACATTACCCACGAGAATCTGGAATAGTCATCAGTAACCACAAGACAGTATAATTCACTAGCATGACTTTTATGCTTGACCGGTCCGAATAGGTCCATGTGCAAACGCTTAAGTGGCATCTCAACTGAATTTACTTTCTTTGGTTTGTGGGACTGTTTATGCTGCTTTCCTTTCTTGCAACTCACACACTTGTCGTTCAAATAAAAATGTTTAACATTTACGCCTTCGACAAGTCCATTCTTCACCAGATGGTTCATTTTTCTAAGGTGAATGTGTCCCATCCTCCTATGCCACATAATAAATTCTTTTTCAGTAGCCTTGGAGTGGAAACACGTGACTTGGCCCTGGGTTGTCATAGCCTTTGACATGTCGAGAATGTATAGATTATTCACCCTCGGTGCTTTCAGCATTATCCACTCTTTTGGAAGTACGAAACCGGGCTTGAGAATGTAGCAAGATTTGTCATCAAAGAATATAGAGAACTGTTTGTCGCCGATTTGACTGACACTAAGCAGATTATAGTCTATCTGTTTCACATACAATATCTTCTCAAAACTTACAATACCATTACTCACACTACCCTCCATAGTAATGTATCCTCCTTTGTTCCTAGCAAATGCTACATATCCGCCATTGATGTTTCTAATGTCGAACAACAGCGATAAATCCCCCGTCATGTGACCAGAAGCTCCACTGTCAACAATCCAAAGACTGCTCACAGGGCCAGCTGAAGCTCCTTGTACATATTAAGTAAAATCATTAGTTCTTTCGGGGGACCCAAGCCTGCTTGGTCTTTGGTCTTTGAACATTCTATTTCAAAGAATCTTTTTCACAATATTTTGAATTTGAATTGATCTTTTTCTGATCAATTAAATTCTTTTCATTTTCAGATTTTTCATGTGCTTTTGAAGTCGAAGCACCTTGAGATTCCACTGGTGACCAGAATTGTTCCGAACGTTTCAAGATCCGGATCTAAGATTTTGGAGTCTCAGTCGGTTTCTTTACTTCATTCTTAAAGGAAACTTTCTTGGTTACCTTCTCTGATTTAACAGAGACTGGTCCAACTGTTGGTTTAACTGCAGGTTTTAATGGTACCTTTTGCTTCTCAACAGTTGTATTCACAATTGGTTTCTTTAAAGGTTTTTCCATTGCGATCTGGTTACGACGATCATATGTCATCTGACGATTATTCCTCTTTTGAAAATATCGGTTTTGGTTATAAAACGGTGTTGGTTGAGGAACAAAGTGTCGTTGTGGATAACAATGATTGTCGACTGGACTTTGTTATTTTTGCTTCACTTCAACCTCATGCCTCTTGTGCCTCACGTACGGGCAGTGAGCAAGTAAATGCCCTCTCTCCCCGCACTTAAAACATGCACGGTATTATTCAAAGTTATTCTTGGCATTCGACTTTGCATAAGTAGTGATAGGATATTGGTCATCCACACACCTTCGTCTTAAACTCTCAGGAGCTGGGTCCTTTGAGTAAGTTGGCTCAAGAAAACTGTTTGCCTTTTCCTTTGGCTTAATAAACTCGGTGACATGAACCTTTGGTTCTTTTGGAACATCCAAATAAATTTTCTTTAAGATCTCTGGAGGTACATCATTGGTTCTCTCGTATTTTGGGAACCAAATAGTACTCTCCTGCCAAATTTTCTCAATCTTGGAGTAATTGGCAAACTTAATTGGATATTCCTCGTCAGAAATAATCTTATCGGATCCCTCCATCTGATAAAACACTTTGACGGGTTTGTCACTTGGTTCATTCTTTTCAACTTGCTTAACTAACTGATTCACTCGATGAACGTTAGCCATTGGATGAATAATCTGAGAAGGTGATACCGGTTCATTGGTGATAATGTGATTTTCAATTGGAATATCACTCACTTTCTCAGTTTTATCATCCTCGGAGTCAGAATCATCAGTTACAACGGTTACACCCTCATCATTCAGTCCCAAAATAGGTCTAACATCGGAATTTGGATCTCCAACACTGGAAGTGTTAGGTTCATCATCCGATGTAGAATCAGACTTAACTGAACTCTCCGGTGTTATTGAATGTAAAGTGTGATTTTCAAACAACACTGGAGATGGGACAGCCTTGTAGTTTGCACTACTCGGTTGTGAGGGTTCCTCAATAATATGGTCAACAACATATGCAATATGTTTGTAACTTTCAAGCTTCTTGTTGACTTTTTCAGCAAAGCACTTGATGGTTTCCATTTCAAGTTTAGTTTCTTCCAATTCATTGATGTAATTGTTAATGGCCAATTGTTTTAAAGAAAGTGTGTTCTTAAGATCAGAAATGTCTTTCTTATAACCATCAAGCACCTTATTGAATTCATGTGCTTCTTTTCAATACGATTGACAGTTGATTCTAGCACTCTCGAGTTGAACCCTGAGTTGCTTGTTCTCTTCTGTCAATCTATCACATGTACCACAATATTTGTCACTATTCATGTCTAAAGTGGAGTCAGAACTTACCTGTTATGGAGGCTCTGTCATCGCCATCAAAGCAAAGTGTGCTTCCTTTCCAACAAAGAATTTAGAATAATCAACTCTGGTAAAAGCATCATCCACTATGAAAGACTTGCGAGTCATAAGAAAATCAGCTTCGGCTAGAAGTTGATCAATGTCATCATCTAGTGAATTAACACTAGTTTCAGAATCTGGCTCGCTCTCCAAATCAGAATAAACTGAATCACACTGTTCAGGAATATCAGTGATCGAGTCCAAGAATCAATCCTGACTTCTTCTCAACACAAGTATCAACTTCTTCCACCATCTCCTCAATCTTCAACTCAGATTTCTTCTCAATCTCCAAATCTTCTTCAACTAACACCGGCTCCTCCAAATCTATCTTCTGAGCAACACATGCCACATTACGAGCTGTAATCTCTTCAACACCAAGTTGCATACCAGTCCAATCAAATCCTTCATCCTTTTGAATAACCAAAGCCTGGTTCTGGTTATCTGGTTGGGTTTGGCTATTTGGTGTGGAAATTGGAATGATTTTTTCAGGTTGGATTATGAGGTGTTTGATTTTGGTTCTGGTTTGGTGTAGTGGTTTGTCTAACAGAATTGTTTGGTGAGGCGTTTTGTCGGTTTTGGTAATTGTTTGTGGTTGATAGTTGGAGTTGTTTTGGCTTTGATAAGATACCTGATTTTGAGATTGACGGTTCTGGTAATTAGTATTGAAAGGATTTCTGTTTCCCTATTGTGCTGGCTGTGTGCACTCTCTCTTGAAGTGACTTTTCCCACCACAGTTAAAACATGTGACTTTGGCTTTGTTGAAGCCATATGTGGTGTTGGGAGATGTAGAAAGATCAGTTCTACCAGTCTTTTCTATAAACTCAGTCGCTCGTCTCATGACACTAGCAAATGCCCACTGAATGTCAATGAGCTCCATCTCATCCTTATCGATTTGAGTATAGTCTTCACATGTTGCTTAGCAACTTCAATAGTGACATTGTTCAAATTTGATGTCTCCAACACAATTGGGCTTTGATTTGGTTGACTTAGGTTCATTTGAGGAATGTATGGTTGTTGTTGGGGTTGGTTCAAGCTAGCTGAATAGCATGCAGCTTGTTGCATAGGTGAAAATGGTGGGATGTAATTGGTAAGATATGATGGTGGTGTATAAGATGAGGTTTGAGCAAGATAGTTTATTGGGGTTTTGGTTGGTTCAACAATGCTTGAAACACAAGCTATGTGTGGAGCAACATCACTACTAGAACTTGAACTAGTAAGAGATGAAGATGTACCACCATGATATAACTCTGGATTCTGAGGAACTTGTGCTCTTTTTGCTTTCCTCTTCTCTTCCATCTCTTTGTTCTCCAGCTTCTGAATGAATTCATTGATGGTCCAATACTGGTATGCATCTTTCTCCTTTAGGACCTCAATGTGTTGATTCCAGTATGGTGGTAATGCATCAGCGAAGTTATCCACCAACTCAGACATAGGTATTTTGATCTCATAACTTGACAATTCAGTCAACAAATGGCAATACCTCGGAATCAACTCCTTCAATGTCTCATTTCCCATATAACTAAAATTTTTGTACTCTTTTCTCAACTCCTCCATTCTTAACTTCCTTGTTTTCTCATTCCCATCATGACGATTCTTCAACATATCCCACAGTTGCTTTGAGGTTGTGCACGACCCGAACTGATGTAGAAGATCAGTGTTAATAGCCTGAGATAGTTGTGAGAACGCTTTCTTTTCCACCGCAAAATTTTTCTTCTCATCCTCAGCTAAGCTTTCTAATGGAATCGGTTCACCAGTGTTCTCCAAAACTGGTGCTACATACCCCTTAGCAATCATTTGCCTTGCCTCGGTGCCTTCCATTCCCATTCCCTCCAAATGTATCTTAAACTTGGTCTTCCATTGATTATAATCCACCATCTCCATCAGCTTTGGTGGACGACTCCCACTACCTGAAGATAAGTCATGAATTAGCGTAGAAATAGCATTGGTAGTTTGAGAGTGTACCGCGGCTGCTGCAACTCCCCAATAATCAGTCATGGGTTGTTGTGGTGGTTGTGCAACTTGTTGTGGCATCGAACTAGTCATTGCTAAGTAGTTGATCAGTTGAGATGATTCACTAGTCGTCTTTTGAGCAGCTACAGACCAAGGATCCATTGTCACTTGCTGTTGTGGTGTAGTAGTAGGTCTCGGTGTTGTTGGAAAGTTCCACATCTCGTCTACAAAGTATGAAACACGAAACGATTTGAAATTTTTTTCAAACAGATTCTACTTTCCACCTTTTGTCACAAAGCGTGGGATCGAATGTGGAATTATGTCCAGGTTCGACCCTTTCCGAAGACTCGAAGGTAGAATATAACAGACTCTCTCACTTTCGACCAAAATGAAACCACTTTCGACCTCGCAATAGGTCGAAGGTACACCAACTGGTCGAATGAACAACAACACACTAAAAACTTCTAGGTTCGACCGGAATAAAGTTCACTTTCGACCTAAAACCTCCTGATTCGACCTAAAACTCACACTCTCGACCGTTTCTCCATAGGTTCGACCCTTGCATTTTGAAAAACAGTTATTCTTTTAAAATCAGTTATTTTGATCCAAACTTTTCAAAAGTTGATGAAATTTGATGATGTTATGCAGGTTTTGCTTCGGAATTGATTTGGAACAAGTTTAATGAAGAGAATTTTAAATTTTATCCATGAAAACTAGTCCGAATCAATCAATGTTCATCAAATTCAATTGTTCTTTGAAAACAGAAAAGTTTTGATCAAAATTGAGTCAAAATTATTTCAAATATTATAAATTCGTAGTTGTTTGATCCTTATGGCTTTGATACCACTTTGTATGAAGATCGAATTGTCAAAAACAAAGACGTTGATCAAACAAGTATATCAATTCAGGTGCGAAATCCGTGAATCGATTACGAAATGATAATAATATCAGCAAAATACACAAATCACTTTCAAAGTTTCCATTTCATTCATAAACATGTTGATTAATCTTACAAAGTATTGTTTACAATGAAATAAACTATTTTCAGACTTAAAGAAACACTAGGGAGAAAACACACTCGAAGGAGGGAAACAAAATGACAACTAATTAACTTAAAAATTGATTCAGCCTTTATATAGACCTACACATTCGACCAAACGTATGGGCGAATGTGCAGGTTCGACCAAACAATATGGGCGAATCAACACTATATTCTACAAAACTTCTCCTTCGACCTGAGCTTCTACCTTCGACCATTTTACATCACCTTCGACCCTGTCAAAACCCACCTTCAACCTCCCGAATGTGGCAAAACATAATTGTATTAGCAATCCAATAGCACTAGTCGCATAATATGCATCAACACATAGCACAAAAAACAATACATATCATAAAGCACCGATTCTGACTTGCAAGGTTTTTTTTCTTATTTCCAAATCCATTTGATTATAATAACCCGCTCCAATGTCTTTCTTTTCCACATCTCATTTTCAACAACAGAATTTATGATTGTTTGCAACCGTTTCCAAATTCATCTTTCATGTAAGGATTCTTTATTGTTCCTTTGAATAACGAACAAGTTCAAAGAAACCAACGAAGATGTGCATATTATTGTAAAATCCTAACCTATGCGTTGCATCTTTTATGGAACTGTCGTCTGTTCTGGTAGCATCCCTCGGAAAGGGACATCAATTACCACATAACTGCTACACACATAAATCACCGGATAATTACAATAAGAATCATAAAAAGCCGAATTTTCCACCACGAGACCGCGACTTTAATTTGGTAGAATTGGTCGGCAATCCCAAATAAAAACATCTATACCATATTATGTATACCCTATTACAATTACTGATTGAAGAAGATCGCTCATTCAATTCCTTTTCTGGTCTGCAATTATTATAAGTACATAAGAATTGAGAGTGCAGATTCCTCTTTGGTCTTGGTCTGATTTTGAAGATTAATATGAAGATTGGTTCGTTTGAATTGGAAAATCGCATTGTTCTTATCAACAGAATTCACATCGATTCTATAATATTGTTTAAAATCAAATCGGTGTTTTGTGGAAAAAAAATTCATATTTCGTTTAATCATAAAACAGCAAAAGAAAAACTTTTGAACCGATTATACAAAATCAATATTTTGTCGAAATGAAAATCACAAACAACCTTGCAGAAAAAGAGTCTGAGCGGTGTTTTGAATTTATCACAAGTCAAAAGAATAAAGTCAAATATCGAAGGAAAAAACATGGTGTTATGAGTGCTTATTTTTTTTTATTAAAATAGAAATTTTAATACTTCTAATTTCAAAAGAAACAACCGAACAAATAAAGCCTCAAAAAGAAAAAAAAATGTTTACTTAAAAAATAGTTTATTTAATTATAGTTCTTAAACTATGTAAGATGTTGAAATTGGAGATTTTTGTTGTTGAATTAGGTTTTACCTGGACAATTTGTTTTGTATTCATGTCTATAAATGCAAAACTTTATTTATATTTGACTATTTGACATTATTTATTTAATTTGATTGGGTTTTATTGATTTTGAATAAAAAGAAAATTAGTTTTCTGTTAATTGAGTTTGGTTGATTTTTCTTTTGGGTTATTTTAAAATATGCAAATGATATAATTTGTATGTTGTGACCAAGGCAATTTTAAATTTAAAAAAATATAACAACATTTTCACTACAAAGTTAGAACCCCGAAATTCGGGTCATTCCAAAACATTTTGCCTTTTGAAGTAGAATGTTTTAGGTGTGTTGGTGTAGGTTAGGGATAATGCAAAAAAAGATAGACATAAAAAGGAAAGATGGTTTGAATAAAGTTGAGAATTTTCGCACTCATATGATGATACTAAAACATTCATAATAAAGATCCCGCCGCAACGCGCGGGCAAGCGCAACTCATTAAAGCACAAAAAACAAAGTAAACTTTATATTAAAGTTTATTGTAACAGAAAGAATAATAGACAAACCAACGGTAAAAAGTTCCTTTGCTTCTCCTTTAAGAATATCTTTAAAAGACTTGAAATTGAAACCATACTCAACATCTTCCCAACCATCAACATGGCTGGCAGTAGTACAACGATAAAAAATGATTTTGTAATCATGTACAACAACTTTGTAGGGGTCCTTGTTTTCACCAACCCCAAATTTGGATAAAATAACTTTATATGCATATTCATATGTGTCTGTGTCACACCCTCAAATTCCACTTGCGGGGTTTTACCGCGAGGCGCGTGACATACCAAGATGCAAGTCAACGGTCACAATAAACGACAACTATATGCTATGAAAATAACGTAGAAATACCAACCACGCAGTTCATAAGTTTCAAAGTAAAACAGATAACGACAGCGGAAGCATTAATGTTTACAAAACCATAGTTCAAAAGTATGTAGGCTAACCAAACACGGTTTACTTATGAATGCAAGACTAGACGCGGTGCGACTCCAGTGCGCCTAAGACTCCCTACTACCTTAGCGACCTAAGAAAACATGCAAAGCTAGTCAACACATACAGTAAACCAAAAACTTTATGTGCTCAAAGTGATTTGGTTAAAACTAACAAAATTAACCTAAACTAGACACTCTAAGTTTTAAATTTATAACCTAAGACTCTCTAAACCTAAATCACACAACCGGCAAGTGTACCGGTTAGTGCAGTACAACTAAGGTAAGTCCGAGTATCGAACCCATGAGACTCTACTAGAAAACGTTAACTAGACTCGACTACTTATCTACAAACTGACTTAAGTTGTTTTGTTATAGTAAGGGGGTTTCTAACAAATCTACTGCAAATAAATAAAAGAAACTAAAATAACTTAAAACAAGAACTGGCAACCGTAACTAAAATCAGGTGATGGGAAGGCACGACGTAGGCTAGAATCCTACACGTGAATGATAAGTTTCTAATGGCTATGGAACTGGTGTGGAACCGGGATCTTAAAATACTAAACATCAAGAATAAACTAGACACCATCGACCCTTCTCAAGGGGAAACCCTAGAATACTGTTGTGCTGTTAAACCACCGGTTGAGAGGTTACCCTCATAGGCTTACCTACTCGAATCTTAAAGTACCCACTAGACAGTCTACCTCACAGCGCGAAAGTCACAATACACCCGAAAGTGCAAGGGGTAACTACAATATTTCTGATAAGACTTGGCCTATAAGGAATGCTAGGGAAACTAGTAAGATCTTCTTACAAAGCCTCTAGATCTAGCAATTTAACACCCTAGACAGACCAACAATCTCGCACCTTACAGCTATTGAGAATTGGTAGAACACTTAGAATCATCTAACTAACAATTACAACTCCTATGGATAACCTGCATAAATTAACCATAAACTAGTTGCTAACACCCAGTCCGCAACCTAACCCGCATTCATACATGAAAGACATTCACAAAAACGCAAGTGGAGTTTATAAAAGTTATTTAAATAAAACCAAATACGCATATACATCAAACCAAAAAATAAAAAGTTCTTTACTTTAAAATTCACCCACAACCAAAAGTTCCAAAACCAAAAGAAAATAAATCAAACAAGTGCAATCATCTATAACCTATGTAGCGTCAAGGTTTAGACATGTGAAGAGGAGAGGAACAACAACGCCAGTTAGAGCAGTGGAAGCATGCGTTGTAGAGGGGAGAAGGAATAGGGGCAGACCTAAATTGACCTGGGATGAGCGAATTAGACAGGATCTCATAGAGTTGCACCTCTCTGAGGACATGGTCCAAGAAAGGAGTTCCTGGAGACGTAGGATTAAAGTAAGTGACTTTTAGGATTTGACACTTAGGTAGCATAACCGGGTATTATGAGCCCTTATCTATAGGATTTCTAAACCTATTTTGATTCATGTGTCTATTTATCCTGTTTTCTTAAGTAATGTGAAACTTACTTGTGCTTGTCGTCCCGTTTACATGTTTCTATGATGTTCAATGTATTATATTTTTATGTACTATCTTACTAGCTTATTCCTGCATTTGGTCCATTAGCCGATAGCGAAATATCCCTATGGTGCTTGTCCCTTTACTTGTATGCTTGCCTGTCTTCTGTTCTCTCTTTTTGAGCCGGGGGTCTCTCTGGAAGCAGCCTCTCTATCCTTTATGGGTAGAGGTAAGGTGTGCCTACATCTCACCCTCCCCTGACCCTACCAATAGTTTACTATTCATGGGATATACTGGGTATGATTGATTGATTGATTGAGTCATGATAATATCAAAACAATAAAAGAAAAACATATTCATGATGTTCACAACGGTTTCAAATAAATAAATAATAAATAGTTGAATTAGAACCGACCCGTGTTGGCACCTATCCTTCAACCCTTGACCTTCGATCAACTTGGGCCTCAATATGTTGTTTATTATTATTGTTATTATTATTATTATTATTATTATTATTATTATTATTATTATTATTATTATTATTATTATTATTATTTATATAGTATTGTAACTCCGTGCTTTCGACTCGGGTATTCTTGAGTCAATCAAAGTTGCTCGTTTATGGTCCAACGTCCATGAACACCTACACAAATTAAAATAAATACATAAGTACTAAAAATGGCCCAAAACTAATAAAAATCTATAAAAACCTATAACAAAAAAATAGACCAGTACAAGCCTAAAACTAATGAAAACACTATCTAAACGACTCGAAAACTATACAAACTTTACACTAGAAATAGATGTATTTTACAATACATCAACAGTGGAAGCTTTAATGTTTACGAAACCATAGTTCAAAAGTATGTACGCAAACCAAACACGGTTTACTTATGAATGCAAGACTGGACGCGGTGCGACTCCAGTGCGCCTAAGACTCCTTACTACCTTAGCGACCTGAGAAAACATGCAAAGTTAGTCAACACATACAGTGCTGGTGAGTCACAGAGATAAGGTTTGCAAAAGTTTGTAACAATAGTAATCCAGACCCAACAATCCTTACATCTATACCTGATGCTAGCTAGACATCGTTACATGATACTATAGTGTCATGAACCACTGCTGAACATTAGAATGCCTCAATACTCGTCACCAGTTCATCACCCGGTGTCGTAAGTTGTAGGAAAAATATGCACCCGCCACCAACCTCCAGTCGGCCCGAGTGGGGCTTGCCATGCCCAATAGATCTATTCACACTTTCCCCGCTATGTATCCACATATTAATGGTTCACTAAGTTTGAGAGGGCTTTACCGATGAATTAAAGTCACTAAGTATCCATGTGATATAATGTAATATGTTGGTCTAAAGTTTGAAAGTTCGTACCGCATGTTTCTCCCCCAAAAGTATGAAAACAGTAAAGAATCGGGTTGTGACACTCACCTTAGTTTTGCTTCCTTAAGTAAAGACACAGTCTTGATAGTCCCAAATACCGGTGATCTGTCATAAATGTTTGCATAAGTGTTTTGACTAATAACCCGTAGGTTAACTAGTCCCCGATTGTCCAGATCATGACTAAGTATGTTTGAAAACGTGTTTGACCGTTAAACCGATACACCAGACCGCCCCGACATCCCGTTGGTGACCCATTACATAAACTAAGCAAGCACACATAGATTACACATATGGTTCAAGCATAAAATACTTAGTTTGCATCAAAAATCGCACATACAAAGTCGTAAGGTCGAATCAGCATGGAAAAGATCTTGGTTCAACCCAAATATCCTTGGTTTGACCATATTAGAGTTCATTCGACCCATACACAAGTTCATACGACCTAACACATGTTCATTCGACCCTAACACATGTTAATTCAACCCTAACACGTGTTAATTCGACCTAAATCATGTTCGTTCGACCAAAATAAAGTTCATTCGACCTGCTTAAGTTTTGGTTCGACTTCCAGAGTCTTCATTCGACCCCACGATGGGTTGAATGGAGCTCTGGTTTGACCCAGTCTGCAGCAAACATCCTAAAACGCATCAAATCGCATCAAAACAGTGCGAAAACATCATGAAACGTCACAAAACACAGCAGTTAAGTATGAATAACATATCCACACGAAACCCTACCAATTTTACTACAAAATCAGTCTGTTTTAATACTTACCCAAAATGGCAAAATTATGAAAATGTCACATCATGCATGAAAACTTTACCCAATTTGGAAACTTAATGAAATCATTCAACAATTAGCTCAAAATGCTCAGATTAGTATGTATATGAAAACCCCCCAATCATTTCATTAATATTAACATCAAGAATCAAACCCTAGAGCTATAAAAATCTCCAAAATAGACAAAATATCATCATCCAACAACTTGTTACCCAAGATAACCAAAACCCATCATTAATAACAGCCCTATAACATCTCTATAACATTTACACAACATTCAATCATCAAACAACACAAAACAACATAAAGGACCATTAACTCATGTTAATTTGTATGAAAACTTATGTTTTATGATGAGGTTTTGTTTAGAAAGGTGTTAGAAAGGTTTTTAATCATGAAAACTATCTTAAAACAGATCTGGACCTTTGTGGTTTAATAAAAATAAATCAAAATGCTCAAAAAGGATTTTGGATCAAGAACACACCTTAGATCTTCACTTGTTTATGATATAGAAGGTTAGATTGTGAAAAACAAGGTCAAAAACTCCTTCCCCATTGATTAAAGTCGAGAGAGAGAGAGAGAGAGAGAGAGAGAGAGAGAGAGAGTTTTTAGAGGCGTTTAGGGTTTGTGAAATGATGAAAAATTATAAAGTATGGTATTTATACTGATGGCAGGTTCGACCCCTGCAGGGGTCAAATGGGACATTATGGAGATCGAAGGGAGTTTTCAAGTAATCAATGTCTTGGTTCGACCCCCCTTAAGGTCGAACCAGATCCAATCTCTTCCAGAACTTCCAATTTTGTCCTTTTAACACATTTTAACACTTCCTAACACATGAATATGCAATCCTAACATATGTTAATCATATAGAATCATGTATAATCATGTAAACACCGTTAAAACACGTATTTGCACATTATATAACATATATGGATCAATCTATGTATAACACTTAATTCACTTCATGTAATTCATCAACAACAAGACTCAAGACTCGTGTGTACACAAAATAACACCAATGATCCTCCAGATCATTGAACCCTGGACAATACGTAAGGTAACCCGAATCAACTGACCCAGTTAAGTATGTTAATAAAATGTTTCTCACTAAGGTAGACTTATAAGTTTGTAAAATCTTAAGTTGAATATGCCGGGTGTCACATAATCCCCCCATTGAAAGAATTTTCGTCCCGAAAATTGCACGAAGCCAAAAAGGAAAGAGACGAAAAGAAAGAAATGAAAAGAAAATTTACCAGTTGTCACAGTCTGTAGCTTTCGATTCAATTGAGTCATCGTTTCCTGTGTTGATTATTGTTTTTTTATTGTAATGGTTATTATAGAAGTCAAAGGGGCGAATGAGTCTGAATAATACTCATTCGTATAATTGATGGGACGACTGAACCCATTCGCAACCACGATAGGGCGAATAAGGTTGATCTATATGTGTGTGTGTGTGTGTGTATGTGTGTGTGTTGGGAACGAGTTTTGGTAGTTTTGTCAGTTGGTTAGTTTGTATTGAGTGCCTAAACATTGTTTAAAAACCCTAGGTCGTCTAGTTTGTCGTAATTGAGTTTGTAAAAGTTATTTTGAAAATTAATTATTAAGATAAACTTTTGGAATGAATTCGTGTGCATGATTTCATAGTTTTACATCATTTTGCTAGACCGTTAGGGATTCCCCACCTGACGGTTTACAAATCGTTGAGATACATTGTGATTTGAGATTAATCGATCCTACAATAATGACATCATCCTCTTGAAGTTGACTGTAAACAACTTCTACCAAGTAGCCCTTAATACAGGCCTGATTCTTATCATCCTAAAAATAACCATAAACAAAACATCAAGATCAATCGCAACAATTCTCATAACATAAATATATAACCATAAGATGAAGATAAGAGAACATCATTAACCTCATACAAAATATATCATATATAACAAACATATACGTTACCTTCTCATTGGTCAATATCAGCTCCATCTTAAAATTTTGATTCCATTTTCATATGACTTGGCCCTTCATGTACCACATATCTTTAGCTAGGTCCAGATCACAAACAAAACTAAGATTATTGTTCTCAGTGTCCATTGACATGGCTTTAAAGAACTTCTCTGGATGAGATGATGGTTAGGAAAAACTCTGTAGAATTTTAAAAATTGATTTTATAAATGGTTGTATTAGCTATGCCCTTATGCTTATAAAGGAAGCTTAGTTATTATTATACCTGTAGCATAATTAATGAACCACACTCCCCTATGTTAATTTAAAACTTCCCTCTTAAAAGTTCAAATTTCGACGGCTTAATATTTGCTAACAGATGTTCATAACATCTGGTTGTTCATAAAAGAGCTCAATTATTGCTCTGAATAGATGTTCGTTAATCGAGAGTAATGAAAAGATGTTACGTATTTTCTTGAATATTTTAAGTTGATTAATGACATCATTATTCGCATTAGCCAGGCATTGTTGGCTCACCTCTATGATTGACACATCAGCCTTTCTTATGTCATTCAAGACTTTCCTATTGTAGTAAGTATATATATTTCTCTCACTTATCTTTGTCTTCTACAAGTCTTATGCAAACGTAATTCTCCCGCATCATTCAAACTGATAAACTTATCCACGTCTTCTAAATTTAAGTGAAATACAAACCCACATCATCATCCACTATAAATTAGGGAGGTTCCTCCAATAACTAACTAGTCCATTGACATGTACCTGCTTGATGTACTTGTACATGTAGAACCCTTACATTATAGCCCCTGCATAACTTTTTAAACCTGTTTTGCACTATGTTCTAGCCTGTACATTACATACAACTTATAATTCACGAATCAATGCATATATAAAAGCATAATCAAAACCATGTTAGCGAACACACGACTACCAAACCTACTCACATAAGTTACATAATAACATAAAGAGAAAAATGCATGGATAGTCGATATACTTTGTCAAAATAACACTTTTAGTCCTCGCCTTTTGGAAATTACACGGGTATTCCATGTGGTTTAACAAGTTGTTACTCGGATAGTCCCTAGAGTGGATGGCCCTTAGTTTTGCGTCGTTAAGTCCATATAAAATGACTAAATTACCCTTAGTTATTATAAAACAACAATTACAACAAAAAATCAACATAACTTGTTTGTAGGACCCACCTTCCACCAAGTCATCTTCAACCTTTCTTCTCTATCAAACATCACCTCCCAGCCCCACCTAGATAATGTCGATGACACCAAGTCACTGGAAAAATGACTCACCCATCGTCCTACACCGTCGCACCATAACCCCACACCTAGCACAACCCCACCGTCGCACCTTCACTTTCTCCCATCGCCTCAACTATCTGTTGTCAAAATCAAAACCCTAACCTTCGATCACCTCCCTTATCTCTATCTGCAACCCACCAGCTCCAACCTAAATTTCAACTGAAACTTTAACCTTTGATCACTTCCATCCTCTCCCTAAAAAAATATCACCTGTTGTAAGAACTCAAGTGGGAGGAGTAAAAAGAATTTATATTTGGGATAAATCAGAAGTGTAAAGAATTTCCATCTCGATTTTCATCGTCATCAATAGTCCTAGAACAGGGGAAGAACCCTATGTTTTCTTTTAGGATGTTCCATGGCAGCAACACTAAATCAAGTTTTTAGTTTTAAGTGCCGATTAAAGGTATCAAACTGTGTTGTAAAGGCCTGTGATTTTCTCATTTGATGAACATGGTGGAAGAAAAGACAAGTCAATGTTGAATAGGGTATCCATTTACTACATCGTAGAAGATGAACATACCTAATTTTCTGGTTAAATGTTGGGGAGATACGTTGGCTTTCAGGGAAGAGAGTGGTTGGTAGGTGAGGCAGAGGAGGGGGTTGTTTTAAAAATATGTGGGCCCACAAATATATATAATACTTCATCTTTTTTGTTTTATTATTAAATGTAATTTAGACATTTTACATGGACTTACGACACAAACTAACAACCATCCACTGTAAGGACTATCCGAGTAATAACTTTTCAAACCACAGGGAACATCCGTGTAATTTCCAAAAGGTGGGGACTAAAGGTGTTATTTTGACAAAACACAAGGACTATACGTGCATTTTTAACTAACATAAAAATAGTAAGCAAGTACATTACCAAGCCCTTATTTAACCTTGAGACTGAAGGTTAGGGCTCATATCTCAAAATTAGCAGGTGTCTAAATGTTCATATAAATTCAAAACTTAACCCAACACATCAAACTATTGCCTATATTCATGTTACTATTCTTCCAATTACCAATCAATATAGCTTAAAATAATATGAATGAAACCTAAACTCAGCACAATAACCACAATTTTACCAACAATATTTAATAAAATGAAAATAAATGGGGCTTTGTATGGTCAGATTTGAATCAAAGCAAACACAGAAGCCAAAAACACCAATTTGGAACGTGTACATTGTAACACTAATGCCTAATCATTCATTTAACTAAAATTCACAAATATTTCTTCTCAAATAACCCTGTTAATTCCCATCAAACAATAAAAATACAATGAATTTACCCTACAAACACCACAACCACCAACGATGCCAAAAACACAAAAAGTGATAGTGGATAAAAGTACCAAGACGGTACCATCAAAAAAACCTGGTTGCATTCTTCCTCACCAAAAGAAAAACAAATTCGTATGTAAATGCCCGACTCCTTCAATAGGAAATACACCATCCCATGTACCCTTTTCAATCATTGGCACGCTTCTGTCCTTGGGCATTGATTGGGGCTGCCCCAAATTAAAATCAAATTAACCTAACTCAACACAATGTGTGACAGTATGCCAAACCTGACTGTGATCCTTGGTTTACCTCTGAATCCTGAACTGTGGTGATCAACTTAACTTTTAGATAATGTTGGAGGAATGCCTAACTTTTAAGACATACAACTACCTCAGTTAATCAAATAACCACAAAATCCCTGAAAAAAATTACCTTAGTTAAAGCAATTGGCTCAGCAGATGAATATTATAATCTGTGGACAAAGTAGATTTTAGTTTTTTTTCTTGATCAGCACTTTCTAAGGTAAGAGCTTGGAAATACTAGTGTTATCATCAATGGGGCATGGTCCAATCCTAATACCCCATAAACCACCCAAGAAAAAAAAGTGTTTTAGAATATTCAACGTTATTAGAATCTAAGTATAACATTAAAATCATTAATTTAGTAGCATCAATTAGCAAAGATAAACATCCTAGAATGACACACATTATTGAAGAATTATATAAAACAACTATTGTTATTTCATACCCCCATCATATTTTTAAAAAAATCCAATGATAAAAGAAAGAGCAAACGGCATATTTATTGTCGACAAATGCAAGATTAGACTCTCCAATCTCATATTTTGCACCTATAAGACACCTTTGATGGGTTCATGACACTTATTTTTGTCTCTATATTTAAAAGGTAAAGTGATCATAATATCAACATAGTTTGAGTAACAACACAAATAAAAACCTAGAAAAAAAGTACCAAATGAAACGCCAAATTATTGTTAACATAAACAACATGATAGAGTTGGATCGATTAAAAGAAAAACCACAAATTATTGAAAAGAGTATAGAAGCACACTATAACCCTAAATGCGTATTGTTAGAACTAATGATGAAGTGTTGAAGAAAACTGAAGTTGGGAACTAGAAGTTGACTTATGAAGAACATTCAGAACATGTTCTAGGTAAGGAGATTAAAGCCTATGAAGATTAAAGAACAAGATCTCCTTCAAGAAACAGACAATCAAATAAAAGAAGAACTCTTGACTGATGAAATCTGGAAGGAAAGACTGAAATTTGGGACAGAAGAACCGGATTTCTAGAATACAAGAAAAACAAACTCAATCTTTCTTCTCTAGAACTAGACATAAGATTTCTAGGAAGAAATTAACAAGGGGGAAAGATGAATGTACCTCAACTTGGACACAATCAAAATGGATGTACGAGCCATAAGGAGTTTCTCATGCTTTCTCGGCACCTAGAACTCCGCAACAAAACAGAGTTGTAGAAAAGAGGAACATAACTCTTGTCAAAGCAGCAAGAACTATGTTGGCATTCTCAAATCTGCCAACATATTCGTGGGCTAGAGCATTTGCTAATGCTTGCTTCACACAAAACATAACTCTAACTAACAAAAGATTTCAGATAACACCTTATCAATTAATCTTTAAGAGACCCATAAGTGTCAAATTTCTATATGTTTTTGGATGTACTTGTTAAATCTTCAATGATTTTGAAAGTTTAGAGAAATTTGATAGAAAGGCTGAAAAATGAGTTTTTATGGGATGCTCTCTGGCATCAAAAGCTAACAGAATTTATATAATAAACTCTAGAATAGTTAGAGAAAGTATTTATGTGTCCTTTGATGACTCATCACTAAGACTCAGTTCAGAAAACCGAGAATCTGAAAACAAGAAATTTTTCAGCACACCAGAAAACACAAAACATATGTTAAATGAATTATGTGAGGAAATTATGGGATGTCATTGGGAAAACAAATTTAAAAGCCTAAATGAGTTTAGCTTAAATTCTGAAAACCAAAACCACCTGAGTAATAATGAGTTGGGTGAAACATCTGGTACAAACAATGAAAATTTAAACCAGACAACACCTATTCCAAAAAATGCACAATCTCCGCGGGAACAAATAAATGAAACATCAGACATAAACAATATAAACCCTTTTCACAATATGAGGTTGAACAAAGATTATTTACCTGAAAATCTAATAGGTGATCCTGATAAGGGTGTGCAAACTAGAGCTGCAACTGCTAATGAATGTCTATGTGCAGGTTTTCTAAGTTTAATAGAACTAAAATCAATGATTGAAGCTTTGCAGGATCCAAACTAGATACATGCTATGTAGGAAGTATTGGATCAATTTGAAAAGAGCAAAGTATGGACTTTCGTTCCAAAACCAATGGACAAATCTTTCATTGGTACAAAATGGGGTCTTCAGAAAGAAATATGATGAACATGTGTTATAACAAGGAATAAAGCCAGACTGGTAGTAAATGATTAGAATAAAAAAAAGAAGGCATTGACTTTGATGAAACCTTTGCTCTATTGGCTAAATTAGAGGCTGTAAGGATCTTTCTTGCTTATGCTACTCATAAAGACTTCAAGGTCTACCAAATAGATGTGAAGTCAACATTTCTTAATAGAAAGATTATACAAGAGGTCTATGTTCAACAGCCACAAGGGTTTGTAGATCCCAACTTTCCAAAACATGCCTACAAACTGGACAAGTATGGCTTGAAACAAGCTCCTAGAGCTTGGTATGAAACCTTGTCCAGATTTTTAATCAAGTCAGGTTTCATAAAAGGAACAAATGATACAAGACTTTTCACAAAAATACATAAAGGTCACGTCATTTTGGTACTAATATATGTTGATGACATAATTTTTGGGTCAACAAATCCAGATTTTTGCAAGAAATTTGAAAAAAATGATGACCAACCATTTTGAAATGAGTATGATGGGTGAATTAAACATTTTCCTGGGCTTACAGGTAAAACAAACATAAGAAGGAATATTTCTTTATCAGTCCAAATATGTCAAAACAATTTTAAAGAAATACCTTCTAGAGAATGTAATTCATCTAAAGCACCAATGGCAACTGGTTCCACTCTAGGATCTGATCAAGATGGAAAACTAGTGGACATTAAAAAAAATATAGAAGGATAATTGGATCACTTCTGTATCTCACTGCAAACTGACAAGATATTAGTGCAACCCAAAGGAAACTCGTCAAATAGCAGTAAAAAGGGTGTTCAAGTATTTGAAGGAGACTTTAGATCTTATAGCTTACACTAATGTGGATCATACAGGATGTAAAATGGATAGAAAAAGTACTTCTGGAAGTTGTCAAATGCTGGGAGAAAAACTGGTGTGTTCGGCTTAAAAGAAACAGAACTGTGTATCAACATCCATAGCTAAAGCAAAGTATGTGACAGCAGCAAGCTGTTGTTGACAGGTGATAGGATCCAGATTCAACTCAAAGACTATGGATTAAACATAGCAAAAGCACCAATTCAGTGTAATTCAAAACATGCAATAGCCACAACATCAAACCCAGTTCAACAGTAAAAAACAAAGCAGATAGATGTCAGGTATCATTTCATAAAAGACCATATGAAGAAAAGTGTTGTGGAAATGTATTTTGTTCCCACAACTAAACAACTTGCTGGTGTTTTCGCCAAACCTTTGGATGAAAAGCATCACAGCTATATCATAAGCAAGTTAGGTGTAACATCCGGCCCCTCTCACCACCAATATTGTCCGCTTTGCCCCGATGGGTTGCCCATCCAGAGCTCACGGATTTGTTTTTGGTCGCCCTGGTGGAGACTTCCCAGGAGGTCACCCATCCTGATACTACTCCCACCTGAGCACGCTTAACTGTGGAGTTCTCCTCTCATCCACTAGCATTAAGCCCGAAACGCGTTGGTGATTTAAGAGGCTTTGGATTACTTATGAACCAAGGATCTCTCCTGGCCACGGCCGATGTGGGATTTGCCTAGGGTGTTATACAAAGGTCCATGTTAATCTCCCAGAAATCAGTACTGTTACAATCACCCCCCCTTAGGGACTCATCGTCCTTGATGAGGTTTGCCCCACCATCCCGAACGGCACAGGAGTGGCTCTGATACCAATCTGTAACACCCCAACCGATGGCGGAAACATCGGGATGTCACGTATTGACGATTGTTCAGTAGCTCATGGTAAATAATAAATTTCATTAATTGATTACATAAATTACATACAATTGTTCTAAAAGAATTTGTACATCAAAATGAAAAATACTAGATACACATCTTCAAGCATTAACTCTAATCTTCAAGCAAGCTATATCCTGAAACATGTTAAGTTTGAAAATATTTTGGGTCAACAAAAGTTGGTGAGAATTACATAGGTTTTGATAATTGAATAAAAACTTGTACAATTCGAGTGTCATGGCAAGTCTAGCCCATATGTGAAAACAAAACAATCGGGTAAATTGAGTGCATAATCAAACCTTGTGACTAGAATATTGTGGTCCATCCTATACGCTCATGGTTCACTCGATTATGTTATAAATTCGATAACAATCACCCACGCTACCTATGTAGGAGGTACACGTATCCGGGTGGGATTGTCAGTCCAATAGATCTATCATTGTATACCGTCGGCTGATCAATGTTAATGATTATGCTAGAATAATGTGCTTACCCTAGTAATGTTTAAGACATAATGCAACATAGGATAACACATAGACACTTATGATTGAATTGTAAATTGAATGTTGTAACATGTTTCACCCCAAAATAGTGAAATGGAAAAGGGGCTATGTAAACTCACCTTAAGTGCTTAATGAGTTCGTGAGTTTTCTTGAGCGTGCAAACACTTAGTAATAATGCCTTGGAAAACTCGGAACTAGCTAGAGGAGATAATGATGGATGAAAACTTTAGTATGTGGGAGATGGGATAATAATGTTTTTTTTATTGAATGTTATAAAGAGTTGAATGGTAGGCTATTGTATTTATAGTGTAGAAATTGGAGTTGTAATTAGGGACTACTTTGACTAGGCTAGAATTTAGGAACAACTTTGACTTGACTAGAAGACCATATTTACTAACACTTTGACTTGACTAGGAGACCATATTTACTAACATTTTGACTTGACTTGACTAAGAGACTACGTTTGACTTTTCAGGTTTGACTAAGGGACCTTGAAAGCGTTTAAGTTTAATTGGTTTTAATTAACATCATAAAACACCAAATGGTGTAGTGGTTTGTGTGGGGTGGTTAAGGTTTAGCCCGCCAGGGACTCGGGTTCGAATCCTGGCTCAGGCAAACATTTTTTTAATGTTTTTAAATCAGAATTTTTAAAAAAATCCAATTTAATATTGATTATAAGTCATTATTTAAACAAAAAAAATTAATAAAATGGTTGGGAAAGATAATGTAAACATGAATCGGATGAATAAACGAGGGAGTTCTATATATATATATAAAAAAAATTGTGTGATGTTACATTAGGCATGCTAAACATGGTTGTAAGTCAAGAATTTAAAATGGAAATTGCATATTCTGGACTTGAATCAAATGAGTCAAATTCAGATGACACTCAAATAGAAAAATCTAGAGAAAATATCTGCCCAGATCATCTGAAAAATGAAACAGTTTTCTTAAATAAAAGCCAAAATCTGGAACAATCAATTCTGATCAAAATGAGAAATCTGGTGAACTGTTGGACAAGTCCCAGATATCTAGAAGGGAAACTTCAGAATCATCTCAGATTTTTTGGAAAGAAAAATGTGACTCATAATCATGCATACATTCACATGTATATACTTACTATACTTATTTATTATTTATTATTTTTTCCTTCGATCATTTCTGTTCTTCATTTTGCTATTTATTTTTCGTCAGAATTTCTATAAAATTAGTATTTTTAAGTGATAATGCTTAGTTTCAATTCTGTTTACTCTTAGTCTAGTCTAGAGCAAAGTAGCACTGCCATCTGGAGAATAAGTAAATACAAAGCAATAGTCATCAATGCAAGCCCTCTCACAAAGATTTCCATGTACCGAAGAGGCGTCTGACATAACTACTTGGTGGCATGGGTCATTCGAGTGAATGGGTACAAGTGGATCTTCCATATCTACCATTAATGGGATAGATTGGATTGTCCATAAATAAACCCCCACTTCACTTCACTTCACTTCACTTCACTTCACTTTCACTGCACTCACAAACACTGTACTTCTTCTTCTCTAAAAAACAGAACCCTAACCCTAATCTTAAAAATGGCATTAGAGTTTGCTCCCAACCACAACCTAAGGGTCAGAACTTCTCTGAAAGATGAGTTCAGAGCATGTGTATCAATGTTGGCCTTCCTCATGAGGAGCCCCATTGGATTTGCCATCAGCATGCACATCGACGTGTATGCAGAGATCATACAATAGTTCTAGAACACTGCTATAGTGGTTGATAATGACTATCGCAACACTGTTCTGGAAGCCACTATCCTGGGAGTCACGATAGTGGTGAATGAGCAAACCATCCGGACTGCTATGGACCTAAATAATGATTATGACATCACTAGGGTGAGCAGGGAGAGAGTCGTCTAAACCTTCAGGCTGATGGGGTACAGTGGTACCAGAAGATCCCAGTAGGTGGAAAATACTGCCTTGACTTTTCCTTGGCAGTGTCTGATGACTCGAGTCGGTGGCTACTTCAGCAGGAAAATCTCCAACTTCAACCTAATTTCTCTCAGGATTCAGGAGGTGATTTGTAACACCCTGACCCGTTCTATCAGAAAATATGCAGCGAAAAATACGAACCATAAAATTTCTTCAAAATATTATAGGTGTCACATCTTTTATTGTTTCTTATTATATTCAACACGACTCATCTTTATTAGGTTACGTGATCATGATCCCGTACAATCTGCTTCCTCACTCGATCTCCTACCATTCCTTTCTTTACAAAAGGTAGACTAGGTAACCTGCAACCACCACATAACCATTTTGTTAGTTCATTAAGTGACTTCATTCAAATATTCAAAATGTGGAAATGACATTCAACAATACTCAATGATCATGTCCAAACGCCTTTTGCATGTTCGGATCTAAACTCCGGATCCTAATCTCTAACTTCCATGCATTCTTACTTACATACCTTAATCTATATTACCATCCTTATAACAAAAGGGGTTAAGTGTGTTCGCTTATTCAGAATAGCTTGATCATCCATCCGGCTGCAAAGTAACGCATACCTAGGGTTGAACATCAACATGTAACCCTTCAAACGGTTAAACAAGTTAAATAAAAGAAAACTTAATTCTAACAAGCCTTGCTAGTCTGAGGAAATATCCTCTGGTCTAATTATCCTCTGGTCTGAGCAAACATTCCCTGCTCATTCTTCCTCCAGTCTAAACTATCATTTGGCATGAGCAAACATCCCCAGCTCATTCTTCCTCTAGTCTAGACTATCCTCTTGTCGGTGTTGTTGAACTTTTCATCCATTCTTGCTGCTGATCGGGCTTCGAGTTTTGCGAGTCTTTCATCCATGGACGGGTAACCGTTGTTTGGTGGGCATTGCTGGCTGTTTTGTTGACTGAATCCGGGTGGCTGCAGGGTGTTATTGTTGTTCTTCCACCCGAAATTTGGATGATCGCGCCAACTAGGATTATAAGTGTTGCTGTAAGGATTGTTTGGCGGGCGGCTTATACCAATGAACTCAACTTATTCCACGGTGGCCTGAGGAAGAATTCCTTCTTACGGCCGCAACTCTGCTGCGGTGATGGCATTTACTTGCGCTTTTCTCAGTTGGTTGAGGCGAGTCGAAAGTGCCTCAATTTGTGCTTGCAATGAAGTGGTGGAATCGATTTGATAGAGGCCGGTCTTGGATGGCCGACTTCGAGGGTTATACCACTGATAACTGTTGACTGCAATTTCTTCAATGAGATCATAGGCTTCTTGTGGTCTTTTGTTCCTAAAAATACCTCATGCGGTTGCATCGAGTGTCTGCCTTGCTTGATTCGTCAGCCCAGTGTAGAAAGATGAAACTTGTAAACAAACTTCAAAACCATGATGTGGGCATTTTCTTAACATATCTTTAAATCTTTCCCAAGCTTCATAAAGTGACTCTCCCTCTTCTTGACAAAAGGTGGTGATGTCATTTCTTAATTTCGCGGTTTTGGCTGGGGGAAAATATTATTAGAGAAAGTTTTGGTCAAGGTGGACCCAAGTGGTAATGGAGCCTGCAGGTTGTGAGTTCAACCATGCTTTGGCATGATCCTTTAGTGAAAAAGGAAACATGCGAAGTCGAATAGCGTCAGGAGAGACGTTATGCAACTTAAAGGTATCACAAATTTCAAGGAAGTTTGAGATATGAGCATGGGGATCTTCATCGGGAAGAACATGAAAAGTGCAGTTTTGTTGTATCATGTGGACGACATGGGACTTTATTTCAAAATGGTCGGATCAACGTTGGGTCTAGTGATGCTAGGGCCCAAGGCATTGATGGAAGGTTTAGCAAAATCAGAGATGGTTCTATCAACTTGTGCCATTTTCACTTTTTGTTCTTTTCTTGTATCTCTAAAATATCTTTCAGGTTCTTCAAGAGGTGGTGTAAGAAATGGCGAGGAGCGCAAGTTCATACACTATCCAAGAACCTTTAAGATGACAATTTTTTAACAAAAACACTAAGTAAAGAAAATTAGTAATTTTAAGAAAACCTTTCTCTAAAACAGTCGTGTCCCCGACAACGGCGCCAAAAACTTGGTGTCGTGTGAGTGTTTAAGAAAACTTGACTTTTTTTCGAAAAGGGCAAAGTCGCGGGGGAAGTGCCAAAAGCTTTAATGAAAATACGAGCAAGTTAGAAAAACAAAAAGACACTTACAAGTTTTAAATTTATAATTTAAAACGATAGTTGCTCAATGTTCTAAACACGACACAATAGGCAAGCGCACCTATCGTATATAGTATAGAAATGTGCAAGTACCGAGTACGAATCCGTGGAAACGATTTTTACTACTCAGCTCCCTAAAATTACTTAAAAGGACTTTTTAAAATTAGAAGAAAAGTAAAATGAGAGATGAAAACTTTTAAGCAAAATCAATAGCAAAACAATGGTGTTGCTTCGGGATCGGATGGACCCTCGGTATGAAATTGCTATCTTTATTTTATAGTGGTATGTTCGAGCGCCCACTTATGCTTAACTTAGAATTGCAACTGCATTTTCTAGAGGTGACTGATATCGCAAAGTTGTACAAACAACTATGTTCTTAATGTTATTATGAGGGTCTCCCGACCTGGTGAGCTCACCTCTCAACACTGAAAATAAAGTGACTCGAGACTGTGTCGACTCAACCCCGAATTACCCGCCTCCCGGTGTTGCGATATAGACATCAAACTACTCTAGACTTTTATGAATAACTTGTCGGTGGCTGGAGCATGACCGAACAAATTACCACTTAATATCATAAAGGAGTCGTGTCTTACCGGCACATGTGCATCCCCTACTTGGTTTAATTAACTTATCAAAAAGTGACTGGTCTATCATTAACTGTGTGGTAGTATAATGATGGAACAAAATAAAGACCGTTTTATTCCAACACGAGTTCATTACTTCATAATCCACATCAAGACTTCACATAGACCATGAAACCAAGATGTAAGATTAAGGATTAACTTATCATTAGGACCAAGTATATAGACCGTACTGACCCTAAATGAGATCTTGAAAAACTCATAGGTTTTAAGTTCACAAGTGCATGGGTTATTACACACCATGGGTACACTCATGAGTCCTTCACATTTATGGGTTTTAAGTTCACAGGTGCATGGGTTTTTACACACCATGGGTACACTCATGAATCCTTCCCATATCTTATCAAGATACTCACAAGACCAAAGACTAAGTGGTTTGTTAATTAGACCATCAAACAAAGTTAGAGTAGTAATTATTATTAATAACACAAAACACCACTTTAAAATAAAAGATAAACTATATTAATTCATACCAAGTATCAATCCTCACCCTAACAACACCAACAAAAATCTAGCCTAGCATGGTTGTCACAACAAGCCCACAAGATTGGGTTTGTGTACAAGACATGTTGAAGGGTGATAATAAGATTTCTAAGGGTTTTGGTTGATTATGGGGTGTTTCTCTCTCTCTCTCTCTCTCTCTCTCTCAAGGTGTTTGTGGAGTGATCCCAGGCTCCAAGGGACACCTCTAAATCTCTCAGGGGGCAGAAACTTCGTGGAGAAGTGTTGGATTGCGAGTGGAAATGGATGCTTCAAAATGTGGGGTGGAGGCCTCTATTTATAGGCATTTTAGCTCTTTCACGCCCTCGACAACATTCTGGCACGCCCATGCACGATAACGGGTACTGTTGCAGAGTCCTTTGTACAACAGATGTCGGGTTGATACTGAGCACGCCCGTGCCATCCCCTGTGGCACGTCCGTGCTTGTCCTGGGGGCTAACCGTCTTGTCAGTCTTGGTCGGTTTTTGCCTTGGAGAACACGCAAGAGTAAAGCACGGCCGTGCTTCATCATTATGCACGCCCGTGCACATCCTGGAACTCTGAAATTGACCTCCTTTGACTTGGAAATGTTGACTTGTTGACCCGGGAAAGCTGCACTGCCATGAGCACGGCCGTGCCATGTCTGGCAGATCTTCAAAGTCTTCAAATCTTCGTCTTTTTGTGCTGTTTTGTGCGGGTTTTCACTTCTTTTCGTTATCGGGCCTCCAAATCTGCATTTATCCACAAAGAAAGATAAATCGTGATAAAACAAAGATAAAAGCACGATTTAGACCATAAAACAGGTGGTAATTGTGGGTGAAAACATATCAATTTTTTGGCACATCATAATACCTCACACTTAAGCATTTGCTTGTCCTCAAGCAAACCGAACCTTAGGCAATTCTAGTGGGATAAAAATTGTAAGTTTAACTCGATGTGCCGAGCTTAACTTACCTCCTAGGTGTCTAACTTAATAAACTTTCGGGATTTCGGGCATGGCTTTTGGTGAGACTTTATTACAACAATTCCTAAAGTGGCATCTTTTTCCTTTTTCCTCGCTTCTCTCATTCACTCAGGTTTCATTTTTGGGGTGATCACTCAAATTCTACCCGATGGACGACTCGAATCATAGGCTTGGGTGCAAATCGCAACTCCATCGCTTTTTATTGAGGTGGAGTGTGTAAATCAATAGGACTTTTCGGGGGTTATTTAGTGGGATGGTGAAAAATAGGGTAGGAATGGAGTCTACCACCATGACTGATTTCGGGTTTGGCGCTTAAGGTGTTTGTTGGAATCTCGGTGATCTTCTCAAGTTGGCTTTGCTAATCTTCTCCTTGGACTTTGCAGCTCGACTTTGGCCTTCTCTCGTGAATCGTTCGGCGCGAGGGCCACCTAATAGCCTCCACTAGGTTGGGTCGATCACTTGGTCTCTTCAGACAACATTGCAAAACTCTTCTTTTTGAAGTTCCCTTGATTCTCTTATTTACACACACACTTTTTTTTTTACACAAATTTCTCATGGTGCTAATTGGGTGATGGCTAACACATGGTATGCTCTTTTAATGGCTTTCTTTTGTAGCCTCTTCACGATCTTGATTCTTGATTCTTCTTGATTCTTGATGTGCAGCTTTTCCTTCAAAGTTCCAAAATTGACAAACAGCTTCCTTAACACCTAGACACCTTCCTAATTTTTTCATGGCAGGGGCTAAATGAACGTAAGGAAATGAAAAGGCTAAGGCTCAAAAATGGGTGGCTAGAGGTGGGGAAAATATATGAAAGGCTAATGGTAACGAAATGGGTAAGTCCTAGGTGCCTAAAACACTTTCACACACTCTCCTCTGATGTAGTCTCGCAGCGCATAAGACACATAAGTTCTAATCGGTTCATACCAATCGGGGAATATCTCTCAAAACAACTGAACGAGCATATGTAGTGTATATATGTGAAATGGTGTGCTCGATAAGGCTCAATAATGCTCACATGGAAAAGGGTTGGGGTTTTTAAGGAATCGGGGAACACCTTAAGATGTTCTTTTCGTCTACCAAAGACCTCCCTAATCTCCCGCAAAATCGTTGGGTCGACTCAAAGAGTTTTAAGACGCTTTTGTTGCCAAAAACTTCTTTTTTAAAAACATTGCCTTTTTAGTTATGGTTTGCTAGACTGCTTTGAGCTATTTTAAATATTTATAAAAAATTTAAATACCTCACACTTAATTCTTTTACACAATTTTAAATTAATAATAGTAATATATGTATGTGCAAAGAAAAGTTGGCAAGTCAAAAGCAACAAGAATCTCCCCTTTTTGTCTTCCAACGGTCTGCGTGTGGTCGATCCCCGCAGCTTCCTTATCTGCTATCTCAAGAGAAACCACTTGGCATAAACTTCAATAGTATATTAGTACGAGAATAAAAATAAAAATAAAAACAAGTTACTGGTCCTAATGCCGAGAGGGCATACCTGGGTGATAGAAAGTATCAAGAGTGAACGACCATACCTGATGGTTCTTGACGGACTCATCTACCGTATGCACCAACCTCTTAACTTATTCATCCTAAGCTACTAATCCGGGCTGCCTCCACGGTAGCGCCACGTTTCACGTCTTTGGCTGGACAAAACGCGTGATGCTTAGACTGATTCCTTTCTGACCTCTTGGACTCTGGTGGTGTTTCTTTTTCGCGGGTTCTTCTTTCTCCATCCAGTCCTCTAACGACTGTCCCAATATTCATCTATCCACTTGGTGTTGTCAAGCCCTACCGCTGATTCTTCCGGTGGTGTTACTGCTGTACCTTTGGTTTTCTTCAATTGATAATCTAATTGCTTATCAATGAAGTGGGCCACGTCAAATGGATCATCAGGTTCATATTCTCTTCCACCGGCTGTGTAGTGCAACTTATTATTCCTTACCCGAAGTGTAAGAATCTCCTCACTCATATCTATTGTGGCTCTGGCGGTAGCTAAGAATGGTCGGCCCAGAATAATAGGAGCATTACTCTCGCCCATGTTGAGGATGACAAAGTCGACGGGGAAAAAAATTTCCCTATTTTGATAAGCAACTTTTCAACAATCCCCTCTCGTTTCTTTATGGTACCATCCACCAACTCGATCGTAGCTATCAACGGTCGCAGGTCGCCTAAATTGAGTTGCTTGTAGATATAATTGGGCATAACATTCACACTTGCACCCAGATTTGCTAAGGCATAATTTGTAGGCAAATTGCGTATGGAGCACAGTAAAGAAAATTTCCCTGGGTCGGTCAGCTTTGGAGGAGGATTTTGCTGGAGTAGTGCCGCGCATTCAAGTGCATTTCCTTTGACCGCTGCCTCGAGATTTCTCTTGTTGCTCAAGAAGTTCTTCAGGAATTTGGAGTACTTGAGCATTTGCTAAATGACTTCTATAAAAGGCAAGTTGACATGGATTTGACTTAGGAGTTCGGTGAATTTCTGGCACTGCTCATCCGTCTTTTGTTTCATCAATAGACCGGGACAAGGAATATGAGGCCTGTACTCTCTCTCCGTACTGTCTTTGCTGGTGGTTCTGGTGGTGGAGCAATTGGAGGAGTCTGGTTAATAGCAGGCTCATCATTAGCCGGCATTAGTGAACTGGCGGTTGAGCTTTCTAGTGTGGTGATGTTGGGAATGGTTACGTTTGGAGTGGGTTCATTTGTGAGTGGTTTGGGTGGTATAACTTCTCCGTCGGCAGGTACCGCTGGTTCAGGATAAACGCGGCTGCTTCGAAGAGTTATGGCACTAACATTGGCTTTTGGGATGGTTTCACTGTTGCTTCGAAGGCTTCCAACGGGTCTTTCTGCGAGAGACTTGGTCATTACGCCCAGCTGTACCTCCAAATTTCCGATGGTGGACTCAAGTCCTTGAAGCCTCTTGTCGGCGTTGTTGAACTTTTCATCCATTCTTGCTGCTGATCGGGCTTCGAGTTTTGTGAGTCTTTCATCCACGGACGGGTAACCGCTATTTGGTGGGCGTTGCTGGCTATTTTGTTTACTGAATACAGGTGGCTGCATGGTGTTATTGTTGTTCTTCCACCCGAAATTTGGATGATCGCGCCAACCAGGATTATAAGTGTTGCTGTAAGGATTGTTTGGCGGGCGGCTTGTACCAATGAAGTCAACTTGTTCCACGGTGGCCTGAGGAAGAATTCCTTCTTGCGGCTGCAACTCTGCTGCGGTGATGGCATTGATTTGTGCTTTGCTTAGCTGGTTGAGGCGAGTCGAAAGTGCCCCAATTTGTGCTTGCAATGAAGTGGTGTAATCGATCTGATAAAGGCCGGTTTTGGATTGCCAACTTCGAGGGTTGTACTACTGATAACTGTTGACTGCAATTTCTTCAATGAGATCATAGGCTTCTTGTGGTCTTTTGTTCCCAAAAAATACCTCATGCGGTTGCATCGAGTGTCTGCCTTGCTTGATTCGTCAGCCCATTGTAGAAAGATGAAACTTGTAACCAAACTTCAAGACCATGATGTGGGTATTTTCTTAACATATCTTTAAATCTTTCCCAAGCTTCATAAAGTGACTCTCCCTCTTGTTGACAAAAGGTAGTGATGTCATTTCTTAATTTTGCGGTTTTGGCTGGGGGGAAATATTATGAGAGAAAATTTTGGGCAAGGTCGGCCCAGGTGGTAATGGAGCCTGTGGGTTGTGAGTTCAACCATGCTTTGGCACGATCCTTTAGTGAAAAAAGAAATATGTGAAGTCAAATAGCGTCAGGAGAGACTTTATGCAACTTAAAGGTATCACAAATTTCAAGGAAATTTGCGATATGAGCATGGGGATCTTCATCGGGAAGACCATGAAAAGTGCAGTTTTGTTGTATCATGTGGATCACATGAGACTTTATTTCAAAATGGTCGGCATCAACGTTGGGTCTAGCGATGCTAGGGCCCAAGGCATTGATGGAAGGTCTAGTGAAATCAAACATGGTTCTATCAACTTCTGCTGTTTTCAATTTTTGTTCTTTTCTTATAGCTCTAAAATATCTTTCGGGTTCTTCAAGAGGTGGTGTAAGAAATGGCGAGGAACGCAAGTTCATACACTATCCAAGAACCTTTAAGATGACAATTTTTATCAAAAACACTAAGTAAAGAAAATTAGTAATTTTAAGAAAACCTTTCTCTAAAACAGTCGTGTCCCGGAAACGGCGCCAAAAACTTGGTGTCGTGTGAGTGTTTAAGAAAACTAGACTTCTTTTCAAAAAGGGCAAAGTCGCGGAGGAAGTGCCAAAAGCTTTAATGAAAAGACGAGCAAGTTAGAAAAACAAAAAAACACTTACAAGTTTTAAATTTTTAATTTAAAATGATAGTTGCTCAATGTTCTAAACACGACAGAATAGGCAAGCACACCTATCGTATATAGTATAGAATTGTGCAAGTACCGAGTATCGAATCTGTGGACACGATTTTTACTACTCAGCTCCCTAAAATTACTTCAAAAGTCTTTATAAAATAAGAAGAAAAGTAAAATGAGATATGAAAACTTTTAAGGAAAATCAATAGCAAAACAATGGTGTTGCTTCGGGATCGGATGGAGCCTCAGTATGAAATAGCTATCTTTATTTTATAGTAGTGTGTTCGAGCGCGCAATTATGCTTAACTTAGAATTGCAACTGCATTTTCTAGAGGTGACTGTTATCGCAAAGCTGTACAAACAACTATGTTCTTAATGTTATTATGAGGGTCTCCCGACCTGGTGAGCTCACCTCTCAACACTGAAAATAAAGTGACTCGAGACTGTGTCGACTCAACCCCGAATTACCCGCCTCTCGGTGTTGCGATATAGACATCAAACTACTCTAGACTTTTATCAATAACTTGTCGGTGGCCGGAGCATGACCGAACAAATTACCACTAATATCATAGAGGAGTCGTGTCTTACCGGCACACGTGCATCCCCTACTTGGTTTAATTAACTTATCAAAAAGTCAATGGTCTATCATTAACTGTGTGGCAGTATAATGGTGGAACAAAATAAAGACCGTTTTATTCCAACACGAGTTCATTACTTCATAATCCACATCAAGACTTCACATAGACCATGAAACTAAGATGTAAGATTAAGGATTAACTTATCATTAGGACCAAGTATATAGACCGTACCTACCCAATATGAGATCTTGATAAACTCATGGGTTTTTAGTTCACAAGTGCATGGGTTATTACACACCATGGGTACACTCACGAGTCCTTCCCATTTATGGGTTTTAAGTTCACAGGTGCATGGGTTTTTACACACCATGGGTACACTCATGAATCCTTCCCATATCTTATCAAGACACTCACAAGACCAAAGACTAAGTGGTTTGTTAATTAGACCATCAAACAAAGTTAGAGTAGTAATAATTATTAAGAACACAAAACACCACTTTAAAATAAAAGATAAACTATATTAATTCATACCAAGTATCCATCCTCACCCTAACAACACCGACAGAAATCTAGCCTAGCATGGTTGTCACAACAAGCTCACAAGATTGGATTTGTGTAAAAGACATGTTGAAGGGTGATAATAAGATTTCAAAGGGTTTTGGTTGATTTTGGGGTGTTTCTCTCTCTCTCAAGGTGTTTGTGGAGTGATCCCAGGCTCCAAGGGACACCTCTAAACCTCTCAGGGGGGCATAAACTTTGTGGAGAAGTATTGGATTGCGAGTGGAAAGGGATGCTTCAAAATGTGGGGTGGAGGCCTCTATTTATAGGTATTTCAGCTCTTGCACGCCGTCGACAACGTTCTGGCACGCCCATGCACGACAAGGGTACTGTTGCAGAGTCCATTGTATAGCAGATGTCGGGTTGTTACTGAGCACACCCGTGCCATCCCCCGTGGCACGCCCGTGCTTGTCCTGGGGGCTAACCATCTTGTCAGTCTTGGTCGGTTTTTGCCTTGGAGAACACGCTCGAGTAAAGCACGGTCGTGCTTCATCATTATACACGCCCGTGCACATCCTGGAACTCTGAAATTGACCTCCTTTGACTTGGAAATGTTGAATTGTTGACCCGGGAAGGCTGCACGGCCGTGAGCACGGCTGTGTCATGTCTGGCAGATCTTCAAAGTCATCAAATCTTCGTCTTTTTTTTTGCTGTTTTATGCGGGTTTTCACTTCTTTTCGTTATCGGGCCTCCAAATCTGCATTTATCAACAAAGAAAGATAAATCGTGATAAAACAAAGATAAAAGCACGATTTAGACCATAAAACAGGTGGTAATTATGGGTGAAAACATATCAATTTTTCGGCACATCATATATCTATATAGTTGAAGCATTTTTATTTATATTTTTCCTCGGTATTTCATGTATTTTAATTGCGTTTTCATATATATTTGTATTCTTGAAAAAGATCGAAACAATTTACTAATTATTTTAAGTTTGCACAAGTTTTATGTTTGGATATTAACTGAACATAACCGAAACTGAACCGATAACCGACATATTAACCGAATTAACCAAACCGATGTAACTGATCGGTTACAGTTATGGTTTTTCCTAAAACCGAACTTCGTTTATCGGTTTCGGTTATATGTAAAAACCAAACCGAACCAACATTTGCTCACCCCTAGATGACGGTGATGGGTGGCGGCGGGTGGCGGCGGTAGTGGTAGGTAAAGGAAATTGTGGTGAGTGACGGTGGTAGGTGGTGGGGGGTGGATGGTGGTGGTAGGCGGCGGTGGTGGGTGGGTGATGGTGGTGGCGGTGGTGGGTGGGTGGGTGGGTGAAGGTGGTGGTTGGTGGCGGTGGTGGTGGGTGGTGACGACGGTCGTGGGTAGTGGTGGCGGCAATGGTGGTGGGTGGTGACGGTGGTGGTGGGTGGTGGCGATAGCGGTGGTGGGTGGTGACGATGGTGGTGGGTGGTGGTGGTGGGTTATGCTTTTGTTAGTAAAGGGTGAATGTATGCTATTCATACAAACAACCATTCTCAACAAAATATCACATTGACTTTGATTAGTCAATTTCGATTATACATAAGACATAGATTCATAACAACATTTGTTTTCACATCAAGCAAATTTTCAACTTACCATCATATATGCCACATAGACAAACATAAGATGCATCGCATAGTCTTTCTAATCACACAATCATGTTTGGGAGCCTAACTATGTTATTCTACATAATTGACTTGCCAGATATTCAGCTTTCAACCGTACAAACTTTCTAGTTAGAAACATATATCCATATTAATGAACTAGACCACCATAAACATCCCATTCACATGTTGTAGGATACATACAACTATATGATCACTTAGGTCGACACATACAAACATATAATTCATCTCATACATACTAGTGCCTTATGATCTATAATTAGCAACACATTTACTTCTTGATCTCAGCTAAGAAATCAATAGAATACATGGTATGCATCACACCATTCAAGCACAAGGCACAAACTCCTAATGCATACTTCTACCAAACATACTATCAAATTACATTCCCACATGGATTTCATCAAAAACACATTCTTCATGTTAGTTTACTAATAATTACATCAACTCCCACATTGCATTCACATTTGTTAAGTTCATGTTGTTGGATTAGTTTTGCTATCACGGTCTCTTCTTAGAACAGTTTATCAAAGTAAATGTAGCGAAATAACAATAAGTGTTCTAAGTTAATAGTTCACTTTTAAAAGAAGTAAATGCTCCCCATCAAATGTATAACTAAAGCAGTATAAGAGTTAATATGAGAATCAAGCAGTTAATGATAAAACAGTTGTAAGTGCTCAAATGGTTCTCGTATATTAGAAATGATATTCTGCAAAAAGATGTCTAAAATAGATGGTGTGAACCCATCCATTTATAAGCAAAACTAAACATACATTGGAAGTATTAAAACTAATACTATAATACTACAACATGCTGTAGTATTGGAACTTGTACATAAAGTAAACAAAAACTAACATAATACAGAACTACTGAAGTTTAAGGGCGGTGGGAAGCTTCTACTACCACTGCTGAAGAACAAACAACTTCTGATGACAAAGTTGTTCTTCAGGTGTTTGTCTGGTTCACCTTCTGGACTTTATTCTTCAGTACTTGTATCAGCTTCCTTAGCACTTATCTTCTTCTTCTTCTTCTTTAGTAGTTTCTATACTTAGTAAAATATGCAGAGAGGAATTAGACTAAGGTTCAAACAGCTTGTCAATCCTCTTTGACTCAACAATCTCCCCCTGGATTGATGAAGCCAAAACCTTATCTAATCTTTATTTAATATTGCCTCTTCGTCTGCAGTCAAGAATTCTCCATATTTCTTTCACCATGGATATCTTGAGTTGGTTGACTTGTTGTCCAGTGAGAAATGGTCCCTGTTCTGGTTCAAGATACTAAACAGTTGGAAGATCTTCCGTTAAAAGGTTGTTCAGCTCATTCTTGTGAGGAATAACCTTGTAAGAATAGTCTTCTCTTTCCAGAACAACGATGACATTTTTTCTGTGGGTGAATGACCATTTCACTATCTTGGACATGGACTTATCAAACTCCATTTTGTAGGGTATTATACACTGTTCTTGGTTTATACATGATGATTGAGGTTCTTCAATTTCAGTGAGTATCAGGTTGGATCTCCTTTTGTGTTCAACTTGTACAACACCAGGTGTATCATTTGGAATGAGAATGTGATGTTCAGTGATCACCTTGGTTTGTTTTTGTTCTGTGATGGTTTGGGTCAGTTGATAAGCAAAGTAGCAGGATCCCTGTGTTGTGTAATCAGAGGCTTTTCTTCCCAATATATGTCTTGATCAACTACTTGATTGCCTTCAAGTAGTATCATCTTGAAATCTGTCTTCACTTGTTCCTCTGATTTTTTTGCCCCTTGGCAGTAGGCTTTGATGGTGGTTTTCTTGCAGTATCAGAAGTTTTGGAAACTTCTGATGGTTTAAACTTTTTAGGATTGGACTTCTGCAAGGCTTTGAATCTTTTGTAAGTGTCATGGAGATCAGCTTCTTTCCATTTTGACAATTGAGCCTTTGTGCTATAGTCATTGGCTGAAAATTCTTAAATGATTTGGGTTCTCTTCAACTTCCTTTCTTTTTCATCAGATAGCCTATCTGAGATAAGCCTTGCCCTATGTTCAACGTATGAAGTTGAAAGACACCTGAGAGAATGCTTCTTGGCTTTGCTGCTTTTGCTTATATAATTCATCAGTTGATGTCTCTTGTCTTCTTCCGCGTTTTGAATTTGTTCTCACTACAAGAAAATGAACCTATTGCAACCCCGGTAAAATGTTGCATTAGGCCTAATGCAATCTTTTATCAAAGGCTGCAATAGGTGAAGTTGCATTAGATCTAATGCAACCTTTTTGTTAGATAAAGCAACTCTTTTTTAAAGTTTGCATTTAATATTCAAATGCAACCTTTTTATAATGCAACATTTTTATATGCTAATGCAACTTTTTATACTTTTAGTTGCAACATTTATAACACTCAATGCAACCCTTGCTACCTCAAAAGCAACCTTTGCAACACTAAAATGCAACCTTTCTTACACTAAAATGAAACCTTTTACACATCAATTGCAACATTTTTTTATGATTTTAGTTAAAACAAATGCAACTCCTTTTACGATCAAATTCAACTCTATTACATCAATGTTTAAAGCACCAGAACTTTTATTAATATATATATATATATATATATATATTAAATATCGTATATCGTTACATATATCAAAACTCATAATAACAATGTAACCAAAATAAAGTTATCAAATACAATAATAAAAAAGTAACTAAAACCTCCTTATCATCTCTATGACCATGTAGTCCAATCGGTAGCTTTTTCATTATAATTCGCAATGTAGCTTCAAAGTTTGCACATTGGTCGTCAACATCTTTTTGCATAGCTTCCAACTCAACCTTTTTTCCTTTGATAGTCCTCTGCAATTTCTTTTCACATTTCAAGCAACTATGATTTCTCAACTTCAAAGCTCACTTTGATTTATTCCATAGGCCCACTCGGAATCATGTATGTTTCCGCATCACCCTCCTTTATATTCATCATTCTTTAATATCACATCTGCCATACAGTCGAAGGTAGCCCTCATGCTTCTTGTTCACTACAACCGTAAAATGATCAACAAAAGCATTTCCATCTTTTGAACGTTTGAAGCTCTTCATTTGTTCCTTTAAAAGAGAATAAACAACAAATAAACCTACAATACGAGTTGCTTGTTGAAAAGAACACAACACAAGATGAGTGTGAGGAACATTATCATCTATAAAAATTTATTCTAGCAAATGCTCATAGATTTCCATGTAAATATTGTTATTATAGGGGTATGAATTCTAAATTTGTTACAATAGTTGATAAATGTTTAACACTCAAGTCTAGGGGTGTTCTTCGGGTTATTTAATCAGGATACTTTATAAAGTCAACACATACAGGAAACTTCATACAAGCGTATCAAAACAAAAAACGAGAAAGAACTTACAGTTTTTGTTGAGGTGTCATCATATGTGCATGTTCAAATATATTTGTTAAACTATGTTATTCCTTGTTTGTGTCATCATTGCTATGTATTCGTGGTAACATACAACAATATAAACAAATCAGCATCATGAAGAGTAAAAAACACATCTCACAAGCAAAATAAAGACATATTATCATCTCTTCCCAAATTCTTGATTCTACATTTGTATGTAATTAATTCATTCATATAAGTTTATATAATTGAAAAATCTTTCATAAGTGGATATCAACAGTAAGTATTCAAATACTTTTATAGTTTTGCTTATTTTGTATGGGAAGAATCAAGTAGTCAATCAAATAAGCAATTTAAATATAGTTCAGTGTTAAATTTGTACACAAATTAATTTTGATCAATCTTTTATCAGACAACAGGCATCCAACTAAACAATAGAGATTTAAATTACAAATCAAGAATACACAAACTTTGAACCTATAAACATGGTTTAAAAAACGCTTGAGGCGTGCGCCTCGAGGCGCGCCTTAAGGCGATTTGGTCTGAAAACGCTTCGGAGGCGGCGCCTCAGGTGTTTGAACAGTAGTATGCGCCTCACAGGACTGAGGCGTTATGAAAAGTTGTGCCTCAGATGCGCCTCAGGGGGTTTTCAGGTATATTTTTTATGTTTCGATTTTTTTGTGACATTTTATGTCTTTTTTATGTGTGTTTTTGATGAATTTGATGATGAAATTAGTTAGCATGGTTTAAAAAGGTTGTCTGAGGCTCGCCTCGAGGCTTACGCCTCGGCTGAGGCTATGAAAAAACGCCTTAGAGGCTTAGCCTCATGGGGGTCAATCGAAACCTAAGCCTCGGCCTATCCGAGGCTTTCCGAGGCTTCCCGAGGCGGTGAGCCTTAAGCCTCACCACCTAAGTCAAAATTGGGTCTAGGTGGTGAAAATTGGTTCAAGTCGGGTCAAAAATTGTACTTGGAATGAGTTCCCACCTCAAAATCCAACCAAAACACACCTACCCCTCTACCTTATTAACTTTTGGTATTTTTACATTTAACCCCCTCAATGTTCACTAGTTTACATTTGATCACCAAACTTAAGTTAAAGATTAAAATGCTATTAAAACTATTTTATGATGTTTGTTTCATTACTAAATTAGATTTTATAATATCCATGATGTTTTGTTTTATATTATATTGTATGCTTATGATATATATATATATATATATATATATATATATATATATATATATATATATATATTTGTTATTTTTAATAATGTTTTGAGGTTTACGCCTCGGTCTGCCTCGAGGCTTACGCCTCGTGAGGCTAACGGACAACGCCTCGTGGCCCGTTTCAGCCTTTTTAAACCTTGTTAGTTAGCATTTTATTTTTTGAAATATATATAATTATTTTATTTAATTTTTCAATTCTGCCTCGGGCTTACGCCTCGGTTCGCCTCGAGGCTTACGCCTCGTGAGGCGAAGGGAAAACGCCTCGAGGCGCGTTTCCGTTCTTTTAAAATTTGCCTATAAAGAGTGTCTTACTTAAATTACACATTTCGCAATAAGCAAAACAACATACCAATATATTTTCAATTAGATTATACACTTAAATGGCAAATAAAGAGTGATAGGAATTTAAACTTTGAACCTAGAATGATTTTTTTAATAAAGAGTAACTAGCAATTTTGCTCGAAAATCTCTAATATCATAATATCCTAAACAAGCAACCATGATCAAAATATATCATGCATATAACCAGTGGCAGATCCAGGATTTTTTCCTATGGGTTCCTTTTTTTTGCGTGTTTAGATTTTCACAACCATACCTTGGAAGTTTGGACCGGGCCGGGTTGGGTCGGGTCAGCGATCACGAAACATGATAATGTCCTTAATTGTAAATCCAATTTCCATCGTATATTGAGTATTTGCGTTAGAAACAAAAAATGAAAGAAGGTTTACCTTAAATATCGCCTACTTTGATGCTCAAAATCGTTCGGTGACTCTGACGCTTTGCATCACTGCCCCAATCTCCATATGGATAATAATATGGGTTCTAGTAAATCCGCAGCCTTGTACTAGCTCCATCTTAGCCGAAGGCATGTTCTTAAATAGTAAAGAGTAAAGAGTAGGCTTAGTGTTGAACATACCATCAATTACAAAAAGAAGATTCAAAGCTGGAAAGCGTAAGGCAATGACATGAGTAAATCTCCGATCATACCGAGTAACCTGTTAAGATGATTAATCATTTCAAAGTTAGCCTGCATCACGGGGAAATAATAATATTTTCAGTCACATCCAAAATATAGAACATCAAACAAAAGGACCCAAAGTACCAAAGTTTAAAATTTGCTTCCTTTATGTTCAGATTGACTGCTGCCTTTCTTTTTTAAACATCATAATGCATAAATATGACCAAACATATGATTTCTCAAATACGAAAATAAAAAGAAAGACAATTAATCAACAGGTTTGGTACTTTGATTATGGGGTTAGATATTGAAGATCACTTCTCTCATTTCTATATTTGATTGGAATTATAACAATAAAACTGACAAACTGTAAGCCATCAAAGGAACAATCTGCCATTATTTATTAACTAAAATACCATCCATGATCTTCACTTTCCTTGTTTGTAAACATGGTGATCATAATGTTTTTAGCAGAATCAAAACAGAGACACACCCCCTTTTAGTCTAAATGGATTCGGGTTGAATCTGTGGACCCGTTTAGCTAAACGGCTCGGGTTCAGATCAACATAGGCGGATTGACAGGCTGACCCATTAAACCCATATATATTATATTATATTTTCTACAATATGGTTAATTTCACAAATTAAATTTGTTAGGCATTTTAGGAGAATTAGGCATGAGCCGAGCTCGAGCATGGTTACTTGGATCAGCTCATTTGCATCCCTACCAACAAAAATGCAACTTACATCTATGGTGTCAACAAATTTAGGCCACTTTTGTTAATAAGTAGAACACGAAAGCAACATAGCACCAAACAACCGCATTCTAATTAATATTATAATATACATATAAGAAAACTAAAGCTACTATGGCATATAAATTATTAAACGACGTCACAAACTATATATAACAACTTCAAAGTTATGAATCTCACGTCAATATAACTTGCAGACAATGCATTTTTCCAAATGCTCCTAATCTGGGTTAGCAAGAAAAATATGTAGAACAACCTATATGTAATAGCTTAAACGTCACGAATTTGACATCATTGTAAGTCTCAGACACTGTTTCTCAAATGCCCCAATTTGAGTTAAAACAAAAATATTACAGTCGTGGAAGAACCAATAACTATGAAAAATACGGAAGAGCCAAGAACTACGTAATAGATTAGACTGAAACAAACCGTCAGTGGCTTCACGGTTTGAGGATGGATTCGGTCGTCGATTTCTCTGAAGTTAGGAGTTAGGGTTATGGCTTATTGGCTGTCGTTCAAAAAAAAAGAGTACAAGAGGCTTAGGAGAATTAGGCATTTTCGTTTAGGCGGCACTTTAAATTCTAAAAATTGGGGTATGGAGCCAAAACCAAAACTATAAAGCATATATTAAAAATTATTACTTAACAAAAATTAGGTCGAACCAATCGGGTGGTCGAACGTGGATTAACTTGGTCGAAAGTGAAACGAGTTTGTTACTTTCTACATTCGAGTCTTTAGAAACGGTCGAATCTGGACTAAATTCCACATTCGCCCACACGATCTTTTGGAAAAGATCGAACGTAGAATCTGATTTTCAAAGATTTTCATTCTTGAGGTCGAACCAAGACAGAGGTACATTCGACCCTTATAAAAGGTCGAATAAGACTATATTTTCCCAGGTTCGAACCCACAAATATTCGGATAATATTTTTCAAATTTTAAGGTGTAAAAAATTTCAAAAATTTTAAGCCTGTTTTTAGAAAATTTTTGAAATAATTTTTGTTAAAAAATGATAAATTACTTGGCTATATCAAGAACTGATGATCAGATAAAAGCTGCAATGCAACAAACGCTAACATGGGAACAAGTTGTTGCATCTATGATTCAATAATCTATTACACAACCAGCTTTGCAATCAACTGATAAAATGGTGAATGTGAATGAGTGCGTTAATAGAGAAAGTGTTAAAATTAATGTTGTGTGTCTTGTCAAACAAATGGGAAATGATGATTCAAGTGAATTGTCAAAGAGTGAGTTGAGTTCTGATACGAATTCAGAACAGAGTGAATCAAGAGGAAGTGATGCATCAAATGTTGATGAAAATTCTGAGAATGGTTCTGAGAATGGTAATAATTCAGATGCTGAGGTAAAATTTAATGCTAAATGTGCTAATTGTTCTGATTGTGTCAAATTGAAAACTGAAGTGCTGAAACTTCTTGAGGACAAACAGAACTTAACAAACAAACTTGAAAGATTTCAAATTGAAAATAAAATTTTGACAAATAATGAAAGGCATTTTATGAATCAAATTGAATCTTTTAAGAAAGTGATCTCAGAACTTCATAACACTATTTCAAAGAATAATTCCACACCAGAGTTAGAAATCACAACACCTTGTGTTGTTGATCCTGATTCTGAGGTGAAATCTGTGTTTGAAGAGAAAACTGAAAATGTGGTAGCAACTTCAGAACCTGAATCTGAAGAGATACCCATATTCAAGTTTCCTGAAGGAGTTGAAGGATCCTATATGTTGGTAGGACAAGACAAATTGATTTTCAACAAAGATTTTCCAATTGATAATATCGAACAATCTTTACTTAAATGTATCTATGTTGATAATATTGTTTTGTTAAATAAATTTAAAAATCAATTTGATCATCTGTCGTTTGAACTCAATCTTAACCAACATAAGGATCAAAATAAAAACATTGAAAATAAAAAGATTGAAAACAGGAAGAGTCCTAAGGAAAAAGGACCAAAACCAAACAAATCGAAAGGTAATGATCAGATGAAAAATTCTCATCAAAATAATTCAAGAAATTTTTCATCTTGATCATATGACTCTTATGATTATTCATATACCTCTCGATTTGATGGTTATTGGAGAAACAACTCACCACAGTATTCTCATGGTTATGTTGAATGGAGAAGATGTTTTAAATGTGGTGAAGTTGGTCATATTGCTGCTCATTGTCCCTACTGGTATTGGGATGAAGGGTATGCATGTGATTTTGTGGAATATAGGTCTTGTTATAAGTGCGGAGAGTGTGGGCATTTAGTTGCTTCTTGTCCGTATGTTAAACAGAAAAAGACCGAAGTGAAATTTGCTAAAAATTCAGGTAATGTCAAAAAGACTGTATCCCCAAAATCAATCAAGAAACAAAAGTGGAAACAGGTTGTGTATGACAATCGTAACAAGATTGCCTTGAACAAAAATGTAGATAGTGAACGGGTTGCTAAGGTAAGGGGGAGTTCTAACGCTAAGCCTAAGAATAACTTTAAACCTGGACCTTTATCAGTTAAGTCTGAGAAGGTTCCAAACAAAGTTCAGAAGCAGGTGTCAAACATGAAACCTGAAAAGTCAACAATCAAAACGATTTCAACAAAGTCTAAAATAAACTCTGAACGTGTTTGGAAACCCAAATCACTTTCTAAATCAATAGCAATTTCTACTTCAAATCAATCCATTGAAAAACCAATTGATTTTTCAAAAGGAGAATGGATTGATGTTCCGAAGATTGATGACCTTGGACGACCCATCATTGTGAAGGGATGGGTGCCTCTCTCGTGCTAATTGTTTAACAAGTGTGCAGGTTGTTCCAGACAAACCTATTAGTTATCTTTTGATAGTTGATAGTGGAAGATTTGTATACAAGCTATTTATTGGAGAGGTAAATGTAAAAAGGATGGGATAGTGAAAAAGGAAAACATGATTTAAACAGAGAGGAGAGTGTTTGTCTTCTGTTTCCTACCTGTGAAGTTAGAAAAAGTTGCAATCTCATGCAATTGCTCTCAGGTGATGGATTTCTACAATAGATGCGACATTACGGTTTATTCTAAACTCTCTTATTTTTGTCAATGGTTTACAAATTGAAAGATAAAAGTGAATCAAGTTATCTGAGTGAGAAAATGGTTTTTGAAACTCAATGAGTAAACCGCATCGGATATCATTTTATTTTGTTTTTTTTTTCAAAAGTATAAAAATCCAAAATTATGCTTATTTTTAGATTTTAAGGGGGAGAAAATTTCAGAAAAATATAAATAAAATTTAGAAAATCCAAAATGAGTTTTCCTGGAGAAAAAGAGGAGATGATAGTACATCAGTGGACTGTCAGACTACTCTGAAAACAAAATGAATAAACATTGAGTAGCCACTACAATTATATATTGGTAGGCTTGAAATCAAAGGTTAAAGTTCAGCATGGTGATATAAACCTAAAACCATTAATTGATAATCATGTGGATCAACGTTTTGTTGGCATATGGTCTTAGTACCGAAATTTCGTTTGATAGATTGCCAAAATCGGAGGTTTCGGGTCGTTATATTGTTAGTTATCTGGGGATAGCTTAACTGATCTTTTGTTGTATTGATTTACGGACCTAGATCAGTCAGGGTATCTTAATAAAAGATCTTTAATGACAAATCCTTAAGTTACCGAATAAGGAACTTAACATGTGTGATGATAATCAAAGATTATCTAATGCATCGTATCAGTACTATGATGAAAATCATGTATGATATTAGTCTTCACCCTGGTTGAGTGCATAAGTCGCTTTGAAGCATTAATTTGCTGACCTGTCACCGCTGTGCCTCATACCTTGTAACTTACAGATAACTACAGTATAATCACGCGTTACGATGAAAGTTTGTGCAATTCTTGATACGGGAATGTGTCGCGTGCGCAGGGACCATAGATTTTTCAGTATCTAATATTACCATAATGTATCTGAAGTGCTGAACAATGAATGATGATTTCAGGTTTAAGTGGACAAACATACTGGTAATGGTTGTAGGATGCTCATTGTTAAAAAGCAGAAAATTGATCAAATAGAGTTTTGACTGGCTGTTCTAATACTGATATGATACTCTTACCGGGAAATTCGCGAAAATATGTTTAGTTTACTTTCATAAAATCTATTTGAAAATTCAAATAGATTTTTGGTGTGTTTTAAGATAAACTTTGAAAAATCAAAATGTTTGTTTCAATTTTAGTTTTGATAACCGATGTTGGGATACTTAATATGAAAGATTATATGCTTGAGAGTTGTAAAAAGGAAATCAAATTGCAAATTTTCAAGTTTCTGGTGCAAATGAAAAATGTTTAATAGTTCAGGGGGAGAACTATTGAGGGTCAAAAGGAATGTGAAGAGTACTTCCGAGATTTTTGTCATGTCTAACGCTGGTTGTAGTTTGTGCAGTTTTTAGTAAATTTTTCTGCAGAATCAAACACAACAGGTGCACTGCTCAAGACTCATCGACAAAGCGTGTAACTGGACAAGACCCAAACCTGAACATCAAGATCACCAAAACAACAGAAACTAGTCAGATATTGTTAAAGAAAAGATTGAAGATCGAAGAATTCAAGATTGATTTCAGTCTTCATCTCTGGACCAACAAAAGACAAAGCCAAGATTTCTTGAGTCTGTCTGAGATTTCAAAGCTTACTGCAGAGATAGACAAGAACTTCGACACAAACGTGCATGAAGATGGAAAGTTTTCAAGTCGTTCAAGACGATGAGATCAAGACTTGAAGATTTGATAACTTTCTGATTTGGTACATTACTAGCTAGGTCCAAGGGGGAGATTGTAAGTGCATTATTCATGTATGTCCCCAGCTAGTAATCCAGTACTGAGTGTCGAAGGTTCAGATAATCAGAAAACGGCCAAGAATTTAGCTTGAAGTTACATTCGACCTGTCGGATGGTCGAATGTAGTTTATTACTGGTCGAATGTAGATTGATTGTTGAAGAAGGCTTCATTCGAACCCTTAGAGGGTCGAATGAACACCTTCGACCTCATGAAAGGGGCGAAGGTGGGAAGTCTATAAATAGGGAAAAGTTAGTTATTTTGAAATAGAGTTATCATTTGGAGCTTTTCCTTAGTTTGTGTGTGTGATATTCTCTGTATTAGGTCTAGGTTTGAATTGTAATTGTTGATATTTTGATCTAATGCACGAGTAAAGTTATGGAAATTGCTCGGTGATTCGTTATCTGTTTTCATCACGACCGTTTACGTTTATTTCTGAATTATTTTGCACAACCGGAGGGGATTCCGCACCCTATGGTTGGTATTCATGAGATCACGGTTCATGATTACGATCCTAAAACGAATCAAGTTTTTATTCAATTATCAAAACCTATGTAATTCTCACCAACTTTTGTTGACCCAAAAATATTTTCGAAATTAACATGTTTCAGGTAACAATGAAGCTGAGGCTTAGAGTATGCTTGATGGATTACTATGAAGTTATTTGAAGTTGCTTGTTTTATTTTATGTTATGTACTAGATATTCTGGATTTTTAGACAACGTTACATTTGAATATTTATGTTATCAATAAAGTATTTAAAATTTCAATATATACCATGTGCTACTGAAACAATCATCAATACGTGACACCTCGATGTTTCCGCCATCGGTTGGGGTGTTACAGATTGGTATCAGAGCCTTGGTTATAGGGAATTAGGTTATTAGAAAAATAATCTAGTCTATAACCTTAGGGATTTAAAACATTACTTGCATCTCTTACTTGTAACTCTAATTGCTTCCCTATTCTTACCCCTATCCTACACCCTATACAACCCTAAGCCTTTACAAGTTGACTGCTCTTATTCGTCTGCTGCAATCCTGATCCACCTTTAGATTAATAGGACAAAATCCTCAGGTTTAGCCTGAACCACCTTGAGATCTCATCGAAGTTCTAGATTTTAATAACGAACACGTGCAATCTGGAAGGGTGAACGCCTGTATTCTGAGTTTTCTGTCTAGGACTGGCATTGCGCATATATCCCAATCAGACGAGGGACCCGGATGCCTACCTGGGAATTCTCGGGATGAGTGTTCACTTATAGGCTAAAGCATGTCTTCACTATGTTATTAGAATCTAGAATCTTTGATAAGTCAACGTTTTCGTTTATTCGTTTTAATTAATGGATAAATGACTACATTCCTTATATTACCTCATTCATTCCATGTCTCATTGAACCTTCATTGTGTCTCTTACAGATCATGCCTCCACGTCGTAGCACTCGCCTTAACAGTGGCGACGATCATGAAGAAGGGAGCAGCAACCACAACCACAACCACAACCACAACACTAACAACAACAATGGTAGTGATGCCCAACTAGCTGCGATCATTACCCAGCAAATGGCGCAACAAATAGCATCTCTGGTTCCTAATTTGGTGGCTCAAGTCATCCAAATGAATGGAAACGGTAATGGAAATGGAAATGGCAATGGGAATCACAATGGGAACGGGAATGGAAACGGGAATGCTCACCATGTTTGTACCCTCAAGCACTTTAACTCTTGCAACCCTCCTAAGTTTAGCGGGGATGAAGGAGCCACTGGCCTCCTTCAGTGGTTCGAAGGTATCGAAAATACCTTCATTAATAGCGAGTGCCCGAACAATCTCAAAGTTCGTTATGCTATGGGTGTTCTTCACAAGCGGGCACTCACATGGTGGAACGAAGAAAAACGGACTCGTGGAGCTGAAGTAGCACTGGCCTTAACTTGGGAACAAGCTAAAGACATTATGAAGGCAGAGTTCTGCCCTCGTAATGAAATCAAGAAGTTGGAAGACGAGTTTCATGATCTTGCCCAAGACAATGGAGAAAACCTTGCCTACAACACTCGTTTCCACGAACTTAGTCTACTGCTACCACATAAGGTCACCCCCTTGCCTATTGCGATCGAAAAATACATTGGTGGCTTACCCATGCAGATTCAGGACACGGTGTGGGGAAGGAACCCTGCTACTCTCGAGGAAGCAAAGCGTTTGGTGGCCACCCTAACAGATAACCATGTGAAGGCAGGAACCCTGACTCGGAAAGGGGAAAAGAAGACTCTTGCGAAGGATGCTCCCCAACCTGCTGTTGAAATTAAAACCGAGTCCTCAACCAATGGAAGGCGCATGGCCATGAATTTCGCAATAGATACCACTCCTCCACCCAACAAGAAACAGTATATCGGGAACCAACCTAAGTGTGACACCTGTCAGTATCACCACCCAACCCAAGTGCCCTGTCGTCAGTGTACCAATTGTCAAAGGTATGGGCATCTTGCGAATGTTTGTCGAATTCCTGCTGCGAATGCCCTTGCGGCTCCGAATAATCCTGCTAGGGACCCTCCAGCTACTTAACAGCTAGCCCCACCATTTGAATGATATTTGCTTTTTATTCTATGTATTGACGCTTTTTGATTCAAGTAATAAATTATAGTATTGAATTTTTTGTCTGTTACATGAGAGTTGTTCATCTAGTAGGATCATAACACTTGGATGCATGCTTGTTTGAATGTGAACTAATTGCTATATCAATATCCAAATCTATACAACTACAACTCACATACTATACTTGTTACACTTCTAACCTTGCTTACATAAGAATATTATCAATTTGCAATTTATGTGTGATAATTGTTACACTTAATCAACAACTGGTAGAGGATGAAGTACTTGCTCAACAATTAGTAGAGTACCAAATAACCTACTCAACGATTGGTAGAGGTCATCATGCCTTTTCAACAGTCGGGAGAGGCCCTACAACCTGCTCAACGACTGGCGGAGGCTATCGAACCTGCTCAACAATCGGTAGAAGTTCCTACTCACTAACTGGTAGGAGTCTTTTTCCTGCTCAACAGTTGGACTCATTAATACAGAGGTTCAACCACAGGATTATTTTTGCGTTACTTACATGTGTGTTTAGAGTCATAGAAGGACACAAAACTTTAATGTAAGGTAAATTGGTGATTACGGTCCGGAACGTAATCATGAATTTACAGGTACGTTAAGGTAGTGTGAAATTCTATCAAGATGGATAACCAATTATAAACTCTAGTTACCTAGTAGTTCATTTAGCCCTTCTAGAGTGAATCAACTCATGCATTTCCTTTAGGATTCCTAAAACTTAAGTTTAGTATTTTGCTAGATTCTTATTCTCCTTGCTATTTCAGACGAACCTAACCCAACCCTTAAAACTCACACATATCAATCCACTTATCCAAAATTATTCGAAACAGTTTATTCAATTACCTATAGATTCAAGTCGTGCTTTAGCCCAAATTTTTTTTTTGACCACAGTTGCCCTAATTTCTACCCAATCACCCTCAACCCTGTGTTTTTTTTTTAATTCGGGACGAAGTTTCCAAAAGTAGGGGAGACTGTAACATCGCGAAATTTTTGGATTAAATCACCACTTTTTTTTTTTTGATCAAATATAACCATGACTAAATATCGATATTATTTCAAAAGTAGTATAAATTCAAACTCCCTCAATACACTATATATATATATATATATATTTATAATAATAATAATAATAATAAAAATAAAAATAATTTTCAGATTTTATTTAAAAAAAAAAATTTAGTTTTACACCATAACTCAAAACCATAATACTCAAAACCAACACCCAAATCTCACTAAACCTACCTATCTTGAGCCCAATAATATTATTATTAGTCATTCTGGCCCAAAATCAGATCCAAGCCCAAACCCCTTCTACACCCTTGCTGTTAAAAAAAAAACAAACAAAAAAGTTGTTTGGGCCGGGGTTCGAACCCGCGTCCCAAACTGGTCCAGAGTTAACACAAACATCACAACCACTACTCCACCTGAGTATTTGTGATGAGTTTAGAAATCATTAATACATATATGTAACCAATTCCTTGGTCAAAACCCAATAAAGTCAAAACCCACCTTGCCGACAAAGAATCTCCTAATTGACGCGCGATTGATCTGTTTTTGGAAACGATTTCGAATGATTGATGACCGACACAATCATCCTCGTCACTTACAGCTCTCAATTACTCCGATTCATTCCTTAATCAAGCCTAATTACACGTTATGTTTAAAGCGTGGTCAACTTTCCAATCCGTAGGATAGGTAGACAATAGTATAAATTGATGCCTTCTACACAAGCTCAAATCGCCGATTAACAAACCCCCACAACGAATTCATTCTAAAACATCTTCTAATTTGCAAAATTGCTTCGGTTTGACTTTTTCTTTGACCACTCGTTCATGATCAATTACGCGACATAGGTAATGATTCGTACTTTGGTTATGTTTATCGGCTATAAACAGATAATAGCCCCAATAAATCAGAAGCTATTATCTGTTATTAGCGATTATTAGATGGTTAGGGTTCATATGTATTTGATTTGGGGATAATGGCTCACGCAGGCACTGGTTATAACTAAAACAGATTGGAATTCATCACCAACTGACCAACAGATCAGTTGGTGTGATGCTGCTAAATTAAACTTGGGAGCCGGCCCACTGCAAGGGTTCGATCCCCGTCGTCGCGTTTTATTTTTCTAAAACAAACTCGTGAATTAACACTAAGCCTATATAATTATTTGGATTCACTAATTAATCGTTCTCAGGGTCAGACCAGCTGGTCTGACTTGTGATTTTAAAACATATGAACCGGACAAGGACTCGGGTTCGAGCCTTGGCACATACAATCATTTTTTTTGGATTCTTTTATACTCATATAATCTATATTATTTTTTAAAAATAGATTTTAAATACTAAACATGGTTTATAAATTCTACAAAAATTATATAAAGTTATTTTTATGATTAAGTTTATTATTCAACCTTTTTTTTTAAAAATTATTTATTTATTATATATTATAAATATTACAAGTTTATTCATTTATAACTTCAAAATTCTATAAAAATATCAAAGCGACTTTATAAAATTCCACAAAAATTATTCTAAACTTATAAATCAATAAACATATCTGAAATAAATTTTATTTTAGAAAAATCATTTATTTAATATTTTTAATCGATTTTTGTTATTTTAATCAAAAATAAATCATAATAAATTCATTTTTCATTATTTTTAGATCAAAAATTCACATAAATTATTATTAATCATTTAGATCATAAATATAATTTTTTTGATTCGAAATTTATAAATCTTAATATTTTTAAATACTAAGTCTATATTTTGTCAAATAAGTATTAATATATAAATATTCATTAATTAAGAAAATAATTTTATAAAAATTATTTTCACATTTATTACATTATAATTCAACTACCTTTAGTTAATATTGGTCAGAAATATTTTTTTATTAATTATTTCTTTATTTATTTAGGTTATTAACAATTATTCAAATTTAGTCATTAATCAATTATTAATCCCCAAATTAGGAACCCTAGCACATTTTAGACTAGAAAACTTAGACTTATTAAGTTTTCTCCAACACTTATTTATTACCTTGAAATAGGGTGATATTTGGATACACACGAGCCACATTTAAGTATATAACAAGGGTCTCTATTCTAACACTAAGGTGAGTTTACATAGCCCCTTTTCCATTTCACTATTTTGGGGTGAAACATGTTACAACATTCAATTTACAATTCAATCATAAGTGTCCATGTGTTATTCTATGTTGCATTATGTCTTAAACATTACTAGGGTAAGCACATTATTCTAGCATAATCATTAACATTGATCAGCCGACGGTATACAATGATAGATCTATTGGACTGACAATCCCACCCGGATACGTGTACCTCCTACATAGGTAGCGTGGGTGATTGTTATCGAATTTATAACAAAATCTAGTTAACCATATGCGTATGGGATGGACCACAATATTCTAGTCACAAGGTTTGATTATGCACCCGATTTACCCGATGGTTTTGTTTTCACATATGGACTAGACTTGCCATGACACTCGAATTGTACAAGTTTTTATTTAATTATCAAAACCTATGTAATTCTCACCAACTTTTATTGACCCAAAAATATTTTCGAAATTAACATGTTTCAGGTAACAATGAAGCTGTGGCTTAGAGTATGCTTGATGGATTACTATGAAGTTATTTGAAGTTGCTTGTTTTATTTTATGTTATGTACTAGATATTCTGTTTTTTTAGACAACGTTTCATTTGAATATTTATGTTATCAATAAAGTATTTAAAATTTCAATATATACCATGTGCTACTGAAACAATCATCAATACATGACACCTCAATGTTTCCGCCATCGGTTGGGGTGTTACAAAATAGGCATAAACAGTCTCTTAATAGGATACAATTAGGCTTATATTATTTATATTTGATGCTTAGTTCATTCCTATTTGTATTTCTCAGGAAACTGGAGCTCCAAGACGGAAACAGAGGATTTCCGGGCAAAAACAAGCAAAAACTAGAGATTCCTGAAGATACGAGACTTGTAGCATGTTCCCTGTATGTTTGAAGACATTCCCGGTACTTAAATAGTGATAAAACCAGTCCGAGAGTGACCAAGCACACCCATGCACACTTGTACGGAGACCCTACACCTTGAAGACAATGCGGCAAACTTGGAGAACAACAAAACTTACTGAAGACACTTTCACGCCTGTGCTAAATCACTTGGCATGCCCATGCTCTTTGAAACGTGTTCCCCAAGGCTTAAACTGAAAAAATCTGACAACTTTCTGATGAACACACCCGTGCTTCACTCTTTGGCACCCCCCCGTGCTCAAGCTGATTTGCCTATAAATAGCAAGCTCACCTCAACCATTTGGCATCCCCTCTTGTGCTTCATTTGGCCGACTACCAAGAGTCTTCCAGAGATCTTGGGTCCTTTGGGAGTCCTTAAGGCCCTCCTAACATCCCTCAATGGTTAGGCCTCGACCTACCTTGATCAACTTGGCCAAGCACGGGATCGTAGAGTAGTCTATGCAATAAAACATCGAGGGTCGTGAGGATCATATTAGATACATATCACTTGGAGATGGAGAGCTTGTCTATGAGCAGCCATGTTCATGTGTTGATCATCCGATATGGTTGTATCTTTCTATTATTCCCGAACCCACTTCGATTTGTAGACTTTGATTATTAGTAGTAGTAGTTTATTTTTAGTTATTTGTTGTGTTATCTTCTTCTAATCCTTGTTTGTTTATCTTGTGACAGGTTTAAATGATGATTAACTTAATAACTTAAATTACTTTAACTTAATTAATTAACTGGAGGTTTAATCAGCTTCTGGTGGCCCCAAGCTAGATCCAAGGCGAGGAAACCGGTAGTGAGACAGATCCTTCAGGCTTCTGATATCCAAACCGGATTCTAAGCAATGGCTTCTGAAGTGGACCATATCTGAGTGACACATTTCTGGTACTTACCATATGGTTGAATGATCTTCTTGGTAAAGGGCGGATTCCCTACGGGTGCACCAGTGATCCTCGGATTGCACACCTTTAGGATTATGTTCCACCTTTATCAAGGGTTTCATTCGGCTCTGGAGGTTATGGGTTGGGTTTATTAAGTTGTCATTCATTTTACGAACTTTATATTTAATTGATCACTAAATATTAAAGTGTCACTTTCAAGATAAATAAATTAAGGATTCTATTTCTAGTTTTCGTTAGTACAACGCCGTTAATCAATGGGGGTACAAGTTGCCTGAGTCAACTGTAAGAGAGATCCTTCGATCTTCATGATCGTTAACCTACTTAGGGGATACGAGGTTGTCGGGATTGACCCTAAGGAGAGACCCTCCGGTGCGGAACGCGAGAGCTAAAGGAGGTGTACGTTGTTCCAGGTCAGAAGTTAAGCCTCCAATTCAAGAAGAGGATAAGTTCGAGGACCAAAGACTTGACCGCGGTTTGAGTAGCCCGCTATATGCGAGGACCTGGCGGAGTACCTTCCTGCGGACGCGCATCGGCAGGTTGTGCATTCTACTCAGTAGTGGCCCCGCTTCTCTTTAAAGGAGCCAACACTTCAAGACCACTCTCGTCTTCCTCACATTTAATTAATTTAAATTATTAATCTTAATAATAAACTTACCTACTTATACGGAGGGCCCCGAGATGTGCATATTAGCCTACTCTACTATTTTATCTTTTATTTTATCAAACTCAAAACCTTTTTAAAACTTTTTTTCTTTTAAGAACCCCACCGTTTTATTTTTCTTTTCAAAACCCGATTAGTTAATTGATGGAAGGTTGAGTAGGGGAAAGTGTGTTCTTTGGAATACGATACTCGGTATTTACCCTGGAAAGCTATACTATGCACGTCAGGTTCTCTACCTATGTGTTGGTTTTAGTTTCTAAAGTAATTATCGTTTACTTTATAAATTTAAAACTTGTTAACAAAGGTTTAGTAAAAATCGGTCGTTTCCCCTAAACCAATGTGTTTGGATTGACACATCAAGTTTTTGGCACCGGGGAAATTGACATCTTTTTAATTTGCTAAAACCAAAGCATCAGTGCACTTCCCTGTGTTCCGAGATTTCTATTATAACTGGAATTTGTTTGATTTCTAGACTGTGGTTGGTTTTAGCTAGAGCTTCTACACTCTCTAGCAAAGTGTCCCAACTTCTGACACTTGTGACATCTAAGTTTAGACTTGTCAAAACCAACTTTTGTTTGATTTTTAAGCCCTGGAAATTTTCTACCCGACCTTTTGTAAAAATTATTCATTTTAATGCTTAACATGGCCTATTGATGCAGTATATCCATTTCTTCTAAATCATCACTACTAAAATTTTTTAAATCATCAAGAATGAAACACATATTATCAGTAGTTTGATTTATTTCTTCATTGTAATAAGCATTATGATCTTTCTGATGAGAACCCAGCTGTTATGTCAATATGGTTAAAAGATCCAAAATCATCAGAACAAGTTGGCGAGTCTTGTCCTAAAAGTGTTATACTACCTGGAACATAGTCATCAACAGTTTTGCCAGAGTTTTGTAACTTTTTTCTTTTGATTTATTTCTCTTTCAAAAGTTAGTAATCTCCCATGTAATTTTGTTAGTGTGAGGGAGTCAAAATCTGGACCTGACTTGAGAACTATGGAGTAAATTTCCCATTTCTCAGGTGAAGACCTTAAAAATCTATGCAACATAGATGAGTTTGTGTAGGTCTGACCATTTAACTTTAACTCAGAGATTAATGAAGAAAATCTTTCAAATTGTTGTGTCAAAGTTTCTCCATTAACATGAGTAAAGGTTTCATATTGTTGAGCCAAAATTTCTCTTGTGTTGGCAATCACCTCATAAGTTCCTCCAAACTGTTCTTTGAGGAAATCCCACAGTTCTTTGGCACTCTCACAAAGTAAGTGCCCATTATAAATTTCGTTTGGGAGAGCCATTGCCAACATTGAAAAAGCATTAGCATCTAGCTCAAGTTTTAGGAAATCTTCATCAGTGTAGTCTTTTGGTTCTTTTATTTTCTCTACTTTAGTTTCTAAATCTGCAGTCACTGGTTTATGGGGTCCATACATGACAGACCTCCAACAACAAGTGTTTTGTTGTGACAAAGTGTGTGCCATCCTTCTTTGCCAGATGTTATATTCATTTCTGACTAGCATGGGAGGCTTATTTGTAGATCCAGTATTATGAGGGTCCATTTTTAAGAAGATTGATTGATTACCAATTTCTTAAAGTGATGGATAGAATGATAAAGTGAACTTTTATCATTGATTAAATATCAATAAGAGCCCGTGTCTGATTCTCAATTTGTTAGATTGATATATTATCAGATGAACCAAGGCTGATACCAATAGTTAGATCAGTTTTGCTATCACAGTCTCTTCTTATAATAGTTTATCAAAGTAATTGCAGCGGAATAACAATAAGTGTTCTAAGTTAGTAGTTCACTTTTAACAGAAGTAAATGCTCCCCCTCATATGTATAACTAAAGTAGTATAAGAGTTAATATGAGAATCAAGCAGTTAATGATAAAACAGTTGTAAGTGCTCATATGGTTCTCATATATTAGATATGATATTCTGCAAAAAGATGTCTAAAATAGATGGTGTTGAACCCATCTATTTATAGACAGAACTAAATGTACATTGGAAGTATTAAATCTAATACTATAATAATACAACAGGATGTAGTATTGGAACTTATACATAAAGTAAACAAAAACTAATATAATACAGAACTACTTAAGTTTAAGGGCGGTAGGAAACTTCTACTGCAACTGCTGAAGAACAAACAACTTCTGATGACAAAGTTGTTCTTCAGGTGTTTGTCTGGTTCACCTTCAGGACTTTATTCTTCAGTACTTGTATCAGCTTCTTTAGTACTTCTCTTCTTCTTCTTCAGTAGTTTCTATACTTAGTAAAATATGTAGAGAGGAATTAGACTAAGGTTCAAACTGGTTTGTCAATCATCTTTGACCCAACACATGTATACAATGTTTACACATTATCATCTCCTAGGCATTTCAACAAACACTTGGTGTGTGTACAATATTCTAAGCACATTGTACAAGCTCCCAATACATTCACTCAACCAACCACAAAATCACCTTCAACCATGACCTTTTTCAACATGAAATTCATACAACACACATTTCTACATGTTAGTTAGAGATTATCCAATAACATAAAATCATAAACCACAATCTACATCTACCATTACATGGATTCTAACATTCAATTTCCCCAATTGAAATCATTAAATCGTTAATGACACTAGATTAGTGCATCCAAACATGAATTCAACCATCTAATGCTTACAACTTACCAAATTTAGGGTTGATTCATCAAAACCCACCAAAGACTCCAACCAAAAATTTTCATGAGATGAAATGGATACTTACTTGATGCTTAGAAGGTGATGAACACTTCTCAAATCTCAGGTTATACATGCAAATTCCACTTCCTTCTTTCATTTAGGGTAGAAAGCACACACACACACACATACTCTCCTGAAGTGTGTGTGTGTGTGTGTTGTATATATTATCCCACCAAAAAAAGGTAGGTGGGGTTTAAGTTAAGTTCATCACAATTTCAGCCCTTCAAGTTTGATACCCATCCAACTTTGACTCAAACCTTATTTGATTTCTATTTAACTTGTATATCTAACTATATTAGATACTTAGTTATTTTACCTCATGCCATAACACATTAAAACATACTAATTAATTTAAGTTCGGATTTTTGGGGTGTTACAAGTTTACCCCCCCCCCCCTAAAGAAGGTTTCATCCCCGAAACCACTTTCATTACTACAAACCCGTCCTACCATTATCCTTCGTTTGTTTACTCATTAAACTAGCTTAATCAGAACACACACACACACACACCTAGGTATGTTGTATGAAACCGTTTACCATGTATCCACTATGCATTTTCCTGAATTCCAATACATTATTATCCTTAGGCATTCATTCTAGTCCATCAAAGCTAAAATTCTTGCATAATGCTAAATACTTAGCCAATATCATCTCCACTTATTTATTTACTCATTCATTTCATTCAAAATTTCTAGCCATGCTGCAAGTCCACATTAAGACTATAAAAATAACTTTGATCGCGGCAAATCATATTTGTATGTTTTGTTCCAACGCTCCTATATTACAAGAGTCCAACACGCATTTATTAATCATAATAAATCGATTAGTTCCATGTTTAACTCATAAATCCTACTTAGTCTTTCATTCCCGCATTAGTCACATGTTGTTCATCACGGAGTTGCTACAATATTCCACTATTAGCATTCTGATGTGTCTCAAAATTACCAGGTTTTACACACGTGTTTTCACCTATTTATCACCCCAAATCATGCTTTTATCTTGGTATTATCACGGTTTGTCTTCTTTTGATGATAATTGCAGGTATTGAAGGTGGGAAGTGAAAAGAAGTGAAAAACGCCATAAAAGACAAGGAATTGAAGACTTTTGGAGTTGATCCAGATGTAGAATGGTCGCACTTACTACCGTGCACCTATCCCGGGTCAACAAGTCAATATTTCTAAGTCAACAGAAGGCAAAAGTCAGCTTTACAGACATGCACGGGCGTGCTACTGCCATCGGCACGGCCGTGCTCCTTCAAAGCGTGTCCCTCAAGGCTTAAACCGGCCAAAACTGATAAGATGGTTACACGTACCTACAAGCACGGGCGTGCCACAGCCTGTGGCACGGCCGTGAACTTCCTGAAAAGGGGCAACTTCTAAAAAAGGACACTGCAACATTACCTACTGTCGAGCATGGGGGTGCCAAACCTTAAGCACGGGCGTGCAGGGGCTAATTTGCCTATAAATAAAGGCCTTCACTCCATATTTTGGGCATCCCATTCCACCCGAGTCTCTCTCACATTTATGATATTTTTAGGGTCTTGTAAGCGACCTTTGGAGCCCGGGATCACTCCATAAACACTACTTGAGTGAGAGCTTGAGAGAGATCACTACAAATCATCCCCAAAACCCTCTTTGATCCATAAAAAAACCACTACTATGTGTTCTTTGAACACCCAAACTAGAGTGCATGTTGTAATGCCAATCATTGGCTAGGATACTAGAGTGTTGCTTGGGTGAAGACTTCTTTGGTATGGATTATATAGTTTTTATTTGTTGAGTAGTGTTTGTGTTCTTGTCTAATTCTTTTTACTTAAAACTTTGTTTGATGAATTAACTAACTACTCACTTAGTATTTGGTCTTGTGGGTGTCTTGATAGGAAGTGGGAGGACTTATGAGTGTACCCATGGTGTGTAACAACCCATGCACTCGTAAGCGCACCTAATTCTGCGAATAGTGATTAACAATAAGAACACAACTAGTTATGCAAAAACGGTCACCACTGGAGAATGCACTTTGCAACTCTAAGTTAAGCGTAAGTGCGCAACTCGAATACACCACTCAATTAAGTAATTACTATTAATCTTTCCCAAAGTTAGTCGGATCCCAAAGCAACACTTCTTTTTGGTTATTGATTTCTACTTTGGTCATTCTTTCTCTCTCTTTCTTTTCTATCTTTTCTTTTATCAAAGCAACTTAAGGCTGAGTAGGGGAAGTCGTGTCTTAGGGTTCGATACTCGGTACTTTCTAGAGTCTATACTACGCTCGATAGGTCCACTTGCCTATCGTGTGGGTTTAGAACGATCAGCAAATATCATTTTACTTTTATAAATTTAAAACTTGGATAAGTGTCTTAATTTAAAAGTCCCAACTTAATTACCTTTTTCATCGAGTCCTAACACTTCCTTCAGGAAGGTGTCAGTTTTAAGAAAAAGACGTTTAAGTGACTTAATCCACACGGCATCACATTCCTTCTAAGTCCTTTCAACCACGAAATTAGTTAGACTATATACATACGTATGTCACAAACCTTCAATCATGGTTATCAGTTCCACAACATATCTACTAATTGATTCTCATTTATTCTCACTTAACTTGAGAGTTAAACATGATTCCATAGTCACACTAAACCGATACATCTACCATATATACCCCACCCCCCTTATGGTAATTTCAAAGCCATTCTATTCATGCCTATTTGTTTGTTAGTTCGTTTCATGTACTACTTACAATAGACATATGCCCATTGCTTAACAACGAGTCTAAGTTAAAGTCCATTCATCTTTTGACCCTTAAAAGTCAAAACTTTCCAAACTATATCATACTTGAATTATCATTCATTCATATGGGGGTACAATTCGCTATATCAATTTCCTACTTAACAATCATAAATAACCAAACTTACTAACCTTCCTCTCACGGCGTTAACCAACCATCCATATATCGGATTTACTTGTCCTTTCACAAGTCCATGCCATACCTAGATTGGTTTAGTTCATTCACATGACGAGTTCCAACTCGTTAACATCATATCACCTGTCCTATAGATTTCATCATATCCGATGTTCGACCAATCGTATCTACAAAGTCATTGGTTAGACATATCCTTTACATTCATAACAATTGACTTTCAGTAGTCCATACAAAATTTCTTTCACTTGGAATATCTAATTATATACATCTTATTCTTAATTTCTTGTTTACATGTTATACCACATCACCCATTTCATTTCTTACGTAAGATCCTTACATTTCATTCACTATTTTGTAAATTTTCTACATTTTGACCTTTTCAAAGTCAAAGTGCCATATATTACTAATTTATGACCTTTGGTCATTATCTCCTTTTATTCTTTCTAATTATGGAATGAAGTACATATTTTTACTTCCCTTCAATTTTGAACATACTTACAAAATTACCACTTTATCATTTCCTACAAGAATTTCTCCCTTGTTAATTATTTTAACATTCGTAGGGTTGACCTATCTAGTTAGTCATCTCGATTCTCATGAGTCGGTTATCAACATGTAATTACGTAATTTCATTCAACACATCTTTCCTTTGAAATTTGTTCTTTGTTGCATTAACAATTTCGTATTGGTTAAGCTTACTTCACGCAAATAGCCCTTCATGCCATCTTATTGATACTTGATTTGCACTTACTAATCCACTTGTTTGACTTTCTGAAAGTCAAACTCTTAGTATTTTTTAACTATCTTTCCACAATTTGTTTCTATCGTCAGTTATCGTGTATTTCTACCCCCATCTATATATATATATATATATAATATGGATATGGATATATGTATTATAAATATTTATTCCTTTCGGTGGTCGCACAACACATATATCTATTAAACTACATTCTTACCACCTTTAAATTTATCATTGTTAAAGACGGGAATGTAATTCCCTTCTTCCTTCCCACCCAATACTACTAAATTATGGATTCTACCTTTTATTCATGTATGCATTCTATATGCCATGTAACAAGCTTGTCTAAACTAATTTACTACACTACGCATTTACATTATTCATGCATACCTTGGTTAGTGAAAGACATATTCTCTTCTTCATTCATATCCAAATGACCCATTACATGGGTTGTTCCACATTTCCACAAAGGAGTCATCATTTACCTGTTTACTTGTGCATCTTGCCACAAGGTTAATTTCGATACCTTTGACTTGTGCATCTTGCCACAAAGTCAATTTCTATATTTTTGACTTGTGCATCTTGCCACAAAGTCAATTTCCATACCTTTGACTTGTGCATCTTGCCACAAAGTCAATTTCCACACCTTTTACTTGTGCATCTTGTTAGAAAGTCAATTTCCACACCTTTGACTTGTGCATCTTGCCACAAAGTCAATTTCCACACCTTTGACTTGTCCATCTGGACACAAAGTCAATTTCCACAGCTTTGACTTGTGCATCTTGCCATAAATCATTTCTTGTCCATTTATCAATAAAGGTATACTACACCTATTCTACTATTCCCACTTACCATTCATTCCATCCCATATGTGATTTTGTCAATTATAAGAATCCATATGTATGGTAGGGGCTAATACATGGCCAGTGTATTAGTAAATCCTACCGTACACATGGCTTCCCATAATCACTACGTCACATTATGAGAAAGATGTATATTAACTTATGTTGTATTTCTTTATCCACCCCTAGACAACCTATGGGGTTGTTTTCTACTTGGATATTTATCCTCCCTACTGTCACACTTTTATCCACGTTTGTATACTTTCAACTTTTATTACGTCTACATTTTGCTCAGTACATGCAAAGCTAGTAAATCATACCTTTCATTCATTCCCTTCCAATGTATAAAATACGTCTTCAATTACGTGCCAAGTATGATTTGGGATTTCCATCTTCTTCCATTTTCTTCAAGTAGGAGTTATTTCTCTTCACCCTTTGATCAATGACTATTCCATCTGTTCCACATGTTTCGAGATATGTCTTGGATCGCGTCCTCGAGACCTCTTCGTCATCCACTATAGATTACCTTAACAAAACTTCACAATTAGTTCTATCGTATCATGTGAACAAAAAATAAATTCTACCTTCAGATCTTGATCGAGCCCTGGATTGTACGGGTCACTAATTTCAAGAGCACACGGGTTTGAGTCCAAGTACTTAACTCCATGTACTTGATTCACTCAACCCCGGGCTCTAATACCAACTTGTATATCTAACTAGATTAGATACTTAGTTATTTAACCTCATGCCATAACACATTAAAACATTCTAATTAATTAAAGTTTGGATTTTTTTTTGGGCATTACGTGATTCATGCTTTGGTATGGGGGGACCGTACAACTTTTTATGCTATCTCCTGAAGGACATGAAGGAGAATATCACCAGCAGGACCAAGTTCCTGATGTATCCCAGATTTGTGACCAAGCTCATCACAAGTCAACTAAACTTTGGTGGTATACCATGGGAATTCACCAGAATACCCATAGTAAACCAAGCCAACATCACATTTAGGAGACTGGTGTTAAGCATAAATCACAAATGTCATGAAAGCTTGTTGTATGACATGATCATTATGTATGTAGACTAGGATGTGTGTTAGTTATTTTGTTTGTTTGTTTTTTTATTATATTATGTTTTAATATAAAAATTATGTTTTAAAAAATAGGAGAAAGACAAATTACATTTAAAGTTAGAATATCTAACTTTGAGGGGGACGAAAAACTGATCACAAAAATATGAGAGCAAAAGTTAAAGGAAGATATATCCCATTATTAGGACAAAAATCTGACTAATAAAGGTTAAAATTTGGGAAAATCTAGACCAACACTTAGAACTAAAATGATAAATCTGAAAAATACCTAAGAAAAATGAAAAAAATTGACAATTGAAAGTCAGGTTGACTTCTGGATGGTTAGATCTGAAAGGAAAATTTCAGGAAGATGACATTTGGACCAAAAAGGTCATTTTCTTTTAAATGAAAATTATGCATGTCTAATTGAATTCAATAAATCTGTGAATTTTATTTTTTTTTCAAAATGACAAAAGTCTAAACAAAAAGCTTAAATCAAGAAAAAAATGCTTTTAGACTTAATTCACAATAAAAATTCTTAAAATACACCATCAAAAGGTTGAGAATTATAATTTTTATAAACTTTTGAGTAAAGTGCACGGATGGTCCCTGTGGTTTGCCCAAATTTCACGTATGCCCCCATTATTTTCAATGGTCCCCAACGTTGGCATTTTATAACATTTTGGTCCCTACCAGCTAACGTCGTTAAATTTTATCAGTTAAGTCATGTAAAATGACCAAAATACCCATAGGGACCATCCGAGCAGTTTAATCTTTTGTGTATATGACCAGCACCACCACCTCCTCCTCCTCAAACAACCAACATCACCCCCTCCTCCTCCAACCACCACCACCACCACCACAAATTCGTCAAAGTCAACGAAGCAACCACCACTACCACAGCCGCTACCTATCCAACCTGAAACAACCTCCAAACAGCCACCATAACTAGTCGTCGACCACCCTAACCCAACCAGATCTGACCCGACTTAAACCTATCTCGAAGCAAGACCCGAACCATCTGCAAGACCCGTCTCGAAGCAAGACCTGAGCCAACAACCACAATCAGACCGGACCACAACCATAACCCAAACCATCGGACCCCAAGCAAACCCAACCCACCGGAATAACTCGTGACCAAACCACCATCATCCGGACCACCACATCCATGTACCGATCGTTACCTGCAGATCCAACCCCAAAACCACCTCATCACAGCAACCAAAACAATCACCTGGCCCCCACCCCTTGTCGGATTGATAACAGAGCGCCGCCACCACCGAGCTGTGTGGTGGCCGGCCGTCCGTTCCCAACAAGAAAGGGAAGAAGATGGTGTATTTACATCTATGGCATCATCAAAGTTCAGATACACACCAAGCATGAATATCATGAAACAAATTCATTTTACCTTATTTTCAAAGCCAAAAGAAATTATCTCCTCATAACTGCTAGACAGAATAGTCTTTGGGTTGGTTTTAAGCACTATAGAGGGGGAAGAGAGAGAACGTGAGGTAGAGAGAGAGAGGGGTTAGAGAGAGACCTGATCTAGAGAGAGAGTGTGTGTGTAGGGTTTGATTATTATGATGGGGGAGAAGAGAATAAGATGCTTTTATGAGGGTAATTTAGTAATTTCAGATTGACTTAACTGAAAAACTTAACCTCCATCCAAGTCAGGGACCATCGATGAAACAAAATACAAACCACAGATACCATACGTGTAATTTCCAAAGGTTGAGGAGCAGAGTTTAAATTTGGGAAAACCACAGGGACCATCCGTGCACTTTACTCTAAACTTTTATAAAATATATCAATGTTTATAATATGACTCATTTTTCAAATGAATTGTCTCAAAGGTATGATGCTCTATCCCTTTCTAATGTGCTCAAAGTAGTTTAGATAAACTGATTTAAATAATCTAAAAACTAAGTAATACTCTATACTCTCTAAAACTAAACTACTGATAGGTAAGTGAACCTATTGACTCTAGTATAGCTAAAGTAAGTCTGAATATCGAACCCACGAGACTCTAATGGAAAACAGTAACTAGACTCGAAAACTTATCTAAAACTAAAATATAAAGATTTATTTTTTTTAAAGGGGGGGGGTTTACTGAAAAATAAATTGCATTAAAATAAAGATTAACTAAAATAAACTAACTGAACTAAAAATGAGAACTGAGCTGAGTTGAATTCAAATGATGGTGAAAGTACTACCTAGGTTAGAATCCTACTCATGATTGACGGACTTCTATTGTTATGGAACTAGCTATGGAACCGGGATCTTCAGATACTAAACTTACAGGATAAACTATAGGACCCTCGACCCTTCTCAAGGAGAAACCTAAGGTTACCTATAAGTCGTTGTAACATCGATTGAGAGGTTACCCTTACAGACTTACCTACTCTGATGATAAAGTACCCGCTAGACAGTCTACCTTACAGCGCGAAAGACTCACTACACTGAGAATGCAAGGGGTAACTATAGAAAACCTTATCTGACTCGATATGCAAGAAGTGGTAAGGAAACTAGGAAGATCTTCTTACAAAGCATCTAGATCTAGCAATTTAACGCCCTAGACATATCGACAATCCCGTACCTTACAGCTATTGGAATTGGAAGAACACCTAGAACTGCCCAATCAACAAAAACCACTCCTATGGAAAACACTAGCAATTTACCATAAACTAGTTGTTAACACAAAGTCCACAACCTAACACGCATTCATACTTGAAAGACATTCACAAAAGCGCATGTGGAGTAAATAATTGTTTATTGAACAAGAATTGGTACGTATATACACCAGATCAGAAATAATCAAAGTCATTACTAAATCATCAATCCATAGTCAAAGTTCCAAAAACCATAAAAACAATCATTCAATTATGAATATTCATCAAAACCTAGATAGTTAAAATAATTAGCCTCTAATCGTCATGATAAAATCAAAACAATTAAAACAAATCAAATTCATGGTGTTCATATGGGTATTGAATAGATAAACAATTAAAGTAGAAACAACCCGTGCTTGCACCAATGGTTCACCCTTTATCCACCTCAAAATAATTGTGCTCCTTCAAAAATCGATCTCCGTGTCTTTAAAATTGCCGCTGCTGTCCTCGATAATCTCATCTTTTAAAATATTGCATTCGTCCCCCTTTTTTAATTCACAATTAGGTATTTTTAATAGTGTAGTTTTATTGGGTCTAAAAACAGATTTTTCACGATATGGACCAGTATCTTCCTTATAACTTCCTTGGGCTTGATCAAATAATTAGTTGGACCTGCCACAATTTTCTTGACAATTTGAACTTATTTAGTTGGCCATGATTTCATTACCTCTTTCTTTTCTTTTCTTTTCTTTTTCTTGTTCTTTTTATGAGTCAAAAGATTTCTCGAGACTTTTTGTCTCATTTTCATTCACTATTATTATTATTATTATTATTATTATTATTATTATTATTACATCTAATATACTATTATTATATATAGCATTATAATTCTGTGCTTTTGACTCGGGTGTTCTTGACTTGACCAACGTTGCTTGTTTACGCTCCAAATTCCACACGAACACCTACAAAAATATAAAATAAATAAATAAGTACTAAAAGCAACACAAAACTAATCAAAATCTAATAAACGCTAAATAAATAAAACAGACAATTACAAGCCTAAAACTAATGAAAACACTATCTAAACGACTAGAAAATTGTACAAACTTTATATTGGAAATAGATGTATTTTACAATACATTACTCTCCTACTCTCTTTATTCAAAAAAAATGTTTAAGAGACCTTAAGCAGATGTTGCCAAGCAGATGTTGACTTCAACAGTCTTTGTAAGCCTAGGAGATGTTGCTAAGTAGACGTTGAGTGCAACAGTCATTGTAAGCTTATTAGACGTTGCCCAATAGACTTTGAATACAATAGTCTTTCTAAGCAGATGTCGTCCAGCAGACCTTGCGTATATCAGACTTTATAACATCAGACGTTTTGAAGCAGTTGTTATGCCTTTCTGATTGGGAAGATCTATTCATCAAAAACTGTTTTAGTAGATAAAATGTTAGAATACCGTCGTACTAGTGATCCAACCTACATGTCCTATGTACAAGGGACATCTTAGTTCTAAACTCGATTGTTCATTGCACAATTTGTTAACCCAACTTATAATACTAACCTTTAATCGTTCTGGCTTTTAGAAAACTAGTTAATTTGATGTACCGTTGGTGACTTTATAATTTTATCAATTGGTGTTAACATAGGTTTGCTTCTTGAGAAAAGTATGAGTAAACTTGTCATGATCTTTAGTTTTATTATAACATTTATTATTATTTCCCAAAATACGCTCTTAGATATAATATTTGTAACCCAAAATATTCATATTTGTACACATGTACAACACACAGATACACACGCATGCATATATCTATACACACATTCATATACAAAGCACATAAACATACTCACGCATACATATATCTAGGTATATATACAAACTCACGCACACACATTCATATCCATGTATATATAAGCCACACACACATACATATCACATTTAAAATCAAAGTTCAAATGTGAAGGTTCCTTGTATTATAGATTTGTTAAATCAAAGTTCAAATGTAAAGGAGTTTTGGGTAGGATTATACCTCTTGCCTATGCTAGTGTCGAGTGAGCCAAAGAGGAGAGGAGATTTCCCGTGAGTCTTAGTTGAAATCGGGTATTAGCTCCTTGGAGAAGATGAGTTTTGGCTTGCAAAATGGTTGTTGGGTGGTGTTGATAGGGCCGATTATAGAGAGGTGTAGGAGAAAGGTTTGTGAGCTTTGAATGGTGTAGGGGTTGTAATGCTTGGTGAGTGCAAGAACTATGGACCTTGGTCCATATATATAGATCGAGAGAGGGAGAGAGAGAGAGAGAGAGAGAGAGAGAGAGAGAGAGAGAGAGGGAAGGGTGATAAGGCTTCATTTTTAGCAACTTAACTTATATGAATCCATGTGTAATTAGAATCTTTCCATTCCCATGATTAATCTTAGTGTTAAGCTTAGTCCATCAAATGTGACTTGTTATCTTGATAAGATCCAACATGTAACACCCCAAACTCTCAGTTTAATCGTGGATGTTTTTAACCACCGAATAAACACGAGGCTAAACCTAGGGGTGAGCAAAAACGGTCCGGACCGAAGAAAACCCGAGACCCGAACCGAAAAAACAACAAAACCAATCCGGGTCTGCATTTTAGGGTCTGTTTTCGGTTCTGGAATTTAGATGTTGTCGGGTTTCAGGTCGGTTCGGTCCACGACCCGAAAAAAACTGTGTGAAAACCGAGAACCGAGTTCCATTCCTTGTATAACTAACTCCACCTATTTAGGCAACAAATCTTGGGCTTTTATTCATTGTACAACAAACATGGTATAATATAAACCAATTAAAACCTAATAATATACAGTTATACAAAAACCTGCGAATTTAAAAGCTGGAAGAACCTGCGAACATCTTCTCCAATTCTCCTAACCTGCAATCATTCAAGCTGATCGCAGCAGACGGACCTGATGATCGCAGCAGACGGACCTGCTGATCGCAGCAGACCTGCTGGGTCAAAACTGCTGATTGCAGCAGACCTGCTGGGTCAAAACTGCTGATCGCAGCAGACCTGCTAGTCGCCTGATCCAAAAGAATTATAATGAAATAAAACTGCTGATCGCAGCAGACGGACCTGCTGATCGCCTGAGATAAGGTTACCTATCTCAATAATTTTATTCCTAACTGACTTGTGCAAAGATGATAATGGCACCTTCCCAGAATAAGATTTACTAGTGGCATGGTATCCCTATATAATATGTTAAAAAGAATGATATAAACCAAATAAATAATAAGTGTTACTTGATATTTTGATAACTGAGCATTCATCTTTTGCAATAAATTCTTTATAACTGAGATGGACCACGGATTCACATATACATTCTCACCATCCATCTAGAAAAAGAAGAAATTGCATACATGAGTAGTATTAGTAGAAGTAGTGGATTGTGGTGTAAGGCGTTTAAAAAAAACGCCTAAACTATATTAGTTTAGGCGTTTCTATTAGTTTAGGCGTTTAAAAAAAACGACTAAACTATATTAGTTTAGGCGTTTCAAAAAAAACGCCTAAACTATATTTTAGTTTTTCACTTAGGCATTCTATCGAGCACTAGGTGTGCAAACATATTGAACATACCAACTAATCCAACATACCAATCAAACACAATCCAACCAACTAATTAGCAAACTAAAAGCTGATTTAAAGTAACAACATTTGAAAATCGATGAACTACAGAATCCTGATTTAAAGTAACAAAATTTGCCAAATAAATTACAAAAAAAAATCCCATTTCTTATACCCCCACATTTCAAAAACAAATATGCAATTAATCGATGAACTATATTTATAAAAACAGGATACTAACCTCTGAAGAAAGTGAAGTCACAGAATTAGGGAAGAAGAAGTTTCGGATCGGGTCTTGTAAGATGGACCGAGTGGAACCGGGCGATAAGGAACCGAAGACCAAACCTAGGAGTAGGGTTTCATGTCGGTTCTGATTTTATGTAGGGTTCGGGTTCGGGTTCGGGTCGGGTCGGGTCGGGTTGGGTTTGGACCTATGCTCACCCCTAGCTAAACCCATTACCAGAGGCTAATCTAGCTAAAGTAATAATCTAGAAGCAAGCTTGAGACTAAACTTGAGGGGCCATAGTTTCCAATATGTCAAAGTGGGTTTTATTAATAAAATTAACTAAGAAAAACACACACTTGTGTGTGTGTTGATCGATCTCAACATCAGGAGATCAAGTTCCTTCACCAACCAAACCCTAAACACAAGAACATGCTTGAATCCAAGCCAAATCAAGGGGTTTTTCAGTGCATTAGCAAGAAATGGGTTATCTAAGGCCAATTGAACATCAAGGTACCTATTATTTGGTAGAAATTGATGTTATATTCATCTTTGATTCTTATGAAAATATAGGGTTTTGATAAAAATGTGGAATTGATGGTTATTATGGGTTGCCCTAGTCTTGGGGAGCCTTAAACGTGTATAATCCGGTTACAAATCACACTTGATATGTGTATTTGATTTTGATCATATGCTTATGTAAATGTCTTGAAATTGGGGGTTTAACCTCTAGGTTGAATCCACTTATATATAGTAATCTTTGTGACTCTTAGAAGTTGTTACACGGGAAATTTAGGTAAAAGATGCCTAAATAATATGTTAAGATGTTGACTAGACAATCGGTTATACTTTGGCTAAATTTAGAATGTTGAAAAC